>JBAJHW010000017.1:0-1200000 GCA_037013535.1 Intellagama lesueurii | reverse complement strand
CCCAGAAGGGAGAATTATGGGATTTGTAGTCCAAAACAAAAATTAATCCAAAAAAATCCCATCTCTATTCAGAAATGCAATCACTTTAACTCCCCCAAACCTAGTTCCCCCTTTGCCTCTCCACCACTGAAATTTTTTAGCGGCGAGTGGGAAATAGAAATGCACGTTCAGTCCCGACAGGATCACGACTGGTCACACGTCCAGTTGCTTTCCGCAATCCTGGCTCTCACAGCAGCGATTAGGGGATGATGCCTAGGAACCACACGCACCCACCCACCCTCTGCACTCTGATGGTGCCTCTGAAAATGGTAGTGCAGAACAGGTTGGGTTCTCAGGGTTTAACCCCGAGAGTTGTCGGCTGTGGACGAAGGTTGCCCAGTTCATGGTGGGAAATGAAATCTGACTTTCTCCGGGAGCTGGTCCGTCTTAAAATTAATGTTGCATTGAAAGAAATTCCGACTCGGAGCATATCCTCTTAGGCTAACACAGAGATCCATGGGGAAGATGGTGAAACAAACCAATGTCATTAAGAAGGTATTATATATTCAGAGGCAGGGTTTGCCAACTCTTGTCCAAACGTTTGCCAACATGAGGCAGAGAAAGAAGTCACGTGATTTCTCTACGCTGCCCTGCTCCTGTCCATATCTTGAATAACATTGGGTTCTATATACAGTAGGACTCCCCCTATCCATGGGATCAGTATCCACTGATTCACTTATCTGTGGGCTGAAACTATTAAATAAAACCCTCCAGAAATACCTATTTATATGTATTTCCAGGGTGTATTTACTAGAACTGGCCACTAAAGGGAGCCAGAGACCATGCAAAGTCTAGTGTTGGATGCTTCCGCGTTTTTCAGCATCGACAGAGGGACAGTTTGGAAATGATCCCACACAGATACTGCAGTCCTACTGTAAACTGCTTTACAGCACACAGCTAAAATGAAAGGGGTGGGGAAAATTTTTTTTGAAAACCAAGTCCAACCCCCTGCTCAATCCAAATTAGAAATTCGACGATTCGTGCTGGTTTGTTTATCGGCCGAACAGACGTTTGGTACTTCCTAGCCCTGCCTCCTCTGGCAGGTGCCCAATCAAAAGCAGCAGCCTGGCTATCCTGCCCCACCTCCTCCGGGCTCTGCCTCTGAGTGGGCAACTGCTGGAGGAGGCAGGGCTTTGAAGCACAGAACACCCGTTCGGCCAATAAACGAACTGGCCCGAACCAACAAACTTGTGCCCATCTCGAATCCAAATCAAAGTCTGTCTTGCAAATGGTTGCCTCTCATGATAACGGAGATGATACGAACTTTAGTGCTGCCCTCAACCCCATTCTCTGCCCCAAGCTGGGGAAGGCCACCCCGAACAAGAGCTTTCAGGCTGACCAAACAAATTTCTAAACCGAATTTCCGAATCAATACACAGCACAGTCTTTGGTGGTGTGGTGGTGGGGTTTTTGGGGTTGTTTTTTTTGTTTGCTTGTTTTTTAAAAGACATACCCAGGATCACGTCAAAGATTTGAAGCCCAAATTAAAACCTATTTTAGTCAGGGCAAGGAAGGAAGAGCGATCGAAAGATCTCAACCGGCGGAACGAAGGACAAGAATATGGCTTCACGCGCTCCAACCTTTGCCGTTAGATTAGATTTCAGAGTCTACTCCAAATTGTGGTGTTCGGAGGGGAGGGGAGTCCTGGTTTTGAACCCCGATAAAAGCCATGCTAAGCTACCAAGCAACATGGAGGGACGTTCCAATCTGGAAAAAAGGAAGGTCTAAATCCATGTTCTATAACGTGGCAACCATAAAGTCCAACCAGGATTTCGGTTTTTACACATTTATCATCTTTAGAAAGGTGCGTGAGATAATATACACATATAATATTGCTAACAGTCAAGCATTAAGAATAAAGGTGCAGACATACCATAAATACTCTGAGGTTTTCCCCCACCTTACATCAGGTCTAAAGGGAAGCCTTTTTCATTTCACATTCTGCATGATCACAGTCAGGAAGCAGCCCCCTCCAAAAAAACTCGCCACATCGCTCGTGTTCCTGTAAACCAAGGAAGGGGAACCAGGGCTGAGGGGATTGGGGTGGAGTTCCTTCCGATCTCATTTGCTTTCGTTTCCGCTTCAAGGGAAACGCGTGATCTAAAAAGGCTTAAGGCACTCAGGGGAGCCCGATTCTTATGGGCTTCATTCTCACGTTACATTCTTTATTTGCCCAAGGACTTTAGGGTAAAACATTCTTCTTTACCGTTTGGAAGGATACAATCATGAACCACAGGTTATCTCTGAAGTACAGTAGGACCTCCCCTTATCCGCGGGATCAGTATCCACTGTCTCACTTCACCACAGCCTGAAAAGATTGAAAAATATTAAAAGAAAAATGCCCAGAAATATAGGTTTCGAATGAGGAAGTTACCAGAATTGGCCACAAGAGGGAGCCAGAGACCATGCTATGTATTGTGTTTACTATTAAAATAGTGTTTGCTACAATCCGCGTTTTTCGGTATCCGCGGGGGGGGGCTGGAACTGATCCCCATGGATACGGGGGTCCTACTGTACGTCATTCATATCCTCCACACACTAGATTGTTTTAGTGCAAAATGTTAGCCCTCATCTAGAAGACAAGGAAATCCCCACCCCCACCCCAAATGAACCCTTTACATTTTCAAGCTTACGTAGAGTTCTCTCTCTCTCTCTCTTTCTAATTATAAAGTAAAATACAAATAAAACAGACAAGCAAACAAACAAACCAAACCGAAAGGAAAGTGTACATGAAATTGTGCTTGGTATAAAAATATATTCTAATTGTGCAACATGACATTCTCTTCGGATTCTCTCCTAAGCCGTTCAAGTATTTTTTTTTTTTTTGTCCTGCTAGTTCAATCAACGAGACTCCCAGGACAGCAGGTGTAGTTTGGGTACATTGCTTTTGGTAGGGTATTTCATTTGAAAAAAAAAAAATAAACCACACACACACAAACACACAAAAAATCAACTACAGT
The DNA here is from genome assembly GCA_037013535.1 of Intellagama lesueurii. Lineage (NCBI taxonomy): Eukaryota > Metazoa > Chordata > Lepidosauria > Squamata > Agamidae > Intellagama > Intellagama lesueurii. The sequence goes on along the minus strand of JBAJHW010000017.1, from coordinate 1,197,001 downwards.
AGGACCCTCACATCCACAGGTTCAGAATCCGCCGATTCACTTATCCACGGTCTGAAAATATTAAATATACTAAATGAAAAAAAATCCTAGAAATACAAATTTCTAAAGATGAAGTTGCCAGAACTGGCCACGAGACGGAGCCAGAGACCAGGCTATGTATAAGGTTCATTACAATCTGCATTTTTCAGCATCTGCCGGTAGGCTTGGAACCAATCCCCCACGGATACAGGAGTCCTACTGTATTGCTAAAAACAATAGTTTTCTTGTAAGTGAAAATATTCAGGCAGATGTTCCTTGCTCCCAGCTATGTTGGCAAGTAGCGGCAGATCCGCTGAAGAACCCCGGCTGTCACAATCACTTTCCAAATCCAACCGGTAGAAAGAACATACATGGCTGCTCCCTACGTTCACCGCAAATCGTGTCACAACATGCACGGTCATACACACAACGTGTCGCCTGCCCTTGTCTCAACAGAACACTAGGTGTTTGTTCATGCCACTCCATCAGGGTCTTCCCTTCTACCTACTGGTGTCTCTGTTCTAGAAGTGAGCAGGAACCAACCTCTGAAAATTCATAGCCACCCTTTTCCTAACAGGGACCCAACTGGCACGCCACTCGGCTTTGGAACAAGATAAAGACTTCCTGCCTGCTTGTTTTCAAAGGAAATTATGGGCGATGGTGGTGCGCATTGCGGACTTGACATGGGCCAAAGCCATCCCAACATTTTGTTCCAGAAGAGTAATTTTGGAATGTTTTGTGCATCTCTCTCTCTCTCACACACACACACACACACAAACACACACATACAATGAATCTTAGGTATTCTTCAGAAAACGTCTGTGACCCACCACCGACTCCGAACCGTGCAAGGTGTGTCATGAGCCTGCCATCAACACAACGCTGCAGGAAGGCATCGTTATGAGAAGGGGTCTAGGACTGGCCTTTCAAAACATGCCGGAAAGACTGGCTGACTCTGGAGGAAGCCCAGGGCCTGGAGATCCCCTGTCCCGTTAAACCCGGGACCCAACGGAAAGGAAGAAAACGACACGGCAGCAAGAGGAAAACCAGGCAGTGCTGGCGACGCCAAGTGCAAACCCAACGAACGGGATGGCAATTCTCGAACACCAATTGTAGGCGAGAAGGAGTCTGACCAAGGGAAGCGGGGGGGGGGGGGGGATATACAGTGTGATTTCAGCCTTTCTCTCTGACCTCAACATTTGGGTCTCGGGCAACATTGTGGGTCCCGTGAGAAGCGCTGCTCATGAAGACAGGGTTTTCGATGAAGTCATTTTGCAAGCACATGGGTCTCTCGATGCTCTGTCTGTCCATAATTAAAACAAAAGATCCAAGCGTGGAGTTGTGCAAAGCACAAAAGAGAACCCGACAGTATGACTACCGTGGTTTCAGGATTTCCCTTTGCAATCTTCTCGTCTTCTCTTGCACCTTCCTGTCTCCTAGGCAGCCCCCTTCCAAAAAAAGAGGACCCAGCCTGCATCCTCTTGCTTAGGAAATGGAGCTAAATATTGGAATGGAAAGGATGGTGATGGTAGTGAAGGCCGGAGATAGTGTTTCGCTCTTGTGGAATTGTAAGGGGGGGGGGGAGAAGCTACAGTCTTCTATACTGACCTTGGGCACAGTAGGACCCCCTTATCCACAGGATCAGTATCCGCAGATTCACTTATCCACAGTTTGAAAATACTAGACATATTAAAAGAAAAAAAACTTAGAAATATACTTTTCTCAAGATGAAGTTATTAGAACTGGCCCCTAGAGGGAGCCAGAGACCACGCGATATATAGCTTTCGCTATTAAACTAGCGTTCGCTATAATCCACATTTTTTCAGCATCTGCAGGGGGGGCCTTGGAACCGAGCCCCTGTGGATATGGGGCCCCTACTGTATTATTTTTCGAGAGAGAGTGTTTTTTGTTGTTCCCCATACATCGCTTGCCTTAGACCTGGGGTTGCTTACAGTCTAATGAATGTGATGTTTCCTTCATAAACCTTAAAACACAAGCAGAATAAAAATCACATTTTTCTCAGGCAACAGTAGCAGTTCAGTAGGTAAATGGTTCGATCACATTTCTTTTTTTCTCTTGTATTAATAATGCATGCAAGCAGCTTTAGTAGTATAGATCCCAAGAACGTCAGTTGCACCCAACATTACCCTCGCTCGTTCTCATAAAGTCCCTCCGTAGGCGCCGTCCGGTCGTCGGCCAGGCGTTTCCGGCCGGCTGCTGGAACCAGCCCCTTGTTCAAAAGGCTCTGCGGTACTCGGGCTCTTGGAAGCCAACGCTTCAGGGCCAGCCGACTCCTGGATGACGGAGCTGCCCCCTTCGGCACCATCGCTCGGCTCAAACAACTGGTTGGCTCCGTTGCTTTGATCCGCAGAGACGGGGTTAGTTCTGAGGGCCACGATAGTTCCAGCATCGCCCCTCCTTTCTGCATAGATGCGTTGTTCAAACATTTGAGCAGCGGAAGCCTGGAATTCGGGGTCCAGGGGGACGCTGCTGGGGGTGGAGCCCATGACGGAGCGATACATCTCCATCCCTTCCGGTAGCATGGACTTGATCTTTGGGAGCCAACGCTTACGTACCCGGCGAGCATTCGTGCACATGTCGGCCGCGATGACGTTCATCTCGCTTTCCTTGAAGCTCGGGGCAAAATTTTGACAATACACTGCGAAAACAGAGAGGCTGTTTAGCATCGTTTGGGTGGGGTCTGGAGCGCGGAGCACCTTAGTTTAAGAAGGACACGGAGGAACTGGGTTGTGAGTGAAGAAGAGTTTGCCCAGACTGGCCAGAAATCAGGTTGTGTGAGGAACAGCTGAAAGATCTAACCTGAACACGGAAGAGTCAAGGCAGGTATGAAACCATCCATCCATCCATCAACTAACCCATCCATCCATCCATCCATCCATCCATCCATCCATCCATCCATCCATCCATCCATCCATCCATCCATCCATCCATCCATCCATCCATCCATCCATCCATCCATCCATCCATCCACTGACTAACCCATCCATCCATCCACCCATCCATCCATTGACTAACCCATCCATCCATCCACTGACTAACCCATCCATCCATCCATCCATCCATTGACTAACCCATCCATCCATCCACTGACTAACCCATCCATCCATCCATCCATCCATCCATCCATCCACTGACTAACCCATCCATCCATCCATCCATCCATCCATCCATCCATCCATCCATCCATCCATCCATCCATCCATCCATCCATCCATCCATCCATCCATCCATCCATCCATCCATCCATCCATCTATTCATTCATATTTCTATCCTGCCCAACTAGTAGCTAGGCTATACTCTATACTATAACAGAAAGACACACAGTCGTAAACAATTATGAGAAAAACAGTAAGACAACAGTGAAAAAAAAAGGTTCCAGATGTAGCCGCAGGAACCACAACAGGAAAAAGGAAAATTAATGGCAGGCTGGTAGCAAAAGAGATAGACAAAATGACTTAATTAGGGGCCAACTTTTGAAAGCCTTGGGGAAAACAGCCCGGTCTTCCGTTGCCTCCTAAAACCTAGCAGGGATGGGGCCAATCGCACCTCTGGTGGCAGGGAGTCCCAAAGGGGAACTTTTAATTATTGAAAGCCTGCCATGTAAAAAAGAAGACCCGTTCTCGGTTGCCCTAGAAAACCGGAGTAAAGCCAAGGTGAAGAAACTGCAGAGGAGTCGATTTTTGAGAAATGTGAGGAGAAACATCATCACCGTGGGACTTGGGGGTGTGTGAGAGCTTTCCTTGGCTAGAGGGATTTAAGGCTGGTGTCTGGCCAGGCGCCCGGGGTGAGCGAGGCTGGAGGCAGGGGATCTGGAGAACCTTGGCCTGCAGGCTTCACGCTGGGGGTGATGAAAGCAGCGGAAGCAGGGGTCAAACTGGGCTGGACCTTCCCCCCATGGAGGCTCTGAGTCCTCCTTTCCCAAAACACCACTCCGTGGAGGCTGCCGGGGATGGAGAAGAGGCATCCGGGATTTTATTTTCCGATCAGGGACTGGGGGCGCCCTGGGATCATCGCTGTGCAGCTTTGGCCCAAGGCCACCCGGGCTGGCTCTTTTTTCCTGGGCGGCCCAGTGGGGGAATCGAACTCCCGACCGATGGCTCCACAGCCAGATCTCTAAACCAGCGAGCTCCTAGCCTATTTGCAAGGTCCTCAAACCCACTTCACAGACAAAGCCACGCATTCAGGGAGATATTAAGCGGCATCAGCCGTCTTCTCATAAAAACGGAAGAAAAAAGAAATACAGGTATACCGAACCTATCAAAAAGCCATGTCTCATCTTTTTCTTTCACCCTTCCTTTTAAGAACCACCATTTCTAGCACGCCAGTGCTCGTAAAAGACTACGCAAACACCCAGATTTTGAAGGCAGAGACCTTTTTTTTTTTTTAAAGGAGCTTTCTTTTTCTTTTCTTGAAAAAAACACCAAAAACAGTAAAATCACCCCCACTGGCCTGAGGCACGGCTGTGCTTGGTCACCTCGGGGGGCGGGGGGCTCTTCCTCCTACTTACATTTCACAGCGTTCAGGACTCGGCTGTCCAGGGGCTTTCGGCTCGGATCGCTGGTCGAAGACCGGATCCCCGTCCCACAGCTGTTGGCCAACGTGTTCCTGTTCCAGAAGCAAGCAGGAAACAGACCATTCTACATTGCAGCACATTCTGAAATATTCACAGCCAACAAAAGGCTCCCGACAGGCAAAAGAGAGGAAGGGTCTCGTTTCAGAAAGAAGGCTGTGAAAAGGATTTCATGGAGAAAGAGAGAAAGAAAAGGGGGGGGGGGGACAAAGGCCCAAGGGTGGCAATAGCAACACCTCAACAATTATGGAAAATGGTTGTTGTTGTTGTTGTTATTTACAGTAGCAGTCCGTATCCTTGGGAGATTGGTTTCAAATCTCCCTACAGATGCTGAAAAACGTGGATTATAACAAATGATATCCATAGCAATGTCTCCGGCTCAGTCTCGTGGCCAGTTCTGGTAACTTCACCTTTAGAAATCTGTATTTCTAGGATTTTTCCTTTTAACATTTTTAATATTTTCAGACTGTGGATAAGTGAATCAGCGGATACTGATCCCGCAGATAAGGGGGCCCTACTATATTTATTTAAGGTATCTGTCAGGCCACACTTAAAGCTGGGCTGAGCCTTATTCCCTTTCTACACCTGTTCCTCTCTGGAAGGGATGACCAGGGTATCCCAGGTTAAGGCGTCTTTACTACTAACTCAAATTCTCTTGGCTGCCTGAATATGTATGGAAGACAGAGGTGCTTTGTCATACCTGTCAAAGAAGGTTGCCAGGAGGCGTCGCAGGAGGACTTTATGCTTCACACCCGCACACAAATGACAGTTCATCAGCTGCCCTCGGGTGATGTAAACACCGGAGCCTAGGGGAGAAGAAAAGAAAAGAAGGAGAAATCGCCCCCGGACAGCAAGTTGGAGAAGGAGAACGGACATTTCCTTCAGGCCATTTTGAGTTTGAGCAAGACAGAAAAAGCAAAAACCGGAAACAACTGATCAGGGGGATAGCAAGCAGGATTCCTGGCTTTTTCTGACGGGTCCAGTCATTGACCAGTGGAGAATGATTCCAGAGAACGATTCACCGAAACATCCCGGCATTCCAAAGTCATTCACTCCGACAGACTGTTTATTTGTTTGTTCATGATATTTATATACCGCCCCATTAGGGCACAGCACTATTCTGGGCGGTTTACAACATAGCATTAAAATCAAATCATTCAATCAAATAAAACCGAAGTACAGCCAATACAAAAGAGGCGTATTCTCTATGTGCAAGAACGGGGCAATGTCATAAACACACAAACAAACAAATGCTTTGGGCCACCTGACAGACAACTGCATATATTAGCTTACAAAAATTGAACAATCAGAAGCAGAAGCTGGAGAAGCTCTATTCTCCTTACAAAGACAAGATCAGGGGGGCATTCAAGGATAATGCTGGTTCAAAATAGAAAAACTAATTGTTTTGGATAATGGAACTAAAATAGAATCAATGTGAAAAGCAAGTTATTGGCAAGCAAAGAGGAAAACCTGCCATCTATTTGACAATTTAAGAAGTCAGAAAGGAAGAAGGTGGTTCCCAGACCCAAACGCCTATCCAGAGACTAGGCTGTGATACTATTTACCTGCAACAAGTTCAAGTTTTTCTCCAGGATCTCCTTCTGAGTAGAGTTTTGGATGGCACCGATATCCAATTTGGCTGATGAGACTGGCCGGGAGGGCAACCAGGTCACGGCGAATGAGGACACAGGACCGGCTCTCCAAGGGGCTCTGCTCCGGCTTCTCGGGAGGCCCTGGCGGTGGGGGGGGGGGGGGGGAGACAGCAAGGAAGGAAAGCATTAGAGAGACACTAAGGGGGGGGGTGTGCATGAAAATCCCTCATCCTCCCAGGCAACTCGCCGCTGAAAGTGTGATGAGGATTTCTATGACATGTTATATTTTTTCCGCAGCTGATGTTTGAACTTATAAGTGGGTCTGGACAGGGGGAGGATTTCTGTGACATGTCACACTTTCTCTGCAACTTATCCTTGAACCCGTGAGCAAATTTAAATATGACATGTCATAGAAATCGTCTCCCTCATGATGAGCAAGTACGGGCATGCCTCTTTTTCTAAAAAGGACAAGGTCAAGACTGTGTGGCACGGATGTTGGCCAGTCTTTGGGTCTGAGTCCCCAAGTCCGAGCCTTTGGTACCAAGTCCCGGGTCCGAGTCCCGACAAGCTTTTTCCCCTCAGGAAAAAAAGGGTGGGTGGGTGGGTTCTGAATTGCGAGTTGAGCCCAAATCATTAAAAAATAAACCCCATCCCAAGTTGGGTCCGAGTCAAGTCGCCGGTGTGACACCCCCACTGACTCCTCTAGTGCCGCTTACGACGCCAAGCAACAGGATTTCAGCCACGGTGTCCTAACAGAAGCATCCACTCACACACACACACCCTGATCGGGTGTTTACTTTTGCCAAGCAGCGATGTTAAGGGACTTGGGGTTTACGGAAAGTCTTCCTGACGTCATACACAAAGAGTTGTTAACACCTTACAAGGCCGGATAACTCCCCCAGGCTCTCCATGCGGAAAAGGTACGAAACACCGGTTGGAATATAAACACGGTGCCGTGGTGAAGCGTTTGTTGTTGACTCAGGCCCTGGGCGGCTCGAGACAGAAAAAGAGCAGACCTCTTTTAGCGGAGACAAAACACGCCACCTTGAAGACACCGCGGAGCGTCACAGGGTGACCCCCACCCCCCCCCCCCACACACACACACTCCTTAGGAGCACAGTCCCTCTTGGTCATGTCCGGGACCCTGACCCTCAGGGTAGGATTCGGAGAAGGGGCTTCCTCGTGGAACAAAAAGCCCGGGCCTCATACGGGGTTTTTCCCAGCCTGAGGGCATTCCATGGAAAAGACCATAATGCTTGGAAAGGCTGAAGACAGCAGGAGAAGAGGAAGATGCAGCGACTCTATAAAGGAAGCCATCGGGCTGAGCATGCGAGAGCTGAGCAGGGCGGCTGAGGACGGGATATTGTGGAGATCACTCGTGGGGTCAACATTTATTTATTTTATTAGACTTCTACCCCACCCATCTAGACCAAAGGTCTACTGACATAAGTCAGAGGCAATTTGACAGCAGCCGACAACTAAAATAATAAAGGCTCAATAGGGATTTAACGAGCCTACTCTGTAAATCCAATTGATTCCAATGGCTACTAGGCTGAAGTAAACTGCAGGAGGCCCATCTGAATCCATGGACCTTATGGAGGATCCCCACTGATTCAAGCGATCTACTCTAGTGCAATTTACTGTGCTAAGCAACAGGATTTTGGCCGACGGTCTCAGCTTATGTCCACCTGCTCAGCTATTCCTCACTGAGACGTGGAGAGCTCACGGGCTGAGGAAACATGAAATGTGAGCGCTCATGGAACAAACGGATCTCGACCGCCGAGCGTCGTGAGCCAGAAAGAACACCCGCCCCACGCTCTGCACTTGAGAAAGGAAGTTTCCTCATCCGCAAACTTTTCGGTTTGGAAGAGGGGGACGAACTCTTACTGCTGCTTTCCAAGAATGGAAACATCTCATTCCACCAATAAAAAGGTTGAAAAACCCTATCCGGCCAGCAGAAAAATGAGTGCCTGAAAAAACCTTCGAGGGAGCGATCTCTAATTTCCCAGCCCGACCAAAACCTGCAGGTGAAGAACTTAGGCAATGAGCTCGAAGTGAAGATTTTGAAAAAAGGACAATAAATGGCGTGGCGGCAGCGGCGGGATTGTTACCTGCATAGCCCCCGGTCGACTTGATGTACATCTGCCCATACTGGTCCTCCGCCATGGTGTCGTAGGCTTCGTCGTCTTCTTCATCTTCTTCGTTGTGGTAGGATGTAGGGCTGTCGGTGGTGGGAATGCTGCTGGCTCCGGGGCTCGTCCGCTCCCCCTGGGCATACTGAGCTTGTGGGATGCTCGGGATGAGGGTGGTGAGGCTGGGCACTCCGTAGTAGGAGACCCGGGACAACTTCATAGGGGTCATGCCCGACGAGCTCCCCCCGGCGGAGTCCCGAAGGCTGACCTCCAGGGATCTCTTGGAGGGCTGGAGCTCCAGGTTCTCGTGTTTTACTCGGGTGAGAAGCGGGATGGGCATAGACGGGGACAGGGCGTAGGGCACCGAAGCCGGCTGCAGCGGGTTGCTGGGGCTCTGGGGCTCAGAGCTCGGGTCTTCGATCATCGCCGTCTGAGAGTCACAGTGCGGGGAGCTCACTTTGAACATCAGGTCCGTCCCTTTCTCGACAATGTGCTGGATCTGGAGGAAACCCGCCGTATACATCACGACCAGCTGCTCGCTGGCGGCCATGGTCAGCTTCCCGGTGTAGCAAAAGGAAAGGATCTGCTGGAAGCAAGCGGGGGGCACGGATCCTGGAAGCTCAAACGCGCTCTTGCTATTCCCACTGAACAGGTCTCTAAAATACAGGCTGCTGGCCGCCAGGACGGCCCGGTGGGCCTTGAACGCCTGTCCTTTGACCACGATGGAGACATCGCAGTAGAGTCCCAGAAGTCTCTGCTCGTTCAGGGAGCCCAAGACCGTGTTCCCAAAGTTGGGGATTTCTATGTGCAGCATCTGTGACATGGCTCAGCAAAAATCCTTACACATTCAATGCGTCAGCATCCGAAGGAGGGCACATCTGTGGGGGGGGGGGGGAGAAGAAGAGAGAAGCTGGGGATGAAGAGGGAGATCTGGAACAGACAGGCCAAAAGGAAAAAAAAAACATGCCATAAAAAAGCATCTCCTGCAAAACTGAAGTGCCAGGCGTTCTGCGGGTGCTCCCCGTTCGAAACAAACAGGAATGGAAACTCCACCCCATCCACGGAGCGCAAAGCCAACCAAAATGGTCCCGTACCACGCCAGCAGGAGAGCTCCCCGTACAAAGTCCTCATGCGAGGAAAAGAAACACAGCCGGATGTCTTTGCAATAAGAAGAGGGGGGGGGGAAGCTGACAGCGGCCTCATTTTACTCCAACAGCCGTAAGCCGCCATCGGGCGGCGGCTGCCCCTGTCTTGAGGCATCCCAAATGGGCCAGCTTTGGGGGGGTCAACCATCTTTCGAAAGCCACTGGACGCCCAACGGAGAAACGGACAGGGCCCGGGCCGTGACGACAAAGGGAGAGAAAAGCAACTTCCGAAATGCGGCAAGTTCTCCCTCGGACTTTGAAGTTTTTCCCGCCCATCCCAAGTGGTAGAAAACAACGAGACTGCAGAGTCGCTTCGTATTATCTAATGCAGAGGACGGTTGGGGGGGGAGAGGGAGGGACCTGTGCTAGGGGGCAGACCCTGCCTGGACCCTCTTCCAGAAAGTCTCTTAAGTTTTTTTTTTAATCCCAGCTATGTTTGGGGGGCACCCGAAAGGAAGGCTGCGATCCGGCGGTCCTCCCAGGGTTCCAGCCGGAGAGGTGGAAAGAGGCCGACCCCCATGTAAAAAAAGGCCTCCTCTGAAAACACCTGCCCAAGCTCCAGACTTTGCATCAAAACTGCAGCAGGGAGCACGAAGCTATTTTAAGATCCTCCGGGAACCATCATGTCCATGAACCCGCGATTCCTTGCTTCCAAACAGAAGCGTCGGGGGGGGGGGGGGCAGAACCCCGAGCAAACGGGCAAGGGGAGGTGGAGGGGGGGGGGGGAGGAAGAAATAAGCTCCTGAGCCAGCAAAAAAATCCCAGCAAAGACCTTTCTGGAGCACCATCAACAACCCCTTTTAGCCAATGGGGGGTTGGTGGTGATGGAGGGAAACATGGAAGAGAAGAACCCCCCCCCCCTCGGGTCCAAGGGAGCAGCACTTCCGCGGCACTGCAGAAAAGGATACGGCTTTTAAACGCCGACAATTGGTTTTCTCCCTCTCACCGCCCTCCCTCCCTCTTCTCCCCCCCCCCCCCCCCCCCCGCTTTGTGCTAAAACACAAAGTCCACCTTACTCAGGGAGTTCAGCCGGGTCCCAGCTTTGGGAAAGGGTCAGATGTGAACAAAAGTGGAGAAGCTTTTTTTTTGCCTTCCTCACTCTCCCCCCCCCCCCTCTGCAAACCCAAGACTCAGAAAGAGGGGGGGGGGAGAGTAACTACACAATGGACTGCTCTGTTCGGGTGTCCCCCTCCCTCCCTCTCCCTCCCTCTCTCCCACACAGGCATCCTTTTTGAAAAAGCTTCAAGTCCGGGGTGCACCTGCCTTTGCGTGCCCGACCCCGTCGGGGCAGGGGGCTGCCTGTTTGCCCACCACCACCCCTCCCCTCTCCAAAAAAAAAAAAAAAAAAGAGCCCACCCCATGGGGACCTACCTTAAATGGGGCGAAATCCCCAGGAAGGCTCTCCTCCTTGGCTCCTCTCTCTTTCCCACCACCGGCAACACGGAAATGCAGCAGAGAAAAGGTGCAGAAAGGGGGGGGGGGTTGTGTGTGCTGTGCTGGTGGGGAACACCCCGGTTCGGTCCTTCCAGCCGACGGCCCGCCGTGGGCTCCGTAGAAGTCAAACCTTTGCACCCGGAGCCGCCGAAAGCATCCTTATGATCCGGGCCAGGGGCAGCTTAACATTCAGAGCCTTTTCTGCGATGAATAGGGGAACCTGCAGCCAAAGCCAGTTTCAAAGGGAAGCCGGGGTTTGGGGTGGGGGGGGGGGAGAGAAAAGGAAGAGAAAGAAAGAAAGACGAGGGAGGAGGGGGGGGGAAAGCATTAAAAAGAAGAAGAAAAAGAAGGATCAGTGCCAGAGGAATGTCCACAGTGTTGGTACAAGACAGACTTTTGATGACTCACGGTAATCCAAACAAAGATGGCAGAAATACTGTACTGTATGCTGATGAAATGCTGAGCACTGCCACAGCCGCGGAGACGGGCTTTTGAATTTATGGTGCAGTTTTGCATATGAATTGCCGCTGTAAACCGCCTCCTCTGCCATGCAGCGCATCCCGAGTGTCAAAGCATTTAAAGTATTCCAAACAGTCTGCAGAGCTGGCGCAGTCCGCCCGTTCACTCCTCTGGGGTGGAAAGCGATCGGAGGCACCCAAGCAAGCTCAGCCGGCGGCAGGGGAAAGAGGGGGGGGGGGCGAGACCAGGACAGAGGGATTTCCACCACCAACACACACACACACACACACACACACACACACGACAGATACCTGTCAACCTTTCCAAAAGAAACCACAATTATCGAGGAAGGCAAACAGGAACACACTCACACCCAGCTCCTAGAATACACAACTGCCCAGCTGAGAACTTGCTGGAGAGCTCAGCGACTTACAGGCTGGGAGTTCGAATCCCCCCTTGGACCTCCTTGACAGGGGCTGGACTGGATGATCTACAGGGTCCCTTCCAGTTCTCTGCCATTCTAAGATGACGGTGATGATTAGGGGGAGGATTTCTATGACATGTCACACTTTCTCTGCCACCTATACGTGAAGCAAGTTTAAATATGTTGGTGAGTAATCTGGCCTTTCTCACCGGATTACTCATGTCCAAAACCACTTATACTTTCAAACATAGACAGCAGAAAAAATATGAGATGTCATAGAAATCCTCTTCCTAATGAAGAAGATCATGATGATAAACGTCCAGATTAGGGTTCAGGGATTTATTGGGCTGGATCGCTCAGTGGTTTAGCTCTCTGGCTGCGGAGCCAGAGGTTGGGGGTTCGATTCCCCCACTGGGCCTCCTTGACAGGGGCTGGACTGGATGATCCTTTAGGATCTCTTCCAACTGTGCAGATCAAAGGTTATTAAAATCTATCCGACGCCACAGATGGAGGTACAAATCCGGGTTCTGGGGTCAGCTCTGAACCTGACTTGCAGGGCCCTTAATTCCTCGAGGAAGGTCACCGAGTGAACCCGTTCCTAGAGCTGTCCGATCTGGCAACCGTGACTCACACCTTAATTACATCCCATTTTGATTACAGTAATGTACTTTACACAGGGCAACCTTTGAAAAGTGTTTAAACATTTCAGTTGATCCAAAATGCTGCCGTCAGTTATGGCCGCCTTTGCTGTGACAGCTCTGTCTGGGAGCAATTTCTGGGAATTTCAACCCAATTCTGCTGGGGACCAGGCCTGCCTCAGCTTCGAGATCTTCGGATGAGGCCCTTCTCTCCGTCCCATCATCCTCAGAGGCCTTCAGAGGCATGTCTGCTGAGTGAGGGTCTTCTCAGCGTTCCCGGGAAGCCTTACGTTAACACACTCGACAATATATCTCAAAGCTTCAAGAGCACATTCGAGAACTGTGGCTTTGTAAAGAGGCAATGGACTACTTCCAGTCACACTTCTTCAATCATCATCATCATCTGCTGTAAAGTCAGCTCTGACTATGACGACCCTTTTCAGGGCTTACCAGGTGGAGAATACTCAGGAGTGGTTGACCCTTCCCATATTTCTGGGGTTGCCTTGGGACGGTGCAGCTTGCCCGAGGCTACCCAGGCTTCCCAGGAGACCCGGGAGGGGAATCGAACTCCCAACCTCTGGCTCAAAGACCTAAACCACTGTGCTATCCAGCCAACTTACATTTCTATAGCAGAACACTATCAGACGTTTTGGCTGAAAGTAGTTTTGGATAAAACCTGCCTCAGAGTCTCCATCTGCATCGCAGGCAATGACTGAGGTCACTAATTCTTAAGGCACCAAAAGACGTTCTACAGAACTTTTCCACATAGCAAAATACAAAACAAAAGAAAACCGAAGAAACATCAAAGGAAAAAAAAAGAAACATGGGGGAAAAACGGACTTCCATCTTCCCTTGATAATGGTTGGAAAATATTGTTACTTGGAACAAAACCACGAACCACCAGACTTTGTATAAAACAAAGCTGGGATGATTTGCATGGTCTCTTCCTGTGCTTTTCACAAAACAAAGCTGGGGTGATTTGCATGGTCTCTCCTTTTCTGTAGACTGGAAAAGAAGGACCAACCTATTGCTGAACCGGCAAATGTAGACAGCTAAAGTGCTATATTTTGAATCTAGTTTCATTTGCCTGTTTTGAATGAAAGCAGAGCATGCTGCTTATGTACTGCCCCATAGTATTCACAGCTCTCTCTGGGCAGTTTACAATTTACCAATGCAGGCCACACATTAAAGGAGAAAATGAAATTAAAATCGAAACAAAATGGATGATATGGGAGTCATCTCTGCCTGATGAGGGAGATAAAAGTAAGCTTGTAGGATCTTAATTGTCATGCTTTCACCATAAGAGCATGAGTGAGGAGAAACCAGAACCTCTTAAATGGAATATACACGAAGAATTACTCGATGCAGCAGAACCTGGACCTCAGAGATCCAGAAGTCCAAATCCCCAGATAACTTTGAGGCCACAGTGGCCACATGGGAACTGATGAACGAGATCAAGGGACTGAGTGCGAGAGGCCCGCGCACCCACAGATAAGGTGTCAAAGAGCGTATGGGATTCAAAATGGAAGATGTTCGGCACTGAGGGAGAGCCGACGCTCTGGTGGTCATCAAAGCTGGAGGTCGAAATGAAATGAACGAGAACCGACTCGAAGGAAGATCTCTACATGTCCCACTGGCCTGTTCTGGATCTCTTCTTTGGCTGGACCTCTCCGTTGCCTGAATAGGATCAAGATTTCTATTGGTTTGGCAACTTCTCTCTCAGAGTCCAGGCGTGTGGATTGGGCTCTGGGAGAGAGGCAGTCGAGGAAAGCTTTGACTTTCAGACCAAGCTTTCCAGTGTTATGCTTAAAAAAAAAAGGATAACTGGATCGCACAGCTGTCTCTTTGCAGAGCGAGGGTCCCTCACCTTTGGGGCTCTGATGGTCCTGGACTATAATTTCAACGAATCATATAATTTATATAATGTAATCCAACCTTCTGAGACTAAACCAGCTTGAACATGAACCTTCTTCTCCCACGAAAGATGCAAAGCCTACATCGTAATTTCTGCAAAATGACCCGTCGGTTCCAACACTCGTTATAACAACACATGAGAGAGAGAGAGAAAGCAAACAATGCTAAGCACTGTTATTTTCATCGCTCTGCTGTGGGGGCATTTTCTTGGAATTCTCTAAGCTTGGCCGATTCGGTTCTCAGAAACATGGCTGCCAACAGGACAAGACAGCAAGCAGAAAGGAGACTCGGAACAATGGGGTTGACACCCGTTCAACCCTAAAGAGCATGTCTTCTTGTTGGCGCTCAATGCCTCGTAGGGTGGAGTTGACGGCGTTTATCTCCGACCCTCCGGAACCCCCACTTCAGTACGTCGCTCTGTGAGTCGTCGGCATGAAAGGACACCAGAGATGCAAGCGAGCCAACAAAACCCATCGCTCCATGGCTCGTTGATTTAAGAATTTGTTCTTTCTTATTTAAAAATCACCGCATCTCATCTTAGCAGGATGTCTTATGGGAATGGTCTTAGGACCCACAAGCACACCCAAGAGGGAGGTAGACCAGTCTTAGTCATTTCACACAGTAAATAACATCCTCCTTTCTAATAAAAAGAAAATTCAGCAAATCTTTTGTTTTAAGAAAGAGAAGAGAGCAATTAATGGGTTAAGGGGTTCACGGATAAAGGAGCCCATCTCTAGGTTCCACTTGCAGCCGGCTAGATGGATTTAGAAGGATCGCGATCAAAAGAACCAAGTACAGAAAACTAGCAAACAAGCATTTAAGATAAGGGATCGTTTGGTTCATGGACATTTGACGCCAAAGCTGTGGTCTTGCATGTGTACAATTCTCAACACAGGTTAGCCACTTAGTCAGATGGGAGTTGTAGTCCAGAACAACTACAGAACAGCACGTCGGAGAAAATTGTTCTCAAACGGGGGGGGGGGGGGGAGAGAAAGCAAGCAAACCCAGGACAATGGGGAAGGAAGTTGGCCACCCAACCCAACAAAATACAGAATCCTAGAATCATGGAGTTGGAAGGGGTCTCTGAGGCCATCCAGTCTGACCCCCTGCTCAAGGCAGGAATCGAACTCAAAGCAGATCTAACTGATGGTGGTCCAATTTTCTCTTGAATGTTTCCAGTGTTGGAGCGCTCACCACCTCCCGAGGTCACGGATTCCATCGTTGTACTCCTCTAACAGTTGAGAAGTTTTTCCTCATATTCTGCCTAAATCTGGCTTCCTGTTGCTGGAGTCCATTATTGCATGTCCTGCACTCTGGGAGGATCGAGAACAGATCCTGCCCCTCCTCTGTAGGACCACCTTTCAAGTCTTTGAAAAGTGCTCTCCTCTCTCCCCTCCGTCTTCTTTTCTCAAGGCCAAACATACCCAGTTCTTTCAGTCTTTCCTCCTTGGGCTCGGTTTCTTGTCCCCTGATCATCCTTGTTACCCTCCTCTGAACTATATAATGTAATTGGATATCACCACAGTCTAGGATCATTCGTGGCTCAAGTTAGGCAGGAAAGATCCGAAAAGGAACGAAATGTATTTGAATGCAACGATTTTCACTCCGCTATGAGTTTCCATGGCTGAGTGAGGATTCGAACCCAGGCTTCCGGAGTCCCTGTCCATCTCTCTGTCCACTACACCACCCTGGGAATCTCTTAGCCACCCTGTGTGTGTTATGTTCTGTACCGTCAAGTCAGAACTGGCTTATATGGACCCCAAGAGGGCTTTCAAGGTAAGTGAGATATTTAAGGAGTGGTTTGAGGGGTTCCACTCCCCCAGGGAGTTTCCATGGCCGAGTGGGGATTCGAACCCAGATCTCCAGAGTCCTAGTCCTCCACTCTACCCACTACACCCTGAGAATCAAACATATTTCAAAGCAGTGATTTTCATTCCGCTAGATGGCAGCAAAAGACCACAAATACTCGTGGTTTACAAAAAGGGCACTTCATGGAAACCAAACACCCCTTCTGTACAGACTCGTGTTTTGGAACAGGTCTTGTAAACTCTTGTTCAGGGTGTTTTCAAGTCAGTGCATGATTATTTAAAAGAAAGTCTGTTTTTACTTATGTGGGCAATGGCAGATAATATATGTAGAATCCTTGGGAGCAGCAATTAAGAAGAAAAAGCAATTCATGTTGACAAGATACATATGGCAGGATGGATGTCAAATAGATAAAACATCAGATGTTGACAGAAGCAAATGATACAGAATCCTAGAATGAAGGAGCCGGACGGGGCCCCAAAGGCCATCAAGACCCACCCCCTGCTCAAAGCAGGGATCCAAATCCAAGCAGATCGGACAGACGGTGGTCCCAGTTTTCTCCAGGGTTGGAGCACTCACCACCTCGCTGGTTCATGGGTTCTGTTGTCGTACTGCTCTAACAGTTGAGAGGTTTTTCCCCGAGATTCAGCCTAAATCTGGCTTCCTGTCCCTTGAGCCCATGATGACGGGTCCTACACTCTGGGAGGATGGAGGACAGATCCTGCCCCTCCTCTGCAGGACTATCTTTCAAGTTTTTAAAGAGGGCTACCCTATCTCCCCTTTGTCTTCGTTTCTCAAGGCTTAGTAACCTTAGTAACAGCAAGGTTCGTTTTTTGAAAAGAGCAAACAAGGGGGAAGAATTAAACACAGAGAGTTGTAAAGAAAAGCACAGGCTTCATGGTGTTGAATTTGGAAAACTAGGCAGATTTTTTAAGAGTATGGATACTCACATAGAATACTCAAGAGAGGGCCTCTTCCAGGAAAATATTGACAAACTGAGTGGGGAGGTCATCTTTTCACCCTGAAAAATAGGATTCAAAAATCAGAATACAGTAGGACCTCAATATCCACGAGGGGTGGGGGGAATCGGTTCCAGCCCCCTCTGCTGATGCTGAAAAACGTGGAACCATCGAACGCTAGACATTGCATGGTCTCTGTCTCCCTTTAGTGGCCAGTTCTGTTGAATACACCCTGGGAATACATATAAATAGGTATTTCGGGGTGGGTGGGGTTGTTTTGTATTTTCAGAGAACGAATATGTGAATCAGTGGATACTGATCCCGCGGATAGTAGGGTCCTTCTGTATAGCAATCCTTTTTCAGCAGGTCCAACTGAAACACCTTGTAGCGGTGGGAAGCTTTTCGAGTTCGGTTCCAAGCCAATAAGTGAATCAGCGGGTCCTGATCCCGTGAATAGCGGGGTCCGACTGTATAGCGATCTTGATTAAGAGGCATTGATGGCTCTAACCTCTACCGATTTATCCAGTTTCTTTTAAAGCCATTTAAGTTGGCAGCACCAAAAAATATTTCAACAGAACAGGTGGCCATCGCCACGGCCGAACCCAGCCCCCATTTTCTGTGGGTCACCAGCCTTTAGCAAAGAGCGCCATACGAATAATGTTTGCGCCCTGCTTTTTCCACGGCCCAAGAGTTAAAACAGAAGAAAGTTTCCAATAAAAAATAAATAATTCCAGGACGTGTAATTGGTTTTTTTATATATAAAAAAGCATCAAATCTTTTGATGAGGCACATCATCGACATGAATAAATAAAAGGTAGGGTGACCTAGAAAATATACTGCTTGGTTTTCTCCTCCTTCAGAAATAATTTCCTTCAACTGCAAACTTCAATCGGGAAGAAAACTGAGCCACTCAAAAGGAACGCAGTGGTTTCTTGGGACAGGATGAGAATTAGGGGAAATCCTCCATCATTCTCCATTCTGTGAGTTCTACCTCACAGAGAGACACCCTACACACAACTAAATGCAGCTCGCCTGGGAGAAAGGCCTTAAGTGGACGGTTTTAAGGCCTAGCTCGGCCTGACTTCCTGTTCTGAAAGAAAACTCTCAGCTAGCATTGGAGCAGGAACAGGAAGTTAGGCCTAGCTATGGTTCTTGTTGATGAAGAATACATAGCATGGTCTTTGGCTCCCTCTAATGGCCAGTTCTGGTAATACAAGGTGAAAATACATATTTCTGGATTTTTTTTTCTTTTACCATGCTATGTATAGCATACACTATTATCTGCGGTTTTCAGCATCGATGGGTTGTTGTTGTTTTTTGGAACTACTGTATGTCCTTTCTATCCTCCCTCTTGATAAGTCTTGACAAAATACTCATTTGGGGCCGAAGACCTAGGCACCAGCATTTTTAAGGGATGAGGTTTTATCGTAGGTTGCAACGACACTCTCTATGTCTTGTGTTGACCGGATGTGAGGGGAACAGGCAAAGATTGGGAAGAAAGGATGCACACTCATATGGTCAAAGAGCATTCGGTTTGTGACAGTCAGGCTCTGGGTTCGAATCCCTACGAATCTAAATCACATCCCCCATGGACGCATTGGTAAACAATGATTGCAACAGTCAATAAAATATCCTTCTCATCTCAGATTATTTCCACAGAAATCAGATGCACGGCAGAACACAATGTCGCCTACATTTTACTAATTCTTAACAAATTTGTGCATGGTCCCTGAAACATCTACATATGTGTTTTTTTTCCCCAATTTCCCTTTAACAATATACTTTTTTTAGAAGCAGACAGAGCTTTGGCTCATGAATCACAATTCCAGGCAAATGAGCAATTGTGACTGACGGGCTGAGATAGGCCTTGAAGGAAGCTGAGAAGCATATTTTGCAAATGATCTCACTGGAAAGAAAAGAAAAAAAAAACGGGCAAAGCGCTCGGTTTGCTACAGAAAGGCCCAGAGCTCGTCAAAAGCCTTGTCACTCGGGAAACGAGGATGAGAAAAAACAACCAGGGGAGATCCAGACTCCACTGAGCCTGTTTATTAAGCACCGTCTTGATTTATGGCCATGTGTAATGTTCACTCAAGTCTAGTTAGCAAAATTATGATCAGCCGGATGATGGAGGCGAAATCCAGAGATTTCGTTTACCAACGGTAAACTCGCACAAACGGACACGCGGATAATGGAGACACGCTCTCTCCCAGCTGGCATTGGAGAAATTAAGAACGTTTATGAGCCCGAATTAACAGAGGCACACTTCTTCCTGCAGCCACTTGCCGTACAGGGAGGTTAAACGAGCCACACGAAAAGGAATAATGGAGGGAATTACACAGCTGGCTGGAGAGCTCAGGGGTTTAGGCAATCTGGCGGCAGAGCCAGAGGTTGGGAGTTTGATTCCCCCCACTGGGCCTCCTTGACAGGGGCTGGACTGGATGATCTCTTGGGTCCCTTCCAGCTCTGCGACAATGATGTTGTTGCTGAGGATGTGAAACATCCACA
Organism: Intellagama lesueurii; assembly: GCA_037013535.1. Lineage (NCBI taxonomy): Eukaryota > Metazoa > Chordata > Lepidosauria > Squamata > Agamidae > Intellagama > Intellagama lesueurii. The sequence continues at coordinate 1,177,383 of JBAJHW010000017.1, read as the reverse complement.
TTGATGTCACGCAATTATTCTCTACCCTCCAATCTTTGGATTGGAATGGAAGGTGGTTGACTGCTTTCCCAAATTATGTGAAACTTTGCAAACAGTGAAGCTGAGAAGAGTCCATTTTAGGAGAAAGATATCCTTTTTATGAAAAAAAAAGCTCTGCTTTTAAATGTGGACCTGTCTTATCTCTTTGGACCCTAAGAAAAGGTAGACCTACCAAATATTGGTGGACAAGAGGTCCTATCAATTCCAGCCAGAATACCAACATAGAGGCACCATGGTTAAAAATGCAGCTCAAAAATATCTGAAGAGTCACCTGCTTTCCTCATCCCCTGGAATATTTTAACCCTTGCACATAATAAGAATCCTAGAATCATGGAGTTGGAAGGGGTCTCTAAGGCCATCCAGTCCAACCCCCTCCTCAAGGCAGGAATCCCAATCCAAGCAGATCGGACAGAGGGATGTCCAGTTTTCTCCAGGGTTGGAGCACAGACCACCTCCCGAGGTCATGGGTTCCATTGTCGTACTGCTCTAACAGTTAGGAAGTTTTTCCTGATATTCAGCCTAAATCTGGCTTCCTGTCCCTTGAGCCCATTGTTGTGTGTCCTGTTCTTGATAGCAAACAGATCCTGCCCCTCCTCTGAATGACAGCCTTTCAGGTCTTCGAAAAGGGCTCTCCTCTCTCCCCTCCGTCTTCTCTCCTCAAGGCTTAAACCTGCCCAGTTCTTTCCATCTTTCCTCCGAGGGCTCGGTTTCCAGCTCCCTGGTTTCCCTCCCCTTTTCTGCTCCAGGTTGTCATCATCCTTCTTCAAATGTGGTGTCCAGAACTGGACACAGGACTCCAGATGAGGCCTAACCGGTGCCGAATAGAGGGGAACTAGTACTCACGGGTAGGTAACTAACACTCAGATGATAAACCATAAATAGGAACTGCTTTGACAGGAAAAAATAAAAGCAATTCTGTTTACTAAATTCAACCTCCACGGCTCTTTAATATTTCAGCTAGCGAAGGTAAAAGCATATCGCAGCCCATCCATTACTCAGGTCACATGACAAAACCTTGGCAAGGAGCCGGGGCATCCATCCGCACCACAGTGCAAAATGCCTGCTGGAAAGCAGGAAAGAGACGAGCCTTCCGATTACCGAAGCAGCGTGTAAGGGATACGTCATTTTTAAGTGCTCCTGTACTTGGCTGTAGCTGCAGAGTCGCTCACGTACCAGAGTCCAGAATGTACTCCACCGGCCTGTTTGGCTTCTTAACAGAAACTAAGCTATTTGGAGAAGTCCTTTGGGACACCGGATCAGAACCACCACCACCAGCATCCTCTTAGAACTGCAGAACCAGAAGGGACCCTATGAGATCATCCAGTCCAGCCCCTGTCAAGGAGGCCCCGCGGGGGATTCAAACTCCCAACCTCTGGCTCCGCAGCCGGAGACCTCAATCCCTGCATTAGCCGTGCATTTTTAACCAAGCATGTTCAGGAACCCAGAAGGACAGAGAAAAACACGAATTCGATTTAGACACCCAGCAGTGCATACTCTCGGCCCACTGCAAAATCAACGTTCACTTCTTACGGTTTTTCTTCTCGACCGGACAGAAGCAGGCGTGAGGCCGTTGTTTCCGAACTAAAAGCACAACAGCGTTCCCCAAATACCAATGAGCCCCTTTCACCTAGCAAAGATTCAGCAGGAAACCCACCCACCCCGTATCCGCGGGATCGGTATCCGCTGATTCGCTTTAAGGAGCGGTTTGACCAGTTCCACTCCCCCAGTGAGTTTCCAATGGCCAAGCGGGGATCCGAACCCTGCTCTCCAGAGTCCTAGCCTCTCACGCTATCCACGACACCACGTCGGGGATCAAACCTATATCTTACCCATGTATTGAACTGGATAATACTAGATGAAAACCTTGAAGGTTTTTTCTTTGTTTTGTTTTGTTTTAGCCACGGAGAAGCAGAGGCAAAACTAAGGACGTGTTCTTCCCCCCCCCCGCCCGCCCCCCCCCCCCCGCTTGACAGGAACAGGCTCAACAAATACCTATTATGCGCCACCGCGGAGCACAATGGCCCCTTTCAAGAAGGAGAGAGAAAGAGCTGCTGGAGAGAAATAACTCAGCAGCCAGGAGAAATTCAAGCAAATAAACACACACCACGAGAAGGAGGAATCTGTAGGCCTCTTTTTAACTTTCTCCTCCATGCTCGGCTCGCTTTCCACTTCTCCGGGCCAAAAAAGCTGCAAGTCGGTGGCTCTTTGTGCAGGAAAGGAGAGTCCGGATCCCCTAAAAAAAAATATAAAAAATGGAATTAACGGTGGGGGCTTTGCAAGAGTAGCCAACGGGAAAGGTTTTATGCAGGGCAGGTGGGTCTCGGCCTCCCGAATCGGGGGTGACGGGAGGCTGGAGCAGCCAAAGCCACGAAATCCTAGGAGAATGGGGTGGGAAGGGGCTGGTGGGGCATCACTCTAAAAGTCTTAGAATTAAACCTCTCATCTCCCCGCCCCCCCCCCCCCCCCGAGCCCAAAAATGACATTTTTCTTAAGACCTTTCTCTCCCGGCAGGCTTTGCCTTTAGTGACCGGCCATCTCAGAAGGGTTGTTTTTGAACGGATTGTGGCGCTCGGTGGTTTTTAAGCCGAACAAATAAATAAATGAATGAATGAATAAACAAACAAACCTGGAGTATCGGATCTGTTTGCCGTTCGCAAGACAACACTTGTTTATATATATTTTTAAAAATTGTTTTATGCACTCATTTGATTTTTTTTTAATACCGCCCCCCTCCGGCCAAAGGCCATTCGGGGTAAGTTCGTGGCGTAAAAAAACCACACACACAATACAACAACAAAATAATCCTAACGCTGTGCAGCAGAACTCGAAATAAAGCCCAAAGCCCATATATATATATCCCCCCCCAAACCTATCAGGATGTTAACAATATTGTTAACATCCTGATAGGTTTGGGGGGGGGGGGCTTTTAAAGACTGTCTTTTTAACAACGAGTCCCTTTGGGAAGAAAGGTGGGGTGCAAGTAAGTAAGTAAGTAAGTAAAAATAAAATAAAATAAAATTAGGAAGCCACGTTAGAGAGGATGAAAGAAAGGAAAGTGGGCCAAGGTGGCGTGGAAGGAACCCTATGGAGGGAGCGAGGGAGGGAGGGAGGAAGAGGACCACAGATGATGCTCTCCATCATCCCTGCAAGGTCGCACGCATCCTTTCCCAAGTGTAGGACAAGGCCAAGATTAGTGCTGGGGACCGGCTTGGGCCCCCCTGCCCGGAATTTAAACGGCTCTAATAAAGGTATTGGGTTCCCCGGTGGGGGGTGGGGGTGTCGTGGTTGGAGGAATGGACTCTGGAGGGCCCTGGGTTCGAATCCCCGCTGGTCCCCAGAAACTCACAAGGGGGGGGGTGCGCGTGGAAGTGGGGAAAGCCCTCCAGAAGGATCCCACTTCCCCCCACAGCCCTGGAAGGGGGGGGGGAATTTGTGTCCCTGGGCTTTGGGGCACAGAATGAGGCACCCTAAAGGGAGGGGGGGTCCAGGTTTGAGGGGCTGCCCCCCCCCAGTCCCAAACCTGGACACCCTTCACAACCCCTTTTGCACAAACACACACAGAGAGAGACACGCCCAAGGCCGCGCTCGTTCCTTGCAAAAAGGAACTTCTGCAAGGGCCGGGGTCTCCTCTGTTGCTGGAGGGGGGGCCTTCCTAATATCCCCCCCCCGAAAGAAAACCCTGGAGGGGGTGGAAAGGAAGGAAAAAGCCCCCCCCCCGAAGGGCTTGCAGGGAGGGGGGGATCCCAGAAGGAGGGGGGGGTCCCGGAGGCTTCGGGGGGGGGAGGGGAGGAGGGGAAGCCTTCCCGGTCCTTGGGGGTGCGAGGGGGGGCTCCTCCCTCCCCCAGGAAAGAGAAGGGTCCCGGTGGGGTGGGGGGGCTAGGGAGACGCCCCCCTCCCCTCCCCAGCTGGAGGGGCCCTTTGAAGGGGGGGGGATCCCCGTCGGTGGGGTTACCTGCGAGCCGGGCTGCCGGCGGTCGCCCCCGCCCCGCCCCGCGTCCTCTCCTCGCCTCTCCGGGGCGGCGATCCCTCCTGCCCGCCTCCCTCGGCGGCTCCTCCCGGCTGGTGGCAGGAAGTGATTCTGGCGGAGGAGGAGGAGGAGGAGGAGGAGGAAGTAAAGAAGGGGAGGAGGAGGAGGAGGAGAAAATGGGGGGAGGAGGAGGAGGAGAAAATAAGGAGGAGGAGGAGGAGGAGGAAGAAGAAGAAGTAAAGGAGGGGAGGAAGAGGAGGAGGAGAAAATGGGGGGGAGGAGGAGGAGGAGAAAATAAGGAGGAGGAGGAGGAAGAAGAAGAAGTAAAGAAGGGGAGGAGGAGGAGGAGGAGGAGAAAATGGGGGGGGGAGGAGGAGGAAGTAAGGAGGGGGGAGGAGGAGGAGGAGGAAGAAGTAAAGAAGGGGAGGAGGAGGAGGAGGAGAAAATGGGGGGGAGGCCAGTGTCTGGGGCTGGGGGCCCCCCCGGAATTGTCCTTGTAAGGCTTGGCTTCAGGCGGCAGGGAAGGCTCCCCCCCCCAGCCAGTCAGAGATTTCTGCCCCTACTCCCCCCCCCGGCAGGGGTGGGGTGGGGTGGGGGGCAGGAGTCCTTCACCTGTGCCACCCCCCCCCCCCCGGTCATCACTCCTGTCCTTAGACCAGTGGCTCCCTACCCTGGGCCATCCAGATGTTGTTGGACTGCCACTCCCAGAAATCCCAGCCAGCACAGCTGGGGGCGAAGGCTCCTGGGAGTTGCAGTCCAAGAACAATCCAGGTGACCCAAGGTGGGGGAGCCACTGGTCTAGAAGGAAGATTGGCTTGGGAGACGAGATGGACTGACTCCCTAAAAGAGTCCACGAGGTGGAAATCTGCAAGAGCTGAGCCGGGCGGCTGAGGACGGGACCTTCCCGAGAGGCAACTTGACACCCCATCCCAACCAAAGAGTTTTCAAAACAAGTGCGATATTTAAAGCCTGGCTTGACCAGATCCACTCCCCCCAGTTTGTTTCCGTGGCCCAGCAGAGATTCGAACCTGGGCCAGAGTGTCTGTCCATCCCTCTATCTACCACACCACACGGAGAGCCTAGGGAGAGAAAAAGGGATCACCCGAAGAGCGCTGAGGGTAACCTTTAAGAAATAAAGGATCCCTCACCGAGTAATCATCAAGAAGGACAAAAGAAACGAACCAGAAACAGCCCATTTCAGGAGAAGCAGCAACCAAGAGTTCAAAGCTCCCGTAATGCCTTTGTAATCAGTCTGCAAGTTATTTTATTTTAATTTTTTTTACTCCTAAGGCCCGCAGAGCTAGTTTTGCCCACTTGTGCTTCGTTTTCATCCCATACGGAACCAGATCTTCCCCAAGAAAACCGGCCCAGAGCAAATCCTGACCGTGGCAGATTTTCTAACACATTTAACAGGCTTTTCTTTTGGGAGCACGTGGGGGGTGTGTGTGAGGTGTGTGTTTTAACCTGTAAACCACCCAGAGTAGTGCTTGCATTAATGGGGTGGTAACTAACTAACTAACTAACTATAGTGGGACCCTCTTATCGGTGGGGGATTGGTCCCAACCACCGCGCGGATGCTGAAAAACACGGATTATAGCAAACGCTATTTTAATAGTGAATGCTGTTCATAACATGGCCTCTGGCTCCCTATCATGGCCAGTTCATTAGAAATCTATATTTCTCAGATTTCTCTTTTAATATTTTCAGACCGTGGATAAGTCAACCAGTGGATACCGATCCCGTGGATAAGGGGGTCCTACTGTACCCCGGAAAGAAAAACTTCCCCATAGACTTGTCACTTGCCCGTTAGAACCCTTCAAAATGCCAAAATGTTAACCTCAGTGCCACCCCCTGTGTAGGCAAAACACAGCCAAAGTCACTTACACAACACAACACACATACTTTCTCACAAACTACTCCAGAGCGAGGAATATCTTTTTAATATTGCAAGGCACGTGGCTTTTTTTCTCCTCTCTCCTAATGCGCGCTTGATTGCAGCTCAAGAGGATGTCTCTTTTGGTACAGGAGCCGATTCTTCTTTTTTTTTTCCCCCACCTGCTTTCATGAATATTCACACAGCATTTCAGCCGAGATTAACATTAATATTCAGCGGAGAGACAGGATAAAATGTGCACTCCGGTTTAATGAAGAATGGTAAATATGGATCTGATGGATGGCATGACAGGAAATATTCTAAAAAGCATCCCTATTTCTCGTCTAGCGCTATTCATAGAAACAAAGGAGGGTGAAAGGAGTGATGGACAGGCGGGATGACCAAAAAAGGATAAATGAAATTAAAACGGGGAAGATATAAAACAAAAAGGCCGGAGATAATTTAAGGAAAAAACTCCCGAAATGGATCTGAGTGGAAACAAAAAGGCCGGAGATAATTTAAGGAAAAAACTCCCGAAATGGATCTGAGTGGAAACGTGGAATAAGCACGTCTTAACCCACAATTATAAACAGACGTTTTCTGGTGTCAGTCGTTCCTTTTTTTTTGAAGGTGTTTTGCACTCCGTTTTCCAGAAGGGAAAGAAATTATTTAAAAATCAGCTATCTTCCCTCGCTCATGGATTCATTTTGTTTATACTCTGCCTTTCTCTCGCTCGAGATGTAAGGCAGCTTACAAGAGCATAGGATCCAAGCATCATGGAGTCGGAAGGGGCCTCGAAGGCCATCGAGTCCAACCCCTTGCTCAGGGAAGGATCCAAGATACAACCGGGCCGCCGTATCCACGGGATCAGTAATTGCAGTTGCGCTTATCTGCTGCTTGGAAAAAATAATAATAATTATAAAACCCAGTAATGTGTGTTTTTGCATGGTGTATTACCAGGACTGGCCACTAGATAGAGCCAGAGACTGTGGTACTGTATAGGCAGGCGGCTTAATGGAAATGCCCTCCCGGCTGCTCAAGGGAAGGAGCTTTGGGTGAAACCCCGTTTACGGGGTTGGGGTACAGGGGAGAGGGGGGAAATCCTGGTTTCAGGGAAGCCTCCCTTGCAAACAGGAAGGCAGGAAACCCAGTCCTTTGGCAAGACTGGGCCAGGGCTCCCTCTCTCCACCCTGCACGGATACCAAAGAAACAGGAAGGAAGTGCTCCACTTATCCGCTATTCCCGGCATCCACAGGGGGTGGGGGCTTGGAACCGATCCCCTGCAGATACCACGGTCCTACTATATTTGAAAGACAACGTCAAGGCTGTTAAAAATACAATGTTTTAAAAATTAAATGTATTACCTATTACAAGCTGGGGGAAAGAACTCGGGGTGTATAAATTGGGAGCATCGAGTTTTGTGGTTTTGTTACTTGAAAGAACAAAGCTTTTTTTAAAAATAAAGTTTGTGTCTGCAATACTTGATAGATAGATAGATAGATAGATAGATAGATAGATAGATAGATAGATAGATAGATAGATTAGAGCCAGAGAGTGTCCCAAGAGCACACATAACATGTAAACAAGCCCAGTGTCCTGCTTCCAAGGCTGAATTGCATTCATGAAGCCACCAACAAAGAGAAGCTCAGAATCGGCGAAGGAGCTGCTGGAAAACATCCTGGGATCCTGGCGGGACTCCAAGGGAGGAGAACCACAGACTCCCGAGCCTCAGGAGAGCCTCGATGCACCAAACGCTGAACAAACGTTCTGTCGTGGTGCCAGACCCCCTCCTTGGTCTCACCGAGCATGTGCTGCCAAGGACGGGCGATGGTCGCGGTTTGCCCAAAAACATCAGGGCAGAAGTGTCAAGAAGCCCAGATTGGGACAGAGAATGATCCCTCCCTCTCCATGGGGGGGGGGGAGCAGAAGGGATGCAAAAGGGCTCTGGGGGGCTTTCCTAGAAGAGGATGGCAAGTCACCCTAGTGGCTGGAAGAAGCAAATACGCCCATCTCGTTTTTGCAAGTTAATTCCATCGTGACTTGCAAGTCTTCTGGAAGCCAAGCGTCTCCCAGCTTCGACCCATCTGCCTGCCGTTTTTCTCAAGAACAGAGATGGGCACGAACGACCGTTCGTCCCAGTTCGTTTTTTTCCATCCCATTCGCCCGATGAGTCCCTATTTCTAAAGGGCTGGGTCTGCACCTCGACGGCTGCCCTTTGGCCACTTAGATAAGGTTTGCGGGGAATACGCTGAACTATAAGTCGATGCACGGCTTGGTTTTATATCCACAACCCTACACCAGATCTTACCCTCACAAATACAGGGGAAATGCTTCTAGGTATGGGCATTAAACAAACCTTCCGATGGTGGTGCAGAGAGAGCAAGGGAGCCCAACAGAATCATAGTACGCAGCCCTTCTCCGTTTTAGATCTAGCCACCAAGCTAGACGTTCCCAACTTTCCATAATCATGACATACACTAATGGAGGAAGGTCCTTTAGTCGCTGTCACAAATATACATCTCAGAATCCCAAGTGGGAAAGCAACCAGGTGGGTACTAGGAACACAAAAGACAGCACAAAACCCATGCCGGATAAGCGTGCACACACACACAAAATGGCACCAAGAAGATTGTGTACGATTGGAAGGGCCCTCCAGCGTTAGTCCAGTTGGTTCCCAAACTTGGGTCCCCAGATGTTCGTGGACTACAACTCCCAGGAGCCTTCACCCCCAGCTGTGCTGGCTGGGATTTCTGGCAGTTTGAAGACCCCAGGTGGAGAACCACTGAACTAATTCAACCCTTGTCAAGGCAGAAATTCAAAGGTAAAGCATTTCTGACTGATAGCCATCTCATTTCTCTTTAAAAACTTCTGTAATCCACCACGTTCTACAGTCATTCAGGCCCCTGTTGGACAGCTTTTATGGCTAGAAAGTGCTTCCTTGTGTTTAATCTGGGTCTTCTTCAAACTGAGTCCACTGATTCATGTCTTACCCCCTGGAGTAGGGGAGGAATCCAAGCCTGCTCCCATTTTCCCTACGGCAGCTCTCGATCTCTGAACAGGGCTATTACATAACCTCTCAAGCTAAAGCACACCCAAATCCCATCCCACGCGGTCTAACGTTTGCTATTATCCGTGGTTTCCAGCATCCGTGGAGAACGGGGCTCGGAACCAATCTCCCACGGATATGGAGGGTCGACAGGGTACCCTCTTGTGCTCGCTAACAAAACCAACCAACCCACCAACCCCGAAATGTTAACAACTATGCACCACACACCGGTCAGAGCCAACCGTGCCTCCTTGCTCAGCATGCAGCTGTTTTATTTACATATCCACAAAAACCATGAAACACCAGCCGAACCCGCCCACCAGCAGCATGGTGACGTGAATGCCGTAGATGAGGAGTTCGTTCATGAGGCTAAAGTCCACCCGTCTTCGCCCCAGCAGGAGCAGGATGATCGAGAGTTTGTACTGGAAGCGCAGAAATACGCGGATGCTGAAGTACTGGAGGCAGAACAAGGTCGAGAGCGCCACCCACAGGATGGAGGTAAAAAGGCTGCAGCTGAAGTACAGCAAGAACCGAATGAAGCCATACATCCAGCGGGACTTCAGGTAGATGTCGAAGTTGTTGTACTTGGTGCGCACCAGGTGTGTGGTCCGTACGGGTCCGCACGCCGAATGCAGACAGGTCGTGTGGGGGGCCGTGGAAAGAACGGACCCGCCGTGGGATGGGGATAACAGGCATCAGGCGCCACTGCTTTCACGGAGTCAGAGAGCCGGGGGTGCATGGCGTGGACCGGGCAGCATCCATGGAGAGAGGGGGGGAAACGGGTGACCCAGGAGCACGGACACGGGAGCTCGGGGTGGACGTGGTCTGCAGGAAGGAAGAGAAGAGGAGTCATTTGAAGAAGAAGAAAGGAACTTGTAACCCTCTGCAATGCAGACGAGACATTCCCAGTACGCCGGAGCCATGTGTTGTGACCGGGCGCATCAAGGACTAGACCTCTGGCCTTGGCACGCCGTTACTTGCAGGGTTGTAAACGTCTCCAAGATTCAGCCATCCGTCTCCTGCCCTCCACAGCCCTGCTCGGCTCTTGCAAACGCCAGCCCCTGGCTTCCTCGAGGGAGTGTGTCCATCTCATACTGGGGGGTCTGCCTCTTTCCCGGCTGCCTCCCACCTTTCAACTCCGGCATCGCCTGGAATGGCAACGTCTGGCTACCCAGGCGGTGGGTTCACAACAAAACGGACAACCGTAACACGTTAAATAATAACCACATAAACATCATCACGAAGTAGAAAACCAATAAACACATCGATCAATTAAACTAAAAAGAAAGGCAACACAAAATCGATAAGAACGAGATGGTGGAAGGGATCAAGTCACAAACTTGTTGTTTGTTCATTGCTCGTTTGTTTTAACCTCCGTAAACCGCCCAGAAGAGGGCACGCACTAATGGGGCGGTGTATAAATCTTAAGAGAAATAATCATCTTAGGACTGCAGAGCTGGAAGGGGCCCTGTGGACGGTCCGGTCCAGCCCCTGCCAAGGAGGATTCGAACTCCCAACCTCTGGCTCCAGAGACACCCTCGTTGGCATGTTTCACGTCATCCTCATCCTTTTTAGGACTGCAGGGCTAGAAGGGACCCTATGGGGACCGTCCCGTCCAGCCCCAGCCCAGGAGGCCCGGGGAGGGGATTCGAACCCCCAAACCCCTGGCTCCTTAGAGGGAGACCTCAACCAGCAGCTGAGACCAACCCAGACACCCGGTGTGTGTGTGTGTGTGGGGGGGCGATCTCCTGCCCCGCCTGCCGGGAAAGCCCCGTTCCCAGGCGTCCAAAGGGCTGCTGAGAGGCTTATAAAGGGCAGCAGACCCAGGCGAAGGAAAAGGGGAGGGGGGGGAGAAACCCCCCAGGCCCTCTTGGCCTGCCGCTGCTGGCTCTCATAAAGACACACACACACATCCACACCCCCCCCCCCCAAGGCCCTGGCCGGGGAAAACTCACCCGGCGGCCAGCGCTGGCCATGGCCCGGGCGGGAGGGTCTCCGGAGGCGCCCCGCCGTCTTCTCCTGGCTGGGGGCGGGCGGCGGGAAGGAGCCGCGCGGCTGCGTGGCGTCATCACTGCGCGCCCGCCTGGAGGGGGGAGGGGGGGAGGAGAAGGAGCCGGGAAGCCGTCGCCTAGCAACGGGGCTGGCCTGGCTTCGGGCCTGTCCCGTTTCTGGACAGATCAATATGTCTCCTTTCTCTGACCTGAGGGAGGGTGTACATACTGCCTTCCTCTGGGTTTTCCGCCCCCCCCCCCACAAGTTCCTCGTGGTTTCGAGCCTGTGGGAGTTCCTTCTTGGGGACTGCATTTCCCAGAATCCCTCAGGGCGGATCGTCAGGGAGGGGGAGGGAGGGGGAGGTCTTCTCTCAAGAAAATAGGTTAAAAATATAAATCACACCCAGAGGTTCAGAAACGATAAGAGAGAATAAATAGGGTGGGGGGGGGGGGAAATGAAAGTAAAGAGGTTTAAAGCAGTAAGATAAAATAAATAGGCTAAAGGTGATAGAAGAAATAGGGTGAAAGAAAGGTGGAAGGCAATAAAATAGGTTAAAAAGAATGAAATCGGTAGGTTGAAAAGAATAAAATAAAAAGGGTTTTTCAACGGTCAGGTAAAATAAATAGGTTAGCCACAATAAGATAAATAGGATAAAACATATAAAATAGGGTTAAAGACAATAAAATAAATAGGGTTAAATAAAATAAATAGGGTTAAATAAAATAAATAGGGTTAAAGACAATGAAATAAATAGGTGAAAAAGAATAACATAACTGTAAAATAAAAAGGTGGGAAAGAGTTTGAGTTTTATTATTATACGGCCATAGACCCGAAAATTCAAAGATAAAAACACTATATAAGATATACAGAATAAGTAAGTTGTTAGAACATATCAGCAGTATAAAACTTGAATCGTGGTTGTCTTAATATAACATTTTACGAATTCTTAAAACGGAGAATAAAAACTTAGCCACGGACTGTGTTATTAATTGGTTCTCTCCGGACAGCAGAAACTTCAGGTAGTCTGTGGGAGATATACCAGTACGTACATTTACACATTATTGGGTAGAGGTAAGGGATACGTTCAGACCTATATAAGCTGCCTTCTAGAGTCTAGAATGTGTGCCAAGGACTCAACTGTTTGTTCCCCACAAGGGCATATCCTTTCTCCATAAGGAATGTTATTAAAGCGCCCTTTAACTGCTAAGGGAAAGCAGTTAAACCTAGCCCTTGAGAAGACAAAACGATACTGTGATTTGATATAGATAATTTGCTAACTTGGAAAAGTTAAAAATTTAAACCAAAGCACATTGATGAGCAGGTCCTGTCTGCACATGCTAGTGAATACTGGAGATCTATGTCTTTAATGCGTTGTACAAGCATTGACTTGGTACTGTCATAAGGCTGACTCAGAAAGAAGTCCATAGAGAAGCCTAAAAGATGTAATTTGTCAGTAAATCCCTTATGCCATGAGCTGGCAAAGACATATTTTTGTAAACAGTGTAAATACCCACTGGTTGTGGGAGCATAGGAGACGTGGTGGCGCTGCGGGTTAAACCGCAGAAGCCTCTGTGCTGCAAGGTCAGAAGACCAGCCGTCGTAAGATCGAATCCACGCGACAGAGTGAGCTCCCGTCGCTTGTCCCAGCTCCTGCCAACCTAGCAGTTCGAAAGCATGTAAATGCGAGTAGATAAATAGGTACCACCACGGTGGGAAGGTCACGGCGTTCCGTGTCTAGTCGCGCTGGCCACGTGACCACGGAAACTGTCTTCGGACAAATGCTGGTTCTACGGCTTGGAGAGGGGGATGAGCACCACGCCCTAGAGTCGGACACGACTGGACTAAATGTCAAGGGGAACCTTTACCTTTACCTTACCTGTGGGAGCATAGACCACCTTCAACCGGAATCGGAATGCATACAACCAAGCTTGACATTCCACCGATGGAAGGCCAGCCTCCAAACGCCAAGGCAGCTGAAGAGACGCATCTTGGCATAGTGAATAGGAGTCGCAGCGAGTGGTGGGAAAGAATTAAATTAAATTAAAAAGCAAATTAAAAAAAGAGAAAAAGCTGTGGTGGCACCTTAAAGTCTAACACTTATATTAAATCTTTAATATAATAATATACCAAAATTCATCATCATAGAACAGCAGAGCTGGGAGGGACCCTCTCATCCAGTCCAGCCCCTGGCAAGGAGGCCCGGGGCAGGGATTCGAACTCCCAACCTCTCCGTAACCACGGAGCGGTTCCAGCAACGAAATGCATGCACATCCGTTGAGAAACATCCCTGACCATTGTTTCGTGTTGCGCTGGGAAGTCAGCTTCTGGGATTGTCACTTTGTGAATGGGAGTGAGCACAAAACCATCGGTAGACCATCTTGACTTGCTGCCATGGGTGTCGTCAGCGTTCAGGTTGCCCTTGGCTACGTAAAGCTTGGCATCCTTTTTCCTGCTGGCAACGCGGGCACGATATTACTGCACAATATCGGTCCATCTCCCAGCTTTGCAAATGGTGGCTACAGGAGCACCATATCCCACATTCATGAAACGGAGAGATTTTTTTGAAGAACTGGATTTGTGGCTTGCGTGGTATGTTTGTGTGTGTGTTTTAAAGGAAGCGTTTCAGGTGGTCGAGAGCCTTAGCACCACCCCGTGGTGGTTGCTTTACACATTTAGACCTGTCACAACACGTTTAGGCTTGAAACTATTCCTGCAACAACCATATAAGGTCTCGGGAAACTTAGTCTATGCATTCTGCTTTTAAGAGAAAAGTTAGCTCTACTCCAAAGCAATTAGTGATACCAGCAGAATATGCATGCATATACGCCACCCTTTTACAGCATTTTGATGCTATGATGAAGGTACAGTTCATTGGTTCCCAAACTTTTTCGACTCGTGGCTCCCTTGACTTCGTAGCCACTGGCCGTGGCTCCCCCAATGCCACAGCGGACCCACAACCAGCTAGACAGTCAAGTCTCTGTAGCAATAAAACTTTCTCACCATGCATGCAAACACAACAGATAATTCACTGTATGCTAATGGAAATATATCATCATTACATAATAGATGTATGCATTTCACTTATTTATAAAATAAGTGAATTCTGTAATTAAGACAACTAGTTATTTAGAAGCATTTTTCATGCATTAGCAGAACGTTAGGCGTCTTACACACCCTTTCTGGATAAAATAATTGTAAGTTCCAGTGATACAGAATGTGATACGAACTTGTGAGTCTTTTGGAAAAGAAAATAAATACTGTACTGAGATAAACACATATGCTAGCCTTTCGCTACACTTGATGTAGGCTGCTTGTACGTACCCTCCGTTTTATCTTGGCCTTGGCAGAGTGCTAATTTCACTAATGATACAATTCATATGATTGAAGAGTGTTACTGTTGACAGGGCAGAATATTTGTGGCCAAACATATCATGGCAGCAAGTATGACTTGTTAGGACAAAGCAAAGCCATTGAAGAAGGAGAGAGTGTTTAATGGTCTCCTGGGGAAGAAAACACAAACATATATTTGTCACTTGTTGCCAAATAAATAGTAACTTATACTTCTTTCAAAACTTTTAATGAATTGCATTCATCCCTGGAGATTTATGGCACTGGATGAACTGCTCCAAATATTGCTTTCTACATACTTGTCACTTTTGGATTAGAACTGGGGTGGGGGTGGGGTGTTGCTCAGCAGAAGATGTGGTATTTGAAATAAATTATAATTACATGCATCTTAAAAGAGTTTATTTTGGTCACTAAGGTTTGATGTGTCCCCCCCTTCAGTGTAGAATTTAAAGTTAAATTATGCAGAATCAAAAACCAGTGGTATCATATTTAATCAAACAGACATAAAATTGTCAGGCCCAGATAAATTCTCTCAATTAAATCACTTCAGATACTGATTGCATTTACTAATTTAATCAACAGTAAAATAACTCGAATCCCCAGGAAGGATGAATTACGACAGGTTTCTGAACTACAAGACCAGCAGTGGAGGATGATGGGGAACAAAAGAAGAAGAAAACATTTTGTGTGCTTGTGTGGGTAAGTAGCAAGCCACGCCTGCAAGGTTTATTTTTAAAAAGTTCTTTTAAACTATCTGGCTGGCTGGAATATTCAAAATTGTTCTGCTTAAGAAGCCTGCTACAGAGTCTGGGCCGGGGTTTGCCATAGCTAAATCCTTTGTTTGTTTTCCTATTTGTTTCTTACATTTATATCACCATTATATCACCTGCACGTAGAGTGGGACCCCTGTATCCACAAGAAATTGGTTCCAAGCCTAGCGGGCCGCTCACTTGTTTCCCTGCCTTGTTCTCCACCCTTCTTCTGATGGAAGCTGAGATCTGGCCTGACTCAATTTTTTAAAACGTATTTCAAAGTGGCATAGCGATAGATCAGCAAGGTGCAAGAAGATAAACCACCGGTGAGGCGGTGGCAGCACTCAGAAACAGACAAGGGGAAAGGGTTGGCTGGCATTCAATAGCTGACAAGACCCACAGACATAATTTCCTCCACACAGGCATTTGCCAGAATTCCTGGATAGCTCAGTGGAGCCAGAGGTTGGGAGTTCGATTCCTGTTTGTGCCTCCTTGACAGGGGCTGGACTTGATGATCCCACAGGGTCCCTTCCAGCTCTGCCGTTCTGAAAGATTCTGAAAACCACAAACCGCCAAAACGAATCAAAATAAATCGTGTTCACAGTTCAGTTTTGAAATAAGCAACCTCCTTTGTGGCTGTTTAAAAGACCTCGTTTTGCGACCAAAAAAAAAAAGTGTGCTCAAGTGGATATTTTTAAAGCATGCTAAACACAATGCAAACCTAGGAGTATTTCAACACATTGGCACTTTGAGAACATCTTAAATACAGTAGCAGTGTCTGAAGCCTGCGTGCTCCCAGAAAAGGCGGGTTGACCTTGTACACAATCCTGATCTAGGCTTGTAGGGGACAGAGAGGTGCTTAATCAGTGACAATCCTCTGGAGACATTTTAATCCACACCACCAGACGTGAAGTCTGAAAGCACACCTCTGATCTGCGCCCCCCCCCCCTCCATGCTGAAACTTCCTTGAAGCCTACGGAGCCAGAAGCAAGGTTTCTGTGTGCATTTGTGGTCCAATAAAGCTATCAGACTTCTTGGGATTGTGTACAAGGATCACACAGCTGCCTCCCTCATTACTGTTGTTGTGGTTTTTCTCATTGTGGTTCTAAAAGCGGAAATCCTCCAGGTGAACAGCTTATTTAAATTTAAAAGGCATTCTTGGTCAGATGTCATTCTCAGAATCGGCCATTGGGGGGCACCCTTCACCCATTCCATAAATTGAGCACAATCTTGATTTCACGCAGTTATTTGACTTTTCTCCATTTAATCAAACTTTCCCGTGTCCTAACAGCCCATAAGTATTTGAACAGAAAGACTTGATTAGGGGGGAAAGCACATTTAAAGACTGAAATCGTGTCGCACCTATGGGATTGTTCTGTGCTGTCAAGTCAAAACTGACGGATGGTGACCCTAACAGGGCTTTCAAGATAAGAGATATTTCGGGAGTGGGTTTACCAGATCCACACACCCAATGGGTTTCTGTGGCTGAGTGGGGATTCGAACCCAGCCCTCTTGAGCCCTAGTCCATTTACCCCTTGCACCACACTGGGTTTCCTGCAAATAGGCCTTTTGGATCAATGGAACATGTGGCGGAATTGACTCACCAAAATGGCACTGATCCAATGGGCCTACTCAAGTTGCAACGTCCTATGCAAAGCAGCAGGATTTCCACCAAATGTTAACCTGAATGTTATTTTCTAACAAGCACAAAGTTTTACGTGGGCTTTATTTTTCTTATAACGTACTTGTCTTTGATATGTCCATATACTGATTTAAATTAAAGGGAAGACAAAAGCATCAGGTCAACCCGTTTTCTGGCTGCAGGATATCCCTGTAGTAGTAGTTGTGTGTGTGTGTGTGTGACAAAACATACACAGGGGTCCTACTGTGTGTGTGTTCCGTGCTGTCAAGCTGCAACTGGCTTGTATGGACCCTAAGCGGGCTTTCAAGGTAAGTGAGATATTTAAGGAGTGGTTTGAGGGGTTCCACTCCCCCAGGGAGTTTCCATGGCCGAGTGGGGATTCGAACCCAGATCTCCAGCATCCTAGTCCATCGCTCGCTCCATTGCACCACACTGGGAATACTGTATAGTTAAACATCATCTAGATGCGTAGCCTAGAACAATTGGAAGGTGTAGCTGTGGGAAAGCTGGGCTCGCGCCCTCACACATTTGTCGGTCTTCACGACGTTCCAGGACATCTAGCCTTGTCTGCCCCAGTCTTTTTGCTCTTTGTTGTCTGTGCGCTCATGGCACCACATTCTGGGACCATAGCATTAGCCTCTCCTAGCAGCCGCCAGCATCGGGATGGCCTTCCCATAAGCTAAATGAGAAAGAGTTTTCATCTGACAGAACTCCAGCAGTAAATTAAATCAATTACCAGGTCTAATAAAACTCTGAAGGCTTTTAATTAAAGTTTTTAATTAAAGCCACAAGAGCTTGTACTCTCTTGATATTCAGCAACAAGCCCCCCTCCTCTCCCCAGTGGGTGATGTGACGCTTAGGGGTAATTCACGTGATCCCTGTAGTCAAGAAACAGAGAGCTTAATATTTATTCATTTGGTATTTACTTTGGAAGGCAGAAGATAGCTCTAGCACTTCCTGCCACTTCCTTATTGTACACCAGAAGGTCAAGCTGAATTGAAATTGAACAGAACAAAGATGGCCCTTCCTCCCTCCTTTCTCTCATTCTTCTGGCATGGGTCAACCGCAAAGGTGACAAAACAGACTGAGCCTCAGATCATGGCCAAAAGCCTGACTGAAACAGGTCCAGAGAACCAGCGTCATTCAGAAAGGTCCAGAGCTGCAGTACAATCAGCTTAGTCAAGTCTTGATAAGCTTGAGGACCAGGCTGAAAGCAACAGAATGAAATTTAACAAGGAAGAAGTGCAAGGTTCTACGCCTAGGGAGGAAAAAACCCAAATGCACAGTTATGAGATGGGTGACACTTGGCTCAGTAATACTAGGAGCGAGAAGGATTTTGGAATGGTGGTAGATCACCAGCTGAATAGGAGCCCACAGTGCAGTGTGGCTGCAAAAAAGGCCCATGCGATTTTAGGCTGCATTAACAGAAGTATGGTCTCCAAATCCCGCGAGGTACTAGTCCCCCTCTGTTTGGCACTAGTGAGGCCTTATCTAGCGTCCTGTGTCCAGTTCTGGCACCACCCTTTAAGAAAGATGCCAGTGAACTGGAGCAAGTTCAGAGGATGGGAAGAAGGACTATCAGGGGGCTGGAAACCAAGCCCTATAAGGAGGAAAGATGGAAAGAACTGGGCCTGTTTAGCCTTGAGAAAAGAAGACGGAGGGGAGATATCTTGGAAAATAGTGTCTTTGGGAGTGCTGAGGATTTGGTCCCCAGAAAAGCTGGATTTAACCCCGGGGGGCTCGGTTATCACACCCTGACTGTTGTAATTTATTTTCTCAAAACTTTCTGAATATTTTAAAAATAATAATTTGAAAAATAAATAGCCTCTTGAAACGGAGACATCTGCTAAGTGGCCTGGGTATCTCTCTGTCCTTTGTTTAGGGTTGTTTGATGGACAATATGCCTTGAGCATGCTTGGTTCCTTAAGAAGATCAGGCGTTCTTTATGTAACCCATTTTTCCTTAACACTAAGTCCCTTAGGATTACAGGCTTCTGAAACATCTGTGTGGACTTCGAGACCAGGCATATGGCCGGAGCTGCTGATAAAAAACACGGAATATTATTAACCGTCTAAATAAGGCATTAAAACACACACACAAACACACACACACAACCAACAACAACAACCTAGAACAGGTAAACAACATCCCTTTGGTTTTAATCTGTTCCTCTTTTTGATCCATGAATACCTTGTTCAGCGTTCAGAAGATGCAAAGGTCTGTGATTTTTCACGTGCACAGGAAAAATCAGAGGGTTTTTA
Organism: Intellagama lesueurii; assembly: GCA_037013535.1. Lineage (NCBI taxonomy): Eukaryota > Metazoa > Chordata > Lepidosauria > Squamata > Agamidae > Intellagama > Intellagama lesueurii. Next base: position 1,158,463 of record JBAJHW010000017.1, on the reverse strand, counting down.
TCAGGGATGTTGACAGGTTTTGGAGTCTGAGTCCGACGTCGGAGTCTTTGGTACCAAGTCCCGAATCCTGAGCCCTAAGTCCAAGTCCCTATTAAAAACAAGCTTTTTTCCCCAGAAAAAAAGGAGGGTTTGGGTGGGTTCCGAGTCACGAGTCACAAATCAAAAATACAGAGGGAAACAGCTGAGATAAAATTTATAGGCATGATGGACACACACATAAATAGATCAGTTCCTTAAGTCATTAGCAAAATGCAGTACTTCTGCTGTTATCCACTGTTATTTTCTTTCATAACTACCAAGCCCATCTCTCATCACAAGGCTCAAAGGTAAAAACTGTCAGTAATCCCTACATTAACACGCAGGATTCCTCTTCCATCTTCTCTCACTTTAATATCTAATATTCTCTTTTTATCTCCCTCTTGAAAAACCTCAGTCTTCAACACACACCCCTCCATACCCCTCCTATCTTTTCTTTCCCGGCCGGAGGAATTTTTACAACAGAGCCCTAAAACAACATAAACCAAATGACTGTGTGTCAATGTACCATACACCCAAGAGCCAATGAATATTTAGTATGTCACTGATATTTCATTCTGTTTCCATCCGTCTGACGAAGGGGACGTGTCCATGAAAGCTCACATTAAAATATAATAATTAGTCTTTAAGGTGCCACCATGTTTTCTGTCTTGGTTTGGTTTGGTTTCTTTGGATTTCACCGGATATGAGTCAAGTCCAAGTCATTTGGGGGGGGGGGGGGCGACAACGCGTTGAGTCGCCCCAGATAGGGGCTAGGGAACTTTTCATCCAGTTGGCTAATTTCTTGTCCAGGTCTCATGCTATCTCAGGCTTTCCTTTCTCCCGTCCCCATTTCTTCCCCACAGGCTCATGGGGAAAAATCTGTCAGGTATCTGCTAATATCTTTTCCATATGTTGTGTTTTGAATATCATTTAAAAACTTTTCTTTAAAAATGTTGACCTTGTTTCATTGCTTCTTTTACCTCATGTACGAACCTCTCCAGAAAGATTTTACTTTCCTCCTAGGGGGATATTGATTCTTTTTGCTTAAAGGATGGGGTGAATCTGAAACAGACAGCAGGAAAACTACTTTAAAAAGATTTCGCCTCTGCGATTATGCACCATCATGATCCATTTTGGAATTCCAACACTGCCAGAATCGCCCTTTCTCCTCTCCTTTCGTGGTTCCCACATGCACATTTGGGACTGAGCGGACAGGGTCAACGTTATGAGTTCCTTCCCTGAACCAGACCATGTGCTCGGCTGTTTACCTGCTGCCTGTTGGGTTTGGATCTTTTTAGGCATCAGAGCTTTACACCATCAAAAAGAACCCAACATAGAGAAGGAGGAAAAAGAAGACGGAAAATTCAGAAGAGTTGCTTCTCTCTTCGATTCAATTGCAGTCAGATTTTCCCTTCAGAGACATAGCCCTTCAAAACTGCTGGGGCTACGCAGTCAACTTGCGGAAGAAGCTCAGTGGCCAATTAACAAACCAAGCAAAGTCATTGACAATTTGTGGAGTTGTGAAACCTCCCACTACATAACCCAGCGGTTCCCAAACATTTTTGAGTCACAGCTCTCTTGACCCAGAGCCTCCTTGGTGCAAAGAATGAGAGGATTCTGCGGCTTCCCTAACTGGGTTTGGTGGCACCCCAGGGTGCTGCAGTGCACCGTTTGGGAGCCACTGGAATAACCCACCACATGTAACTTTTTCAGAGAGAGATGCTTCTAAAGATGGGCTCACTGGAATCTGTTTTGATCCTCAGCCTGTGCTATGAACCTCCACATCTCGCTCGGCTCCCTCCTTTGAGAAATCCGTGTAGACTGATCAGTCCAGCTGTCTCCCCCTCCGAGGCCATTAGCATAATTACAGGAGGTCACGAAGTACACGCCAGCATGTCAATTTTCATTTGGCGAAATGATACCATTTTAAGAACCTACAGACCTCCCCACCTTGAGAAGCCAGAGCCTTCCATTATTGGTCCCTCAAGACCTGCGATTTCCCAGCGGAATCTAAGTGCCAATAGCCTTGGGAAGGAGTCATATGATTAAGAAGGGTCATGGCCACTTTGCGTCCAGGGGAGATGTGAGGGCTGTGTCCCCTATTTGGCAGGCATTTACCACTGCTGCTTCCTTCTCAACATTCATTATTGGTGATTGGGTGTGTATGGATTTATTGACAAGGTCAGTGCATTTCTCTCACACCGGTTTTTATTCCAGTTGGAAGGAAAGATTTCTTGATGCTTAGATCAGCATCGCCTGCCCTGACCAACCCCAGCCTGGTTGCATGGAAGGTGGCTTAAGATCCTTTTCCCTACACTTGGGAAAACGCTTCCTCATACCAGCTGCTCATGTGCTGGTTTTCTCTCTCTCTCTCTCTCTCTCTTTTAATGTTAGTATTTTAATGGAGTGAGTTTCTGGTCTTAATTTTAACTGTCTTTCAATAATTTGATGCATGTAATTCTGTTTTAATGCTTATAATTTTATTATAATTGCATTTTCTGTTTTTAAAAATGTGTCGTAAGGTGCCATGGGTCCCCCAGTTCCAGAAAGGTGGCCTATGAAATGCATACACCCATAGGGGTGCTGTTTCCCTCCTTTCGTGCTCCTGGGTTTTCCCAAAAAGCATCTGATCTAGCTGCAGTAGAGGCAGATGACTGGAGAAGAAAGTCTTCCGGTCTGAGCCGGTAGAGCTTTTGTGTCCTGGTGACCTTGCCTCTCTACATGCAACCTGTGTGAACTCCATGTGGGATTGCAGCTCTCCAGAGCTGAGCTTTCTCCTCCTAATGTGGGACTTCGGTACCCCACTGCTGCTCATCTGTATCATGCATCGTATCTTCCAAAGAACAGATATCGCTTGATTCTGAAAAAGGTATACAGAACAACGGTGGAGCCAACCCCTCTGATGGTTTTGCTGCATCGTTACAACCTACAGTCTGCGGGGTGTTTAATTAAGTAGTTTAATTACACTCTGGCAGTTTTAATTATCTTTTGGGATTACCGAATCAGCTTAGAACACAACAGATTTCACAAAGGGAATGATAACTTTTGCACCAGAGAGAGAAAAGACTTCCGTAGGACTACACAACGCTTACACAGAGATCGGGTCTACAAACCCAGATGCCTGCTCTGTCCTCACATTGATTCTGGCAACCCAATTACATAGAATCATAGAATAATGAAGTTGGAAGAGGTCTATAAGGCCATCGGGTCCAACCCCCTGCTCAAGGCAGGAATCCAAATCAGAGCAGATCAGACAGAGGGAGGTCCAGTTTTTCTCCAGCGTTGGAGATCATGGGTTCCGTTGTTGTACTGCTCTAACAGTTAAGATGTTTTTCCTGATATTCAGCCTAAATCTGGCTTCCTGTCGCTTGAGCCCGTGATGACGTGTCCTGCATTCTGGGATGATCAAAGACAGATCCTGTCCCTCCTCTGTAGGACGACCTTTCAAGTATTTGAAAAGGGCTCTCCTATCTCCCCTCCATCTTCTTTTCTCCAGGCTAAATAGGCCCAGTTCTTTCTGGCTTTTCTCATAGGGCTTAAGGCTTCCCAGGGGTTCTTGGTAGGGCTCTTCTTATAGCAAACAAAGAATACCGAGAGAAGAAGAATTGGCGATTTGCTCCTCTCCTCAGCCTCCTCAGACAAAGAAGTCATGGAACTAGGTCTAGGCCACTCTTCTCTGTTCACTCCATTGTCTGCTTTTTAATAATGTAAATATGTAAATATTACAGCCGTGCCATTAATCCTCTTCATCTCACCCTGATAGTGCTCTTCAGAACCTTCATAATGAGATTTTATAAATATGCAAGTGTAAAGCAATCCAGCATTAATCTGACTCTTGTTGATAAATGGCAGCCTGTGGGCCACAGGTGGTATTGAAGGAAGTCTAATAACATGGCCTCCCTTGACAGCTGTTTCTCATGGAAGGATCAAAAGCCTGTGCCATAATCATTCAGGGTGGGTGTTTTGTTCCAGGCCTGCTTAAGTTAAGTAAAGATCAACTTACTCCCCTGGAGGCTTTTTCTGTGTGGTCTAGAGATCACCAGAGCTGGCCCTACCCTTAGGCAACAGACACTAAGATGGGTGTCAGTTCCCAGCAACAGAGGCAACGAAAGCTGTATGTCACCTCACCTGTACACAGGGGGGTCGACAAGTCTTTGGGTCCATGTCCCAAGTCCCAAATCCAAGTCTTTGATACCAAGTCCCAAGTCCAAGTCTTTGATACCAAGTCCCAAGTCCAAGTCTTTGGTACCAAGTCCCAAATCCAAGTCTTTGATACCAAGTCCCAAATCCAAGTCTTTGATACCAAGTCCCAAGTCCACAAGTCCCAAATCCAAGTCTTTGATACCAAGTCCCAAGTCCAAGTCTTTGGTACCAAGTCCCAAATCCAAGTCTTTGATACCAAGTCCCAAATCCAAGTCTTTGATACCAAGGCCTGAGTCCAAGTCCAAGTCATTGGGTCCAAGTCCCGAGACTCAAGCCCCAAGTCTGAGTCCCTATTGAAAACAAGATTTTCCCCCAGAAAAAAACGGAAGGGTGGGTAGGTTCCGGGTTGCGAATCAAGTCTGAATCATTGGGGGGGGGGGAAGCCCAAGTTGAGTCACCGATATGACTTAAATCCAATTTGCCTGCACACCTCCTGTGGTGGAAGATGTTGTACCATTGGCAATAGAAATACAGCAGCAGTCTATGCCCAGTCTTCTCACATTTTTTGATATTTAATTTTTAAAATATAACTTTTGAACTGGTGTAGTGCTAGATCAATGCAGTAATACAATAGGAACGGACAGAGAGAGGGAAAGGGAAGGCATTCAAACTGCAGAGTATCTTGCATTCCAAAATCTCTTGTACTTGGGCACCCATTTTGTCAAACCCCACAGAGCCCCACAGACACGATTTACTCCAACACAGGCATTCACACATGCAAACAGGTCAAAACCCGACACAACAACAGGAATATTATGACATGTAGTCAAGACTTAAGTTGGTGCACGTACTTCATTTGTGAATCTCTTTCCCACTGGCTATATATGTTTCCAAGGTTTTGTGCTAGTCATTGATTTTTTTTATCAATGCACTGACGAGATTCAGATGGCTAGAAGCAGGAAAAGAAAGTTTGGGAAGATGCACGTTTTGCTGAAGGTAGCCCTTATTTTAACTTTACTTGGCCACTTTATTGTGGTCTTGCAACTTTGGGGCAGGAGTCGCTGACAGAATTCTACTACAAAAGCCTACTAAACTACTAGAGAACTCCAACATTGCTGTTAAGACAATCGTGGAATCGTGGTTTCAACGTTCAGTCATGTAACGGCTAAAATCCTGTCACCATAGGTTATGCTGTGATTTTTTTGGCTAATTATAAACTTCCTCCTTTTGTACCACAGCTCCATGGTTTCCCGGTGATGAAAGGGATGACATGGGAGCCTCAGAAGCTTTGGGAGATAAGTCAGAAACCTTTAACTTCTGAAAGATCACTATTGCTTACGACATCATCAGCCTAATGCAGTGTAAGTTATGATGACAGGATTTCAGCCACTGGGTGGTAGCTTTATTGTATTCAATTGTAAATAATCTTACCCTTCGTTTCATATCAGAAAAATACATTATAATGAGGTTTTCCTAATAAGTAAGTATTTGAAGCGACACATTGAAATATGTTTATTTAAGAAATACATGATTAAGGCACCACCCTTATTTCATTTCTGGACAGCATTAATAATGGATTTTCCCCCGCCCTGCCTTTTCTAAAGAAGTGCAGTTTTTTCTCCTCTGCCTTTTGTATATATATAAAAAACGATGCCTGCCAAATGTTAGGTACCGATCTGTTTTTAATACTCTTTATAAAATATTAATGCAGAGATCTCTTTTAAAAATGAATGGCGACAGAAGCTGAGAAAGGAGGCAGATCCTCGGGTTACCGATCAACATGGGCATTATCAGGTTCGCTAAGCTAATGCCTGCAGGCCCCCTCGGTCCCGTGGAACTTTATAGACCTCTTGTGAAAAATTGGAAGCCTGGGTCTTCGCAGCTGGTAATATATTTCAAAAAAGTTTGAATCCAGTGTGACCCAGAGGGATGTTCTACACCTGGTATTCTCCTCCGATCCTCTGAACATCCGTTTCATGTATTTGCCCTGCGCAAGACAGATACATTGAATGCTCAAAGAGTCTCAACCTGTGCCTATGTGAGATGGTCGTTGTAGCTACCATTCTCTGCTCCTTAAGCAGCCCTGTTGCCTTCAGGGGTGGTGGACGCTGCCTCCTCTCACCCGTTCCTGGCACACTCTGGTTCCTCTCTTGGAGATTGAGCTCACATTACGTTTTTCACGCCATCTGTTTAGCATGGGCAAAAACCCGTGCATTATTCACTAGTGTTGAGTAGCAAAGCCCTCTTTGGCCATGGCAAGCTATTCACAAGGAAGCGACCTCTGAAGCAGAGATCTGATGACTGGGTAACGGGACACCCTTCCTGGCTGACTCCTTCTCTTTTGTCCTTTCACCCTCATTGGCCTGGCTGTTTCCCCAGTTAAGGGCTAAAAAAGGGATGGTGTTGGTAGTGGCCTTGATTATTTCTACGTGAACAGCTGGGCTGTATAATTTGCTTTCCAGTTTGGAAAGAAAAGGAGAGAAGGGTGAAGGCAAAATTTTCCTCTCCCATTCTCTTGCTCGGTCGCAAAGCAAAAAATTCCCTTTATGATAATAATAAAGTTTATTGCAGTTGTAGGATCCGTAGAAATACGCAGAGCCAATCAATACATAAAAACAAAGGGAAAGAGAAGAAAAGAAGAAAAGAAACCAAGGAAAACATAAAGCATTCAGGCATCTGCAAATGATGCAGCCATTCTACGAATAGCAGCCAGGAAGAAATTAACAACTTGAATCTTTTCTCTTTTTAAAATTAAGAATACGTCTTCGCTGCAGCTATTCTGGAGCTTTGTTTTTGTTGTTTTAATTTTTTTTTTAAATCGAATCAAATAGTTTATTGCTTTGCAGCCCGTCAGGCTGTACACAAGAACATAGACTAAACCGATCTTAAAAATAGTATTTAGCCTCTTGTGTACTGTAAGTACATATAGACAAGCATAAAAACGATAAAATAATAAAATAATTGTAGTAAAATAATATAATGAGCATTCTGAAGAAACAAATCCAGATGGAAGATTAACTGGAAGAGTTTGTGAAGCCAGTAATAAGTTCTGTCTTATTTAACGAATTTAACGAATGTAGTGATCCTATAGGATGTATGGTAGTCTGTGCCAGCTAGCTGGAATAGGACGGTACATAAAGGGGAAGTGTTCTTGATCCCGGTTGTTAAGGGTTTACGGTCTTGGTCCCTCAGATCTGCATACAGAGGACATTCTGTTAGGAAATGTACCGTGTCCTCCGTTTTTGGAGCATCCTGCTGGGCAATGTTTATTTTTGCTTTTATTTGAATGCTCAATGAAAGTTCACAACGGATATCAGATTTAAATGATAAGTGCCTTAAGGCGAGCCCCTGCTTCCCCTCGATTGCCAAGGAATCTTAAGAATAAACTGTGATAGATCAACTGGGTTCAGGGAATCCTGTTCAGTTACACTTCCCTGCGGATCTTGGAGTGAACGAGCATCACAGTGGCAATGTCAACAAAAAAAAAAGCCATGCACATGGATCCAGACACACGTTCCCATTCAACTCTTTTTTGTTCCCATTAATTATTTAAGAAATAATATATTACTTAATATATCACATTAAGAAATAATATAATTTGTACTGTTGTGTTTTATAAGAGGCCTGCAGTTTTAAAAGTTGATTAACAAATAGATTCACAAAATATTTCCAACAGCAAAAAAGCCACATGGAATTTTTTTATTCTATCCCCCCCCCCCCCCCCCCCGGCAAGGAAAACTCTCTCTAGGCCTGTTTGTCTTGGTCTACAGATTAAGGAATTAAGGTTCAACTAAACTCTTCTCAAGGACTTAAAAAACGAACCATCTGTGGGAGAAATCTAGGACAGATTACACTTAACCTGATTTCTAAGGCAAAACATTAAGATGAGAACAGCTACTGGAATTAAGATGATGCAGATGGTGCTGACTCAATATGTATTTTTGAATAAGAATCTCCCCCCCACCCCGCCTACTTTTTAATGAGAATAAAGCTTTAGAGGACTGAGTTTCCAAAGCTGTGTGTTAACCTGTTGCATATTTCTTAATGTGTCTTGAGGCATTTAAAAAGTTGAGCTTACTATTTTCTAAAAGACTAAGAAGCGAATTCCCTGTTGACCACAGGGCTACATAATAAGAGTTCTTTTTAATAACAGCTTTGTTTATTAGAGATATACTTAGGAAAGGTGATAGACATCTTAGTGGTTGCTAATTTGGAGATGTCAGAAGTCACCTCTAGAGAAGAAAGGCAAGAGAGAAGGAAGTGACATCAATGACCCTAGGAATTGCAAGCAAAGGTTGAAGCATGTTCAGTTCAGGTGGGGCAGATAAATGATGGTCTAGAAAACCCAAGAAGGTCTTCCCTCTCTACTCTTCATCACTGTGTCTTGAGCGTACGTTGTGTGGTGCCCAGTCACTTCCAACGATCTCTTGAGAACGAAGGCAGGACGTCCTCTTCCAAAGAATGTCAAGAAGGAAAAGAAAGAAAAACGATAAAGGTGTGGCTTCAGCAACCCTGGGAATCTCAGTCTAGGTTGAAGGAGAGTCAGCATGTCAGAGCTGGTAAACGAAACCTGAGTAGGTCAACCCACACTTTTCCTGCAAAGGCAGGAAAGGTTTGACAAGTTGCCTCCAAGACCTCAACAAAGCTTCAACTGGACCTGTTACAGTCGGACCCCCTTATCTGCGGGGTCAGTATCTGCCAACTCACTTATCCACAGCCTGAAAATATTAAAAATATTAAAATAAAAATCCCAATATATATATATTTAAATGATGAAGTTCCCAGAACTGGCCATTAGAGAGAGCCAGAGATCATGCTATGTATAGTGTTCGCACAAGAAATATATTTCCACTGTGTCATTACCAGAACTGGCCACTAGAGGGAGGCAGAGACCGTGCTATGTATAACATTCGCTATTATAATTGCATTTGCTATAATCCGCGTTTCACTCCATATAAAAATATAAAAAAATTGGCACGCCCGTAGGAAAAATTGCGAGTCAGACATTCACTCCTGAATTGACAGGAAGATTCCAGGTAGATAAAAGAAAGTACTTTTCTGTACAGCACTTCATTTACTCGTCTCATTAGTTGTAGATGTATTGCTTGATGAAAGGCTATCACTAACGACCATCAAGTTGATCGTTTTAAACTGTGTTTCTGACACATTCATGGAGGATATGCTTGTTATTAGCTATCACTCATGATGCTGTGAGTGACAGCCCCAGGTGGGTGCCGGTTTTCAACTAGGATGCTGAGGATCTGTCCATCTTGCAGCTACAGAAGCAGAGGTTACTCTGGTTGTGAGATTTTTTTTTTTATTCTTTTTTTGCTACCGTTTGACATGGTTGGTTAGCTGCTGCCTTGTTTGGACAGCAATCGGTGACGTTCAAGATCATCCTGAGTTAAATTCAGGTCTGGGCATTTATTGTTAAGCCAATCAAGTATTCCCCCCCCCCCAACACACACCCTCTGCAATGCCAGGTTTAACTTCCTGCTTTGGAAAGCCAATAAAGTGTGAATTTTTGGTGCCTCGCCCTGTTTTCCAAATCTTCATCATTGCCATGTCAAGCAAATTACATTAATTTTTCCTCTCTATTTTTTGCAATGCTCAGTGCTAAGAGCCTCGTTCAATGGTTTTTCTTTAAGAGAACACTGCAAATTCCATATTGGCTACTCTGTGGTCCTTTGCATTCCTATTTTTAGTGCTAAATGTTTTGAGAGTTTATGCTTATGTTTGGTGGTTTCCAATGCTCCATGGAGACTGATTGGCAGAACTCTAATGCTGCCATGTTCACAGCCACATCTTCCAGTTCCTTGCCTCCTTGTGATGTGTGAATGAATTGACCCACGGTGGGGAGATGGTGATTTCTTAGTTGAGGGGGTCAGCTTTTACACCTTCTCACCTCCCAGTATGGTTTTACATTCACTAGCAAGGCTTATGAGAAGGCTTTGCAGAATCACGACACTGGAGTCTGTGTATGGCGAGGATTTTATTTAGATGCAGCTTTTGATTTACAGCTTTCCTCTTTTGGGGTGAAAAAAAAAACCTAGCAGAAAGATAGGGACAAAGAGCCCGGTTATAATTAAGAAAAAAGTGACTTTTCTTTCACTTTTAATTACATTGTTTTTTAAAGCAGTCTCACAAATGTCATAAAAGTGCCCAAGGAAGAGATATGAAAAAAGCAGAAATGCCTAGTAGTAACTACAGCAAAATCAAGGACAAATTATTTTCCAGAACAGAGCTCTTTTATATTTGTGCGTGTGTGTGTATGCGCGCGCGTGTGTGTGTGTGGTGGTGGCATGGACCATTCTCCATTTTTCACAGCAGACAAAAACATTTTCTGGGAAATCAATATCGCGCGGTGCCAAGTCGGCTCTTTTGAACCCACAATCCATCATATTTCTTCTCCTGCAATTTGGTGGCGTCCAAATGTTTTATATTTCCTATGAATTATTTGATCAAGCCCGTAAGGAGTCCTTTTCTTCCTATTGAAATGAGGAAGTTACGGGGCTGCCCCATCGGGTCACAGACCATTAGGCAGCAGAGCCAAAGAGGCCTCCCACTTAGACGTCCATAATGGCAGCCCCGTTAGCCAGCTCATCTGTCAAAGAGATCCTGCCATCAATCATTAGTCCCGTGATCAATATGCAGCTTCGGTATCCCGCATTCCGGATGGGAGGATGTTAAAATGAAGTTGTCAGCAGCACAGAAGGAAATGGGGAAGGCGAGCAGGCTTCCATGCGTAGATATGTGTACGTGGCCATGAGATGGGGCCCAATGGAAAATGAAAAGCAAGCTGTATTTCAGCAACAAGTTGAGAGATTTATTTGGGTCCCCCCAGAATGTGCTGCTGAAGGTGAATCATCCTTCAACAAGGCAGACCCGTTTAAAACAACCACAGTCCTCTTGATTGGTCTGTCAGGGTGATTTGTGAGCTGCCCATTCATGGCGATGCACGAGGTCGTCTGTGCCTGGGCACCATGAGTTCCAAACAAGATCACCTCAAACACATCCGTTAAATGAATAAATCCACCAGCTGAGGGAGGGGCAGGAGTCATGACTGCTTCTATCCGGGAAGCTTCTTTGTACCATGGGATTTTGCAAAGGGCCCTTTGTGCTTTGATTTACCAGCTTTAATGAGGAATGGAGCAGGTACATCGATCAGGATGAGAACTGGATTAAATTTATGGCAGCTGACAGCTTTCGTGAAATCTCGAGGGCAGAACTAAGTGATGCCGTTTGCACCATCGGGGCTAAGATGGCACAAAAAGGTGTTTAGAATTTTCCAGTGGTCTGTCCCATGCATCTTTGAACTGTAAGGGAGTAAAATCTGGAGGAACGGTGTTCTTTGGTGGAAACTTTTGTAAGAGCAGGAAATGCACTCCCACCCGTGGCCTTGAGCGGGCGCATGCTTTCTGCACTGCTCATACTCATTTTAAGTCACCTGGCCATTCAGGCCCAAAGGGAGACCACCAAAGAGGGCAACCTGATACTTGGTTTAATGAAGGATTAAAAAGAGGTTGAGAAACTGGAAGAGGCACTCTGAACTACCCTTTCTCAATACACAAACACAGATCTTCCAACGTTTCAGAAATTCAAGGTCCAGGGAAATTGTTTGAATAGAAGCCCCAACTATTTTAGTAGTTTGTAAGGTCAGTGATTCGTAACAAGGTTGGACCTTGACGACGTAATAGGCTGCTTGCATGAGATATGTGATGGAGGCCAGCTCTACATCTTCTTGTTATTGAGGGCATGGTAGACTAGAGTTAATTTCTCTATAAGAACATGATGAAGGAAACGCTGTATTGTCTTACTAAGAACTCTGGCATAAAAAATGGACATAAATTTGGCCTTATAAATCAACACATGGATGCATTTCATGAGCACCACACTTGGATTCATTTTTAGTCTGCAGTCTTCCTAGATCCTTTTCACGCATAATATGTGCTGAATTTGTATGAGCAGAGTGACGAACTCTAGAAACCTTGTTTGCTTGGTTGTTTCCTTTGAGTGCTGGATCTCGTACCAGCTGGGTGTTCTCCAGAAGTGGAGAATTGTACCCTGACGCAACACATTTAATTACAGAACACAGTTTGTGGTCTAGATATGGGGGGCCCATCGGCTAGGAGTCGCAGGATCCATACTCTGAGACAAATCCAGAGACCAACGACGCCATTATTTTTTGAAGCCATTATAGATTTCATCTATTCCAGAGATGTTGGTCTTTCAGCTGTCCTCAATAGGTCCCCAGCGGCCGAGCGGTATTGATTTTTCACCCAGGACTGTGCGGACAGAATAACACGTTGATAAATAGCCGAGGATTGATTTGCACTTAATTGACAATTTGGTGAACCCTGTTTTAAGAGGCCCAAGGGTTAGCTTTAGGAATGAACATTCATGGGTAATATATAGCCTGATCAATAAGTCTTGGCCTAACATCCCATAGCCTCAGCTATGAAGCCAACAGAGCTGTCAGCTTTCAATCGCTGGAAATTAGTGCGTGGGTGTTGGGTAGGGGAATACTGCTCCCTTCCAACGAGAGAGGGCAGCAAAGTCTTTGGAAACCAAGGACGTTGGTAGATCTTTGAGGAGCGAGTGCGGGTGATCCGTCAAAGAAAGCATCAGGGGATTTGGACAGGAGAGTATACCTGCGTCCGTCAATTGATCAAAAGGGACTTCCGGCTGCTAAAAATAGCAAAGAGATGCCATTCAAAATCTGGCAGTGGGGAAACGGTTTAATGCCACATCTGGCCACAGATGGTTAATCTAATTTCTGCAGTATTTCTCTCTCTCTCTTTTTTTCCTTTTTCTATAGTTATGATTTAGAAGCTTTACTTGGTAATCCTAACGGTAAATATAATATTTTTTAAAATTGTCTAATCCGATGTTTGAAAGATAAGATTGACTTGTCAAAGTCAGGATCTACAAGAGGAATTATCATATTGTTCTGGAGGGGGGGAAAAGCAATTTGTTGGGAGCATCCGAATTTGCTGGGTGCAGCTTAATGTCCTTTAATACAGAGAAAAGCAATGGATTGGACATGTAGGGTCTGCCATCTTCCCGGAGACATTTTATATATGGTGAGGGGATTGTACTTAACATTTTTCATCCTGCTGGTCTGCCATTCCTACTTATGCTACAAACAGAAAGATTATGAATGTTATAAAGGAAAGATGGACCCTCCTGCTTCCATGGTTTGACTTCCATAGATACCATTTGGGCTCCTCTCAATGATTCAGGGGTTCCTTGTAGACCAGGCTATTAGTTTTTCTTCTGGAAGAACTCTGCAAGCTTACTTTTAAAACCACACAGTGCTTTCCAGATTTATTTAGGATCAGGCGTCACTGGGTGGAGGAGGATGTAGCCTGGGGGGTGGGCAGGGGACAGCCCTTGCCATGCTTAATAATACTATTATTAAGACTATTCGGACTTACAGCGACCCTTTTCAGAATTTCCAATGTCCATGGTAGAAAAGGGATGTTTTTCGGTGAGGTACTAGTCCTCCATCGATTCACTGGTGAGGCCTCCTCTGGAGTCCTGTGTCCAGTTCTGGACACCACACTTTGGGAAGGATGTTGACAACCTGGAGCAAGTTCAGAAGAGGGCAACAAGGATGATCAACGGACTGGAAACCAAGCCCTGTGAGAAGAAGACGGAGGGGAGATAGGATAGCAACTTTTCATATACACGAATGGCTATCCTACAGAGGAGGGGCGGGATCTGTTCTCCATCATCCCAGAGAGCAGGACATGTAACAATGGGCTCAAGTGACAGGAAGCCAGATTTCGGCTGAATATCAGGAAAAACGTCTTAACTGTTAGAGCAGTACGACAACGGAACTCATGACTTCAGAAGGTGGTGAGTGCTCCAATATTGGAGGCATCCAAGAGAAAACTGGACATCTGCCTGGCAAATATCCTTGGATTGGGATTCCTGCCTTGAGCAGGCGTTTGGGCTCAATGGCCTTATGGGCGTCTTCCAACTTCATTATTCTCTGATCTTCCACTGCCTCCCCCTGCAAGGTGTATTGCAGAGAAAGAGAGCATCTCCCACCTGGCAAAGGTTTTGGTTTTTATCTGACCCTCTCTAGAATTATGGAAAAATTAATCCAGTTTATGAAAATATAAACCATCCTACCCTCGGGTGTGTTTAGCTGCTGTTATCTAAATATTACTAAGTAGCAACCCCCTGTCAGTCGTAAAACTTACTGATGCTTCAGTGGGATGCTGCTTCCGTTCCATAATGCATTTTATCATTTCCATTATAAATGCTAAAGCTCTGGTTTCAAAGGTCCCAATTGTGTCGTTTTATGTAATTAAAAAATGAAGGAGTTGTAGACTGCCGTCTATCCATCCATTCATCTCTCCGTCCACCCAGAAGGGCACTGGTTGGTATTTACATAAAATTTGAATCAGGAAAGGAGGCTCATGCATGTATGCATAGTTAATGTTTTTATACTTTATTAAAGTGCTGGCAACGTTTCCCCTGTTTACTTGGTCAATCATATCCTGGGATTATAAATCAAAAAGCTATTTGATTTGTTGTTGTTTGCTGCCCATAAATTAAGTAATTCTTGATGAAAAAGCTGACTGTAGTCAATCCCATTTAGATGAAAATGGCTTGACAAAATCTGTAGCGAAACATGAAGTTATTATGTCAATCAGTATTTTTAAAAAAATCCCCTTGGTTTGAGTCTGGATGTTGTAAACTGAGGAAGCACGAGGGGAAACCAATAAGAAAAGTTGGTTTCCAATTTGCTCAGTAGTACGAGGGAATGCGGCGATACAGTCACATCCGTGATACAGTTTTGCTGATAAGAGTTGGTCAGATTGGAAACTGGAGGCAGCAAACAAGAACGGACGCTTAGTTACAGCATCATTTTGCAATACTTACGAGCAGGAATGTTGGCAGGTCTTTGGGCCCGAGTCCCAAGTCTGAATCTTTGTTACCACGTCTCGAGTCACAAACTCTAATTCTGAGTCCCTATTAAAAACAAGCTATTTTCTTCAGAAAAAAAGGAGAGGGTAGGGGGATTCAGAGTCCTGATTTGAGTTCGAGTCATTTAAAAAAACAACACACTCCCTTGCGTTGAATTGCCCATTTTGCCTATGGATGTGGCTTTCCACAATATAAGAAAGGCCAAATGGAAGATACAATTCAATGACCTTTACTAGAGCAGCAGACGATTCGGCTTGAGGAAGCCTAGCTTGAACTCTTGAGAGAATCTCTCTAAGATTGAAACGTTACCTTTGGGCCTTAGTGAAAAACCAAGTCGCCTTTGGAGTACCTTGGGTGTTTTTGCTCCAGTGATTAAAGGATGTCATTTGCAGATCTTGGAATCTTTCCTCATAAATCAAACCTTTAATTTATTTAAGTAAAAAGTATCTACGGCACCATTTCCTTCTCTTTTACTCACGTGACCAAAGTGAGAAAACTAATGGGCGCATTTGAGTTTCATGAGTAGTGTAAAATTTCACTTCATTGCGTTTTGGTGCGGCGCTCTGTCTGACCCGGCAAACCAATCATTTTAACGTATGGCAATCAATAAGCTGCATGTTCTGTTTGTCAAGTTAAAGAGCTATGCTTCATAGAATTTGGTCAATAGAAACCCTTCCCTTTGCAGGTTAGGAAGGCGTCGTCGTCATCATCTTTTCTTCCTTGAGGATGCCTAGAAAAAATTGTTCAGGAGACAAGTTTGACTCCGAATCAGAGATTGCTGTGTTTCTGTGTAGCATGCAACAAGGATGCGGTTATTCAAATAAATAGAAGGGTGGGGGGTGTCTCACTAAAATCAGGAACTCACGGCTTCATATCCCAAGACTGGAATTTGTGATGTAAGGATGTTAATATTTCAACTAAACATGGTTTCGGTTTTTGCTACAGTCGTACACAGCCCCACGGAGGGGAATAGTTTCAATTTCCTGAGAGTCCACCCCTGCAACATTTTGAACTACATGCCCATATAGAATTCTATAAATTTTCAATAAATTATATACAATAAAATTTCCCAAAATCAGAAAAGGAGACTCTAAATAAATATTTTCTCCAGCACAAACTAGGCTCCCATTCCCTTAACACATATCAGGTATTCTAATATTAAAATGATGGCTGCGCTATAAATTACAAATCATTCACTCTGCATTGACTTTCCCGTCACTCCTCTTTGCAGCCAGCTCTGTTGCACACCCTCTGTGTGAATATCAGTCTATTTGATTGAGATCAGTCTAGTCGACTGAGATTCATAAGCTATTTGAGGGTCAAAGACTAAGACATGGTGAACTTGAACTTCTGTGAGTCCCAATGTGATCAATACTTAGTATATTTGATTATTGACTGGTATCACAGCAGCAGCATCAAACATTAGATCACATATATCACCAGCAAAGCATTGTGGAAGCCTATGAAGAACAGGTTGAGGACTTGACTATTCGATGTTTTTGGCTGGGCTCAAAGGTTAATCACACCTAACGATGTATTTATTCTCCGTGGAATCAGCTGCAAAGTTTCTTAGTCATATCATTGCCACTACGTAGAGAACAAAGGTGTGCTTCCATTTTTAATTTATGCAAAACGTTCCAATGAGAGAAGGGAACAATATCTGAGGGAGAGAACTCAAGGTGGTTTGAGGCTTGGTCTTTCTGCGTGGGAGCGTGATGGTTTCAATTTGGGAAATTAGAGCAGAGCAGTTTGACAACGGGACCCATGGGACCTCAGGAGGTGGCGAGCACTCCAACGCTGGAGGCCTTCAAGAGAAAAGTAGACAACCCTCTGTCAGATCTGCTTTGATTTGGATTCCTGTATTGAGCAAGGGGCTGAACTCGTTGGCCTTCGAGGCCCCTTCCAACTCAATTATTCCATTTTTCTATGATTCTATGATTCCATGATTCCAACGATTCTATGAAATGGGTTGTCCAGTCCAGGACCAACCTCTTGCCAAGGCAATGAAACAATTGAAAATTGATGAACTTTTGACGGCGAAATGTCCTGTGAATAATTTGCCTGTTACATCTGCTGTTACTTTTGAGCCACGTTTGCTGCACTGCAGAACGAGGTGCCGCTTCCAGCTCTCAAGAATGAGATCAGTCAATAACATCTATTACTTCTTCCTGAAAGGATGTTTCAATGTCTCAAAACAACCCTTCCCTAAATATTCAGCTGACCAAAGTCTTTGAACTGCCCAAAAGGTGATAGCAATATTTGAACAGAGCTTACCGTCTTTATTTATTCATTTAATTACATTTTGATCCCTTCCAGCTAGTGGCGAAGCCACTGCTCTGTGTGGCTAACAAATCAAGACCAAAATAGCATAATATAATAATAGAAACACCATGGGAATATAGACAAGGCATCACTGACATCATGACCCCCCCAAAATACAATAACTTTAAAAAGGGCAATAAAATTACAAGAATAATAGGTGTCCGGCAGAGAGACATTCGCGAGTTCAAGACTGAATTGTCTTGAATTTGTGAACTTCTCTCAAGAACCATCTCAACCACTGTAAGAGTTGCAGGGCAGCATGACATAATAATCTGACTTAATTAATTTGTTCTGGCGCTTTAGCCTGGTGAGCCATGGTTGTCCAGCCCCTACCAAAGGAGTAACACCTGTCTTCCCAAATTGAAATGGAGGCTTCAGTGCTGTTCAATCCAGGTGAGACTCACACACCAAAGTGTATAAGGTGCAAGGAGGCGATTGACGATCTACCTATTCCCAGAGATAGGGACTCCAGTTGCCGGACTGACTGTCAAGACAACTTTCAGTTGCACTGGTGACTTGACTTGGGTTTTTCCCCCCCAATGACTCAACTCACAACTCAAAACCCACCCACCCCTTTACTTTTTTCTGGGGGGGGGGGGAAGCTTGTTTTTAAAGGGACTCGGGACTTGGTACCAAAGACTCAGACTTGGGACATGGACCCAAAGACTTGCCAATATAGTTGCTACCGATTCCATTCCTTTGTTGTCAAATCACATCGGCCAATGTTGTTTAAGGGTTCAGGAATCAGAAAGGATAACTTGGCCGTCAACTCTTGTGTTTCCCTGTCCTTCGGATGTCCTTGTGAGAAAGACTTAATTAGCATAAATAAAACATTTTTAGCTCACTACACAAGTCCGATATATTACAGTGTCATATATTTTCTCATAGAACCACAGGTCTTTATTGTTACACACCGAGGTCACTGACAGGTAATCTATTCAATTTGTTAAGTTACTAAGGAGATAAATAATTTGGGTGTTCATTGAACTGTGAACCTTTACCTTTTTCCCTGATAGACGGGCAGTTCCCTCTAATCTTGCCATCTCGGCAACAGTAATTCCATTAGGGTTATGAGTGCAGCTGTACCTATGAGAGAACCTCAAATACAATTTCTTTATGGAAACACACAATAGGAATATTAAACTTTAAGCCGAAGGAGGATATACTTTAGGGGGTATTATTTCTTATAGACATAAAACCTTTGTAATAGCAGAAGATAAAGAATTAGTAAATTCCAGAAACACCGCATATCTATATATATATATATAAAGCAAATGCACTCTTTGGTTTAATACAATAGCATTTGACAGTTGCCTAGTAACAATTTTTATAGATTTCATCTCAGGTTTTTTTTTAATGTCTTTCTTCACACAGATGTGCACACACACACACACAAATCCACACACTGGTTGTGTGTATTTATGGCACTGGTTGATGAAAATGTTCTTCATCTCTTACTGCCCTTGTACTATGATAAGTAACAATTACATCTACACAATCATTTGATGTAAACAGAAGGAAATCCCAAATGAAGAAATATGTTTAATCCTAATAGCAGTGATATACCGTATTTTCCTATTGGAAACAGAGAAGTCTGCTCTTCCAGTGGGTTGATTATGTGTATTTTTAAGTAATAGGGTGTACAAATTGCCAGCTTTCATAGAGAAACTCCCACTTCTTCAGGTTTAGAAACTGAAATATCATACCAGGCGATGCCAGTGTGTGTTTGTGGGCCGATCACGGAGTAATTGGCCGCTTTTTGGTCTTAGGAGAGGGGTGTTGAAATTCACATCCGTGCTGCAGAGAATCTCGAGGGCACAGCCTGAAGAGGACTTATATCAACTCTCACCGATTTTTGGACCCTTGTGTACCATTTTTTCTGCACTAACCATACAGGGGGTTGTGCTAAGCCTAAAGAAGTGGTATTTCCTCCACGAAAGCTTGCAATTTGTTTGATTTTTAGTTGCCCAATGGAAGGTGTCCTCCTTACATTTGTGCTATTTTATGGTAATAACTTAAATTTAGCCTTTGTTAGAGGCTAAAATAAATTTAAATTTAGCCTTTGTTAGAGGCTAAAATAAATTTAAATGTAGCCTTTGTTAGAGGCTAAAATAAATTTAAATTTAACCTTTGTTAGAGGCCACATTAAATTTAAATTTAGCCCCTGGCTAGATGGGTGGTATATAAATTTAATGGATAGATAGATAGATAGATAGATAGATAGATAGATAGATAGATAGATAGATAGATAGATAGATAGATAGATAGATAGATAGATAGATAGATAGATAGATAGATAGATAGATAGATAGATAATACTAAGAACTCTTTGTATAGCCAGGCTTTCAGTGATTTCTTGGAAGTCTACATGGGGGGGGATTAGGGTATTCGCAGCCTTTTCATCTTTTAAATTAAACGATGTCAGCATTTTTGGTACATTAAATAAATTTCCATTCTAAAAACCTCAATTTCAGACACGTGAAAAAAAACCCCATCTTTTCCTCCTCATAATTGTCCACTTTACTTTAGAAACAGTAATTAATTTCTAAAACCACTAATAGGAAAGAAGGGCTTCAAATTGCCAACGAAATAAATCAGGCGACCTTCCTCCGAAGCAGAAAGATGCCAAATTGTGTTAACATCTCGTTTTCATTTTTCCTTTGAAAATTTGTTGACAAGGCTTTCAGCCGGCGCGTAATGGACGAACCCCAGCAGGGCAGAGACAACGCCAGTCAGGCCTTCTTGTGCCTTGGTGGTCTAATTAATGAGGGACACAAGCTACAACTTTTCATTAGCTTTGCACCATGATTTATTTATTTTTCCTTACCTCTTTTCCAAGTGTTGGCCGGCGGAGGTTAAACCCACCCTTTATAGCGCTTTGCTTGATCCAACAAGACAGTTCTCTCAGATGATCATTTATTTATTTATTTTATTTTATTTATATCCCGCCCATTTAGACCGAAGTCTACTCTGGGCGGCTAACAACAATATTAAAATAGAATAAAACAACAATATTCATATTAATACGTTAGGGGATGGTGAAATAAGTTAGATATCTGCTAAAATGTTTTATTTAATCTTTTATAAATATGTCTAATTCCCGACTCATAGATAAATGGTGGTGTTCACAATGAAACAATGGGAGTCCTTGTCAAGATATTGGTTTATTTGCCCGAGCGTGGGCAGGTGTGGGCTTTTCAACCTCAAGAATCTTTTGTGTCGGTCATGAACAGGATTGGGTACTCGAGGCGATTTGCTGCCAGGTTGGACTTAAGTCACACCGTCAACTCGATTGAGACTCGACTCAGGGTTTTTTCCCCCAATGACTTGGACTCGACTCACGACTTGGAGCCCGCCCACCCCTCCCTTTTTTCCGGGGGGGGGGGATCTTGTTTTTAATAGGGACTTGGACTTGGGACTTGGACCCAAATACTTGCCATGAAGTCCCTGGCCATGAAGTCAAACATAGGAATTGTTTCCTTGGAGGCACAGTTCCACTTCTTCAGATGATAGTAAACCTGCCAGGGAGAGCCAGCCTGATGAAAACCCAACAGCACAGGGTTGCGTGGCTTCAGAGACCGTATGCCCAGCAGCTGCTCACACCAAATACCACTTCCGGCTTCTTGTTTTGAAATGGTCTGGATCTTTGTAGGTGATAAATTCCAAAGTTGGCTGTAAGCAATTTGACAGCTCGTCGTGATAACCCAATTGTGGGATTTCATAACTGACAATTAACGGATAATTAAAATATTCTCGTGGACAGGATGGGGAGAAATCCAAGACCTTGGCGCATCTCCGGCCAGTCCCTCCCAACCTTGGACAAATTCCCAAATCATCTACATTTTGTTCTTCCCCGCCCCCTGTTTAAAGAATTCTTGTTAACCGCAATTCTCGGGCAGTCGTTTTCCCTTGGGCGGTCAGAAACAACAGAAGTGACCCCCAAATTAATTCATGTTTCATGCTGTCTTTCTCAGCCAGCTGGATTGGGCAGGCTGCCTCTTATCTGTAGCCGTTCAAACGTCCCAGGGGGACACTTAGCAGTTTATAAATCTGTCAGAGCCTTAAAAGCTGACCACGGTGAGCTTTGGCCATAAAATAAGTTTGAGGTGGCAATAGCGTACTTAGCCCTAGGGGTACATTTATCAGGGTTTTTGTGTGTGGGGTTTTTTTTGGTGTTTTTATTTGTTAGTTACACATCTCACAGGGTGGTAGACTGCAGGGAATCCAGAGAAAGAGAGCTGTAATATATACCAGGGATGTTGACAAGTCTTTAGCTCCAAGTCCCCAAGTCTGGGTCCCTATTAAAAACAAGCTTCCCCCCCCCCCCGAAAAAAGAGAACAGTGGGTGGGTTCCGAGTCACGAGTTGAACCCAAGTCATTAAAATAATAATAATAAAAGAGTCAAGTTCGAGTCGAATCACTGGTACGACTTAAGTCCAACTTGACGGAGAGTCCTGCACTTTGAGCCCCCATCCCTGGGAGACTGTGTTAGAGGCCAGTCTGGCCATTTTAAGCCCATCCTTCCAGCAATGTGTTTTTCCTTCACATTTTTTAAAAAAATTAAAACACACACACCCCAGATCCCCATTTAAAACATAAAATAACATCCCAACTGTAAGCCAGAGGACCTGTCGCTGACTCCCGTCTTGCCCTGGGCCATTACCTTCTCCTGCCCATATTCCAAAAGGTTTTGGACCGATGTTGTTACCCCATCGAGATACCGCAGGGAGCCAGGGGTGGGGCGGGGGTAAAGAGGGCATTTGCCCATCCCATGAGCCATTAGGTACTGACTGAGCATCTTGTTGGTTCATTAGACAACAAATTGTTACATTAATTCCGACTGCTCGGTAGAAGTGTAACTGTCAAAGCTGATTTAGTCTCCTGCTGAAAAGGAGAGTTTTACAAGGGTCTCTTGAGAACAAGAGGAGCTCACAACAGCAGGTGGTGCTGCTGGTATTCATGTATACACAGCTTTATGACAGCAGAAAGTGGGCGGGTAATTTTATTCCTCTCCTTAGAGACGAGGGAACTTGAGTCCACTTGAATAATTACCAGCAATGCAAGGAGAGGAAGCAAGAGAGAAATTACAGCGTTCCACCCAGAACAGACACCATGCATAAACTCTACACCCTAGGTTTTATATGTGTGGATATATTCATTGCAAACGCTATTGCTTCCTATGTAAAACCTATAGTTGTACTGAATTCATTTTATGTTCCAGTGGACAAAACAGTAATAATCGGGACCCATAATATGAACAAGGCACTCGTTCTAAGACTGACATTTTTTAATGGATAAATTTTCTTCCCCATTTTTTTCTCCAGTACAACACCAAGCTCGCCGTTCTCATAAGATTTACTGCACCTCTCCAGACACACCTTGGTTATTTCTGGCTGGGATTATATATACATATATTCATTTTCATTAATGTTATATGGATAGTTGTGTAGATCAGTGGTTGACCCAATCTTTAGGCTGCGACTTTCAATTCTCTTGACGGGAAAGTGGGCAAGGCAGTCAAGTTGTGTATGGTTTTGTTTGGCAATGTGACTCCCGCCCAGAGAAGGACATTTGATTAACTCCTGGGTGGCTCAGGGGTTTAGGTCTCTGGTTGGGAGTTCGATTCCCCCATGGTGCCTCCTTGACAGGGGCTAGACTGGATGACCCCCATAGGGTCCCTTCCACCTCTGCAGTTGTAAGACTGCAAGAATACCTTGACACTCGGTGCAAATGTCCATACCCAGATCCTACTATGGCGGCCACAGTTCCAGACATTTACAATTAAATTAAAAAATAAAGTTTGTAAATCAGTGGAATGACGACTGTGGAGAAGGACACTGACAGCTTCGCACCTGATAAAGCCCAAAGATTTCTATTGAACACTTCAATTCTTGTGGTGCTGGAGAGAGTGTCCGAGGCAAGTCATTACGCTGTATATTCCATTGGTACCAAGCGGCACAGTGTTGCGTTCTCTTATTCTCTCTGACTCTCTCTTTATATTTCGTTAGATCTAGGTGTGTGTGTGTTTGTGTGTGTGCGTGCACGCCCTATGACTCTATGGGTTTTGAGTGGTAAATTTAGAACTAGACATGGGAATTTTCAGAATTCATGGACTACAGCCTCTAGAACTGCTGGGTAACGCAGTGGTTTAGGCATCTGGCTGCGGAGCCAGAGGTTGGGAGTTCGATTCCCCCGCTGGGCCTCCTTGATAGAGGCTGGACTCAATGATCCAGAGGGTCCCTTCTAGCTCTGCAGTTCAAAGGTTATTATTATTATTATTGATAATTTAAATAGGAGCTTGATGTAATGTTGTTCATCCCGCATGGCTAGAAAGAAAAAAAGAAGCAAAAGGGGGCGGGGAGGGGGACCAAAGAAAAGAAATACAGTAAATTTAAAGTTGCTAACCGTGACGCCTTCAATTTAGCATCTTAAACCCCTTCACATTTCTCCTTTGGAGTGAACGACTGGGTTTTGCCACATATTGGAAACACATAAATTCAATCCTCGCTGAGATTAGCAATTCTTGGGGGGGGGGGGTGTTTCGAGACGGAATGAGAGCATGACCACAATCCCATCATTTTGGGGTACCGAGGTCCCTGGAATCCAGTGGGATAAACTACTTTTAACTGGGTGGTTGTTTAAATGTTTAAATGCATGGCCTTGAGAGAAGTATGATGAAGCGGGGTGTATACGTTTGAATCCCCTGAAAACGAAAGGAGATGTTGTCTAGGTGATTTGAGGTTGAATCTACTTGGTACAGCTGAGCAAAGCCAGGGAGGTCACTTAAAGGTCCACATGTAAATGACACCGTAGGGTGCAGGAAATGGACATTCGCTGGAAGTCAATTCCCACCCTGTTCTCCTTTGTGTTGTCCCGTCGTCAGGTTTCCACCTGCCTAGAGACTCCCTGACGGGTGAGCCGGCTGGATTTGTGGCCGTTTTGAACACGTCCGTCTCAATTTTGCGCTCCTTGTTTTCCTGTCGCCAGGGTCAAGTTACCCGTCCGCTCCTTGGCAACTGAGGCTCAGCATTCCAAATTATCTCAAGAGAACGGAGATGGAAACACCTTGGAAGACAAAGAATGGAAACCAAATTAGCAGAGAAGACAAGCAAAGGCCAGATGTTTAAACTTGGGAGGTCTCCTCTAAACCAAACCAGCGCCCGTAGGGGGATGTCAAAAGGCCATTTCTCCGTAGAGCCTGTGTCCACAGGACCGTCATGGCACCAGAGAATACAAATTACATGTACCTTTTCAAGCAGAGACATCACCTTGCCGACAAAAGTCCGCATAGTCAAAGCTATGGTTTTTCCTGTAGTGATGTATGGAAGTGAGAGCTGGACCATAAAGAAGGCTGACCGCCGAAGAATTGATGCTTTTGAGTTGTGGTGCTGGAGGAGACTCTTGAGAGTCCCCTGGACTGGAAGGAGAACAAACCTATCCATTCTGAAGGAAATCAACCCTGAGTGCTCACTGGAAGGACAGATCCTGAAGCTGAGGCTCCAAGACTTTGGCCATCTCATGAGAAGAGAAGACTCCCTGGAAAAGACCCTGATGTTGGGAAAGAGTGAAGGCAAGAGGAGAAGGGGACGACAGAGGACGAGATGGTTGGACAGTGTCATCGAAGCGACCAACATGAATTTGACCCAACTCCGGGAGGCAGTGGAAGACAGGAGGGCCTGGCGTGCTCTGGTCCATGGGGTCACGAAGAGTTGGACACGACTTAACGACTAAACAACAACAACAAAATATCATTTATCACATGCACGCCATTTTGTCCACACTGCAGCATCTTCATAATTTAAACTCTGGACTGATCCCACACAGAAGCGCATAGGGTCGTGGGACGAGGGCTTTGCCACTCCACACATTATGAAGATCAAAGCCATGTGCTGGAGCCAGAGATGTGAATCTTACACACACAGCCTCAGTAAGAAATCAAGGGGTGGGTGGGGAACCTTCTTTTCTCCTTCTAATCCTATTTCTCCCAAAATTTTAGAAGTGTCTGCAGTTGCTCACCTTTGTTTAGCTCTCTTCTCTTCTCTTCCTTTCTCTCCTCTCCTCTCCTCTTCTCACTTGTTTTAGAGATACACAGCATTCGCCAAAGCTAGTTTCCCTGTAACCTAGTCTGAAGGATAAAGGATTTCCATTATGCTCGTTTGATTTTCTGCCTCATGCATCTACTGTGCTCGGGAATGTCTAATGGCACAGGAGATAATAATTTCCTCATTGACTCTGTAATATTTGGAACCAGAGGTCTATTTTAAGTGCCAGCATCTCAGTCGGAGGCCACAAATAATGAAGCTTTCAACCCACACTCCAGTGCACCCTGCTGAGAACAGGGCAAGAAAGAGGCATGAGATATTTCTCCAATAACCAATATAAAACCCAATTAAAAGTTTTTAACTGTAAAGCACCTTTACACTTGAAAAATATCGACGTGCTCAACAGCATTGTTTTCGTGTTTCAAGGCAATGGCGCTGTAAAGACACGGAAACCTAGATCAAAAGCTCATACTAAAAATAATAATGTCAAATCATGGAATATCCGTTCGGTTCTCCTTTCTTCCTATTGGCACTTATCAGCCTGGCGAGACACTGTGATGCATGCCACTTATATGGCATTTTTTACACGGTACAAGGTGGTGTGTGTGTGTGTGTGTGTGTGTGTGTGTGTGTGTGTGTGTGTGTGTGTGTTTTGTGGTTTTCTGGCTTTGTAAAGGTTTGGTTCCTAACAATATGTGGCCAAGAGAATCTATTGAATCATGGAAAGCAAGCACTGTGCATTAAAATACATTTCCCAGATCCATCTCAGAGTGTGCATTGGGGGTAAATTTGAATTATACCGGTAGGAACTCTTTCTCTTTAAAACATTAAATTCTGTGATCGGCATTAGCAGTCTAGAAGCTTCTGCCGTGGGGTAATGTTGGTGACGCCAACTAAGCGAAAGACTCCACAAATCTTTAGCTGACAAATTTATTCAAAATCTTAATGGTAGTTAGATAGAGACAGTAACCTACAATTAATATTAATTTTTACATTTTACAATTGTTGGGTTTTTTCCCCGACTCAAAGCAGGTGAAAGTATGAGTAAAGAAATTGGACAAAACCAGCGTGCGCAGAAAAGGATTTGGCATTCCAACAGCAAAACTTTATAAAGCTTTATAGTAATACAGTAGGACCCCGGGATCCGTGGGATCCGTATCTGCTGATTCATTTATCCACGGTCTGAAAAAAATTAAAAATATTAAAAGAAAAATCTCCAAAATATATATTTCTAAAGATGAAGTTTCCAGAACTGGCCACTAGAGGGAGCCAGACACCATGCTATGTATCATGTTTGCTATTAAAATAGCGTTAACTATTATCCACATTTTTCAACATCCACAGGGATCTTAGAACTGATTTCCTGCAGAGATGGGGGTCCTACTGTATTGAGCAAACCTTCTTTGGGTTACTTTGAGTTGCTCTTCCCCAGACGTCAAGTAGGGCGAAAAGTCCCTTCCTCCACAGGAGTAAATAAACAGACATATCGACCCTCAGCCTAATTGGTACAGCAGCAGGTTTTAATTTTAAATCCCTTTTGAACAGCTTTACGCAGATTTATCAAAACCAGATTTTGCAAGGACTATCTTTGAACTATTTTAATAAATTAATAAAAATTCTACATTAATGAACTTTCTAAAAGTTGGTGGATGGGAGTCAGATGCCCCTGCAGGGTTACAGTGGGACTGAGGAGTTGTTTATGTACATTTAGGACTTTAAAATAATAATCCCATAATGGCTGTGTTGGTCCATATTGCCCTATTAATATGGGTGGCAGCTTTCCCACTCATCTCCCACAAATGTACACTGGAAAGAATATCAGTGTGAGCTTCCATTTCCTGACACATTGCATTTAATGAAACGAACACACCCATTTCAATATTAGATTAAACAAAATAAAACAAAAACACTTCTAATCAAAAGAGAAGCAAGTTATTCATAGGATGAAAATGACACCTAGGAAGCTAAAAATGAATACAGTGAATATTGGCTTATAAATTTTCCTTTTTTCTATCTGGCTGTCAGAAAGATCTTGCTCATTGTATCTCTCAGCTACGGCTGCCACCTTTCCTTTCTGTCTCACTTCAGCTCGCCACCTTTTTTAAGCTCTAGTGGACTGGGGACAGTGGCTCGTCTTTGTGATTTAAAAAAGTCATGGATCATTAAAACACCGACCCGCACACAAAAATGGACTCAAACTGGGAAAGCACATCTATTCAACCACATTCGGTTTGCGATACTAATTCAACAAGATGCTACATTGAGATGCGGGTGAAGATCTTGTGGTTCTCCATTGTCTTCCTAAAGCTCTTTGGGGTCAGGCTTGGGGGGGGAAAAAGAATTAGAAGTTGAGCGTTGCTTTGCTCTTTCCGTAGCCTCCCCTAAATTGCACCATTGAGCCTCGGTCCTTCGTTTCCAGAGGCTGCGTGGTCGTCCACGGCCCGCGTTTCTTGTCCGTATCAAAACTGCGCGTGATCGACTTCATCTAACCACGAGGCAGGGCTAGCGGGGAAATCCGGATAGCCCCCGCTGCTTCCCGAAGAAAGCTCCAAACTGGGTCCATTCCCGGCTAGTCCTCTCATGGGCTGAGGCATGGTGGGTCCGACTTGGCTTACGAGGCCCAAGCCACTGTCTGGGTAAACCAAGGTGGACATTAAAGGCTGGTGTCCAGGCAACGCTTGCAAGGAGGTGGGCGACGGAGGCATTCCATAAGGGCTGTTGGACCTGAGGTCTTGGTATCGGTCCTGAGGCGGGATGCTGTTGTCGTCCAAGGAAAAGCTGCCGTTGGTCCCAGCCTGTCTCCCCAAGGCAGGGGAGCTTTCGCCGAGGTTGCTGTAGATCCCGTTGGTGTGACTTATTTCTGATATCGAAGGTTCGTCTGAAATAGGGAAGGATGGTCAATTTATTTGAGACATTATTCCTCCTTTCATAACAGTTCAGTGACACACACAAACTATGAATTCTGCTGTGCATAGCGTCCGCTAGTAAAACAGTGTTCACTATTATCTGCGTGTTTCAGCATCCGCGGGGGTGCTTAGAACCAGTTTCCCCATGCCTATGGATGTGTGTGTCCTACTGTAGTCAAAAACGCACACATACACACAACAGAGAGAGCTCTGTGGCCCTTCTCATTTTTGCAAATAAGAATTATAGTTCTGATCATCCGCCTGCTTTGTGCTACACCCTCCACCTGAGGCCTGTACCTGTGAAAGAGACCTCAGCGTCACTGTCTGGCCCTTCTTCCTGGATGCTGTCCTTGTCCGATTTGGAATTCCCTCTCGAGCGTTTCATGTTTCTAAAATATTGTCCCCATCTTTGTCGGCCGGCATCTTTTTTAAGACGTTTTTCTTTGGCTCTTCTATTCTGGAACCAAACCTAGGGAAAAAATAGGTAATGTTTAAACCATTAGTACTTAAAGTTACTGGGAAAGAGAGATGGAAAATAACCCTACAGTGTTGCAACTACTGCTGTACTTATCCTTTTCAGATTCAGCAAAATTCAACTAACAAAAACATTTTTCAGACGCAATAATTTTCTAAAAGCATTTGACAACTTAAACCCTTCCACCTAACATCCATGGAACAGCAATTATATTTACTAGACTGGATGTTTGCCTAAGGCAGACCTATGGTTTCGTACTATAAACAAAATGGAATATTGTTTTATTTATTCATTGATTTAAAATATTTTTACCCTGGAAATATTTATTTCTTGTTTCTTTTGTGTCTTAGGCTGGGCCAATACAAAAAGAATCCTAGAATCCTGGAATCGTGGAGCTGGAAGGGGCCTCAAAGGCCATCGAATCCAACCCACCCTGCTCAAGGCAGGGATCCCAATCCAAGCACATCGGATTGACCTCCCCTTGAGGTCCTGGGTTCCCTTGTCGTACCGCTCTAACAGTTAAGAAGTCTATCACGCACCTGAACCACTCTCATATCCAGGCCTGTCTCGGAAGACAGCTGTTCCCGTACGTGTCGTGCCGGCTTCGGTGAGTTGTTGTAAGCATTTTTCAAGGTTTCCAGCTGTTTGGCTGTGATTGTTGTGCGAGGTCTCTTTGCTGTGGACTCGGCTTCTGAAAACGTGCCCAAGAGAGATTTGTCAAACTCCAAAACCTCCAGAGCCTCCGTTATGATGATTCTAGATAGCAGACTGTATCGTTTATCCAATCAAATATCATTGGTTTTTTAATTCACAAAGTAAATGGGGGGGAGGGGAACCAACAAGCAAAAGAAACTGTTGCGTAGCAGCTCTTGTGTTGGTGTACCATCTAGGAGATCTGGGTTCAAATCCCCACTTGGCAATGAAACCTTGGAACAGTCACAACCTGTCGGTTTGACCTCCCTCACACACTGGTTGTGTTGATAAAGTGATGGACAGGTCACAGAATGAAGGCGTTCGCTCAATACAAATACAATAAATAACTATAAATATCCCATTGTAATTCAGGAATATACATTGGTTTGTGCACATTTACTGGGCTTTATTGGATTTTATTTTATGGTTAGTGTTGTACAGTGGCCTAAAAAGATAGACATTCGTTATTTTTGTTTTTCTTTTGACCTATAGTTGCCCAAAGAATTATAAAGCAAGGAATGATTTTATACGTTTATAGTGAAGATTTCCTTAGAAGGGACACACAGCATTTTTAAGTCACCTAAGCAAGCCAAGCTGTTTATCATGAATCTTAAATTTAGTGTACACTTGCACTGAATAATTAACACTGCAAAATGCAATTCAAACTCAGATATGCCAGCTGTATTTGAAATTTGGCAAACCCAGTACAGCCGGCTTATCATAGATTGGCTGACAAAACTGGACCTGATGCGCTAGCTGAGATCAGCTGACAGTAAAATGGGAAAAAAGGGGGTGGAATATAAGAGGGGTGTGTGAACCAGCGGATTTATGCCAAATCCAAAGCTCTCTGAGCCCAGATTTGTATCCACTATAAGTTAGAATCCTAGAATACTACAATGATGGAGTTGGAAGGGGCCTCCAAGGCCATTGAGCCCAACCCCCTGCTCAAGGCAGGAACCCAAATCAGAGCAGAGGGTGGTCCAGTTTTATCCAGTGTTGGAGCGCTCACCACCTCTCAAGGTCATGGGATCTGTTGTTGCACTGCTCTAACAATTAGGAAGTTTTTCCTGGTATTCAACCAAAATCTGGCTTCCTGTAGCTTGAGTCCATTGTTGCGTGTCCTGCACTCTGGGATGATGGATGACAGATCCTGCCTCTCCTCTGTAGGACTCCCTTTCAAATCTTTGAAAAGGGATACCCTATCTCCCATCCCATGGTCATTGCAGATGGTGACAGCAGCCACGAAATTAAAAGATACCTGCTTCTTGGGAGGAAAGTGATGACAAACCTAGACAGCATCTTAAAAAGCAGAGACATCACTTTACCGACAAAGGTCCACATAGTCAAAGCTATGGTTTTTCCAGTAGCGATGTATGGAAGTGAGAGCTGGACCCTAAAGAAGGCTGACCGCCGAAGAATGGATGCTTTTGAATTGTGGTGCTGGAGGAGACTCTTGAGAGCCCCCTGGACTGCAAGGAGAACAAACCTATCCGTTCTGAAGGAAATCAACCCTGAGTGCTCACTGGAAGGACAGATCCTGAAGCTGAGGCTCCAAGACTTTGGCCATCTCATGAGAAGAGAAGACTCCCTGGAAAAGACCCTGATGTTGGGAAAGTGTGAGGACAAGAGGAGAAGGGGACGACAGAGGACGAGATGGCTGGACAGTGTCATCGAAGCGACCAACATGAATTTGACCCAACTCCGGGAGGCAGTGGAAGACAGGAGGGCCTGGCGTGCTCTGGTCCATGGGGTCACGAAGAGTCGGACACGACTTAACGACTAAACAACAACAACATCTCCCATCCGTCTTCTTTTCTCAAGGCAAAACATGGCCAGTTCTTTCTGTCTTTCCTCATCCTTGTTGCCCTCCTCTGAATTTCCTCCAGTTTGTTGGCATCCTTCTTAAAGTGCAGAACTGACTCAGAGTGACCCTAAGAAGGTTTTCAAGGTAAGTGAGATATTTAAGCATTGGTTTGACCTTTTCTGTTCTCCCAGTGAGTTTCCATGGCCGAGCAGGGATTCAGACCCTCTTACCCAGAGTCCTCATCCATTGCTCTATCCACTACACTCCAAGTAGGCAACTAGAAAAAAAAATAGTGCGATTCTCTCACTGTTTGTTGCCTGTTGTGATTATGTGTGTGTGCGTGGACAGGAAGACAGAACTTGAAAAGTAAGTCAAAGCAACCCATGAACTCAGGAAAGGAAACCAACTCAGCCAACCTGGGGGGCAGAAATTGCTCGCCTGCTATCAAGAAATTCGTCATGCCTGCTATTGACTGCTCACCTCTTTGCTTGGCCGTTTCATAGTCAGCCTTGCACACCAGCCGGCTGTCTTCCATGAGGTAGAATTCATCCCCAGTTGCCAGCTGTCGTTTGCACACGATGCAAGAGAAGCAGTGAAGATGGTAGACGAAATCCTGAGCTCTCCGCACAACCTGCGTTGGAGGAATGCCCTGCTGGCAAGCAGCGCACTTTGTCCCAAACCTCCTGTTCAGTGAAGACGAAGAAACAAAGAGACATCCATTAGTCAAGTGGATTTGTGGATTTCAGCTTTGTTCTTGTGTGTCTGCGCACCATCAGGTTTTTTACCAGTTCATAGCGATTTAACAGGGTCTTTGAGCGAAATAAGACGAGATTTCCCCTCCAATTTCCTCTGCGAAATAAGCAGAGATTCCAACCCAGGTTCCCTTCTCGTACTGCTCTAACAGTAAACAGGTTTTTCCTGATATTCAGCCTAAATCTGGCTTCGTGTCACTTGGGCCCATTATTGCGTGTCCTGCCCTCTGGGATGATGGAGAACAGATCCTGCCCCTCCTCTGGAGGAGAGCCTTTCCAGTATTTTAAGAGTGATATCATATTATCTCCCCTCCGTCTTCTTTTCTCAAGGCTTAAACATGCCCAGTTCTTTCCGTCTTTCCTCCTAGGGCTTGGTTTCCTGTCCCCCGATCAACTTTGAATGTTCTCCCTCAGCCTTTCTGTGCCCTTCCCAGTTTGCCACAAGTTTACCTTAAAACAAGAGGCGCGGGAGCATGCACCCTGTTTAAAGGCCCAAATTGCAACACGCTCCCCTTTTTCAGCTAGTTTGGCAGTGGAAAGATTTTCTGGGTTCAGGAAGGAGCAAAAACCGCCCAACCTTATTCCCAGTTTTCTCTGCTAGGTCCAGAACGTGTGCTACCTGTATCCCCACTAGTACTCAGGAAAGACTGTGAACGCACTAAAAAAATCATCTTTGCAGTAGACGCTCTCTCCGCGGCTGAAGCATTTCTCGGCCAGCTGGATCTGACAGTCGTGGCATTTCAGGCACTTGCTATGCCAGTGACGGTCCAGAACTTTCAGGATGAATCGGTCCACGATGTGCTGGTTGCAGCCCGCACACAGTGGGATCTCTGGTGAGAGGGGGGGGGGAGAAAGGAGATAAATATGTGAAACCCACGCGGCACACAATGCACAGCTAGCACAACCTCAAACACACAGAAAGTTTATTTTTGGTCAAAGCGCAAAAGCGGGCGTCACCTCTGCAAGCTGCCATTTAAAACAACAACAACAACAACAACATATCCCCTTCAAAGGAACAGTCATTCTTAGGCAGAAAAGGATGGACAACTATATATAGGAATTTCTGAGCTCCATAAATTTCAATGAATGGATGAATTAAATGTTTGTTGCCAACAGTCATCGTATTGCACTCATCTTTGAGAGCAAGTATCTTTGAACACCTCTGAAATGGAGCAATTGGGCTTGGGTTAATATATATTCTTTATTTAGTTAAAATATTTTAACTCCGCCTTTCTCCTTAGAAGGACCCAAGGCAGCTTTCATCATTAAAAGACAATATTAAAGGCAACAAAAAGCGAGTGTACAAATACTAAAAAGAATCAAGCAAAAGCAATCCAAAATAAATAAATAAATATAGAATGCCAAAACACATTCAAAGCAATGAAGGCACGGCCATCCATTTAAAAAAATCCCACTGAGGCAGCCCGTCACTGAGGGAATGCTTGCCTGAAGGGGAACGGTCTTGGCCTGCTTGCGGAAGGAGAACCAAGACGGGGCCAGCCTGGCCTCCAGTGGCAGGGAGTTCCAGAGTCTGGGAGGAGCAGCCACAGAGAAGGCCCTGCCTTGTGTCCCCCCCCCCCCCCCAGACATACCTGTGAAGACAGTGGGACTGAGAGAAAGTTCTCTCCTGATGATCTTAACGCCCAAGGAGGCTCATGACGGGAAATGCCATCCTTGAGATAGCTTGGACCCAGGCCATTTAGGGCTTTACAGGATAATAATAGTAATTCTGTTTCACAAGATTTTGAGGGGTCAAGCACTGCCTAGGTGAGAAGGATGGACGGAATCCCATCCCAGTGCTTTCTGCTCAGAAATACTTTTTTTCCCCATCAAAAGAAGGGTATTTGTTTTATTTAAAATATTTTTACCCCGCCTTTCTCCTTGAAAGAGGACCCAAGGCAGCTTCCAACCATTCAAAGACAATATTTGAAAGCTAAAAACAGTGAGTATCCAAATATTAAAAAAAAAGAAGAAGAATGAAACAAGTATTATATTTTAAATGGTTAATTAAAATCAGTCCTGATTGTAAGGGGGATTCAGGTCTGTAGCACCTTTTCCTCACCCTGATTGCTTAAAGATGCAGGACGGTTGCAAGGGGGTTGACATGTCGGTGACCTGTATCCCCATATTCAACAGGCAACGGGCTTTAATCCAAACCCTTGGATTGTAAAAGCGCCCACCGCTGTTACAAATTTTCTCTAGACTACGTCAATATAGTCATGGGATCTGCAAATATATTAGTTGCAGGGGAGGGACTTTTTAAAGCTCTCCTCAAAGAAACAACCTGGTTCAAATCGTTCCAGAAGGAGTCCTTCTCCCCCTCACCTTTTGTTATTTCAAAACAATGCATTATTAATATTTATTTATTATTTATTTATTTCTTAAATGCATGCATTGCCCCTTTGGTGCAATACAGTGCTCTGAGCTGTTTACAGACTGATAAGGACTTCTCATGAGCATCCCCTAGCCTTCCAGGTGTTAGCCAAATCCTCTTCAGTTTTCTTCAAATTTTGAGGAAGGGGGTGGAGATGGAAGATGAATATTTAAAGGTACACTGAGTAGCATCCCTTGATTTTGTCAGGAGGGGAGGTGTCTGCAAATCTCTGATGGGTGTCGGAAAGAGGCCTCTGGGTTCAGCTCAAGCTTTCTGCACTGGGGCGTCGATGCTGGGAGCCTAGTAAAATTGCCATAATTAAAATATAATAATTCCACTGGACGTTTGGTTTTGGTTTTGGTTTGCTTTTTTTGGCTGTAGGATATTTAACAGGGCTGCTCTTTTCACTACATGGGGCTAGAAAGATGGAGATCAGGATGAAAAGATGTTAAATTCACACTACACCTTTGGCATTCCTGGGATCTTGAAGTTCCCACCCAGAAACCCCCCTACTTCCTTGTCCTGCCCAGGAGGCAAGCGAAAAGCAGCTTCTTGAGATCACGTGCCGTCCCCACCCCTCCACCCCCCACCCCGCAACCTTCTCTGATCCCGGGGAATGAAGCAGTGCTTACCATGCAATTTAACTGAATGGAATGTACTTGTAATTTTTGGTTCTTTGATTTTGCCTTATCTCTCTGTCTCTCACTCTTTGTATCTCTCTCTCTCTCTCTGTTTATTCATTACTCCTTACTCCTATTTGTTACGCCATACAAATTTCTTTATTTCTTGCTCTTTACAAACTTCCTCCTTTCTAAGGAGAAAGGCGGGGTGAAAATATTTTAAACTAATCAATAAAATAAATTATCTATATAAGCTACAAACCGTCTCCAGTCGATACCTCCACTTCAAAAAAAAAAACAAAAAAAACCCAAATACTCTCAGGGAAAACGACAAGAAAAACACTAAAGTCTTGTGGCACTTTTTAAGACTTCACGAATTTATTTCCGATGGAGCTCGTCTGGACGCGCCCTGCTCCTTCAGACTTGAGAAGCCAAGAAATGGATGGTGATTTGAGGGAAATCCACACTGTAGTAAATTCGCTCATCTTTAGGCTCGTCTATCTATCTATCTATCTATCTATCTATCTATCTATCTATCTATCTATCTATCTATCTATCTATCTATCTATCTATCTATCTATCTATCTATCTATCTATCTGCTCCTTCTTCCTTCCTTCCTTCCTTCCTTCCTTCCTTCCCTTCCTTCCTTCCTTCCTGTCCTTCTCCTTCCTTCCTTCCTTCCATCCATCCATCCATCCATCTATCTATCTGCTCCTTTCCTTCCTTCCTTCCTTCCTTCCTTCCTTCCTTCCTTCCTTCCCTTCCTTCCTTCCTTCCTTCCTTCCTTCCTTCCTTCCTTCCTTCCTTCCATCCATCCATCCATCCATCCATCCATCCATCCATCTATCTATCTATCTATCTATCTATCTGCTCCTTCCTTCCTTCCTTCCTTCCTTCCTTCCTTCCTTCCTTCCTTCCTATCTATCTATCTATCTATCTATCTATCTATCTATCTATCTATCTATCTATCTATCTATCTATCTATCTATCTATGAGAGAAAGCTAGAACCCTTAAATGTCGGAGTGAAACCGACGGAGTCCCTCCGATCCTATGGTCTAGCGATGGCTACAGAAGCGCTCGGGGACTGTCGCCGGCTTCCCCAGAGGCACAGCACCTTGCCCAGTCTGAATCCGGATGGGGCCCCGACTGGAGAAAGTCCGAATGCAGGCTTACTTCAACCCAAAGATCCTGGCCGGCCGATCACCCGGAGAAGAGACTCCCTGCCGTTCAGATCTCTGGATGCTTTCTTATTGAACCTCGGCTTCTCCCTCGTCAGGAGGTCTGGGTTCTCAAGTCACGACTTCCTGAATGGCTAGGGCTTTCCCGGCTGAATTTCCGCCTGACCTCCGTCCTCCCCCAGCTCCCCCCACCTCCCCGCAGCGATTGCTTTCCTTCCTGATGGGGGTCGTTAGAAGGCCTTAAGAAATTCCTTACACTTGATGGGACTGCTTATACTTTTTGCTCTCTCTCTCTTTTTTTTGGTCAAGAGCAACTGTTAGTAAAAAGAGACAACGTTCGTGGATGGGAGAATTCTCTCTTCCCCCCAAAATCCCACTAAATATTGGGTGTGCTGTTACGGAAGGGAAGGGCTAGCCAACCACTTATTGGGATTTTACACTTCAAATATCCCGACCCTCACCATATCAGAAGCGACTTGGTGGGCACATTTAATGGCCACTGACTGATCTTTTTTATTCCCCTCGGATCGATGAGCCCTCCACAGATCTACATACCCATATTTTTCAGGATTGCTCCTCACAGGAAGGAGAGTTTGAAAAAAGAGTTATTAAAACCTGCAAAAAGGACCCCCCAAGATTATGCCGGCAAATCTGGAAGGAAAAGCGATCACCTACAGTAGAGAAATGATCCATTGCATTCTCAAAGGACATTCCAAAAGAACGGAAAAAGCCAAAGGCTCCAGGAAAAAATCAAAACATTCTATTCATCTGCCATAGAATTAAATGCCCCCCCCAAAAATTTTTTTACAAAAAACTCTTAACCATTTATGGAGTGAGAAGTATCAGATATTCAAGCAGGGTTCAGAAAAAGAGCTTTCTCTGTTGCTGCTGCCGGACTTTGGAACTCCCTCACACTGGAGGCCAAGCTCACCCCATCTTGGCTGTCCTTCTGCAAGCAGTTAAAAAACGTTTCTCTTCAGGCAAGCTTTCCGTGAGCAAATGGCTCATGTTTTTTTTTTAAATAGACTATTGTTCCTCACTGCATGGAATATGTTTTGGTGTTGCTTACATTCTTTGGCATTGCATTGATTGATCCTTTTAATAACTTTACTGTGACTAATTTTAAATACTTTTTAACTGTTGTAAGCCGCCTTGAGTCCTTTTTAAGGAGAAAGGT
Source organism: Intellagama lesueurii (assembly GCA_037013535.1). Taxonomy (NCBI): domain Eukaryota; kingdom Metazoa; phylum Chordata; class Lepidosauria; order Squamata; family Agamidae; genus Intellagama; species Intellagama lesueurii. The sequence goes on along the minus strand of JBAJHW010000017.1, from coordinate 1,121,016 downwards.
TGATTGCAGATATTTAAATAATTAAATAATTAAGTAAACGGAAATGCCAGAGCACAACATTTGTCACATGCATTTATGTGATTTCCAATAATTAGTATTATTGCAGTTTTTTGTTTTTGTTTTTTAAAAAGGGCAAAATGTGGAGGAGGAGTCCTACATGGTGCCTTGAATTCACTGGATAAATTTACTGGACAAATTTACTGGATAAATACAATTTTAAAAATTGAGATGGGGGGGGGGTGTCTTTCCAAAGTTATTTGGTTCAATTTTCAGAGCTATAGGGTCTCAAATCAGTGAAGAACCCAGAGCCACGTTTAAATCTCACTATAATCTGAGTTTTGCTGGGCTGCCGTTACTCCACGCCATTGGGTATGTCCAGAATTTCACAAGATTAAAGACTGGCCACAGAGGTTATTGATTATATGAATAGGACTGGAGATTTGAAAGGAATCTTATAAGTGGGCCCATGAGTTTGATCACCGATGGGAGACTTCTTCCACCATTCAGGAAATTGACACTGATGGGGTGTTGTGATGAAGCAAAACAATTCCAAGGGGCATCAGAGTGAGATGCTCTTCCCAAGATGCTCATTACAGGGTTCTAGACTCCTTTGAACTGGAATGCAGAATTCTTACACCAGTGCATGTGTTGAGTAACACCATTTGCCAGCTGGTTGCTTGTGTTATCAGCAACATGTCTGTGGACTTGTCCACAAAAAGCTCACATTAAAAAAATGTAACAGTCTTTAGGGTGCCACCACGCTTTTGTCTTTTTTTTATTAGTTCTTTTATATATATATATGCATTTATTTACTTTTTCTCCTGTAGTGTTGGTGAATGGCTGTTTAATTCAACTAAATTGTAACTTAAGTTGTGTATGGAACACCCTGTTGGCCTTGTGGCTTGCAGTTCACCACCAAATCATACTTCTGAATCATATGGGGTTCATTCGTTAATTTATTCCTTTCTCCCATGCGGGCTTGGTTAGGAGGAGAAATAAAAACCACGCACAAAGTCACAAAGTAAGTTACAGGATTGAAACCCTGGATTCTGGATAAACACAGCAACTCTCCTTCCAAAGGACCTACCTCATTCTGAGCTATAGCCATGAGAACACGCCCTGCAATTAATGTATTTAAGGTGCCGCCAGGAATTTTTGCATCGTCTTATTTTCAAAATTCAGAAACAGAATTCCAAAGGTACAAAGAGAACCACAAACCTTAGGACACATGGGTGTCTGAGTGTTTTTCCAGTGAAGTTATACTTTCTGAATTTGCCCTTGAGTTCTCACCAGAAAAAACAACGGTGGCTCGAGGTAGACTATGCTATTTCCTTGCCTCACCCCTCAACATTTCAAATGAGAACCATCGCGTTATAACATCATCATCATATATGCTTGAAGTGGAAAGGCTTAAAGTAGAAAGCCCAGATCAACTCTGAAGGCCTGCGCTCCTCGAATGAAAACTGACCAAAACAATTATATGCAAAAATTGGACAACTCATCCTTGTCTTTAAAGGGTGAACAAGATTCAGCTGGAAATAAGAAGTGGTGGGAACTGCTGGTGAATCAGGACGCCAAGAGGCTATAAAACTAAGAGATCATGTGCTACCACCCTATGGACTCATCCTAGTTGGGTTTCCTTCAGAGCAGCATGCCATAAGAGCAAGTTACTTGGTTGCGGATGGTCGATAGACTTCTTTTAAAATTGGACTGGGAGTCAGCAAGTCAGAGAAACATATTTAAAAGCGAACCTCCCCTTTGAAACAAATTTGAATCCAAAGATGCGGGAAGAGACAGGAGGATTACCAGTTCCCAGGCTTAAAAGTCAGGGTTGGATCAAGGGAGGCGTTCCACAACCCGCCTGGTTTGTTGGTGAACAGTGAGAGAGAAATGTAATTTCTTGCTGAAATACGGAGAAGGTTTGCGCATTTTTAAAGGAGGGAATGGCATGGGGCATTCCGGAGGAGCCAGAGGGGTTTAAATCCGTGCCTTCAGCTCTGACTTGTCCCTGATGCCATCAGACCGGGCAAAGGGTCCTGGTTATTTTGTGTTCCATCATCTTTAGGTGACTTTATGCCAATGTCCAAACAGATCTTAGACACAAGGCCTTTCCAAGCTGCAGCTTACAAACTGCAACTGTGCTTATTTCTCTTTCTTCCACCCAGAGAGAAAGAGAGAGGGAGGGAGGGAGAGAGAGAGAGAGAAAGGGATTTTGCAGGATTATTTCATTCTGAGAAATACAAAAATCTGTTTTAGCCCACAGCCTCCCAAACCCCACTTTGCTTTGGTGGTGGTGGTGGTGGTGGGAAACCATACCTCTGTGTGTGTGTGTGTGCACACGCGCGCGCAAGCCACCGTGGATCCTTTTTTTAAAAAAAAAAGACAGGCGGGATAAAAGTATTTTAAATCCACAGATAAAATAAATTATGTATATGAACTACAAACGGTGTCCAGTCCATACATCCAATTCAAGTAACCCCAATGTTCTCAAGCCAAATGACTCGGGGGAAAAACCCAAAGTGTTGTGGCACCCTTAAGCCTTTTACGATTTTATTTCAGATGCAGCTCGTCTGGACACACACACACACACACCTGCTCCTTCCTTCCTTCCCCAAAAGGCTGGAGAAATTGATGGTGATTCCAGGGGAGTCCACCCTGTAATAAATTTCGCTAGTCTTGAAACTCTTTCGGTTTGGTTCACTTTTGGCAGTTGTAGCTAACACAGAGGCGGAGGCGGCTGCCTCTCTGGGTTGAGAAGGCAAGAGGGGAGCTGAATGGAGACAACCCGATACGACCAGTCTGAATTTAAAAGGTTGGGTTTTGGACATCATCCTGTCCAGGTTCCTCCTCCAGGTAGAATCCGAATTGCATTTAGATTGCAGATCGTGGCCTCTGCCCTCTCCAGCATCTCTCGCTGTGTCTCTACCTGTCACTTTGACCTCCTTGTAAAAAAAGGGGGGGAGCAGGAGAGAGAGCATCTCCCCACACCTTGAGCCTCCAGGAGTATCCGCTCTCTCTCCTACCTGTGGTTGGAGGGGAAAGGCCAGCAACGGCCCAAGACGTTCGTTAGCCTGGAGAGCAAGTTTTTCCGAGATCTGGTCGCTGGAGACCAGAGCCCTCCTTCCTTCCAGCACCCAGTTCGTCTGCTTGTTTGGAAATATTTATCCCCCACACCCGCCCCGCCATCTATCTCTTCAAGAGGCCCCGAGACGGCTTAGAAGAAGATTAAAAGCTAAAGGAACCATGTTCCCACAATACTAAGAAAGAAAAAGAAAGGAAGGAAGGAAGGAAGGAAGGAAGAAAAGAAAGAAAAAAGATAGATAGATAGATAGATAGATAGATAGATAGATAGATAGATAGATAGATAGATAGGAAGGAAGGAAGGAAGGAAGGAAGGAAGGAAGGAAGGAAGGAAGGAAGGAAGGAAGGAAGGAAGGAAGCAAGCTATAAAATTGAATAAAAACGATTAAATTAAAATTAAATAAAAATAACCCTCATCACCCGGGGTGGGGGGGGGGGCAGCATCACAATGTAGACCCAGGTGATGGCCAAACACAAAGTCTTGTTGGACCTCGAGCTTCCTGGAACGCCCACCCCCACCGCGCGCGCATTGCAAGAAACATTTACCTACGAGAAGACTCATCGCAACTGTCTTCTTTTTTTGCCTCCGGTGGGGGGGGGGCAGAAATGTTTTGGAGACTCGCTTCCCTACTGTCCCCCCGACAGGTGCGGGAAAGAGAAGAAAAAGGCAGCAGCGCCTCTCCCCCGCCCTCCACGCCTGGGCTTTATATTTTTTTTGTTTTTAAAATATTTATTTATTTATTTATTTGACTTTTATTCCGCCCGTCTGGCCAAAGGCCACTCACGCTGAGCGCTTGACCACATTGCAAAGGATAGTAACAATAATAACGCAACCACAACCGCACTAAAAATGACAAAGGGAAACAAACTGGCCATGCTTTAAAATCAAAAATGAGTCCCGTCGACAGCTAGCTAGCAATAGGAGAGCGCTGGTGATGGTTATCACTCTGGTTCGATTGACATTATTTCATTTTATTTTTTAATGTAATTTTATTTTATTTTATTATTTTATTTTGGTACACTGCCCCACGAGTGCCATGCACTCTTCTGGGCCGTTTGCCACATCCTAAAGTAACACAAAATTAAAATGTTTCTTCGCCTCAAGGCGGGGAAGAGTCCCAAGGGGTCAAAACAGCCGAAATACACTTCGTTCTAGTGAGAAGAACTTAAAATGCAAAAGATCCTGCCTTCAGAGCGTTTAAGAAATAAATAAATACATAAATCCGGATTGGCAAAGGGTTTCTTCTCGTTTGGAGGCGTTTGTTCGAGCACGGCATGAGGACGGACAGATGTTAAACAGAAGTTCTATTTTGTTTCATTTTATTTACCGTTTTTAATATAATACTTGTTTAATTCTTTTTAAAATATATTTGAATACTTACTGTTTTTAGCTTTTAAATATTGCCTGTTCAATGACGGAAGCCGCCTCGGGTCCTTTTAAGGAGAAAGGCGGGGTGAGGAATATTTCAAATAAATTACAAACAAATAAGTTAGGAGCACAGAAGGGCCCTGGAATCGCTTAAATTCTAGCGCCAATGCTTGCTTAGCCTAACCAACTGAGCCGGGAAGCCGAATCCCCCTTGGCCGACGGTTCAATCACCCGTGTTAGCACCAGGGAAGCTGGGTTCCGTAGCATCAGCGGGTCTCGGCTCCCGCTAGCCAGCAAAGGAAGAACTTCCCCCGGGGGTCTCCTTTGAGTTCTGGAGCCAAGGGGCAGCCAACCTTCGGAGGCACAACATAGCCTTTTATTTTTCCCTCCACCCGCTCCCGGTCTTCGGTGTCACTGCATTGATACCTATCGCAATATTATCCCTGCGACCATTGAATCATAATCAAGATGTGCGCAACGCCGGCTAAAACGGGCCGAAAGAGTTTGCCTGGCTCTTGACCTAGCTTTTCTTAATCCGTTCCTCTTATTCTTCTCATCCTTCCCGAACAGGTAGAGGGGAAAAGGCGATCCGTTTATCTGCATTTTCTGTCCTTACCAATTTTTTTAAAAAGAAATATAAGAAATAAGGGGGGGGGGGAAGAAAGCAAGAATCAGGTTTTTTTGGGGGGGGGGGGAAATGAGGAAAAGCGTCGATCTTCTTTTTCAAAAAGTCTGTAAAATTCTCCTGGCGGGAGGAAGCGGAAAGGCCGGGAAACGGAGCTCTCCTCCGCCTTGCTCCCTTGGGGAAGTTAATCCGGTCTAAGAAACCTTTCCTGCTCCTCCCCGGCTCTCTGAGGGTTCCTCTTAAGAAATCTGCTCCCGTTCCCGTCGGAAATCTTATTTATCTTATCTCTCGCCCGGCTGTTTTCGGGAGAAAGGCCGGATCCATGAGATTCTGCCTGTGCTTCGTTCGTCGCCAACGGCGGTTTCCTCTTCGACGCCTTCCTTCCTTCCCCTCCCTTCCTCCACCTATCTGGCATGCCCTGCCGGCCCCCAGAGGGAGTCTATCCTGCTCCCTTCTCCTCCCAGCATCTTTTCTCTCCCCCCCCCCCCCGCTTGAACAAAGAGGTAACCTGGGCTCCAGGGGACCCAGGGCAGAAGGGACGAGGTTGCTGAGGATCGGGGCCCGCCCGCGCGCGCGCACACACACACACCCGGCGCGCCTTCTCACCGGGTGACCCCCTCCTTCTCCCTCCCCCTCTGTCTTTACCTTTCCGCGCCCCCTCCTTCCGCGCCAGCAAGGCGAAGAGCGTCTGGGCGCCGTCCCGCGCGTTCATCCCGCCCGGGGCCCAGCCTGGCCGCCATCCGCGCAACTCATCCTGCCGCGCCTTCCGCACCCTCCGAACTCCGCCAGCCAGACTTTGACGGGCGGGGGTGGGGGGGCGAGAGTGCTGCAGAAACCTCCCCTTTAAGGGGCCAGCGCTGGAGGCGGCGCAGTGGGGGGGGGGGGGCGGGGATGCGGCTCTCCCCCGCCCGTCCGCTTAGCCTCCGCGCCTCTGCTGCGCCCCCGCAAGCACCGCGGACAGCGCCCGTCCCGCGCCGCGCCTCCCGCCCCCTACCCAGCCGAGGAGGAGCCGGCCGCCGGAGCCAGGGAGGCCGGGCCAGGCCCCTGGAGCGCAGGAGAGGATCCCCCCCCCCCAAAAAAAAACCCCATGGGTCTCCCCTTCTGGAGGGCCCCCAGGTTTCTTGAAGGCGCAGGAGGCGAGCAGTGGAAGCCCAGGCTGCCTCTTTCCCCGTGGGCTCAGGACAGGTGCCTCCCCGTCCCCCGACCAGCCCGCGGGCCTGAATCCGGACGGGGCAGCCGCGCTCTCGGCCCCGGTCGCGCGTTTAGCACCGCCTGCGGTTCTAAGGCTCTTCTTTCAAGTCCCCAAACAACGTCCTGGAATCAGCCCCTTTTCCGCCTCGGGGAGAAAGACGCGCGTGGAGGAAGAGGCCCAGCACCGGTCCTCCTGCTCTCTGACTGCCTCCTCGCCCCGTCAGAGCGCTTGGCTCCGGCTCTTCCGGGGGCGGCCATCTCGTCTGCAGAAGGCTCAGCGCCACCGGCGAGGCGCTCCCGAATGAGCGCCGGGGGGGGGGTACTCCCCGGCTTTCCTACCCCCTCCTTCCGGAGCGAGGAAGGCCTCCCAGGGACGCCCGGTAGGGTCCGATGGGCGCCGTCTAGACAGTGAGAAGAGGCCTTGGCCAGCCCCGTGGCCGCCTTGCCAGGGTTACGGCCAGAAAGCCCTCCCCTTGCCCAGACACAGGCAGGCTACCGTGGTGGCTCTGGCTTAATATCAAAAGGAGGGGGGGGGGGGAGCCAGGCGACCCCCCCCCCACGGGTTTCCCCAGAGGCCTTTCTTCTCTCCCCCCCCCCCTTTCCCCAGGAGCATCCAAGGGGACGAACGGCCCCAATCAATGCGCCTCCCAGGAAGCGAAGAGGTGCCTGGGGAAATCAAGGGGAATGGGGCAGCGGCTGCCCCCCTGGCCCTATGCAGCCAAAGATCGATGCTGGGGGGACCGGAGGGCGGCCCCGTCCCGCCCCGGTCCTCAGCTGTGGGCCTCACCCTCCCAGGAAGCAGCAGGAGGGAGCCCGAAAGCTGAGGGAGGCGAGTGGGATGCTCTTCCCTGTCACTGGGTTCTGGCCAGTCTCTGGGGGCTGGACCCAAACAGCCACCCCCGGTCCTTCGAGGGAGCCTAGCCCCGGGAGCCTCGGGTCTGTGGCCAAACCTGGGCGCCGGGAGCCTCGACAGACGGCCTGCGAATGGTGTCAAAAGCAACTTGGCTTCGATGTAAGGCTTTTCCATGTGCACCAGAAGTCTTTGGTCCCTTGAATTCCTCAAGGTCGTCCTCATTATCATCACCAACATCATCTTCGAACTGCAGAGCTGAAGGGGACCCCATTGATCATGAAGTCCAGCCTCTGATGTAAGCCACCTCTGTAGACTCATGGCTTCCCGCTTTAAAAGATTGTCTTTTAATGATGCAAGCTGTTTTTGTAGACTCATTGCTTTCAGCTTAATAATAATAATAATAATAAATAAATAAATAAATAAATAAATAAATAAATAAATAAAAATAAGGAAAGAGGACACAGTGGGGAATTGAACTCCCAACCTCTGTCTTTGCCCCCAGCTATCCAGCAGTCATTCAAAGCCTGCCTTTGCTGCCCTTTCGGTTGGCACAGGCATCCCTGGAAGGCCCCCCCCCCCCCGTGGGCCTGATCCCTCTCCTCCACTGAGCCCCACTCCCTGCTTCTCAGTGCAAGCAAGGAATTTTGGTGTCTGGGCCTGGAAAGAAGTCTCAGCCGCTTAACCCGGTTTTGTTTCTCCCAAAGCCTTGGACATGTTGTTGCAAATTTCATACGGTGGCCTTTGATAGTTTTGGGCCCAGAAATTGGGAGACTGTCTTTTAAACAGGGAGGGCCGAGGCGTAAGAGAAGCATAAGACAGCATCCCGACTAACTCATCTTGCGACCTCTGGGTTGGCTGCTCCCCTGGCTACGGGTGGATCTTAATTGCTGGGTGCAACAGGGAAGGAAAACTAAGACTCAGAGACCTTGGGTAAAGAGTGTGTGTGTTGGGGGGGGGGGGGCTCCCGGTTAATTGGTCAACCAGGATTCAGGAACTATATTTTATGGTTTGGGAGGAATGCAAATATATTCAAATGTAATTTGCTAATGCAGAGAAGGAAGGTAATCTAATCAGCTAAAATGTTCTTGAACTGGCTGAGACTGCCGGGGGGGGGGGGAGCATGAGTTATCACTGGCCATTTGTGGGCTTATAATTTTAATTATAATTTAATTTTATGCATTTTAATTTTTATTCATTTTTATTTATTTTCATTTTTCTCCTTTTTATTTTATTTTTTATTTTCTGTTTTCATTTGATATTTTAAAAATATTTTTATATATTTATATTTTATTTATTTATTTATTTCATTTCTTTTTCTTTTTCTTTTTCTTTTTTTTTTTTTTTTTTTTGTGCTCATCCCCAGTCAGTTCTCTCGTCAGACCAGAGGAAAGGGAGGCCACGACCGACTGGAGAGATTTGACCTAACACCAGAGGGAGGGAGGCTGAAAAAGGAGGGTGCCCAAAAAAAACCCACCCGAGTTACAGGTGCAGATCCTAAGCCCAGAAAAGCAGCTGCATCTCTTCTGTGCTACAGGAGGTCACTTTGCATTGTGCAGAAATAAACAAACAAATAAATAATGTGGAAAGCAAACATTTTGGATGATAAAATATTGCCTTCCCCCCATGTGGCTGCCGAAGAACTCTGAGTAACCAGGAAGCTTGCCACAACATCAGCATTGGCATCTTTTCTAGATGCCAAAATCCTAGGCCTCTAGTTGTTATTAGACATACTAGGTCCAAATTCCCAGATCCTTGATCCTGTCACCAGAGCCTTTGGGGATCTGAAGCCCGACCCCATCTGGGGATCCACGGTTAACCCGCAGCACCATAGACTGGCAGGAAAGATCCTGTCCTTCCTTTCAGCAGCGGAAGAGAAAATATGCCTTGCTGGGATTGGGCCTTCCTTTAAAAGTAGGCTCATATGGTTTATTATTTTATTTTATTTTTATTTAAACTTCTACCCTGCCCATCTAATGGCCAAGCCTCTACTCTGGGCGACTCCTGAGAGAATCACGTAAATAGACACACAGAAGTAAGGGAATAAATATATCAGAACAACAACAATTAAAAAAAACCCTCCTAAAACCTCCAACCCACCAAATATTCCAAGGCTCAGGGTGGCGCACTGCAGGCCAGCTGTAAAATTCATGCAAAATTAATATAACAAAAGGGCGAGGTTTGTAAAGGCCTGGACCAAAAGGCAGGTTTTAACTGGCCTTCGGGAAGCTCAGGAGGACAGCTGGAAAAGGGGAAACTCCATCGTCTCCCTCCCTCCGCAGGAAAGGGGGTTGCAGAGCGACACACCTCTCTCCCCGGGGAGGTTTTGGTCCCTTTGCCAACATTTGCTCCAAAATGGACCCCCTTCAGGATGGTCCTTTGATCCATTCAGTTTTGAGATCCAATTCTTCTTTTCCTACTAGGCTTGGCTAGATTTCCGGTTCTCTCCACCACGACCTTCTTCTTCACGTGGACTTCTCGGACAGGGGTTCCCAACCTGGGGGTCCCCCAAAGTTCTTGCACTGCCACTCCCAGAAACCCCGGGCAACACAGCGAGGGGTGGAAGGCTTCTGGGAGTGGCAGTCCAAGAACAACAGCTGGGGACCCCAGGTTGGCAACCTCTGTTCTAGGAGGTAAATTAACTACAGCCATCCAGTTACCAAGAAACCAGTGTATACTAATCCATTGGATTTACAGGGGAGTTGAAAAGGTCAGGGAACAGAGAGACACCCCCCCCCACACACACACACCACTCGAGAGAAGAGGACCCATCATTCACCCACCCCCTATCTTGAAGCAGGAGGTTTTATACATCCCACATTTTCCCCTTTTCAGCAAAGGTGGGTTGAGGTAACCCTCTGAGTTCCCGGTTAGGCCGGCTTGCTGGAAAATGATACCTGCTCAATTCAGCAAGGGATTCCTCCTAAGAGTGCAGAGGACAGCATGCTACTCTGTCTCTCGATCTATCTAGAATATTTTTACCCTGCCTTTCTCCTTAAAAAAGGATCCAAGGTGGCTTATATCATGGGGAAGACAATATTCAGAGCTGAAAACAATGAGTTTACGGTGGTGCCTTAACATCATTTAAAGACCATATTTAAAGCTAAGAACAACGATTAAAAAGAAGGAGCTTGCATTGTTGAAAAAAAAATACTTACTTTTTTTTGGTATCTGTTTATCTCTTACGAGGATCTGTGTTTTATTTATTGGTTAGTTCATTTATTTTATAGGCTACCTTTCTCCCAATAAGGGGACACAAGACGGCTCACCATACGAAAAAGGATAGAATTAAAAACGTAGTAGGTTAAACATTTAAAAAAACAAAAACAAATTATACACGGGTGAAAATACAACTGAATAATTAAAAGCAAGTAAATATTTGAAATGATCTTAATTTTAAAAAGGGCTCAGTCATGAATTTGGATTTAATCCCTTGCTCCCTATTTCTAAGGAACTCCCAAGAACTGCAGCTATCTATAGCTGTTAATTGCTTGTTATTTATTTTTCAAAGAGGGGGAGATTTGGGTGGTCATAGATAAATGAATGTTTATTCCATATACAAGGGTTCCGATTCGCACAAACGAGTACGTCCAAAGCCTAGAACTTGCCAGGTAGGTAACGGAGGCGGCAAAAACAGCAGAATGTCTTGTGGTACCTTAAAGAGGAATGCGTTTGGTGTGGCCTTTGGCACGTTGCGTCTCCAGAAACTGCCCTACGCGGTCCGGGAAAAGCAGGCAGGGCGAATGGAACTGTTTAAGGGGCTTGTCGGTTTGGCTTCTTGTGCGCGGGTAGGTCGGACCGGACTTCTAGGCGTCTCCTTCCTCTTCTCCGCGTCTGCTCCCAATTTTTTTTTTTCCCCTCCAGGAAGCCGCCGGCATCGCTTGCCCCGCAGGGAGTAGCCTTGCCGGGAAAGACCGATGTTTCTGGGCTAGCGCTGAAAGGGCGGCCCTTGGAGACCAAACCCAAGCTAACAAGTGGGAAAGCCCGTAGGAATGGCTGGGATTCTCCGGGGGGGGGGGGGTGTCGTGGAGAAATCCCCTGATTCTGCCCCCGCTGGACAGGGGCGCGCGTGGTGGGGGGGGGGAAGAGGAGGAGGATCAGGTCGGCTGGCTCGCGGGGGAGGGGGGCGGCCAGGCGTGCTGACCACCAGGGCCCGGAGGGGGGCTGCTTCAGGCGAGTCGCGCGTCGGGCAGCTGGTCGGGCAGCATCAGACAATAGCTGGCTTTAACGTTTCTCCGCGAAAGCGCCTGGAAAAGGGGGGGGGGGAGGGAGAGAAGCATCCTACACAGAAGGGGGGGGGGGTTCTCTCTTCTCTCCTCTTTCTTCCCCTTGTCTGAGTCCAAGTATCTGTAATGGGGGGGTGCAAGCGGGGGGGGGCACCCGTCCTTGGGGATCAAGCCCAACGTCGATGGCATCTTTCCAACCTTCAAGGTTACCTCCCTTTCCCATCATTGGCCCCAGAGCCCACCTGGATACCTCCCCCCCCCCCACTGCTCCATCTCTCAGCCTTCTAGTTTCGTTTTCCTTCCTTGTTTTCCCCTTGTTTTCATCTGAGGATTTATTGGTGTTTTCCCCACCTCTTCCAAAAACAAAACAAAAAAAAGTTAAGAAGAGCTGGGAGTAGACCGAGGAAAGATGTTACAGAAACCCATTGAATCATTTCCTCCAACATCATAGACTCGACTTTTAACGAATCCCTCTGGGGAGCAAGAGTCGTAGGGACCTGCCCTCCACATGGGGGGGGGGGGAGGAAGAAAGAGAAATACATAAATAGATATGCAAATAAATTTGCAACTGGTAAGATCCCAGAAATAAAGTGTGAAACCTACAGCCAAGGGGGTTGGAAAACAAGGAAACCCGGGAGTGGAAAAGCGACGCTCCTGTCAAATATTCCCTTCTACTGAAGAAATGGCCAGGTGAACTATTGCAATCATCATCATCATCATAAATTTCAGGAGCTCGGACAAACGCGCGCAGGCACCATGAGAGGTAAAAGCAAGCGAGACTCAGAAGAGGGCTTTGCATACAGATCGAAGAAAAAAAGAAGTTTGAGGCAGGCGAACCTCAGAAATAAATAAATGAATGAATGAATAAATAAATAAATAAATATCTCCGTCACCAAGGGTAGCGGAGCCATGCCTTTCGCGGAGCGCAAAACATGCCCAGGGCCCTTTCCGAGGAGAGAGGCGACCAAGCCCGCTTCTCAAGGGTCTGTGCTGGGCCCGGGAAGGGGTGGCCCCTGCCCTGCCTCTGGATCTGGCCCCTTGTTTCCACCCACCCCCAGTCTTCCTTCTCTGCTGGGTGCCTGGCCTTGTTTCTCAGAGGTGGTCTCTCTTTCCCTGCCTGAAACTGGCTCCCTCGGGGCTCTGCCCCTGGGTGGCTTCCTCCAGGACTCCCCCTGCCCCGATCCCCCCGGAAGAAGGACCCTGGCCCCGGATTCCACCCACCCACCCCTGGCCCAGGCCGTGCCTCCCGACGGGGCGGCTGTGCCCGGCTGGCAACCAGATGGCCCCGTCCAACGCGTCGCGACCCAACGGACTCGCTCTTTTGGAGGGGGGGGGGGGACGAGAGAGGTGCCCGAGGGGGGGGGAGGAGGCTCCCTTACCTGGACTCCGGCCGAAAGCGCAGGGCTCGGCGGGGGCGGCTTTCTCACTCCGGGCCCGCTCCAGGAGCATCGCGCCGACGGCAGGGCGCTCGGCGGACCCTCTCTGCGCCTCCCCGTCGGTTTTACATCCCCGAGCGCACAAGCGCGCTGGCCGCCGGGCTCCTGGCAGGATGGAGAGGGTGGCGTGGGCGGGTGGGTGGAGAGGGCGGGGGGGCGAGGCTGGAGGGTCTCAGGAGCGAGGGCTGGCCCTCCCAATGGCTCCGGCGTCGGTTGGAGCCTGGGACCCCCCGCACCCACCTCTCCAAGCCCCCGGCGCTCCTCCCGTTCCTCCTCGCCAAGCTTCCTTAACATAACAAAGGCAGAGAAAGCCGCTGGCGCACCAGGAGGGGCGGGGAGCTGTCCCTGGTGCTGAAAGGAGGGTTCAGCCCCCGTCCGCCCATCCAGGAGGGTTCAGCCCCCATCAGACGTGTGGCCTCCCTCCCGCCTCCCAAGGGCAGAGTCTTCCCTCCCTCCCTCCCTTTCCTCCTGCCTTGGGCAGCCTAGCTTTCCACCGCAGGAGAAACCTTCTGGAGGCCAGCTCGCATGGAAATACAGCAGTTAAGCTTTTAAGGTGCCACCGGGTTTTCGCCGGCTTTATTTTTATTTATTTATTTATTATTCTGGGTTTTTTTTTGCCTGGTATGAGAGAACAGAGGAACGTCCGCTGCCTCTTCGAAAACTTTTCTGGACTCAGAAAACCAGCCCAGAAGCCAGAAACGTCTGGGTTGCAAGGCAGCCCGGACAGCTTTTAATTTTTTTTTCTCCAAAAAACGGTTTGAACTCTGGGACCTCACGGAGCCGAGTCCTTTTGAACAGGCGGGTCAAAAATATTTTAAATAAAATTAAGAAATAAGAAGCTTTCTCCCCCTTTCACACCCCGGTTGTTTGGGTTCAAAATCAAGTCATTAAAGAGGTTCTTGTGACGTCTTCCAAAGCGCAGCTTTAACACGGTATGGGGAAGGAAAGAGGACAGGTGCTCAGGCTGGGAATCTTTGAATATTAAATTTAAATTAATATAATTTAATTAAACAATATCATTGAATTCAATTTAACTGAACGCGTGGCACCTTGGAGAAAGGGGAGAATGAAAGTGAAGGAGCTTGAAAACTGTGGCGCAGAAATTCCGATTTCGGTTTTTTTTTTTTTCCAAGGCAACTCCGAATTCTCCCAAAGCCATCTCCAGGGTATGAATTTACTCGGGAGTAAATCCCACCTACTTCCTTGCCGCCTACCCCGCAGTCTCTGGGTGCCGCGTTGCAACCCCTTCATCCTGCAGCCTGGGGATCCATCGCCAGGCTTCACTCCAGGGAACCGATCTACCGCCGAAGGTGCCCTGCATGGGGGGGAGGGGGGCGGAGGGGGGGATCAAGGATCCCCCGTGGGATCCACGACCGGTCCCCCAACGCTTCAACTTTCCCTCTTCCTTTAGCGCAAGGAAACTCCGCAGTTGCTGACTCTCGTGTTCGTCTCTGGTTAGGCAGCCGCGTTGGGTCCTTGGAAAGAGAAAGGCGGGATGAAAACATTTTAAATAAATATAAATAAATAAACCGGACAGAATTTCGAATCCAGAAGGCTTCCGTTATCACAGCCACTTTTTAAATACTTACTTACTGATCCTGCCCTTCTCCTTTAAAAGGCACAAGGCAGCTTGGACCCAAAATTACATCCTTCTAAACAGTCTTCAAACCACTTCAATTCAAGGGGTGTTTCAACGCCTGTTGACACTTTTGTTATACAGGATGCTCTCTCTCTCTCTGTGTGTTTTTTTTAAAAATCAATTTATTAAGCCACCCTGTGTTAGGTGATCCACACCCAATCAACCATCATGGTGGAGTCCTTGAATGCCTTTTTAAAGTTAAGACAGTTTTAAAATGTTTGCTTGCTTTTAATTCTTCAATTGTATTTTAATGAGCGTGCAGTTGGATTGCTTTTTGGAAAATGTTTATTTTATGTTTTTAAAATTCTATTCTTTTTAAAATAGTGAGCCACCTAGGCTTGATGGGATAGGATACCTTTATTACAGTCAAGGACCAGCAAGACCAGAACAACCCTTTATGGGGAGAAAGGCAGGATACAAATAAAACAAACAAACAAACAAACAAATAAGATAAGCGGGGAGCAGGTGATACTTTTATCGGACCGTTCAGAAAATAAAACAAAAATTAAAGGGAGCTTTTGGTGATACGTCATCTTCCCCAGGCTGTGAACCAAGTTCTCCTGGGTAGTTCCAAAATTATATGCTTTCATTAAAGTCCCAAAATCTTTGGGGGACCATGTGGCCTTGTCCTGATTTTTTTTTTCTGAAATAAAGAAGAGGCAGGATATTGAGCAAATAAGGAAGGAGGCCTTTTCCCAAGACGAAACCAGAGGGTCTCTTGATTGATTTCTTTGCTTATTGGATTGATTTGAGTGGATCTGTTCATTTCCTCCTCTGCCCCAAGGCGTTACGAATTGCAGAGGGAGTGGGAGAAAAGGAAGTACACACCACCACCACCCGGTTTCTTTCCTGCAACTCAGCCAGTCAGGCAACCGGGAACCCCAGGAAGTAGGCAGCCATGCCTTGGTCCAGATTGGAAGAACGTTCATCTCCAAACCACCGGTTGGCCATCCCTTGAAAAAGGATGCCAAGGCACCCCGTCTCCCCCAGGAGGTGAGCGGTGGTGGCTTTCACATCCCGGCTTCCTCAGTGCCTCTAAGAAGTGTGGGCAGTGTTTTTTATCAGCTGAGTAAATTAATCGCCCTTCTTTTAATTTACCCAGACATTGTCTTTCTAGATTGGCTAGGACAGAGGGTGGGTGGCTGCACAGGCAGTGTGGGAACTGAGCTTTAAAAAGCTGCTAGTTTAAACAGTGGTTTAAGCATCTGGCTGCAGAACCAGAAGTTGTGAGTTCAGTTCCCCCCATGGTGCCTCCTTGAGAGGGGATGGACTTGATGATCTATAAGGTCTCTTCCAGCTCTGCCGTTCTAAGATGATGACGATGATGATACTATTTGTTACACAGTCCAGTGTGAGCTTTGAACTTCCAGAATAGCTCAGTGGTTCAGGGAGAGGTTGGGAGTTTGATTCCCCCACGGTGCCTCCTTGCCAGGGGATGGACTTGATGAACCTGAGGGTCCCTTCCAGCTCGGCACTGCTAAGATGATGATGATGATCTGAAACATCCAAATTAGAGTTCAGTAATTTAACTGCCTGGATAGCCCAGTGGCTTAGGTCTCTGGCTGCGGAGCCAGAAGTTGGGAGTTTGAACCCCCCCCCCCCGGGGCCTCTTTGACAAGGGCTGGACTAGATGACCCACAGGGTCCCTTCCAGCTCTGCAGTTCTATGAGGAGGAGGCTGTGAAACATCCAAATTAGGGTTCAGTAATTTAGCAGGCTGGATAGCTCAGGGGTTTAGGTCTCTGGAGTCCAGGGGCTGGACTCGATGATCTATAGGGTCCCTTCCGACTTTGCAGTTTAAAGATTATTATAAAGAGCAGAACGTGAACCTTTCTAAAGGTCTGACTTACAAAAGGACAAGCAGCTAAAAAGCAACCCTGACCGTCTGTGCCCCCTCTAGCAAAGAGGACGCCTGTGCATCTTACAGGGGATGCCAAGGCACGTCTGCCCACAGCCTCTGGGCACAGAAGCACCTCACGGCACAGCAGCAGACTTTAGAACTAACTCTGCTCAAAGCTGCCCGGCAAGACTTTGCAGTGGGGGCCATCATGGAGGAAGTAGTGAACCTTTTGTCTGGTGTTTGGGGTGCAGAAATCCCAAGCATGCGACAAGGGAGGAAGCCACACCTCCCGGCTCCCTTTAACTCACTTCATGCCGGATAGGCTCACCTGGGACATCAGCCATGGATCTGGGGGACTCTGACCTCCAAGACCGATATTTTTTTTCCTGCACTACGGGGCCCAGCCTGAGGAAGTGGGATATTTAGCCACGAAAGCTTGAGATTTGTGTGATCTTGTTTTAGTGGTTCCATAAAGGCACCGCCCTTCTGTTGCATCTGGGTAATTCTGAACCCCACGGTCTGTTCCCAAGTCCTAAAAGAAAGCAAGGGTAGCAACTGGCTGGCTGGGGAAAAAATACAGCTCCTGCCACCCTCTGTTACCTCTGGGTACTTGCCGGGAGAAGCATCCACTTATTGATAGTGGAAGGGAAGCGACCCACTGAGCAGAACTGCCTGAAAATGCCCACAGGGACTGCAACGGCGGCGTGCCTCTAGGTTTATAAAACCAGAAAAGGCTGAGAGAGCAGCCCCTCAGAAGGTTCCCCTTGCGTTGGCCAGTGTTGGCGTTTTGGAAATCTGAAACTGATCAGTACAGTGGACTCTCAAGGGTTACCGCCGTGCATTTTTAATGCTTTTAGTGACTTGTTCTAGGCTTGGGAGGGGGAAAAAGCTCGCTCAGATGCACAGACAGATCACAACCATGGAGGAAGAAAGAGTTTATGGAAGCCTGCCCCCCGCCCAAGGCCAAGAATGAATGAATGAATTAATTAATTAATCAATCAATCCTTTTTAGGGTGCAGTTGTCCCGCTGGCTGGCCCAGGACTCTGATCGGATTCATTTGTTGGATATCCCAGAGTGATAGGGGCTTCTGCTTCTTTGGAAAACGGCACACCCTCCGCTTCTTTTCCTCTTGAACTAAAAGACTCCCAAGAACTACTCCTTCTTTTAGCAAACAGAGTTTTCTGTCTTCGCTCCATTCATTTCCATCGTGGGCAACAGGCTCTGTACATTTAGACACCAAGTTCTCTCTTTTAAAAGGGTGGTTGGGTGGGTGCGAGTTAAGGAAAGCCACCCACTGAGCCCTACACAAGGACACAGCTTCGTTTCAGGTCTATGACCGTATAATAAAACTTAACTTTAACTTTAACTAAGGACACAGCTTCTCTGTCAGGGCAGGCGACTCCTCTGGAAAGAAAGCCCAGCCTCCCTTCCCTTCTCTAGCGGCTAGCTTACCCCAGCAGATGGCCAGGAGAGGTGGTTTGCAATGGACAGCGCTTGCATGACACACATTTTGACTCAGGGAGGCCAGTGGCAACGAGCTGGGCTTCCAAACTGCCAG
The DNA here is from genome assembly GCA_037013535.1 of Intellagama lesueurii. Taxonomy (NCBI): domain Eukaryota; kingdom Metazoa; phylum Chordata; class Lepidosauria; order Squamata; family Agamidae; genus Intellagama; species Intellagama lesueurii. Next base: position 1,103,201 of record JBAJHW010000017.1, on the reverse strand, counting down.
AGAATTCATGGGTTGAGGTCTCTGGCTGCGGAGCCAGAGGTTGGGAGTTCGATTCCCCCATGGAGCCTCCTAGACAGGGGCTGGACTGGATGATCTATAGGATCCCTTCCGACTCTGCAGTTCTAAAATGGTGATGATGTGAAACATCCAAATTCGGGTTCAGTCATTTAACTGGCTGGATAGCTCAGTGGTTTAGGGGGAGACAGAGGTTGGGGGTTCGATTCCCCCACTGGGCCTTCCTTGACAGGAGCTGGACCGGATGATCTATAGGGTCCCTTCCTGCTCTGCAGTTCTAAGATTCTTATTATTATCTGTTTATTTAATAAAGGGGGCGCGGAACCAGGAGGAGGTCACAATGATGGTCATGATGACTTGCCCTCAAAAGAGTTGGAAGTAGTATTGTAAAAATACACAAGATGGCACCAAAGAGCAAAAAAATAAATAAAAAAGGGACAGGAGGTTTGAGGGAAGCAGCCGGTAAAAAGAAGCAAACTGGGAAGGTGACAGCGGCTATTCAGAAAGCAGCTAATCCAACTTTTGTTTCTTTACTCATATCAGAGCACTGCACAATTTAAAATTATGGACATATATGAAATATGGGGGAAATGAGTAACAAATTAAAATGCACTGTTTTTTGACCAGAAGCGGGCTGTTTCCATAGTGTTATCTTGGTTATTTGCTGGATCTTCTTTTGTCCACATGGCGGGGTGTAAATTGCAGGCACAGGAAGTGCTGCATGGACGGAATTTCTCCCCAGTCACAGAAAATTTGTCCTCCATCTAAGTAGCCCCATTTCACTTAGTTATTTTTTTTTTATCTTCCTACTTCACTTTGAAGCCTCCTGGACAGAGGATGGACTCCCATGATCCACAGGGTCCCTTCCAGCTCTGCAGTTCTAAGATGATGATTATTTGCTTACAGTGTCTTTTCGTTTGGACTATTTCAGTAGTCTCCAAGCTTTCTGGCTGATTCTTGCCCTGCCCAGCTCCGTTAAAGGGTCTCTATCCTGCAAATTCTTTTGTTCCTGCAAGAGTTGAGAGCGAATTTCTTCAAGCTTTTACTGCACGTTCACTAAAAAAGTTTTTGTGTAAGGTGTGAGATATAATCTAAGTGTTGGGTGTGTGCTTCCACAGGGAGACCCGGGATGTAGTTGGTCCGGCATCCTCTTGGAACAGAGCCATGAGAACTTTCCAAAATGGAAGTTATAAATTGATCATCGTTCTCCAGCGGTAACTTCAGCCCATCCCTAGATTATTACTACTAGTGCTTTGGAAAAAAAACCCACCTGATGTCCTTCACAAAGGAAGTAAACTATGTTTGAATCACTGATCCGAAGAACACAAATACAAGGAGGTACAAATAACCAAGGTTGTTTCTTACAAGTTTCAAGGAGTTTATGTATTTGTTTGTTTTATTGATATGCCACCTTTCTCTCGATAAAAGATTTATCCCGCCAAAGATTCACCTGACAGCCACATCATGATCCATTTCTAGGTGGACTGAGATCATATCAGCATCTGTCTGGCTAGCACATTCCATAACAATTCGCACATTCATTCAATGGACGCTGTTTAAAGCGCCTGGTTTCTTCCTAACTTGTTGGTTAAATCAATCCATGTAGGTTTTCACTCTACAGACCAAAGCATGCAATGGCAAAATCGCCAGCGTCGTTTTACTGCTTCTTAAGTAAATGTTTATCTGTGCACATACCTGCACACCCATGTGCTTTGGTTGCTATGGGCAAATGTGCTGCATCTAAAGTGGATGCCCAACCTTGGTGAACCAGAAAATCAGTAACAGAACAGCACCTCTTCAAGATACGGAATACCGTGTTATAAAAAAATCCCTGATCAATAAATACTCAAAATTGAATCTGAACGTAAACCAAGCCGCTGACAAGACAGAAATTGGGCTTCAGGTTCTACACGGAAGGGCGGGAATATCTCACCTTCCAGCGTTTTGACCTCACCCGGAAAAAAAAGTACATGATAATTAAAAAGAAAGACGATGCGACGTAAAGAACAATGCACAGGCTCATGTCAATGTTTGAGAACCCAATTCCCAGGAATGATACAGCCTGCTTCATTTCCTGCTCGATCTTGGACTCAACGGCCTTCTTCCCTCGGTCTCGCCCAGGGGCGTCCTTGGCTAACAATCGGCCCAAGGCCCCAGACCTTGAGTCTAAAAATTTCTCCGGATCTGGGATTTTGTCCTCACTCCTTCGGCGTTCTTGGCTTTGGAAGTCTCTCCCCGGGTCTTCTTTAAGTTCTTTCTCGTCAAGGTCTGCTCGCTCTTGTGTGTAAGTATGCAGAATGTTGCCGATCCCATAGTGGTGCTTTAAGAACTGCAGCACCCGGACTTTGTCCCAAGTGTTCAGACCATTAATTTTTTGGTGGCACGTCGGACAAATATCTGGAGTCGGCCACTGGACCTTAGGAAATGCTGGATCTTCACTCAGATCACCTACAGGAGGGAAAAGACAAGACTCAATGGGCCAAGTAAGTTTGGGAGACCTGTGGGAATTTTTTTTGAATTAAACACAAAAGACTTTAAAATACACACTTCCATGACACATCTGTCTGCAACTTCTATTCATCTGAGGCTCTTTAAAGCATAATTATGTTTATTCATTATTGGCTTTAGCTTGTGTTTTAACCTGTCTTATTATGCAGCCTGCCTTGAGAATTTTTTTTATAAGTGTTGCACACATGTGTCATAAACAAGCTATTTACAAATGAGATAAACTGGGTCCAGACAGATGAAATCAGGGCAACCCAACCGAATAGTTTGGCAAAAGCCACTCAAAGCAGGATCAAAAGGTTTCGTTCCTGTTTCCGCCTTGTATTTCCATTCAATTAAAAAAAGAGGTGACAGGCCACTGACTGCACCCATGACTGCTTGCTTAGCCAATGTAGTGCTTCTATGCTCTAAAAGTCTTATCTTGCAGCTCTATTCCTTGCTAAGATAATCTAAAGGGGGAAAAAAAAAAAGAAGATTTGCCATTGAAGAAACGTTCTCCCAAGTTCTGAGAATTCTTCAGCCGGTCTTTCAATATTCTCGGAAGCAGTTCATTTGACGTCCGTCAAAGCAGCGAGGGATCCCTTGACTAAATGTCTCTCAGCCTCAAGCTGCAATCTTGACCACTTCACTTATCATGTCCTGGAGGATCACAGATTCTCTTCCTTTTCAATTTTGAACATGGACTTTGGGGGAGCCAATAGAGAAGTTGATTTTTTTAATTTAGTATTTTTAAGGCAGCGGAGAAGTGAATCAGCGGATCCTGATCCTGCGGATAGGGGAGTCCTACGGCATCGAGTAACGAAGACCTGAAACCAAAGCTTTGTGTCTAAGATGACATCAATCTCACGCCCGGTTTTGCTTTTACCTGCCAGTCTGGCGTTCACCACGTTGTGCTTCTCCCAGAGCCAAAGCACGGCTCCATCCGAGGTCTTCACCGAATCCATGGACTCTCTGGCCATCTCTTCAAAGTGCTGCGCGCACGCTCGGCACCCAAAGAAATCGCGGATGTATCGCTGCATGATCCGGAGGACCCCCTGAGGGTTGTCTTCGAAGCCTGCAAAGAGCCGTGGACCACGTTCAGCCAGCGCAAACACACACACGCGCGCATATCATGTGCCGCTTTGGGTCCCTCGTTGGGAGAAAGGCAGCATATAAATAAAATAAAATAATAATAATATCATAAAGGCTCTTTCGTCCGTCCACCCACAGTCTGGCAAAAGGCGTCTTTGCCTCACTAACGGCTCTGAAGAACATGGGGTCTACATCGGGATTGCTGGGATGAAGGCACGCAAATATGCAGAGACTGCCCTCATTGCAACTTTGAAATATAACGATATTAGGATTTGGCAATTATTTAAAGACAGCCAGTGAATTTCATACGTATAGCAAACTCCAGTATATGGTGTCCCTCCTCCATGAGAAGATGGCTATTGTCTGAGAGGCGTAGATGCCCGCAGCTTCCCTGCCTTTAGCAAAGGTATGATTAAACAATAAAATACTCAGGCTTTCCCTAAAGAAATATGAAAGGGAACATCCTGAGGAAGGAATATCAAAGGAACGTCCTGGGAAAGAAAGCTCAAAAGAATACCAATTTAAAATTCCAGAGCCCTTTTCGTTGAAATTCGCATCGCCGGCGAGAACGCTTTCGAGAACCGCCGGTCAATTAAAAGAAAGGAAGACCGACCCCTTCAGGTCCACTGTGTTTTTCTGGGATCAGTCCAAGGCTGCATCTTCCATAAACAGCTGCCACATCACTCTGTGTAATCCTCCCCTTTCTCTTTTCGATCACAACTGCTCTACAAATTCAGGGTAACCCTAATCTTTAAAGTGGACAAGAATTCTAAAACCCCACCTGCAGCTGGAAGGATTAGACCTTTTTAGTCGATGGGATTTAAAAGCCAGCAAGGAGGAGAGAAACCCTCCCAAGAAATAATCCGGGCGCCTCAGGCTGGCTGACCCAATTCTTTCGCCGTAAGAAATGATCATCAAAAATATGGCTTGCTTTAAATGGATCATAAAAGTGCGCTGAAGACACACACAGAGACACACAGAGAGACAGACACACTGGATTTAAAGAAGCAGCCGTTAAACTTTCAACCTTGCTCCAAAATAGAACTGGGGAAGAATCGACAGCATGGGGGTCCTACTGCACAACACAGCTAGCCTGCCCACTGACACTCGCTCACCCCACACGTCTAGGTTAGGGTTAAGCCTCCTACCTGTATTGAGCAGGGCCTTGGGTTGAACTGCGGCTTGAACTGTTAGGGCGTGGAAGAGCTTCCAGAAAGAGCACGTGTACCCTCTCAGCTCGGGCTTGCTACCCTGACAACCAACCCACTGGACTCGGCTTGTGAGGAACAATCCGGAGATCTAGAAAGTGAATGAACTGTTTAAAGGACACCGCAGTATGAAAACCAACGCATTGAGAGACTCACTCAAACTTAAATTCTTCTGAAAAAGATTATAGAATCCTAGAATGATGGAGTTGGAAGGGGCCTCGAAGACCATCCAGTCCAACCCACCCTGCTCAAGGCAGGAGCCCAAATCCAAGCAGATCTGACAGAGGGTGGTCCAATTTTCACTGGAGTGCTCACCAACTCCCCTTGAGGTCATGGGTTCCATTGTCGTACTGCTCTAACAGTTAAGAAGTTTTTCCTGAGATTCAGCTTAAATCTGGCTTCCTGTCGCTTGAGCCCATCGTTGCATGCCCTGCACTCTGGGCTGATCGAGAACAGATCCTGCCCCTCCTCTGTAGGACGACCTTTCAGGTATTTAAAAGGTAGCCCTACAGATATCAATAGGTGGCCTTGTAAATTATGAATACTGGAAAATCACAAACATCTACATTTATTTATTTACTTACTTACTTTGTAAATAAATAAACAATACAGACACTAAGCGGTTTACAAAGATAAAGCTGACAATATCCCCAGCCACCCAATAAAACAAGTAAGATGAATATATGCATAAACTAAAACCCCAGATGATGGAGGACTCCGGGAAACACGTAAGATGGGAAACTTAAGATGCTTCCTGGAACCATAAAGTCTTAAGCATCCTTTGAACCTTTCAACTGCAGAGCTGGAAGGGACCCTCAGGATCATCAAATCCAGCCCCTGTCAAGGAGGCCCAGTGGGGGAATCGAACTCCCAACCTCTGGCTCCGCAGCCAGATCCCAAACGTCCACCAAGAGCCCATTGCATAAAGCAGGAGCCACGACCGAGAAGGCACCATTTCTGTTTCCTTCGCCTCTCTCGGCGTGGCAAACCAGAAAAATCATTTCTGTGGCCAATGAGTGGGACAGGCTGATGTCAGGAGGGAAAGATGATCCGACTAATAACCGGGCCCCAAATCATTAAGGGGCTTTATAAACAGAAAAAAACCGGAAGGGAAAGCAGATTCGGTGAGATGTGATCGAACGTGTTCACACCCGAGACCCGTCTGGCTGAGGCCTTCTGGACCTGTTGGAATTTCTGCACCAGCTTCAAGGGCAGCCCCACGTAGACAGCGTTACAGTAGTCCATCCTTGAGATCCCCAGCACATGAACCAACACCGTGAGGGACAACCCCTCCATCCAGGGTGTAATTGGGCAATAAATCTAAGTGGGTTAAAGGCTGATCTAGACAACTCCCTCCGGGAACATCGGGAGCTGCTCTGCCACCACCCACTCAACCAGCCTGTGCATGAAGAGGATGTTGGCAGCAGGCCCCAAGTGGTTCACGTGGCCCATGGCTAGGTTGGTACCAATCTTCGATCATTCAATCAGAAACGTGAAAGCCGAGACCCACGAAAGACGGCTCTTGAAAAACTGTTCGTCCTTCTACATTTTGCAGTCACCAGAACTTTCCACTTTGGTTTCAATTTTCCCACGAGGCAGCCCCAGTTAAAAGCCTCATCACGTCTTGCCGGGATCTCGGCTTGCAACCCTCAAAGGCGGAAGGTGCAGCAGGCCAGTTCTCCATCAGGAACCCCAAACGGGGACCCCGTCCCACGGAGAATTCCGGAAGGAAAACGACGCTGACGGGCTCGAAAGGCTGCTTCGTCGGACACGGCCTTCCGAGGGCAAGTTAAGATTCGCATCTTGGATTAAAGGATCTCTCCCACTTCTTCTTCTTCTTTTTTTTTTTTTGCTAAAGCTGCCTTTTATGCTGAAAACGCGCCATGGCTTACCCGCATTTTGTTGCTGAGCAGATCAAGGACAGCATGGTAAGGGATTCGGTCTAATGGGAGGCTCACCAGCCACATGTGTAAAGTCTCCAGCAACTTCATCACCGACGGCTGGCCGGGAAAGAGCTGTGTGAAAAAAGAATGTTCAGCCCATCGAAAAGCTTTATTCTCACTACAGATAATGTTTTCCTCTTTTCTTCTTGGCCACTTAATACTTTAACAATTGGTTAGGGAAAACGAGGGATCCCACAAGCATCACGGTAGAGGTCTGTACGGACTGAAATAGTAACTACATCAGAGTATAAGAATATTTAATAATTCAATTAAAGAAGAGAATAGAAAAGCAAAGCGCACTGCTTACAGACCGCCCCACAGCGCTTAAAGCACTCTCTGGGTGCTTTACAATTTCATTAGGCAGGCTACTTATTTATTTTATTATTATTTATTAAATATATATTTTTACCCCTCATTTCTCCTTAGAAAAGGACCCACGGTGGCTTTGAACATTTAAAGAACAAAACAATGAGTATACAAAAGTGGCTGCCCCTTCCGCCAGCAAGCTGGGTACTCAAATTTACCAACCCTGGAAGGATGGGAGGCGGAGTCAACCTTGAGCCGGTTACCGCCGTGAGCAGAGTCTTGACTGCAGGACTGCAGTTGAACCCACTGAGTCATGAGGCGCCCCCCTGGGAGAGATACAGAGCAAACCCACAACCTGCCATTCCCCGTAAGGTCTAGTCAGTTGATGGAATTAATGGCTACAAGGTGCGGTGATGGCCACTAGTAATGAAAAACACCCTTCACTCAGGGGGCCAAATCCTGCCTTGTGCTGGTATGACATGAAGTTATAGTGGAATAAACGTGCCAGATGTCGCACCTGGCAACAAGCAGTCGGGCAATTCACTTTCACCATGGGTCTCGTGTGACCCACGGTGCAATGCGATGGCAGAAGGGCTTCGTGGACAGCATTTCTGTCTCGCGACTATAGGAACTGCTGCAACAGGATCATGCCCGTTGACTAACTATAAAACTAAAAGCATGCTGAATAGAGATGGGAAATATGGAAGAGGTTGGGGCGCAGCAGGAAAGCCCTGATCAAGGAAATAATTCTGTATTTAATCACCTAGCAGAGGGAAAAGGCGCCCCCTTGCCAGACCCAAATTCCTGCTCAGTCCTGGACGAGCAAAAACAGGCGTGACGTTCCCATCTTCCAGGTCGAAGAAGAAACGAAACATCCGTGACCCGTGTTCGCGAGGGCACGGAAGACGGGTGGGTCTCAGGAGGTGCTAAGAAGACCATAATGCCCAGCCAAGCTGCATCAACAGCCAAGACATTAATCCCTTAACAACTGAAATCCCAGGTCTGACAACCGGGCATGGAGTCGAGCGACTTAACCAGAGACGGCGCGAACTGCTGTTCTTTAGAAAATAACGCCAGGGTAAAGGCGTCCTCTGTAATCTGGCATCAGCCGAGCGGTTTTGACACTGAAATATTTCTGATCCACAGAGCCCGGCTCAAAGCTCGGCAGAGTGGGGATCGGGGCAAAGCCCCCCCCCCCAGCACAGAAATAGAACAGATGAGGCGGTGCCCCCCCACCTTAAATCCAACCTTTCTATGCAAGGGCCAGCCAGCGAGACAGCAGCAACGTCTCAAATTCTACAAAATTATGTACAAAGAAAAAGCGGAACAATCTCTTCCCATAATAAGAAAGATATTTCAGCTGCTCCTAACCAATTCATTATCACCTTCATCTTAATCTGACTACAGTAGGACCCACCTATCCGCGGGATCGATAACCACTGATTCATGTATCCACTGCCTGAAAATACTAAATAAAAAACCCCAGAAATGTCTATAGAGTGTGTTTACCAGAACTGGCCACTAGCGGGAGCCAGAGACCAGGCAATGTACAGTGTTTGGTACTTCCACGTTTTTCAGTATCCGCAAGGGGCGGGGTTTGGAACCGATCTCCTGCAGATACTGTGGTCCTTCTATCCAAACATACAAAGATTTTCAGGATTTCTTCTTGCAATCTGCTTTATAGTTCCTAATTTGCATACTTCAGCCTTCCGGGAACAAGCGTAAGCTTGAACCGCTAAGGTAGCAACCTTAGTTTTAATCTTATCTCTGCAACATGCGGTAAGCATCTCACTATGAATCCTTCACTCCGTCTCTGTCACTACACTGAAGACTTTATTAGACGTTGCCGGAGGCCTCAGAAGAGTATTTTGCTACCTTAGCTTTACGATACTCTCCTAAATACAGCTGAAAAATTTAAAAAAAGAAGCTAACCTTAGCAAGGAGTGTCACAACATTCTTGAAGGTTTTAAGTTCATCTCCCTCAAGAGTTTGGTGCGTGGCGAGTTCCACCCGGAGCATGTAATGCAACCCTGATTCAAGGTCTGCCATATACAGCTTAGATCTGAAAAAAAGATTTTTTTAAAAAAGACACACAGCTTCAAAGTTGCAGGATTGGCTTTCCCCCCCTTTTCCTTCTAGTGCGTACAATAAATCAGTGATTTATCCTCAGCACCTTTTTACTGCTAGGTCAAAGTAGCTTAATGGGTTGGGGTGAATGACCGTGATGTCCGGGACTGGGGATCTGAGCTTCCCAGGAGAAAGGCCAGCTGAGCAGCACCTAGAGCAGTGGTTCTATTTTGGCACTATGATTCTTTTATTGTTCTTCTTCAGTTTTATTCTAATGTTTTATAGTAACAGCTGCTGGTCAGTGCCATAATATACTCCTGGCCTCTTTTTTTTTTTTAATAGAGAGGAAACACCTTCTCCATAAGCTCTTTCCAGATACATAAGTGTTCATTTATACAGTAGGACCCCCTTATCCACGGGATCAGTATCCGCTGATTTACTTACCCATGGTCCTAAAATATTAAAACTATTAAAAGAAAAATCCTAGAAATATAGATTTCTAAAGATGAAGTTACTGTCCACAAGAAGGAGCCAGAGACCATGTTCAGTGTTCACTATTAAAATAGTGTTCGCTATGATCCGCATTTTTCAGCATCCATGAGGGGCTTGAAGCCAATCCCCCGCGGATATGTGTGTGTGTGTCTTACTGTATTGCGTCTTTCTAGTGTCCATGCATTCTGTGCAGCGAACAATCATTTAAAATCACACAACAACACAAAGCCACGCATCCTGTAGTAAAACAAGCAAACCATTCCAGCAGAATAAGGGCCCCGGTTGGCTTACTTATCGTAATCTTTCAGTTCTTTGAAAATGACATTTTCTTCTCTGTTTTGTCGGAGAGGAGATGGGAGTGGCGACGAAAGCCTTCTTCTCACACCGGGAAGCGACTTTAAATAGGAAGAAAAGACCGACCGGAGAGGCTTCAAACTGTGTGTGGGAGGACAGCATAAAGGTTTTAAAAAAAAGAGCTCAAGCAAAGCAAACAGAGAGGAATAACAGTCTGTTTAAAGGTGTCGCAAAAGACCTCATCCTGAGCCTCACCATTTTTACACATTTACACTGCATTACACACAACCGTCTGAAACTTCAACGGACACGGTTCACAACGAGAACGTTCATCGCACATATTAACCACATTTAATTGACAAATGCGGCCATGGTGTGTCCTACGTACCGTTCGTTTGTGCAGGGAGTGAACCTCTTCCCCTTTTTAAAATCTATTATACAGCTGTACTAGAGTACTAGAATACTAGAGTACTAGAATACTTAGGACTAGAGACGGGCGTGAACCACCGGCCTCGACTGTATACACTACAGTAATCAACTGATTTATAACTCAAGTTCTGTCAGTTATTGTAAATTGTTTTGCAGACGGCAATGCACCAGAGAACTGCTGGCTTCATATTGGGCAAAGTTTTTTCATCTTATGACTAAACACACTTTAATTTACTTCAAGGAAGACTAAACACACTTTAATTTACTTAATATGGGAATCCCATGAGACACTTTCTAGCAGGGATGGGAACTCGAGTCGTGGGACCCCCGTCAGGCTGGACTTAAGTCACACTTGGACTCGGCTTGCAACTCAGACCCCCCCACCCCTCCCTTTTCCCTGGGGGAAAAAGCTTGGTTTTAATAGGGACTCGAACTCGGGGCCCAGGACTTGAGATTCGGTACCAAAGTCTCAATCTCAGACTCGGGACTTGGTGCCAAAGTCTAGGACTCTGACCTGAGACTCAGACCCAAAGACTCGCCAATCTCTCTGCTTCCTAGTGAACTCCGTATCCATGCCAAGTGTCAGTTCTGTGCGTTACGTAAAAGACCGAGAAAGTTTTAACCGAATTACCTAGCAGGAAACTAAGACAAATGCTCTAAATCTTAACTGAAGGTTCGGCGCCTAAAAACCTCACATCCACTAATACTTACATGTGAATTAATCCATGGGATCCATTTGGATAGATCAAGTAAGAGGAAGGGACCGATGTAATATTAAACTTCTGAAGAAAAGCAGGATCGGAATCCAGGACTCGCTTTACCGCGATGTTTTCATACTGGCTCAGGTCCAAGATCACCTGGATGAGAGAACACATACCCAGGTTAATGATGCTGCTTCAGAGCAAAACAAAACCCATCCGCTTGTGTTACAGAAATTCTCCCACTGTGCGCTTGCTGGCATAGCCACCATCGTTGGCGCACAGCGTGATTTAGTGCCTAAATTGGGCAAGAGGCAAAGGAAAGGGACAAAACAGGAAAAAAAATCTGCAACCATTCGATCAAAGAGAGGTCCCTTCTAACCAAGTAAGACATGGCTTCCCCCCCCCCCCCCCCATTTTATTTGATTTCTTTTAAGGTGCCTTCCAGCGTAGCCCACCTCTCCCCTTAGTAAGACTGAGCACATAAGAATACACCAACACATACTGATTTCAGAAGAATATGACATTTCCAGAGACCCCCGTACCTCTCGACCAACGTAGGAGTTTTCATTCTCAAAAATAACGGCCGTATAATGTGGAACATTTTCTTGAAAAAAATAAGACATTTTTTCTGGCCTGTCGAGAAAAGAACTAAAGTCATATATAGGGCAGAGGAAGGGAAAAGACAGGTTTTCTTTGAAAACTGATGGATACCCCATAGCAATGGAAAGGCCTGCACCAATTTAAAAGGCTTGGAGAAATAAACCAGGAGCACATTGGTGTGTAAGAATACTATCAGCTCAGCAATATACCGTTTCTTGAAGTGTCTGCCCCTACAACTCATTTGCTTTTATTTAGCGGGGTACAGTTTTTTTTAAAAAAAATGACAACTTGATCCTGGAAATTTAGTCTGATATAGAAATCGCAACAATTTCTCTAACGCAGAATCTAAAACCCCACCCCTGATCCTCGTTTATTTATTTTATTTACAAGATTTTTTTTGCCGCGCCATTACCAGTGGTCTCTGAGCGGCGCACAACAATATTAAAACTTTAAAAACATTAAAACCATTAAAAATAGGCAATATTATAATAATACCCTATATTAAAAACAATCATTAAAACATTAATATTAATAAATCCTGCTGCTCATATGGCCAGCTAAAGAATACTATTTAATTAAAATGCTGGCTGAACAGAAAGGTCTTTGCCTGGCACCGAAAAGGCAAAAGTGTCGGAGCCAGGCGGATCTCTATAGGGAGGGCGTTCCAAAGTTGGGGGGGCAACAGCCGAGAAGGCCCTATTTCGACATGCCATCCCCCATCACCTCTTTCAGGGATGGCACCTTCAGAAGGACCTCCTGGCCTGATCTTAGAGGAGGGGCAGGCTCATATGGAAGAAGACGGTCCTTTAGGTAACCAGGTCCTAAGCCGTTTAGGGCTTTATATGTCAAAGTAAGCACTTTGAATTGGGCCCAAGCAGCAACCGGCAGCCAGTGTAAATTTTTCAGAACGGGCGTGATATGAGTCCGTGCGGCGGCACCACTTACCAGCTGCGCAGCCCGGTTCTGTGCCAGTTGCAGTTGCCGGACCGTCTTCAAAGGCTGCCCCACGTATAACGCATTGCAGTAGTCCAGTCTGGACTAAAGAAAATGAATGGATCATCACTAGAGTTGAGCACAAACCATTGGTTCGGCAGTTCGTGCCAGTTTGTCCTATGGACGAACAGGTGTTTGGTGCTTTCCAGCCCTGCCTCCTCCAGCAGGCGCCCACTCAGGGGCAGCACACAGAGGAGGCAGGGCAGGGCAGCCAAGGCGCTGCCTCTGAGTGGGCGCCTGCCAGAGGAGGTGGGGTTGGGAACCTGTTCATATGAAGGACGAACTGGCATGAACTACTGAACCATTGGTTTATGCCCATCTCTAATCACAACCTGTTTTGTAACCAAGTCTTGCCTGTGATAGTACAATATTCATGCAGGAGGCTGTGCTATGGGTGCTTCATTCTGCGATGGATGATGCAAAACGATCCATAACGGAGCAAACACAAAAAGCAAATTTGTTCGTTATTTAGGAATAAACTTTTGGGTAACGGCTTCTCTTAGGCAAGGCACTCACTGCATCGGTTCCAAAGGCGGGCAACCAGGGGGTTTGGCTTCTCGGGAATGGTTCTGCAGAAAGTCAATCATGGTCTGACGGAACGTCTCAAGTTCCCGATCTTGGCCTGCTAAAGACAGAGAACACCCTTCTAGGTGAATTTTCTAAACCAAGGCTCACTTCATTTCTTCACCACTCTCAAACGCAGTGATCCACCCATAAGGCTCCTTCTTCAGTTGGAAAGTTCCAGCGCAAAGCATGTAGGGCTGATACTCCAGAGAAGAGATGGGCATGAACTGCTGCTTCAGCAGTTCGTGCTGGTTCGTTTCTCAGCCGAACACATGTTCGGTGCTTCCCAGCCCTGCCTCCTCCAGTGGGCACCCACTTAGAGGCAGCACCCAGAGGAGGCAGGGCAGGGAAGCACCGAAAATGTGTTCGGCTGAGAAACGAACCAGCACGAACTGCCGGTTTGGCAGTTTGTGCCCATCTCTACTCCAGAGAAATTCCTAAAAATAAGCTCAATGATAAGGTCCCTGGAGACAGTAGGTCAATGGGCCTGGAAGCCCTCCAGAACCACCTCGAGTCAAACCCAGTACACAGTAAGCAGTATTTCAAGAATAATGGAGTTGGAAGACACTTCCAAACCAAGTCCAACCTCCTGCTCAAGGCAGGAAATCCAAGTCAAAGCAGATCTGACAGATGGTGATCCATTTTTCTCTTGAGTACCTCCAGCGCTGGAATGCTCACCACCTCCCGAGGTCATGGGTTCCATTGTCGTACTGCTCTAACAGTTAGGAAGTTTTTCCTAATATTCAGACTAAATCTGGCTTCCTGTCACTTGAGCCCATGATGACGTGTCCTGCACTCTGGACTAAATTATTAGGGTGGCTTGACTGATTAGAAGTGTCAGCACTTAAATTTAAAACATGATGTTCTTCATGACAATATCCATAACCAACACGATTCTTTTTGTTAGTACTATGAAAAGACAGCCACGATGATCGATACAAGCATTGATGTTCTGGGGGGGGGGGGGGGGAAACACACATTTTCTAGGGAATCGTCTTACCATGTTGGTTTTCTCCAGTTGTAAACTGTTGGGTAAAAGCTCTGAAATACTGGAAGTGGGAAGAAGAAAACATTATTTGTTGAGAATATTCATCACTGCCTGTAGTAACGTGAAGTCCTTTTACACTCAGCTAATGCTTAATCTGGTTTGGCTTTTTTTAAAAGGAAAGTTTGAAAGTTTAATGTACAGATTACAACTCCCGGTCAAAAATGGTGGTGATCCTACCAGGGCTGACCTGAAGAGGTCCCCTATTCCCCATATATTACTTGGCTGTCTTCCTTATTTTTGACTCTTCTAAAGCAGCTCAGGATGCTTAACCATCTACATAAAACCACACAGTGAAATCACAACATCTAAGATAATTACAACTGTCTGCTAAAATACAGCACCCCAAACCTTCACCCTGTAGCCACAACACTGAGGGGCATAAAGCTGCTCTCGTCTCCATCAAGGGCAACGGATTTACAGCATGTAATCCATCATGCGTTAGGATCAGTGTACAAAAGACTGATTTATTTTCCTGGTTCATGCCCACCATACTATCCCAGCTTCCCAAGATTACATTTATATGAGCAGTCAGTCTAAGACGGTGAGCCAAGAATATTAGAATTTTCTTTTAAATTATATTTATGGAAATGTTTTTGGGTGGGTGGCCTTGCCTTTTTAAGGACGTGTCTTTGATAGGGGTATTTTGTCAGCTCCGGAAACGTTAAACGGTGACGTTTTTACCAAAACAGGCCCATTGGCTTCAAAGGCATTTTTTAAGAACCAATAATCACTCCTTAAAGAGGGGTTTAACCAACGTCAAACCATTTTATCAGCTGTTTTGAAGCAGCGAATGGACCCACCCAGCTCCCCACCTTCTATTTTGCAAAAGAACAGGAGAAATGGACACACGGCATTTTACAGGGAAATTTTTTTCAGCCTTTCAGACTAATTGGGGGGCTGCCTGATAAACAGAGTTTAAATCATCATGGGTGGTTCTCTTTCTCTTTTTTACTGCCGTGTTTTGATCCCAGGCACATAGAAAATCGCAAGTCTGTGAACCCCTAAGAGATGTGATTTAGCCACGGTGATCGTGCTAGAGAAACATCCCGTTTGGACTACTGCAACATGCTTTACGTGGGGCTGCTCTTGAAGGGTGTTTAGAAACTCCAGCTGGTTCAAAACGGTGCGGCCAGCCTGCTGGTTAGTGCTGGTTATAGGGAGCACACGATAAAAGGGAAAAGATGGATCCTTTACGATTTCAACATTCTCGTGGGGAGACAAGAAAACCCCGATTCCCCTGCCGAGATTCCATCTACTCATTCTGCCAAGCCACTAAGGTAGAACGGGTCACTCCTGCAAACCTTAATTCCCAGCATGTGACTTAGGCCATCATCATCTCAGCTTGTGAGAGAAGAGCGAAAAGAGTCCAGGCAGGGAGTTCTGGGTTCAATACCAAGAATCTAGGTTGGGATGTCCTCAGAGATGCTCACCCTGAAAGTGGGATAATACTGGATTCCATATTCTTTACACGTCCCATAGTTCTGCTCGTCCCCACAATCCAGAACTCCGATCCTTATAGCAGGTTCCCAGGCTGAAAGGAGAGAGACGAGGTGTTCTTTAGGATTTTAGGATAGCAACTGCACATTCCCGCCCGGTGTTCCCAAAGGACAAGACGTATGTACATATGTCTTAGGTCTCTGGCAGCGGAGCCAAGGGTTGGGAGTTCGATTCCTCCACCGGCCTCCCTGAGAGGGGGCTGGACTGGATGACCCATAGGGTCCCTTCCAGCTCTGCAGTTCTAAGAGGATGAGGATGACGTGAAACATCCAAATTAGGGTTCAGTCATTTAACTGGCTGGAGAGCTCAGGGGTTTAGGTCTCTGGAGCCAGAGGTTGGGGGTTCGATTCCCCCACTGAGCCTCCCTGACAGGGGCGGGACTGGATGATCTATAGGATCCCTTCCAACTCTGCTGCTTGAAGATTATTATAAAGAGCAGAACTCAGACCTTGGAGCTTGGGGACAGATCCGCACCTGGTTGATCAGGAGCGATTGGGCAGAAACACTCGCACCATTTTCTTACGTGAACGCCAACTGGGACCAGGATTCCGACTGATCAACCGCAACGCCCTTTTGCCAAGGGAAAAGCCCGTCCTGTCTGCAGCGCCGAAGAGAAAACCCTTCCCAAACGGGGACCGGCCCGGCTGCAGAGAGGCACATCTCCTCGACTTTTGTTCTGCTCTGAAAGAAAGCCGCCCCGTTCACCGCCTGCTGGGCCCTGCCATTGTGCAGGACATATTGAGAGCTCAAACCGGAGGAGCAGATGCCGTTCGGAGCAGATGGGGAAGCATTCATTTCCCCCACCACAATGGGCCACAGGCTACGGTTGTCCCAGCACACGCAAGCTCAAAATGTCTGGCCGTGGGTGATCTGCCTCATTCATGATTCAGCAGCCTTCGCCGTTCCTCTTTCCCACCTGTCTCCCGGCCTCACAACTACCACCAGGAGAAGCAACAGAAAACAAACACCACCGGCTCGCCTCAAACAATGCAAAATTGTGTCTCCCCGGCGAAAACTCGCCCAAGTGCACCAGCTGCGAGGCGCGTAGTTTTGCAGTCAGAAAGAGAACATCCTTCACGAGAGGGGTGGAAAAGAAGGTAGCCCATGCTTGTAGCCAGGGCTGTTGGCGAGTCTTTGGGTCCGAGTCCCGAGTTCGAGTCTTTGGTATCAAGTCCCGAGTTCGAGTCTTTGGTACCAAGTCCCGAGTCTGAGTCTTTGGTACCAAGTCCCGAGTCCCAAGCCTGGGTCCCTATTAAAAACAAGCTTCCCTCCCCCCCAGAAAAAAGGGAGGGTCTGGGTGATTTAACTCGATTAAAGTACTGTAAGTCGGAAGGAACTTGATGGCACATAACAAAGGTAGCTGATGGTTTTTAGAGCATGGGTTCCCCAACCTGGGGGAGGTCACGACCCCCCAAGGGGGTCACAAAGTATTTTCTGGGAGGGTCACCACGGTTATTTTGTAGTTGCAATTATTTATATTTATTATATTATTCAGAATTATATATTCTTTGGTTCCATCTAGTGGTCAGTCCTGATAATACACCTTGGGAACATGCATTTCTGGGTTTTATTTAATTATTTAATTTCAGGCTGTGGATAAGTGAAACCGCCGGTACTGATCCCGCAGATACGGCGATCCCACTGTACCACTCTTTTCCCCAAAGGGGACCTAAGGCAGCTCAGAAATAAAACTACAATAATCACAAATTTTAAAATGCTACAAAACTGCCGTAAAAACCATTTAACATTGATCAATACGAAAAAACAGAAAGTAAGGGAAAAAAACACCATTTAACAAATCAAAAATAGTTCAGCTACAGGATTCGTGTATATGGGGCCGGAAATCTCACGAGGCATCTTTCAGTGTTCCACTTTTTCTCCTCCACACAAGGAGGAACAGAACTTGAAAAACCTGAAGGGCTAGTTATCCAACTTCAAGGCTTCTTCAAATGACTCCCTGCGAGGCGTTTCAGGTGTTCTGAAATATCAGCTCGTGATATTTCGGGCCTGCAGAAAGGGATGAACATGCTGAGCTGGTTTGGGCAAGTCACAGGAGGAAAGAAGTATTTCAAAAATCTGAGAAGCAGCTCTTTAAAAGCTCCAGTTCTACAGTCCCAAGTGGCGGTTGCTGTTTCTACTCAATATATCACCCCATGATACTCGGAGCACACTCTGGGCAGTTTACAACATAATTATGCAAGGAACATTTTGCTCCTCGTTTTACCGACTTTGGAAGGATGGAAGGCTGAGTCTACCTCGAGCCGGCTACCTGGGATTGAACCCGGTGGTGAGCGGAGTCTTGAGTGCAGTACTGCAGTTGAACCACTCCACCATGGGGCTCGTGTTGAGGAATGAAAATGGAACTAAGCTTCTTTTGACCACCATCCTCTACCCCTTTCGCCCCTTCCCCTGGGGAGTGCACTGCTCAGGCGGCTGGACAACTTTGAAAAAAACAGCCCTTGGCCCCACTGAGGTAGACTGCTCCTGATCTAAATCATCAGGAGCTCTCCAGGTCCCAACCAGGTGGAGGTCTTGTGAAGGGACCTCAAACCTCCTAGCCTTCCCTCCATGCACATGAGGATGCAGGCTGGGCATCCAGAAACATTTCTTCTGTAATAAAACGGCGACATCCTAAAAATGCCTGAATATGATCTTTTTTTTTCCTCCGATGCGGTAGCAAATTAAACGCACTTTCTCGCCTGGACGACCAACTGCCAGTCTTGATTTTCATCCAGAAAACAACTTATTTAGATTTATTTAAAATATTTTTACTCCATTTTTACCCTAAAAAAAGGACCCACAGGTGGCTTGGATCCTTAAAAGACAATATTTAAAGCTAAAAATATATATAACTATACAAATACTAAAAAAAGATATTCTGAAGTTCGGCATTGGAGTTTTATCATAAGTCCATTTCATCCTACCCCATAGGGGTTCAGACGGGCCACATGGATCTCCTACAGACCCTGCTTTCTTTTTGCCTCTTTCCTCTTTAATTGTAATTTAAAATTTAAGTTTTTAGTTTGTCATCAAATTTGCTACGCTTCTTCCTGTGGGTTTACAAAGATCTTTACAGAAAAAGACATTGGAGGTAGTGGAGGATTCCCAGGGTGGTGTAGTGGATAGCGTGATGGACTGGGACTCTGGAGATCTGGGTTCGAATCCCCGCTCAGCCATGGAAGCTCACCGAGATTGTGGAACAGATCTAAACCACTCCTTAAATATCCCACTCGAAAGCCCTGTTAGGGTCACTAAAAGTCCGTTCAAAAATAAAAGGTGTGTGTAAGTCAGGCGAAACTCCCAGAATGGAGGCTTATGGGATTTGTAGTCCAAAACTCCCATCCCTAGCCAGCATAACTAATAAATAGGATGCTGGCTATTCATGCATTTGTAGGAACCCTGCCATCCGGGTTGCCCTTAAGAGTAGTACCACCGGGCCTTTCCATGGGTGTCCACCTCCAGGCCCAACAGACTCCACCCCGTGGTTTCCTTTAGGGAGTCTGTCCATCTCGTATTGGGTCTTTCTCTTTCCCTTCCATCTCCCACCTTTCCCAGAATAGCGTAGTGTTGGGTTCGAATCCCTGCCCTGCCATGGAAACTCAGTGGAGGTGCAGAACGGGTTAAACTACCCCCATAACTACCCCACTTACCTTGAAAGCCCTATATAAGGGCCCCCATAAGTGGGTTCCAACTTGATGGACACACACCCATTAACAGGAATGCATGAAAATCACATCTTGCAAAATGAAACCCCCCTTTTCCATGCGTTTTCTCCACCCTATTAAAAATGCCATTTTCCGCCAATGTGCTCCCAGGGGCGGGAGGCAATCAGGATCCGCCCTGAGACCACTTACCCCGGACGTCCCCGGCCAGGGCCCGCCAGGTGGGCGCAAAAGCCGCGCAGTGCCCGCAGGCGGAGGAGTAGAACTGGACCAGCCAGGCGGAGGGCGCCCCGCGCAGCGCCCCGCGCACCGTCCGGGCCTCCAGCACCCACACCGGGTCGGCCCCGGCTTGGTAGAGCCCCGCGCGGCCCGGGCCCGGCGCCCACAGCGCCAGCAGCAGCGCCAGAGCCCAGCCCGGGAGCCCCGCCATCCGCGGAGGCCCCGGCAACCGCGACCCCCGGGAGCCGCCGCTGGCCTCCATGGCGGCGCGCGAAGGAGCAGCTGGCCGCGGGAAAACGGGGCGGGGCCTTACTCCCCGCCCACCCTCGGCTCGGCCAATCCGGGGCGGGGAGGCGGGGCCGGCGCGCCGTTCTCCCACCCGCCAAGGGGCGGGGCCGGCCCAGTCTGCCCGCCCACAAGGCCGAGCGTGGGGAGGGCGGCCCTCTTCGGACTACAGCTCCCAGAATTCCGTTCGCGCGGACATGCGCAAGCGGGGGAGAGCGCCAGGAAAAGTAACTTTTTCCCAAGCTGTCTGGCAGGGGAAATGCATTTTATTTTTTTCCTATATATTCCTTTTGCTAATACATTCAGATATATTGCATATATTTCCAAGCGAAGGGCACCGTCCTTCTGTCTGTATTGTTTCTCCCAACATTGGCATACCTGCAAATGGATTTACGCAAAACATGTTTTTTGCAGGAGAGCTGGTGTCACCAGCTGCATAAATCCATTTGCAGGTATGCCAATGTTGGGAGAAATAATAGACGCTCTAGAGTTAAAAAAAAAACATTGCATCTTTTCAAATACTTGAAAAGGATGTCATACAAAGGAGGGGCAGGATCTGTCCTCCATCATCCCAGAGTGCAGGACAGACAAAAAAATGGGCTCAAGCGACAGGAAGCCAGATTTAGGCTGAAAATCAGATAAAACTTCTCAACTGTTAGAGCGGTACGACCGTGGATCTGCTTGGATTGGGATTCCTGCCTTGAGCAGGGGATGGGACTCGGCGGCCTTTGAGACCCCCTTCCAACTCCCTCATTCTATAATAGTAAACGAGATATTTAAGTAAATAAGTACGGTTTTACCCGTTTCACTCTTCCATGTGTTTTCATGGCCAAGTAGGAATTCGAACTCAGGTCTCCCAAGTCCTGGGAGTCCATCCCCTTTATTCATTACCCCACACTGAGTATCTCAGATGACTCGTGTGGAATAAAATAGAATTATGACTCCTTGGGCCTTGGAGACTCTTAACTGAAGCTTAAAATTGCACACGGTGGCCAGCCCATTTGATATTTAAATAGGATCCATTAAGTTGTCCTTGAATAATCAGGCAACGGGAGGAAAAAAATGATCATTTTTCTATACAAGTACTTACTGAAAAAGAAAAGAGTATGTGTTGCAGGTGTCATTTTAGAACATTGTATTCTTTCTGTCTCAAGGCATCTGCTCCTCCGAAGCAGACACAACATTTTAGAGAAACATGTATTCTCCAGCGAGGCCTCACATAAATAAAAAAAAGAAACACGCTTGTTAAAAATAGGAAGTGTGTCATTTTCTTTGATGAAATTACAAAGTGTTGCGAGTGTTAAGCAACAAGGAAGTTGTTTTAATTCCTTTTGTAAATAAACAATGGGGGAATTCTTCCAGAAATATGATGGAAAACACCTTTTTTTTTTTTGGTTCCTTCTTCAGTTTTAATCCAAAGAATTCAGTATTTTGGGGGACTGTTTTTATTCTGATCTCAGTTCAGAAGGCACTTTTTAATTCACTGGAGAGAATTTAGATTAAACACCTCAAAATCAAGAAATAGGAGGAAAAAAAGGGGGAACTTGTGTTTATATATTATCAAGGCCCTTATTTTCAGTGGCCGCTCAGAACGGCTGCAGGTTATCAGCCTGAAAAAGATGGATTACAGGAAAATTAAATGCAGAGTTTAACGGAGAAATAATCATTTTCTATGAAAGCTAATGACTTCTCTGGAGGCTAGTACCAAGATTTATTGACCCGAGAGGTTAATATTGATCAAAGCCACAGCAAAGAAAATATTAGACCTTGAAGGAAGAATAATCTTGATACTGAAGTCATGCCACTGACAGAGGAGGGCCATATATCTGGCTGTCAACTTTTGAGAATGCCGTGCACATAATGGCAGAGGGTTTTTAATACGTCTGCCATGTTTTGTGTGTGCCATTTTTACTCCCCGTCTGCACAGTTTAACAGCTAGGTCTTGCTCTGGTTCAGCCTAGCTTCCTGGTTAATCGATTCTTTAAAAAAACATACCTCTGGTTAATAAATGTGGGATAGGGTGCTCCTGTAGCCACAATTTGCAAAGCCAGGAGATGGACCGATATTGCTGCACAATATTATGCCTGTGTTGCCAGCAGGAAAAAGGATGCCAAGCTTTACGTAGCCAAGGGCAGCCTGCATGTTGACGACACCCATGGCAGTAATCAAGATGGTCTACAGGGTCCCCTCTTGTGCTCACTGCCATTCACAAAGTGACACCACGCAAGGAGAAACCCCAGAAGCTCATTCCTTTTTTTCATTAGTTAACCACTTCTGACCCAAACACAAACCAATTGTCCGGGATGTTTCTCATTTCTCATTATATCGATCGGAAATGCCCCTTGTTCTTCTTACAACCACCCTAAAAGTCTCTCACTCCCAAATCTACCATGAATTTTGATAGTATTGTGTAAGGACCACAAGCTTGGAAGATGGGAGAAAAAACATGAAGGAGATCTTGATAGGCTCAAGCACTGGGCTGGAAACAACACAATGAAATTTAACAAAGGTATATACCTAGAGGGGAAAGAAACCAAATGCACAAGTTACAAGATGGGGGGATACTCGGTTGAGCACTACTACAAGTGAGATGGATCTTGGAATTGTTACAGCCTGCAAGCTGAATAGGAGCCCACAGTGTGATGTGGCTGCAAAAAAAGCCAATGTGATTTTAGGATGCATTAGCAGAAGTATAGGCTCCAAATCCTGTGAAGTATTAGTCCACTTCTCTTTGGCACTGGTTAGGCCTCATCGAGAGTTCTGTGTCCAGTTCTGGATACTGCCCTTTAAGAAAGATGCCAACAAACGAGGAAGGACAAAGAACTGGGCATGTTGAGTCTTGAGAAAAGGAGATGAAGGGGAGATAAAGAGAGCACTTCTCAAAGACTTGAAAGGTCGTCCTACAGAGAAGGGGCAGGATCTGTCCTCCATCATCCCAGAATGCAGGACACATCATCATGGGCTCAAGCGACAGGAAGCCAGATTTAGGTTGAATATCAGGAAAAACTTCCTAATTGTTAGAGCAGTACAACCATGGAACCTGTCAGGATCTGGCCCGTACTACCCTAGCAGCTGCAGGATTGGGGCCAGCCTGACCCAGGAATGGCCTGGTGTTTGCAGGCTCAGGCCCTGGCCTGGGTAGCAGCTGCTGGGCCACTCAGGAGGCTCAACTGGAAACCTGGAGGGAAGGCCAATTGAAGGAGTGGCTCTCCCTCCCAGAACTGGCCTCAGCAACCAAGGTCTTTGGTTGTGGTGTGTTGACTGCCCCTTCCAACTAAATATTATTCTATGATCAATTATTCTATGATGAAAAAAGGAGTCAGCTTCTGGGGTTTCTCATTGCATGGTGTTGCTTTCTGATTGGTAGTGAGTCAAGAGGGTGCCGTGTAGACCTTCTTGACGGCTGCTGTTGGTGCTGTCAACCTTTGGGAGGGTGGTGAGTGCTCCAACGCTGGGAGCATTCAAGAGAAAATTGGACCACCCTCTGCCCAGTCTGCTTTGATTTGGATTCCTGCCTTGTTGGACTCGACGGCCTTCGAGGACCCTTCCAACTCCATGATTCTAGGATTCTATGAAAAGGCGTCTGCTAGTTTTTCCGATGACGACGCGTCGTTTGTTTCTCCAGACGTATCTTCCTCCAAGGCATATTGAAACTCTCCTGTTTCAGGAAATGCCACTTCTTCGGGCGGCGATGGAAAGTCTGGAAAGCTGCGGCTAGAATCATGATCGTTTCCACTCAGGTCTTTAGGTGGGGGAGGAAGATCCTCAATCGGAAAGGAGATGTCCTTTTCCGTAGACCACGGCAGATCCATACTCCCATAGGACAAAACTTCGTCAACGGGAGACACAATCTCATCCTCGCTGGGAAGTACTGTGGCATCTTCGCTTCTCGGAAGGCAGCTTCGGGCAGAGCGTAACAGCCCAGCTTTAGATGAGCTTGGATGAAGCGTTGCCATTCCCGATTCCGTGGAGTTTTGACTATTGGCTAAGGGACTATTTTCACTTTCCTTAGTTATTCTTCCTGTGCTTTTAGAGTGTTGCAAACTAACACTAGAGTCTTCATCCTCCGTGGAGATTTTTGGGCACTGGACGGTGGCTTTGTCTCCTCTGCTGGATTGAGATTCATTAGCTGCATATTCGTTAGAACGAGCTCTGCCCTCTGAGCCTGACAAGGGTGCAGTGTTACTGATGGACTCCACAGTCTTCAGCAAGGTTTCAGGTACATGTATCGTGGGCTCGTCTTCAAAATGAGATTGGTTTTCTCCGTTCCAAGTCCCTTCCGCTGGGCCAACAGCAGCTCCAGATCTCTTCCATCTTGGCTCCTCTTCGGAGCAGTGACAAGATACATCGGTCGAAGCCAAAGCAGCTGCTGACTCGGCGGCTCCTTGAAAAGCCAGCGTCTTCACCCCACGCCTCTCCGTGCAAGATTCTGGATCAGAACCACTCGAAGAGCTGGCCTTTCTTCCAGAAGCAGACATGGAGACCTGTACAGAATGGGACCCTCTTGTCCAGAGGGAGCCGGGTTTTGGCCTTCCGTTGGCTGACGGTATCACGGGTTGGCCTTCGTAGATTCTTTCCCCGTCTGGGAGGTCTTCCATCATCTTTTCCTGCTTGCATGGAAGTGACAAGTGACCCTGTTTCGAATCACCGCACAAGACAGCCGTGTGACTTCTGCTGTCAGGTGATACCACGTTCCTTGGGTTTGATGTTATCTGTGACATGGCTGGAGTGTCACAAAACATGCCGTTGGAATTATAAGGGGGCTCTTCCTGGAAGACAAATTCTTCTGGAAGGCTAACATCTGTGTCTTGGCCATCCTCAGCTTCTACATCAGAGGCCGAAAATGAGCTTCCGGAGATCCTGATGAGAACGGCATGAGCTTTATGGAATTCCAAATCCAGCTGGGGTTTCTCTGTGTCTGGAGAGAAGCTGCGCCGTTCAGCCCTAGGCATGGCTGAGGTCCAATGTCCAAGCTCCTTGTCTGTAGGATGCCAGTTCTCTTGCATGGATAACTTTCTCAAACTGGTATCCTGCCCGTTACGGTCTTCCTCTTGTTTGCTCACTGAAGGAACAAGAGAGAGAAAACATTTAGATAGTTTGCTCTTCGGTCTTTCCTCCTTGATGATTTTAGAATTCGCAGCAGCTTCTCTGAAGTTCCTGTTTTGTTAAGGATGGGAAAATCCAGCAGGAAGAAAGAAAAGCTTTTTTTTTAAAAAAAATCTCTCTAGTTTTGCTTTGCAAAAACAGGAGTCTCGGAAAAGGAAAATTATTGCAGTTCTGGGCGAATGACACCAAGATTTATGCTGAGATTTATTTATTTAAAATGTGTATCTCTCACCTTTCTCTTTTTGAGAACCTGAGTCAGCTTGCAATATTAAATATTGAAACAACCAATATTAAGAACGAAAGCACCACATTTAGGGAACCAGGCTTCAATTGGGTGCCCGCTCAGAAACAGCATGGTGGCTTCCTTGCCCTGCCTACTCTGGTACGCTGCCTCCAATTGGGTGACCACCAAAGGGGGCGGGCAGCCGAACCAATGAACACCTCTTCGCCCGTTGGTGAAACTGGCATGAACCGCCAAACCGGTAGTTCGTGCCCTGCTCTGGTAGCATAGCTTCTGTGCTTGACATAGGGTCCTTTGTCCCATATACCTCCACTATATACACATACACCTCCTTATATTTATCCACACACTCATCACTCATAGGAAACGTGATCTTCTGGGAGTACTTCCTCCAGATGTCAAAGTTACCTGCGTTCCCCATGACGGCTGGGCCAACTGGTTGGTTCCGGAAGGAATGAAAGCCCTTGGCTCTAACATCCAGGGGTTTGAGATGTTGAGCATCCACCCATGGCATCTGCTTCAAGAATTGCTGTTCAGTCTTCATCCCTCGGGGCGAAATTTCCCTCCTCTTGGCAGGAAAGCTGTAAAGTATTAAACAGCAAGTAACACTCAAGAGATTTTTGAATCCTAGAATCCTAGAATTATTGAGTTGGAAGGGGCCTCTAAGGCCATCAAGTCAACCCCCTGATCAAGGCAGGAATCCTAATCAAAGCAGATCGGACAGATTTTCTCTCGAAGGTCTCCAGCATTGGAGCATTCATAACCTCTTTGGTTCCATCGTTGTGCTGCTCTAACAGTTAAGAAGTTTTTTCCGATATTCAGCCGAAATCTGGCTTCCTGTCACTTGAGCCCATGATGATGTGCCCTGCATTCTGGGATGATGGAGGACAGATCCTGCTCCTCCTCTGGAGGACCACCCTTCAGGTCTTTGAAAAGGGCTCTCCTCTCTCCCCTCCGTCTTCTTTCCTCAAGGCTAAACAGGCCCAGTTCTTTCAGGAGGGTCCAGTTTAACAGACACGGGTTGTACACTCCTGTCCAAGCAGAGCTTTTAAAAAACTAAATGAGTAAACCTCTAAGGGCAACGTGTTTCGTTCCACACCAAGGAATACCTACAGAAATAACGAATCGGAACGAGGCTGGTTATTCTGTAAACATGGCACACCGATGAGTGCAAAAACTCAACAGCCATGGAGCAAAGGGGGTGAGAACTCTTTTGAATCTCCACCCCGAAGCCAATCCAGGTAAAGACTCTGCGAAGCTTCTCAAGGCAGCGTCTGCCCTGGAGCGAGATTAAAAATATCAGCAATTCCTCGATTGCCAGTCACGAGGAGCGAAAGTGAAGCCAGCAATCCTTTTTAGAGGTGCCGGTGACCGATAATCAATAGCAACATGAATTATAGATCAGTTTCATGCGAAGGTTTATTTGAAAGCATTTCCATTAGTCGGATGCAGGCAGCCTTGCACTTAACGTACCCGCCAGAGTTCTCTATGGGAACTGACAGTGCTAAGGAGAAAAAGGCATGTTTTTATGGCTGTTGGGAAAGCCTCTCGGGCTGATAAAATTTCAATATGGATTCCGTCTTCCATAGGCATCAGGGCTGCATGACGCAAGACCTTCCTGGGGGAAGGAGCCGGTGAAAGACAAGGAACCACACAAAGCACAATGGTCACACACTGGACCTGGCCCACTAACCACCACTAGTGGAATGGTGCTGTTGAGAAATGAGGATTCAGTCTCCATAGGCCCCTGGCTCTTTATAAGATCTGTTTAAAAGCAAGCCTGGGTGTGCTTCTTTTTCAAACAGGAAGTTAAACCTCTCCAAGCCATGAAGGCGGCTCGCTAGGCCTTTTTCCCCAGGCGAGTGCCATTCAGGGACCTGTAAGGCAGGAAATCACACTAGTCCATGCGTGAGTAACCTCGAAGATCAACTACTGCACGGCTCTCTACGTGGGGCGACCCTTGAAGGTGGTTATGGAAGCTGCAGCCGCTGCAAAATGTGGCAGCCAGGTTGGTTTCAAGTATCTTGAGATACGATCATATCTCCCCAGTCCTGGTGCGCTTGCTCGGGTCATCTGTATGCTTCCGTGCCTAATTCAAGGTATTAATGTTAATCAATATAAGGCCCTTACTGGTTTGGGACCTCACTAAGCCACCTGTATATAGCATAGTCTCTGGTTCCATCTAGTGTCCAGTCCTAGTAATACACCTTGGGAATGCGTATTTCTTGGTTTTATTTATTTCTTAATTTCAGGCAGTGGATAAGTGAAACCGTGGGTACTGAGTATCTAGTTTTTGAGATAACTGCCAGACTGAAAGTTAACACCCAACAGGTTGTACCGAAAAGTGGCTTGATGTTTTTCTTACCTGCCCTTGCCTTTTCCCTGCTGGCCGCTTCCAGCTCTTGATTTCCCGGAACGTGATGCCTCATTGGTGTCTTCGTTATGGATATTAAGCATCTGCTGAGGGGACTTTCCTGACTGCTCACACAGTTGTTTCCAGAGCTGGGCTGTCGTCTGCTGCAGCACCAGAAGGTCTTTCTGCTGTTTTAAAAGCAGCTTCCTTTCCTGGTGGGCAGCCCGGCAGAGGTTCTGCAGGTGCCAGATTTCTGCCTGCAAGGAAGCAGAGAAGGCTCTTCATGCGCCCAGAAGGGATATGGGTCTGTGAGCCCAAGATGCCCAACCTTGACCAGAGTGGGGAGCTTCCATGCCACGCAGCGGGGCGGGGGGGAAGCTGATGCCGTTCACGGCTGCATCCACAGAATTGGAATGTTTCGATCAAGCAAAGAGCATTTACAGATTTTTGGTTCTTAATGTGAGCAAAACAGATGGGAACAGGACCTCTGCAAATTACAAATTACAATGTATTTTATTTGGAAAGGACTAATTCAGGGGGAGAAATGGTGTGGCTGTAACAGAGATGCAAGAGATAGCCCAAGCAGGTACGGGCTATAAGTGAAAGCCTATGTTTACCTTCCATTAACTAAGCTCAAAATGAAGCACGCTAAATGCAAGATAGGCAGGTGAGGAAAGCCACGTGCGATGCCAAACCGATGTCTTTCGCCCACCTAAGGCAGCGCCTCTTTCAAGATGGTGCAAAATGCGTTTGAACCTTGATTACAAGTTTCCAGGACCATCAGAGCAGGCGAGCCAGCAGCCGTCCCCCAATAATTCAGCACAGGCTACCACCAAGCACGGTTGCTTTGTTACCAAACGTTAACGAAACCCCGTTTGGAGAGCTTTCTGACCCAGAGCAGCTCTTGAGAGAATGTGGGCCCTTTCCACAGCCACCTCACCTGCTCCTGCTTCAGTTTCGTGAGAAGCACGGACTGCTTTTCGATGAAGGCTGAGGTTTCCGCGGCATCGCCCAAGCTCTTCCGGCAGCTGAAAGTGGAAAAGACATTGAAATCAAAGCAGGAGGGAGGTAGTGAATGCCGAAGGGTGGTTGCTCATTTACAACGGCCCTCACCAGCTTTCCAACCGGTATGGATTCAGGAAAGAGGCAAAGACGGGATGCCTTGAATCGTAAGCCTGAAATCGACATTGACACAGGCATAGAGACGGCCCGGGCGGCTCACCTCGTCTCGTGTTCCAGCCAAGCCAGCTCAGCCTTGGTCTTCTCCTGAAGGGCTTTCTCTCGCAGCTTGAGGAGGGCCGTTTGGTGCCGGCCACGCAGCTCTTCTTCCCGCAGGGACTGTTCGACCATGCTCAAGCCGAAGTGGCGAAAGGTACTGGAGCTCCCGTAGAACTGGCTGATCTCACTCCACTGCGAGGAGAAGCGTTAGCGGGATCAGACCAACCCAGTGCCCTTGGGGCCGGGCGTCGAGGTTCATGTTCCCAAAGGGTCCCTTGTTTCCGGCCCACGGGCACCTCTGAGACCTTGAGGAACCCCGGTGTCTGTGGACTGCCACTCCCCAAAAACCCAACCAGCACAGCTGGGGGTGAAGGCTTCTGGGAGTCGCAGTCCAAGAACATCTGGGGACTCAAGGTGGGGAACCACTGTCCCAGACCCTTTCCTGAGAAAAATGTTCCGTCTTCCTTCCCATGGGACACACAACCAACAGAGACTTGTCGCCACCTGTTTTCATCGTTCACCGTGTCTTTCTTGTCTCTGCGTTTCAACATCAGGACAAAAGCAGATTCTAGAAGCTGCTTTCCACATGTCGTTATAGGCGTGGAGCCTGTCCATTCAATCCTAAGAGCCGGATTTGGGATTTTTGACTGACTCACAACCGCCAGAAGAGTTGAGTCCAGAGGAGAAGCATTCCTTGCCAACCGGCCAACCTTGATGCAGCTTCCGAACGCAAAGAAATAAAGCCAAAGCAAGTAATAAAGATTCCCAGTTTAGTGGATAGAGTGGCGGATTCTGGAGAACAGGGTTCGATTCCCTGCTCGGCCATGGAAGTTCCACTAGGGGAAGTGGAACTGATAAAACCACTCCTTAAATATCTCACTTCCCTTGAAAGCTCTTGTTAGGGTGGCTATCCGTTGTTTCCGACTTGACTTCACAAAACACACACACACACACACCCCACAAGTAATAAAGAGCCAATTAAGAGGAGGAGGATGGGCTTCCTTGCATGCGCAACCCCTTACCTGGCTGGTGGAGTCCGGTGGCTCGGTTCTATCAACTGGCTCTTCTGCGGGGACCGTATTGCTGGGGTTGACAGAAAGCGAAGACGTACCACAGGCTTGGGGCTGGGCCAGGATGTGGCCACTTGGTCCAGGTTGAAGCCCTGGGGGAAAACAGCATATTCCCCTTGTGCCTCTTGGCATAAAGTGGGGCAATCTCTCAAACCCCATTGAGTCCCTCCTGAGCCTGTTCGCTCAGACGCCAGTTCTTTGAGGCCGAAGGCCCTTTGTGACTGTGGTTACCACTGCTCTTTTAGGGCTAAACTCTAAACGGCAGATGAAATGACAGATTAATTACAGCATTAAACGCTCAAACTGCACTTGAATGCTGGAGACGTTGTTCTGCTCCAAGCTTGGAAATAACGTGCTAAAACGAATGCGCTGACATTCAATTCGCTCTTGGTTTTGGCTCCACCTCAGAAAAACACCCTCAAAAACCTAATGTTTAAGGACAAGATTTCAAAACGTCATTCCAACAGTTTCAATTGTTGGAATTACATGTCGTTTTGTAGAGAGGCTATGCTGGCCCACATGATCTCTCCCGGATAAGTTAATCAGTGGATAGTGATTCCCGTGGATAGAGGGGTCCTACCGTATATAAATACTAAAAAGGATCAAACAAATACTATGCAGAAAACATAAGCGACACCAAAACGCATTCAAAGCAGTAAGGGACACCAATCCATTAAAAAACCCCACTCAGGCAGCCGGCCACCCTTTCCTTTCCACCCCACAACGGTTCTTCTGCCATTTGTCTCTGGATGCTTCTCACCCACTAACTTGACGGAATGCCAAGTCTTGTGCAATCGCACCACAGTGTTGCGTTCCCCATTTAACTGGCTTCCAACTGGGAGGCCTGGAGTGGATTGCATCGCTTTCCACTATTTTCAAATGCCTCTCCAAGCATGATCTATCGTTCTGCTTTGCGTTGCTTCGCTTTTAAGTGAAATTAAAGAAAAGAAAGAGAGAAACCCAATTAAAGGGAGAGAGGGGGGAAGAGAGGAACAGAAGATTCATTTCTCTCTCCCTCACTTGCTGGCTCGTCCTCTCTCCCTCCCAGCTTTCTCTGTGTGTTTTTTTTGCTAATCTCAGCAATCCTTTCAAATACACTGGCCGCCACCTTGAAAAGTGTGAAGCGGCGGCTAGACTCTGTCCAGGAGGCAAGGAGGGGGGGTCACTACCATGGCTGCACAGAAGGGAGCCCCCTTCCTGGGACTTATGTCCAGTTATGCTATTAAAGCAGTGGTTCCCAACCTGGGGTCCCCAGATGTTCTTGGACTACAACTTCCAGAGATCCTGGCCAGCACAGCTGGTGGCGAAAGCTTCTGGGAGTTTTAGTCCAAGAACATCTGGATGACCCAAGGCTCTAGAACAGTGGTTCCCAGCCTTGGCTCCCCAGATGTTCTTAGACTACAACTCCCAGAGTCCCTGGCCACACAGCTAGTGCTGACGTCTTCTGGGAGTCGTAGTCCAAGAACATCTGGGGACCCCAGGTTGGGGAACATTGTTTTAGAGGAATGCAGCCGTAAGCGCTGTCCAAATTGCCAGCACGATGTCGGAAATTTCTCTCATGAGACCTTATTTATTAAATTCCAGGACCTAAATTCTCCCCTCAATGCTGCTTGGCCAGCGCCCCAAGCCATTAGGTGTTGTTAACAGTAAGACCCAGGCCGTAGGCAAAAGCCCTTGTTTCTCGGTGCACTTACGAATGAGCGAGCTGCGCCTAACTCACTAAACTCGTACAGTCTACTGAAACACAACCCAAGGAGCAGAGAAGGAGAAAATGGGAAGAGATAAGGGAGATAATGTTCTCCGAATAGACACACATGCTCACACACATCAATTTTCTTAAGTTGCAGCTTACCAAAATGGTCCTCGGTGCCATCTTCCTGTGGCCCAATATTTTGGCGGGAGCTGATAGATTGTCTAAGAATGAACAGAGAGAAATGTGACGTATCTGTGGCTTCCCCATCGCTCACAAAAGATTTGATTCCTCTCATTAATTTGGACTTATAGTCACCCGTGAAGCAGGAGAGTGACTCATAGAATCCCGTGAAGCTAATAACTTGTTCGTTACAAATACACGCTTCAGATTATATCAAACAGATTATTCTGTACTGGGACATCATGAGGTGACCAACAGGAAAATCAAACAGACGATATAATAATAATAAAATAAAATAAATAATTGGAAGCAGAAGATGGAGAAGCTCTATTCTTTCTGCCAAAACAAGACCAGGAGCAGATTGTATTACTGACAATGAATAGTTCATATCAAAGAAATAAAGCTAAGAAAAATGGCAGAAGAATCGCAATGCCCAGATATAATTTAAATCATATTTCTGGTGAAAATCCATGTAAAGAGCAGAACCGCCTACGAAACTCAGTTGGCCACGAAGCAGAAGAGCTAAGGACTGAAACCAGAGATGTTGACAGGGAAGAATGCAAAACCGCTATTTTTGTAGGCAAAAGAGAAGCCTGGGTAAATGACTGGTGAAACTCGTTTAAATTGTTAATAACGGATGAGAATCCTAAATGTGACTTTTCTGCAATGGACACAGAGGAAAACAAAGAACTATTATAATAGAAATCGCAAAGACACACAGAAAGGCAGCTGAGAAGGAAAAACCAAGAAATCTAAGAGAAATTTAAACCAAGATGTTGGACCTGTGGGGATCAATGAACTGATCAGGATAGGAATAAATACAACATGGAAACGATATGCCGAAGGAAGAGATGGGAGAACATGAGAGTCGGTCCAAGGTGGATTCTGTCGTGTGTCTTCAAGATGATGAAGAACCATTAGTGAATACTGCAGAAACTAGCTTCAAATCCACATGTCAGACTCTGGAACTCCCTCCCACAAGAGGCCAGGCTGACCCCACCTTTGCTGTCCTTCCTCAAACAATAATTTATTGTTTGCTTATTTTCAGTATTTCTTTATTTCTTTATTTGTCTAATTGATAGACTGCCTTTCTCCCAATGGGGGCAACTCAAGGCAGCTCACAGTGGTTTGGTTTGGTTTTAATTAAATTAAAAACACAATAAATTATACATTAAAAGCAATTAAACTGTAATGGTTACCAAAAAACACTCAACGATTAAAAACTTTAAAACAGCATCCGTAGCCAGTGTCATTTGGCTGCTACTTTTTGCAAAAAAGGTTGTGAAAGAAGCTTTTAAAAGGCTTTTAAGAAGCCAGACAGATCTCAGCCTCTTTTAGAAGGGGGAAGTCTTCTGGAAGCTTCTGGAAAGCAGATGTGACATCACTGGAAGATGATAAGCCGGGCTCCTTTGGTGTTGGATTTGAGCTAAAAGCTGTCAGTTTGGACCCGAGAACCACCCTACTTATGCTTCAAAACACCTTCTACTGAGCTTAGCTAAACGGATTAGTGGGAAATGCGTGAAAAAACCAAAATCGTGCATTTAGAGATCGGTCAGAAGGAAAGTGATGGCCCCGTGGCAGATGTTTTTCTGCCCAAAGAAAGAGGGAGAACCTGTTTTTATTGCATCAGCAATCTGCTTAAAGGAAATCTCATTTCTTTTTTCTTTTTTTTCTTTTTAAAAATATTTTAATAAGCTTTTCTTTTGTTTTTCCTGCCAGGGAGTGACCCAGAAACAGCGAGACCCGGTAGGTAACGCAGTTGATTCATGGTAATGTTGAGATGCTACTGCACCCGTGGAGGGTGGTGAGCAAGGAGAGAAGCCTTCCGCCCCATTGCACAAGCCACCCCAGGAAGGGAATTTGAATTCCTTCTTTTTCCCTTCATGCATTTGTGGAAGCAAAATTCGACTCAGCCTCCTCTCACCAGAACTTCATACAGGCTCGGTGCTGCCTACAAAGTCAGGGTTTTTCAAAGAAATTTTGCCTTCCGCGGCCACCTCATTTCTGATTCTCCTCTTCCTTCCTTTAGGGCCAAACGAGACAGGATCCTTTCCTTAGTCGCCCATGAGTACGACCATCTTTACCTCTAGGGAAGGTAACTTTCAGCATTTTTATCCTCAAAGTCTTCCTATATGCAATACGAAGCTATTTGCCAATTTTGGCAAATTCGTATCCTGAGCAAAACAGAATTTCGCACCTGTTCCTAGCTCTTAATTTTGCTTCGTTTTCTTTTTGGACTACAAAAGGACT
Organism: Intellagama lesueurii; assembly: GCA_037013535.1. Classification (NCBI taxonomy): domain Eukaryota; kingdom Metazoa; phylum Chordata; class Lepidosauria; order Squamata; family Agamidae; genus Intellagama; species Intellagama lesueurii. The sequence goes on along the minus strand of JBAJHW010000017.1, from coordinate 1,069,191 downwards.
GTGGTACTTGCAGAGGTTGATGCCAAGCCAGCCACACACACATATCCCGTGGATGCCAAAAAATGCGGAAGTATTGAATACTACTGTACAGGAAAACATGCCTGTTCCACCTGCTCCCCCACCACCAGCAGCAAAGGCATTCAAAGGTGCTCATGTGGGCCACCACGGTGCCCAAAGTGGCAAAATGAGGGAAGGGGCACGGTGGAAGCTCTCTGTTGAGACAAAACAGGTTTGGCTTCCTGAGTAATTACATTGATCAAGGGGGAAAACAAACCCAGACCAACCAATCTATCTTATTACAGCTTTTGTCCCAAGTCATGTCAATTACAGCCGAAGATCTTTCCCCACCCCCCATCTGGACATGCAAGGATTTCTCTGTCTGAAATGGTCATTAGTTGCTTATGGGTAAATAAATCCCTGGCCAGCAAGAAGGAGGAGGAGGAAGACAAAGAAGGCGGAAGAAGGCAACCTTCCAGATGCTGGTGTTGGGTTAAAGGCAGAAGGTGCCGTTCCAGTGAAATCCGCAGAGAGACAAAACTCTGAGAAGAGAAGAAGGCGTTTACGCAGACCATGGTTGTTGTTTCCCCCCCGTTTTGTAGGTTTCATCCGTTTTTTTCTTCCACCTTCCAAAAAATAAACCCTTAATATCTGCATTGCATTTTCAGGTAGACAAAGTGCACCGTGCAGCTTATAGACAAGAAAAATAGTGCTCCCCCCCCCACATGTCCAAGGATCCATTTTCTGCCTCCCGGAACATCTGGGGCCACACAGACACCCCAGCATGCAAAAACCATGATAAAAAAATGAACCTTTTCGATTCGGGGGGGGGAGAAAAGAAAAGGAGGTTCCTTGGTTCAGGGCAGCCATGGGACCGATTAAAAAAAAAATTAAACTGCCGTTCTTGGTAATTCATTCCATTCTTTTTCCATCAGCACATTGCTATAAATGGTGAAGTCCAGTGGTTCCCAACTTTGGGTCCCCAGATGTTCTTGGACTACAACTCCCAGAAGTCTTTGCCACCAGCTGGACTGGCCAGGGTTTCTCAGAGTTGCAGTCCTTTATTTCACTTGGAATTCATTGAATTCGTTGATTTGAATTCTTCTTACTTTGAATTGAATTCTTTCACTTGGAATTCATTGAATTCGTTGATTTGAATTCTTACTTTGAATTGAATTCTTTCACTTGGAATTCATTGAATTCGTTGATTTGAATTCTTCTTACTTTGAACTGAATTCTTTTACTTGGAATTCATTGAATTCGTTGATTTCAATTCTTCTTACTTTGAATTGAATTCTTTTACTTTGAATTCATTGAATTCGTTGATTTGAATTCTTCTTACTTTGAATTGAATTCTTTTACTTTGAATTCATTCAGTTCATCAATTTGAATTCTTCTTACTTTGAACTGAATTATTTTTTTATTTTAAATTCATTGGAGCCGCAGAAAATAAATCTGGGCCCTCTTCCAGAAAATAACCAGCAGGCCAGAGAGTTTTCTTCCCTAAATCAATTCTTTAGAAATAAATCGTAATACAAAGATGATGCTTCACAGAGGTTTCGTAAGGGTTCCCTTCTGTAAGATAAACTACATTGACCCCTTGGAACATCCGAAATGCATGGTATGTGAAAATTAGTAGTACGACAGCTATTGTTATTTTTCCTACATTTCTGTTTTAATTAAAATAGGAACGCAGATATATTAATGTTGCTTCTTTCCACTTTCCCTTTTGCAAGTACTGTAAAAAAAGGGGGGGAGTGAAAACAATTGCTGTAAATAAATCTACGGGATCCAATTGGTTAAATCTCTCGTTAAGCTGGAGCAGAAACGGGATCAGTGGGGATTTAGGAAGGTAGTCCTAAAGACAATCAATTTACTCCGGAGCCGTCACGGCCATATGCTTAAACACTGTCTCTGGGGAGGGGCGAGATTAATGCAAAAACCACATGCAATTTAGGACCATATTTTTTGGATTGCACCACTTGGGAGATGTGGTGAATGCGAACCTCAACCTGGAAAAGTTGTTTTCGGGATCTCTCAGAGTCCACCACCCAAACAAGAAGCTTTCCAAGCTCAGATACACCGACTTGGGGATTTTCAGATCATGGCTCCCATCATCCACATCCCACACTCCCCTGCTTCTGGGGACGTTGGCTGCTATAGTCCCCACACAGCTGAGTAAGTCCAGGCAAAGCCCACGGCTCAGCCGGCAGACGAGATGCAGCCAGAGCTGGAGAGAGACCGTCTGCAGAGCAGAATCTCTTAAGACTGCATCCAGGCCTCTGAAGAAATGGACCTCCTGGATAGCTCTGTGGCTTAGCCTGTCAGATGTTGGGAGTTCGAATTCCCCCATGGACGGGGGCTGGACAGGGGCTGGACTCGGTGATCTATAGGGTTCCTTCCAGCTCTGCAGGTCTAAGAGGATGATGATGGGAAACATCCAAATTAGATTTTGTCATTGAGCTGGATGGAGAGCTCAGAGGGTTGAAGTCTCCGGCTGCACAGCCAGAGGTTGGGAGTTCGATTCCCCCACGTTGCCTCCTTGACAGGGGATGGACTGGATGATCCCGATAGGCTCCCCTTTTCCAGCTGTGCCGTTCTAAATCTGCCTTAAAATCCTGTGTTTGGAGCAGCAGAGCAAGGAGAAGCAAGCGTCCGTGGCCTTTGGCTAAGGGAACACTGCCATCCCATGGGCACGTGTTGAGCTGCACTTGTCCATCGTACGGGATCATGAATGCATCGTGCTAGGGTGAAATGGTCTCTTATCAAAATATGAAAGCAAGCCAAGCTGCAAAGGGAGGGCTGTTCTTCTTACCACCAAACACCACGGCCCCCTCCAGACCAGCGGGCTTCTCTGCTTACTTAGAGACTTCTACTCTTCCTTCCAAAGCAGAACAGCTCCAGAAAAAAGCAGATCCAAACATCAAGCTGAAGGAATTCGAATAACCCTGCTGTTCGCTCACAACACGAACCCCCTTCTCATTTCTCAGGCCTCCGCATGGCTGTGCTTACCTTCCAGGGAGACGCTGAGGTGTGGCCATGAGGCCCCCGGGTCTGGTCTGTCCCTGGGAGAGGTTTTTATCCCTGTGGAGTCCTTCATTCACAGCCCATCCTTTAGAAAAAGTCAGAAATGGGAAGAATGCAAGGCATTGAGGCTTGATGCTTGAGGTGATCATTTCGCTGCTTTTTAATACATTACATTGACTCCAGCGGTGTGTGCTGACATTGGGGAGGTTTCACTGAATAATGTAGGGCTTACATCTGAGGAAACACGCACAGGCTCAAGCTCTCAAGCAGCCAGCTAATATTGTGATTGTCTCTAGAGAACCTACAGTTTTTTGGAAAAAGATTATCCTGAGTGACACAGCGCTATTTCAGATATAAGGAGCTGCCCACGCTGGGTTGATGTATTGCTGTAGCGCTATGGCACTTATTAAAAATAAAATAGATCACACTGAAGATAAGAGCTTTTAAAACACAACCCAGATGACTCCAAATATTCCCACCTTGTCATAACCTTCATCAGTTTTTGTCACTGCTGCTGTGTACCTCTGTGTTATATTACCTGATTATTTTCTCTCTCCAACCCCTTTTCATCCCATAGAAGTTAAATTAAGCTATTGATTTATAACAGAAAGAAAAGGGAGCCAACAAATACCCTGTAGGAAACACAGTTAAGTAAACGGGGCAATTCAAGAATGGCTGAGTATTAATTTCCTCTGCTGGGGGAGGTACCAGAATGAGAAAAAAATGGCCTGGACACTGAATCTGCCACAGGAAACATTATGTTTAAAGGCGATCCTGAGTCCAAAAAGCTTCAGGATTGCTTTGTTTGTTTCTGTTTCAGCAGCCTATTTGGTTGGTGCTTTTGCGTGGAGAGAAGGTCGGAATCTGGCTAGCAAAAGTCATGCCCCACTGCTTAAATATCAAAAGCTGAGAGCGGCTATGAATGGGAAGCAGCACAGTTTGCTCCAGGTACCATCCTCGACAATGCCTATCTCCCCCGGGAAATTTCAGGAGAGAAAGGATTTTAAAGTTCAGTACGACCCCCGTATCCGTGGATTCACTTCTTATGTCCTGCAAATTATGTTCTGTAATTCCCATTTCCTCAAAGAGCACAGGAGGAGGGAACAATAGGAAAAAAAATGTGTCTGCTAACCTTGATGTACATCCACTGAGCCTGCTTTGTCGGCTACGCCGTGCTTTTCCTCAGAAGATCTATGCCTTAATATCTCGCTGCCAGGCCTGGAGGTTAGCAAACAAGGCAGTCCTTTATCAGGGTGGGCTGCAAATCCATCTCCATGGACGATCTTCTCTTGGGTCTTGCCAGCATCTCTTGAAGGTTTCTGGGAGAAGCTTGGATCCCAAATGGCGTCTCCATCCAGTGCAGTACCAGCTCCCGTCTGAGGAATCTCTGGCTTCAGGATCGTAGAAGACAGCTTGGAAAGAGTTGGCGCTCCAGACAACGCTCCTTGTCTTTCCAAATACATGGGCTTGTTGATGACCTGAAGCTTCCCCATTTCTCGGTCCAGTCGCTCACTGAGGTCCTGAGCCAGGGTGTGAAGGGCTTTTACTCTGTTCTCCTTGGCTTGAGAGGGAGAAACGGTTGACTTTTCCCAGGGCGTCAATTCCTGGAGGCCAAAGATGGGCTTTTTCGATGGACGCCCTCTCTCTGGAGTTGTGCGACAGCTGGCAACCGTTGGGGAATCTGAAATGGTTCCCGCTTCTGCAGTTCTGGTTATCTCCCGATCCAAGTCACTAATGGAACAGGGGGAATGGCAACAGCATTTGTGTGTCAAGAAGAACAAGTGGCTTTCACGGATGCAAAATGTCTCACACCTTAAGTGACCGGGGTGTGTGTGTGTGTCCCGGTGAACTTCTTAACGGTTATCTGATGTGGGCTGCCCCGTGTGCCATTGCTGCTCAAAGGGAAGTCCTATGGAACTCAATGGGGCTTATCTCTGAGCAGACATCTTATGTCGGTCCCACGGTCCATGTTTGTTTACGACACCCCTAGGCTGTTATCCAACCAAGCTGGTCTCAGGAACCTTTCCTTCCCAAGTAGATTCTTTCATAACTGTTTTCGGACCAACCGTTCTTGAATCAAAGCAAAAATACTGAGTGGAGCCTAGAGTGCAACCCGAACCCGAACCTTTACCTTTCTCTTCTTGGCTTTCCCCTTCGGCCGTATCGCACACCTAAGCAACTGGGGAGCAAAAGCGAACATCAGGTTACCTGTGCAATTTGGCCTCGTTCTTTAGGAGAGCCTGCGATGACCGGTGGAGCCATGCCCTCATTTCTGATTGGGGCTGTTCTTCTCTTTCCCGTTCCTGAAATTTAAAACCACACCTCAAACTGCTAGAACTGCTTTATGGCAGAAAGAGGGTGGCCGCATTTAACCCCGTTATTTGGACAGCCTGAATGATAAGAGCTGATGTTTGTGATACTTGGCACGCTTGATTGTGTAAACCACCATCTCCTCCTTTTGTTGACTGTTTTTATTCGTTGTCGTTTCTATGGGTTATTTTTTGAAGTTCATAACATTTTAAAGTGATTTATAAGGTTTGGTATAGGTTTATTTTTCTTTATTTTGACGTTATTATATTTTGGTTTCGATGTAGATTATTGTCTTATTTTTTGCTGTGAACCACCCAGCGTGGCCTTGGTGGACAGATGGGCAACACAGAAATAAAACAAAGTTAATAATCCTAATCCTAATACTGCGCCGATATTTAACAGATACTTAGGTTTTTGGTTAAAACTTGTATCTGTTATATAATACCAGTCCATGTTTTTATAATTTTGACTGTGCCTGGTGTTTCTGTATAATAATAATAATTCTTTTATTGAGGCTCACGCGGATCTCTTGGGGTGGAAGAGGAGGGAGGCGCTGGCACTTGACCCAAGGGCGAAATGTAGTAGTCACATCTCCAACTGCCACCCGCCCCCAACCCCAAGAGCATGCTCTTCCTCTGGAACTAACAGCGGTCCATGGCTTAGGACACCCCCCCCCCCGGCATGACCGCTGGTCCATGGGAACCCATCACAGAAGGAGCTGCGGGCACAACCCTTTGTTCACAGGACCGTCCCTCGCCCGCTGCTCCTCCTTCCTCCCGATGTCCTTACCAGGCCACAAATAGCTTTGGCGCATGTTGTAGGAGTCGCTGCCCCGTTCCCCCGCTGGACCTCCGTGCCGCTCTTTCTCCTTCCGAAGGCTTCCTTCTGTTTCCTGTACACGTCCTGCAGCCTGGTGTTCCTCGCTTCTTGGGCTCGCTTTGAGGCCAATTTTTCTTCCCGAAATCTCTTGTTTCTTTCTGCCAACGTCTTATTCATGAACGCGTGGATCGGCTCAGGACCCTGGAGACGCCTGCTGCCTCTTCTTGCTATGTCACGGCACGTCGGTGGGCTTTCCTTGCCTGGCGTATGATTTCTCTGAGAAGACCCTCTCCTTTGTCCCGTCCAAACGGCGGAGGGCCTTCTGGGGTCCACGAGGCGGGCACCGGGAGAATGATGAGCATCTGGACCAGGCTTGGACGGTCCCTTCTCCTCTCTTCCTGTGGCAGCTCCCTGACACTTCACTGTCCTCTTTTCTACACCAAGGTTGTTCCGGGGCCTCGTGCTCCGATTTCTTGACCCTCGAGGGCTCTCCTTATCCACGAGCATCTGGTTTTCTTTTCTCTCCTGCCCGACATTTCTCCTCACCCTTGGCATGGCACCATCATGTTCTCCAAGGCTTTGTTTGACTTCACACATCACCCGATGTCTTTTAGGTTCTGCGGAAAGAAGTGTATAGTTTTGCATCCTCTCAGAGCGACCACCCATTCTTCTCTTGTCTCCATGTTCCTCATGCAATTTACAAAGTGAACCCCGAGTCGTTAGAATCCTATAAGCGTTGGGTTGCTGGGTCCACCCCCCACCCCAAACAAACAGACAACCCACAACTTAAAACATCCGTCTCAAATAGCCACACAATGTATGCTTAAAAACATCCAATGAAGGAAAGACCACCATTCTCTGAGGGAGTCTGTTCCACATGGACGTAGCATCAGGAAATTCCTTCTATTATTGAATTAAAAATCTCATATTTGTTTTGGTCATTTGAATCCACTGGATCCCACCTTCCAGAGCAGCAGAAAATAATGCTTGGTATGGTGGGGGGCCAGATATACAGTGGACTAGAGATAAAACTAGCAATAGGTGTTCGTTCAGACTCAGGTGTCTAGAGATTCGGGAACAAAGATCCCAAGGGGTGCAAGAAGAGACGGTGAAAGAGTCTTCAAAAGGAGACAAAAATATCAAAACTGATAAAGGACTTGAAAAGATGTACCAAGAACGCTATCCATCCCGTGGTCTCTGGCTCCCTCTAAGGGCCGGTTCTGGTAACGTCACCTTTAGAAATATCTATTTCTAGAATTTTTCTTTTAATAGTTTTAATATTTTCAGACCTCTCCTGAAATTTCCCTGGGGAGACAGGCGTCTTCGAGGATAGTACCTGGAGCAAACGGCGCTGCTTCCCCTTCTGAGCCGCTCCTCAACTTTTGATATTTAAGTAAGGGGCCAAGAATTTTCCTAGCCAGTTTCTGGCCTTCTCTCCATGCAAAAACATTGACTGAATGGACTGCTGAAATAGAAACACAGCAGAGAAGGATCTTATCAAAACACACATTCCAGTTAGGTGCCGTTACTTGCGCGTTTTCCTTCTGTTGCAAGATTCCCGGTGGGTTGCTGGATCCCCTGCCTTGAGCAGGGGGGGTTGGACCTGATGGCCTTAAGAGGCCCCATTCCAACTCCATGATTCTAGCATTCTATGAAACCAAATCAGAGGACCCTTGCTCAGCCCCAGGGATGTACACGGAAGACTCCCCGAGCACCTCTGATCTTCCTTTGAAAACTAAGGCAAACGGATGAGTCAGGATCACTGGCTATTCCATTCTTCCATCAACAGAAGGATCGTACCTTAATCTATGGCCCTTTAAGTCGAACCAAGGTTTCCCTGAGATTGAGGGGACTCCAGATCCTTTAAAAGGAGAACCAACTATAAGAATCTCCTTCTGACATAGAAGTCCTAAAGGGGATCTGTGGCGATTCAGGCCCACAAGGGCTAAATTCAAACGGATTGTCGTGAGTTTATCCACGTCTTCCTGAAAGGCAGATCCACCATATGGCAATGAGCCACCAGACCAAGGCGATGAGGAATCTCGGAAAAGGCTCCGGGCTCTTTCCGAGCAAGTGAGGTTTAACCAGAGCTTGGGGAAATTACCAAAATCCTGGTTCCCTGAGTGGGGAAAACCACGGTGGCTCTCCTGCATCCCCAGCACATAGCCTTTTGCTTCCAGGCAAAGATGAATATTTTATAGCCGGACTGACTTAATTTTTTGTTAACTGCCGCAAATCCTCCTATTCATCAAACTTGGAAGTACTTTGCCTCTGACCTGTGACCTCCCATTCATCTCCTCTTGGCCTCGTTTTGGCTTCATCCCTGACAGGAACTAATGGCCGGGCCAGCTTAGCTTTTCGCCAGCCACCAACCCTGACAGTTACCATGATGAATGGGCCACCCGGCAAGGGTGGCCGTGGGGTGAGCGGCGGGATGATGACCCACTCTCGGAGGAAGGACCGAACACCATTTTTCAAGTTTCCCATTAAAACAAAGCACATGGCTGGGGGGGGGGGGGGCGGGGGGCGAAGGGGAAATATTTTGTATTTCATACATTTTAAATAGGTTGGAGGCCATCAGAAATCCTACAGAGCAGCTGTTACCACAGGACCAAAACTGGATGGCTTTTGAGGAGGGAAGCCGATCATCCGTCCTCAACGAGTGGAGAATGATGAGGGCGTTTTTCCGGGGCTCTGTCATTGTAAGAGTAGGAGAGCAGTGGGAGAGAGTGCCCGAGTCCTCTTTTTGCAAAATAGACAGATCAGAAAGGAGCAATATTAAAACAACCCTGCACAGAAACAGCGCTTAGTCCCCGGAGAATTAGCACTGTCTCACCGACCCAACGAACTAGCAACACGAGAGAGAGGTTTAGAATTCAAAGCAGTCACCCGCAACAGCGTCATTCTGGTTCTCTCTGGAAAGAGAAAATCTTCTGCAGAAATCTATTTTTCTGATCAGTGAATCAGTGGATACCGATCCCACGGATAATGGGGTCCTACTGTATTTCTGGGGGAAACCATTTTTCCTTCGGCTACTGGGAGGATCTCAGAGGGAGTTAAGCTTAAGGGGGTGGATGATGTCACCGATCCTGCTACCCAAGAAAGACCCAGGGCAGTGGGTAGCTGCACCATCACAACGCTCCACACCTCTAGGGGCTGTTCACACAGCTCAACAGGTGGCTGTTAATGCTTCACAGTGCCCTGTACACTTTACCTTGCTCTTTCTGCGCCTTCTCAAGGAGGGGAGATGTGCCGGTCCCATATTGCTTCTTCTTAGCCGCCCTTCCTCTCTGGCCTTCATATGAGAAAAGTCATACAAGACATCCAAGTCAGATTTCGAAATCCATATCGGGGTGATATCTTTATTAGGGTCAACACGAAAGGCACCAAACTATGCCAGCTTTTGAGATCACTGATCTCTTCAGCAGGCAAGGGAAGGTGCCACCTGGTGGGATATGCCACTAGATAAATGCAAGGTAGCATTAAGGAGGACTTGAATTGTTATTGAAAAGTTAGGGGGGAAATTAACTATAAGTTACACAAAAGCAGGGATGATGATTACAATAGAGAAGACATTGGCTAAGCGATACATTGGTAAACTGTGGCAGAGAAAAAATAAAAAAGGATAAGGAAGTGATTTATCGCTAAGCATTAAAAAACTGAAAATGCTTAGCGATAAATCCCTTGTTTTTTTCATATATATATATGTATCCTTTATTTTTTACATATGTGTATGTATTTGAAAAGGATACATGTGCAGTGGCCATGGTGCCCAAGAACCCAACCTGTTTGCGCAGTAAATAAATTGTCAGCAACATTCGCATGCATCAGAACAATACGGATTGAAGTGATACACGGATCGGGTTCATTTAAAAAAAAGTCCATGCCAGGGAAGTGGGAAAGTCCCAACTGACTGGCCCAATGAATCAATGTTACCCATTCATTGGTGCGAACGGAAATTTATAAAACGATTTATATAACAGCGGAATCAATATAACTGGGGTTCTTTTGGTCCGTGCGATCGAGCCTTCAGCTGAAGGGCCAAACTCTTCCAACTTTCCAGTCTCGGGGGGGTGGACACCAGGGAACGAGCTCCTCAGAACGTCCGCCGACCTTTCCGAAATGCCGAGAGGGCCTTCCTCTCTCCGCCAGCATCTGAAGCATTCCGACCACCGCTGGACTGACCTGTGTTTGCTGGTGTTGGAGAAACGAAGGCGATCTTGCGAATCTTCTTCTTGAGGCAGGGTTGTCTGTGCGCAGGGCTTTCCACAGCGCTTGAGGCCGGCATCCTGCGCTCTGTCGATGCCTGTAAAATGCACCGTTGCTGCTGGCGGTGGATCCTGGCTTTCAGCTGTTGCAGCTTCGCATCCTGCCTTGAGTTCTCCTTGAGATCTTGTAACTTCTGGACCAGAGGGCAACTCCCGGGGGCAAGAGCCGGCGTGGCTGAAGGGGAAGGTCCTGATGAGTCGGGGGCAGCTTTACTCCGAGGGTCCCCACAGCCCTTTGCCATGGAGACCGCCGGTTCCATGAGATGTTTCATCCTCAGGTGTACGAAAGGCGGGAAGCACAGCCGGCGCCTTGAAGGGGAAAAGAGAAGAGCTAATGGAAGGGTAGGTCCCTGAGCCATCACAGAACGGAAATCTCTCCCTTTCCCCCATCCATCCCATAAGCCAAGCTTCTTCCCCATTTTAGGTTTTCAAAGAAATAGTCCACCATCAGCCTAAGTAGAGATGCAGAATAGAAAAAAGGGATTTTGGTTTTTATTTCTTGGACTACAAATCCCATAATTCCCAACTCTGGGAGAGAAAAGTTCTCCACAACGGCAGAGCTTTCTCAAAGTCATTAGAGTAGGACCCCCGTATCCGGGGGGGTGGTGGAATCAGTTCAAAGCCCCCCCTCCGCGGAGGCTGAAAAATTTGAATTATAGCAAACACTGTTTTAAAAGCAAACACTATACATACATAGCGTGGTCTCTGGCTCCCTCCCGTGGCCAGTTATGGTAGTGATACCATAGAAATATATATTTCTAGAATTTTTTCTTTTAATATTTTTAATATTTTCAGACCGCGGATAATGGATCTCACAGATACAGGGTCCTACTGTACTTCCTTTGCTTTTAAGAAAGAAGACCACGGGACACCTAAGTGAATAGCGTAAACCTGAACAAATCCTTTCCAAATGTTTCTTAAGATGTCTTTAAATGATCTTAACAAGTTGGAACATCCCAGTAAAACTTATGCATTACTCTGGCGAAGTTATCTCCTTGCTAACTCCTTGCATTACATCTGAAATGTAACTTCGCCAAAATACATTATTCTTGTTAAGGCAAGAATAGGAGCTGAAATCTTTAGAAATGCAGCTTTCTCCTTCTGACGCACTGAACGTCTTCCCCTTCCCGCTGTCTTCTAACCCGCTTGTTTTTCCTGGCATGGGCACCCCTCGCCATGAAAGCTGCATACACCCGTCCGTCGGCCACTGCGCCCAGAGGAAGGAAAGAGACGGGTTTTCTCCCCAGAGAGAGAACATGCGTTGCTTTGCTTTGTCTTTTGACTGCTGGCAGCCAACATGCCTCCGATTTATGTTTTCGCTCACAGCCGCTGTGTGTGCAAACAGTGGCATGCCTGGGCACGCCAGAAGCTGGCGTTTCCTACCGTTGGCAGGAAAGAAGAGGAAGCTGGCACTTGTAGAGGCGGCTGCCATCAGCCCTTCTGTCTTTTGTCTCCCTTGGTTACCAGGGGCTGGAAGTCGACAGAACGAGAGGCTCCCCCCGGATGCCTGGCTGTTCCTAACCTTCTCTCCCAGCAGGAACGTTTTTTATAATCATCTTAGAACGGCAGAGCTGGAAAAGGGGATCCTGTGCGATCATCCAGTCCAGCCCCTGTCAAGGAGGCCCCATGGGGGAATCGAACTCCCAACCTCTGGCTCTGCAGCCAGAGACCTAAACCCCTGAGCTCTCCAGCCAGCTAAATTACTGAATCCTAACTTGGATTATCAACATCATCAACATCACCATCCTCTTAGAACGGCAGAGCTGGAAGGGACCCTCGGGGTCATCCAGTCCAGCCCCTGTTAAGGAGGCCCCAGTGGGGGGAAATCGAACTCCCAACCTCTGGCTCTGCTGCCAGAGAGCTAAACCCTTGAGCTCTCCAGCAGTCTTAGGAAGCTGCCTTCCACCAAGTGAGACCCCCCTCCTCTGTTTATATTACCCACTCTGACTGGCCACGCTGGCTGTCCAAGTGACAGGGGAACTCACTGCCACCGGCAGCACCATCATCCCCTTACCTTCCTCCCTGAAAACTGGAAGCTAGCAGTCCCGAGCAGCCGGCTGATCCGAAAGGGGAAATCTAGCCGAGACAGATGGAGAGGTAGCAGCAAAGGGAGGAAGGAGGCACACCTTTGTTTAAAGGCAGGCGCCAAGCGGAGATTCGGGCTGCTATGGATACCCGAGCAAGGCCCACGGGCCCCTCCCTTACCCCTTCCTGCGCCAGGGCAGGAGAGGCTGCCAACCGGTCAGGTATCCTTCCCTGTTTTTCAGCATCCACGGCGGGGAGGGCTCAGAGCCAATCCCCCCCCCCAACCCCTGGATACTGCGGTCGGTGGTACTGCATGTGTTTATTCATTTAAAATATTTTTGCCCCATTTTTCTCCTTTAAAAGGTCCCAAGGGTGGCTTACATTCTGAAAAGACAATATTTAAAGCTAAAAAGAAGGAGTATACAAATACTGAAAAGGGATCAAACCAAGGCCACTCTGAGAAATGGTAAACAAAAGCAATACTAGAAACACACGCAAGGCAGCCAGACACAAGCATCCCCTTGACCATCATCCACAGGGAGCGGGTTTGCTGAGGGAAGGCTCGCCTGGAGAGAAAAGGCTTGGCCCGCTGGCGGAAGGAGAGCCAAAAGACGGGGCCCGGCCTGGCCTCCGGTGGGAGGGAGTTCCAGAGGCTCTGGGAGCCGGCTCTCCAGCTGGCTGGATCGCTCCGTGGTTTGGGCCCCGGGCTGGGGAGCCGGAGGTCGGGAGTTCGATTCCCCCACGGTGCGTCCCGGCCAGGGGCTGGGCTGGATGCTCTCGTAGGGTCCCTCCCAGCTCCGCCGTGCTAAGATGATGATGGCGATGATGAACGCGGGTCTGCGTATGCAGAGGGCGACAAAGGGCCCGCCCGCTTCGTCTGGAAGGCCAGCAGGTCCCGAAACCGCCAGGGGCGCCCTTGAAGGCAGCGCCGCTTCCAGTCCGCGGGGGTGGGCGGGGGGGGGGGGGGGACCGGCGGCTGTTGCTCGCCCGAGCGTCCCGCAGGGGGCGCCTGTGCGGGGGGAGGGAGGGGGGCTGGCGGGGGGTGGGGGGGCTCCGACGTCAGCGCCGGGCGGGGCCGGGCGGAGCGGGGCCGCCGCCGCGGGACTCCCGCGCCAGCATCTCCGTCCGGTCCGCGGGTGCGGCCCGCCCGCGCGCCCTGGCGGAGGAGGGCCCGGCGGCGGCGTTTCCTGCGCGCGTCCTGATGGAGGCGGCGGCGGCGGAGTCGGAGTCGGAGTCCCTGCCGGAGCCGCCCGGCCAGCGGCGGCTGTCCAGGTGCCCGGAGGGAAGGGGCTTGGGGAGGGGGTCCCGGGCGGGCGGGCGGGGGTCCCAGCCTGCAGGCGTGGGGGGTGGGAGCCTCTCCGTCTTCCCGGGTGGCCAGTTTGGGGTCTCCCCGTCCGCCAGGGTGGGCGCGGGGGGGGGGGGGGTCCCAGCCGTACCGGGTCGGGGCGCGCAGCGATCGGGAGCCCCCGGTCCGACGGGGCTCCCGGCGCGCTCGGGATGCTGCTGGCCGGGCGGCGGCGGCGGTGGCGGGGCGCCTCTGCTGGACCTGCCCCGGCCCTCTTGGAAGGGGGCGGCGGGGCTGGAGGGAGGCCCGGCCGGGGTCTCTCCTCTCCTTCCTCCCCCGCCACGGTTTGCGCTCCGAGGGCCCCCCCGCCCGGCCGCGCGCCCCCCCCTTCTGCGCTCCGGCGCGCATCTGCTCGGATTTGGCTCGCCGCACCGGAGGGGCTCGTAACCCCCAGGCGCTTTGGGGGGGGGGCAGTGGCTGGCTCTGCTCTGGCCGCTTCAGCGCCCCGGGTTTTGCCTCCGGGGCCTGTTGTTCCGGAGAGAGTGGGACTTGAACTCGCGACCTTCCCCCTTGGCCATCCCGCAAGACCTCTGTTTTGCGGGTCCCGGGGAGTTCAAAGAGCAGCAGGAGCCGCATCACCACCACCACCCGGGGCGCCCTTGCAGCTGGGCTCCCCGGAGCCCCGTTTCAGGGGGCCCCTCGGGTGAGGGACCCCTGACAGATTCTGGGGTGCCCGAATTCTGGACCTCTTCCATCCTGAACCGGGGGGTGTGGGGCGAGTAGAGAGGGGCACAAACCAGAAAGAGTTGAACCCTCTTACCTCAGAACCCGCCTGAAGTGCCTCCAGCTGTGCCCAAGGTCGCCTTGGGTCTCCAACACGCCCCATTGCCTCAAAAAAAATAAAGGGGGGAGGATTGGATGGCGAGCATCCGACCTCTTTGCACGAGGGTGTTTAGATCCAGGGAGGATTTCAAAGGAATCGTTGGACAGCCTGGCCCATGGGAGATGGAGTCGGTTGGGTTTATTGCCAGTCCGGAGGACAGAACCAGGAGGGATGGGTTCCAGTTCAAAGTAAAGAAGTTTTGATTCAACTCTCCTTCCCTGGACTTTTTAAAGCAGAGGTCAGATCAAGGCGGCTTTCGTTGTGGATTCCCTGCTTCGCCAGTGGGGTGGACTAGATGACCCCTGGGGTGCCTTCCAGTGGTAGAGTTTTGAGATTCTGTGAAAAGAACGGGACAGGGCTGATGCTTTGGCCTTTGGCTGCCTCCTCCATCCATCCGATCCCAACCCTGGTCTTCTTAACTAACCCAAAGGCTCAGGAGGGCTTGTCGTGTGAGGCCAACGGTGTCTGTGTGACAGCGCCTTTGCTTTCGCCCTCCTGGCTGGGGTTGCAGAGGACAGGGAGGGGCAGCGGCCACCATGCGACCTGTCTCTAGGAAAAGACAGGAGCCAGTGGCCGGCCGCACGAGCGTCTTTGTCTGGCCGAAGATCTAGAAGGATACATTCAGGGCACAAAATAGACAAGATGTCAGCTGTGTATTTAGGGAAGAAAACATATTTCTGGCATGTGCATTTTTTTTCAAAGATTCCGTCACCACGTAGTTAGCTTTCATCGGATTCCTGTGTTTGTCGGACAGCGTAGGTTTTGGACAAGAGCTGCCTCGGTTCCAGGTGGAGAATTTCCCCAGACCGATGTGATTTGAGCTGGGATGGCCCTGGGAGCTCCTAACATCTCCAGGACTGTTTCCTGGACGGTGTGGCTCTCTAAAAAGCACGTTGGGATGGAGTATTAAGTTCCTGGAATGTGCGACCCTTGGGAGGAAAGATGTAGAGAGGAAATTAAAACTAATGGCCCTTTGGGAACATTGAGCGCTGGTGCGGAAGGGGGGGGGGTGAGGAGAAGAACGGCAGCAGCATTTTTGAAAGGCAACCCTTTACTTAGGGGATGTGAAATTATAGGTTTTGCTCAAGAAGCCGCAACTGTGTGCTGATGCCGTTTCTGGCGTTGTCGTCAGTGGCCAGGGTTTATGAGGCTGCCGGCAATAGCGTGAAGGGTCCTGTGATGCTAGAATATTAGAATCGTACAATCCTAGAACAATGGAGTCGGAAGGGGGCCTCGAAGGCCATCCAGTCTGACCCCTTGCTCAAGGCAGGAATCCGAATCAAAGCAGATTATGGACCGAGGGTGGCCCAGTTTTCTCTTGAAGGCCTCCAGCGTTGGAATCGCTCACCCCCTCCCGAGCTCATTGTTTTTGTTATTATACTGCTCTAACAGTTGAGAAGTTTTTCCTGATGTTCAGCCGAAACCTGGCTTCCTGTCACTTGAGCCCATGGTTGCGTGTCCTGCACTCTGGGATGCTGGAGGACAGATCCTGCCCCTCCTCTGGAGGACGGCCTTTCGAGTCTTTGAGAAGGGCTCTCCTGTCTCCCCTCCATCTTCTTTTCTTAACGCTAAACAGTCCTTCACAATTGTGGTTGCCGGGCTTTAATGCAGCATTGGGAAGGAGGGGCTCTCCAGATGTTTCCTAGTTTTGTTCCATTTCTGTTCTACTTCACAAAAGAAAAAGAAAAAAAAGGCTCTTGCCTTCATCATCATCATCATCTTAGAACTGCAGAGGTGGAAGGGATCCTATGGATCATGGGGTCCAGCCCCTGTCCAGGAGGCCCAGTGGGGGGATTCGAACTCCCAACCTTGTAAGCTGAAACAGTTGCTCTACGAGGAGCTGAAACATCCGCATTTTTTGTATTACATAAAAGTTTCCTTTACGAATTCAGGTTCTTGGGTAGTTTTATCTTCTGAGTTTGTGCCATTCCTGCATTTCCACTAACTGTGACTTGTTTTCCCGATCTTCTCCCAGTTCTCTGCTGGTTTTTTTTCTTGCATATTTGGCTGTTTCAGAAGGGAGCTTTTTGGCAAAACCTGGACAATACAGAGGATGGGGGTGGTGGGGGTGGTTTGGACAAAAGCTGCTACGTAAGCCAAGAACAGAGTAAGCATTATAGTAGAGGAGCCGTGCATGAAGTGTGAGTCTGGGAGCATTCCCGGAAACGTGTTGTACAGGGAGAGCAGGAAACAAAGGGGGCATTCACTCAAACTCTAATCCTGAATTTTGGTGGGCCCTGGCTTATCACGAATGCGTTTCTGTGCTGATACAGGCAGGCGGTTTGCGCCTACATGACTCTTGGTGCTTGAAAGGCGAGCCAAGCAAACCAGGAACCGGAACTTTATCCAGTCATCCACTCCCTGGTCCCTGACGTGTTGCTCGCAAACAACCTTCAGTTTGCCAGTCAAGAACAAACTCTGGTTTTAGAAGATATAGCTGCTGTGTTAGTCCGTGCTACCGTATCAGGCAAAAGAAAAAAGTTTGAAAAGTCAAAAGTGTTGTGGCACCTTGAAGTCTAACTATTATACAGCAGGACCCCTTTATCCATGGGATCAATATCCGCTGATTCACTTACCCATGGTATGAAAATATTAAAAATATTAAAAGAAAAATCCTAGAAATATCTATTTCTAAAGATGAGGTTACCAGAAGTGGCCACGAGAGGGAGCCAGAGACCATGTGATGTACTGTGTATAGGGTTTGCTAGCGAGCCAGAGTTGGACAGTCGTTTGGGAGATGCAATGCCAGTCCCTATGGAGGACTGGGTGATCTTGGGCCACCCTTCTCTAATCTGCTCCACAGGGTTGGTGTGAAGGTAAAAGCAGGTGGAAGGAGAGCCAATTATCCTGAGATATTTGGAGGAAAAGCAGGATTGAAATGCAAATAATAGTAAATGCTCAGGGATGTGTTGTTTTTAAGTTCTTTCTCATTCCTGCATTGAAGATTTGCTATAACAGGGAGAGAATTCTGTCCCTGTTCAAGCAGGGAAGGTACTCCCAGTGCTGAAACCACAGGTGGGCGAACGGGGCCAGGCTTGAGGGCATTGGGTACCTTCTGATACCTGCAGACCCTGCTTGGCCAGGGGGGGGGAAAGTGGTTCAGGCTCTTATCGTCACGAACCGCCCAGATTTGAGCTCAGCACTGCAGGGAGGAGACTGGGAGAAGCCGGCCTCTATCATTATGTGGTGCAGAGTCCAACCGCATGCGATGTGGACGGATGTGCAGGGCCTGAACAGAGAGTTCCAGCCTGGATGAGAAGCATCGTTTCCCGGCAGCCAGCGCTTGGCAAAGAGGCCTCTGTAATCAAGTCGGCATTGATGAGAGCCAGCTGGTCTTCGCAGACCCTGCCTCGGCGTCCCCGTTTTTTTCTTGCGGCGTGGGTGCGCGCGAAGCGTGGCTGAGCGTCCCCGCCGTTTTCTGACCCTTCTCTGCATGTGAGAGACATCGAACGGCCGTGAACAACAGTGTTTGGTGCTGTGGCCGCCAAGAACTCTTGCAGGAAGCAGATGGTGACCCTG
The DNA here is from genome assembly GCA_037013535.1 of Intellagama lesueurii. NCBI lineage: Eukaryota > Metazoa > Chordata > Lepidosauria > Squamata > Agamidae > Intellagama > Intellagama lesueurii. The sequence goes on along the minus strand of JBAJHW010000017.1, from coordinate 1,051,058 downwards.
TGAACCTAGACCCTGACTTGACCTCGGAATATTTGGGAATATTTTACTTTGCCCGGCTGTTTGGGGCTGAAGAGGTGGCAACTCCGCCATGGCGGTGAAGCAACCTTTTCTTGATAAGGTGGTGGGGGCTGCTGTGAGGGCAGGGTCCTGTCCTTTGGCAATGAGAGGTCGCAGGTGCTGGACGGTGGACGAAGGGCACCCCAGATGCTCACCTGTGTTGAAGGACAGAGGTGAGGCTTCCACCTACCTGAGTGGTCCTCCCCCCCACCCCCCGGGCTTCCTGATGCTCTCAGGTGTGTTGGAGCGGGAGGCTTTCCTTGCACGGAGGCTGGACTCCGTGGCCTGTCTGGTCAGCTTCTGTAGTCGGGAAAACGCCTGTGTCTTTTGGGGACCTAGCCACTCAAAAAGTCCTGCTGCAGAAGCACCACTGAAGTGAGACAAGCAAGACAGATGGCACCCTTGTTTGTGGGGCTGATTGACTGGAGAACCTCTGCAGCTGGCTTCTAAAAAGTTGTCCATGTTGGCCACGGGGTTCGGTCACATGTACCAGATGTTTTGGGTTTAAAAAAAAATGCTTCCCTGCCCAGTGACCTTGGCAACCTGGCTCCCTAGAAGCGCCCCCTCTTCTCTGGAGCGCTTGCTTGCGTAACTGATTAATTACTTGTCATGTGCCTCTTTTGCTGCCGGCTGTCCATGGCCGTGTTTGCTCAAGGCAGCCAGAAGCTGATTGAGGTCAATGGGTCCGGAGTGGTAATTGATCCCCGATCATTCAATCTGTTCCCCCAGTGTTCACGTTCTTTTCCGCTTCGCACCCCGCTCTTTTGCTCAGCTCTGAGTTTTCTGGGCAGTGGAAAATAAAAAAAAATTGAAAAGAAGAAAAGAGAGAGATAATGAGGACATCAAGTTGCAAATGCTGTAAACCGCAGCAGACCAAAAAGAGAAGAAGATGCAGCCATGCGGCTCGCAAACGCATGTGAAAAATTCAAAGTCGAGGAGAAGAAAAGAAAGAAGTGCAGGGGGGGGGGGTATCTTTCCATGGTGCCCACGTATTTAAGGAATCCATTGCCCCCTCTGGAAACCGTTTTTCTGCAAGGGAGGTGCCATTACCAAAAAGGCCCTTTCCCTGGGGAGTTGCCTACCTCACTGCAGATGGTAGGCAGGATGGACAGCAAGATGGCTCAGGACGTGGTTTTGGAATGCAAGCAGGTTCACACGTGACGAAGCATAGAACGATGGAGCTGGAAGGGGCCTACAAAGGCCATCCAGTCCAACCCCCTGCTCATAGCAGCAACCCAACTCAAAGCAGATCGGACAGAAGGTGGTCCCATTTTCTCTTGAAGGCCTCTTGCGCTGGAACGCTCACCACCACCTCCCGATTCCATCGTCGTACTGCTCTAACAGTTAAGAATTTTTTTTCCTGCTACTCGGCCGAAATCTGGCTTCCTGTATTTTGAGCCCATGATGATGTGTCCTGCACTCTGGGATGATGGAGAGCAGATCCTGCCCCTCCTCTGGAGGACCGCCTTTCAAGTCTTTGAAAAGGGCTCTCCTCTCTCCCCTCCGTCTTCTTTTCTCTTTTCTAAACAGTCCTTCACTGTTGGGGTTGCAGAGCTTTATTTAATGCAGCGTTGGGAAGGAGCGGCCGTCCCAAAGTCTTCTTATTTCATTCCATTTCTATCCTGCCTTTTCCCTAACCTGGGAACCGAAGGCCCTTGTCAGATAGCAAACTGGCTCACAAGACATGAATTAAAAGACTCAAAATGCCGTGGAAGCTGCAAAAAGGCAGAAGCCGTTGATGGCTCTGGGGATTTTCCTCTGGAGTAGAGGCGGTGGAAACAGCTCAGCCTGCCATCACACCGGCAATCAGGATGGGACTGAAGCATCATTTAAAGCGATTCAGATTTTATCGTTCACATGACGCGAGGGTGGAATCGATCTATGTGGGCTGTGAATCGAGATTTTTCCCCCCAACTGGTTGGCAGAAACCTTTTTTTAAAAAAAGAAAGGGGGAAGGATTAGAACACATCTCCTTGCAATCCAAATAGAGAGGAAAAAGGGCAGCTATCTTCTCTGTAGGAAACAGAAGATTCATGAGCTACTCCAGCGGCTGCACCCCTGGCAACAGACACGTCTCATGGCCTTGAATGACTAGGAGAGGAGGAGGAGGAGGTGATGGATGAGCATCCGTTAGCTCCATTATAGGTAGGTCTGGATTCTGCAACAAGACAAGACTCGAGGCGGGGTGCAAAATGCATGCATTGAGCTGTCACTAGAGATTCGACCAATTCAAAGAAAAGGCTGTCAATACCTGTAACTCATGGCAGAGATGTGCTGCAATCGAGGAGGCCTGTCTCTGAGGACCAGTTGCTAAGAAACAGCAGCGCAAGGAAGCGGTTCTCTCCATGGCCTACATGTGGGTTTCCTGTAGAAATCGGGCTGGCTGCTGTGGGAAACAGGGTGCTTAGCCTGGAGAGGGAGCTGGTGGAATCCAGCAGAACGCTGCTTGGGTTCCGAAGTCCCATTTTATGGCACACGTGTTTATTCCCTGGCTCTAATTTCTGCGTCAGTGACGTGTTCCTTACGGTGAACCTGCAGTGCAGCCATAGGACAACGGGACCCATGGGACCTCCGGAGGTGGCAAGCCCTCCAAGGCTAGAGGCCTTCAAGAGAAAACTGGACCACCCTCCGTCCGATCTGCTTGGATTTGGGTTTCAGCCCTGAGCGGGGGGTTGGACTGGATGGCCTTAAGGGGCCCCTTCCAACCCCATCATCCTAGGATTCTAAATGTTGTAAGATTGCCCGTCCAGGCATAGTTTTCCCCCGCATGGATTTTAGCCTTTAATTCTACCCCTTGTAAGTCTCTGAACAATGTTTCAAAAGCCAAAAAAAATTATCGTTCAGTATTTGATTACAGCAAATAAAATCCACAACGTGCACTCGGCGTTGTTCAAAATTTCATAGTAAAGCCAATTCAGCGTTTTATCTGCAAATTATTTTCTAGGGAACACACATGAATGTTTTCAGAAATGACAGCTCTGTGGCGTAGACCTCCTTGCCTTAACGTTCTTCAAATGCAGACCATGTGATTCTATCCGTGTTTGCTGAGAAGCCCCGCGGTGTTCAGTAGCGCTTACTCTCCAGTAAATATACTTTTCTTTTTTTTACAGGATGGAGGCATCGTGCTTGGAGTTAGCCCTGGAGGGAGAGCGTTCGTGCAAAGCTGGGGATTTTAAAGCTGGCGTCATGTACTTTGAAACCGCTGTTCAGGTGGGGACGGAAGAGCTGAAAACGCTGAGTGCCATCTACAGCCAACTGGGAAACGCTTATTTCTACCTGAAGGAATATACCAAAGCTTTGGAGTACCATAAACATGACCTCATCCTTGCCAGGTAAATATCCTGGATCTGGAACGGCTTCATTTACAGGAAAGATGAAGTTTGGACTTTTGTAACAGCACCTCCATGCACACATTCCCCCAAGAAAGGCCGTGGTGGAAACAAACTTCTACTCTAGCCAGCCATCTTCCCCAACCTCTTTCGGGTTGGACACTTGTCTCCTGAGGGTGTGGGAGAGGGATGATGCGAGAATACCCTTGAAATGTTGGCACAAGTGCCATGATTTCAGATGATTTCTTGGGGGGGGGGGGAATCCTTGGCTTAGTAACACTATGAGTGAGAAGGATCTTGGAACGGTTGCAGATCGCGAGCCAACTGTGTGATGTGGCTGCAAAAAAGGCCAATGTGATTTTTAGGATGCATGAACAGAAGTCTAGTCTCCAGTTCCCACGAGGTTACTAGGAAACGCTGGGAATCTTCTGGTTATTTTCGTAGAACCATCGGGGATCGCACGGGAGAAGCGAAAGCCAGCGGCAACCTCGGAAACACCTTGAAGATCCTTGGGCAGTTTGACGATGCGGTTGTCTGTTGCAAGAGGCACCTGGACATTTCTCAGGATCAAGGAGACAAGGTATTGGGGAAGGGGGGACCTCTGCCTGGCACTCAGAACGGGTCGGGGGAACAGGGCAAGCCGGTTGGAAAATCATAGAAACACCTTCTGATGAAGAAAGGTGGATGGCCAAAAAAAAAAAAAAATCATTTTATTTCACATCTGTGGCTTACATCAGCTTTTTTTTCCTCCCCCCAATTTTGTGTTTGGAATAGATTATTTAGGAAATTATAGAGGAACTGCTTGGTAGGATTACCTTATACATACAGTAAGACCCCCTTATGTGCGGGCTCAATCTCCACTGATTCACTGGTCCACGGTCTGAAAATATTAAAAATATTAAAAGAAAAATCCTAGAAATATATATTTCTAAAGCTGATGTTACCAGAACTGGCCATGAGAGGGAGCCAGAGACCAATGCTAGGCATAGCGTTCTCTATCATCCGCGTTTTTCAGTATCGACGAGGGTGGGGCTTCGAACCAATCCCCGGGCAAAACATGGCCAAGACCTCGGGTGCCTTAGACAACCCTGCTTTGAGGAGAAGCTAAGAGGTGGGGCCGTGGCCTTTGGGAGAAGGGCTGGAAAGAAAACTTACGAAACGAGTCTTCTTCTTCACAGGTGGGAGAAGCCCGAGCCTTATATAACATCGGCAATGTCTACCACGCCAAAGGGAAGGAGCTTTCCTGGAGCCTGCTGCAGGAGCTGGGCCAACTGCCTCAGGAGGTCCGGGAGTCATTAGAGAAGGCCTCTGAGTATTATGAGTGAGTAAGAAGGACCGCGGGAGCCTGGGGGCAGCTGACTCACCCGCAGCACCCCTGAAATCTGGCTCGGCATGAACGTTGGGGATGGTGTTATGTTCTGAAATGCTGTTCAAAAAGAAAAAAAAGACAGATGATATGATACAGCAGGACTGTTTTATCCACGGGGGATCGGTCCCAAGCCCATCCCACCCCGATGCCCAAAAACGTGGTGGTATTGAATGCTATCCATTGCCTGGTCTGTGGCTCCCTCAAGTGGCCAGTTGTGGCGAATACACCCTGGAAATACATAGAAATAGACATTTCTGGGGTTTCGTTAGTATTTTAAGTGGATACTGATCCCGCAGATAGAGGGGTCTTCCTGGACCTGTCACCTCCATTTATTTATTTATTTTAAAAAATAACTCACTCCTTAAAGTGGATCAGTGGATAGTGATCCCGCGGATAGGGGGTCTTGCTGTGGCTTTTAATTTTGCAACGGTTGTACGATGGTTGGAAATAAGGGCTAAGAATATTGTGTGCTGTCTCAGGGAGGCATAGGGAAGAAGTGGGGGGGGGGTTTTGCATGGAAGAGATTAGGTATGCAAAAAAAAAGAGAATGTGCCCCACATGGCAGGGAAGGCGTTCCCACCTCTGTGACTGGCTTCTTGCAGGAGGAATCTGTCTCTCGTGAAGGAGCTGGGAGACAGAGCGGCTCAAGGCCGGGCCTACGGAAATTTGGGCAACACGCACTATTTGCTCGGCAACTTCAGCAAAGCCATCATCTTCCATAAGCAGGTGACGCTTGGTTGTGTTTCCGGCGTTAGTTGGCCTTTCCTAGCGTTTGTTTGGGGAGGGGTGGGTTAGGGTTTGCAGGTTCCAAGGAAAGCGGCCAAATGCTGAAAACTGGCACGGGGAATTTGGGGAGGGGTGGACGTTTTCCAGAGACGGGCAGACGCTGCGGGTTCGTGGGTTTGTGGCTCGCCTGGGGGAACGGCCTCAACGGGAAGACCCTGAGTATGAGCTAGGCCTAGTTCTGCTCAAACATCCTGTTCGGAAAAAAGAGCTCCCGGCTAGCCAGGAGATTTCTAATGGTAGCAGAAAGAGGGAACCGCCCAGACCGTTTCCACCGAGACCGTATGGAGGAAATCACACGGATAGACACCAACGGCAGAAGTTCACTTTATAGTTTCCGTCGTGCCAAACAGACGCTGCCCGGGCGCTGAGGGCCAGCTGGGTGGGTGAGCTTTGCCCTCTTGGTTGCCTTGCCCGTGTTGGGGCCCCGGGGGCGGGGGGGGGGCAGAGGGGAAGTGGGGGCCACTCAAGAGGTGGGTTTGCGGCCATATCGAAACGGATCTGCCTTCGTCCTTTCCAGCGACTCGCCATTGCCAAAGAGTTCGGCGACAAAGCCGCTGAGCGGAGAGCACACAGCAATTTGGGCAACACGCACATCTTTCTGGGGAGGTTTGACATCTCGGCCGAATACTACAAGTAAGTGGGCTGCTGCTGGTGTGAGAGACACCCCCACCCCCCGTTTTTGCACCCTGTGGGTCGGCCCCCTTTAGGGAGCCAGACCCTCTCGTCTTGAGTCGTTTCATCCAGGGGAAGAAGGGGGTCCTAACGACGGGCTGTCCCTCCCATTCAGCTCAATAGACAGGGTCTAAAGACCAATTGCATTTCAGGAACGACTGCCTCCTCGAGGGAGAGGGGCCACCCGGCATTTTGGCCCCGGCTTCCCTTCCCCATCTCCTCCGGGAGCTGCCTCTGCCCCCCATGTTTGTTTCCTAATAGGTCCAGGCCACTACAAGACCACTTCTATAAGCATGGAAGAAAGTGCAGCAGCACTCCCCTATCTGCGGGATCAGTATCCACTGATTCCCATAGCCTCTGGCTGAAAATACTAAACTCAAAACTCCAGGAAATCCTATTTATATATATTTCCAGGGCATATGGACCAGAACTGGCCATGAGAGGGAGCCAGAGACCGTGCAATGGATAGTGTTCAATACTTCTGCATTTTTCAGCATCCACGGAGGGCGGGGCTTGGATCCCATCCCCCCACGGATACCACGGTCCTTCTGTCTCGGCAAGAAGGAAAGGGATTGGAAGTCTTTGTTTTCGATTGATAAGCTGCCCGCCTCTATTTTGACACACAGAAAGACCCTGCAGCTCTCCAGGCAACTGAAGGACCCCGTGGTGGAAGCCCAGGCATGCTATAGCCTTGGCAACACATACACTCTCCTGCAAGACTATGAGAAAGCGGTCGAGTACCACCTGAAGCACCTCAGCATCGCCCGGGAGCTTGGAGACAGGTGAGTGTGGATTCTGGTTTGGATTCTGTTTCAGACAAGAGCCTTTCTGTTCTAGCCAGGAAGAGGCCGTAGAACCCTAGAAGAGTTGAGTTGGAAGGGAGACCCTAAGGCCATCTAGCCCAACCCCCTGCTCAAGAGAGAAATCCCAATCCAAGCAGATCAGACGGACGGTGGTCCCATTTTCTCTTGAAGGCCTCCAGCGTTGGAGCGCTCACCACCTCGCTGGTTCATGGGTTCTGTCGTCGCACTGCTCTAACAGTTGAGAGGTTTTTCCTGAGATTCAGCCTAAATCTGGCTTCTTTTCACTTGAGCCCATCATGACGTGCTCTGCACTCTGGGGCGATCAAGAACAGATTGTGCCCTTCCACCTTCCTCGAGGTCCTTTGTCCTAAAACAACTGAGCAGGACGAGAGGAAGTGAGAACCGAGCGGCCGGCTCCCAAGCAGAGGGACCTTGTTTTTTCCCTCCCTCTTACCCAGCAAGGGAGAAGAAATTTCAGAAAGAACTCTGAGCTATAGAAAAATGAGCTTCCATGGACAAGTCCACTTCTTCAGACGTGAGAATGGGATTGCATGGCAAATATTTATACAGTTATACATGGTCCTAAAATAAAGAGGCTGACTCTTTCCAGGGCACAAGTTGTGGATGGCCGTTCCCCCCTGGCCACGACCAGGGAGACCTCTGTTGACACTCTGTTCCCCTTCCAGGAAGCATTGTTCAGTAAAAAATGACATTGATTGGTGGCTTAATTAATCCCAGGCAGGAGCAACAAGGTAATGAGCATCATAATCTCCGGTGGGCCTTATAAGGCAGGGGTTTTTTTTTGCTTTAGGTCAAAGGTTTTTCTCTCCTTCCTTTGAGAATAATTCAGAATATACAGCCTTTTGATGCCACTGGAGGGAGACAAAGATTTAATTTAGAACAGAGAGGAACACACTCCCGGCTTTAAGGCGGGAACTATGGGATATTATTGATGGAATCGTTTTTCTAAAGTTAAATTAAAAGTTAAACACTTCTGAAGTTTCTCCAGGTGGTTGTAAAATTATAGAACTGGACTGGTGCATTTCAGATGTATTTTTCCAGATTATTAGCAACAGCTAAACTTCACAGGGCACGGGGGGGGGGGGGGGTGTCACTTTTGAAATGGAGGCATGTTACAGCACAATTTGTGATCGAATATTCGCATGGTCGATGTGTTGATCTACCTTATTGATGGCTTTCGGATTATGCAGACTGGGAGAAGGGCGAGCCTGCTGGAGTTTGCAAAATGCCTTCATCTCCCTTGGGGACCACGAACAAGCTTTACATTTTGCCGAAAAACATCGGGAAATCTCCCAGGAGGTAAATGTGTGTGTGTGTGTGTGTGGTTTTCTGTGTGTTTGTTTATGTTTGGCAGCCACTGTTTTGCTTTGTGGAGTGATTTGTTGTACACTGAAGGAAACAGATTCAAAAAGTAACTTCTACAATGTAAAAATAAATCAATTTACCATGCCTCTGCTGGGTTCACTGATTTTTCTAGGGTAGCCTGGTTTGGTTTTTCCATTCACAATCCTTATGCAAACAGACATCTGGACACTTACGAGGAATGTAATTCAGTACCTGCGCCAAGGTGTCCTTGGTTATTGCCCGTAGAAATTAGAGATGGGCACCAACCTCCAGTACAGGGAGGGGCCATAGGACCGTGGTATCCACGGGGGGCTGGTTCCAAGCCCCCTTCCCTGCAGATGCTTGAAAAATGCAGAAGTGTCGAATGTTATATATTGCATGGTCTCTGGCTTCCTCTTCTGGCCGGTTCTTGTCAATACACCCTGTAAATACGTATAGATAGGTATTTCTGTTTTTTTTTTCTTTAGCATTTCCAGCCAGCGGATAAAGTGAATCAGTGGATACTGATCCCGTGGCTACGTGGCCCTACTGTATACACATTTACTTAAAAGTCAAAATTTGTATCATGACTTGCAGATTGGAGACCACAGTGGAGAGGCAACCGCTCACACAAACATTGCACTTCTGAGGTCAGTCTTGGGCTTGAAAGACAGAGGAAACGGCCTGGATTCGCCAACGTATGGCGCTAGCTACGAAGCCCAGGGTGAGTTCCATTTTTCCGGGATCTTTCATTGTATTCACCCCGACCGCTCACAAGCGAAGGGCGGAACTGCAGGTGGTTCTTCCCACAGTCTTCCTGGTCTTTGAATCCTGTTGCTTTCACTCTGGCCGCGGAGCCAGAGGTTGGCGGTTCGGTTCCCCTACTGGTGCTTCCTGGACAGGGACCAGTGGCATGGGACTGGCTCGACTCAAACCAGGATGGACCTGTGTTGGGTTCACAAGAGTCCTTCCCTGGGAGAGATGTGCCGGGGGGGGGGGGGGAATTGATTCCATTGGGAATCGGCAGCAACGAGACCCTTGCTAGGATGGGAAATGTAGAGCAGGGTCCCGCGTGCCTCTTCAGACGCCTCTTAGTCTCGCCAGAGCTCCAGGGGGAAGTTGCTGAACTATCCTTCAGGGTCCATTTTGTTTTCTCTCTTTGGGTAGGAGTGTGTAAAGGACGGCACTTTAACCTTGAATGGAGAATTTGAGGAGGCGGTTGAGGGCGTCTGCTTGGATTGTGAGCTGTGTGAATAAAGCTTTGCTCTTGATCTGAAGTGTTTATAGGCAGGAACGGCAATAGCGAGGGCTGGGTTCCCAAGGGGAGACAGGTTCCAATCGGAAGTACAACATGTAAGCGAACGTAAAAAAATGAAATGGTCGAGAAGAAAGGAAGGGCCCCATGAGGGTGGAGGAAAGAAGGACAACGGCCGGCGTCAAACATGGCTGACGTCCTTGGGTTTAGTTTTCAGAAGGACAAATTCTGGGGTTTGTGATCATTGTTTTAGTTCTGAGGCAGTGAGAGTATCTGCCTTTTTATTTATTGCTGCTTGTTTTGTCTGTTTTTAGTTTGTTTATATCCTTGTTATTGAATTTAAGTTTGTTTTAATTTGGAACACTTTGTTGTTTTATGTCTACGTGAATAACAAGAGAAACAGACACAAGCAAAACCGAGGATTGCCACCTTGATTGGCTTAGGTGAACCAAATTATATAAACCACAACATCATAACAAAATATCCAGTAATATGATAAAATAACCAATCACTGCAGTAGAATATGGGTCTCAAAAATTAACCTAAGAGGTTGCCAATGGCCTCCTTAAATCATTCGGTTTTTACGGATCTTTCGTGTTTCTGGACGAATGGTTTGGTTTGGATCAGTTGCACGCTTTCCCCCCAGAGAAGGGACGGGTGGGATTCGCACACGAAACAGGTGCTTTCTGTCTCTTCCTTCCTCATACTGGACACGTCATTCCTTTGTAAATGTACATCTGCCCCTCCGGAGACCTGGGATTCTGCGTGGGGGCAAACGTTTGCCCGTCAAGGAACACCTAGAAGAAAATCCAAGCCTTCTGATTCCTTACAATGTGGAAACGGAGGTCAGTTTCCTGCGTGCGCGGTGAGCATGCTTGGAGAACAGAGCCACTGATCGGTGTCAAAGGCATAAGTTAAAGCTGGGGGACGGCGTGCTCTCGGGGAAGCCTCTCCGGGAGGTTCAGCTGCTTGTAGAAAGCTGGCAGCATCCGCTGGCCATGGCGCTACAGTGAAATCTTTGTCCACCTTGTTTGCCCTCCTCCAAGGAGACCAAAGTCAGCAGACTCCACCCGCTAAGAGTACCTGGGGGCAGGGCACTCTGCTTGGCAGAACAAGGCCCCGTTGTTCTTCTCAGCAACGGCCTCCGAAGCTCTCCTTCTCCACCGGCGACGGTTTCTTGCTTCTGACCAGGTGTGTTCCCAAAACAGGGCCCTCCTCCTCCTCATTCTTCCGTTCGAGAAACGGAGAAGAGAAACTCGGTGTAAGTACGTTGAAATAAAAAGGGAGCCATCTCGTCGATGCAAAATACCAATGCAGGATAGGGTGACCACTGGGAAAAAATAAATAAATCATCATACAGTCTGCCAGCTTTTCATGAGTCAGGACCACTTCGTCAGACGGGTACCGGTGTGAAGAACCTAAAAGTCCAAAAGTTCGTGGCCGGAGGGGTTTCACCGGGAAAGTTACTCTTAGATGTAAAGTCCCAAAGTTCTTTACAAGATGGATTTCACTAGGAAAGTTACTCTTAGATGTAAGTCAGGAATGAGGCAGGCTGAGTTAGCGCTGTTGTTTTAAAGTTACGGTCAAGGCAGCTGTGGGTGGGAGATCACACCCCAGTCCTTCAAACAAAGAAGCACAGGCCATTTACACCCCCCCATCCCCATGGGGCCATTCTTTGAAACTTACGTGTCTCCACTTGGCCAGGGGTCGGGAGGTGGGGTGGAGAAAGAAAAAACGAGTCCTCCATTGTAAGTAGTTCTTGCCCCAGCAGAACCCCTTCCTCTGTGGTGGTGTTACTGGTTGAACCAAAGCGTGTGTTCTGTGCATGAGCGATGACCCTCATGTCTATTAAGACAAGAAACGGTAGACCAGGTCAGACGTTATGTATTGGTCCCATGGCAAAGAAATAAGGTGGTAGCCTTAGCTCCTATTTACGTGGGAGTACGTAGGTAAGTGCACCAGGGTGGTGTAGTGGATAGAATAATGGACCAGGACTCTGGAGATCTGGGTTCGAATCCCCACTCAGTCACTGGGGGTGTTTGGAACTGGTCAAACCACTCCTTAAATGTCTCTCTTCCCTTGAAAACCCTGTTAGAGTCGCTATGAGTTGGTTCCAACTTGACGGCACAGAACATTAACACAGTCATATTTAACTATGAAGTAAATCGGCACAATTCTGAGCTGCAAAACACTTTATTTGCTCATTTTCCCATCACAAGAGTCTTTCCTGGCCCCAGACGGAAAGGGGCAGAGGTTGAAAAAAATGGGGAATAGGAAGAGATGGAGGGAGATAGGAAGAGAATACCAATTTCTTAAATGATTGGATGATTTGAAGCGTCTTCCAACACACCCAAACCATTATTTACTTTTTTAAAAACAGGGATGAATAATGCCAGTCAGCTAGGCTATTCACTTGATGTTCTCCGGGAAGTTTCAGCTTGCTAGATTAGAGACCTTGAGATTCCTTAGACAGAGCCAGCATTTAGAAAGGCCCCTGAGGTTTTCTGCTTGTCTGCTGTGCTTTTTGGTAAACATGACGATCTCTTCTACGTGGGAGGGTGGCGGTGAGGGCCCAGAAGGGTGGAGAGCTCACAATCGAGCATGGGACTCTTCCCCCCCCCCCCCAGGAAACTTGAGTTTGCATGGGTTAGAGGCGATCCAGCTAGGGAAACGGAGGTGAGGAGAAAGGCGAGATTTATTTTGACTTAATACAAGTGACCGGGGAAGGACTGGGAAGACAGCAGTGGCAAGAAATAACTAGCCGGAGGCTGGTGTTTCTTTCCGAGCCCTCTGTAACGATACCGAGGAGACCCCTGTGCCTTTTCAACTCTTGAGTAAGTCGATAACAGATTCCCGGTCAAGAGAAAACCAGGGAGGGGAACTCAAGTCATGGGACCGGCTGTCAAAGCCTCGGACTCAACTGGTGACTTGGAACCCACCCACCGTCCCCTTTTTTCTGGGGTGGGGGACGGACTTGTTTTTCAGAGGGACTTGGGAACTTGGTACCAAAGATTCGGGCTTGGTATTCGAACCCTTGGAGAAAACGGAAGATCCCTATTTATATTTCTTTCTTGTGGGAGAGCAGGGAGTAAAGGTTGAGTTGGCTTTTTTTAGCGGAGACCACTGGCTACGGCAAAGGGTGTGTGGTGTTGTTGGGATTTTAGCGATGTAACCTCAGGTTAAAGCTTGTTTCAAAGCTTTTCCTGTGGCCTTAAAAAAAAAGACTGGCTCTTATTTTCTCATGTTTACTATGGTAACACCGGGCTCACAGCAAGACTGGCTACAGGTGCTTTGCCGCCCGGGACTTGAGTTGGTCCCGGGAAATGGGCCCCTGGAGGAGGAGGAGGAGGCGGGGCTGGGGAGCGCCAAACCCCTGTTCGTCCAAAGGACCAAGTAGCACGAACCAACGAATCGGCGGTTCGTGCTCATCTCTAGTCTGGACGCAGAGGTTGGGATGGTCAACTCGGAACGACAGTCGTGAGCAACTCAAGAACGGCCCAAATCGACCGGGAACGATGGCACTGTGTAGATTAGCCCTTCCCGAAGGGTTGGTGTGAATGAGAGGCAGGGTGGTGCTCTCGTGAAAGCGTTGGACCGGGGTGTTGGAAATCCAGTGGCCATGCCACCCCTTGAGCCACGACACTCCCTCGGTGAGCCTGGGCGAGTTAGGCTCAACCTGACCTTCCTCACAGGATTGAAGAAGAGAACACGCAAGAGGAGGGCTGTGGACGTGTAGGAGGAAAAGTGGAGAGAGATGCAATTAATTCACTCAAAAAGGCAAATACGGCTGTTCTTTTTCAGGAGCCAGACCGAAGAGGGCACCGAGGGACAGCATGAGCAGCCTTGATCTCTTGAGGTTCCCATCTGAAAAGGTTGGTCGGCCGAGGAGGGTGGCAAGGTTGTTGTCAAAAGGGATCAGACGCTCCTGTGGTCTGCCCTACAAGCTTAAAGGTCTGAACTCACAGTTTGCCTGCTGGCTGCCTTTTGTAACAGAAAGATCCGCAATTAGCAGATACTTGTAGAATGAAGGGGATTAACGAGAGAGGGAGTTCGGAGGAGCTGAGAAGACCAAGGAGGGGGCATGGATTACTTTATGAGCGCCTGTTCTTGCCTGTTTTCTGAGAGACAGAAGTCAAGGCCAGCCTTGATGTCGTGTGTGAGGGAGGCCTTAATTTATTCACTCATTCATTTATTTACATTTTCTCACCCGCCCAAGGAGTGTCAGGAGCCTCTACTTTGGGAGGCTAATCAAGCAAGGTCAAAACAACGTAATATAATAATAAGAGAAGCAACAATAAAAATTCAAACAAAAGGCCTCATGGTAAGCGTGATCCCTACAAGGATGATCCTATGAAAAGGATGATAACTTTGGAAAAATGGTAGGCGGCCAGCAGAGGGGGATACACAGACTCAAAATAGAACTAGTTGAAAAACAAAATTGATCAAAATGGATCTGGGGTTAAGGCTATGAAAGGCTTGTGAAAACCATGGAGGGGGACTGGAGTCATGGGATTCGTTGTCAAGTCAGACTTGAGTTGCACCGGTAACTCAACTCAGACTTGACTTGGGTTTTTCCCCCAATGATTTGGACTTGACTCACAACTCAGAACCCACCCAACCCTCCCATTTTTCTGGGGGGTGGGGAAGCTTGTTTTTAATAGGGACACGGACTTGGGACCAAAGACTCAGACTTGGGACTTGGTGTCAAAGACTTGCCAACAGCCCAGGAGAACAGCCATGTCTTCAGTTGCCTCCTCAAACCAAGGAAGGATGGGGCCAGTTGCACCTCTGACGGGAGAGAATTCCAAAGCGATGGGGCCACCACAGAGAAGGCCTGGTTTAATCTTGGCGAGTGGTCCCCACTCAGTGGCAACTGGGGAAAACTAATTGCTGTGGATTATCTGATTCTCTTTGGGAGCCAAGGCTCGACACGCTAAGCCCCTCCTGGAAATGTTTGGATCTGAGTCTCTTCCTTCCAGGGCGGCTGCGCTCTCTCCGTGCAGTTTTCTTGGAAAGCCTGTCGGCGTTCCGGAAAAACATGTAGAAAGGCCATCCCCCTTTTTGTCTTTAAATGGCTTTGTATTCTAGTTTGCTTTTTATGATGCTTTGTATTCGTATTTTTATGCTAATTTCGAAGCTTTGGTTTATTACGTCCAGTTTTAGGATGTCTGCTTACTGTTTAGTGTTCAGTGTTGTGAACCGCCCCAGGGTGGCGAGATGGGTGGTATAGTAAAATGAATGAATGAATGAATGAATGAATGAATTTCTTTTACCTCCTTTGCTCACCTAAGGCCTTCTTGTGGCCCCTCTCTTCCTTGGGGGGTCTCTCGGCTCAACAACCATTTCTTCGCTCTTCTCAGGACCAAAATGGCGAGGCCTACCACATGGGAGAACTCAACATCGGTGAGAAAGAGTTCTTGTCGCTTCCGGCCAAGTCCAGTAAATACAGGGGTGACCAGTCCATTTCAGAAAGGAAGCCTGGAGGGCCCAGCGACTGCCCGCTGGAAACCAGTGACGTCCGAGTCCAGGTGTCTCCACTGGTAAGAACAGAACTGCCCTCAAGGGGAGTCTGGCGACCTTAATTTCTTCACAGTTGTTTACTTGAGCATTTTCAGTGCTTGCTCTTTATTGCTTTCATTGCCTTAATTATTATGGATGGTGCCTTGAGTATCTGAGGCGAGAGGGGAAAGGAATTAATAAGGTTGATAAATAAAGTCATCCATCCAAAGGGAGACCGCAGCCAAGAAAATCAGGGGAAGACTGAGACCTAGAAAAAAAGCGATGAAGGCATTAGAGAAGGTCATCAAGTGTAAGGATGCGTCACTGGAGACTAAGACCAAGATCATCCACACACTTCTGTTCCCAAGAAAGCTGGGATAGCTGGACAGTTAAGAAAGGTGACAGGGAAAAAATTGGATTTGCTTGGACAGCCAGAAAGACCAACAAGTGGGACCTAGATCAAAACTGGCTCCTTCGAGTGGCCAGTTCTGGTGACTTCATCGTTAGAAATATATATTTCTGGGAATTTTTCTTTTAATATTTTCAGACCGTGGATAAGTGAATCAGTGGATACTGGATACGGATCCCGCAGAGACGAGGGTCCTATTGTACATTATTACATCCGTAGCTATTTTAAAATCTAGGCCAAAATGCAGGCTAAGGGCAAGGCGACCGTGGCAGTAAAGTGGCCACAGAAATGGCTCAGTGTACATTTCTTAAAATTGGTCTTTTGAATTACGCAACGTTGATTCAGCAGAACTTCAGAAAGAGCAGGATGGAGGGGCTTTTAGGGTCCGGCAGGACTTCCGTGACCCTGCGTAAGGAATTACATTCTCTGTGGCTTGGAAACGTGGCACGCACCGTGCCGTAGCAGAAAGGGAAATGATGCAGATTTGCTCAAAATACAAAATACAGCTTTCCTCGATACACAGGGGGGTTTGGCTGGCAGGGGGCAGAACTTTGAAAGCCTTTTGCTCTGCGCAGGTCCAACCTTCGCTTGTCTTGGCCTTCTCTCATCCAAGGATGTCTTTCCGGTCAAGGGCTGCCCTTACCAAACTCCCCTTTCTCTCCAGGAAAACTGTTTATAGTCAGTGGAAATAGAGGACCAGTTTCTGTGAGGGATGATGACTTGCAGGCTGATTTCTCTTGAACTGTTTAGATAGGGAACCATTTTTCAGCAGACTGTTAGCATTAAAATTTTGCAAACATGAGGTCCTTTTTTTTTTTTTTTTGAGGGCCTCTTAGGTAATAACAGGAAAAACGATGAGCAAATTGCTGTTGTTACAGTCCTGCGTTCAGGTTCACAGGGTGTGTGTCCGTCTGTGTATATTCATACATGTATACGTGTCCAGGTACGCCTGGTGGGGACAAAGGAAGGGGCCTCCGTTGTTGCTGCTTCCAGACTTTGGAACTCCCTCCCACTGGAGGCCAGGCTGGCCCCCTCTTGGCTTTCCTGATTGGCTGCTGACAGCAGACCATGCAACGCGCTTGAATGAAACATTGAACAGGGATGAGAGCCAAGTTCTACACCCAATGAAAAAGAAAGAGGGGGATACTTGGCTCAGTGATATTACAAGTGAGAAGGATCTTTGATTTGTTGTAAATCAAAAGCCGAACATGAGCCCACAGTGTGAGGTGGCTGCAAAAGAGGCCCATGCGATTTTAGGCTGCATTAACAGAAGTCTCGTCTCCAAATCCCATGAGATACGAGGTCTCCTCTATTCGGCAATGGTGAGGCCTCCTCTGGAGTCCTGTGTCCAGTTCTGATCACCACCCTTGAAAAAAAGGAGGCCAACAAACTAGATCAAGTTCAGAGAAGGGCCTCAGGGAGGATCAGGGGGCTGGAAACCAAGCCCTCGGAGGAAAGACAGAAAGAACTGGGCAGGTTTAGCCTTGAGAAAAGAAGGCGGAGGGGAGATGATAGGAGAGCCCTTTTCATAGTCCTTCAGCGGAGGAGCAGGAGCTGTTCTTGATCATCACAGGGTGCAGGTCACATCATCACCAGCTCAAGCGACAGGAAGCCAGATTTAGGCTGAATATCGGGGAAAACTTAGAACAACAAGGAGAGACCCATGACCCCAGGAGGTGGTGAGCCCTCCAACGGTGGAGGCCTTCAAGAGAATATTAAGACCACCCTTTGTTGGATCTGCTTGGATTCGGATGCCCTGCCTTGAGCAGAGGGTTGGGCTTGATGGCCTTCGAAGGCCCCCTTCCGACTCCATGATTTTGTGATTCTCTGGTGGAAGACCGTCTAGGCAACCCTCGTTTTCAGGAGCTGTCACTTTGAAAGAGAAGAATTGCAGGAAATGGGGAATAAATCCTAGGCAGACCTTGGTCCATCAAACCCCAAATATTTGGTTCTTCTGGGAATCTGGATCTCATCATTTTGCAGGCTAATTGTTTCTGGGGCATTCGTGCATAGCTGAGTTGCAGGTTTCGAAAACCTCCCGACCCTCGTGAAATGTTTTAGTTCAGCGGGTTTCTCTTGGAGGTGAACAGACAAACACCTCCACCGAAAGTTACATTCTCCCAGTGCTCTTCCTCGTTTGTTTAAGATTTCTCGATAGCTTGTTTCGCTGTCTGTACTGAGGGATTGCGCAGGCCAAGTCCCAGCTACAGAGTGAACACCAGGCGCCTTTCCCAAGCTGAGGAAGGGGTCTTGGGTGCAAATCCCTCTCTTGCCCTTGAAGAGAAGGGGTGCTCTCAAATGGAAGGGTTGCGGGTCCCCAAAGTGCCCTCTCCCCGATGAAGGGAAGGCTTTCTTGGCAATGCTCAGAAGCCTGCATCCTCCAGCATCTCCAGGCAGAGGTTGGGGGTGGGTGGGGGGGGCTGCGTCTGTTTCCCAGCATCCCCTCGCAAGCGAGCTTTCCGCGCTGCCAAGTGCCCGCCGGTGCGTAAAGACGCGCGGGCGCTTGGCTCCTCCGGGAGCCGGACGCGGAGGTGGGGCGTCGGGGAGGCTGGACGAGGATCCGCCGCCGCCCCTCCTCGCTTCTCAGTCTTCGGCCCGACGGCGGCGAGGAGAGCCGGCTGTCCTTCTCCCGAGAAGGCGGCTGCGGAGGCGGCACCCGCGATGCCAGAGCCGGCGGAGCCCCGGGGAGGCGCCTCGGGGCTTGGGCAGTAAGACGGGGGTCCCCAAGGGGCGGGCGGGTGGGGGGCTTCTTTCCTGGGGAGGGGGCGGAGGGCATGGGTCGGTCGGTCGGGGGCTTCTGGAGGGGGCGATCGGGGAAGGGTCGCCCCCCCCCGCGCTTCTCCTGCGGGCCGTTGCGCGCCTGGTGTGCGCCCGGACGCGCCGGCGCGCTCTGAGCGGGGGAGAGGCGGCTGGTGCCGGTCGGGACCCTTTCTGAACCTCATAAAATCTGGGGGGAAAAGGGAGAAAATATTAAGAATATCATGACATTTCCAAAAGTTCATTTCAGCCGACTGTGGTAAACCTCAAGCCATAGAGAGTTAAACCACTTTCCGATCTATATACAGGCTCCCTCCTCCGGAGACATCACCTGCTGGTTATAAATACCTTTCTTGGCATGAAGTCGCCCCTCTTGCTGCCTCCACAGCATTTTAATGCCAGTTCCTTGTCTTGTGGAGATGGTAAATAAAGGAAACCCAGCAAAACCCCTGGGACCTTTTAGCAGTGGCTCAGCCTAAGGGCGCTTTCAAAAGGTGGAGGGGGGGGATATGTTTTTCCAAAATAATATTAGACTTGAAAAGTCTGCAGATAACACCGTCCAGTTGACCTGTTACTCTCTGGAAGTTTTAAACGTGGAATAAAATTGAGGGGCTGAGGAGAAAAGAAAGGATAAGTTTGGTACCATCTGCAGAACTTGATATTTGCAAAAAGTAACATGTCCAAAAATCTTTTAATAGACATTTACATAGTCCAAGCACCAGGATGCTGAAGGGACTAACCACCATTGCAGAGCCAGCGGTTGGGAGTTCGATTCCCCCCACTGGGCTTCCTTGACAGGGGCAGGACTTGATGATCTTAAAGGGTCCCTTCCGGCTCTGCCAGTCTAAGATTATAAGGTTTCCTCTGTTTTGCACAGCTTCAGAGCCTTTTGCTGGAAAGGCGTGGAACCATGCCTTCTTCCTCTGCTATCATTCTGTTGTTGTGGTTCTTCGTGGCATTTCTGGTGGGGTTCGGAGTCATGTCGTGTGCCTCATGACCCCAAAGGAACTTCCAGATTATTCAAGCTCCGTTTTAATTTTCCCGGGGCATATTCCTTTGGTGTTTATGGGCTGAGTTTTTCCCTCCCTGCAAAATCCCAAGAGTTTTGTTTGCTAAATTCTCATCTTTCTATAAAATCACTTGACTTTATTCCCACTTGGGGAAATAAGCCCCGATGGGAAGAAGCATTGATTCTGCAGCTCAGTCTGGGTGCAGGATAACGGGTCCTCTTCCTTGTGGGGGGTGGGGGTTAATTTATTATTAATTGATTATTTTAAAATACTTTTACCCCCTCTCTCTTCCTTAAAAGGAGCTGTATGGTTAAACGACACAGCCATTTTGCGTGCTCTCTGTGTTTCGGAGGAGAGGTCTACGTGATGAGTTGATCTGTTTTCAGCAGATGCTGAGAAGGAATGGCTGGGGGGGGGGTGTCCTTTCTGAAATGAAATTATCTGGTCGGACATCTGCTTCCCCAGGAGTTCTGGGGACAGCTGTGGCAGTCCAGTCGGAGTAAAGCAGACCCAAGTGTCTAGAATTTCAGGAACGGTCCCTGGACCAGCTGGGGAAGAGGCAGCCAAGGGGGTTCCAGAGAAGGCAACAGAAGTAGGAAGGGTGGACCCTCCTCTCGAGGGAAAGCATTTCCACCTCTCTCTCTCCCCCCCCCCACCCGCATCGGGAGGTAGCAGGGTAGAAACAACCTTCAAGAGCAACGATGCATGCGGGTGGTGAAGGTCATCATTGCTCAACGCCTCTGAGATGCTGGCCTTCAGCGGGTGGCAGAAGGAGAGGGAGGGCTTCCCACCAGTCTGCCCCGTGGTTACCAAACCAGACACACACACACCCCAGGCCTCTGGGGGGTCTGGGATATTGTCTCCAGAGGTTGTCATTCTGCATTCTCCTCCATTCCTCACCGTTGGCCGGGAACTGCATCCCCAAAACATCGGGAGAACTCCGTTGGCCCACCCCACCCCCTTGGCTTAGAAAAGCAGGGGTGGGGCCCCCTTTGGGTGGGGCTGGGCGCTCTGCACGGTGCACCTGACGTTCCCTAGCTGCCATAGGGAAATCCAAAATGAATACCTCAGGCCAAACAGAATGAAACTGGAAGCGGCCAGATGACATGACCAGCAGGATCCCTATCCGCTGATTCACTTCTCCGTGGTCTCAAAATATTGAAAGAAAAATCCTAGAAATATATATTTCTAAAGGTGACGTTGCCACAGCTGGCCACTCGAGGGAGCCAGAGACCAGGCTATGTATTCAGTTCCCTATTAAACTAGTGTTCTCTATCATCCGCATTTTCCAGCATCCATGGGGAGGAGGGGGGCCTGGGCTTCCCCTGTGGCTCCTTGGGGCCCTGCATCCAGGCGTGGCAGAGCTGTATCCAGGCAGCCACGTCTGTCTCCTCTCCCATCCACGTCTTTCTGCTCTGTGGGCTTTGGAGGACGGTCTCTGTTAACAGATGGCCACTGGGTTGGTGAGAAGGAGAAAGTTCTGTTTTCTCTTTCGTTCCTTTCCTGACCAGCTTTTTCAGGCGGCACCCAGATCACACTGCCGGATTGCTAATTTTGAGGCTGCTTTAAATAGAAGCTCTACACACACACACACACACACACCCCTCGTCTCTCCAGCTTTGCTAAGGAGATGAATTATTTCTTCATATTTCAGCCACGGCGTGAACCTCACCCGTGCTGGTGAGAAGCGCGCTTCTGGACGGAGGGCAGAGCTGTCGCTTCACAGGGCTGCCCGCCGGCAAGAACCCCCCACCCCTCGGGTGAATGACCGGTGATGAGGCCGGGAGCGTTAGAGGCTCTCCCCAGGCCCCCCATATGGCCATTCGCAGTTCTGGCCAGCCTCAAAATGGATGTGTGGCCACCCAGCCCCCCCTTTGTGTCTCGTGGGGTTTCTGGACGAGGAGAGAGGCTTGGTGTGTACAAATTTTTTCACTTGGCGTGGAGTTCCCTGAGCAAAACATGCGGCTTGTTTGAAATGTGGGGAAGGCAGCCGAGGGAAGGAACCGAGGGGGAAGACGGATTGCATCCTACGGGATCCCTTGAATCTCATCTATGGATGCCCTTGTGTGGGAGTCCGTCTCTTGGTTTCCGACAACTCCCCTCATGACACAGGGACAGGCCTCCAGACAGAGCCCTGTGTGATGCTGCAGACCAGGTGTCAGGATCTGATCGAAAGTCAGGTTCAGGAGACCTGGATTCGAATCCTCGTGTGGCCATGGATAGTCCCCGGGACTGTCTGGGGCCCTGGTCAGTCTTGAAAACTCACATACCTAAATCTCTCTCTCTCTCTCTCTGAATACATCTCAAGCCAAAGGTGTCACTCCTTGCTTTTGCTTCTTTCCGTGTAGGTGGAGCTTTGGGGATAGGGGCGTGGCCTGTGGAGAGCTGGTGGGCAGGCCCTGATTGGTATGCGCCAGTGCCATCCTTGTGCAGGGAACGAGTGGGGTGGACGTTCGTGCCTCCCTGGATGAAATAGGGTTTGATCTGCGGCAGGCTTCATGTCTCAAAAGAAACTTCAGGACTTCAGTGGAGATTCTAGCCCTTCACCGATTCAAAAGCACAGACTGCTGCTCATCATATCTTTTTAAATTTATCTCCGTTGTTCTCTTAAAACAGTCATTTGTTCGTTCTGAAAATATTTCATAAATGGCGAACTGCTGTTTTGAGAAGAATCCTTTTTGAAACTGCAGTTAAGGGCGGATTTGAGGCTGTCAAGATAACGTGAATGCTCTCGAAGTGGAATACGGTTGGTGTCTAATTAAAATCAGTCTATAAAAACTTACCCAAACTTGCTAAGTGTGACAGCTAAAGGCTTGCTCTGCCTCCTTTTTTTTCAAACGTAAAGGACCTTTATGAAGGTGCTTTGATTGCAGGTAATTATTTAAGTAATTAGTCCAATTGGCCCCAGGAGCCAAGCTTTGAAAAGCAGGAAATTAGGACTCAACTCAAGGTACTTCACGGTCTTGCTTGGAAAAGAGGATCGCATTGTGGGAAGAGAGCTGGTGGATTCGTGACTCCAAGTATATTCTTTAAACCAAGAATGGAAAACATTTACCATTATTTTTTGCAGAAAATCAAGCGGGCTCCTTCTGAGGAAGAGTGCTTCTTTGACCTCCTAAGTAAATTCCAGAGCAGCCGGATGGATGACCAGCGTTGTCCGATGGAGGAGAGCCGGAAGAAGACGACGGAGGAAGCCGTGGCCACTCCAGCGCCTGCCCCGGACGAGAGAGGAGTCTGTGAGTCTACCAAGATACGGGGCCATGTCTGCCTAGGTGCTGCTAGCGGGGTGGGGGACTCGAGCCGTGGGACTCACCGTCAAGTCAGACTTAAGTCACACCGATGACTTGACTTGGGGTTTGTTTGTTTTTCCCCCCAATGATGATCCCTCTGGCATTTCAGCCCTGCAAAGGTCAGGGGTGGGCGGTGGGATGGGCCAAGCCCACACGCTGGTTGGCTGCGGGGTCAAGCTCTCCACCGGGACCCTTCGTCTGGTTTCATGTAGCCAGAATTTTGAACTCCGCCCTCGTTGAATGTGAGGGTGGATGGCAGGGATGCTGGCAAGTCTTTGAACCCGAGTCCCGAGTGCGAGTCTTTGGTCCTGAGTCCCAAGTCCCTACTGAAAACAAGCTTTCTTTCCCCAGACAAAAGGGAGGGAGTGGGTGGGTTCCGAGTCACGAGTTAAGTGTGAGTTCTTGGGAAAAAAGAACCAAGTTGAGTTGCCGGTGTGACTTAAGTTCGACTTGACCGCGAGTCCTGCAGCTCCCCATCCCTGATGGACCGACACGCGAAAACATAACGTTCTTTGGTGATGGGGAGTGGCCGGGACCCTTTCTGCTTTGTTCATTCTTAGTGGGAGGCACATTCCTTCGTTTCTGTGTCGGTGGAAGGCCAGAAGTCTCTCGTTCTTGAATCCTTGGCGACACAAAAGCGTATTCTTCTGTTTTTGCTTTTCGTTTTCATTTGTGGCTATTCTCTCCTTGGCCTCCTTGCATGCCTTCTTCCTTTTTTCTGCTTCTGCCGATCGGGTAGGGAAAGAGGGCACTTACGAAGGTGAGATGCCATCGTAGGCTGCCTTTCAAAGCCAGGGAGGCAAAAGGGACCCTGCGCAGCCTCCTGGCTTCCAGCTGTGTACCAACAGCCCGCAGCCAGCAGTGTGGGTGGGAAGCTGCCCTCTCGAGACGCCAGAGTTGTCTTGTCTCCTGATTCAGTGCAGTCCAAAGGCAGCCGTTCCATTTTATAATGCGCAATTAGCCTGCGGGATTTGTTGCCAAAGGATTTATACAGCCCAGTAGCATAATAAATGACTTTCGTCAATGATTTGATGACCAACGCACAGGGAGCGCCAGCGAGAAGGGCCGATTGGCCTGGAGGTTTTTTTTTCTCGCCATGAGAAAAATTATAAACCCCCTTCCTTCCTTAAATCAGATTTGATGTTAGGCTGGGAGCAGGGGATTAGCTATTTTAACCGAGAACATTTCCGGGCCTAGGGACAACAGCTAGACAGACGCAAGCGATGGAGGGAAGCCACCGAGGGAACAACAGAACGATGAAGTGGGCATGAAATTCGGCTGAAAAGGTCACGCTCTGTTTTGACAGCCAGGGCAGATGGACTGCAGGGCCTTTTCCGTCCTAAAAATAGCACACCGACCCATGTTCCTTGTCTCCAGAGAGCATCTTCCCCTCGGGTGCAGGAGCATCCTTGAAGCGCCTTTGTGGCTGCAATGGTTTGCTCTTGTCGGCTGCAGGGGGGAGAAGGCCCCAATGGGCCACGGCCACCATCTTGGTTTTCATAGGGCCCCGGGACTTTTGTGGGCAGCCTAAAGCCAGGCTCACCGGGACAGACCATGGGCCTCGGAGTTCCTCTCAGGACAGACCCACGCCGGCAGGACAGCCCCCCTGCCCGTGGTTCCCTTTTGCCAGAACCTGGACCCAGACTCGCAGCTTGCACCATCTGGGTCTAATGGTTTCAAATGTGCTTCTTGTGGCTCCGGTTGTGTGGCCCCTGAAGCATCAGGGAGGCAAAAC
Organism: Intellagama lesueurii; assembly: GCA_037013535.1. Taxonomy (NCBI): domain Eukaryota; kingdom Metazoa; phylum Chordata; class Lepidosauria; order Squamata; family Agamidae; genus Intellagama; species Intellagama lesueurii. Next base: position 1,026,743 of record JBAJHW010000017.1, on the reverse strand, counting down.
TCCTGTGTTCATCTGGGTGACCTTGATAGAAAGGAACATGATCTAAACGATGACTTCGAAAAATTAGATTTAATCACGTGGATTTTCCTCCTATAAAGTGCACTCTGGTTTACTGAACCTTAAATAGGAATATGAATTTTTCACCATCTCCTTGTCCAAACTAATGACAACAGTACTCTATTTATTGATGCCGTTTCTAGATAGCTCAGTGGTTTAGGTCTCTGGCTGAGGAGCCAGAGGTTGGGAGTTCAATTCCACGCTGTGTCTCCTGGACAGAGGCATAAACACCGTACAGATTCCTCAAGACCAACTTTACTTACCTTGGTCAGTCTTGTCTCCGGTTGACCAAGCATGACGGATCTGTTTCCAAATGCTGTCCAGATTTATTCACACACCAAATGTGCCACTCTGAACGAATATTTGTGCCGTTCAAGATTCAGGCACTGCTGAGGATTAAAACATGTGTGCATATACACACAGAGAGAATCCGCAAGGGTGTTGTAACGATGGGCACCAAAAAAAATGCAATTTGTAGTCAACGAGCCAATCTGCGGTCATCGATCTTAGGGCTTCTTACTAGGAGTAAGCCCTAAAATCATATTCAGCCGGCTCATCCTCGGCTTTATGAAATATTCCTGTTCCATTTAAACCGGGGAGCCTATTTCTCCAACATAACCTTCACAGAGATGCAATTTTGAGAGCTTGGGGGAAGACAGATCCTTTGCTGAGCCGGCTCTTAAATTTGCCGCTGGCACAGGAACTGGCCAGTTGTGCCAGAGCGAAGGTCTGCTTCCAGACGGTGCTGCCGTGAGCGGGGCACTAAGGCTGAGCTCCCTGCTTCGTTGCATCTGACACCAGGGGGAATGTACCATTAAAGGAACATGCATCCATTGGGTTCAGGTCTGCTGAGATACCCAGCCTACAGGAATAGATGAAAAAGCTGTTCAAGCCAACAAACAGCAGCCCCCACGGCATCTTTGCCACCGTGAGTTCTAGTGTGTGAGTTCATTGTGTGTTGGAATTCATCGTTGTTGTCGTCCCTCGGAAGGCTTGTGTAACGATTTGCGCTCGTTCTGCCTCCCAGCTCAGTCCTCGTCGATGGCTTCCCCCCAGACCGAGGAGCTCTTCGACCTTATTGCCAGCTCCCAGAGCCGGCGGCTCGATGACCAACGTGCCAGCGTGGGAAATTTGCCCGGCCTCCGGCTCACGCCCAACAATCTGGGGCACCTCCGGATGGAGAGCGACTCTCAGGAGCCGGGCGATGACTTTTTCAACATGCTGATGAAATGCCAGGTGCGTCGACCATGGGGGGGGTGTGTGTGTCCCCACACGTCCCGCCGCGCACATGGAGCCTTCAAGAAACCTTTTGAACTTTGAGTGAGGTTTCGTTATTTGCTGACGTTTGAGGTTCTTGTATGATTCTTTCTTGATGGGAAGCAGTGGGGGGGGGGGGGGCTTATCCTGCTCTAGTGGAGTGTAGCGTGCATTCCCGGCTTAATGGAAATGCTCTCCCGGCCTGCTCAAGGGAAGGAGTTTCGGGTGAAACCGAGAAGCCCCGTTTACGGGGTGGGGGTACAGGGGAGGGGGGGGAGGAAACCCTGGTTTCAGGGAAGCCTCCCTTGTGAACAGGAAGGCAGGAAACCCAGTCCTTTGGCAAGACTGGGCCAGGGCTCTCCATCCTGCACAGATACCAAAGAAACAGGAAGGAAGTGCTCCACTTATCCGCTGTTCCCGGCATCCGCCGGGGGGGGGCGGCGGCTTGGAACCGATCCCCTGCAGATACCACAGTCCTCCTGTACTTGTCTTCTATCATTTACAGTCCTCTCGCATTGATGACCAGCGGTGCGCTCCCCCCAACTCAGTTCCCCGCGGCCCCACAGTGCCCGATGAGGACTTCTTCAGCCTCATCCAGCGGGTCCAGGCGAAGCGGATGGACGAGCAGAGGGTGGACCTGGCCTCGGCGGACGAGGAGGAGGAGGAGGAGGAAGAGCAGCAGCAGCAAGTAGAAGAGACAAGCACCGGATCATCAGCAAAGGCCCAGCTTTAGCGAAGAAGCCGGCCCAGAGGTCCTGAGAAGGGTGGGTTCATCACCTGCCCAGTGGGAGAAATGAACCCCCCATGCTCTGTTCTGCTTCTGTTTCGTCTACGTCTTCATTCTGGAGGAAACATGGGAAGGAGCACAGGGTGGCGTCGTCGTGGGGGGGGGGGGGAATTGGCCTGCCCGTGTGTCTTTCCTTGGAGATCCTTCCGCAAAGGCAGAATGGTGGCAGCAGGCATGAGGTTGGGGCCCTTCGGAGAAGACGGCTCCTCTTGCTGCACCGATGAAGAGTGAAGGGCAGGGGGGGGGGGGTGAAAGACAGGCCCTCTCTGGGCGGTTTACAAGTTCGTGAGGCAGGCGACCCATTGCTCTCCCCGCAGCGAGCAGGGTCCTCCATTGACCCACCTCGGAAAGAAGGAAGGCTGAGTCCACCTCTCGAGCCGGCTCCCTGGGATGGAACCTGGGTCGTGAGCAGAGTTTTGGCTGCAGGACTGCAGTTGAACCACCCACCGCGCCCCAGCCTTGAGCCACAGCAGTTTGGAGTGGTATCTCCAAGGGAGGGGCGCTTCTGAGCCAAGAGGTTCTCGCTGGGAAAGGAAAGCAGAAGGGGGCCCCACACCCCAGAACCAGGAGCAAGGTGGGGCGCAGGAAGGAGGGACCTCAGCCGGTCTGATTTGTGCCTCAACGCCTTTAAAAGGCAGGCTCCGGGCCCGGCGAATTCCAGCTCTGCCTTCTGAACCGAGGACATTCGTAAGCACGGCATCAGCAAATTTTGTGTTCACAAATAGGTTCGGAAAGGTGGTGGGCTTTTACAGGGCGGAAGGACCCTTCTGGGCAGGAAAGGACTTTTGCCGTGGCTGAAGCTGCATCAGAAAACACGAGGCGCGCACTCCTGGGGGTGTTGTTTTTCTTTGTATCAGGTTTGACAATAATTCGCCGTTTGAGTGTCAGTAAAGCGAATTGTAAAAACTGCTGAATAGCTCAGAGGTTTAAGGCCTCTGTTTGTGGAGCCAGAGGTTGGGAGTTTGATTCCCCCACGGGGCCTCCTGGACAGGGGCTGGACTGGATGATCTACAGGGTCCCTTCCAGCCCTCCAGTTCTAAGAGGATGAGGATGCCAACAACCTTTATGTAAAATAAAGCCAACAATCCTTTTTAGCTGAGCAATAAAGTTATTTTTCCTTTCCCACAGGCTCAGCCGAGGACCAGCCATATAAACGGTGCCATAAGCCTTGTGAATTCCGAAGCAGAGGCTCCGGAAGTGGACTTCCCAGTATTCCCAGTGTTCGAGAAGGAACGGAAGCCCTGCTTCGGGGGAACCCCGGCCATCCCAGTTGCATTTCTAGTCCTTGTCCGGCTGCCCCCCCGGTCTTTGGTCACTGCCCATAACTATGCAACGAGGCCCCCTTTGAACGGAAATGTCGCCCGGGTCTTAAGAAGGGCATCAACGATCCGGCGGCCCTGTGGTTCAAGTCCGTCTGAATAAGCAAGAAGACTGAGGGTGGCCCCGATCGTACCCGGCCTTGAAAAGAAGTGCCATTCGCACGATTGGGTGTCTCAGTTCTTCTTGGGCCCTTTTTCTGCTGGGAAGGAGCTTTTTTCCCCCCCAAGCTGGAGGTAACCCAAAGTTATCTCCAGTTTTGAAAGAGCCCCGGAGGGAGCCGGTTTGAGGTGCCCTTGCTGAAAAGAGCCGGTCGCGCGCACGCGCGCACGCACGCCCCCCCAGAAGCTTTTCGGAGCGCGACTGGGTCCTTTCGCATCAACATTTGTGGGAGGGAGGTGTGTTCGGAGAGCCGTTCTGGGTCCAGATCACAATCACCGGGAAACCACGCACGAGGACGCCCAGAGGAAAGGCTCTTGGGTTCGCCCTTCTTGAAGCAAACGGGAAGTCTTCAGAGGACGCGAGAAAACCACGTCACGCTGTGTCCGCCAGCTTGACTGCAGCCCAGAAACCACGGCACTGGTGCTGTCCCGTACTAGCTTAGCCAAGGTCAGGAGCTGGCTGCTCTCTCTCTCCCTCCCCCCCCCCCCCCCGTGCCAACAAGCGGATAGACCCGGAGGAGAACATTTAGGGCCGGCCTGGAAGAAACCACGCGACCACGGTGGGGAGCGGCTGGTGCATGTGCCTTTGGCCGGATGCCTCAAAAGCAGAACCCTCCCGTGCACTGCAAAAAAACACACACACACCCTGGGAAATGGTATCCCTGTAGCAGAGATATTATTACAGTGCATCTCGCCTCCAATTCAGAGGGGGGCGGAAAAAACGAAGACAGCCTAGACAGGTCTGTCTTATAGGATGCCCCAAGCCCTGATTCCACTCAGCCAGGCACCTCCAGTGAGAACTAGTCCTCCATCACAGGGCCGAGCAATCTGACACAGACCAAAAATATACCTCTAGGTATATCAGAGCATGGGCCGAGGGCCTGTAAACCTGCAATCAAAGAGGACATCAGCCCTGAGGTACTCTCCTCCCAGAAAAGCAAGTACACCAGGACCCCCTTATCCACGCTCTGAAAATGTTAAGATATTAAAAATCACCAAAAAAAATATAAAATATTAAATTACCAAAACTCGCCTCTAGAGGGGGCCAGAGACGGCGCTATGTATACCGTTCGGTATTAAAATAGCGTTTGCTATCATCCATGTTTGTCAGCATCCGCGGAAGGGCTTGGAACCGATCTCCCACGGATACGGGGCTCTTACTGTATTATTGGCTTAACGCAACCGACCGCTCTACCCCATGCCCATATCCTGCCCTTCTCTGCTTCAAATCTTCCCTTGATTAGTTTTAACAAGAGAGGGATGTGACCCCACCTTGCCAAAACAGAGAAGCTGGGGGGGATCTCGGCTTGGCTCTTCCTAGAACCAACCAGCTCAGGGGGCTGACCCAAGACCAGGGGGCTCCTTCAGCCTGGCTCTGCTCCCCCCCCCCCCGCTCCCCGCAGTGGACTGAATGGGCGGGACTTGGACCGTCATTGATATACTTGAATGTATTTGCTAATTTATTTTCCATGCTTATTTGCTGTAAATTCATGGGTGGGGTGGGGAAAGCCATGATCCGTACGGTACTTTTCTGCCCTAACCCTCTAAAAGCCGGAAAAAGTTGCCAAATGAACTTACACCTTAGATATCTGTATGAGAGCAGGGAGTGGTTTAATAAACATTTGTTGACCCAAATGTCTTTGGAGATTTGGACTCTCAATCTTTTTGCTGGGGGCTGGCCGCCTCGTCATCATCTACAACACTGGGCAGGTTGAGCCTTGAGAAAAGAAGATGGGGGGGGGGAAGAGGAGAGCACTTTTCAAAGACTTGAAAGGTGGTCCTACAGAGGAGGGGCAGGATCTGTTCTCGATCATCCCAGAGTGTGGGACAGGCAATAATAGGCTCCAGCAACAGGAAGCCAGATTTACTCTGAATAAGAGGAAAAACTTCTTAACTGTTAGAGCGGTACGACAACGGGACCCATGACCTCGGGAGGTGGGGAGTGCTCCAGTGCTGGAGAAAACGGGGACCACCCTCGGTCCGATCTGCTTTGACTTGGATTCCTGCCTTGAGCAGAGGGTTGAACTGGATGGCCTCACGGTCCCCCTTCCAACTCCCATTATTGCGCCAAGTTGGCCCTCCTAATGCATACCACACTTCAGTCCCATCCCAATCTGAAAATAGTACAAATAAAACAGCAGACGCTTTGATCTGTCGCCCCCAAGGTGCGAATGGACATGTTAAGTCAACAGAGTTGACGCAAACAAAGTCGTTCTTCCAAAATGCCTGTGCCAAACATTCCCGAGGCCAAACCGCCCAAAAGGTCAGAGTCCGCCGTCCGTGGTCATTTGGGGTCTTTTTCTCCACCTTCTTCCAGGCGTTGGCTTGGGGATCCCACCGCCTCGGGGTCATCGGTCAAGAATTCCAGGGCCTCTTCGCCAGCCACGCGTCTCACCTCCTCCCCTTTGGCTGCGAGGATCTCCTCAATGTTCCTTAATCATAAACGAAGAGGTGGGTTACAAACGAGAGGGGAGCTGAACGGGTTTAGTTCCAGAACTTGGTAAAGAACCGTTGTGGGAACTTGCCTGGGATCTTGCAGGAAAGGGGCCGGGGCCCAAACCACATGTCTTAGATGGCAACTGTATGGCCTTGTTAGTAATTCAAAATACTGCCAGTAACGTCCTACCATTTCTCACGAGGAAACATGCATGCCACAGTGGCCTCTAGCGTCTACAAGCCACGGTTAAAAACTTGCATGTACGTGGCCAGAGAAGAATAGGGAGAAAAAGAAGAAAAACATTGGTGAAAGATCAAACTAGGAATCAAATTTATATATTTGAATGGGTCTGGCAGGTAGGTTGGTAACAAAACCAGCTATCCATGCAGTAGGACCCCCCTTATCTGCGGGATCACTATCCGCTGATCCACTTATCCATAGTCTGAAAATGTCAACAGAAAAGTTATAGAAATATATATATTTCTAAAGACGGAGTGACCAGAACTGGCCCCTAAAGGGAGCCAGAGACCATGCTATATATATAGTGTTCACTCTTAAATAGTGTTTGCTATCATCCACGTTTTTCAGCATCCACGAGGGGGCTTCAAACTGATCCCCCGTGGATATGGTTGTCCTACTGTATGTTCTTCTAGCTATAGGTAGCCAATTTTCTTTCTCTGATGATTTTCCCAGTTTTTTTTTTCCAGCAGAAGTTTATTTTAATTGAAGTTGTTCCAACCTCGCAGGTTCGCCTACCAGGTTCCTTGCATGTTAAACCTGAGCTACAAACACAGAAGTCTTGCTTGAGAGACGCTACGTTTGGAGCAGATCCCACACAACCCCATCCAGGCTGCGGTTCTTCCACAACGCCTGGGAGACCAAAACCCAAAGCAAACCAAGGGCGAGGCCCGGATCCCGACGCTCACCTTTTCCCAGCCAAGTCTGAGAACCAGCCCAGGTTATCCGCAATCACGTGATGGTTCGGGCAGCCGGCGCATTTCACCACCACCACGCCGTGATGATAAGCAGCTTTGGAAATGGTTTTGGATGACCGTGTCCCGCAGACCTGCAAGAGAAGGGGAGCCCAACAGTTTGTGTGTGTGTGTGGTGTGTGTGTGTGTGTGTGTTGGCTCTGAAGCTGAGCCGAGGGCCTGCCTGGGGAAGAAGCAGGATATTTCTGCCCTGACTCCAGTTCCACAGCAGGAGAAGCGCGGCCTGGTTATTTATTCACTTATTCCTTCCTTCCTTCCTTCCTTCCTTCCTTCCCCGCTTTTCTCCCTCAAAAAAGGACCTGTACATCATTTTAAAAAAGGCAATACTTACAAAATTACTAAAGGGGTGGGTTTGGGTTGACCTTTCGGGGCCACTTTTGCTGTTTTCTGCTGGGTTACTTCCTGTTTTTCGCTTTTAAATGTTGTCCCTTTAACGATGGAAGCCCCTTGGGGTCCTTTGAAGGAGAAAGGTGGGGTGAGAGTATTTTAAATAAATAATTTATATATATAAATTATATATAAATTATATATATATATATATATATATATATATATATATATATATATATATATATATATATATATATATATATATATATATATATATGTATGTATGTATGTATGTATGTATGTATGTATGTATGTATGTATGTATGTTACTGGACCTTTCCCTGAATAGTAGATGCACCTCCCCGTGAGCCCAAGGCACTTTTCCGGGTGGTTTGCAACAATGTATACACTTATTAACCACAAGGAAGTCCACAAGCTCCAAACAGCAACTGTGCCAAATCCCGGGGGAAACTCTGGGAAGGCGCGCGTCCCCCGTCGTCCCCCCCCCCCGCCTCCCGGGTCTCCTCCGGGGCCCCCCTCCCCTCTCCCCCCCCCCCGCAGCCGGGCGGCCCGAGGACCCCCCCCTTTCTTCTTTTTCTTCTCGGAAACCCGGGGGGGGCCGGAAAGAGGGAGGGAAGGAGGGACTACAACTCCCGGCAGGCCGGGCGCGCGGGGGGCCGCGGGGCGCGCGGCTGGGACTTGTAGTCCCTCCTCTCCCCGCCTCCCAGGGTCTCCCCCCCCTCCCTCCTTGCCCGCCAGCCTCTCCCCCCCCCTTCCCACGAGCGCTCACTTTGCACGTGTAGACCAGCCGGTAGCGCCCTCCCGCCGCCGCTGCTGCCGCCGGTGCCTGCGCGCCGCCCGAGGCCAGCCGGGCCCCGCGGGGCGGCCCAGCCGGGGGAGGCGGCGCCCCGGCGAGGGAGGCGCCCCCGCGGAGGAGGAGGAAGGGGAGCAACAGCCGCCCCCCCCACCGGGCCCCGAGGAAGGAGCGCGCGGCCATGGCGGCCGGGAAGGAGGCGGAGGAGGCCGGGCGCGCGCAAGCCGGGGACCGCCGATAGCGCGGGGCGGGGAGGGGCGGGGCGCGCCCCCTCTTGGCCCCGCCCAACGCTTGCCCGAGCCGGCAGGGAGCGAGGGATGGAGGGAGCCAGTCATCATAGGGGGCCTGGAAGGTGTCCTTGGGAGGGCGCCCCACATGCTGCCCCCCCCCCCCCGTGGACTTGGAAATATATATATTTTCCCCGCTGCGCTTCTGGCTTGCGGCTCTTGCACACAGGTCCGGATCCCATGATCCTTGGGTGAGAGTGATTGGGGGGGGGGGGGGGGCAAATAAATAAATAAATAAACCAACCAACCAACCCCTGGGAAAAGCGGCATGGGAGGAGGGGGCCAAATGGCTTGGGCCCACTCACACATTGGGAAAGGCTCTTGTAGATAAAGAAAAAAGCCTTTGCTCATCAGCGCACTGGGGTTTGGAACCAGTCCCTCCCGCCAAAGCACAGCCATTCAAATAGTAGATGTGTTTACAGGAGAGGAGGGCCTTCTCTGTGGCTGCTCCTCCCAGACTGTGGAACTCCCTGCCACCGGAGGCCAGGCTGGGCCCCGTCTTTTGGCTCTCCTTCCGCCAGCGGGCCAAGCCTTTTCTCTCCAGGCGAGCCTTCCCTCAGTAAACCCGCTCCCTGTGGATGATGGTCAAGGGGATGGTTGTGTCTGGCTGCCTTGCGTGTGTTTCTAGTATTGCTTTTGTTTATCATTTCTCAGAGTGGCCTTGGTTTGATCCCTTTTCAGTATTTGTAAACTCCTTCTCTTTAGCTTTAAATATTGTCTTTTCAGAATGTAAAAGGAAACTTTTAAAGGAAAAAGGCAGGGTAAAAATATTTTTAAATAAATAAACACTTTAAATAGGACACATTGTAACATGGATATGGCACACAGAGGAAGAAGATGCTGCCCCCCATCCACTTTGGCTCCAGGCAGTCTCCATGGTCACCAGGATGCAGCGTTTTCATAGAATCACGGAGCTGGAAGGGGCCCTCAAAGGGCATCCAGTCCAACCCCCTGCTCCAGGCAGGGCATCGAAACCCAAGCCGATCAGACAGGCCTTCCCAACCGGACCTCAAAAAGCTTCACAATTCCAAAGCCGGCTTCTAAAACCCTCCTTGGTCCAAACCACGCCATCCTGGGGTGTCTTTCGTTTTCATTTCCCTCCCTCGAGCCTGGCTGACTCGAAGCAAAAGGTCTAAAAAGAAGGGTCTCCAGCCTCGGGCATGGCTTTTTCTTCCTCAAATAAAAGAGCCAGCTGGTCCTTCACAACCTAAGAAGGCCAGAGGCAGCAATCCTGCCTTTCTAGTCCACTAAAAATAACCATCCTACAGTCGGTGAGCTTTCATGGATGGATCAGGAGCATCCCTCCGTCCAGCACACGCCCCAGTGCGAAGAACTTAAACGTCCCCAAAGGTCTTGGCACGATGGGTTTGGCCAGGCGGGTCTTTCTTTGAGGGAAGCCAAGACAGTGGCCGGCCGCAGGAGTGCGGTTGTTTTAAAGTTACAACGGCGGCAGCCGGGGGGGGGGGGGGGCAGATCACACCCCTTTCCGCGCAGAACCCCCGCCGTTAGGAGCCCTCGGTATCTGTGTTGTCGCTGCCTGAGCTGTTTTTCCAATCCACCGCGTGTGCCCGGACCTTGTGCATTTTCCTCAGGGCTCTTTTTCTGGAAAAAACAAAAAAAAAATATCCAGTTTCCAAAGAGATTTAGAGGCAAAGAGGGTCGTTCTCTCCGACACAACCCAGCCAAACCAGCCTCCGTGACTCTTAGCAGCCCTTGGGGGGTGGGCAATGGACACAAGAAGAGAACGGAAAGGATCCCAACCCCGTTTCCTGTCGGTCTTGCCCTGCTCCCCAGGAGGACACGGGAAGAGGATCTGTGTGTTTGGCAGGACGCGTCGTGCAGGCGTGCCGAGTTCACAACACTTGGCAAACTTTTGTGCTGAGAAGAAAGACGTGGAACCTTCAAAGCATCCGACTCCATTCCCGCTCAGCCGCAACGAGCACCCTTCTGCCTGTTTCTTTTCCTGCTTGGTGGGCAGAGCGGAAGCGGGGGAAGAAATTACCTCCGGTAATGCTCAAAGGTGTCCTTCATTCGCCGACGGCTCTTCTCGACCAGCTCGGCATCAAGTTGACCCTCTTCCTGGAAAAGCAAAGCAAGACCAGGGACAGATAGATAGATAGATAGACAGACAGACATTTCGTGGATAAGTGAATCAGCAGATACTGATCTCATGGATACTGGGGGTCCTATGGTACATAACAAGGCCTCTAGCTCTCTTTGGTGTCCAGTTCTGGTAACTTCATTGTTAGAAATAGATATTTCTAGGATTTTTCTTTTCATATTTTTAATATTTCCAGACTGTGGATAGGTGAATCAGTGGGTCCTGATCCCACAGGTCAGGGGGTCCTGCTGCCATTCCACCCTTCCCCTCCAAGCTGCAAGTATTCCAGCTTGAAAAAGAAAATATAAGCGGCTCGATGAGCCGGTGGCAAAGGCCTAAAAGAAAGAAACAAGTGAACAAGCACCTGATGATGCGGTCTGTTTCCCAGAGCATTGAATGGCACATCCGGAGCGCTGGAGCCTTTTTCTTTGTGTGTGTGAGAGAGGAAAGGAGTGGGAAGAAGGGGGGGGGTGTGGAAAAGAGAAGGTAAGCAAACATGGGGGGGGGGGGGGAAAGGCTTCCAAAGCCAGATCCCCCCGGCCTTCGGAGCAGAGCCAGAAAGCCACACCAGCCTCAGAGAAGCTGCCTTACCTTTCTCAGCACCTTTTAACTCTTCGTCCAGGTTTCCGAGGGAGGTGAGCTTCGCGCAAGGAAAAAAAAAAAGAGAGAAGGAGAACAACCTCTTCTGTGAATGACTGTGAACTCTGCTCCCCTTCTCTCGTTTTCCAAGAAGAAAACACAGAGAAGAAGAAGAAAACTTTTGTTCGGCAGGAATTCTACAAACGCAGTCAAAATCTTGCATTTTCTAGCAGCCGCAGTCTGTGGATAAGCGAATCAGCGGATACTGATCCTGCAGATTTGGGAGACCTACTGTATAGGTTTGTTTATTGTGTTGTGAACCACCCAGAAGAATACATGGCACTCATGGGCTGGTACAGAAATGGAATGCAATGAAATGAATGAGTGGATGGCTGGAGGACCCCCTCACCCCAGCCGAGGGAGAGACCCGAGCGAGCTATCACTCCCTGGGTGGCACGTCTCTTACCTCTTGAGAGCTTCTGGATGATGTTTCTTCAAGGTCTGAAGTCTGAAATGGTCATAAGTGGATGAGCAAGACGTTAGGACGCAGGGATGGGCGGCAGAAACAACATTTGTAGCCCTGCTCCCGCCCGCCCACCCACTCACTCCCAGTATGCAGAGAAAGCACCCTAAGGGGCGCAGCCATGATGACTTCGTTAAGAGGCCCGGAAAGGAAGGAGTAGCAGTCTTCAAAAGACCCAACGTGCAGGACGGGGCCTCACTACAAATTCTTAAGAGAAACGTTCTCCACAATGACGGGTCGTTTTGGAAGTTGTTACAGCAGATCCCCATATCCGGAGGGGATCCGTTCCAAGGGCCCCCGCGGATGCTGAACCATGTGGATTCCAGCAAACGCTAGTTTTAATAGCGGATGCTACGCAGAGCGTGGTCTCCGGCTCCCTCTCGTGGCCAGTTCTGGTGATAACATCATCTTTAGAAAATTTTCTTTTAATTTTTTTAATATTTTTGAGGCTGTGGATACCAATCCCGCGGATCAGGGGCCACACGGTAGGTTATAAGGTTGCCGTTAAGTCAGAAACGGCGGGAGAGCACGGAACAGCGGAAAGACAAGGAGGAGGCTGAGCTTTGGGAAAGCCAGAGAGGCTCACCTTGGAAGCCTCCCCACGAAGAGCCGTGTGACACCCCCCCCCCCCCGGGTTGCCCAAAACCTACCAGGAGGGAAGGGTCGAGGTGGAGTCTTTGCAGCGCGGCTTCGGCACGGAGCAGCTGCCCCTCTTTCTGGAACAGCTGGAGCTGCAGCTCGTCCCGCCTCTCCCTGAGTTCCCGGATCTGTTTGCGGCAACGGTCCTTGTCCAGCAGACTCTTGGTGTACTGCTTGTGGAAGCCCTCTTGAGTCAGGAGGGCCTGGCGGAGGAGGAGGGCGGGGGGGGGGGAAAGGCGCAAAGCTCAACAGGCTGCCCCCACCGAGCCCCGTCTTCCTTGAGGTCAGAGCAGGGTCGGGAACGAGGAGGCCAGACTGGAGGGGACACCGAAGCCCAACGTGAACGATGGGGCCAGAGCTGGAAGGACCGCCCTTGACCGGGCGGTCTGGACGAGCCGCCCCGGAGGAAACACACCAGTCCAAGCAGGGCCCCCTGCTGTGCCGGGTCCCCTTTGCGGTGGCTTCCCTTTGGGGAGATGGGAGGAGGGGCTCCGATCCGCGGGCCCTACCTGGTCTCTTTCTGCAGCCACCTCTTCCATCTGTCTCAAGATGGCCTCCATCCGATCCTGGTAGATCTGGTTGTCCTTCTGGAGAGAGGCGCACCTCAGATCCAGCAGCTCTTTCTCCTCTGCAACCTGCCAATGGAAGCACCGACCCACGGCATGGAGGTCATCCCCCGGCCACGGTGGGGCTGGTGAGCGTAGGCTGACCCCAACACATGGCATCATCTCTGGCTCCTTCGAGTGGCCCCTTCTGGCCACTTCATCGTTAGAAATCTATATGTCTACGGTGTTTCTTTTAATATTTTCAGACCGTGGATAAGGGACTCAGTGGATCCCGATCCCGTGGATAAGCCGGGTCCTACTGTAGTCGGACCTCCGCACCCTCCTTCCCACGCCCGTCTCCTGTCTTCTTCCCCCAGCACGGACCGTTGCCCTCCAGAGTTCATAAAACTCCCACTTCACAGCCACGACAGGATAGTGCCTTACTTTGTCCCGCGCCTCTTCCATCCGCCGGAGCGCCTGGCGCACGTCGTAGAGGGCGTTGAGCAGCTGCTGATGCTCTCGCGCCATCCGTGCGCGCTCCTCCTCGAGGGGCTGGAGGGAGACGCCCTCCTTCTCGTAGCTGCCTTTCTGGGTGACCTGGGGGGGCAGGGAGGCCGGGGGGGGGGGGGGAGAGGCGGAAGGCCGTGAGGAGTGGGGGAGAGGGACCGGCCCCTCGGGCCCCTGCTCCCACGGGGCCTCTCCTTCTGCCTTGGGGCTTCCGCAGCCGGCTTCCTCTCCCGCCTTCCCCTCTCCCTTGGGGGAAACCTCCTTTCGTTCCTAACCCCCCCCCCCTTTTTAAATTATTTTATAAAAAAGACCTGCAGGGTGCTTTCGAGCTCCTTGTTCTTGGCCAAGAGCAAATCCTTCTCCCGCTGGATCTCCCACACCGCCTCGTGGCTGGGCCGCTGCTCCATGGCGTGCTTCAGCTTGAGCGTGTGCTTCCGCTCCAGCTTGCAGTCGTCCTCGGCCTTCGCGAGGCGGTGCTTCAGGCGGTCGATCTGCTCGGAAGAGACCCCGACGGACAGAGAGCAGGAGGAGGAGGAGAAGAGGGGAGAGTCACAGCGCGCAAGGCAACGTTGGCAGTCCATTCAGTTCACCGCAATGTGCGGTGCTCACCAAGGGTCAGAGCATCTCTCCTTGGGGGGGGGGGGGGGGAGGCATGTCCTCAGTCCTCTGGAACGCCCCCTTGCCTTTCTGATCCATCCATCCATCAGTCCATCCCTCTGTAATTCTGCACACAAATTACCTTACAGATCACAGAGATAACATACAGCTACCTTGCCCAATCTGGTTCCCTCCGAGGTGTCGGATTAAAATTCCCACCATCCCCTTCCGTTATGGCTCAAGGTTGGGGACGGTGGCCATTGTAGTTCCCCCCCCCCAGCCCCCTCTTCTGCAGAGCACCAGGCTGGAGGACGGCTGACCCGTGGGAGTCCCTTTGAACCTTCTGAGGTGCTCCTGACACGCAAAACAGGCGTCCCGATCACAGAATCCGGAGGGGAGTTCCCCCTTGTCTCCTCTCTGGTTTTGCGACCAGGACGCCTCTAGTATAGAGGCCGGATGGGCCGTGAAGAGGCGGAGAGGGTGGCTGGAAATCCTGTCTCCCCACCGACCAGACCCCCACCGCCGGCCAGTTGGCTCCCCACTATTTGGGAGGGAGGGCCCACCTCAAGCTGCAGATCCCGGTTCTTCATCAGGGCTGCGTTTTTCTCCTCGCTCTGCCTGGCGTAGCGCATGGCCAGCTCGTAGTTCTCGTCCTTGCACGCCTTCAGCTCCTGGCCGAGGGCGTCCCGCTCTTCCTTCATCTTCTGCACCCTCTCCTGGTGCTTGCGCAGGACACTGTCCTTCACCCGCATCTCCCGGAGAAGGTCCTCCTTGGTGCGGAGCATGAGGTTCAGCTCCAGGACCTTCTGCCTCTCCTCACGGATGGTGCCCTGAAGCTTCGAGATCTCGCTCATGAGCAGCCCCGTCAGGCTGGACTCTCCGGCGGTGTCTGCAGGGGGGAGACAGGAGGACTCAGGGGGGAACCCTTGGCTCCCTCTTCCGTGCGGCCACCCTACGGAGACTTGGAGACGACTCATCATCCGGGATCGCCTCTCGGCCTTCCCTTCTCCGTGCTGAACGTGCCGGGTTCCCTCAACCTTCCCTCACCGGGCTGGCTTGGCTTCCAAACCTCTTGGGGTTTTAATATCAACAAGTGTTTAATTGTTTTGAATTTTTTTTTTGGTGTCATTTTAAAAAAAAGGTGAGTGTTGTGTAATTTTAATTGCTGTGAGCCACTTGGCTTATATTACCGATAATCATAGAGAAGACCCGGGTGGGCTCATTGCCTGTTACTTTCTTGTAGAGGTGAGGGTAGTACAGCTCAAGGCTCTCCAGGAACGCCACAAAACCCTTCTGGCCTGTTCTTTGGAGGATATCCAGGAGGACCCCTGCAAGGGAGGAAGGAGCATCATTTAGCAGAGGGGGGAGCAAGAAGGTGGTGAATTGCCACATCCCCCCTCCCCTTGGTGGATGCTGAGAAACGCGGATGATAGCAAACACTATTTTAATAGGGAACGCAATACATAGCATGGTCTCTGGCTCCTTCTAGTGGCTAGTTTGGGTAACTTCAACATTAGAAATATCTTATCTATTTCTAGAATTTTTCTTTTAATATTTTCAGACCGTGGATAAGTGGATCAGCAGATACCGATCCCGCAGATATGGGGGTCCTACTGTGATGAACGAGCTACCTGTTTTTCGTTTCCGGATCACCAGGCTGGGGTCGTTGAGGATTTGCTCCTCGTCATCATGATTGATGACTTTGCACTGCCGGAGGTAAGGCGTGATGCGGGAAGGGTCGATCACAGAAATCAGCTTCACGCGGAAGTTCTCCAGGCTGTTCCAACAGGCCTCGTCGTTGTCGTCCGTCTCGGACATGGCGGAAGGAGAACGAGAGAGCCCGCTCTTGGTCCCGTTTGCCGAAGCGCTGCAGAAGGCAGAAGGAACGCCCGCCGTCAAGTGGGAGCAAGGACGTCACGCGGGGAGACATGTCCGGAGGTTGGTCGTTGCTCGGGAAGACCGGCCCAAGGAAGCCAAGAGAGCAGCGCGCGATTGCTGGAGAGTAGCCGATGGGAACGTCCAGCCACACAACCACCCGCTCTTAGCAGGCAGCTCTCGTTGGTCTTCGTTCCCTCATGAGAACTAGTAACTTTTGGCAAAGGAAGAACTGGGAGTTTCTCATGTTCCTTCTTAACAAAGGGTCCTTCCTCACCACAAGTATTAATCTGGCCACTGACACCAAGGACGTTTGTAGAATCGTGATCATGCTTGGTCAGATGGCCACAGCCAGCGCTTATTCTACCTCCCCTTCGGACACAGGCCTGTCTGTACCTGAGAGACACCAGTGGAGGAGATTTGGCATAAGCCCCATTGCTCCTTGCTTGTTAGACTAGACGAGATGAGCCGGCCTCCCGTCCTTCCTCCAAGCAGGAGCCTCTGGTGGCCCACAACCCGTGGAAGGGTCCCTACCCTTGTGAAGCCCACCCTGCGTCTGAAGCGTGTCCCTTCAGTGGAGGAAGGGCCACCTTCCAGATTTAAAGGCAGGTGAATATGTCCACCGCTCGCTCTCTTTGCCCGCTGGCCGCCATACTAGCCAATGATCCGCAGGACAGGGGGAGGAAGAAGGGAAAAGGCAGACTCACTCAAAATCTTGTGAATCGGGAATCTGCAGGAATCTTACAAGTAGACTTTGTCTAGGGGGGCGGGGTAAAAATCTAATAATAAATAAAATAAATAAAATAAAATAAGTAGTGAGCACCTGCACAACCCCGCACACATCAGCTAGCATCTCAAGGTGCTTAGCCCCCTCCTTCCTGGCTGTGCCTCACAGGCAGGACTCTTGGGCTCCACCTTTCCCACTGGTAACGTTGGTCTCCACCCGTCCTGACAAATTCGAAGCAGCACTTGGGATAAAAGTGCAAAGCGCTTTCCAAACGAAACCACCGGCCACTAATTCACACGAAGGGTTCGCCCACACATTTGTCGTACCCTCTCATGCCACGTTGGGTGTATGTGTGTGTGTGTGTGTGTGTGACATTAACACAATGAGATCTAGGGACATGAACATCTTACTTCACAGTTAAGTTTGAAGACCACTCCTTTCTATTTTGGTCCCCAAATCGAGACGAAAAGAGGAAAACCTAACAAAATATTAACCAGCAAAAAGTCCACTGCTGCTGAGATCGCTTCCTGCCCCCTCCATCCTGAGGCCCCCCGAGGAGTCGCTGTGGCTGTTTTATTTCCTCAGACTCCCCCAAAAAAGTAATTTAACCTCCACCAACCTGAGCGCAGAGTCCAGAACAAGACCTGTGATGGTTTGGCAGCGATCCTCCATGGCTCTGGGCCTCCAGATGCCTCAAATAACAACAGGCAGGCAGGCAGGCAGGCAGGCAAAAAGGCAGGCTGCTGCAAGCCCGGCCAGGAAAGGGGAACTCAGCAGGAAACAAAAACCCCTTCTTCCCCAAATGAGTCTTGAAAAGGAAGAATGGAAGGGGAAGTTGCACGCCAGGAAGCCCAATGATTCAGAGCCCCGTTTCTTTTACGTCAAAGCCAGCTTTGACGTAAAAAAAAACAAACCCAACACACCCTCTTTATGGGTGTTTGTTTTTCATGCTTCCCTCTTCCCCTTCCTGGGACATTCGCAGGGTAGGGAAAGGCGCCCCTTGCACATGATGCCCTGGAAAGGCCAATCATCCCACTTCTTCCCCTTCTTCTTCAACAAGGGAAGGCAGCCTTGTGAAACAGAGACATCTTAAACCGGAAAAAAAAAAAGAGAGAGAGAAATGCAGACTCTGTTTTGAAATAAACGACCCCCAACACAAAAAAAGGTGCATTCAAAACGGTTTGTTAGCACTCAGATATACAGCACAAGACGATACACACGCGTTCGCCTGGGACGAGTGTGTCACAAAGGTTATGAGCCGCTCTTTGCTTCTCCCTCGGCCCTTCTCTTCCCCAAAGGCCGGCCTGGGGTCCAGCGGTCGCAGCACAGAAGGGCAAGAGAGACGGTCCATGTAAACCAGGAAGTACTTCTTCCTTTCCCACGAGCGCCACCACCAGTCTGCCTCGTTGGCGGTTCAACGCTTCTCCTTCTTCCTCTCCTTGATGGCCATTCCCATCATCAAGGCAGGAGTGTAGTTAGTGCAAATTGCAGGATGAGCCCCATCTGATGTCTCCAGGAAGCCTGCAACCCAAGGACAGACACACACAGGCTGGGACAAAAATAAATAAATCATGAATTTCTGGATAGCCCAGGGGTTTAAGCTTTTGATTCCCCCACGGGGCCTCCTTGACAAGGGGCTGGATTCGATGATCCGTAGGGGTCCCTTTTCCAACTCTGCAGTTCTAAAACTAGGACGATCACGATGATGAATCGGATACCAGACTACAACCAAATAAAGAAAACCAAGGTTCACGTTCAGAAAGAGACAAAAAGCAGTAGACTTCAACGGAAATAAAGGCTCAACTAAGGAGTTTTTGGCACTGCGGCTGCTTGATTTGAAGAAAGACCATTCAAAGCACTAAAAACTTCGCCTTAAAAACCCTGATCAGGTTGACCCCCCCGAGGATTTATATACAGCAGGACCTGCCTATCCGTGGGATCGGTATCCGCTGATTCGTTTATCCGCTACCTGAAAATACTAAATAAAAAACCCCTCAGAAATACGTATTTCCAGGATGTGTTTACCAGAACAGGGCATTAGAGGGAGCCGGAGATGATGCAAAGTATAGCACATTTTTCATTATCCACAGGGGTGGATGAAGTCAGGGGTGGCCCACAAAAGCTTACACCAAATAAAATCCGTGTTGAAGGTACCACAAACGGCTCTTTCTTTGCTTCCTAGCCACACACAGGAAAACCCAAACAAGTTGGAAAGCCAGTGTGAAGGAGGGACGGAGAGGGTGGTGTCAAAGGCTTCCCTCCAGAACTAGAGACCCTGCCGGCCGCCGCTGGGGGGAGCAGAGCCTTCTCTCCTGCCCCAAGGTCTTCCTCTCTCTTCGGGGAGGCTGCCCACCTGCTTCCTCTCACGGCTGCATCCTCTTCTTCTGCAGACGTGAACTGCTTCGCGTCCCAAGCCTGCTCGGCGGCTCCGAGGCCGTC
The DNA here is from genome assembly GCA_037013535.1 of Intellagama lesueurii. Classification (NCBI taxonomy): domain Eukaryota; kingdom Metazoa; phylum Chordata; class Lepidosauria; order Squamata; family Agamidae; genus Intellagama; species Intellagama lesueurii. Next base: position 1,007,772 of record JBAJHW010000017.1, on the reverse strand, counting down.
CTTTCTGTGGCCGGCGCCTGCGCAGAAGAAACCCACAAGGTGAGACCTCCTCGAATCTACGTGGCTTCCTGAGCCCCACCAGGAACAGACACGGGGCTGACCCCGAAGAGTTGTTTGGGATCCAACTCCCCCTGTCCTTCAACTCTCTTCCCCAGGACGTCCCCCCCCCCCCCCCCGTGATGAGACAAGGAATCTGAGCTCAGCCAAGGCTTACCTCCGGCTCCCAAGGGTGGCCTTCCTGCCCTTTGGGGGAAACCACCCCCCCGCTGGGCCCGTTCCCAGCTGCTCCACGGGATTCCTCGTCACCTTCGACCACTTCTTCTTCTTCCTCCTCCTCTTCCTCCTCCAACGAGCTCAAATCTTCCCCCGGGCTGCTCTCCCACCACCGGCCGCCAGACAGCGTGGTGGTCACCCTGGAAGGAGGCAGGGCCGCCAAAGCCGCCGGGAAGGTGAAGGCGGCCAAGAACCGGCGCTTCAGCAGGAGGTAGGCGGGGTTGTCGCGCAGCCGGCCCCGCACTAGCGCCCTCAGGCCCTCCTCCGGGTCTGGTGGGGGGGGCGGTCTCCCCCGGACAGCCCCCCGAGGCCAGGAGGGAGGAGGCCCCGCGCTCCAGGCTCTCCTTCTTGAGCAGCAGGGCCGAGAGGGTCTTCAGGCTGCACAGGAACGGGGGCAGGTAGGGGAGGCGGGGGCCGAGGGTGAGGGGGAGGCCCCCAGAGGCCCCCTGGGCCCACGCCTTCACCGCTGCCCCGTCTTCGAGGGAGAGGAGACTGTAGTCCGGGCTCAGCTTCTCCTCCAGCAGGGCAGGGCGGCTGCCAGGGGACGACGGCCCCGCCAGGTGAGGGGAGCCCCCGGCGACGGTCGGAGGGGCGCTTCCCGTCGCTGCCTGGTCCCGAGGGGCTCCCGTCTGGACAGGGGTCGGGGCGGTCCTGGGCTGGGCCCCTTCCAAGGGAGGAGCTCGCCTTGGGGGCGCCGAGAGGCGAGCCGCCGGAGGGCCGTCCGCCGGAGGGAGAGGAGAGGAAGGAGGGCTGGGGTGACTCGGCAACGGGCCGCCGGAAGAGGCTCCCTGGTCCGACCGGGCCCCCGACGGGGCCTCGGCCGGCGGCGCCGGTGCCACCTGGCCCGGACCGGGAGCGTGGCGTGGGCCGCTGGGGGGCGGCCCTCCTTGGCCCGGCAGGCTGACGATGGTCAGGGGGAGAAGCCCTTGCGGGGTCAAGACCCAGGTGACAGGCAGGATCTGCTTGGGAGCCCCAGGGGAGGCCACGGCTGCAGGCCCGGCGCGGCCCGGGTTCTTCTCAGGCGGCCCCTGAGCCCCCGAGCTCCCTGTGGGGCCCTCCGTCCCCAGGCGCCTTGCCAGGATGGGGCCCCGGGTGGGCCCGGGAGCCTCTCCCGAGGATGCCAAACGGCCTGCTTGCAGCGGGACCGCCGGCCTCGAAGGCGGAAGAGGAGGGAGGCCCGGGAGCGGCCCTGCCTGGGGGTTTGTGGGGCCCCCGGCCCCCGGCATGGCGGGCCCCCTCTGGGGCGTGACGACCACCGGTGGGGAAAGGATCAGCGGAGGCACCAGGAAGAGCTTGCGCTGCTGAGCCGCCTTGGCCTCCCTCAGCCGCTTCTCTCGCAGCAGCTCCGAGACCGTCTTGGGCTTCGGGGCGGAGCGATAGGGCACGGCCTCCCAGGTAGCGCCGGGGACGGGGCCTTCCTTGGCTTTGAGAGGGATGAGCTTCTTGCCGGGATGCGGGCCGGCCGCCGGGAGGCCGGGCCGGGCTGGGCAGAGAGAGAAGAGGACAGAGAGAGGTGAGGGCGGAGCGCAGGTGAGGGATGCTCCTCGCCCAACCCAAGCCGGCTGAAGGGCCCGGGAGGGAGGCCGGTCTCCCCCCAGGCGCTCCTGCGGGTCGGGAAAGGCCGAAGAGCAAGGCAGGCAGCGCTGGCTTGGAGCACAGAGGAGGGGGGGGAAGGGAGCTTCTCAGGCTCCTGGCTGTCAACAGACAAGCCCCCCCCTCCCCAAACTGACAAGAGGGCAGCAATCCTCCTCTCTCCGGCTGGTGAGTTTGGAAGCCCCCGCCTCTCAAAGCCCCCACCCTCCTAAGCCAGACTGGCTCCCCCGGGTTCAAGGTCTGCCCAGTTTCAATTTCTTTTCTTTTTTTAAAGAAAGGCAGAAACAGGCAAGTACCTTGGGCATCTGGGGCCGAAGACGCCTGAAAAACAGAAGATGGATAAAGCCATTTTTAAAAAAAGCAGGTTAGCGCCCAAGTCAATCTTTCCGCCGGAGCAAAACTGCTTCTGAAAGCGATGGAACTGGCCTGCCGGCTTTTGTGTCTCAGGCAACGAAACCTCTTGGGTTCCCGGTTTCAGCTCCATTTGAAAAAGAACCCGCATGTTTTATACAGAGGGGACCGCAGGATCCCTCAGGGGTTTAAGCCTCTGGCTGCGGAGCCAGAGGTTGGGAGTTCGATTCCCCCCGCTGGGCCTCCTCGTCAGGGGCTGGACTGGATGATCCCACAGGGTCCCCTTTTCCAGCTCTGCTGTCTTAAGATAACGACGATGAAGCGACTCTTCCAACCCCCATCCCCAGCAACGGTTGTCTCTTCTGGAACAGAAGCCCCCGCCATCTCTACGGCCACCAGAGAGGCCCGGAAGGGGTACGACGGAGGAGGGCCTACCTGCTTGTCCTTCGCTGGCTCCCCAACCACCGACCTCAGGAGCTCCGCCGGCCGGGTTTTCCTCTTCTGGATGACCCTCATGCAGCCGTCCACGTCGATGTGAAGGAGCTGCAAAGCAAGCGTCCGGCGTGAATCCGAAGGCCGAATAAAACGGGCCCTTTTAGAGGACCAAAAGACAGACGGCGAGGCCAACGCGGTTTGCGGCTGCCGGCCAGGAGGCGCAACCCCACCTGCCGGGACCTGCCCCTCCTGCTTTGCTGCGGAGTCTGATGGGCAAGGGCGGCCAAGGCGCCCAAGACCCTGAGCGGACCCCTGGCCTCTTGGGTTCAACGGCAGAAGGCCTGAGTCTGCCCGCAGGCGCCTTCTCCGGGTTTTAAAGGGGACCCTTTAAAAGGAGGGGGACCCTTCTCACAGTCCCACCTCTCTCCTCTTTGCCGAGGACACGAGGGAGCCCCCCATGGTCTGAAACCTAGCCTTTGTGCCAGAGGGGAGCCAGGAGGGGTCTTGGGCTAGGCGGGTCCTGAGGGAGACCCCTTTGATGTAGACACCCCCACCCACCCCCACCCCACCCCGGTCATAGAGCCAAAACACGCTGCGGTCTGTCTAAAGCAGAGCAAGAATTCCCAGACAAGCCACACGGCCATTCTTCTCCTGCCATGAGCCCTGGGCTTCCAGGCCGAGGGGGAGAGGGACGGCCACGGTGCGAGGGACGGGACACCTACCTGGATGAAGAGGGTGAACAGAGGCCTGCTCGTGAGGTGGGCGGACTGCAGATGCTTGGAGATGAATTCCGCTGAAACAAAGGAGAAGTGAGAACAGGGACATATCGGTGGGTTGAGTGATCTGGCTCTGGAGCCAGAGGGTCGGGAGTTCGATTCCTCCCTGGGCCTCCATGTCGAAGGCTGGACTGGATGATCCCACAGTGTCCCTTCTCGTGCGGTCATGCTGCACAGCCCTTGTCTGGGGGTCTACTCAGAGCTTCCGGGCGTATGCTCTTGACTTGCAGACAAGGCGCGCCCATACCTTTGGTCCTGCGAGACGCTTCCGTCGTGACCCGGAGGGCCCAGCTCTGCACCTGGCTCCCAGCCCACGGAGTGACGGCCATCATCAGCCGTCGGTAGAGGGTCGCCTTCCACATCCCGTCCTTCTGCCTGGGGCCTGGGTGAGCCCCGTTGGGCCCCGAGGCCAAGGCTTGTCCACCCCCTGCTTGGGAGCCCGCCGCAAAACGCTTCCTCCTTCTAAGTTCTCGCTAAAAAAGAAGGGCAAGAACCTTATCGCTTCTTGAGATCTGAAGATCTACACACACACAAGAGGCTTCTCTCCTTACTGCCCTTCACAGTCTCTCCATCTCATCGGATCTCAGAAGCTAAGAAAGGCTGAGGACGGCCAGCATTTGGATGCTCAAGGTTTGGGCAGGGAACGCCCACCATTTCCAGGAACGGGGGAGAAGAAAAATGGCCTGGAGAGCCACGGCTGCCAAGCAGAGCTGACCATCCCAGCCTAGAATTCTAAAATCATGGCGCTGGAAGGGGGCCCCTTAAGGCCATCCAGTCCAACCCCCCTGCTCAAGGAAGGAATCCCAATCCAAGCAGATCGGACCGAGGGGGGTCCAGTTTTCTCTTGAAGGCCTCCAGCGTTGGGAGCGCTCACCACCACCTCCCCTTGAGGCCATGGGTTCCGTCGTCGTCCTGCTCTAACAAGTTAAGAGGTTTTTCCTGAGATTCAGCCTAAATTTGGCTCCCTGATGCTTGAGCCCATTGTGTGTCCTGCACTCAGGGATGACAGAAAACACATTCTGCCTCTCCTCTGGAGAACAGCTTTTCAAGGATTTGAAAAGGGCTCTCCTGCGATCTCCCCTCGGCCTTCTTTTCTCCAGGCTAAACTTGCCCAATTCTTTTTCTGTCTTTCCTCCTTATAGGGCTTGGTTTCCAGCCCCCTGATCCTCAGCCTGGCGGCCCTCCTCTGAACTGGCTCCCATTGGTCGGCCTCCTTCTTCAAGGGTGGTGTCCACAACTGGACTCAGGACTCCAGAGGAGGCCTCATCAGTGCCGAACAGAAGGGGGACTCGTACCTCGCAGGTTTTGGGGAACATTCTGCCCACATGCTTTCGGGAGGGCTCCTTATTCCCTTTAAAGAAAGAGGCCCCAAAGAAGCTCCATAAACACACGTACGGTTCTCTTCTGCAACTCGTAGCTGTTGTTCCTCAAGACACACTTCACGTAAGCCAAGGAGACCCTCCACGCGTCCTTGGCGGTTTTCGAATTCTGCAGAAAAAGAGGCAGGGGAAAGGCCGTCAGCCAGATACGGATTCTAGACCATTCTCACTTAAAAAGAAAAGGACAGAACAAAACAAAACTCTGGAGAACAGATTATTATTATTATTATAATATTTCAGAAGTGTAGAATTTGGACCGGCAGTTAACACACTAGGAACTCTGTCTCTGCGGGCTCAGTATCCGCGGATTCACTTATCCACAGTCTGAAAATATGAAAAGTAAAATCCTAGAAATGAAGACGTGGTGACCAGAACGAACCACGAAAGGAAGCCAGAGAGCATGCTATGTGTCGCGTTGGCTATTAAAATAAGAGTTTGAGATCCTCCATCTGCTGGAGGAACTTAGCACTGACCCTCCGTGGATACATAGATGCTGCATTGCTCTGGCACGACCGAACCACACCGAAAAGGATGGCAGGGTCTCCGCGATGCAGCCGGAGCGTCTCGGCCTGGGGTACGTACTTGGTGGCCCTGCTGGGCTGACTCGTCCTGGCCTTTGGGCTGGGCCGGCTGCAAAATCTCAGAAGGTCTCTGCACCGGATCCGCTGCGCCCTGGCGTTCGTCCTGGTCCAGAAAAGCGCCAGGACCCGGCCTCCGCTTTCGGCTCACGTCGAAGCCCTTGGAGAGCGAAGGGACAGGAGCCAGCTCTTCGGGTTTCAGTTCTGAGGGGTTCTTCTTGGTGGGGACCCACAGGTCAAGGCTGGGCACTCTCCAGCGACCGGCGCCTTTCTCTTTGCGCGCCTTGGGCGCCTCCTCCTCTCCGCTGTCCTCAACCAGCTCCAGGTCCGAATCTTCGCTGCTGGTCTCCGAAGGGCAGGGGCTCGCTCTCTGGACCCGCTTCCGCTTCTTCTGGAGTCTGGTCTCCTCTTTCTTCTTCCTGTTTCGCTTTGGAAGCAAGGCAGTGAGACAGCCACACGTTACCCTCGAAGGCAGCGGCGAGCACGGCTGCCTTCTTTCGAGAAGGCCGCCCAGAAGCGACGGGACTTTAAAACAACAACAACAACAACTCCGGAGAAAGAGAAAGGTGGAACCTCAAAATCCTCCCAGACAGCCGGGCAAAAACAGACTCGCCACACGCCGAGACTGTGGCAAGAAGTGGTGTTGCTAGGAAAGGAGGCTAATTTGTAACTTCTGACCTTTTTAAGCACTGAGTCAGTCTGCACCCCTTGAAATACAGCAGGACCCCCCCTATCCGCGGACTCAGTATCCGCTGATTCACTTAAGTGTTGCCTGAAAATACTAAATAACGCCCCCCCCCCCAAGAAATACGTATTTATACATATTCCCAAGCTGTATTTACCAGAATTGGGCACTAAAGGGAGACAGAGACCACGCAATATACAGTGTTTGCTACTTCCATGTTTTTCGGCATCCACGGGGGTGGGGGACGCTTGGAACCGATCCCCACGGATATCGCGGTCCTACGGTACCTTACTTGAAAACAGCACCCAAATCAAAACTCTAAGGAGAGGGGAGAGAAGGCCCGTTTCACCCCCCCGGCCGCCCTTCCTGACACAGGAAGGCGATGCGGAACTTACCCGGTAGCCCAGCATGATCTTCCACTTGCTGAGACACTGGCCTCCGGAGCGGTGGGGCAGCTCGGACGCTATCTTGGCCCAGTGACCTGAAGAGCAAAGGGAGTTCACCGAACCGGCCAAGCCGCCCTTCCTGGCCCGCTTCAGGAGAGGGCCCTCCCCGGCTCACCTACGCCGTACTTCTCCGTCAGTTCGACGAGCTGGGTCTCCTCCTCGGGACTCCACTTGCCCTTCTTAATATCATGGTGCAAGGCGTGCAGGTACCTGTCCGGGTGGGGAGGGAAGGGGACACCCAGGGGGCACTTGGGCTGGGTCCGAGCGCCCAAGGGTGGGGTGGGGGTCGTCGGAGCCCCCCCTGACGCCTTGGCGCCATTTGGCCCACCTTGTCAGCCAACGCCAGAGCCCTGTTCCTGGAACCTCTCTCTCCCTCATGCCCTGTCTGTCTCTCCACCCCTTCACGCTCTAACTTTCCTAAAAACGGAAACACCACCGTGGAGCTTTCTGGTGTGCTTGAAAGGCAGCTTCTTCTTCTTCTTCCACCCTTTTTCCCTTTCCTTTAACAGCGCAAAAACTATTTATTGACATAGGAACTGCCGGAACTGCTAGGATGCGGCACCTCAGCATTAGCCCCACATTTAAGAAATAGAGTACGACCCCCTGTACCCACAGGATCAGTCTCCACAGTGTGAAAATATTAAAAACCTTTTTTTAAAAAATCCTAGAAATAGATATTTCCACCCTATCGTCGTTAAAGCAAGGAAGATTTACCAAAACCACTATGTTTTTGTCTCCTCGGTTTCTGCCTTGGCTTCCCCCCCCCCCCCTTGGCTCAGGGCAGGAATCCCAATGAAGCCTAGAATCATGACGTGGGGAAGGTCTTTCCTCTATTCGTAAAACGCAACGAGCACAGGTAACATTGCATACGTAAGAACAGCCGTATGATGATTCAGCACGGAAACGGCCCTGCAGAACTTAACACTGTACAACCAACCAAATTTTAACAAGTCCGGCATGCCACAGAGAGACCTACGCCCAGCCCACGTGAATCCAGAATAAACCGAACTACCGATAACTACCGGCAGCGGCAGCCAAATCAGGGTGAGACTGACCTGTCCCGACACTGAATGTCGTTCCTGCCAGGCACCTCCATCCGGATTTTATACCAGTCCCGCTCTCCGTATTTCGCGATGGCCTTGAGAAGCAGCTGGGAGGAGAGAAGAGGACGGCATTCACCAGCCAGCCTGGTGCCACTAAGGAGACGAAGGGAAGGAGGAACCGCCCTCCACTCTTGGCCCAAACAGGAGGAGCAGCTGAGAGGAGGGGAGGATGGGGGGGGGACAGGGACCCACACCTCCGTGTTCACATCCGCCTTGGCAGCCCCACAGAAATCTGGACGGCTGGGGCTCTCGGGCTCCTGCCTTCCCACCTGCCGATCCCACCACGACCCTTTCCTGCTTTTTCCGAGAGGGGCGCTTCCACGCCGGCAAGCATTCCGTCCTGACAACCTACGGCTAGGTTGGTGGGAATTGGGGACAAGGAGATGCTCCCGAGGGTCCTCCCAGCAGGCGGTAATACCACCGAGGGTTCACCTGCGGCAGGTGGGGTCAGCTGGAAACCACCTGCCCCCCCCTGTGCAGGATCACATGGGAAACCCAAGAGAGTGAAGGGGGAATGAGGGCTCTGCGCCTCTCCCAAGCGAATTGGCACACCGCTGGCCGAGAGCTGCTGTTCTCCTGGACTCCTCACTGCTGAATTACTGAGACCAGCACCATGGGGGTCAGATACAGCTCCGGTGTTGGGCCTCCCTCCCGGTTCCCCCTCTCTTTTCATTCCTGAGGACAGAGGGACCCGCAACGCCCTGATGATTCCTTGCAAAGAGAAGCTATTGTGATACCTGTGCCGTATCGAGATGGTAGTGCACGAAAACCAGAAAAGGAGAGGAGCAGAAGGCTCGGCTCTCTCCAGCCAGACACACAAGGGGCTGGGAAGACGCAACCCGGAAACAGGACACGCGCTGCAGGGGGGAGGGCCTCCCCCCTCCCGACAAGCCCCGGCAAAGGCTCCCCCCCCCCCCCCGAAACCTTCCCCGGGAGCTCGGAAACCGCCCTTACCGCATCTTCCGCCGGGGTCCAGGCTCCTCGTTTCAACTTGGGGTCCACTCGCTTTGTCCACCGATAGAGCAGCTGGGCCGAGTCCCTCCCCTCCATGTAGTAGGCAACTGAGGGTGACAAAGGATGTCGCGGGACGTTTCAGACTGTCCCAGAGCCATCGGCAGCAGTCAAACGGGAGAAGGGGACCGGACAGCCACGGGGGGTGCAGCACCGTCTTGAGTCAGCTTGCACCCCCTTTCCTAGAGAAGGTCTGATCTGGCCACAGTGACACGGGCCTTCGTTACGTCCCAGCTGGATTACTGTAACACGCTCTACCTGGGGCTGCCCTTGGAAACTTCAGCGGGGCCGAAACACGGCAGCCAGATGGCTGACTGGGGCTGGAAACAGGGTTCTCTCTCTCACTCACTCACACTCACGTTACAGCAGCTGCACTGGCTGCCGATCCGTTTCCAGGCACAATTCAAACTGCTGGGTCCAACTTTAAAAGCCCTGCTTTTTTAGAAACAAGAACTGCTTGACAGCTCAGTGGGGTTTAAGGATATTGGTTGGGAATCCGATTCCCCCGCTGGGCGCCTCCTTGATGGGGGCTCTGCCATTCTAAGAGGATGATTATAATTTCCTGCTTTTACGAGATAGGGCTACTTTTGGGGGGTTCCAAGCAAGCAGACAGGCTGGTCTCTGGCTTCCCAGAATCTCCTCCACCTTCCTGCCACCCCCAAGGTAGACCAAGGTGGCCTGTGCGTGTTTTACACAACAGGAAGGCTAACAAAGATGAAACCATGATAGAATCTCTTCCCCATTCGGAGATGGCCTTACTTTTCCGGTAGGGGATGTGCTTCCCGATCCGCATCTCCTGTATGAGCTGCAGCAGCATCTGGTCCTCTTCGGGGTTCCACTCGCTCCTCCTGAAGTCTCGGTTGGAGGCCTGGAACTTCTGCAGACACTGGAAGGCCGTGCGCTGCGTCTGGGTGGGAGCAAGAGCAAGAGGCTGCAGGGGGAGCCGTGCAGCGGGCGCCTGCCTCTACCTGTGTGCGCGCGCACGCAACAGGAGGAGAAGAATGCTGTGTGTGTTACAATGTTTTCAAGGGGACCTTTATGGGGGGGGGGAAGGGTCCGGTGTGAAAAAAAAGCACCACGAGAACACAGGGCTCAAACATCTCAACACGGCTCAAAAGCTTCATTTGAGACACAGCAGCTGAACGCACAACCAAAGACAGCCGAGTCACCGCTCAGTGTCCGTAGGGCCCAGCCATTGCACACGCGAGGCCACAAGTTCGACCCCTGGCCTCTCCGTGTTGGGCTGGGAAAAATATAGGTGCAACCGAGCCTTTCCCAGCCCCGTGTGGAGATGCCTGGGACCCCGTTCATACAAAGAGCCTCCTAGGACCTTGTGAACGAGGCCTGCCGGAATATTCAACGTGGAATGTTTAAACCGACTGCTAAAATGGAGATAACTTTGGAGTACAGTGGGAACCCGTTATCGGCAGGATCCGTATCTGCTGGTTCACCTATCCATGGTCTGAAAATATTTTTTTTAAAATCCTAGAAATATATATTTCTAAAGATGATGTTACCAGAACTGGCTACTAGAGGCAGTCAAAGATCACGGTATGTATAGTGTTCATTATTAAAAGAGCGTTCGTGACTATCCACATTTTTCAGTATTCACGGGGGGGGGGGGGGGCTTGGAACCGATCCCCCCATGGATACAGGGTTCCCACTGTATTTCCCTGTAAAATTGGGCAGGCTGGCCATGAAAACAGGCTGGCTGATTAATTTGGGAGATGGAGCGATGGGCAGCCCCACCCTTGAGGTCACGCAGCAACGAGCAAAGTGACCCATTCTTTACAAAGAGCCACGTTCCACACCTGGGGGTTCTTCGGGCACTCACCCCCAGCTCCTTCGCAATGGCTTCCCAGTCCACGCAGTTGTGCCTCGTGGCGATGTCCTTCAGCTGCTCAATCTCGTCCTCGCTCCATTCCTTCTTGCTGATGCTGGGGTGCTCGGAATTCTGCCAGTATCTCCGGAGCTCGGTCGCACTACGCGTTCCTTCGAACTAAGAGACACGGAGAAGGGAGAGGGACAGAGAAGCGGTGGGTCAGTTCGCCCCTTCAAGACAACGGGAAAACAGAAACCCACTGCTGGCAGGGTGAACTCCCGGGCACAGGCTTCTCCTGCTTTTTCCATGCAGCCGTTTTTTGAGTAAACGAGGGTTAAAGAGGTCCTACTACTCACGTTGATGTTGGCGATCTTGTCCCAGTCGTGTTCATCGTATCTGCTTCCCAGCAAACTCTCCTCGGGCAGCAAACTAGAGCCAGGGGAGACAAGAGCACATTGAGCGCAGGGGGAGCTTCCGTCCATCTGCAGCCAAACATGGCAGGCGAGAGCGGCATGGCCCGTCCCGTCTCAGAGGGAAGGCCCAGAGGCCCCCGAGTATCGGTGCGGGCAGAGAGGACTTGGCAAGTGTCCCTATTTTTATTTTTAAAAAAGAACCTTTGCACTCTGCTTGTCTTCTCTTCGCACTTAAAACCCTCACATTGCAATCTGAACTCCATTTGAGTTAAACTGCTTCACTACTTTTGTTTTTAACATTTCGTAAGGGCAAAGAGTTGCAAAACTTAAATGTTATTAGGTAGTAACAAACAGAGAGGACAGCTCAGGGGTTTAGGCCTCTGGCTGCGGAACCCGAGGCTGGGAGTTCGATTCCCCCACGATGCCTCCTTGATAGGGGCTAAACTTGATGATCTAGAGGGTCCCTTCCAGCTCAGCAGTTCTAAGATTATTATTATTTATCGTGAGGGTGTTGGTCCATTGATCCGAGGCACCGAACCACCCTTTATGAATTTCACTCTGTGAAACGTACACACGGGCCTAGCCGGCAGGAGGTCAGTTTTTCTGAACAGCAGCTTTGCCTAAAAAGAAGCTGAACGGAGCAAAGCTCTGCAGGGTCGGCCTAGAAAGCCTGTTCTTTTTCTCAGAACACACAGAATCCTCCTTAAAGAGAAGCTCCTTCCAACTCAATTACTCTATTATTCTAAACCACCTTACTTGATATCATTTATTTCACGCTCTTTTTCCCGAATCTGCTTGTCCATGATCTGCCGTTCCATCTCGTTTGTGTACTTCACTCGTTTTTCATTCAGGTACTCAAGACTATTTAGGAGGGGAAAATAATTGAGAATTTGAAAAGAAGCAGAAACATAGGAGAGAAACACTAGCCTATATTACAGAAGTTAAAAATGTTCTAAACAACATAGATAAGGAAATAAGATCTGTTACTGCAGTACATTTTTTGGGGGGGTGGACAAAGACCGTGCGCTAAACAGGCACCTTGGAGTTCTTCTGACGGGTCACAAAAGGCCTCGACTTTTTTGCAAACTGCTTTGAATCAGGTGGAGGGCCTTCTGGGTGGACTCTGTACTTACTTCATCAGCTTGGGCTGCAGCAAACGCTGCAAACGATCGCTCACCACCGCCTGGTGCAGCAGCTGCTTCTCTCGGCTCTTCCCTGGGGGAGACGTTCGGGGTGGGGCGTTAGAGAAATCGGCCCGCTTGAAGGCGCCTTCCAGGACGCCAAACCCCAGTGAGGTCTGTTTCCTCCGTGGGGCTTCAGAGAAAGCCTCCGGCTGCCACGTTGGTTACAGGAGAATAACACCCAAAGCCCCCTTACATTTGACGGTGATCAGCTCCTCAAAAGATTTGATGCCTTGCCTCGCCTTTTCTCGAGCATCGCTGTTGGCGGGAGGGCCCTGTGGGAAGAATCCAAGAGTTTCCACAACTCAGTGGCACCTTACTTCTTGGTCTGGACTGTGAGACAATACAGTAGGAACCCCCTTATCCACGGGATCAGTATCCACTGATTCACTTATCCACAATCTGAAAATACTAAAAATATTAAAAGAAAAATCCCAGAATGACAGATTTCTAAAGATGATGTTACCAAAACTGGCTCCTAGAGGGAAACAGAGATCGTGACTATGTCTAGTGTTTGCTACAGAGATAAAGGTCCATGTCATTACCATAACTGGCCACTAGAAGGAGCGAGAGACCATGCGATGTATAGAGTTCACTATTATAACAGCGTTTGTTATAATCCGTGTTTTCCAGCATCCGCAAGTGGGCTTGGAACCGATGCCCTGCACATGGGTGTGTGTGTCCTACTGTATCCACACACAGAAGTAGCTCTACAAGGATTTTGGTGAAAACAAGCACAGCCTGGACACCAAAGAAGGGTGCCGGACACATAGCTTAGGATAGGCTAGTGGCTCCCAACCTGGGCTCCCCAGTTGTTCTTGGACTGCCGTTCCCAGAAGTCTTCACCATTTGCTGTGCTGGCCAGGATTTCTGGGAGTTACAGTCCAAGAACATCTGGGGAACCAAGTTTGGGAACCAATGGGATAGACCAGCCAGGCAGCGTTTAATCCTCAAGACATTTGGGGCCTGCAAGCAAGAACCCAAGTCAAACACATGCCTCAATTCGACAGACAGCTGGAAACGGAGGAAGGAAAGAAGAGAAGGTTGTCTACCTCTTTGCTAAGCCACAAGGGCACTGAGCAGGCTGGAAGGTTAACCCCTTCGACTTACAATCCCCGATGTTTTATCCTTGAAGTAAGGCTTCATAAAATGACCCAGAAACATATTAGCAGGCAGAGTTTTTCCGCTGCTCGATTGGCTTCCTCTTGTCCCAGCTAGCTCCCATGTGAGCTTTTCCTAAAAACAAACAAATGAACATACATAGAAAAGGAACGTATTTTTTGAAATTAGCTCCACCACCCCAAGACCTGGGACATCCATATTAGCAGACAGCCCAGAAGGAGCTTCTGGAGGGATAAGACAGTGCCCGGTGCCAGGTCGAAAGAGCAGCCACAACAGACAACCTCCCTCAAGGTTTTCTCACCTGCTGCTCCCTGTTTTGGGAAAGCAGGAAGTTAATCTCCTCAATCTTCTCTTGAAGGACTTCCTGATAAACTAGGTTCATCTGCAGGCACGTCTCGGGCGTACGAGGGAGGTGAACGCTGGCTTCGGCCTCTCCTTCCCCCATGGCTCCGTCCAGTCCACCTGGATCCACCTCCTAATCCAAGCGGAGAGATGGCAGAGTTAAGCACACAGCACACGAACTGGAACACAGAGACGGCAAACTCATTTTCGACACGATGGAGACAAGGGAACACCTGCTGAAGGGTGGGTGGACACTTTTGCACATCTCCGTGAGTCCTTGGGTCTACTCTTACTGAGACCAGCTACAGGATATTAGCCCTTGGAGCAGAGAGAGACGTCCCACCCTCTTCTCTGCTCTTTTGCAAGAGGCCAAGTAGACCACTAACTGGTGTCCACAGAACCCAGGCAGACCAGCCGTAGTTCTGCTATTGAATGCTCTTTTATTTGTGAAACTGAGACGCAGTTCATGCACTACCTTTTCTGGCAGGGGCCGTCCCTCAAGTCAACAACGCCATGTGGGATTTGGCTTTAGGGAAAACTGACTCTTACTGGAGAGTACAGAGCTTGTAAATTATTGGAAGGGACTATGGCACGCTGAAAAAGCTCAGAAGAAGCTTTCCTGGAGAACGGCAAACATCTTCTCTGCCATTCCTTGGTCACCACAGAGAACCCGACAGAGAGAATTTTGAACTGGCTACCTACCATGTTAATGTATGTATTGGTACCACTGTCATCATCTTCAAGATCATCTGACAAAACAAGAAGAGATGGATGGATTACAAAAAAAGCAAGTTTCTACAGGTAGACATGATGTCAGTAAAACAAAGTGGGATGCTATTACAATGCTACAGTTTGTGAACTGCTGGATGGCTCAGAGGTTTATGTTTCTGGCTGCAGAGCCTGAGGTTGGGAGTTTGATTCCCTGCTGTTCCTCCTTGACAGGGGCTGGGCTGGATGATCCCACAGGGTCCCTTCCAGCTCTGCAGCTCTAAGATGCTGATGATGGGAAACATCCACATTAGGGTTCCAGTAATTTAGCTGGCTAGACAGCTCAGTGGTTGAGATCTGGTTGGGAGTTATTGCCTGCTTGTAGTTCCTTTGTATACATTTGAATGTGTTTTGTTTACTGTTGTAAGCCACCCAGAATAGTGCATAGCACCAATGGGGTAGTATATAAATCCATGAAATAAATCAATCAATAAAATTGCAGACTAATCCCAGACACCGCAAAAACCTCGCAAAAATCACCAGGGGGCTGAAAAAAGGGGACAGCTTTAAAAATGGAAAGCAAAGAAAAGGCCCCGAAGGTGTTGTACCTTCATCTTCAGAACCCGACTCCAGGCTAGACCCCGATTCTCCGGCCTCAAGGTTCGGAACGCTTGGGCCGAGGCTCCTCTCCAGCTCCTCAATCTCCTGCCGAATCTTCTCTCGCTCTGCATCGATATCCATCGCTGACATATTCGCTGCCAGGAAAAGAAGCAGAGAAAATGCTAAGGAAACAAACAAAAAAAAAAAAAACACAATTCGCACAAGACCAAACTACAGGGGACTTCCTTCCTTGACCTACACCGAGGTCCACCAAGAGATCACTTTCAAACGGCTGCTTCGCTTCTGTCCTGGGAGCGACGGGGGGGCTTTGCCTCACAGTTTAGCAACCCACAGAGGCAACGGACGAGCAATTGCAATTTTAAAATTCAATTAAGCTTATCGATCACGACGACGGCCAAACCAAGATACTTTAAAACAGTTTACGCCATATTGTAAGTAAACAAACAAACAAACGCAGCATTTCCTGTTGACTTAAAGGACAGGGTCCATCTAACCGGTCAAACAATGATATTACTATGGGTTGGTTGGTGGGTTTGAACTACTTTTAACCTGCCTTTTCTCCTTCACAAGGGCTCAAGGCAGCTTGCAAGAATTAAAGGACAGGGAATAACAGTAGCCTCCACCCACCCACCCCTCTTATTTGTGGGATCAGTATCCGCTGATTCGCTTATCCACGGTTTGAAAATACTGGAAGAAAACTCCAAGAAATAGATACAGTATTTCTAAAAAAGAAGTCACCGGAACTGGCCGCTCGTGGAAGCCAGAGACCCTGCAAGGCACAGCGTTCGCTACCATCCGCGTTCCTCAGCATCCGCGGGGCAGGCGGGCGTGGAATCGTGGAATGGGAGACCTAAAGGAAGCAGCGTCCCTCCGCCTGCCTGGCCTAGCCGTCTCCCACCTGAGGGCTGGCTGGCGGGGATGCTGGGAGTTGTAGTCGACGGAGCCCCCCCCTCCCCTCCCCCTTACCGAGGCGCCTGGCTGAGGCCCTCGTCCTGGGGCTTTGGATCACAGTCCCATGAGCCCTGCCCCTCGGCTGGGGCTGATGGGAGTTGGAGTCCTCGAGGGCCGAAGCCTCCCTCCCTCCCCGGAGCTCCCCTCAACAAAACAGCGCTCGCTCGCCGCTTCAGGAACCGCTTGGCGGCCGGAGTGTATAGGGCGGCGGACCAGGAAGTGACGTCACGGCCGGGAAGCTTTTCTTCCGCCCTCCCCCGGCGACGCTTCGGGAAGGAACCCGCGCCCCCCTTACGTAAGAGCTTACGTCATCGCCGGCCTCCCTTGAAGCTCCGCCTCCCTTCTCCCCTTCTCCCCGCACGGCCAATGAGCTCTCCTCAGCCAATCCCGCGCCAGAAGCAGGCAAGGTGCGTTCCCCTAGCCAATCAGAAGGGAGAAGAGGCGGAGACGGACATGCCTCGGTGTCCCGCCCTCTCGGGGAGGCCAAGCGGCCCTTTGATCTGTTTCAAACGAAGTTTGATCCTTTTGATCTGAACGTTTGGGCTTTTTTTAAAAAAAATAAACCCCAAATTTAATATTTTCTCTTTAGTTCAAAGGCTTTTACTATTGATTTTATTGCCTTTTTAAAAAATATATATATAATACTGATTTAATTCCTTTAAAAATATTTGTATCTTTCTTGTTTTTCGCTTTTAAATACGGTCCTTTTAATGGTTGCAAAGCCGCCTTTGGGTCCTTTTTTTTTAAAAAAAGGAGAAAAGGTGGGGTAAAAAAGGCAGGGGAGGTGTATATGTATAAATAAAATACATAATGTTGCACCACAATTCTGGCAAAGAGCGAGCTTCCCAGTTGTAGCTTGAAATATATTCCAACATCATTCAAAGAGGAAGGATTTAGAACATAAAATAAAGAAAATATAAAATATATTTGCAAACATTGGTCCCAAAAGTCTTTCCCCCCTCTCACCGTTTCCAAACAGAAGATCACAGCAAGACTGCAATTTCATTTTAATTTGAAAATAGCGCTATAATAGAATCCAGAGGGATTGTTAAATACTTTACTGTACAAAATAGGAAAAAAGATAGCGATGGCCCCATTACCCAGAACAGACAAATACGGTGAAGTCCGATCCAGTCATACGGCAGTGTGTTAGGAAAGGAGGCAGAGCCTGACCCTCAAGACGAATCAACGCATGGCCAACCCGTTAGACCAGGATCCATGCAGCGTCTCAGCCGCTCCCGAGGGAAAGGGGGGGAAAATAAAGAATTAAGACGACCAACACACTGTTTTAACAGGCCATGGAAAGGGGATCTGGAGGTAACATCTGGGGGTTTCATTCTTTTACCCAGGCATGGGAAGTTAAAGAATGACAGCAAAAGGTCTTTTAAAAAGTCTGCACCATCATCCATGGCGTGGATTTCAAGGAGAATCTTGGGGCAACTCAGAGATTTTGTCGAGAGACTTCAAGAGATCCACCACAAGCTGCAACTCTTCCGCGCCGGAGATCAGCTGCCTGGAATGGAAGAAGGAACAGGGCATCAGGAAAGGAGGCAGGGAGGGAAATGATAATTTCCCCCCCAGCACCCTACTAAAACCACACCCTATGCGAGGGTTCAAGAACACAGAAGCCAACATCTGGGACAATGACACTTTTAAACATATACCCTGGCCCTCTTTTCTTGAGACTCTGGACCTAGACGGTTATTTCAGGCTTTGGAATGCAAGCCCTGGGCTCAGGATAAAGCTTGCGGAGATGGCTGTGCCAACGGGACGCAGAACATGTGGGTCACGTTTGAACGATCTGGATAGTGTCGCTGCATCCATCAGATGTGCTCTTGGGGCACAATTTGGAAGAAGCCCATGTTTTCCACGGTTATGAAAGGAAAGTGAATATCTTCAGACCAATATCAGTGAGCGTTGCCACACTGAACTACAAGAGTCAACGCTAAGGACACAGTCGACGGATGCACCAGGTTTCCATCAAGGAGAGTTAGAAATGGGTTTTTTTAGAAATAAATTTCGAACTAGGAAATCATTCATTCATACGATCCCCAGAAACCAGAAGCAACTTGACAGCGTATCACACAAACAGTTAAACAATGAATACATGATGATCTCTGTAGGTGATCACGGAGCAAAGGAAGGAATGATGTGGGTGATCACAGAACAAAGGGAAGGCAATTAGCCTTCAGAGAGAAAACAAAGAAGTGTCACAGATCTCTGAATTTGCCTTCCACTTTTAACAAGCGACCCACAAGTTTCAACTAACAAAGTACAGGAGTCCCTTCTGTATCTGCAGATTATCCGTTTCAGGAGCAACCGTGGATATCTGAAGCCGCAGATACAAGGGAACCCAATAAAGCGAACGGGGGAGAACATGAGGAGCGGGGAAAGGAAAGAGTCGGCGGTAAGCGAAGCTCCCATTGACCACCCACAGCATTTTAATCTCTTGTTAAGAGACCCAGAACTTACTTGACGGAGACTCTGGACTTTGTTATAACAGTAAGAAGGTTCTGTAAGGCCATGTCGGTGTTCTGTTTCACTACAGCCCAGTTGGCTAAATGGCCACGTTTCAAGGCTTCGCGCTCCCGTCGGTAGTTCTCGACTTGAACCTTGGGAGAGCCAAGGGAATCTCTGTCAGGCGAGCGACTCCCACCAGCAGGGAGGCAAAGGAAGGACGGCAGCGAAACAAAAGAGCTAACCGGGAACATCTTTTTCGGATGCCAAAGAGCCAGAGCAGGTACCGCCCGCCCGCGCCAGGGGTTCTGTTCTCTGACGTTTCCTTTTAAGCCCTGTTTCGTCCGGGGCTGCGGAAGCTGAAGCCAACTTCCTGGGATGTAAATTCTAAGTTTAGAACGAGGGACGTTGGCAAGTTTTGGGCACCCAGTCCTGCCTCCGAATCCGAGTCATTGGTACCCGGTCCCAAGGCCTATTACAAACAAGCTTTTTTGCCCCCAGAAAAAAAGGAAGGGAGGGGTGGGTGGGTTTCAACTTGCAAGTCAAGTCTGAGTCATGGGGGGGGGGGGGGAACAACACCCCGAGTCAAGTCCCCGGTGCAACTTAAGTCTGACTGGACAGAGAGTCCCGCAACTCAAGCCTCCAACCCTGTTTAGAACCATCCGTTTCAAAGCATGCAAGTGGAGTGTGTGTTTCTGTGTACCTGAAGGAGAGAGTTCTCCTGCTTCAGCCTCATGGCGTTGCTTTCTGCTTTCACGGCTCGCTTCTGGAACAAAGAGAAAGAAATTGGGACTTATTTCGCAGCCAAACGCTGGGCTGTGGGGTGATGGGGCAGCGGATGGGTGGGCAAAGTGCCCCCCCCCCAGAAAAGCAAGGGCTGGGGGGACGGTGAACTACCATTCCAAGGAAAGTAAATTTCTTTTAAAAACAGGCCTGTGCCTTTGGTTTAATACTCCCAAAATGCCCGTTTTTCCAAACTGGAAAGCGGCTGGCTAGACATTGTTTTTTTTACATGGTTTGGCATTTTGGGTGGGGTTGAGTCTTAAGACACCCTGAAACCGTCCCCCTCTCAAGGGGTGTGGTGTAGGGCAGAGAGGCAGCTTTGCTCCGAGGGCCCTTTTGTGTGGTTGAGCATTGGCGGCTAGTCGTGGGGAGTTGGGATGAGGCCGGGGAGCAAGGTGGGGAAACGTTCTGACCCACAAGAGACGGGTTGGGGCGGGTGGGGGGAGAGGAAAGGAAGAGCATCCTTCCTGGGCCAGCCAAGGCGCTCCGAGTAGGAGAGGAATCGCCCTGAAAGCCTCTATGTCTCATTCAAAGGAGGAGCGCTTGTGATCCAGAGCCATCCAGACGACCCCTTGATTCCCGGGACCTGCCAGACGCACCGTCATCAGCTGGAGGTTTTCTTCCACCTGCTGAACCATCGCCTCCAAGTCTCGGGCCTCCTTCTCTTCTTTCCGTTTGCTCTCCTCCAGCGTTCTCTCCAGCTCCTTTATCCTAGTCCAGGAGAGAGCCAGAAAAAGTCAGGAGTAAAACTTCTGCCTGATCCTTTTATCCCACACCCTCTAGTTCTGTCCATGCAACTCTTGCCGTTCTGAAAACAGCCGCCACATCGCTACCTCTTGTAGGGATTTTCAAAAGTCACGCATGGGGTAATAAGATGGCGTTTTAAAGATACAGGAGGATCCCTGTATCCGCGGGGGATCGGTTCTAAACCCCCCACCCCGGATGCTGAAAATCGTGGATCATAGCAAACACTACCTTTCTGCTTGAGCTTCGGAAACAGCTTGAGCATGGCTGATCTTACTTCTTAATTTGGAATTTTCTTGTTTCAACTGGAAAAGAGAAGTCTCTGTTCAAGAAAAGATCACCGGCATAGGTACTAATTTTGTTGACACGAGAACAAAAGACTCAGTTCTGTCTACGCCACTCTGTACTTGCGCTTTTGAAAACAGGTGCCGCATAGCAAACCTCTGGTAGGGACTTTCAAAAGCCATACATGGGTGTCTGGAGGCACCATAATTCTACTGGCTGTGCCTAAGCCCCAAAGTGAGCATACACGGTAACTCTGCAGATCCCAGCCACTGTCCCCATAAACTTATTATTTATTCGATTTCTATACCCCCCCTCTGGACGAAGGCCGCTCTGTGCTTTCCTCCCGGCAGGCAAAGAAGACCAACCGAAGTCTTCTGGTTAATAAAACCCTACATCCCTGCACCATTATTATTATTTTTTTTTACTGCCAACCCACGGCTAAGAAAACTGAAGCCGTTTCACACAAGGAAGCTATGAGATGCTCCTCTGTTCAGTGACTCATCGTGACCAGCTTGAGGGTGGCCAGAAACCAGGCTGGAAAAATGTTTCGCTCGTCCTTGGACCTCCCTCACTTTGGCCAAGGGAGTGGCTGGGCGGCCAGAGGGGTGGCAAGGAGACGCGGGGTGGCTTGGCGAGAGAAGGCCATGCTTGGGTCGAAAGAGAACCAGCAGCCTCCCGCCACTCGCCAGGGCATCACCCAGTGTGCAGGAGGAGCCTTGCGGTGCAAGGCGAGTCCTGGGGGAAGCAAGGAAGAGAAGAAGGTTCGGAACGAAACCCGCAGTCCATGCACCAAAACCTCCTAGCCCCTCACTTCTTCATAACTCGGCGGCAGAGGTGGGTAAAAGCCCTCTCCTAAAGCTGCCCCATCGGCTGGCGAACTATCGTCTCCTTCCCGACGAGGGTCCCGTGGGAGGCAGCGCTTCCCTGCCGGCTGCCACGGAGAAAAGTCTGGCAGCTCCGGTGAGGTGGAAGGGGCCCCATAGTAAGAATCAAAGGTGCTGCTCAGGGAGGCACTGGGAGCCCTGGAGACGTGGTGGGCGTCCTCCACGGCCGAAGGCTTGTAGGTCCTGCTCCAGTCCTCCTCATCCTCATCCTCTTCCTCGTCCAGGAAGGAGTTTGTGGCTGTTGGATCGGGGAAAAATGGCTCTTGGAGACCCAGGTTGAGAGCCAAAGACTCCGGAGAGAAGGAGTCGTCCTCCAGGAGCTGGGAGGACCTGCCCGGTTCCTGCAGAGGAGAAGAAAACAAGAGCGGGCCTGGGGCTGGCTGTGGAAACGGGAAGCATATACACACATATATACATATACTTCTCGGATGGCGCTTTCAATATTTTCAGACCGTGGGTAAGTGAACCAGTGGATCCTGAGGGAGAGAGGGGCACAGAAAGCCGCCTGAGCGGCTTGCGGTCTTCGGAAGGCTCCCAACCTGGTGCCTGTCCCTGCCCGCCTTCCCGACGCCCCCCACCCCTGCCTTACCTGGGGGCTGGCGCCGCGGCCTCCCTTGGCCCTCGGCACGGCCGCGGGGGGTGGCGCTTTGGTGCTTGCTCCGCACAAACTCCTTGAACGAGAAGGGGTTGGCTTCCTCCGCCGGGCTGCCGGGGGGTCCCGCTGGGCAGGAGGAGGCAAGAGGGGGGCAGGCAGGGTGAAGAGGGAGGAGTGGAGAAGGGCACCCCCGATTCGCCCGAATCCTGGAGGGGGCTCCTGCCCCACTTTCCCCACATCCCGGGGGGGGGGGGTGTTTAATTCGGGGGGGGGCACGTCGCCTCCAGCCAAGGTTCCCTCCCCTGAAGCTGCCATCAGTTCCCTTCCAATCCCCCCCCCCCGGCCAAGGGCCAGGAACTCTGCCCATGCTCAGAGGTCGCCAGGGATTCCCGGCCCCCAGGAAGAACCACCCCCCTCTGAACCCCAGAGGGCAGGGCTGGCAACCCACCCTCGGAGCTGCCAGGGGATGATGCCCTCAGCCCCCTCAGGGCGTGCCAGGCCTGGTCATAAAACTGATACAACGATGAACAATTTGCAAGCAAATGTATCAAAAACATTATTCTCCGATAATAATAAAAAATATATCAATGCCCCAAGTATCAAAAAGTGTGGTTCGATCCCCTACGATGGTCCTCCTGTGTTGCAATTTTCTTGCAAACTGTTTCCCTCCCGTTTAGTTCAGGCCACGTAAATGCGCGCCCTCGCGAAACCCAAAGGAATAAATAATACGAGCAATTTAAAAATAAATCAGCTACCTAAATCATTTTTTTTAATTATTATTAAAAAAAAATTCTTTTTTTTAAATCAAGGCAAAGTCCCTGTTCGGTCTCTCGAGGGGGCAGATAGGGGGATCGGGCCCCCCCTTGCTTTCCTTCCGGCTCATTCTTGGCCCTGGGTCTACCCCAGGCGGGGGGCGCTCTGCACATGCCCAGGAGCCCCCCCCCCCGGCGCCTCTTACCGGCCGCGAAGCCGCCGCGCCCCGCCATGGAAGCCCCGCCGGGACACGGCCCCGCCCACTTCCCCGGGCAGAGGGGGCGGGGCGTCCCTGGAGGCTCCGCCCCTAGGGGACGTCACGGGCCGCCTGGCTCCTCCCCGCCGCCTCCCAAAGAGGTAAAGAGGCGCCCGCGCAACCCGGACTTCGGGGTTCCCCTTCGGAAGCCCTGCTGGCGGAGAGCGGCCGCGGTTTCTCCACCCCCGCCCACAGTCAGGGCCCCGATCCCGCCTGGCTGGGCGCCTGTCCCGAAAGGGAAGCCTCGAGGGAGCCTCTTGGCGAGGCTCCCCAGGCGGAGGTCGAGGGCCTCTGACCTGGCCGTCTCCTCCTCCAGCACTATCACGAAGTCTGCTTTTAGATTGCCAAGGGAGGGAAAGGCTGAGAAGGGTTTTCCCGCCAGAGGGAGGAGGAGGAGGAGGAGGAGGAAGAAGGAAAGAAAGAAAGGACGGCGAAGGCTCCTCAAGGGAGGGTTTCGCCCCGCTTTCCCGCGGAGGCCGGAAGTGTCGGGCGACGTCTGTCGGCCCTTACCTCTTGGCGTTCGCCTCCCCTCTCCCCGGAGCTCCGCCCACGAGGCCCACCAGCGTCCAATCAGGGCCGCCCTCCTGGGCCAGCCAATCCGCACGTGACTCGCCGGGCAGGAGAGTCAAGATGGCGGCGAACGTGGTCCGGCGGGGCGCTTGGGGCTCAGTGCGGAGGTGAGACCGGGCGGGGGGGGGGAGTCACGTGAGCCTACCTTCCTTTGCCCCCCCTCGCGTAGGCTCCGCCCCCGCGGGTTGGGAGGGGGGAGAGAAAAGGGGAGAAGGCGCGCCCTCCCCGCAAGTGGAAAGCTAGCCCCGCAGGGCTTTGCCTTTCCACGTGCGGGGAGCTCTTTCTTTGGGGGGTGCCTGTGCTGCTCAGGTTGTTGGATGTCTTAACTGGTGGAGCAGGGGTTCCCAACCTCGGGCAACCCAGCCTTGGACTACAACTCCCATAACTCTTCGCCACTAGCTGGGCTGGCCGGCGTTTCTGGGAGTTGTAGTCCACGAGCACTTGGGTCACCCAAGGTTGGGAAGCACTCGTCTTGAACACGTAGGGTGACCCAGATGTCCTTGGACTACAACTCCCAGAAGCCTTCGCTGCGAGCTGCGGTGGCTGGGGTTTCTGGAAGTTGTAGTCCATCTGAGAACCCAAGGTTGGGAACCTGTTGTAGAGGAAATGGCTTTCCATCTGGGCACTGCCCCCTTGATCAACTCTCCAGAGGATTTTGCTGTCCCCCAGCAGAAGGCGCTCTGCACATGCCCACGGGCACTGGTCCCAATTCCCCTCTTACTGGTGGGCCCCCTCCAGGCCATTTTGCAGGCTTCCCTCTTGTTTCTAGTAACCTTTCCATGACCTCAGGTTCTGCTTACCCTTTCCCCCCTTCCTACCCCATTTGGCGGAGAGCTGGGACAGGGTAATAAAAAGAGACAAGCGATAGTGCTGGAAGATGAGACTCTCAGGGCACAGGAAAGGTCTGCCTTTCTGCAGTAAAGTGGGCGAAACTAGAGAAAAGAAGGGGGTGATTTGGTGCCCCAAGAATACAAGGCCTGTTCCCGGGAGGCTTCCTCGAGCCCTCCGCCCTTTATTCGTTTAGGATTTTCAGCCAGAAGTATCTCTTCCTAAGAACTGTCGTCTCTTCTTCTGCGCAAGTCTTAACTCTCGTATTGCTCGCATTTAAAGGGCTGTGATCATTTAAACTGTACTCACATTAACTTGGATTAAAACGGTTGCCTAATTAGATACAATCCTTACGCTTTAGGTTTGGACTGGTGGCCTATCGGAAGTACAGCAGTGGAGGTGGCTACCCGAGCATCTCCCTGACCACTCCTCTGCCTGGACTACCAAAACCCGTATTTGCGACCGTGGATGGCCAGGAGGGATTTGAAACCAAAGTGACCACCCTCGAGAACGGACTACAAGTGGCTTCTCAGAACAAATTCGGACAGTTTTGTACCGTGGGGAGTAAGTAAATGGCGGCTTTCCTTCAGCACAGTTATTTCTCTAAGCCTTTCTGAATACAGTAGGACTCCTGTACCGGCGGGGGGATTGGTTCTAAGCCTCTCTCCGGATGCTGAAAACCATGGATAATAGCAAACGCTATATAAAACACGGAGAAAGAAAAAGAATCCAGAAATATGTATTTTCACCTGTATTACCAGAAGTGGCCACTAGAGGCAGCCATAGATCATACATAGCATGGTCTCTGCCTCCCTCTAGTGGCCAGTTCAAGGAAACACACTGTGAAATAAGTAGTTCTAGGTTTTTTCTTTTAATAATTTACTATTAATAATTTTAACATTCATGACTCAAAAAAGGTTGGGAACCCCTGGGATGGAGTTACAGATCAGGAGGTCTGGGTTTGAATCCCATGCTCAGCCATGGAAACTCACTTAGGGGTGTGGAACTGGCAAAATCACTCCTTAAACATCTCATTTACCTTGAAGCCCTGTTAGGGTTGCTGTCAATCAGTTCTGATTTGAAGGGGCATAACAGCAGTCATGACAGATCACATGCAGCGGTATGATCTAGAATTTTTCTCTCTCTCCAGCTTAGACTGATGCTGCTGTGTTGTTATCAATGTAAACTCTTTTGGATGCTGAAGGCTGATCTTCTCATCTCTTCTTTTGAATTCTTTTTTAAATAGTCCTTATAAATTCAGGATCAAGATATGAAGCCAAGTATATTGGTGGCGTTTCGCACTTTCTAGAAAAGCTGGCTTTTTCTGTAAGTATAGCGAATAGCCATTTGCATTAACTTCTTTCTGGCACTGAGAGGGATTAGAAATAGTATTTTATCAAACTAGGAGCACATTGTCCTTGTTAAGTCTCAGACTACAAAACCCTTTGAGCCATATCATAATTACTGGGAGGTCCGTGTGCCCTTCTAATTCCCCAAAAATCTTTGGGAATCATGACCTTGGGAGGTGGTGAGCGCTCCAACGCTGGAGGCCTTCAAGAAAAAACTCGGTGGCCCTCTTGTCCGATCGTTCTGCTTGGGTTTGGGTTCTTGCCTTGAGCAGGGGGTTGGACTGGATGGCCTCAGAGGCCCCTTCCCACTCCATCATTCTAGGATCTCCTCTCCATGTTCTGTTAGTCCTGCCCGGCTGTCGAGAGCCATCCGTTAGGATCCTGGTACGGGAGCCAAATGTTAACAGCAATGCCCTCTCCTGCTTTCTCTCTCCCTTAGTCCACGGCTCGGTTTGGCAACAAGGACGAGATCCTTCTCACGCTGGAGAAACACGGCGGCATCTGTGATTGCCAGGCATCGAGGTACGTCGTGTTGCTCGGCCGTTCTCCCCGCAAGGCAGGACCCTTGGAACTCAAGTGGAAGAGACGTGGGGGCTGACTTTCTGTCCAAAGATCCACACTCATCTGTCTGTCTTCTTTTCTTGGTTTCTTCCTTTTGCCCTTGAGGAACGTGGGATTCATCGTCCGGTCTGGGAATAAAAGAGGCCCCAGATTCATCTTTTTGAGGGACATTTTTGGGGCGGGCTTCTGCTGGTAGCGTGGCCTCATCTGTACCGCACAGAATCAACAGCATTCTCTTTCATTTGAACGCGGACGTATTTATGAAAATCCAATGTATTTTTGCACGCGTAATTTTAATAGGCTTTATTGTACCGTGGAAGAAGGAGCGTAATGAATGTTTCGAAGTGGGCATCTCACGGGCCACCCGTTCTCTGCGGCCATATGTCCCCAGCTGAAGGTCAAACCAGTCTGCTCTCCTTCCAGGGACACCACGATGTATGCCGTTTCTGCGGATGCCCGGGGCTTGGACACAGTGGTCAGTTTGCTGGCTGATGTGGTGCTACAACCTCGATTATCAGGTGAGAGAGAGCACACCTGGATCGGCTGAGGAGGGAAGGTTTTCACACTGGACTCTGTGAACCCTCTGGAGTTTGCAAGGGACCTTCCTTCCAGATCAGGCTGGTTGGCCAGTGTCTTCCTGTCCTGCTCAGGCCTTGACAAAAGTTTGGCCTTGTGTTCTGCTGGCCGGGAGTCTGGGACACTCATTCCGGGCTATTTCCTCCGGCCCAGATGAGGAGATCGAGAGAACCCGGATGGCCATTCGCTTTGAGCTGGAGGACCTGAACATGAGACCGGATCCGGAGCCGTTGCTCACAGAGATGATTCACGCGGTAGGTCTCACCAAAGGGCTCCGCTGGGAGGTGTTGCAGGAAACAGGATTGTGGGACTTGAAGCGAAGGCCCCACACGAGTTACACTCGGAAACCCATTGCCGCAGGAAAAGGGCAGTAGCCAAGAGGCGGTCATGGCTGGTGGCCATCTCCTGGATTGACTCGGGGGGGGGGGGGTACGCTTTGGACGCTCCCATCAGCGTTCACGTTTGTGTGTGAAAGGGGCGCTTGGCTACACGTTGTAATGTGGTTCCTTTTAATGGGATGCACCCCAGTCAACCTAAAGGTTAAGTCACTTTTCCGTTCTTTGCTACCTCTGTGGCACTCGCCAAGCATGATCTCATTTTTTGGGGTGAGAGAATATATTTCCTGTAGTAAATGACTTGTTTGGGTCTGGTTTTGTGGCTGGGGTTTCCTTGTGTTCACAAGAGTTGAGTTTCCACTAACGAGATAACTTCTTATCTGTCCTGATCAGCCATTTTTGGCCCTCAGCCATCTCCTGCTATTTCGGTTCATGGTCTCCTGTGAAGCAAGGAGATACCGATGATGGATAAGCGGGTCACCTGTGCTGTGTCTTTTTTTTTAAAGTGACCGTCTTCCTCGTTCCTCTCCTCGACAGGCCGCTTACAGAGAAAACACCGTGGGTTTGAATAGGTTCTGCCCAGCGGAGAACGTAGACAAAATAGACCGGAAAGTCCTCCATTCGTACCTGAAGAATTACTACACGCCCAGTCGGATGGTGTTGGCCGGGGTGGGCATGGAACACGAGCACCTCGTAGAGTGTGCCAGGAAGTATCTCCTCGGAGGAGAGCCGGTCTGGGGAAGTGGGAAGGCCACCGAGCTTGACCGGTCGATCGCCCAGTACACAGGAGGAATCCTCAAGGTAAGCAGCTGGAGACTGGGCTGCCGTCACAGGCTCTTGTACAAAAGATGATGCTCAAAAGTAGAATGTCAGAGAAAGCGGAAGAGGCGTGGAAGGACCGCCGTGCGCGTTGGGCACCTGGCCTCTTTTCCTCAAAGGGCCAGATCCATCCTTCCTTTCTCCTTCACCGCAGCTTGAAAAAGACATGTCCGATGTGAGCTTGGGACCCACCCCGATCCCTGAGTTGACCCACATCATGATTGGGCTGGAGAGCTGTTCCTTTCTGGTAAGCAGCCGCAACAATGCGCTGTGTGGCCCCGCTCCTCCCGGGTAGAACCCAACAACGACCACCGCCTTTGCTCCTCTGGTTTAGGAGGAAGACTTCATTCCTTTTGCCGTCCTCAACATGATGATGGGTGGAGGCGGGTCTTTTTCCGCCGGCGGCCCGGGGAAAGGCATGTTCACCCGGCTGTATCTCAACGTGCTCAACCGGTGAGTTTGACGCCTGCCTCAACAAAAGGTCCCGCGGCAGAGGAGAGAGAGAGCATAGACCAGAGGGAAGGGTCGAGTTTGCTCTCCGAGGGAATATCTTCCGCATCCCCCCCCCCCCCCCCGATCTCCAGGTTGCCCTTCCTGCTTCTGGCCTCCTAGTGGCCCGTCGGTGGGTCAGGGTCTGAAAGTCGAGACCCACTTCCTGCTGCTTCCTTTGGGTGTCTGGAGACGGATTAAGGGCGTTCAGGAGCATCCTCTGGGGAGCAACACCCCCACCCCCCGTCTTAGAGGAACTCTGTGAAAGGAAGCAGTAAGAACAGAGTTGTCCCCGGGAGCTGATTGTCCTTTGTTCTGTCCTTCCAGACACCACTGGATGTACAACGCCACCTCCTACCACCACAGCTATGAGGACACGGGCCTCCTCTGCATCCACGCCAGCGCAGACCCACGGCAGGTAGGTGGCGCGTTGAAAGTGGCATTGCCATTCGGTGGTCTTTTTTTTCCTAGACTTTTTCCCATTTCAGGCGGATGTCTGGTGGCCGTCAAGATGCACCAGAGCCGCCTCGAGCCACCCACCTGGGAGCAGGGTGCTGGAGACACCCTCCAAGCACCAGAAAGACCAATAGGCAGATCACTCTCTGCAGCACCGTGGTTTGTTTTCGCTGGGGCGTTTTTATCGCTGGTGGCGGGGGCTCCTGCTTGCCCTGGGCTCCCCGACCTTCCCGTCCGGCCAGCCGCTTTTGGCCGTTTCCCTCCATCTTTTTCCACGGGGGTCCTTCTCCCTCCCTTCCCATCTCTGCAGGAAGCTGCTGGAGATCAGCGGCCGAGGACCCCTTGCTTGCGTGGTTGAAGCAGCTCGGCTGGCGCTCACGTCCGTTTCTGAAAAAAAATTCTCTTGCAGGTTCGAGACATGGTAGAAATCATTACTCGGGAATTCGTTTTGATGGCGGGAGCCGTTGGAGAGGTAAGCTTCCCCCGCGTGCCCTTGACTTCTGAAGGCCTGGGAGTCTCCCCACATGGAAGGTTTCATTGCCTGGGGATTTTTTGCTGTTTGATTTCCGGGCATCTGCCTCGGGGGTTGGGGAACTGGACTGGTCAGAGGGACCTGCAGGGTACGGTGCCTTGCCTTCATTTCAGTCTCTACAGCTTCAGGCTCGGGGAAACCCCTTCTGTGGTCTGCTCAGATGTCTCGCTGGGGTGGGGAATCCTCACAGAAATCTCACTGGCCTCTCTGGATACTGCCGGCTGGCCTTTGCGATCCGGGGAGCCCTTCCTCCTTTGCTTTGCTCGTGGCTGAGAACTAGGGCCAATAACGGGGAGACAAAGCACTAGCACGTCTCGCTGTGCTGAAACTCCATCCATGTTGGGTTCCGAGTCTGCCCGCCATCATCTTGATTGACTTTCTTGGGGGGCATCTAGGAAAAAGCCTCCACTTGCTTCTAATGTTGCATATTCTGTAGGCCTCTTCGTGGGCTCGTAGCACAGGCTGGGTGGAACCTTTGTGATGCAGGGTGTTCCCGATCTTAAATCAATGCTCAATGATCAAAGAGTGAAGCCAAGTTCATACACGTCGTCTCCTCTTCCAGGTGGAGTTGGAGCGAGCCAAAACCCAGTTGCAGTCCATGCTCATGATGAACTTAGAGTCTCGGCCGGTCATTTTTGAGGACGTCGGGAGGCAGGTGCTGGCCACCGGCACACGGAAACTACCTCACGAGCTCTGCGTCCTGATTGGTAAGTAAGAAACGCCTGTCTGTTGGCCAGCACTTCCTTCCAGTGGAGAGGATTTTTTTTCAGAACATGGGTTTGGTTTTGTCCAGGTCGCTGTGGTTGCGTCCCTCTCTTGCAACCCTTGCTCACGCATCACAACGCTCTGCGCTGATTCCTTATGGAATTTCAGAAGGACTAAGGCTCTTCGAAGCCAATTCGTCCTCTTGCATCTCCCGTTTTGTTCACTCGCTTCTTTCGCTCTGTCTTCCTCACCACGACTGCTTCTTAGTAGCTCGAGCCTTTCCTCTCTGTCACCCACTGCAGCTTTCTCTCTCTCTCTCTCTCTCTCCACTCTTCTTTATAAAGAATTCTTTATACACAAATTCTGCAATATTTGTAAAATAAGCAGTGATTTCACTTGTCATGGAAAGAGCCTGGACGGGGTAACAAAAATGACAAAATAATTTGACTCTGCGACTTCGAGTGTCCCGTGTAAACTGTGGCCGGCAACTTTGGGTTTTTCCTTCCCTGTAGGTAAAGTGAGCGCAGAGGACATCCGGAGAGTGGTGACCAAGATGCTGAGGAACAAGCCGGCCGTTGCCGCCTTGGGGGACTTGACGGAGCTGCCAAGTTACGAGCACATGCAGGCAGCCCTGGCCAGTAAGGATGGGCGGCTGCCCAGGGTGTACCGGCTTTTCCGTTAAGAATCGCTGCAACGAGGCCTCGGGTTTCTCCTGCCGACAACGGTTGTCCTCCTGTGGGGAAAACGGGGTGTGCAAAGCAGTCACCTTGGTTCATGCTGCAGACATTTCCTCCGGGCCTCCAAGGGACCCACCTGGCATGCTTACTTGAGTACATGCAGCTTTGGGCAGTGTGGGGGGGAAACATGCTTTCTGTAAGAGGCTGTGCGGGTGTCCTAACAGAACACACGGCACTACAAACACAGCCGGCCATGGTTTGGACGAACGGCCCGCATGGAGAAAACCCGCCTGCTGTTTTCCAACCTAAGTTTCTTGTGTTGATTTGTCTTTGTGTTGGTCGACCTGCGGTCGAGTGCTGAACATGGGTTGCAGTCCAAGGTAGAGAACGCAAATAAAGAGCTGATGGTTCAGATTCCCTGTGGTGGTGGTGGTGATGAAGATGATACGCTCTCCCCTTGGTGGTTAAGACTCCCAGAGCCCAGTTAGCTACACCCGTGGGATCAACCGCCTTTCCTTGCTTACAAGAGTCGGGGTGGCTCTTACTGAGAGTGGGAGCCCAATCCTGTACACGTCGACTCAGAAGCACCATTAGGTTGAAGGAGACCTGACTCTCGACAGGGAAGCTGGCGACAGGCGTGCAACCCCAATGACGTCTTGAAGCCTTTGTCATCCCACAAGGTTTTTGTGATTGTTGCGTGAAGATCAATCCAGAAAAAAACTGGCAGATCGCGTGAGGCTACTTTATACGCTGTAGGCGATCTCGTCTGCAGGGGGGCATCTCTCCAGCCTCCAGGCAGATGTGCTTCCTGGACCGCCGGCCTGAGGTTCTCTTGACTAGAGACGTCAGGAGTCAAACGCGGCCCGTTCTGCAGGCGAAGCGCAGCTGCAGCAGCTGATTCGCACCCCATCCATCCCTTTTGCAAACGTCACACAAAACATCTGCTGCGCTAAAGTAGACCAACTCTTTGCCGCTACATGTGGAGGAAGGTGAGCCGCTGTGGTCTGCCTGATGTTTTTGGATGATGGGCCATCCAACAGCTTCCGACCTGCGGGTGATTTTTGGAACTCAAGGACCTCCCAAATATCCCGTCATTAACCGCCTTGTGCAGGTCTCACACACCAAAGGCCATGGCTTCCTTTACTGAGAAACCTTACTTTATGCTCTTTCCATCCATCTTGGAAACCCGACTAGGGTTACCTGAAGAGGGAATTAACTCCACATCCATGAACAGGACACAACGCACAGCCAACCCCTGGCTGGGGCTGACTAGACTTGCAGGGAAAACCTCAGGGTTTGGGGAGCTACAGTGGCCCAGACCTTCCTTAGAGAGGTGGGGGGCGAGTGGAATACTGATAATTACTGATCCTGATCACCCGAATAGCTGACTAGTTAAGGGAGTTTCAGAAAGGTTTCTTGGCTTGCCCTTCTCTTAGCTAGACCATTGGAAGGAGGTGTCACTCTAAAGAGGGAAAAACCAGGTTCGACCAGCCTGCCTCCCATCTAGATCCTGCTTTTCAGCCCTTCGTTTCGACCCTTCTGCCTGTCCCGTCTCTTTCTAGAGTCCAGCCCTTTGCCCTGGGGAGCAGCCGTAGGCCTGCCGGTCGTGCCCACTGGCCTGCGTAACGGCCTCCATGCTCGCTGCTGGACGCGGCTTCCCTTCATCCACCTTTTGCTGTCACTGCAGCAAAATGAATGGCAAGACCGGGAGAGGATCCTGCCTCTTGGGGGGGACTTTTGGGAGTGCAGAATCTGCCACGAGCGGTCGCATTTCAGCCTTGTGAGAACTGCAAGGGCTTTGCCTTAAAAAACACCACGATCTGATTCCGTACGTTCTACTTTGATTTACACCGTTCGCTTTAAATGCAGGATTCGATCGATCCCCGCCCCCCGGGGGAAAGGGAAGTCCTGAGTGGGAGTGTCTGAAACCTACGGAGCCGCTGCTAACTTAACGGAGCAGGTTTCATTTGGGATAAATGGCATTGCACGAATGACTGGCCGGACAGCCAACAACCTGAAAACAAGCCTTCCAAATCAAGTTCCTGTTTTATCCGATTCAATGACTTTGGGACACAGAACACCGGCCAGCCATAAACAGGCGGGGTGGGGGTGGTTGGGAGCCAAACTCACTCATTCCTGGACCCCTGGGGTTCAAGCTACTCCCGGAAACCAAAAGGGGACACTGCTCTTAGGAGGACTGAGTTCTGTTGCCATTCGGGAGGCACGTGTAGGTTCTCTGTCGAACGACACCAGGTTTTTTTTTGGTCCCTCCTGCTGATCAGAGAAGGCTGACAGGTGACCCCGACTCAGGGGAAGCTGGCCTGTCCCGGTCTGGACAGAAGCCCACGCCCTCCCTCGCATCCCACGTCTTCAGAAGCATCTCTGCTCTGGAGAGAGGGACCCGTTCAAAGGAAAGGAGCTTTTGAAGAAGGATCTAAACTCCCACCGTTTCTGCTCACGACATTTTCTTGCTTTGCCTGCCAAAGGAAAGAACCAAAAACCACGCCTGCAGCAGGATTTCCCTTTAACTCAAGATTGGTCCCCAGACACATCTTGTAAATACAGATATGGCTTTAAACACAGAAAATGCTCAACTCTGGACACCGTTTTTGAAGCAGGGTGTCTTGCTGAACTGCAGGAATGGGATACAAACAGCATTTCCCTGTCAGCGTTGTCCCATGGGGCACGGCTACTGCTTCTCGGCACGTCAGTCCTGGCACGGAAAACCAGTGAGACGGTCCAAGCTTCTCCAACCTGAGGATATTCCCTCCCTTCTTCAACCACGTCGGACCTACCAAGAGGACTTGGAAAGATCTCACCGCGCAGGCGCCAAGCAGGAGGGCACCCGACCCTCCGGCGCCAGCCCCTTCTTGGCAGCGTGTCCTGTATCTGCCTCGAAATCCACTTTGGGCGTTTCTTTCAGAATCAGGAAACAGAACAGACGGTGCTGGTCTTCTGGTTCTTCAGCGTCTGCTTCCTCTGAAGTTCCCTTGTGATTCGTCTCTTTATGCCGATCAAGTAGAGTTCGCGGTCAAACTGGCCTGCAGCCAGCGGGATACTGCAAACGACAAAACAATCAATTCGGTGAGTGGCGTACCGTTAAGAATCAACCTATGGGAAATCAGTTTGCCTAAACTCTTAACGGGGCATCTCTGTTACCAGATTTAAACTGAGCTAATTTACCCTGTTCGCCATTCCGGAGGAAATACTGGCAGTAACAACGCAGGAGATTTGTGAGTCGGGATGAAAAGGGTTATGGGATTATTGCTGTCTCCTTTATGACTCCTTGTTCATTACGGAAGAACTAGCTAATTCTAGAAATCAATCAGGGAGGTTAGAGATCACCACAAACCAACAATTCATGTTTTGAGCAGCCAACAGTAGGGATCTGGGACAATCAATCAAACAATCAATCAACCGAGCAACTGATCGTCAAGTTTGCTTCTGAAGGTTCTCTTTCTATTTTCAATTCCTGAAGCTACACAGCTTCGAAGGTTCCACTGTAACCAGGACCCCGAGCTCCACTCCCGAAGGGAATACTAACTTGTCCCTTCCGGGTCTCACTTTGACACGGAAGAGTCCATAAACGGGCCGGTGGTCGGAGGTTTTGATCGCAAGACAGGATGAATATTTCACGGCATGAATGTCCTCCTTGTGACGGCTTCGGTATATTACGCGATCCTGCAAAAGTGAAAGGTGAAAAAGTGCATCCGTTACCGCTAGGAAGAACTGGGTGCTTAAGTGCACACGTCAGAGACAGGCGGGCGACGCAGTGCCAGCCTCTCCCCTTTTGTGTCTTGCCTCTGTGACGGAAAGCGTCGCACAGCCTGCTCTGGATAGAAAGGATTTTTGGGGCTCCCTCCTCCTCCTCCTCAACTCTTAACGGGAATGTCAAGCTCCAGGCAAGGAGGGTGATATAGCAGGTGCCCCCCCCCCAAAGTAGCCATCATTGCAAACATTCTGTGAACCAGTCCACAGCGGTAGAGTCACAGCAATCAAGACGGGGTGGGAGTGCCAGCATTTCCTAGTTGGCGGGCGCTCCGTCTCCTGACTGAGCCTGCCCTCTGGTCCTGCGCCTCTCCTGTGAGGCCTCTGTAGCCAACGCTGGGCAATCAACAGTCCTTTACAGGCGTACAAAATGTGATGAATTTGGAGGCAGAAACAGGGAGGAAGCTCCACCCTTACTCCCCTGCCTCTTGCTATCTTCAGGGGACGGACAGCCCGAAAAGGAAACACTCTACTGTACTGAAAACCTCGCTTTTTCAGGTCCACCGCTGTGTTGGAGATGCTTCATGTGCTGTGAGAGGGAGTGCGTGTGCATGCGTCGTGTGTGCGCATGTGCGGACAATCTAGAAGAGGTGGCGGTCAGGGCCCGATGGGATGCGCCTTCGCTGTTCCTCTGCAGGTACGCACCGTGTACGAAGGCGTCCTCTGCTTCGAGGTGCTGTCGTAGGTGTCTTGCCCCAAGTCAAACTTGTAGGAAGGACGAAAAAAGATCGGGGCCTCCTGGAAACCCTTGAAAACGGAACCTACGAGAGGAGATGATACGGCGAGTCCGTTTTACCCTGGCCGCCCTTCTGTGACCAAAATCTGCTCTTTTTGTCGTTTAATTAAAACAAGAGTACGCAATGGGGACGAATCCAATGTTGATGTAAAATGCACACCAACGGGCAGTGTACAGATATATTTCTAGACAAGCTTGAACGAATGAACGAACGTGCAAAATAGGCTGCAACGGAAAGAAATCTGGACGTCCTCCGTTCAAACAGAACAGGGCCTGAGCAGGCTGTCCAGAGGAGGTGGGTGGGTTAGGGTTTGGCTCCTCACGTGAATCTTGCTCTTTTCTTTCAAGCGTCACAGCTTGCCTCTGAGGAATGGGATCCCCCCCCCCCCCTTGGGTAGCCAGGGGAATCCTCACTCTTTCTAGTCTGCCTAGGCTTGAGACAAAGAGCAGGGACTGAAGAGGGTTCAACATTCAGCCCCAAGGACGCCCTACGGCTTGAGCGATCCTTGCACCAGCAAATCCGGCAGGAGCCTTTGCCGTCGGGTAGACCCGGGCCCTGAGTTGCAGCAGGAGAGTAAGTGTTCTGGGACACGAGGTTCTTCTTACCGTTCGCCATTTCCTTCGTCAGCTGGTCGTGCTGCAGCAGCTTCGACACGTCCGCTTCTTGACTGCGGCTGAGGATCTGCTCCACGACTTCCCGGTTCTCATTCAGGCGGAAATTGAAGTCTCCAAACCAGAAGACATTGTCGAACCGGGTCGTGACGTCTGCTGCAAAGCCAAGGCGAAGGAAAAAAGAGAGAGGCAGGAATAATGTGGGAAGGGGTGCCGGGCGAGAGCTCTCTTCAGGTGGAGATCACGCAGCAGATGCTCAGCCACTTAAGTTACATGGGAAGGCAGTTCAGCCGGTTGTCATAAACCCTCTCTTCCAAATAAATGAAAAATCAGACGCAAAGGACAATTGATGCCCCTGTATCCCCCTTGCAATCTCTAATATCACTTGGCAGCATCATTTCAAAACACACTGTTCTTGGTGGTGGCCCTGAGACAGCCCAAGTACTGTATCCCCTGGAACATACGTTTTGGCTGAGAACAAGAAACCCTTTGGAAGGCCAGGAATCAACCGGGGCAGACGCCTGACCCGTGGGCCGTCGCCTCCTCTTCCTCCCCGCACAGAGGAGGCAGGAGACGAGCCTTTAGTTACCGGCCAACCGTGGGTTTATTTCACCACACATGGTTCTTGTCCTTGCTCATCATGGAAGACATGGGCGACTAAATCCCACCGGCAGATCAATCGTAGGAAAAGAAAGCCCCTCCAGAGGCCAGGCTACTCACCAGAGCTGGAGCGATAGGGGTTGGTATCTGGAATGTTTCTGGGCAGCCCGAGTGCCTGGACCGTTTTGTTGTAATCCAGCACCCTCTCGTCCACCTTGCCATCGCCCGCTGCAAAAAGAAGAGTCTTTTCAGGGCAGGCTCGGAAAGAGGGAACTGGGGACAACAGAGCTGAGGAGCCAGCGGTTGGGAGTTCGATTCCCCACCCACCCCCAGGGGGCCTCCTAGACAGGGGCTGGACTGGATGATCCCGAGGGTCCCTTTTTCCAGCTCTGCCGTTCTAACAGAAGATGATTCTTTTGCTCAACTACGTGGGCATCACTCAGTGTTACACCTGCCGTGAGTACGAATGCACCAGAGAGGAAGCGTCCTCCACAAAGCACTTCTGCCAACACACTGCGCAACGGTGGCCACGGGAATCACAACGGGCGGCGGGACTTAACGGCGCCATTCCCCGCTGCTGGGCGTAACGCCTGGCAAAGTGACGGCCGGGCAACTTTACATTATGCCAGCATGAAGAGGAATTCGGCCCACAGGCCTGGCATCCCCTCACATTTGTGAGGTGGGGTGGGGGGGGAGGCATGGCAGGCACCCGATGGAAACGGCACCTGACTTCTGACAAGACATCATCAAACTATTAATTTCGGAAAGGACCGCCAGTTCTCTAAGTCACACACACACACACAGGCACACACGTACACCCATATATTCACTGGGTGAAGCAGGAGAGGTACTCACACGTGAAATGAGAGGTGATAAAGAGGAAAGACGTGCCGAAGAAGGTGAAGCAAACGCCTAAGGCACCTTTGGTTTTGATCTGAGAGACGATGCGAGTGGTCACGGTGGCGTATTCCACCTCTAGGGGAGAGAGAGAGGCGAGAGCTATCAAAGAGCACCTCGGAGGTACCTCGTCAAAATGACGAGACTCCTAACGACGGGCTCGCCGTATCCTTCTGTGGTGCCCGTGAATCGCTCTAGCGAAATATCGGGGTTTTAGCTCATTTTGCCAAGAAAGGCAGCGGCTTTTGCCGGTTAAAATCAGGTTCCTCGAGGCTGACACAAAAGCCGTTCATTGTTTTGGAATTCCTACGTGAGCTGCAATTAGCAGCGGCTAACCGTGGGTTTTAAATGATGATTTCACGTAGGTTCGGTTGCTTAAGGACTTCAATGCCAGTGAAATAGCCAACGGGTAACAGATACCTGAGCAAAACCAGATGAGGTCCCTTCGCAGGAAGATGGACATGTACAGCACCCCGTGCGCAGCTGCATAGAACATGACATAGTGGGGGCCCAGAGTCTCTTGCAGACGAATTTCCCACTCTCGCCTAGCAAAAAAAAGAAAAGAAAAAAAAGAGGAGGGGGTAAGGTTAGGGTCTGTCGCATAGCAGTTTACAATTTGATTATGCAGGCTACACATTGCCCCCTCCGCCACCCAGCTGGGCTCTCAATTGAACCACCTCGGAAAGAAGGAAGGCTGAGTCCACCTCCAGCCGGCTACCTGGGATGGAACCCAGGTCGTGAGCAGAGTTTCGGCTGCAGCACTGCAGTTGAACCTCTGCGCCGTGACGCTCCTGGGTAGACCAGCATCCTTTTCTCGACTCAGAGGAGAAGCTGTGGATTTCGCCTGCAGCCTTGGGGCCGAGCTCCGACCACTGGCTGCCTGTCTGCAGGGAAGTCTGCATTCTCTCTCCCCCCCCCCCCCCCGTTCTTTAAGTGAGGCTCATGCACGGACGGCTTCTCGGGATCAAGGAACCTCCACTTTCAGCAGCTGCCGAGCTCCACAGATGATCGACGAAGGGAGCAGAAGGGAAGAGGGATCGCCCCTCGTGACCTGTAGCGCAATCCTACGAGAGGTGGCCGCCTGCCCCCTCTTACAAGAGATTTCACTCGTTTTAGTAGGAACCTTTCCCCCCCCCACACACACATGGCCAGGGTATTTATCTGCTGGAAACCACCTCCTCTGTGCTGGAATCATTCTACGAACTGTGAAGCCAGAACAGACCGGAATTGGTTTAAAGGGAAGAAAAGCAGCCCTCTGTCTCACAAATGCCCTTCGCCTCCGTACCTATCTGGACAGCCTTCCTGGACCCCTATAACATACATGTCTTGCACATAATCGGGCTCTGAGGGCAGCAGGAAGTCATCCAGCATCTCTGGGAGCTCCTGTAAGAGAAGGGACACTTTTATCAAAACTCTAGGTGAGCCTGAGGCCAGTACCGCTTGTTATTCACCGTCACAGTTCCGAAGAGGAGTGCCTTTCGCCACCCGTGGACGTTACTAGTGGAATTAAGGGATCCCTCTATTTATTTTGCCCTCCTACGAAGAGCTGGCAAAGCCCGGCAGGACCCTCACCCCAAACCCAACGCCAGCGCTCGTGATGGCTTAAAATGCTTCTGCCGGCTGCTCTGCCTCCGAGCAGTCCTGTTCCGGTTGAGCAGGCAGGCCCGCCGGTCACCGATCCGTCCGTGGGCCGCCCCAGGCGGACGTTTGGCAAGGAAATGGCTGGAAACACGAACTTGGTGGTTTCTTTCCTTTGGTGCTTTCTTTTCACAAGATGGACCGTTCTGGATAGGTCCGTGCTTTCCCTTTGGTGGTTTTCGCTACCGCCCACCCCAACTCAGCTAAAAGCCTGCACGCAGCCCTCCAGACAGATCGTTCACCATGGGGTGGGCAAAGTCCAGGGGTCTAAGCGGGCCATCTTTTCCTCTCTGCCGGCTCTGCCAGCTCCCAAGGCCCCTTTCGGTTTTGTAAAATCCTTGGTTTCGTGTGGAAATCGGAGGTGGGTTATCTCCAGAAAGGCAACCCTCCTTTTTTGAAAGACACAATTTTTCGTTGGCAAAAACTCTTGGGGTCCGGGGGCCGGAGAAAGAACAATGTTATTAAACGTTATTCTTTTTTGTGTTGTATTTTTAAGTTTCTAATGTATAATGTTTGGTGTATGCTGATTGTTTTATATGACTCTGATGCAATTTTATTTCAATTTATTGTTGCAGATTATTGTTCTCTTTTCTGTTGGTAGCCAGGTGGGCGGTAGACAAATCAGATCAAGAAACAATTCTCGGGGACCGCGCATGGCTTCAGAACCCTGGGAACGCGACCTGCCATTCCTTCCTCTCGTTGCATCTGCTAGGTTCCCAAAGCCACCAGAACCCATCTTCCCCTCACCTTCTGGCCCTGCATGTTCCAGGTGGCGACGAAGATGCCAATGCTTCGGTCGGGAAAGTATCTGTTCAGTTCCTCTGCTCCCAGCAGGGCACCGCTTGCAAGAAGGCTGCCTTCCAAATAGCTTCTGTGGAAAGAGGGCAGACCGTTTGTCCCGCTCTCCCCATACACAGTTCGAGGCATTTATTCACAGCAAAGCAGAATTAAAACAACCTTGAACCCATAATAACCTCTTGAGCGACCAGGGTGGCCGTATAATAGGTGCTATAAAGTCCCCGTCCTCCAGGAGAAGGCAGGGTGAAACGAGCGGTTTTCCCTCATCCGTGTACATAACACTTTCCAGAGTAACAATAAACAAGCGTAGTCAGTTGCACTAGAGTAAGCCCCTTCGGATCCATGGAACCTATGGAGGACTCAGCTCACCAAATCCCCACTAATTCTATGGGCTTTCTAAGGGGACTTACTATGTGAACAACAGGATTTTAGACAATCACTTTTTTAAAAAAAAAAGAATTTAAAAAGCTCAAAATGAAGACTGAAAACCTACAAGAATCTCACGTGAAGGATTTACGAAGGGGAGGCTGGTTTCCTGCCAAACCTCGCTCCCAAATCTTGTCTGAAAACCTCCCAGGGATCGTTCGGTCTCACAGAAAGCTTGCTTTGCTAAATGCAAATTAGTCGAGAGATATTCCCGAGCAGGGCAGGGCTTAAATGAGATGCCCGCCCCGCTACCCTCCCAGGCCTGGCCAGTGTGCCATTGGCGCAGAACCCACCGCGGGCCCGCTGCCCCACGCGACGTTACCTGTTTCGCACATCCCTGGCGCGGATGGGGGTCAGGAGGCTGAACGAGGACTTCATGGAGGCGGTGTGGCAGCTGCCGCCGCAAACCATCCCTCGGCTGTGCAGCTGGGTGTCGCTCCAGCTACTCCCTGCCCTCGGGAAGGAGCCCTGGGAAGAAAACCTGTAATCCGCACAATCTGGGTCGATCCTATTAGCGGTCCTGAGAGACGGAAAGGAGCCGTCCAGTTCCAGAGGGGGCGGAGGCTGGGTGAGCATGACGCCGGGCAACGTCCCTGGCAAGTGGGAAAGGCTTAGCCGGCTCCGGCCGGCGTAGTAGGAAGCTCCGGAGGCTTGGTGCGCGTCACCCAGAGGTTCCTGACCGTGGTGGTGGCCGGAATCCGACCCCTGCCTGCTTGGACCCCCTCCCGGGAGGGAGCCCATCTTGGACAGATCCGCCGAGCTCTCCTTCTGGCTCATTCTGAAGAATCTCCTCCTCCTCCAGACCAGCTCGTCGAGAGAAGACGTTCGCTCCAGCCTCGGTTTGCGGGGCGGCTCCGGGGTAAACGAGCTCGAATGGGTATAGCTTTCGATTCTCTCTAGCGGGAACGGTGAAGAACCGTTAGAAAAGGGGGGCTTGGTTTCTTGTTGGCCCCTGGAAAAGAGGTCTTCGCGAGGGCCGGCCTCGTTCCCCATAGGGAAATCAGCCTCCTGGCGTAGAAGCCTCTGGGGAAGGATGCTGCGCTCGGCCCTTGGGGTCTCCTCCATGGTCCGCTGGGAGAACCCATGGGGCGAACCCGCCGAGCGGAGGCCAGAGAGTCACCTGCTCACACAAGAGACAGCCCGAGACCTTTTTCTCCTCTTGTGCGGTAGGAATCTGAGCTGCGACGACACCTGACAAACTGGAATCTTGCCGGGACCTACCTGTAAAAAGAATAATGACAATAATAAGAATTAACCAAGCCTTCCAGTTTAACGACGATCAATTGTTAAATCAGTGGTGAGGTTTTTTGTGCATCAGAAATATGCAAGGGTCTCTCCAAGACGCTGTCCTTATTAATCAGGACGTTCTGCTTTTATCATTTATCCTAATGATATAGTTATGTTCCCCTGTCGATCTTCTAGCCTTCCTAATCTAGGCTTAAATTTCCCTTTGATTTCTTGGATGCTACTGAAGACACCTGTTTCACTTTGTTTTCTGTTTCTGTGCATTGATTAACTGTGACAGTTCTCTTGGCCCAGTGACTGGGAAGTGGCTTTCAGGATTCTGCGTGTATCTCTGTCACCTTTCAACTTTTCCCTCTTGCTTCTCCTTAACAATCTGAAGTGTTTCTTCTGCCATCCATTCAGGCCTTTATTTTCATTTGACTACAGGAATGGTCTTTTGGCATATTTTTTTTCCTTGAAAATATCTCTGCTGTCAATCCACATTACAAACGGAATTTAGTAATTCAAAGATATTCTTTATATGGAATCCTGATGGCAATTTTTAGAGTATATATTTTAATTGTATTTTAATTGTCTTATCTTTTTATTGTATTTTAATTGTTGTAAGCCGCCCAGAGACCTTTGGGTAGTGTGGGCGGCATATAAGTTAAATAAATAAATAAATAAATAAATTTACATGGGAAATGCTATTTAAATTCTATTTGGGGCTTTTTTTCCTGCCTTCCCTGGAGACAGTAGTGATTTTCAGAAATTAAAGACCCATTGTTCCCATGATGGAAGCGAAAGGCTGGATAGCTTAAGGCATCTGACTTGCAAAGCCAGAGGTTGGGAGTTCAATTCCCTCCCTGGGCCTCCTTGACAGCGGCGGGACTGGATGATCTCACAGGGTCCCTTCCAGCTCTGCAGTTCTAAGAGGATGATGATGAACCTCAAGGAACCTCACAAACGTCAGGGGAGGGGGATTAGAACATTTTAATTTACTAAAAGCTGCTGTGGCTGATATTCTCGTTGTTATCCTCCTCTTAAAACCGCAGAGCTGGAAAAGGGGACCCTGTGAGATCATCCAGTCCAGCCCCTGTCCACGAGGCACCAGGGGGGAATCGAACTTCCAACATCACCATCAGCCTTACCCGGTGTACGTTCTTCTACTGGATTTCAGTCATCTCCTCCTCCTGTCCCAAGCATCAGCTGTGATGCTGTGACTCCCCGTTGACCGGGTGGCCTCCTCAGTGGGTGACCTTGTGCTTTACTTTCGCTAACTGCCCCTGTTTCGGACCCCCGTCGTCCGTGTGCCCACGGAACGTGGCCGATGGCAACGATTTTAAGCCTCAATCTCCCGCAGGCCGTTCTCCCACCCAGGATTCGGTCATGCCCGCTGTTTGCTTGAGCCGAGGCAACCACCCAACCCATGACAACCGACCAACAAACGGGATCAGCCATCTCGGCAAGCCAACCTGCTCCTGGGGTCCGCTTCTCAAAGATCACCTTCGTCCAAGGAGGCTGGGAAGTCGGTGGTCCAGCGTTTGGAAAGAGAAGCCTGGGGATCTGGGTTCCAGTCTCATCCTCTCGCCAGCCGGTTTCACTCACCCTCCCGTCTTGTATCTACGCAAGACAAATTATGCAGATACATTTACAGTATTTGACAGTGGACCTGCTGGAAGTGGAGACAAAGAATGTCACCCTTTCAGTCACGGAACGGGGGCATAAAGTTCGGTTTCTGTGATGGATTTACGAAGCGTAGGTTGCTCCATCATCCTTTCCAGAGAAGCCGTCTCTGGTCAACACGGGGCATCTTTCGGCTTCGATCAGGACCGGCTGCCACGGGGGGGTGTGTGTGTGTGGATCCCATGGGGGGGATCCCTTCCAGCTCAGCCATTCTAAATGGGGGGGTGGTCGTGGTTGATGAGGATGATGCTGTTGGGTGATCTTCATCTCCCACCCCCACCCCCAGTATCTTGCCTATACAGTATAGGGCCGTGTCTCCACGGGGAATCTGTATCCGTGGATCCCCTTATCGGCGGGGGCGACCCTATTTAAACATATTCAAAGAAAAATCCCCCAAAATCGACGTGGTTGAAGATGCTGAAGTTACCGGAGACCCTGCGATGCCTCCCGCGGGGGCTTTAAGTCCAGCAGCGTCCGCTCCCATCCACGCTCCCCGGCATCCGCGGGGTCGGGGGGGGTGGGGGAGAGAGAGAGGAAGAGGGGGGGAGGTGGCCGGGATTGGGATACGGGGGTGGGGTGGGATGGTTGGGGGGGGGTCCTCCTGTCTTTCTATGTCACGAAACTCTGGGGCCAAGCCGGCCGGGAAGCGTCGGCCCAACCCTTTCCTCCGGAGACCCGGGCGGAAAAGAGGGGGGGGGGGGCGGCGGCCTCGGCGGAGAGTGGGGTGGGGGGGTCCTCTTCTGGGTCGGGGCCCCCTTTCCCGAAGGAGGGGAGGGGAGGGGGTCCCCAGAAGGAAAAAAAAGGAGGGGGGCCCAGAGGAGGCGGCGGCGTCTCCGGAGGAAAAGGAGGCCGAAGGGGGGGGGCGCTCCTGCCGCCTCGCCTCGCCTCCAGAACCGGCCCGGAAGGAAGGGAAGGGAAGGGAAGGGGAAAAGGGAGGCCCTTTCTTCTTCCTCCTCTCCTCCTCGCCCAGGCCCCGCCCACTCTCCCGCGAGGAGGAGGAGGAGGAGGGAGGAAGGCTCCTCCTCACGGCCTACCCCCCTTTCTTCCTCCTCCTCCTCCACGGGGGGGGGGAGAGGAGTCTTTGCGGGCGGGGGTCGAGGGGGCCCGTCAAGGCCTCCCGGTGCCCCCCACTCAGGACATCCCCCCCCCCCAATTAGGTCAGGCAGCCTCCAAGAGGGGTTGGAGAAAGGGACACACATACACACCCCCCCCTGTGGCGCAGGGAGGCACACAACAAAGCCCATGAGGCGCCTTCCCAGGCGAGCCCTCCGTTAGGTCGTGTGGCTTTTTGGGGGGGGGGGGGTCCGAGGAAGCAAACCTCCTCCCCCTCGGGAGTCCCCTCAAGCAGGGGCTTCCCCAAGCTGATTCTTGGACTGCCACTCCCAGAAGGCCCGGCCGGCCCAGCGGGTGGCAAAGGC
Source organism: Intellagama lesueurii (assembly GCA_037013535.1). Lineage (NCBI taxonomy): Eukaryota > Metazoa > Chordata > Lepidosauria > Squamata > Agamidae > Intellagama > Intellagama lesueurii. The sequence goes on along the minus strand of JBAJHW010000017.1, from coordinate 963,525 downwards.
TCCTGGGAGTTGCGGTCCAAGAACCAAAGGGGAGAGGCCCAGGTGAGGAGCCCCTCCTTGGGTGGGTTCCGATGACCCTCCAAACCGACACCTGGAGGATCCTCTGGACCAAGCAAGCAAACCAGGGTCCAGAGAGCAGGGGTTCCCAACCTGGAGAAACCCTTGGACTCTTTTGACTCCCAGAAACCCCAGCTGGCACAGCTAGAGGCGAAGGCTTCTGGGAGTTGTAGTCCAAGAACTAACCCAAGGTGGGGACCCACCGCTGGCCTAAAAGGACGCCCCAGGCTTGAGTTGGCCAGAAGAGCCAAGCAGGGCTGTTGAGGACGGGACGTTTCGGAGGCGGCCTGTCCGTGGGGCCGCCCAAAGCCAAGGGCGACTTGACGGCACACACGGCACAACCACCGCAATCTCTCCCCGGCACTGAGAGGTGTCCGTGTAGAGTTGTCGTTCTCTCTCCCCCCCCCCAATAACCACAAGCCAAGTAAAATGTGAAAAGTGCTCCAGAGCGCAAAATATTTTATTTCAGAATGTACAGTGTCGATTCCAACGTTTCAGACCAGAGAGGCCCTCTGTGCGGAGGGGGAGCCTTTTATGAACTGAAAGAGGGCTGTCTTGTCTACACAGGAGGAAAGAGAGAGCATCGGAGACGTGGCGCTGCATAAAGGGGGAAATCTGAAAAGGCCATCCTGTCGTCCAGAAAAGTCCGGGTTCTCACTGTGCATCGTCGGCAAATCCTCCAGAGCCCCATCCCTTCACGATCTATTTTAAGGCTTTCCAAATCTCAGAGATATGGGGCTGACCCACAAAAAAAAATGTTGAGAGTCCATATTACAAAATCCACCTGAACCTGTTTTCTATCCATAAGCAGTAATGGTGCCGAGACACTGAACTCGCTCTACCCACGGGAACTCAGTCCCAAATACTTCTTGGGTTGTTCTGTTGAAGCGGACGTCCACATAACATACCCCGGAGTCTTAAGAAACATCCCGAAGGAAAAGGAAAAGCGTTTCAGGTCTACGGTTGGACAGGCTTCCCGAATGCAAACCTAATTAAGTTGAAGTAAAAGGAGGCAATGGTTAACTCATGGGCCCTGCGGCCATTTGGATCACAGAGGAGCCGAAACAGCCTTCCACGCTGCACTTTTAAGAGGAGAGCGCAACTCCGCTTGGAGCCGTTAACGGCCTTAAATGCCGAGTCTGTGACAGAGTTTAAGAGAGAGAACGATCCGTATTGCACTTCAAGAATCATCACCAGGAAGGGAGCAGCACCGCCGGCTATACAGAGAGTTTCTCTCGCGGACGACACAGCTCTACTTTACAAGGAGCCTAAACACAAGACTACGTACAGATTCAAGAAATCCCACTTCCACCTATAAACCTTAGATCACAAATCACAGTTTCGCTTTTCTCCTGCCATTCATTATACATTTATCTGTTTATTTGGATGAGCTGTGATCTTCCTCCTCCTCCTCTAAGGAGGAGGGCGGGGAGAATTTAATATGTGAAAAGAAAAATCCCAGCCAATGATCTCAAAGGTTTCGAAGAAATGGTACAACCCAGCTGATGGTTTTGATGCATAAAAACGGTGCCCCAGTTCCGGTAAGGCCACGAATTGTAATGATAAAAGTTGACACATGTTCCCTACTTATGAGGAAATACCCCTTTCTTCAAGGAAGCACGAATCACCAAAGAGTATCCACATGGTCAACGAAAGAGGGAAAAATGCCACCCTTCCTCTCCAACAGATTCCCGGAAGAGAGTTCTCACTCCCTTGTGTTGATTTTTCTCTCTCTCTGAAGTTAAAACGCTCCAGCTGGCTTTTTACCTAAAAGGGTGTATTTGGTAATTTATATAGGTCAGAGTCTCAGCAGAAAACCTGCGTGTACGGTTCGCCCTCCTTAGCGCGTGAGAGTGGACCGGTTCAGTGTGCCAAGAGTCTTGAGGAAGTCCTTTTAAATCCACGTACGACAGCCCAGAACACAGATTGGCTGGAGGCTATTTTAAGGTGGGGTATTTCCTCTGTCCGATTCTGCTGGGTCTCGAGCTTCCCGGCCCTGCAGCAGGCTGGAAAGACAAAGCAACATATTGAATCCAGTTTTTAAACCTATGCAATAAGAAATAAACGGCCCACAAACATGAAGAAAACAGACGATTCGGGTTTTTGCACAATTTAAATATATCACTGTACAGAAATGCTTCTATCTGGCTGCGTATTTAATATGTAATGAACTCCCTCAAATTTCCCATCGGTAAAAAAGGGGGTAAAACGAGATGGATAAGAGGCAGAGTTTATAACATATTAATAGAAGCCGAGGGCCATCGAGATGCCCTTAAAATGTTATGGGAATATGATTCGGGAGAAGAAATACATACCAAGGTGGAGAAAAATATATAGGATAAAAGAATATTAAAGTCTTCTATGTATTCACAAGGAAGAAGGGTTTGTTAAATAAAAATATTTTCATTGATATATGGGGATATCTTACTGAGTGTGCATTTCTAGGTTTTTTTCTTTTAAAATTTTCAGACTGTGGATAAGTGAAACCGTGGATACGAATCCCGCAGATATGGGGGTCCTACGGTACTGTGTTTTCTTTCGTTATGTTTTCTGTTGGTTTTTTGTTTTTTGTTTTTACATACCTTTAGTTTTAAAAACTAAAGCAATTTTAAAAAGTAAAACAGGGATAAAAGGGAATCTCACTCTTTCAGGGGAGTTACAAGCAAGTGTAAAAAATAAACACCCCACACACACACTTTACCTGTGTAAACTGAGAAGGGTTGTAAAACTGGACCACGCCTGCCAGAGGTCCTCCCAAAGGTGACTAAAAACAGAGAGATTTTCCATTAGTGGAGGAGACGTACTCTTTTCTCCCCTAGACTGTTTGGCATATTTGACAGGTCACACGACAATGCCGGTGCCCCCCCCTCCCCAAATCAAGATGCAGGAGCCGGCTGTTCCACAAGAACAATCCACGTGTGCCCAGCTGTTGAGGATGTGTCCACGTGACTGACGGCAGCCGTGACACAGGGGGTGACCAGATCAAGGCACATGCAGAACCCTGAAAGGGATCCTTTGCGGCAGGCAAGTGGGGGGGCAGGCATGCAAAAGGAGAGCGAGAAGGTTAACTAGCCCGGTTAGTCAGCCTCGTGCCTCGCTCTGGAGCCCGCTGGGGTGAGAATCCAGGGCACCCCGGCAGCCCACGAACCGGGAAGCAAACAAAGATGAAGCTCTTGATTCCTTCTTACACAGGCCGGGCAAAGAGATTTGTGCTTCTCGGGCGTTCAAGACCGAACAGCAGACATTAGGAGAGTTCGCTTTGACAGCAAAATTAGCTACATAGAAGTGATGGAAATAACTTCCATGCAGCCGCTTCCTTGACGTAGAATAATCCTAGAATAACCGAGTCGGAAGGGGGCCTCGAAGGCCATCAAGTCCAACCCCCTGCTCAGTGCAGGAATACAAACCCAAGCAGATCGGAACGAGGGTGGTCCACATTTCTCCAGCATTCGAGCGCTCACTGCCTCCTGAGATCATGGGTTCCCTTGTCGTTCTGCTCTAACAGTTAGGAAGTTTTTTCCTGATATTCAACCTGAACCTGGCTTCCTGTTTCTCGAGACCCTAATTCCATGCTAAGCCCAACACACAGCCTGGCCTACCTCACGAACTCCAGGGATCACGCAGGGAGCAAAAGCCGCTCTCTGCATCCGTGCTGCGAATCCAGGTTCAGCAGCCCCAAAACAGCTCACCCTTTATATCCTCTCTTTTTTCCTCGGACGACAAAGCCTTCCACCGTTAAAAGGAACGGAGAGTGGGATGCTGTTAAGAGAACCGGCAGCACCTTGTCTGGGAAAACACTCCGCTTGGGAGTGGGGGGGTGGGGGTGGAGAAGGCCTTATCCCTGGGCATTTGGACATGAAGTACGGTTGATCACGAGGATTCTGATCCTAACAGCCTCTAAACATTCAAGTTAATAAATAGTGCAATAAAACCAGTACTGTCATTTAAAAAAAAAAGGATCGTTTTGCTCTGTTGTCTTCAAAGGTGTTTTTAGTATGGATTTTATTGGCTGCTTCTCATAGAATACTTGTTTTAATTCTTTTCGAACATTTGGATACTGTGTTTAGCTTTTAAATATTGTCTTTTAATTGCGGCAAGCCGCCTTGGGTCCTTTCTAAGGAGAAAGGCGGGGCACAAATATTTTAAATCAATCAATCATGAACCCTCCACCGTTCAGTCAGCCAGCCAAGCCATTCCGCCTGCCACGGTGGCGCATGGCTGGGCTTGCTTCTTGACTCGTGGCATTCGGAGTGATGTACTCAGTCAGCAAACAGACTCTCTGCCTTGTGACACACTGCGGTCCCCAGCAGGCTGAACCAGAAGGCGTTTGGTTCTCCACTGTATTGATTTGATAACAGGGGGACTAAGGAAACCTCAGTCCTCAGCTACACGTTTGAGGCCGCTTGTAAAGGGAACAAGTTCTGTGCATTTACGTCCTCACTGATGAGGGGTGGTGGTGGGGAGGGTTGACTAGGGACGTTGGCAAATCTTTGGTCCCGAGTTCGAGTCTTTGATGCCATGTCCCAACTCCGAGTCTTTGGCACCAAGTCCTGAGCCCCAAGGCCTAAGTCTTGAGTTAAAAACAAGCTTCCCCCCCCCCCAGAAAAAAAACACGGAGGGGGTGGGTGGGTTCTGAGTCATGAATCGAGTTCAAGTCATTGGAAAAAAACACACACCCCGAGTCGAGTCGCTGGTGCGACTTCAGTCCGACTTGACAGTGAGTCCCGCGGCTCGAGCCCCCCTACAGCAGCTGCAGAAGCAGCTGCTTGCGTCTGCGGGGGCTCCGTTAAATGCATTTCTCTGAAGGCCAGAAGGAAAACTTCATCTTCCGTGTGTCATGTTAGCTCCACAAAATGAGGGTGGGAAAAAGGTGAAGTGAGGAAGACAAACTAATGAAGAAATGGAAACTAAATAAGGAAGATGAGTAAGAGAAGATCAGCCAGTGGTGAGCGAGAACAGCCAGCCAAATGTACCTGATTAAAATGCTGGCTGACTTCACGTGATAATGAACTCATTGAGCTAGAGCGCGAAAGCTACAAAACAGCAAAAACACACACAACACAGACAAAAAAAAAAAAGGAATCAAAAGGCGTCATGCAGGCCACTGGTTCAAGCTCTCAGTTACCCTATTTCACTTTAAAAAGGAAAAGAAAAAAGGCACTTTCCAGCGTCGAGGGTTAAATGGTATGAATTACACAATGCAAGTTATAAACACCTACGATGCAGCTACAGACAACGCCTGCATACAATTTGTAAGAGTTTAGTATTTTCATGGAGTTTTAACATGATAAATCAAATTCATGCACAGAGCAAACCAACCCCCCATGCTAATCAAAAAAACAAAAATTATAGTTGGGCCCCCGTATCCGTGGGAGATTGGTTGATCAAGCCCCCCTGAGGATACTGAAAACTGCAGTTAATAGCAAATGCTTTAACATAGCGTGGTAAAAGAAAAAACCCAGAAAAAAACACTATTTTCATTATGTATTACCAGAACTGGCCATGAGAGGGAGCCAGAGACCGTGCTATGTATTCCAACAAGAATACATAGCATGGTCTCTGGATCCCTCTCGTGGCCAGTTCTGGTAAGTGCATTCTGAAAAATATGTATTTCTAGGTTATTTTCTTTCAATATTTTTAATATTTTCAGACCGCAGGTAAGTGAAACTGTGGGCACTGATCCCGTGGATACGGGGGTCCTACTGCATTTGGTATGATTAGGAAAGATCCGTTAAGGCTTGCACAAAGGCATATTTACATGGTAAGTCTTGTGGCTGCAAAATAATAAAATACCCCTAGTAACGCTCCACCCTATCCATTGAACGCATGCATCTGGTTCTGATTTGGGAGAAACCCTCAACTCCCCACCGCCTGCGGCCAACTGGCCGTCAACTCCTCCCGGCCGTTTAGGACGGCGAGACCCGAGCGCTTTCCGGTATCCGCGTTTGGGATATTCGACCGGAGGTCCTGAGCACCGTGGCCCTGGCAAAGGAGACCTACCTCTCCAGAGTGAGAGCCCTCTGGATGGGATGGAGGGAGCTCAGGGCCAGGTGGAAAGGCGGCGGAATTTAAGTACTGCAGGAAAGGAGCAAAGCAGCAGTTAGACAGGAGATAAAACCACCGAGCAGGACCAAAGATTCAAGGAAGCAATTAAAACGAAGCATCAAATGGGTCACTGAAATGAGAGAAGGTGTTTTTTTGGTGTGGAAGGCCAAGCGTTACAATTTCCATTCAATTAAAAAATACTCTACGGTGGGACAAATCCACGTGAATTCCTGTGATCGCCCCTAGTACTGCCTTGGGCAATGGGGAAACCCTTTGACCCCCGAGGGCCACGGGAGGGGCGGGATGTCCACGGTGGCCAGGGCAACGGCTTTGATTCCTCGACGGCCTTCCGGCTTCTCCACTACGAGCTCTCCATCCATGCATTCACACACGGACCGGCCCATTTGCCTATAACACACTCATCCTGCAGTCTTTCCTCCAATCCGTTCACACCCACACTTTCTTTTCTCCCTTCTCCCATTATTTCTCATTTGTACAGTAGGACCCCCTGATCCACGGGATCAGTATCCACTGATTCACTTATCCGCTCCCTGAAAATAATAATTAAAAAAAAACCCTACAGAAATACGTATTTCTATAGTATTTCCAGGGTGTATTTACCAGAACGGGCCACTAAAGGGAGCCAGAGACCACGCAATGGACAGCTTTCGAGACTTCCGTGTTTTCCAGCATCCACAGGAGGGCTGGGAACTGACAACCCGCGGATATTGTGTTCCTACTGTACGTGCACCAAATCCATCTTCTTTCCCATCCTTTTCTCCCAGTCTCCGCTGACATTCACTCCCTCCTCACCACTGATAATTCAGCATTTTAAAAAAAGCAAGCAAAGGCTTTTCGTCCAACGTATCGCTGTTCTGCGGACATGGAGCTGCGACCGTTTGCAGGCAAGGCTCTCGGCCTTTCCACATCTGTGAGTAAGAAGCACGGCTAACTCCAGCTTACCGGGCGTTCTGCGGCCACGTCCGGGTCCAGTTCGCTTCCTGGTGGCCCCTGTTCTTCCGCCATGCTGCCCTCCAGAGGCTGCTGCTCTCCTGCAACTGGAAAAGAAATCTCACACATTCGGCGACGCTGGCATTGCCCCTTTTCCTAAGAGGAAGACCTCTAAAGACCCAGCCATACTCCTGCTTGTGTTGTGGCACAACTTAACCGGGAGGGGTGGGGTTTCTGGATTCCGTGGACCACAAATCCCATGATTCCCCATTCAATTCAAGAAAGAAAAAAATCCCATAGTGGTAATTACTTAAAAATTATGACCATTCCCTACTTTTCTATCTCACCTTTCCTCAAAAAGTCCCCGAACGCCAGTGTTACAAATAACAACCTCGACCTTTACAAAAAAACAAAACAAAAAGGAGCAAAAAGGAAAAGCGGAAAGGCCGAGAGGGAACTCCTGGGGAGCCGGTCCTTGCTCCTCCTGCTGCTCCTCCTTGACTCACCTGGGTTTGGTACAAACAGGTTCGCCGGGATGGGCATCGGTGCCAGAGGAGCAAAGAGCTCGGAGGGCGCAGGGGCAGCCCCAGGAGACTTGGCTCTGCTTGGATTCAGGATGTCGACGTATCGGGCTTTGCTTCCCGCTGGAAAGAGACGAGCAGACAGGAGGGTCCGGCTGGGGTGCTGGCTTCCGACCCACATGGTGCTGAGCACCAGGCAAGAACGAGCCGCTCCAGGGCCACAGTCCAGACGTCAAAACACACCCCACCCGGCCAGGTCCTTCAAGCTTTTGGGAGGGGGCTCAAAGGACAGAAGGGAAGACAGCCAGGCGCTGGCATGGGGCAGTCATGCCTCCAGCCCAGGGCCTCGTGCAAGAAGCCTTGCCAGCCAAAGGGAAGCGAGGTGGAATCCAAAGCTTGGAATCCAAAGTTGGAACAGAACCACTGAATCCTAGAATCATGGAGTCGGAAGGGACCCCGTAAGGCCATCAGGTCCAACCCCCTGCTCAGTGCAGGAATCCCAAGGGTTGATCATCCCTTGATCATCCTGGTTGTCCTCCTCTGAACCTGCTCCAGTTTTGTCATCATCCTTCTTAAAGTGCAGTGTCCAGAACCGGACACAGGACTCTAGAGGAGGTCTCACCAGTGCTGAACAGAAAGGGACTAGCGGGACTTTTAGACTGTACTTCTGCATCCTAAAATCGCCTTGGGCTTTTCCGCAGCCACATCGCACTGCTGGCTGCTGTCCAGCTTTGGAGCGACCACCATTCCCAGATCCTTCTCGCTTGTCGTATTGCTGAGCCAAGTTATCCCCCCCCCCGCCCCCACAAGAGGCGTTCGTCTCAGCTACCACCTTGAAGGCTTCGAGTGCCTCTCAAAATGGTATGGATACCTGCTCTTCGAGAGAACATGTTGACGGAAGAGTTCGGAGGGCCTCCCGGACCAGAAGGCGCTGCCTGAGGAACTTGAGGGAAGCCCGTGGGAGGCGGTGGCGGTGGCTTGGTCTGGAAAGGAAGAAGGCCGGGTTGGGTTTGGTCTCTTTCCTTCCCTGACAGCCCAGCTAGGGCTACCCGGAGGAGAACGTCCGGGCAGGGATTGCCATGATCCCTGTACTCTCTCCCTCCACCACCGGCCTCTGCTCTGTGGAAGAGCTTCAGAAAAAGGAGACGGAAGGAGTGAGACAAGCAAGGGTTCAGAGCTGAAAGGGGGAAGACTGCTTTTTGCCGGGTCTTAGGAAGGGAGGTGTGAAAATGCTCACACAACAGTGTTCGAGAATCCTTTAGTTCAACTACAGTAGGACTGCCGTATCCACGAGGAAATCAATGCCAAGCCTCCCACCACCACCGAGGAAGCTGAAAAACACTGATTATAGCGAATGCTATCCATAGCACGGTCTCTGGCTCCCTCTCATGGCCAGTCTTGGTAAGTTCATCGTTAAAAACATGTACTGTATTTGGCTGGATTTTTCTTTTAATATTTTTAGACTGTGAATAAGTGAATCAGCAGATACTGATCTGGTGGATAAAGGGGTCCTGCTGTACGGTTTTATTGCTTAACCGCTGGGAAGTAAAAGTACAAGCTTGATAGGCTACTGACCTCTTCTTCCGGCTCATCCAGGTTGACCCACCGCTGTTTCTTCTCATCCCAAACAATCTAGAAAGAGACACCCGTGTTGGGTTACGAAAGGATCCAGCTACGAAGAAGACGGGGACGCAGAAGATGGCCTAGCCCAAGGGCGGAGTGAAATTTATGGCTTTTCTCTTTCTTTTTTTAAACAAGCAGAGGTCCATTCTGACCCTTGGCTGTGTTTGAAGTCTGGACCGTGAGTTCAAACTCGGGGGGGGGGGGGCAGCTGGCGAGAACAGAGGAGTGTGGCCGCTCAGGCACCTGGCCACGAAGAAACGGTGCAAAAAAAAAAGGGCGGGGGGCACTTACGGATTTGTTCTTATCGTCCGGGAGGTGAGCCTCGTTCCTGCCTTTCCCCATCAGCCAGCCGAACCACGTCGCACCGCTCTAAAAAAGAACAGAAACGACACTTGGGTGGTTTTTATTTTGTCCCCTCCCATCACCCATCCCTCGGGTACCGGTCCTTTCCTTCCCACATTCCTTCGTGTTTCTACTTTTGAGGGTTTGCAAGGCCGTGTTTCGGCTGAAGGACGGCCGGATCCAACATACTTTCCGTGGCGCCGGTTCCTTTCTGGACTCTTTTTTGGATTCCTTCCCTTCCGGAATGGAGGGCGGAGGCGGAGAAGGCTGCTGGGCGGCCGGGTTCAGCCTCTCGCGTCCCACGGAGTGCACCGAGGACTCCGAGGTGGTTCGCGACCGCTGGCCAAAGCCCTGTCGGAGAGCACAAACGCAACCACGTTCACTCTGAGCCTCTTTGAGGGACGACGGGCTCCGCTGACGCAGGACAGGGCAGGACGGGGAGACAGGAAGCGGCGGACAAAAGAGGGAAAAAGGTACAAGAGGACCGTGGTATCTGTGGGGGATCGGTTCCAAGCCCCCGCGTTGGGATGCCGAAAAACGGGGAAGTATTGAACGTGGTACATCGCCTGGTCTCTGGCTCCCTCCAGGGCCAGGTTCTGGTAAATCCACTCTGGAAATAAACTTAAATACGTATTTCTGGGTTGTTTTTTAATTTAGTATTTTCAGGCAGCAGGTAAGTGAATCAGCAGATACTGATCCCACAGATAGGAGGGTCGTACGGTAAAAGAAGAGACCGGATGAGACCGAGTCGTACCATGTGGGCTGAAGACTGGGAGGTAGATCTGGATCGTCGGCCCGAGCCCTGGAGAGACGGACACAAAGCCAGCGTATGAGCAAAGCGGGAAAGCCGACATCTTGACAGCAGGACAGGGTGAGACCTGCACGGCGCCTTTTCCGCAGCAGGCTGGGCCGGTTCCCAGGGACAGTCCCTGGAGCCCTCCCGCTTGGCCTTGGGCAGGTGAAGGAGAGATCAGTGGATTTGCCTGCTTCTCCTGGGACCAGGGCTGCCTGCCACGCTGGCGGGCCACTTAATTTCCAAGCCCTATGGCACCGTCTCCTCCAAAGACTGAATGCCCCAGAATGGCCAGGGGATGCGGCGTCACGGGTGGGAGGAGCCCCTCTGCCTCAGCAGCCCTCGAAGCCCGCACAGGAGGCTTGCGCAACATGTCCACGGTGAGCAGCCTCGGGCTCTCACGAGGAAGGGGTGGAAGGCATCTTCTACTCGCTCCTCCTCCTGCGGCTGCTGCTACTATTGTTCCTCCCAAGCAGAGCCAAAGGGCCTGATTCCCAGCAGAGGGAAGGAGGGGGCGAGAGAAGGAAGCCTTCAAACAGGCTTGCAGGCCCCGGGCAAAATTTGGCCACCCTCCATGCCTCTAGGAGCAAAAGAAGACAAAACGTCACCATGCTTGCCATCTTGGCGTAGAAGTCCTCCTCTCTGGGCTCAGGCTTCCAAACGTGAGACTCTGGAGGGCCCCCTTGGGCTGCCGAGACAGGGAAGGAAGAGAACATGAGAAACACCCCGGCCTTCTCACCAGGGTGGAGGGAGAGTAGACTCTGCAGGGAGCGCACGGATGAACGGCACCAACGGATAAATCATTGTGAACTCACAGAAAGCGGCCCAGTCCCCGGGCGTTAAGACACAAGGTGGTTTCCTCTACGGTAGGACCACTCCCCCCCCCCCCCCGTATCCGCAGGAGAAGGGTTCCCATCCCCTCCTCGCCCATGCTGCTTTGGCGCAGAAGTGAACAAGAGATCGTTCTTCCATCGCATGAATATTACTGCCTCTTGCCTTTAAGAACAAAACTCTTGCAATGGCCGGGAGCCCACTGGCGTTTCTGTCAGGTCTGTGCGGCTCACCACAGCTAGTTGATTGAGGTGCGGGTGAGCATCTCGGGGTGTGTGTGTGTGGCCAGGCCTGCAACCAAGATGTGTTCCAGCACCTCATCAACCCGCAAAGCTTACAGAAAGGCCAACAATAGGGTTCAGGCCAAGAGATCAAACCTGGGCAGGTAGGCGGGAGGACCTTCAGGGACCCCCCCCCCCACGGCTCTCCTGGGTTCGGCCCCGCCGAGGAAAGCCACCCAACCCCACTGCTGCTGCCCACCTGCCTCCCCATAGCACACCTGCTTCTTGGCTGACCCCTGGCTCCAGGGGCTGAAGGTTGCCGAAGGCCAGAGAGGGCGGGGGGCCCGCCGGTGGGACCGGCCCCCCCGGGTAGACGGGGCCTGGGAAGCCGGTGGCCGGCCCGACGCTAGCAGGTGCCACCGGGTAGAAAGGAACAGTGTTGGATGAGGCCTCTGGTTGGGAAGAGGCAGCCGTCACCGAGGAGCCGTCCAGGATGATTGGAGGAGCTACAGAGAGGAGGAAGCAAACAAACAAACAAGATGTCATGTAGCCCTTAATAGAAAATAAATAAACATCTATCTATCTATCTATCTATCTATCTATCTATCTATCTATCTATCTATCTATCTATCTATCTATCTATCTATCCATCCATCCATCCATCCATCCATCCATCCATCCATGGTGACGTGTAGCCCTTAGCAGAAAATAAACCCAGGGCGACATACTATTATGTGAAGAACATTTTTCCCCTTTTCCTTACATTTTCAATAAATTACAGTATAAAAGGATCAGGACACATCAACAGAAATAGTCCCAAGGCCCTGCCAGTGCAGAATTATTATTTTTTAATTTAATGTTTTAAAATATTTTTACCCCACCTTTCTCCTTAAAATGGAGCCCAAGGAGGTTTACCTCGTGGAAAGACAGTAAGTCTACAACGGTGGTTTACATCGTTAAAAGACAATATTTAAAGCTAAGAACGATAACTATAAAGAGAGAGCTTATGTCGTTAAAAGGCAATGTTAAAGCTAAGGCCTATTAAAAAGGAAGAACCAAAGGCGGGCCAGCCCACCATTATCCAACTTGGGGGGGAAAGCTTTCCTGCGTCCTGGGCTCTTTGCTTACCCAACGGATTTTGTCAAGCGAAGAAACAAAATGAACAAACAAAAGGAGCAGACGGGACCTTTCCAGCCGCAAACGCTGTGAGGTTTTAAAGGCCAAGGATGAAGAAAAATCCCCAAGGAGAAAGGAGTGCTGTGACTACATTTATCATCATCATCATCATTCTAGAACTGCAGAGCATCCAGTCCAGCCCCTGTCCAGGAGGCCCAGCAGGGGGAATCGAACTCCCAACCGGAGGCTCTGCAGCCAGAGACCTCAGCCCCGGAGCGACCCAGCAGCAACTCGGGACAAACGGGCTCGGTGGCCGAGATGGCTGGGCGGTTGCTTCTCCCTGCCCCAATGCTCTCCCCAAGGATGTCGGGCAGGACACCCACCTGAAGGCATCAGACGGACCTCCTGCATGGCATGGGTCACGCCAGGCAGCAAAGAGGCCAGGAGGGGGTTATCGGAGCCCGCGTTCACCTCCTGGCCGCTTCCCATTCCCTCACTTTGGCTCACACGGTCCAGCTCGGAGCTCGGTGTACTGCAGGCGTACTGCTGGGGCGTAGATCTGCCTGCTGCGTAAGCCAGAGACCCCTCCTGCCGTGAGAAAAAGGGCAGATGAGGGAGACACGACTCAAGAATTCCTTAGACGTTGTCACTTCTGATGCCTAAAAGCACCCCGGCAAAACCTCCAACCCTCCGTCCAGGCCGCAAAATGGAAAGGGGCCCAGATCAGTAACAGATACAGTTCCAAACCTCCCTCCGGCCGACGCCAAAAACTGCAGATAGTAGCAAAGGCTATTTATAGCACAGGAAAAGGGAAAAAAAAACACACACACACCCAGAAATACGTATTTTTACGATGTATTTACCAAAACTGGCCACTAGAAGGAGCTGGAGACCATGCTGTGGATTCCAACAACAGGGATACATAGTGTGATCTCCGGCTCTCTCTAGTGGCCAGTTCTGGTAATTACACTGCGAAAAAATGTATTTCTACTTTTTTTCTTTTAATATTTTAAATATTTTCAAAACACAGCTAAATGAAACCATGGATATTAAAAAAAATTCTGGATTATTTTCTTTACATATGTATAGCGTTTGTTATTATCTGCGGTTTTCAGCATCCACAGGGGGTGCCTTAGCACTAAACCCCCGTAGACACGGGGGACCTCAACAAACGAAATGAGCACGGTCGGGTGCTGAAGTGTGTGGCACACTCACCTGGATTTGTCCATTTAAGTGTCGAAGCTGTACTAACCAGTCAGGCTCAATAAATAATTCCTGCTCTGGTTTCTCTTTTATCTGAGGGTCAAAGAGCCGTAACTGAGCGGAAACCTGTGAGGCAAGACATTGAAAAGAAGGGAGTGGTAGGAAAAAAGAAAGACACAGAAGGTTCCAGAACTGTTATGCTAGCCCTCATCAACTGTTCCTGTTGGGACAGCTGGAGAAGAAGAGGTAATTCGAATGGGCTTTTTAAACCAATGAGTCATTGGGATTACACGAGGGCCGAGTTATACAACGTTCCAGTCATTCAGCAGTTCTGCTGATGCTCAGAACCGGATTCAGCCTTGGGCCCTTATAAAGGGGGAGCACAGTGGGTGGTATCGGCTGAGACAGCCCCACAAGTCCCCACACAGAGGGTGGTGGGGGTGGTAAAATAGGCTGTCCTCAACAGCTAAAGAAAAGTTTAAGGAGCCCAGCAAAAAATGTTTACCGCCGCACGTGCCCTACCTGGATCACCTGGCCGATTAGCACGGGGGAATAATAATAGGGATTTTTTGAGGATGGCTTTGGAAATCACTTCACAGTAATGAAACGCCTGGGCTGCAAGTCCCATCTCGGCGAGTCGACAGGCGTAGATGAACTTGAAAACCTGCAGGATTCAGGAAGATTCAAAGCTGGGGGGTGGTTTTTGAGCATCACCCCCATAAAAGCTGCAGCCCTGCTCGGTACCTGTACAGGCTAAATGTTGCTCATGGGGTCGCAGCAGAGCCCTAGAATCACAGAACCATGGAGTTGGAGGGGGTCTGTAAGGCCATCGGGTCCAACCTACCCCTGCTCAAGGCAGGAACCCAAATCCAAGCAGATCGGACCGAGGGTGGTCCAGTTTCCCCCCTAAAGGCCTCCAGCGTTGGGGAGTGCTTCACCACCTCCCCCTTGAGGTCATAGGTTCCGTTGTCGTACTGCTCTAACAAGTTAAGAAACTTTCCCCTAAATCTGGCTTCCTGTCACTTGAGCCCATGATGACGTGTCCTGCATTCTGGGATGATCAAGGACAGATCCTGTCCCTCCTCTGTAGGATGACCTTCCAAGTCTTTGAAAAGTGCTCTCCTCTCTCCCCCTCCGTATTCTTTTCTCAAGGCTAAACATGCCCAGCAATTTCCGTCTTTCCTCCTAGGGTTTAGTTTCCAGCCCCCTGATCCTCCTGGTTGCCCTCCTCTGAACTTGTTCCAATTTTTCAGCATCCTTCTTCAAGGGGTCCCAGAACTGGACACAGGACTCGAGATGAGGCCTCACCAGTGCCGGATAGAGGGGGGAGGGATATTCCCTTTCTGAACTTCACCAGCACGGAGTCGAAACAGCGAAAGAGGCAGAGAAACGAAAACCATTGTTCCCTCTTTCCTACCTAAACCAAGGGAGTTGATCTACCAATTCAAGCACACGGCTCCCAAATGCAGCCAGAAACCTCGGGTTGTGTTGCACCCCTGAAGCCTGTTTGAGGGCAACGGCCCTCGGAAACGGCCAGCAAGCACTGAGTGGTTCAAAAAGGCCCGAGCGAAGTAAGAAGAGGGAGACCCGAACCTGGAAATTGGGCAGACAGCATGGCTGAGTCCCCAGCGACTGTGCGTATTCGTAGGCTTCGGTCCTCCGAATGGCTTCATTGGTGGCAAACTTCAAAAAGGGCAAGCTGAGGAAAGAGAAGGGGAAAGTGCCGCCCGAGCGACACATCTGAATTTTTGCAAACTTGGTCAGCAGTGTCCATTATGTGGGGGCAATTTTGATGCGGGTGATGTGCTATGTAGAGGGGAGAAAGGTAGGATTAGACAAAATCCTAGCCTACATTTTTCAAAATAGTTCCCCAGCAAGTTTTATTATTACAGTAGGACCCCTGTATCGGCAGGATCAGTATCCACGGTTTCACTTATCTGCAGTGTGAAAATATTAAACATAACCCCCCCTAAAAATATGTATGTTCACAATGTATTTACCAGAGCTAGCCACTAGAGGGAGGCAGAGACCATGCTATGTGTTCTTGTTGAAAAATAGATTGCATGGTCTCTGGCTCCCTCTAGTGGCTAGTTCTGGTAATACACGGAGAGAATACATCCAGGCAACCCGTCTCCCCTCACCTGTGGTTTGAACCAATCAGCACCAGCTTGGTGGTTTTCTTTGTGTACACGCCGAATCCAACCTGAGCCATCAAGTAGCAGAAGTGAGCAGCGTCCAGGAGGCCTTTTGAAGCTGTAAGAGACCCCCGAAAAACAAGGAAACCGAATGGGAGAGACCCGAAAATAAAATGTCTGCCTCTTTCAAGCTCCCGCCTGTAGGGGAATGTAATCCACCTGTCCCATGAAATGGCATTCTGGGCATTGCCTCTCAAGCATCTTCCAGGCAGGCTGGCCGACTGGGATTCCTTATTTGCTGCCCTGATCCACTCCCACTCCAAAAGAGCAGGAGCCTTTTGAGAACCAGGGCGCACGTCGCCTACATCTCTCCAGTCAGCCCTCACGAATGAGGCCCTTTGAATAAATCCAAGGTGGGAGGGAGAGGCAGAAGGGGACCCTTTTCCAAAGGAAGGCCTCCCCCCTCCCGGACTGGCCTCGGTGGGTTACCAAGCGTGTCGCCCATGGTGACGATCGTCCTCGACTCCACATCCATGTTGTTCGTCAAGTTGGACAAGACCATCGCGAGGTGGGGTCTCCAGTCGCCCCACTTCTCATCTCCGCAGCACTACAGGAAAAAGGAGACAACGGAAATCTTGGGGGGGAAGAAGGTTAAAAACGTCTCCAGTGACAGCCTGGTCGAATATGGTTAATAACGATCAATTAAAACAGGAAGAAATTAAGGACAAATTCTTAGGGTAACCGTGGCGAGGTGAATTTTCACAAAGAATTGGAAAAATAAGAATTGGCTTAATACAGAAGAATGGCATAAAGACATGGCTATTAATGATAAATTAACTTGCAAAATTAAGACAAAGAACAGGAGTATAGAATATTAATGACTTTAAAGAATCGATGTATTTTTGGAGAGGAATGGGGCAATACAATATGTAAAATAAATAATTAGAAAATCAGGTAAATCATCCCAAGACATCTGTTATAATTGTGTTGTGTTTTTTTTCTTATTACTTTCTTATTATTTGTGGGTGGATCCGTTAGTTATGTTTTGTTTATTTGTTGTTATATTATTGAAACCCAACATTACAATTTTTTTAAAGCACCAGAAAAAGAAGAGAAAAGCTAGTATTGTTAAAAGGGGGAAGAACCAAAAGGAGTGAGAAACAGAAAGCTTAGGGTCGCTGGAGGACACGAATCACACCTGGCCCTGGGGCCTGACAGCTGTGGACTGGCCACAGAAGACATTCCATCTTGGGTACCCCACAAAAAGGGACCCCTAATCCAAGCCACAGAGGATGCCTCTGACGGCCGCTGCCTCTTGGGACTCACCGTGGAGGCTGCTGGCATTCTCCCCGACATCAGCTGGTAAACCGTCTGCAAGGGATCGTTGATTGGGAGGCTGTTGGCAAATCTGGAGAGGGGGAAAAAAAACACAGATTGGTCCTGAAGGTCAAGAAGGAACCTGTCCCATTCGGGAAGAACTCCGTAGCATCCTCGCTACAGACAGAAACGTTTACGGACTTTCAAGGGACAAGATGCACAAGAAATAAAATACAGGTAGGCGGTTTTGTACAGCAGGACCCCCCATATCTCCGGAGGATCAGTTCCAAGCCCGCCCACCGCAGATGCTGAAAAATGCGGATTATAGCAAATGCTACTACAATAGTAAATACTATGCATAGCATGGTCTCTGGCTCCCTCTTGTGCCGAGTTCTGGTAATGACATCCACAGGAATGTAGCAAATACTATACATAGCATGGTCTCTGGCTCCCTCTAGTGACCAGTTCTGGTGATGACCTCTTTAGAAATATAAATTTCTAGGATTTTTCCTTTTAATATTTTCAGATTGTGGATGAGTGAATCAGTGGGTATTGAGCCCATGGATAAGGGGGTCCTCCTGTGTGTAGGTGACTTAGGAATGTGTTGAAGCAAGAAGCACCGAGAGGTCTTACCTGGTCATGACCCTGGCGTGAGTTCGGTTGTCCATCTTACTGGCCAGCAACAAGGCATGGCCCCAGAGCCCGTGCTTCATGGCCGACTCCAGAGCATCCTGTGGAAACCGAGAAGATGGGCATGAATCCCTCCTGAGGGGCCTTTGAAGAAGGCGACCTGCCTCCCTTCTGGGCCGCGATCCGAACGTGCAACGCCAGAAAGCCAGCCCCGGCGCTCACCTTCTTGCGGCCGTACAGCAGAAGCTCCCGGAACCGCTCCGTCTCCCTCTCGAGGCTGTCAATGGTGGTGATGAGGCTGTCGGTCAGGAAAGACAGCTGAGCCTCCCCAGACTCTTCCTCCGCCTGCTCCAGAGCCTCGTTGGTGAAATCGATCAAATTTGCTTCGTTGGGCGATTTCCCGGGGAGCCACACCGTTTTATGATCTCGGAGCAGGAGCTCGGCCAGATCCGTCCCAACCACAGTCTGGAAACAAAACGAACATTCACGCATTTTTTAAAAAAAGAAGAGGATTGGTCTGGGACGCCGTACCTCATAAGCTGCCTGGGGAAAGAACTGGTTGGAATTAAGAGAGAGCTGGAAGAACTGGTCCGTGGGAGACCAGAAGGGCCCTCGCAAAGGCTGAAGGCCGAGCGGAAGACCCCGGACGCCGACTTACCCCGTTCTGCCGGCAGAGCA
This sequence comes from Intellagama lesueurii, assembly GCA_037013535.1. Classification (NCBI taxonomy): domain Eukaryota; kingdom Metazoa; phylum Chordata; class Lepidosauria; order Squamata; family Agamidae; genus Intellagama; species Intellagama lesueurii. The sequence continues at coordinate 945,062 of JBAJHW010000017.1, read as the reverse complement.
GAACCACGAAGTCCCAGAGGAGCCGGGCAGACTCCTTGTCGAGCAGAGTTTCGTCCTGAAAGCACCGCGTGGCTCTGTTCTGGGCAAAATTGATGACATCCACTTTGTGGGTGTCGTCTCTACAAAAAAAAAAAAGGGGGGGGAAGAGAGGGTCGCAGTGAGACTGGGAATGAGCATGCAAGCCCTCGGCTGGCGTGCCTGCGAGGGCCAGGCAGGGCGCAGGACCACCGATGGGCAGGCAAAGGGTTTTTTTGCATGTGCAGAGAAAGCTGGGTTGCTCCTTCAAGGCAGGGGACAGGGCTCACCCGCTTCCCTTCCTGAGCTTCAGTATTTCACGTTTTACTCCATCACAGCCGTGAGGAAGTACATGTCACAGTGGGAAACACGTAGGAAAAGCAAGACAACATTGCACCCCTGAAAACCCAGCCCAACTAGCTCAGTCAGACACAGTGGCCACGTTCCTCCCTTCTTTTACCGCTGCGAGGTGGCAAAGAGGCAACGTACGAGGCTGGCGCAGAACGGAAAGCAGACCGAGCCCAGGAGACGTGTGTTTAAGACGGCACGAACAAGCACCAATAATGCCAAAATTGTGACCCTGGAAAACCTACTTGGTAAGAGGGCCAGGGAAGGCTCTCATCTCCTCCTGTTCTGACGAATGCTGCATGATCGTCTACGGGGGAAAGCCAAAAGGGAGAATCACACCCTCGATCTGCACCGAAGCCAGGGCCCTGAGAGCCACTGCCCATTCATTCTCTATCGCAACACTCAAAGCTCTTGACATTTGCTCTCGGCCACACAGTGCGTGGAAAGGCTGCCTAAGTGCAACCGAGGAGTCCCTTGAGGCAGGGATGCAGGGGGTGTGGCGGTTGCGGCGGCAGCAGGGGTGGGGATGGGGGACGGGCCCCCCAGGGCCTCTTTCCTTCTCCTCACTTACCTCCATGCTATGGATCTCAACCAAAGCCGGCTGTCCCTCTGAGGGGAGGTTGGGAAGCGCCTTGATCAGGTAGCCCCCAGGACCAAACCTTGCACAGATGTGGGGCACCGAAAACTTCTCCGGGGTCAGCGGCCTGGAGGGGACTGTGACAGGGAAGCCAAGAGAGGGACATGTTAACCACCGAGAGAGACCGTCAAAGGTGGAGAGTCCTACGGTTTTCTCTCCAAGCCCCCGAGTCCGAGAGAAACCGCTTGCAAAAGACAGCTGCTGGACCGGGCCCTTGGTCTCCCTCCTCCGTCTGAAATTGTATCTCGGCAGGTTTACACGTCTGCAGTTCTCTCTCCTCTCACCAGAGAAGCAACCATAGAAAAGAGATGGAATGAAGGCTTCAAAGCAAATGCAGGCTACGCATTGCCCCCTCCCCCAAGCGAGCCGGGAACTCAATTTACCGGCCTCAGAAAGACGGAAGGCTGAGTCAACCTCGAGCCGGCTAACTGGGATGGAACCAGGGTCGTAAGCAGAGTTTTGGCTGCAGTGCCGCGCCATGAGGCTCCTACTAAAACCTTCTCAAATGACAGGCAAGCTATTCCAAGCTCACTTGGAAAAAAAAGGAGCTATAATGAGAAACAGCGGGAGCCCATATCCACAGGATCAGTATCCGCTGATTCGCTTATCCGCTCTCTGAAAATACTAAATAAATACCCCCAGAAACACCAACTGGTATGAATTTCCAGGGTGTATTTACCAGAACAGGCTGTCAGAGGGAGCCAGAGACCACACAATGGACAGCATCCCATACTTCTGTGTTTTTCGGCATCTGCCGGGGGGGGGGGGCCCTTGGATCCCACCCCCCACCCCCGATACTGCGATCCTACTGTATGTAACTTTTGAAAGAAGACTCTTTGCTCTCAAATTCCTCTCCCCCCCAAAACTGACACAGCCCCATTTTCGGCAGTACCTTGTTCCATAGCGGACCAAGCCGTCTGGGCCGAGTGGTTATAATCAGCCAACGACGGTGGGTTCATATAGTGAGGGTAATACTCTGCGTGGAGCGAGGCGGCTGGGTGGTCGCCATCGTAGGTGGCAGCTGTCAGGTCATGATTGCTTCGATACAGCTGGCTCTGGAACACACACACACACAGAGAGATGCATTTGTCGTAACAAACCAAACAGCAGCAGCAGCAGCAGCAACAGAAAAGACGGCCCACAGAACTTGAACTGTGAACTTAGGTTGAAGGACAGCTGTCCGTGGCAACGTGGGGATCAGTTCAACCACGGTCACCTCAGAGTAGAAACGAACGAAAGAGAAAAGGAAAGAAAGGCGCCGGGTGGGCCGTCACGCTCTCGTGCTGCTTACCAGGCAAACGGGCCTAAGAGTAGACATCACTGCTGCGTGAGAGAGCAGCAACAGAAAATCACAACTCAAAAACCCTTCGGCGAAATATCCCCCAATTTGGCACAGAGCACGGGCTCCCTTTCTGCTACATCCGTGCCGAGTTTGGTGCCGATCCGAGGTCCAGTTTTACAGTGATCATTTTCTGTTTGGGGCATCCCTGTTTTTGCGATGGGTCTCTTGGAACGCTTTTCTGCCCCTAAGCGCATAACACATGGGTGGCTGCACCACCTAATGTCGTGCAACAGGTGTTCCACCTGTTCCTCTCTGCAGCAGCGTCTTGACACCCTGAGGCCCATCCTCCCCGGCAGCCGGGGGGGGGGGGGGACTCTCCGAGGCGGTGTTACCTGCTGAGACCGGGAGCTGAAGCTGCTCTGGCGGCTGTGGACACTCCGGGAACTGTGGAGGCTGTGGCCGGAGTGCTCGCTGTGGACGCTGCGCCGGTCAAACTCATCCCCGTAGGGGTCTCGCCGAGGCTCCAGGTCTTCGTCAAAGCTACCCGCAAAACGAGGGTCGTATCGCCAGTGATCTTCGTACCGGTCGTGACTGAACGGTGGGCAAAAAACCCCCCACAAGACATTGTGACGGGGAGGCTGTGATGGAACCTCAAACTTTCCCCGCGCTTCCACTTTTTGCTTGTGCACCCAAGGCGAAGCTACGACTCAACATGCCAGATTTCTCACGGCCTTCAAAACCAAAGCTACCCCAGGGTGGAGTAGCCATGAATCAGGAAGTTTTAATTTTCCAAAAAACCCACAAAGAAAATGTCCTGGCTACTGACATCATCAGCCTTACATGGCAGAAGTTAAAGTAACAGGATTTCAATCGATATCACCGTCTTCCATATTTTCAATAATTTATGGGGCCTGTTCCTTGTGCTTGCTTTTAAAATGTGTGAAAGGTTCCACCGTGTAGAAAACTGCAATGCAAACATTTTCTTTCCAGCTTTTGATTTCTACTGTTTTAGGAAGACTTCTACATCCGCAAAGGGCCAGTGAATCCCTCGGACCATTTAATACCTCCCTCCTGGGGAATCTCATGCTTCAAGAAAGATTACTAAACCCAAGCTGTCAAAACAGTTTGCATCCTTTAAACTCTCCGATGTTCACGAACCTGTTTCCGTACGGATACGCCTCCCTCTTTTGGTACGAACGCTGCTCCGTGTCATACCAGTAGTGCTGGTCGTACGCTCTGAGGTCCCGATACCTGGCATCGTACGCTGACGGATAGCGGTCTTGAAATGAGAAGAAAAAAAGAGGTGGTCAGCCTAAAAACTCTGCACGCTGGGATATGCTAAACCACCCGCCTCTCCATCAGGGACAGACTATCAGCTATAATTCTATAGCTTCAATCCCATGAAAGGGTTCCTGGCTCTCTTGAAGTGGCCCGGTAAACACAGAAGACTGGAAACCAAGCCCTCGGAGGAGGAACGACGGAAAGAACTGGGCAGGTTTAGCCTTGAGAAAAGAAGACGGAGGGGAGAGAGGAGAGCACTCTACAAAGACTTGAAAGGTGGTCCTACAGAGGAGGGGCAGGATCTGTTCTCCATCATCCCAGAGTGCAGGACGCATCATTAAGGGCTACAGGAAGCCAGATTTAGGCTGAATCCTGTCCACCAAGCCGAGGCACCAAATCCTCCTTTAATGATCTACGGCAATGAAAAACCAGATCTACGAACTCCAAACAGCTCGTTCAATCTGTCTGTGTCTACAGAAAGGGGAGTGAGACAATATTTCGTGTGGTCCAATTATTAGACTGATCAGCAATTCCAAACACGGGTTTGGCTGAAGACCTCAGAGCGGGCCATACCTCCGTAATCGTAGGCAGTGGCATAATAATCGGCATAGTAGTCACTCCATCCACCTTTGGCGTTATTATAATAATCCTCAGGATACCCCGGTCTGGAAAAAGAAGAAATGGCAGGGCTTTGTTTTGTTTTGAAGAGCACCTGGGAAGTGATTCGAAGATGCTCCGGGGACCAGGGGTTGCTCAAAGGGCCTGTCAGAGCAACTCCTGCCACCTTGTAGAGACGCCCCGGAGAATTGCGCACCTGGACGGGGGCCGGTCGGAGGTGTGGCTGGCTCTGGAACTGGGACGTTCAGGTTCCACGTACTGGTAACTGCCAGGGTCCCCGTAGGCTGCGGTGCTGCCGTAGGGCCGGTAGGAGGGGTCGTAGCGGCCGTACACATCCTCCTAGAGGCGAGACGGGCGAGACGGACTCAGCAGCAAGGGAGAGAACCTCAGTCTTCCCAAACCCCAGGGGCTTCCCCGCCCGCCCGCCCGCCCGCCCGCCCCCTCAGTCCAGGTTTCCTGGGGGACTGGCCAACTGCCCGCCCTCTCCCGCCCCTCCGCTCTTTCGATGACGGAGGGGGGAAAGGAGGAAGGCCTACCTGGTAGTAAAGATGGGCCGTGCGAGGATCCACGGGAGGATAGGGTGGGGGATAGCCAGCGGGATAGGTGTCGTAAGGGTGCCTGTAGTAATAATACGGGTTCGGTGGCCCTGCAAAGGCGTTCTGAGGGGTCTGTGGAGGTGGGGGGTGCTGCTGATCTGGCTGCAAAGGGGGCTGCGCCGGCTGACTCGGGCCACCCGCTGCCGACGCGGAAGGCAGACCGGACGGAGTGGCAGCACGCAGAGGGTGGCCTGATGACCCCTGCTGATGATCAGGGGGAGCCCGAGCAGGATTTGCCGGTGGCAGAGCTGAGCTCCCTTCCGGGGGGCCTGCGGGGCCAGGTCTGTGTCCCGGTGCCGGGGCTGAGCTGCCCCCAGGAGGCCCCTGGGGGTTCAAGGGGCCCAAAGGCTGCGGCAGAGGGTCCACCCCCTGGGAGGCTGACGAAGCCGGCGTCGGCTTTCTCTGCAGAGGGAGGGCTCTGTCGGACTGTGCCAGCAGCAGCGTGTCTTTCGTGACCTGTTGGTAGAAATGCTTTTGATGAGCGTCTGGCTCCGCTGGGCCGATCGGACCGGGCGGCTGAGCCAGCAACGGATTGTGGCCCTGAGCGCTGCTCTCCGCGCCGCTCTGCTCCACGCTCTTGGCGACCGTATAATCCACCGGCCGGGAAAACTCTTGGCTGGTGAAACTGTTCTTAGAGCGACCGGGGTGGCAATTACTAGCCACTCCGGCCGGTCCTCCAGGCCCCAGCGCCACCCTCGGGTTACCGGGGGCGCCCACACCCGTCCCGGGCTTGCTCACAAATTCAGGAGGCAGTCCTGCTTCTGAAGGAGCAGACGTCTGCTTTTCTGGAGCCAGGTTGAGTGGGACGTGAGAGGCAGGCTGCCTGATGAGCAAACCGGCAGGGGGATGCATTGCAATTTCAGGAGCACCGAGAGGCTCTTGCAAAGAGTTAGAATCTGACAAACCAGCAGATGCATGAAGCACGGATCCAGGTTGCCCCATCAGGAAGAGCCCGCTTTCCCCAGAAGCCTGGCTGCTACTCAGTCCACTCGGCACAGGCCTTTTGCTCCCTGTGAGGTCTTTCGCTAAAGGACTGTTTTCGTTCTTGCTCAGCTGATGCCCGAGAGAGAAATTCACCAGCTGGGTCAAGCCGCCGCTCTGATTCGGCTGGGCGAGCAAGACCGGCGGGTTCTGCAGGGCCTCGGTGGGCGGGGAGGAGAGGAGGCTGGCGTAACCCGAACTCGCCTGAGAGCGAAGTGCCTCCTCGTCCCCCATTTTGGGAGGGTTCTCCAGGTTTTCCGAAGCGATGTGGCCGGCCTGAGGGGCCAGGACGGAGGACGGCTGGAAGCGCTGCTCTCCGGGCGGCCCGCTCTCAGGGGGCTGGACCACCTGGACCACCGGCTTGGCCGGGACGTACACGGCCGGGGCGGCCGGGGCGAGCAGGACGTTGCCGCCAAAATTGGGCAACTCGTTATGAGCCCAGAGGGTCGCGGCCGGGCTCTCGCATTTCTTCACAGCTCCTTGGACCCGAGCCGAGGGTCTCTTCTCGGACGCCGACTGCACGCTGTCCATTGCGCCGGAGCCGCTGACGGGTTGCAGCACCCCGCCGGTGTTGCTGGCGACCGCCAGAGGCAAAGGCTGAGCTTGGAACGGGAGAAGAGTTTCCAAGTTGTCAGGGGGCTGTTCCAGATTCCCTGGGGACGCCACGGGCACGGCTGGGCTCTTCTTGGTACTCCTTTGGTTTAGGGGAGTCTCCCTCAGTTCGACCACCATCTTAGCCTGGTCCGTCTCGGGGGGTTTGGGGCCCGACACCTGGGACCTCACTGGCTCAAACGAACTGTTTGCGCTGGTCTGAAAGACCCCCATGGGTTTGGGGGGGCTGGGGGTCGGGGCCTGGGAGAGGCTGCCACGGTAACTCCTGCTGGGGTTATGCTCACCGGCGTCCCCTCCTAAAGGCGAGGAGTCTATCTGCTGAAAGAAGGCCGCGGAGGAGGAGTCCCCCTCCTCGGGCTTCCCGCTTTCTTGCTGAATGAAAGTGCCCGGCTCCTGGGGTCGGCTGGCGCAGGAGAGGCTTCTATGGCTCAAGTTACTGTAGCTGGAAGAGACGCTGTCGGGACGGACGGGCTGCAGGAAGGAGTCGGGGGCTTCTAGATTCGGGCCTCCTTCCATGTTGCTCCTCCCCAGGCTGCTCTTTGGAAGGGAGGGTGGTCCCAACAGCAAGGCGTACCGGTTTGAATCGGACGCGGCACCCGGGGAGGGGTGGCTCTGGGCCGGGGGCTCGCTCGGCAGAACCTCCTGGTTCTGAACGCACTCCTGGTTTTCCACGTTTTCGTATGGCGGGGCTCTAGGGCCAACGGCTTCGGCTTTTCCTTCTCTGGCGAAGGCGGTGTGGTCGCTGGGCTGGACGCTCGCCGTTCGGAAGGAAGGCGGGGCCTCGCCTTCCTTCTGCAGGGTCTCCATCGCTGACGCGGCATAAGGCTGCGTGGAGGCAAAAGCGGCCGCCGGGATCTGGTGACTACTGTGCAGCGGCTGGTAATAGGTGTGCCCCATCGTCGGCTGGGAAGCCTCAAAATCAGCTTTGACGTCCTGGTTTCTTCTCTCTGACGAAAGGATCTCTTCATTTTCTGCCTCCTCCCCTTTGAAAAACATCGATACGGTCCCCGGATCGGCGTCGGCCAGGCAAGGCTCGCCGGCGGCTTCCAAGCGGCCTCGAGGCTGGCCTGGAGGGGCGTTTTCCTGAGAGGAGGGATGGAGGGGGGTCGAGGTCATTTCCAAGGGCTGTAAATAGAAGTGTTCCTGAGGAAGCTGACCCAGCCAAGGACTGGAACCTCCGGGGTTCTGCCAAGGGGCACCGTGGGCGGACGACACGCTGGAGGCGTCGCTGACCCCCGAAGGCGCCTCTGCAGCACTCTGGGCAGCCGCAGGGTGCTGTGTGGGACTCTGATGAGGATCCAGAGGATGACCGGGCTGAGGAATCCCAACAGTCGTCGGAGGAACAGTATAAGCGGCATTTTGAGGTGGCGGCTCTGGGTAGGGCAAATATGAATGGCCCTGGGGGGGTACGCTCCCGTGGGCCCCCATCCACTGGGGCATAGGGGGGTGGAAAGACAACGCTGACGGTGCCGAACTAGGGTGGGTGGGGTTCCAGCCGATATTCTGTCCGCTCGGGGGTCTCTCGGGCGGAGAAGCTGAACCCTGGTGTCCGCGAACCGAATTCTCACGAGCGCCCGAAGAGTCAAATGGTCCCGCAGGGTGGCTGAGGCCCTGCTCTGCACCGGGATGTGCCTCAGCCCTGTCTGCCACGTGGGCAGGAAATGACACGGCCGTCCTTGAAAACGCGCTGCTGGTTCCAGGCTGAGAGATCAGAGGAGGCCAAGGAGGGTTCAGTCCATGAGGATTGTCCCCAGAGTGGGGTGGAGGCGGCTGGCTCGCGGCGGGTGGAGGAAACGCCGCCGGGGGGAAACCTGGCATGACCGGCGGTTCGCCTTTGGCCGCGTTGCCTAATGGGGAGCCTCGCGGTGGCTGCACGCCAAAGGCAAAAGGGTCTGTCACAGGTCGTACCGGCCCGGGGGTGGCGCCCGCCGGAGGATTCGCTCGCCTGCCCAAAGGGCCGCTGCGCCAGTACATGTTCCGTGAGGCTGCTAGCGGAGGGGGGGGCCCTGCCCCGGGAGGGACGGCTTGCGGTGGAGGCTGCATCGCCAACGTCTAGCCGGGTCTCTTGCAGTACTCTCACAAACACAGCGCACGGACACGATGGTCTTCAAACACGCTGGAAAAGGGAGAGCAGGGGTACAGGGTTAGAGCCATCGCCAGAGGCATGAAATACAGACAGCCAGAAATCACAGCGTATGCTTAACCGATGGCGTTCTCACATAACATCTCCACTTCTTCAAGGATCAATGCCATTCGTACAGCACGACCCTCGTCTCCGCGGGATCCTGTTTTGCCAAAGCCAAACAGGATCCCTGAACTGGGTCACGAACCGAACCACGAACCCGCTTGATTCGTCAGGTTTTCTGGTTGGCGGTCCGGTCCGTACCCAGCTGTATGGACTCCCCTTGTCACTTGCTGCCAAAGGATTTGAATTACAATAGTTAAAAGAGAAAGCGACTGTCAGAAGAGCCGTGAACGGAATAAACAGAGCTCTGTCTTGAAACCGGGTTGGCCCCACAAGGGACTTGGGAGAACGGGCCCTTCTCGTCACCTATGTCGACACAGAACGGCCTGCAGACGATGAGGCAGAAAAAGCGTGTGCGAATCAGGAAAGAAACAGCTGCTCTAATTTATAAGTCACTCGTGTGCGCCAAACTCCTAAGACACGTGGGCTGGAGGACCAGCAACACTGGTGTAAGCTGGTGACTTTCATAAACTTGTTTGTAAGGCTGCAGCTACTGAAAAATAGCAGCTCAAGCTAAGGACGTGCCGTTGGTGTTGTCAGATTCCAATTCTCAGAACTCTCCAAGAAATAACCCAGGCAGAAATCTGGGATTTCCAGGCATCTCTCTTTCACTCGCCTGGAACAGGGCCTATTCCTCCCAGGTTGTGGCATTCTGGGCCGTCATTTCCTGCCACCATGCTTCCCGGGAGGAAGTTACTGCAATACTCTCCAGTGCTTTCTGTAGAGCTTAAACGGAGTGAGGCTACCTCACTTGGGACGGCCTGGAGGAGGAAATTAAGGCCCAGAATGCCACAGCCCTTACTGCTCCCAGAGCCTCTGGGACTGCCTGCCACTGGAGGCCAGGCTGGCCCCATTTTGGATGTCCTTCCACAAGCAGGCCAAGACCTTTCCCTTCAGGCAATGAATGACAGGTTGCCCAGGAGGATTTTTTAAAGAGAGCAGCCTATTTATTCAAAATATTTTTACACCGCCTTTCTCCTTAAAAGGACCCAAGCCTATTCCAGCCCCGAGACCCAAACTGATATCCGGTCAGAGCGGGTTCCTCCTCTGCCCGGCTGTGTGGCAATACGTGAGTGGAGGAAGTCGGGAAGCACCAGATTTCAAGCACCGTGGCTTTGGGCCTTGGTCCAGCTTCCTTAAAAAGGGAACAAAAGCAAGGCTGTTATCAGTTGCTCACGTCAGAAGGGCTGGAAGGCGTTCACGCTTGAACAGCCATGCCTCCCTCTAATGGGGGAGCACATAAAAGATAATGAGACAGACAGACAGACAGGTAAAACTCCTTAAAATCCTCTGCCTCCGCTCACAAGGAAGAGCTGAGTACCAATTTCAAGAACCCCAACGCAAAGCTGCCAAAGCTCAAACAAAATTGAAAGTCTTCCAAGACTGCAACCACATTTCTGTGCCATATAACACGTCCGGCACAACCGTTCCCTCAAGTCCAGTGACGGTTCCATCAGCTTCAGCTCTGCGATCCAGAAACACTTCCTTCCTGCTCTTCTCGCACCAACCATTATAAGCGCCACACTTTATTATTATTCTTATTCAAAAATACCAGGCACGGTCAATCAAAATGATAAAAACACTGACTGGTATTACATAACAGATACAAGTTTTTAACCAAAAACCTAAGTATCTGTTAAATATCAGAGCAGTCTGTATGCTGTTCCTAATATTGCTGGGTTTATTTGGAGCTCTGAGGGTGTGATTTCTGAGATCTGCAACCGCTTATAATACGGCGTGAAATTTCTTGATATTGTTCCCAAAGCCCCGATGACGACGGGGACCCCTGAAGTGTGGTTCATCTACAAGCGAGATGTTTCGATGGCCTGGTCTCTGTATGGTGTTGCTGCGGTTGCTTTTTATAATTATAATAATAATAATAATAATAATAATAATAATAATCTTTTTGTTCACAGCAATAAGTGACATAAAAGAAATATAACACAACATAATGTAATACACTTAAACTGGATTTTCATAACCTCTATAAAAACGCATTAAAGCGGGAGGCACTTGGAGGTTCTGCAAGTCAAAGTCCCAAATATCTTGCAAGCCGAAGGTGCCTGAACTCTGCCCTCATCCTGACACCTGCCCTCCGCCCTCAAGAGGTGCCATCCGGTTCTCAGCACCCTGGTCTCCCTGCCAGCAGCCTCGTGCGCGGCCACGAGCCGCGTATGGACTCTGGACAGGGCAACTCGTCCGGCCCCGAAAGCCAAGCCAAGAGCTTTTTTTTTTTAAATCTACCTACGAAATCCATCTCACCGAAAGATACAGAGCAGAACATTTTGACGCAGATTGAGGAAAGCAAGCGAACCCAAAACGGGTTGGTGGTGCTCAGCCCCTCCGGCCGGGCCCCCTTCTCTGGGTAATCCCACCCTCCTCTTTCCCCGGGGACGGTTTGATCTCAATGCGGTTTTCGGCACTGATTTTATCTACCCTTCTTAATATAACCCTCGTTTTGTCCTTTTTTAAAAAAATATCCGCATCCTTACTTATTACTTGGGATACACTTCTTGTTTTTAGCTTTCAAAAGGCCAGCCTTTTGAAGGAGGTCAGCCGCCCCCTTTGGGGGGGGGGAATAAAATGCGAGACAGATCGACAGATAGATTGATTAATTAATTAATACTGGGAGGCTGATTTGTCTGCAGATACATCCTGTTTTTAACTTTTAAAGACAATATTTAAAAGCTGCCAACCGTATTAACAATAGGATTAAACAGGTCTTTTTAAGGAGGTCCTTTTTAAGGAGAAAGGTTGGGATAGATAGATAGATAGATAGATAGATAGATAGATAGATAGATAGATAGATAGATAGATAGATAGATAGATAGATAGATAGATAGATAGATAGATAGATAGATAGATAGATAGATAGATAGATAGATAGGAAGGAAGGAAGGAAGGAAGGAAGGAAGGAAATCTTAATTTTTGGTGAAAAAAGACTCGGGATCCGCTTCCTCCCAGAGGGTGTGTGTTGTGTGTGTGTTGTGTGTGTGTGTCCCAGGGATGCCTGGCTTTGCAACCGGGGGGGTGTCTTTGGTGCCCCCCCCCGAGTACCCCAAGGGCCAAGCTTTGCATCCCGGGGGGGGGTCTCCCCCTCCTCTGTTTCCCCCCCCAGGGACACCCCCCCCCATTCCCCACTGAAGGACCTCCCCCTCCCTTTCCCCCCTCCTTGGAAGAAGCCTCCAAGCCGGCCACGGGAGGCCCTCCAGCCCCTTGGGGCGCCCACAGAGGTAGACTGCCCCTGGCCGGGGAGGCTCCACCACCCAGCCCCCTCCCCTCCGGGCCCTCCTTCCTCTCTCCTGCAAGGGGGGGGGGGTTCCTCACCTCTTCCGTCCCCGGCGGCCCCCTCAGCTCCTCCAAGCGGCGGCGGCGACGCCTCCCCTGCCCGTCGAAACAGCCGCTGTCGCTCCGGCCGTTCCTGCCGCCGCGGCCGCCATCTTGGAACATCCGGGTCCCCGGCAGCAGCAACGCCGACGTGTCCCCTCCGCCCCGTGCGTCTGACGCCATCGCGCCGCTGGCCCCGCCCTCGCTCGGGCGGAGCAAGAGCGCCCTTGCCTAGACTTCGGATATTTTGTATAGACTGGTACATAGAGGTCAACTCCCGGGTTCCAGCCGCGGCTTTCTCTTTCCGCCTGGGCGGCCAAGCTGAGGACGCCGGTTCGATCCCCGCCCGCGGCCCCTTTGGAAAGAAAACAAAAAACAGAATGCCTCAGGGGGATTCTGGGAGTTATAGTCCAGAAAAGGAACTGGCCCGAGCTTTGCCAAGCTCCATAAAGGGGCACTGAGGCCTCCCACTCTGTCCCCCAGGTGCCCCAAGGCTTCTGTGGTTTATTCTGGGCTTGGTGGTCTTGTGCTTGGTCTGGATGGATGGTGGGGGCCCTTCAAGTGCTGTCAGAAGCACCTCCGACCCACCCATGGCAGCCCCGAGAAGGAGCGACCCCCAAAAGGTCCCTGGCCCTGGGAGTCTCATCTTCCGGCACTATCTCTCCTTCCGTTTAGCACTGTCCCAGCCATCTAGTCGCCTCCGATTCATGGCGGCCCCAAGAAGGAGCCGCGTCCAGAAGGTCCCATCCTCCACTGCCCTGCTGAGCTTTTGCAAACTCAACCCAGTGGCTTCCTTTAGGGAGTCAGTCTGTCTCGTGCCTGGTTGTCCTCATTCCCTGCTGGCCTCCCACCTTTCCCAGCAAAGCTCCATCAGGGTGGCTATGAGTCGGTTCCGATGTGACGGCGCAGAAGGCACACGTGCAGGGCGGCTAAGAGATCCCCAGGGTGGTGCAGGGGGCAGAGAGAGATGGACAGGCCTCTTGAGAGGCCTGGGTTCGAATCCCTGCTTGGCCATGGAACTCCCTCAAGCCGGAATTGTGTTTTCCTGCCAGGGGGTATGGATGGAAAGCATTAGCATTAAAACACACACTGAGGCTTGAGGGGCGGGAAGCCGGCCATGGGGCTGGTTGAGTCACGTCTGTGCTGTCCGCGCCCGGGCTAGCAGAGAGTAGCAAACTAGGATTATGGAGACCTGGGTTCAAATCTCCACACAGGCATGGAAACTGATTGTGGGCACGGAATTGGTAAAGCTACTCCTTAAATATCTCACTTGCCTTTTAAAAAATCCGCTTTTAGGATCGATATCAGCCGGTTCAGACTCGGCAGCACCGAACACACACCAGACCAGGATTTTTGCCGCATCCCTTCTACGAGGCGAGTTCAACTCTTGGCTTTTTTTTGGGGGGGGGGGGGAGAGGGAGCTGTGCGCCTTTTCTCCTGCCCGTCTTTGTGGGCTGGGGGGGGGGGGGAACACAGCTCCATGGGAGTGGAAAGCTGGGGTCCGGTCAACGAGGCAGGATTCTGCAGGGGGTTGGTCTAGATGGCCTTCGAGGCCCCATCCGGGTCCCTGATTTGATGCCGCTTGCCCAAGGCCAGCCACCCAGGTGGGCTCTTCTGCCAGGAGGGCCACCGAGGAAGCTGGATTCCCGATTTCTGGCTCTGCAACCAGAAATCTAGCTCATCAGGGTGTCCAGCCAGCACTCTTAAGCAAGTTTACGAAGCATCAACATGCAGTCGGGCTTCCTCTCTCCTGGATACTCGTGTCTAGCCGTCTTACGTCACCTTTAAAATGTAAAGCTAAAAAGTCCTGGCAGTGCTCCTGTCTCCTCCGACAGGGTTTCGCTCCCAGGGAGCATCCGTACCCCATTCTCCCAAAGAGACCGCACGTGGAGAGGGGAAAAAGGCAAGGCCACATCCAGCATTTAGTAAAATTCTAGGTGCCCGCAGGCACGTTTTATTGCAAATCCGTTAACCAAAAAAAATACATCATTTTTGCAAACTACAGTATTGCATGAACTTTTTTTTTTTTAATACAGAAGGTCGTTTTTTTTCTCCCCGTTGCCCTCAATCCCTGCGGATAAACTACATTCTAGTTTATAAAACATAAAAGATTTAACACCCGAGGGTGTATGAAAAATTACTTGCTCGAAAATATCCGCCTGTCCCTAAGAGGTGGGTGCTCAAGACATTTCCCTCCCCGACGCCCATCAAGGTGTCCCCAGGAGTCCTGACACTGGGCAAGCATCACATGACGCGCATTTTTTTGAGTGTAGGAAGTACAGAAGGACCCCTTTATCCACGGGATCAGTATCTGCTGATTCGCTGATCCACGGTGTGAAACTATTAAAAATCCTAGAAGAAAAATCCTAGAAATAGATTATCTCTAAAGATGAAGTTACCAGAACTGGCCCCTAGAGGGAGCCAGAGACCAATGACATGTATAGCGTTTGCTATTATCCACATTTTTCAGCATCCGCGGGGGAGCTTCAGACTGGTCTCCCGCGGACACAGGGGGTCCCACTGTATCTCCTTGAAAATTCAATGATGGTTATGCCAAAGGCAACCCCTAAAGCTCGTTCAGCTGCAAAAGATCTTATGGTGCAAATCACCGGGAACGTTTATCCTTCTTGTGTCTGCCAGCGAAACAAACCTGTTGTCTATGCCCTTGACCGCTGGGGAGCACCTTACGTTGCTTCCAAGAAATCGCCCAACCTCTTTTTCCAGCCCAACGCTGGCATTTGATGAAACGGTTCAGATTTTTTAAACAAAATCCACCCTTGCCGCTATGGACAGGACATTAGCTTTGCCATAGGCTTATACTATTTATATATATATATACTTTCAAATTTATTTTACAAAAGTCAAATCCCTCCCCCCCCTCCTTCCGCCCTGTTCTCCGAGTCGCCAAAGAACACGGATCCACAGTAAAAAAACACTGTGCTGTTCCTGAAAACTAGCCCAATCTCTCTTTTTTTAAATTATTATTATTATTTTAAAACCAAAACCAACACCACACTCTACCTCTTGGTTTCTGGTTGCGTCGTGTCACCATCAGGGGAAGCCCGCCGGGCTCCGGCTGTAAAACCCCAAAGGTGTGGGTACGCTAGGGATGTGTCGAGGCTGAGACCGGGTTTTTTCCCCCCCCTAAATTCACACCCAAGCGCCATCGGAGGAGGATCCCTTCCCCTCCAGGGGCTGCTAGGATTCCCCAGGGGAGGGCCACGTGTGGGTCCCTTCTCCACGAAGTGGCCTTCCGCACGGCACACCCTGTCTTTCCTCTCGGGAGGATCCGTACAGCCACCCACATCTCCCGCCCGTCCTAAAGACGGCATTTCGTTCATCCTCACGGTGCAGATGGCCACGATCCCCGGTGTCGGCGAGAGAGCCTGATTGCAACAGCGTCGTTGCAAACCCAAAAAGCAAGGAGGTCTCGGAGGGAAAACCACTTTGCTTCTTCCAGGCTAAATAGGTTGGGGGGGGGGGCTTTTCTTATGGGATGACTCGGGCAGCCCTGGAAGTGGAGGAAAAAAGGAGAGGGGCTTACAGGAAGAAGCCTCTGGGTCTTGTTTGTAGCTTAGAACCCTGTGATCCTGATTTTTGATCGTAAGCAGTACAGTAGGACCCCCGTTATCGGCGGGATCAGTATCCGCTAATCCACAGTCTTTTAAAATATTAAAAGAAGAATCTTAGAAAGATGTATTTCTAAAGGGGAAGTTACCAGAACTGGCCACTAGAGGGAGGCACAGATCATACTATATGGATAGAGTTCACTATTAAAATAGCGTTTGCTATAATCTGCATTTTCCAGCATCCACAGGGAAGGGCTTCGAACCGATCCCCCTGCTGATACGAGGGTCCTACTGTATTTGAAATAAATTTTTAAAAAACCAAGATGTACTATCATGCCAAAAAAAATAAAAATGTTTAAACTACATAATACTGAAACTTTTAAACAAAGATTCATGGATGAAAACCTAGCATCTTCCCCTGGTTCTGTCCATCGTCATTCCAAACAAATATTTTAAAGCACAACTTTTTAAAATCATCAAGTTAAATTATCCTTTTTTTTTTGTCAAACAGGCAACGTTTTTCACCAATTTGTCCTCTCCCCCACCACCATTCCAGACTTAAACAGGCGGGAGGGGAATCCTGTTCAATAAATACATCTTATTTCATAATCATGGATCTTTGCTTATAGCTTTACAGAAGAAAACGTCTCTACACAAGAAAACAATATCAATTTTAAAAAGATTTTAAAAAAAAAAAAAGCAGACCATCAAACCTATTAATACATTTTAAAATTTCTTGGAACGCAGCCGAGGCGTCCGTTTGAATTCTTAACAAAACTTATAAATAAAAAAGCAGTGTTTCCATGTAAAATAAAAAGTACATAAATAAATATCAAAGGGAGGGGGAAGGAACATTGTACTTTCCACGCACGTGTATGTAAAAATAATTTTTCTTTAAGAAAAAAAAAAAAGATTACTGCAGTCCCTCCCCGGAGTGTCTCTGTGCGAGGAAATCATCCAGAGTTTTGCCGGAGTGTCTCTGCGCGAGGAAATCATCCAGAGTTTCGCCGGAGCGTCTCTGCGCCAGGACACCGCCCGGGGGCACCCCGCTGGCGGAAGGTTTTTGGAGACGATGCCTCCCCTACTTGAAGGCTTCCGGGATGTGTCCCATTTGCGACGGCATACTGGTGGGCGGGCTGGAGATGCCTTCGGACCAGTCGGAGAGGTTGGAATGGGGCGAGGAGCTGGACCACTGGTCGGGCGACTCCGGGGAAGGGGTGAGGAAGGGGTGGTCGGAGACCGGCAGCTGGTGGCTGGGCGTGTGGTCCATCGGGGAGGAGTAGCTGTGCTGGGAGGGAGGCGTCAGGAACTGGGCGGTGGTCATTGGCGGGGCCAGGGAGGTCGCCAGCACCCCCGGGGGGTCTTGGGGCAGGAGGCCGTGGACCCCCAGGGCGCCCCCGCTCGCCGGCTGCAGCTCGGGGGGGTTCAGCTCGCCCCCGAGGAAGTTGGGAGCCACTTGGGGGCCGGCGTTGGGGGGCCCGCCGTGGTGCGGTGGTGGCGGCTGGGGTTGCATGCTGGGTGGCGGCGGCGGATGGAGCTGCTGCGGCTGCAGCGGCTGCAGGAGGTGGGGCTGGGCGGGGGCCGGCAGGCGGCCGTTGGCCACGGCCTGGTAGCTCATCATCTGCGACAGGGCGGTGTTGGGCAGGCCGTTGTGCAGCGAGGTCAGCAGCCCGGGCGGCAGGGCTGGGCCCTGGGGGTGGCCCCCTCCCGGCGGCCCGCCGTGGCGCAGGGGGTGGTACTGGCCGGGCACCAGCCCGCTCTGCAGCCGGCTCAGCCAGTCGCATGGCCCGCCGCCCAGGGTGCCCCCACCGCTGACGGTGAAGCTCAAGGGCGCCCCCCCCGCCCAGGACGGCGCTGGGGCTGGAGGCCGGCAAGTGGGAGAGGCGCGGGGGGCCCGCGTCGAAGGGTGGCATCCGGGCGGCCGGCAGGCCCAGCTCCGGCTTGCCCGCCAGGCCCAGGTGGGCGAGGCCCAGGTGGGCGTCCGGCATGCCGGGCAGGTGGTTGAGGGGCAGGGAGGGCGAGGGCTGGAAGGGGGAGGCCATCAGCGGGGGAGAGGCCACGTCCGACAGGTACCCGTGGGGCGACTCCAGGGAGTCCACGGGCGAGAGGGCGCTGGCCCCGTCCAGCAGGCAGCCGCCCTTGCCCTCCGCCGACTTCTTCCGGCGCGCCTTGGCGTCCTTGGCCTCCTTCCCGGGGCAGGCCAGGCCCTTGGCGCTCGGCTTCCGGGCCTTCTTGCTTGGGCCGGCCGGCTTGAGGTTGCCGAGGTAGCCGCTGGGCGAACACAGGGGCGGGGAGAGGGTGGCCGCCCCCAGCGGGCCCCCGTGCAAGGGCGGGCTCCGCACCAAGTTGTACTCGTCCAGCAGGCGCACGATGTCGTGGTGCATGCGCTCCTGGGCGATGTCGCGGGGCAGCCGGTCCATGTGGTCCGTGATGTCCCGGTTGGCAAAGTTGTCCAGGAGCACCTTGGCCGTCTCGTAGCTCCCTTCCCGGGCTGCCAGGAACAAGGGCGTCTCTTCCTGAAAACACAGAGTGCCAAAGGGTTCCCGTCTCGCCCGTGGCCAGGCCCCTGCGCCCGAGCAGCACCCAGAGACCCCACCTGGGCGGGCCACCCACCCAACCACCGCCAGGGACTTCTGGGGCCCCCCCACCGGGCATCTCACCTTGTTGTTTTGCATGTCCTTGTTGGCTCCGTTTTTCAGCAACACTCGGGCAGCATCCACGTTATTCACGGCGGCCGCCCAGTGCAGGGCAGATTTTCCTGGGAAGAGAGAGAGACAGAGAGGCCCGTGGTGAGACAAACAGGCGGTCGGTCGGCCACCCAGCCAGCTGCCCCTCCGGCTCTCCCACCCAACCCATCTTCCATCCCCACTCTCCTTTCCGGGGATCCCCGGGAGACATCGGTACCTGAGTCGTCGACCGCGTTGACATCCGCGTGGCAACTGATGAGGTCTTCCAGCATGCCTTCCACCGCCAAACGAGCAGCCAGGATCAGGGGGGTGGTCCCGTCGTGCATGCGGGCGTCCAGGTCGGTGGCCCGGTTCCTGATCAGGATCTGTCCAACACAGAAAGGGAAAGGAAGGGAGCCGCCCCGTGAGTTCCAGAGCTCTCCGAACGAGCCTGTCGTGAGGCTGCCCGGATCATAGTCCCAGACGTCCTCTAAGCCTCCGCTTTGCGATCACGGCCACGCTTCCCTTCGATGCTAGCTGCTTACTAACTGCCAGAGGACATCAAGAGGCCTTGAGTCTGTGGCGTCATTGTTTTGACACCACTAGAAAAAGGCACCTTTGTTTGGGGTGACCGGTGAGGACATGGTACTCGCCCTTTTTTCTTGCCAGAGCGCTCCTGGTGACCGGCCGGCAGATACAAGAAGCAGGTGGAACACATTTGGCACAATCCATTCTGTCTTCATTGATCCATCATTTTAACATAAATATATCCCCCCCCCCCCGTGTGTGTGTGAGAGAGATGTAGTCTCCATCACTCTCTCTCTCTCTCTCTCTCTCTCTCTCAGCATCTTCTAGAAGTCAGCATTGTGAACACAAGTCATTATATTTCCGGAGAGAAAGACGGCAGCCACAAAAACAGCTGTTGTTCCAG
Organism: Intellagama lesueurii; assembly: GCA_037013535.1. Lineage (NCBI taxonomy): Eukaryota > Metazoa > Chordata > Lepidosauria > Squamata > Agamidae > Intellagama > Intellagama lesueurii. Next base: position 925,954 of record JBAJHW010000017.1, on the reverse strand, counting down.
CAGACGTTTCAAAATGTTCTCTCTGTGCCATTTATTTGTGTTTATTTCGAATTTTTAGTTGTGTTGCGTTACGACTATTATGGTTATTTTTATATTTGTCAACCACTCGGTGTGGCCTTTGGCCAGATGGGAGGTATGAAAACCAAATAAATCAATAAAGCAGGGGATCGGACTCGAAGGCCTTAGAGGCCCTTTCCAAATTAGTAAGTAAATCAGTAAATACATAAATAGGCCCCTTCCAAATAAATAAGTAAATTGGTCCGGAAGGTGGTGAGGAACACGGAGTTGAAAGGGTACGTTATACAGTATTCGTGTTTTCTTTGTAAGTCGATAAGATTTGGTGAATTTTCTTTTTGATGTTTCGTTGCATTTTGTTATTGTTATATTATTGAAAATTTAATTTGGGAAAAAAAACCAGCCACACAAGTGGGCACTCTGCTTTTCTCTTAGCGATTCAAGGAGGCAGACGGGCAAAATTAACAACAACCTGGGATTTCAAGATCAAAACCCATGGCTAGAAAACGACTCCGGAAGAGCCGAGGGGGGTCAGAGACGGCCAAGAGAGCCGGCCGGCGGCCTTACCTGGAAGACGCCCTGAGCATCCGCGGACACGGCGGCGTGGAGTGGGGTCTTCCCCATGTGGTCCTGGATGTTGGCATCGGCGCTGGCTTCCAGCAGCCGCTTGGCGGCGTCCGAGCGGGAGTAGCGGGCCGCCAGGTGGAGCGCCGTCTCCCCCGTGCGGTCCGTCTGGTTGTGCAGGCTGGCCCCTTGGTAGATGAAATCGGAGATGACGGCGGGTGCGTCTTCCTCTTCCTCGCTGTTGCTCGTCTCCAGGCCCCCTCCGCTGCACGAAGCGATCATCAGGGGAGTGAAACCATCTGCAAGGACACAAGCCAGCCAGCTTGTCAGCTGCCGGACCCGGTGGGCAGGAGCAGGAGCCCCCTCTCTGCCCGAATGCTCTCCCCCTCCCCCCCGGGGGGTACCAGAGCCCCGGACCAGAAGGCACGTAGAGGCGGTTGCTTCTCTCCCTCTGGACCACTGTACTATCTAGTTTGAGGTGGGAAGCTAAGCAGGGCTGGGCAGGCGAATCTTCAGGCGCAAGAACAAGAGGCAAACGGGTGGTCCTCACTCAGGGAAGCCCAGCCATGGGGCTGGCATGGTTTGGACTAGATGACCCCTGGAGATCCCCTTCCAACTCTATGCTTCTAGGAATGCTAGGACTCTCCAGGGAGGACTAGGAAAAAAATCTGCCTGAAAACCTGGAGAACCATTCATTCATTCTTTCATTCATTCATTCAAAATATTTCTATCCCGCCTTTCTCCTTAAAAAGGACCCACGGTGGCATACATCATTAAAAAGACAACATTCAAAAGCTAAAACAGTCAGTATAGAAATATTTAAAAGTTGAAGAAAGAATTAACGATGTATTATATTAAAACCGGTAAGCAGAATCAATCAATCACTCAATTTTCATACCACCCAACTGACCGGTGGTCACTCTGGGTGGTTCGCGCCACAATACAGTGGAGACGGACTACAACACAGGGCTCCAAATTAAATGGACTTCAGTGAAATGACAAGCAGGCAGTGCTGGGCGAGGCGGGGGTCAGACCCCGAGGGTCAGACCTCACTGGCAGGCAGAACCTTCTCTCTCCATCCTCTCTCTTTCTCTCTCTGAGACCCAGGCGTTCATGTCGGCTGACCTGACACTTGGATGCACACGTGGCAAGAAAAACCACCTGGGTGGCCAGGGATGCTCAGCCAGTGGTCCTGAGCACAGCTTTTTTTTCTCCTGGACTCGTGCCCTGGCTCTGACATATGACGGCAACTGGCCTACCTTACAGGTCGTTCACAAAGAAGATGGGGATAAAGAACAAAAAGGCCGAGCGACCTGCATTTCGTTTGCCTTGCGCTCGCCGGGTTTGCCTGCCGAGTGCCGTGCTTCACCTCTAGACAAAAATCAGAGAAAGCGGAGCAGGGGTCCCCTACCTGGCCCTCGCACGTTGACGTCCATGCAGTCAGCATCGATCTCGCCTTGTGGCGGGGTGGGCGCCATGGAGGAAATGCGCAGGTCGGCCGCGTCCAGGTGCTGCTGCGTCCATTGCCGGTGATCCGTCTGCTCGTCCATGTCGGGAAGCATGGCCTGCTCCTCCCCCTGCAAAAGAGCCATGGGGAGAGGTCACAAGGGCCCCCCTATAAAACAGGCACACCCGGAGCACATACGGTGGGACCGTGGTATCTGCGGGGGCTCAAATCCGAGCCCCCCGCAGATGCTGAAAAACGCGGAAGTATCGACCATTATACATTGCATGGTCTCTGGCTCCCTCTAGTGGCCCGTTCTGGTAAATAGGCCTTTGGGAACATGTATAAATACTAGACGTGGGCTCTACATATTCAGATCCCCAGGGAAGGGGTGGCACAGAGACCCATTCCCTCCCTCCCCCCCTCCGTGTGGTGCTTGGCTCCATTGTCGTCACTGTCATGCCAAATGCAGAAGGAACCCGGCTGGCTCTTCCCTGCCTCCCCATTCAGCAGACCACCCATCAGCTAGTGGTCGGCTGCCTGGGGAGGCGGGGAAGAGCCGGCCGGGCTCCTTCCGCAGTTGGTGCGACGACAACGGAGGCGATCGCTGCGCTGCAAACAGTGAGTGGACTGGCCGGTTCTGGGGGGAGGAGGGAATGGGTGGATAGCGATCCCACAGATCAGGAGTCCTACTGTACACGCCATGGTGCAGAGTTGTCCGCCTGACACACCAACGGTGTCGGAAACGAGTCAGGCAGCCACCCAACAGGGAACCAGAAACCTGGATTCTGTGCAGGTTTGATTTCGCACCATCAGATCCTCTGAAGCCGAAAGTAAGAGAAAGAGGTGGCCTATCGCTGTCCTCGGACCCCGAAAGATGGCGGGAAGCTCACTTTTTGGAGAGCACGAAAGGCGGGGCAAAAGGCACGGCCGAAAAGCCTGCGGAGGCAGGAAGCTTGGGTGGTGGGGCAGGAACCCCAGGACGAGTCACCCGGCCCTCCTTTCGTCCACCCCATTGGGACGCCGCCGGACCCGGAGGGCCACCCTTTCCCCCCCTGGGCTCACCCTGAATTTCTTGGGGTCTAGGGTCTCTCCATCACCCCATTCGTTCTGGTTGTCGTCCATCAGGGTGCCGTTGGAAGCGTTTTTCAAAGGCCTGTTTTGTATGTGTGAGGTGGACGGGGACAGAAAAAGGCAGAAGAGTTAGACGTTTTGCTAGAAAAGCCAAACAGGTCGTCGTGAACCAGAAGGAATCGGACGTCATGGACCATTTTTAAAAAATCCCCCCTGCCACCTTTACGTTTCTCATTCAAACACAGCTGGACAGCAGGCGCACACGTTTACCAAAGTGGAAAAAGTTAATAAATCAAGAGTGAGGCTTGGACCACTTCCCGGGGGCCTTGGTAGCCTTTGGGGGCTATTTAAAACAAACAAACAAACAAACCAACAAAAACCTGGTACATCTCCCAAAATTTTAGGTCAAAAAGATGGAGAATGGCAGTCCCAGGAGTTAGAAAATGTAATGATCTTTCTTCCTGTGGAAAATGCCTGATGTGTTTCAGAACCGAATCATGTATATATGAATTCATTTATAGGAGGTTGCTGCCCAGTAAATTCTAAAGTTGTAATTGTCATTCTTTTTATCTTATATATCCCTTGAAGAAGGCTGATGGGCTGAAACATGTCAGCCATTTTATACTGAAATAATCATCATCCTCTTAGAACTGCAGATTTGGAAGTGACCCTCGGGATCATCCAGTCCAGCCCCTGTCAAGGAGGCACCATGGGGGAATCGAACTCCCAACCTCCAGAGACCTAGACCCCCTGAGCTCTCCAGCAAGGACATTATATTTTCTATATCCTGGGACTAGAGTCCCCTCTTTTTGATCTAAGATCCTTTGGGGGCTCCCTGAACAAGGCTCCTGATTAAGACTGCCTGTGCTGTAAAATATGACAACAACAAAAAAACACACACAAAAACGGGGACACAGTGCAAGAATGAATCCTCTCCAGCAGAGTTATCAGCTAGAAGGGGAACGATCTGGTGATTCTATACCTCAGCCTCCCTTGAGTGGGACTGCAAGGATCAGCTACGCCTAGCCGTCCTCTGGCCTTCGGTGAAGAAGCAGCTTATTGTCATACTGCTCTAACAGTTAGGAAGTTTTTTCCTGATATTCAGCTTAAATCTGGCTTCCTGTCCCTTGAGCCCACTGTTGCGTGTCCTGCATTCTGGGAAGATGGAGAGCAGATCCTGCCCCTTCTCGGTAGGACGACCTTTCAAGTCTTTGAAAAGGGCTCCCCTCTCTCTCCCCTACGCCTTCTTTTCTCAATGAAACGTCCGCCTTCCCATTCGTTGGGTGGCTTCCAGAGCTGTCACGCCCGAGGCGCCAGAAGCAAGGCTCTCTGTGTCAAACGGCAGAGCGGGAACCAAGCTCAATCTGGGACAGAAGCCGAGGGAACCACCACCACGGCGGCCGGACAGCCGCCCAAACCGGCACAGGAAGAGCCGTCTCCGGAGCCCGGCCCCACGGCCCTAAACCCGTGAAGCAGAGGGATTACTCACTTCAGCCTCACCGAATCCTCTCCCAGTGGCTCTCGGCGCTTCTTCTTGCTGGACTCGGTCACTTTGAAGCCCTCCGGGAACCAGAGTTGCCCATGTTCCCTCCGCCGCTTGCGTGAGGCCAAGACTCCGACGCCGGCAATGACGAGGACGAAGAGAACCAGCACCGCCACGTACATAGGATACCACTGGTTCTTCGGTGGGGATACCGTCGTTTCGCCTAAAAAAAAGAAGGGAGCGTGAACCGGGAGCGCGTGGAATCCGGCTGCATATTAAGCCAGAGGCAGAGACCAAATGATGCTCCATTAGTTCGTAAGAGGCTCGTCAGATCATCCTCTCGTTCTTCCACCCTCCCCTCCCGGTTCCCTCAACTCCTCCAAAGCCCCCTGGAAAAAAAGAAGAAAAAGAAGGAGGTCGTTTTCTGGCCGATTCATCAGACTTGCAAACTCCGGGCCTCAGCGGAGAAGCAGCCTTTCCTTCCTTGAAGGGAAAAAGGATTAGCCAACTTCAAATCACTGCCTGCACATTGAGCTGTTAAGTCACACGGATTGAAGGGGGGATTTGCGAGATGCAAACTTCAACACTTCGCAGGCCGCGGATCGATGGCAAGGTTCGGGCTCCGAGGTTTCCGTTCGCCCACCCCCACACCCCCCGGCCCCCCACCGTAATGATTTTGAAATAAAGCTCTGGATAAAAGACCAAACCTGAAGGCTGCATGTTTTTTGTTTTTTAAAGGAGAACGGGACACTGCCTCCTTCTTAAAGAGCCATTCAATCGCTTCCTCAGATACAGTCAAATACAGACATCACAGGCTGTGTCCCTTGCATGCTATTTATTTATTTAAACCATTTTTACCCTGCCATCCTTCCTAAAAAGGAGCCAAAGCAGCCTACTGCATTGAATAACTTTGGGGGGGCCCACAACTATTTGCACAGTTTTGCTTTATAGCCACATAAGTACACCCACAGCGTGAAACACGTACATGCGATGAGAGAGGGGCCCAAACACAAAACGGGTGGTTTGTGATGGTTCCTGGCTACCTACAAACCACAAACTACCACAACCGTCCCCCAAAACAAACCGGTTTGCGGTTCGTTTTTCAGGTTTGTGCTGGGAGGGGGGCTGTAGCCTCTCAGGATGGTAGTGGCAGTGGCTTGAAGACAAGGGAGGGAGGAGGGGAGGGCACCCGCTTTGCAAAAAAAAGCACTGTGGGGGGGGGGGAAGTCTGGCGCTTCATTTCGTTTTGGCAAAACGGGTTGCACGAACCAAACCACGAACCAGCCCAGTTCGTGTTTTTTTTTTCTTCTGGTTCGTAGTTCATTTCACGCCCATCTCTACATGTGACATGTACCTACATACAACTGCATCTTTCTCTCTATTCTCTCTCTCTCTTTCACACACACACACACACAAACAAATGAGGGAGAGAGAGAGAGAAGAAAGAAAGGAAAATAGATAGACAGACAGACAGACAGATAAGACAAGCCAATATATGGATCCTTTGAACACCCTCAACACCCAACTTGAGGAAGAGTCTGATTCTGGAAGAGTGAGGGCCAGGCGCTCAGGGTGAAGCTATTATTCACCCAGAATGACCGCTCCTGAGAAGGCGGCAGGACCTTAGTGATGCTTTCGGGGTTCAAAGCCAGCGGAAGGAGAAGGGGCCAGCCCACGAGGCTCCACCGTCGGACCCCCCAGGACGCCTGCCTAAGCCTGGATCCCCAGGAGTGGAGGATCGTGTGGGTCAAACTTACTCTTCACTGCTTCAATTTTGTAGGGAATGTCCAGGTTCCCGAGCGAGGCCAAGGCGCTCAGGAACGCTGCAACGTCATTGGCGCTCTGGAAGCACTGGGAGGAGGACTGGATGCATTGGCGGTTGTCGATTTCCAGATGAACCACGGACCTGTGGTGGGGAGAAGAACACGGGGGATGATCCCACTCGATCCTGTGGCCCAGATGGTGGCAAGTCCTCCACCCCCTTTCGCCCCGGAGAAGCGGCCGCTCCTCAGAAGACGGCCTGGCCGTCTGTCTCACCCGCACGGGGACATCTCCTCCAGCTCTCTCTTCTTCCTCCCGCTGACCCTGGAGTAGAGAGACGTCTTCACTCTCAGGACGGCTCCTGTCACGTCGGGCCAGCTCTCGGCCGACCTCTTGATGTGGTGCTTCTTCAGCTCCTCCGGGTTCCCGTAGTACGGGAAGATCATGTACGCGCCGCTGTCGTCTTTCTTGAAGACCACGTTGGTGTGCAGGACACGGCTGAGCTCCCGCAAGAAGTTCAACGAGTTGTTCCTCAGGATCTCCGGGGTGGTCAAGACGACCACCACCAGGGTCCCGTCGGCCAGCTTCTCGGGCACGTGGTTGGCGCAGTCCAGCCCGTCCCACTCGCACTCGGCGTTGTTACAGCCCTGATCGCAGTGGCCGTCGGAGAAGTGGTCCTTACAGTACTGGTCATACAGAGGACTAGGCGGAGGGGGAGGAGGAAAAGAAGGCAGTCAGGTCACTGGGCACACTCCACGCCCCACGGCCCTCCCACACCCCAGAAGGAGGGCAGGCAGAATAAAAAAATTCTGCTTGGCAATCATGGGCTCCAGCGACAGGATGCCAGATTTCGGCTGAACCTCAGGAAAAACCTCTCAACTGTTAGAGCAGTACGACAACGGGACCCATGACCTCAAGGGGAGGGGGCGAGCGCTCCAACGCTGGAGACCTTCAAGAGAAAACGGGACCACCGTCTGTCTGATCTGCTTGGACTGGGATTCCTGCCTTGAACAGGAGGTTGGACTCGATGGCCTTCGAGGCCTCGTCCAACGTTATTCTAGGATTCTACGGTGACGGTGAGCTCCCAAGGTGGAAACTAAACCCTCTATTCCTCAGTCAGCGAGAAGGCCAGTCCCAGAATTTCCAGCCTGGTCAAGACCAAGAGGAGAGGCACTCGCTGCCCAAAGCGGTGGCCTGCAGACCCAACACGATCCTCCGGCAGACGGCTAGCAAGGCAGCTGCCGTCACTCCGCCCCGCAGCTGCTGCCCGCTATGCAGGTTCGAGACCTGACGGCCCCTGCTCGCCGCAGGGTAAAGAAGGGAGGGTGGTGGTGGACGGAAGGAAGCGGTGCGGGGGGGGGGGGAGGACCTCCCCTAAGAGGCTTTGGGGCCGTTTCTATCCCTCTAACGAGGAGCCCAGCTTCGCAGTCGAGGTTCCCAGACCGAAGCCCACAAAAAGGCGGAGGATCCCAAGGGGTGGAACGGCCACGCAGGTTTTCCCTCCGTAATTCTCACCACCACCCTCGAAAAATAGCTAAGTAAAAGCGGCTGGGATGAAGCCACCGGACCAGCTGCAGGCGAGACCAAGAGTGGACCAGAGGCCTTTTCAAGCTCGCATTTCCTCTCTTCGCCCTCCCAGCTCTGAACTGCTCTCGTACCTGTGTGGGTGTGGGTGTGAAGTTGCACCCTTTTTCTCAGAGGCACACCTTCTTTTGAACAATGCCCACGGATCAAACCACACCACGAATTAGCCCCAAATAAAAATTTAAAATAAACGAAGAAAACGATTTTCTGGAGCGCAGCGATATCGTCTCCCGCCCGACATGTTTCCCCCCCTTCCTCCTGGGACAACAACCCCCCCCCCCAAATAAACCGAGGGGAGGGGGCCGGGACTCACTTGCACTGCCCCTCCACCTTCTGGCAGTCGAAGCCGTCGTAAAGGCACCCCGTGTGGTTGCACTGGGCGTCGCACTTGCCGTCGTTGAAGTACTTCCAGCACTGGAGCGACTGGGAGCAGTTCTTCCAGGGGTCGTTGAAGTTGAGCGAGCAGTCGCCCCCGTCCCAGTGGCAGGCGTGGTTGTTGCACTTGGCGTCGCAGATCTTGTTGCCCGCCTGGCTGGGGCAGTCGGGGATCTCGCACTCCTCCTCGAAGGGGGGCGGGGTGATGTCTTGCCCGACGCCCCCCCGGAAGTCATAGTCCAGGATGTGGCAGTTGAGCCCGTTGAAGTTGACGGGGCAGCGGCAGCGGTAGTGGGGGGCCTCTTTGGCGAACTGGCAGGTGCCCCCGTTGTAACAGGGGCCCGAGTGGCAGGGGCTGTTGAAGGGGAACTCGCATTCGGAGCCCGTGAAGCCCGGGGCGCACAGGCACTTGGCACCCTTCGGGGCCGAGGTGCAGGTGCCCCCGTTCAGGCAGCGCAGGTTCCCGCAACTGCGCAGGTCGTTCTCACAGGTGGCGCCGTCCAGACCCTGGAAGGAAAAGGATGGATACTCACAATCTGGACCTTCTACACATACACAAGACACACACACACACAAACATCCCGTCCCCTCCTGGGCTGGAACGATGGTATCCTACTGGATATGGGTCCGTTCCCTGGCCGGCGCTCCTCGGCAGGAGGAAGACAAGGCAGTCTCGGCAACAGGCAGAGCCTGGAGAGCTGTATAAGCCTTGTGGCGCAGGCGTTCAACTGCAGTACTGCAGTCAAGTCTCTGCTCATGACCCAAGTTTGATTTCAACAGGCTCAGGTAGCCAGCCGAAGGTTAACTCAGCTTTCCATCCTTCCAAGGTGGGTAAATTAAGTCTCCGCCTTGGTGGGAGCAATATGTAGCAGGCATAATTAAGTTGTAAACCACCCAAAGAGTGTTTTAAGCGCTATGGGGCAGTAGATAAGTAACACGCTTTTGCTTGTTTTTAACCTAGCCATCATTTCTTCCAGTACAGTTTTGGGGAGACTTTGGAGGATGGCACAAAGCGGGGGGTGGGGGGGACACTGCAAGGTTGAGTCTACTCTTATAGCTGTTATGTGACATGCCGTGGTCAAAGATCGCACTCACACCTGGGCTTCCTAAGGACGCAAACAACACTTAGCTCATCCTATCCAGGCCAGCGCAGCCGATGGGAAGGCTGCTAAAGAAGCAAACAAACTAGGAGGGGGTGGGGGTGGGCAAAGGGCAACTGGTTTGCCGACGGTGCACAAGAGGCCCAACGGTGTCCCCCTTCCCTGAGGTCCCTCCGGGGATCCCCTTCCCTTTCGTCCCTCTGCTGGTTCCCAAATCTGGAGAGAATAACCGGCCAGGGCAAGGAAAAAGGAGGTGCCAGGACTCCCGGAGGACAAAGGGTGGGCCGGCATTCCCCCCCCCCTCCAAATAACTACGCACCCCACGAGATCCAGGGGAAGAAGCCTCACCCTCGTCCCGGGCCCCATGCACCCCCCGCGGCCCCCTTCCCCACCCGCTGTCCCCTCCCACCAAGCCCGTGGCACACACCGGGGGGCATCGGCAGATGTACCCATGCTGGGTGTTGCTGGCCACCGCGCAGGTCCCGCCGTTCCTGCAGGGCTTGTTCCGACAGCCGTCCACCACCGTCTCGCAGTGCCGCCCTGGAAAGCAGGGAAAGAGGGAGAAGGGTCATCAGCGCCCGTCAGCCTCCTCGGGACAGCCACGTGGCCTTTTTCTGAACCGCGCCGGCCGGAGCATCAAGCCTGAAACGGTTTCAGCTCCATCCGCTTGGCTCCGGCACCCAACTCGCCAGAGATAATGCAATGGATAGCGTTCGCTACTTCTGCAGGTTTCGACATCTGCAGGGAGGGGCAGGCTTGGAACCGATTCCCCGTGGATGAAACAGGATAAAAACACAGCTTCCTCTGCGTGCCTTGGACCAAATGCTGGGGCTTGAAGCTGGGGGGTGGCCTCGGACTTGGCTCCAGCCAGAACAACCCACTGCTACGGATAATAGGAGTTCGAGGGACAACCAGGCAGTAGGACCTCCTGATCCGCAGGTTCAATATCCACCGGGGGGGGTAACGGCTTCGTGTTTCTCCGGGAGAACAAACAAACAAACAAACAAAAAAACCCAGCAAGGAAAAGAAGCCTATTCAGGGTCTGGACGTCACGGGGCTCACCTGAGTAGCCCAGCCGACACTCGCACTTGTAATCGTTGATGCGCTGCACGCAGTTCTGGGTCCCACGCGGGTCGCAAGGGTTGGAGAGGCACTCGTTGACGTCCCCCTCGCAGCGCTCCCCGACAAAGCCCGGCAGGCAGAGGCAGCTGTAGCCCCCCACGCGGTCAAGGCACTTCCCGCCGTTGAAGCACTTGGGGGCCACGTTCGGGCCCTCAAAGGAAGGGCTGCAGTCGTCAACGTTGATCTCGCAGTGCACCCCTGTGGGAAGGAGGAGAAGCCTGCAGACCGGGAGGGGTGGCGCCTGTTTTCCCTCCCTCCCGGAGAAGGCTGGCGAGGGAGCTCAAGAAGGGAGCCACGGCAAGGGGGGGGGGGGAGCCTATCGTGCGCAGAAAGAGGAGCCTGGGGCTTCCAAACCCACTGGTCACTGTCGCGAAGGAAAGCAAGAAAGGTCGGCTGCATCAAGGGATTCCCCCAGCCCCCCAATTCCCTTCTTGAGGGTCCCAGGTAATGAGCGGTCTCACACACACTGCACTATTCAATACAGCAGGACCCCCTTATCCGCTGGATCAGTATCCACTGATTCACTTATCCATTGTAAAAATATTCAAAGAAAAATTCCCACCCTGAGCTCAGCCCTGTTCGTGTTTACCTTGGGTTCCTGGGGGGCAAGAGCATTTGTAGGCATTGACGAGATCGATGCAAGTGCCCCCGTTCTGACATGGGTGCGAGAGGCACTCGTTGATCGCTTCTGAGCAGTTCGCGCCATGAAAGCCCGCAACACACTAGAAAAACGACAGGACAACAGACCCTGGTTAGGAGTCATCCTGTAAGGCACCCTTTCTGTAGCTCTTTCTACAGTAGTATTTGTTATTATTACAGCAGGACCCCAATATCCATAGTTTCACTTTTCCGCCGCCTGAAAATATTAAATAACAGACTACTATAATTGCATTTCTTCCATGTCTTTTAAAGCAAACGCCCATCACATCACAGAACACTGCCTGGAAAATAGAGGAGTGAGGCTGTCCTCTGTATAGATCCAAAGACTAAAACCAAGCAAAAACCTTGCAAAGAACGGGGCGTTCCAAGATGCCACGCTAAAGAGCCCAGCTTGCCCCACGCCACCGGAAACGCTTCCCCAGCGGTGACGCTGGGAGTTCCTGCCCAGACCTGGCGTGGCAGGGGAGGCTTACGTGGGCCGAGCCCACTGGCAAGGGAACCACCTGCCCCAGCCAACCACTCTGCCTCCAGCCCCCGTCCCTCAGCCCTGGGCACACGTACCTCGCACGAATAGCCTCCGAGATAGTCCGTGCACGTGGCCCCGTTCTGGCAGGGGTTGGGGGCGCACTCGTCCACTTGTTCTTCGCAGTAGCTGCCCGTGTAGCCCGGCTGGCAGTGGCAGAAGTGGGTGTTACCCCGGTCTATGCAGACACCGGAACTGCGACACAGGTGGGTGACCTCCACCCCTGCAAGGACCAAGCCAAAGGGGGGCACCGTTAGGCTCAGGTCATGGGGCGGCTGCGTTCGCACACAGCACGGGGGGAACAGAGAAGGGGACTGGGGCTGGCACGAACCCTCCCTTCCTGCTCCCTTGAGCTCGCCCTTAAGAAAAACCCTCTCGGATGCTGTGCCCCCTTCACGGGCACGGTGGGGTCCCATGTGTGGAAATTTCCTTGGCCCTCCCGACACCTCTGGGGTGAGACGGGCACTTCCCCACCGGCTCGACCCTTCCTCCCAGGATGGGCTGGCAGGGAAGCAGCGACGCAGGAAAGCCGAGCGGCCAGAAACAGAACCCACCTTGCTGCTGAGCGGCCACCTCGCAGGAGACGTTGGGCACGTCGCAGTAGACCCCCGTCCAGCCGCTGGCACATTCGCACCGGTACAGGTTGTTGGTCTGCCAGCACTTCCCGCTGTTCTTGCAGGGCGAGGAGTCGCACCAGCGCACCAGGTTCTGGGGAGAAGGAGAAGCACAAGCCAGTAAGCAAGGGGGCCCCCCGCCAGGCCGTGGGTCCGTGGAGGGATGCTGCTCCAAAGGTGAGAGTGGCCGATGGACAAGGAAGCCCCTGGATATTTCACTTCTGCCCACCGACTCAGAAAGCAACCCTGGGCCAAGCCTCTGCCTCTCAGCCTCTACGTGAGAGACTGTATGATGAGACTACTTCACGAGGCCATGGGGAGAAATGCCGAGGCAGTGAATGGGTTGCTCTCTTCCCTCAGTAGTGCTGGAGGAACACAAAGACGTGCACTTGGTGAAGTGGTTCAATCCCTGAAAACTTATGGCACAATACAGCAGGACTTCCCTATCCGCAGGTTCAGTATCCGCTGCTTCACTTATCCGTTGGCTGAAAATACTATATTAACAAACCTAGAAATGCCTATTTACATGTATTTCCAGGGTGTACTACCTGGCAGTAGAGTCCGGTGTAACCCTGCGGGCATGTGCACTTGTACGTCCCGTAGCTGTCCTGGCAGGTGCCACCATTCAAGCAGGGCTTGGAGTCGCACTCGTTGATGTCGTGCTCACAGTAGATGCCGGTGAAGCCGGGCGGGCACATGCAGGTGAAGGTGTTGATGCCATCCATGCAGGTCCCCCCATTGAAGCAGGAGCTGAGGGGGAGGGAGGGAAAAGAAGCCAGCTCAACAGCTGTACACCTTCAGCTCGAGCCCGAGCTGAAAAATGCTCTATTCTGTTTCCACCAACTGCAGGAGGACCCCCGTGTCTATGGGAATCGGTATCTGCAATTTCACTTATCTGTGGTCTGAAAATACTAAAAATATTAAAAGGAAAAAAAAACTAGAAATACATATTTTTTTCGTGATGCATTTACCAGATTTCTCCACTAGAGGGAACCAGAGACCATACTGCAGAGGTCCCCAACCCCTGGTCCGCGGCCCGGTGCCAGTCCGTGGCCTGAGCCGGACCGGGCTGCAGAGACAGACCTCCCACCCCGCATGCACTCACCCCCGGCACAGCTGATTCCCATAGTCAGCCCCCACCCCCCATCCCCACCAAGGATAATGACCCAAAAAATGCAGCCTGCTGGCTATGTCTCCACAAGTCAACGAGGAGCAGGGCTTTTGTAGAGTTCATGGCTCTTAACTACTCCCTCACATCGTTTGTGTCCTACAAAAAGGGAGAGCTGGCAACCCCCCCCCCCCCCGTTCCTGGAAAAGCCAGTTCCTCTCCCAGTGGGCGTGAGGGTTGCAGAAGGAGCAGGGAAGCCCAGGGGTTGGGAGGGGAGGAGAGATGGGATCACAGTCCCTGTGGATCAGGGAGTTCAGGGGCGTCGACCCTGCGCCTCCCCCGCTCGTGCGACAGCCCTGGTCAGGGGGCTGAGCATCTCCAGAAGGAGAGCAAGTCCCCGCTGGGCTTCTCCGGGGCCCAAGACGGACCTTTCGGTGCAGTCCGGGGTGTTGTGTTCGCAGTGGATCCCGCTGAAGCCGGAGGGGCAAGTGCAGGTGTAGCTGTTGACGCAGTCGGTGCAGTTGGCCCCGTTCTGGCAGGGGCTGCTGGCGCACTCGTCCACGTCCTCCTCGCACCTGGAGCCCTGGAAACCCGCCAGGCAGTCGCAGAAGAAGCGGTTGACGCCGTCCGTGCAGGAGCCGCCATTGTGACAGGGATCTGAGGGGACCGAAAGGAGGGCAGGATGGGATCGCCTTCCAGAGAGCCAGAACAGCCCCTGCCGGATCCTGCTCCCCCCGCCCCCCCCCCCCCTTGTTTGCTGGGTTCAGAGGATCCTCCAGGTGATGGTTTGGAGGGTCATCGGAACCCACCCAAGGAGGGGCTCCCCACCTTGGCCTCTCCCCGTTGGTTCTTGGACTACAACTCCCAGAAGCCTTCGCCACCCGCTGTGCCGGCCGGGCCTTCTGGGAGTTGCAGTCCAAGAACATTTGGGGACCCCAAGGTTGGGGAACCCCTGGTTTAGAAGACGCCTCCATCCGCACCCTTAAGTCCTCCCCTTCCTGGCAGACGGGGATAAAAAGCCACGCCTTGAGCGGAACGGACTCTCGTACGGCATCCGGACCGCTTTGCATCGCTTACTGGGCTGGCAGTTGTCGATGTCGGTTTCGCAGCTGTGGCCCGTGAATCCGGGCCTGCAGAGGCACCCGTAGCCCCCGTCTGTATTCTGACAGGTGGCACCGTTGCGGCAGGGGCTCTTCACGCACTCGTTGATGTCAATCTCGCAGGTCTGGCCTGAAAAGTCAAGTTCGACAAATCCGTTCGTCTGTCCGGCAAAGGCAAAAAACTTCTTCTTCTCCTGTATTTTTTTTTTTAAACCAAGCCTCTCTCTGTCTCTCTTGACACCCTTTATTTATCTCTTCCTTTTAAATTTCTACCCCCAATGTTCCATGAATCACACCCAGCTCTAAGGAATACATTTCCCTTAATTATATTTTAAAGTAGCGGGGGGGGGGGGGAAACGGTCAAATGAAAGAACGAGAAAACCACGGATTTAGACGTGGAGTTAAAACTTCAGGAAAAAGCAGAGAAAAACTCCCAGAGATACAGTAAGACCCCCTTATCCGCGGGTTCAGTATCCGCTGACTCCCTTATCCACAGACTGAAAATATTAAAAGAAAAATCCTAGAAATGAGCTCCTTAGAGAAAAGTGAAATTTACAGCAAAAAAAAAAGACACCACCGGAGGGTCTCTCTGGAGCCTGTCGATCCTCAGCCCACCCCGCCAAAATTACCTTGCCACCCTGAAGGGCAGATGCACATGAAACTCTTGTAATCCTCCGACTCGACGCATTCACCGCCGTTCTTGCAGGGACCATCCGCGCAAGGCGCCAGCACCTCCCGGCAGGTGGGCCCTGGAGTTTGGAGGAGCAAAAGGGACCACTTGAGCCTCGCCGGGTGGCCCAGCTCAACCGCACGATGGGAGCAAGGGGATGATGGCACTTTTTGCCACGCGACCAAGGAGCCCCGGGTTGCTTCCGGGGCATGGGTGTGCCGCTCCCTCCGAGGCCTTGCGGGGAGGGCTGGGTCAGGATCCGTCCCCATTCCCACACATTTTCCCCGGGGTTTAGCCCCCCAGGGTCCCCCACCCTTCAAGAGCAGCATTGGCCCCATGGCCCCCTCCCAAGACGTTTCCTTTTCAGGGAAGGAACTTTTCCACGCAGAGCGTCGTTTGGGGAAAAGGCCAGGTTTCCGAAGACAACGAATTTCACATATTTGCATTCAGGAACGATTCAGCCGACACACACACACACACCCCAAAAAGAACGTATCTTTGAAAGGGGGGAAACCGGGTTTTGACGGGTGTTTCTCTTCTTCTGCCCCTGGTCCTGCCCTTGCACCCGGGTCCAACAGGTTTTCCTGTTGACAAAACCGCCTACATTCCCACATAACGTTATCTCCTCGGCCAGTCCGTGTCACCCAAAGGCCTCGTCTGTTTTCCAGAGCCTACGGCCCCTCGTGTTCCCCGCTTTTCTTCCATGGCAACCGGCGAGGGCAGGAAAGAAGTCACCGCTTCCTTCAATTGTGCGCCGTTGCCATTTTGTGCAGCGAAAGGAAGCCGGAAACGGGAGGAAGGGAACCGGCTCAGCAGAAATCCTAACCCCTGAAAGCGGGCGGGCGGCGAAGCCGCTGATCTTCCCAGAGCACATCCTTCCGAAAGGGCTGTCAGTGGGGCAAACTGGGTTATTTGCAGAAGGGGAGCTGGGCCAAAAGACGGCCACCGCTTCCATTCAGTATTTTCTTACACCACGCCAGGCTGGGGAACCGGGTGGACAATTCCTCTCCAGTTCTAACGAACCACCTTCCCCGTTGGCCGGAAAAACAGAGAACGATCGCACCCTGATAGGACTGCAACGGTCGGGGCTCCACTCGGTGGAACGATGGGATGTGTAGTTTGGGGAGGAACTCTTGACGGCTCTGCTGGACACCCGCAGGAACGACCGCAGGCCATCCCAAATCTCTCCCTGAGCCACAGATTGTGCTAGCAGGGATCAGGGCCCTGGAACGCCTGCAAGGGTGGAGCGTGGAGACCTGCAGCCATCCACCCATTCATCCATCCATCCAATCATGAACCCACGGAAGAAAGACTGCAAGCTTTGGGTGGGCGCTGGCGGTCCCCTTACCGGTGTAGGGTGGAAGGCAGTTGCACTGGTAGCGAGCCACGTCATCGATGCAAGTCCCGTGGTTCAAGCAAGGGTTGGAAGCGCACTCGTTGATGTTGGTCTGGCAGTTGGGACCTAGAGCAGGGGAGGCACTCCGGGTCAAACCCCAGCCAGCGGGCCCAAGCTGGATTATGACCCAAGTGGGTTGCAAAGATCAACCGTTCGACACACCTCGATGGGTCAAGTCCAATGACCTCCAAGGTGGGGAGAAATAGGAAATAACAGACTCCGAAAGGACATTATTATTTAATTATTTGTTCTGCAGAATGGGGGGCACGCATGGGCTGAAACCCAAACAGGGTGTCTCGGACATTACAGATGTGCGCTAGCGTTTATCTTCCCTACTAAGCCATGTATCGCTGACCGTACCTGCATTCCTCATCTGGCTAAGTACAGCTGATTTCTGCCCTCTCATGTTTAGGTTCTGCTCTTCTGCCCTCTCACGTTTAGGTTCCCAACCTTTCCTGGGCCACCCCGTCCTTGTTTTCCTTAATTCTTTCAACCACATATTCAACACCTTCCTTTCTTTGCATGAATAAAACTCAGGGCTTGATCGGGAAGATTTCTATGACATGTCATTTTTTTTCTGCAGCCTATGTTTGAACTTAGAAGTGGGTTTGGACCTGTTTATGAGTCATCCGGTGAGAAAGGCCAGATGGCTCATAAGCATGTTTAAACTTACATGTGGGTTCAAGTATAGGTTGCAGAAAAAGTGTGACACGTCATAGAAATCTCCCCCTCTTTCTAAGTTTCTTAATATCTAACCCAGTACAAAATGGTTCTATTTATACTAAGCAAGGCTAGGTATAAGCAGGATCGAGTATAAAGTCTTCTACACCATGATCACCCTCACCCAACCTTTCACCTGCAACGGGACGGCTGCCCAATGGGACCAAACACTTACAGGGTGCTTTCAGGGAGCTTCACGTATGCCAGCCAAGAGGTCTCCGGGACGGGCCCGCACTGGTGCCTCCGGATTCTCACGGCACAGTTTCACAGGGAGGGCCATTCCTAATTTGTTAATTAAAAGCCTTTCCCCACTATGGTCCTCACAATGCGTTGAAAGCGATGATGGACGACGGATAAAACCACTCTCTCGGGTTGGGTCGGTTCTCCAGCAGGACCTACGCCAAAAGGGGCCCCAATCCCTTCTCCCCCGGGGTGCACTCACCACTGAATCCTTCCCGGCAGGTACAGATGTAGCCGCTCGTCATGTCTTTGCAGGTGCCGCCGTTCGTACAAGGGTTGGATTCGCACTCGTTGTTGTTGACGTCGCAGTGGCTCCCGCTCCAGCCTGGGTCACAGTCGCATTTGTAACTTTGATCGGGAGAGGGAAAGAGAAGGGCGCCCGTGAGCGAGGCGCACAGGGGCTCGGCTCGGATCCGAGAAGATCCAGAACTCGCAACCTCAGACAGAAAACCCGACTTGCTCCTTCGGGGACTCCCGTCGACCCCACACGTCCGCCGCTCGGGGACGGGGGCCATTCCCTCTGCCCGAAAGCCCCTCTCCCTTTCAGACCTTGTCCCTCCCAGGCAGAAGGCCCCAAAGCACAGGGCCTGAGGTTCGATCCCGTCCACTGCGGGACGTCCCGGAGCATCCTTCGCCCCGAACCCCTAAAGGCTTACCCATTCAGCCCATCGTTGCACCTCCCATGGATGCACGGGTTGCTGTTGCACTCGTTCACTTCCGAAAGGCACATGGCATCGTGGTAGCCCTCGGGGCAGAGGCACGTGAAGCCGTTGACACCGTCCTGGCAGGTGCCTCCGTTGTGGCAAGGGTCGCTGGCACACTCGTCCACGTTGACGTTGCACATCTTCCCTGCAGGAAAGGAAGAGGGCGGCCAACAGGGCATCAGCCAAGGGGCCGCCACGCACACGGGAATTTCAGCCAGTCCCCAAACTGGGCATGCTTCGCTTTGAGAGAAGACGACGGAGGGGAGACAGGAGAGCCCTCTTAAAAGACTCGAACGGCTGTCCCTCCAGAGCAAGGGCAGGATCTGTCCTCGATCCTCCCAGAGCGCAGGACATGTCATCACGGGCTCAAGCGAGAGGAAGCCAGATTTCGGCTGAATAGCGGGGAAAAAACTTCTTAATTGTTAGAGCAGTACGGCAAGGGATGCCATGGCCTCGGGAGGAGGTGAGCGCTCCAAGGCTGGAGGCTTTCGAGAGAAAGTGGGACCACCGTCTTTATCGGATCCGCTGTGACGTGGATTCCCGCCTTGAGCAGGAGGTTAGACCCAATGGCCTTGTAAGGCCCCTTCCAACTCCATCGTTGTGTGATTCTACAGCTGCAGATCACAACTCGGGTCACACTCGGGTTCCTGCTCAGCTCCCTCCCACGTGCCTTCTCACCTGCGTATCCCGGCTCACAGGCGCACTCGTAGCCGTTGATTTTGTCAATACATTTGCCGTAATCACAAGGACTGCTGGCACAGTCGTCCAGGTTGATTTCGCAGTTGGGTCCTTTCGAAAGAAAACCAAAGGAATAAAAGGTGGGTTATAAACCCACACAAACACACACACACTTCTCAAGCTTAAGCTGGAAATATATTGGGGAGCACCAGGGGGGGATATGTATGTTATATTTCGTGGATTGTTTTTTTTTGTTCCGTTGATATGTTAGTTGAATTTTCTTTCTGATGTCCTGTTTTTGGTTGTTTTCTTATTTTCATGTTGTTGTGTTTTTTTTAAAGCTGCAAAGACAGGGTGGAAAGCGGACTGAAATCTTAGGAAGTTCCATGAAAAGCGGCACAGGAGTTCGGACGGCGGGACTTCGGTGCTGCGGCTGAGCTGCATGCCGCGTCCAGCAGCTAGGGAAAGTCAAAACAAATCTGACCGAGCCTTCGGAAAAGAGATAAAGGTGCCTAAGGGTGTTCGGTCTAGGCTTCAGAATCTGCACTGCCAGGGCATAGCCTTTTATACGGCACAGACGCGCATATAAACACGCTACGTTTTATACGACATGCTCGCCAATGACCCTTAAGCAGCAGCTTCTTGCACACTGAACCACGGAAGCCCCAAACCCGCCACACCCGTTGTGCCGGCCACACAGCCTCGGCAAAGTGGGGCTACTCCGGATGCCCATGCCGTGGCGGGTCTCACCTGTGGTCCCTTTGAGGCAGAGGCAGCTGTAGGCATTGTTTCGGTCTTGGCAGGTCCCGCCGTTCTTGCAAGGCAGGCTTTGGCACTCGTTGATGTTAATGTCGCATCGGTGGCCGGTGTAGCCCGGCTGGCAGAGACAAGCGAAGCTGGCGATGCCATCCTGGCAGGTGCCATAGTGGCAAGGATCCGGGTCACATTCGTCAATGTCAGTCTCGCAGTGCGGGCCGGAAAAGCCTGGAGCAGGAAAGAGGGTGGAC
Source organism: Intellagama lesueurii (assembly GCA_037013535.1). NCBI lineage: Eukaryota > Metazoa > Chordata > Lepidosauria > Squamata > Agamidae > Intellagama > Intellagama lesueurii. The sequence continues at coordinate 906,012 of JBAJHW010000017.1, read as the reverse complement.
ATCAGAAGGACAGCGTTGTACAATGAGCAGAGCTGCTGGGTGGTTCAGTGGTTTAGGCGTCTGGTTGCAGAGCCAGAGGTTCAGAGTTCGATTCCCCCGCTGGGCCTCCCTAACAGGGGCTGGACTTGATGACCTATAGGGTCCATTCCAGCTCTGCAATTTTAAGATGATGATGATGTAAACCCCTGAATGTGTGTCCTGCCATCTGGGATGATCAAAAACAGATTCTGATCCTCCCTATGTCAAGTCTTGGAAAAAGGCTTCTCCTCTCTCCCTACAGACTCTGAGCCCCCCCCCCCCCCCGCAGACAACGCTGAGCGTAGCCGCTCCCTAAAATGAAGGGAGCAGCCGAGGCCACATGGAGATTTCGTAGAGTGATCAGAACTGCATTTCCGAAGAGGAACCTGGAGGTGTTGAGCACTCCTAACGAGCCTAAGGAAAACGACTTGCAACTCAAGCCATTCCTATGATGCCTTGAGTCCGCTTCAACCCTGCCTTGAGCCGGGGGGGGGGGGTTGGACTCGATGGCCTTTGGGGGCCCTTCCAGGCTCATTCTTCTAGGATTCTATGGGTTGGCTGCTCCACAGCATCCCCCATGGCCACGCCAGGCCACGTCTACCAAGAAGCCAGGCCAGGCCACGTCCACCATGCAACGTCCACCAAGAAGCCAGGCCCAGATGTTCCACCAAACACACCTGTGGATTGGCTCACCCCTCCTTCCTTGGCAGCTACAGAAGGGAAGGGACGGGGACGAACACACCGCCACAGGGACCACGGATGGTGTCGCCATGGTGGTGGCCTCACCCTTGGAAGAAATCGCCCTGCCTGCGGAAAAGAGCTCAGCTTTGTCCCCGGAGGGAACAAAGGCTCCCTTCGGACGAGCAAAGGGGTCCCTCTTCTCCCTTCGCCGAAGGCTAGGGCCGGCCTCTTGTCTCCGCCCGCCGGCACACCGCTCGGATAGGCTGGCTGAGGATGCCAACAGGCAGGGAGGGGTCGGGGCGGGCGGCTGGCCTCGCCGAGGGATAATAGCAGCCCCCATCGTCCCCCCGTCCTCCAGCCACTGAGAAGCGCCGGACGGAGGGGGGGGGGGAGAGAGAGGACAAAAGCGGGGAGCAGTGGAAGGAGGACAAAGTGAGGCTTTGACGGCACATCCCTCCCCTCGCCATGAAATCCACACATCACAGCTTTTCATCGCAGCTCCCGCCCGGCCAGGACCCTCATTAGAGTCTGTTCAGCTGGAAGATTTCTGGCGGGAGACTCCTTCACAAAAGCCCCACTGTTGGCGGCCGGGGGGGGGGGGTGGCCCCGTTGGCGTCCGGTTTTTGTCCAGGCGCTCCTCCAGTTTCACTCCTCTCTCTCTCTCACGCGCGCACATGCGCGCACCCAACCCTGTGCCTCGGGAGACGAAGCCGGACGGGTTTTGTTCTTCCTCTTTCTCCTCCGCCTCCGAGGCGAGGGGCCGGAGGAGAGGGGAGGCTGCGAGACGCACACCCACGGAGAAAAGGAGCCCCCAACCGCCGACCCGGCCGCCCTGGGATGGAGCCAGGATGGAAGGAGAGGTGGCCTCCTCGTATCCGGTGCCACAGGCGGCCAAAGAGAGAGAAAGAAACAGGCACAGGGGGTGGGAAAAGGCAGTCCCTCTTGTGCCAAGGGTCTTCGACGCCCGTCAGCGAGAGGCGGGCATTGCACCCCTTATGAGCTTGAGCGGCTCATGGCGTGTCTACACCAGAGCAAATCCAGTCCCTTTGCAGAAGCCCTGGCTTTGCTCGCCACTTGCTCCACGGTAGGGAATCGAACCCCCAACCTCTGCAGCCATATCCCTAAACCCCTGAGCTAACCAGCTGGCTAAATTACTGAACCCTAATTTTGGATGTTGCCCATCATCAACCTCACCTTAGAACGGCAGAGCTGGAAGGGGCTCTGTAGATGATGGAGTCCAGCCGCTGTCAAGGAGGCACGATGGAAGATTTGAACTCCCCAACTTCTGGCTTCGCAGCCAGAGACCTACACCCCTGAGTGATCCAGCAAAGGGGTTTTCTGGCCACCTGACCAGGACGTTGCCACCTACCTTCTGTACATTCACACGTGTAGGCGTTGGGACCGTCCACACACTTGGCTCCATTCTTGCACGGCGTGCTGGCACATTCATCGACGTCATACTGGCACAAGTGGCCGTTAAAACCTGCCGGAGAGCAGAAGGGGGGGGGGGGAAGGAAAGGGCTTAAGTTCCAGGATCTGCTCCATCTCTGGCCCGTGGCCCAAGATGCCCCCACCCGCCAATAAACCCGAGACCCTTCAGGGGACTTGAATACAAGGCACTGTTTCCCGACAAATAGCAAAGACTCCTCCGTGTAAGCAGAGAAACGCACGCCTTTGCCCAAGTCACCTTCGGCGAGCAGGGAAATCCTCCTGGCGATTAAAAGAAAACTAGATGAGGTGGTTGAGTTCCTCCCAAACTGACTAATAGAGCCGGGGGGGACGGGGACGGACGGACACTGCCATGGTTGTGAAAACCCCTAGCTTTGAAGGAGGGGTATGCGCACCTTGGAAAGAAAACCGAGTGAAACACTACACCGAATATTTCCAAGACGTCATTGTATCCTTGTGCTCTCTCTTACAAACATTTTCTGCCCAAGGACACAATGTCAGCTCAGATGCCCCCCGTTACACACAATTTTTGCTGCTGACAAACTGGGGGGGGGAAAGAAGGATCACAACCACCACAGGAGCAGCAAGGAACAGCCTGCCTCCCGGAGCAATGCCCTAAAAATGTCAAGAAATGTGAAATGCGCATTCACGGAGGGGGCCGGCTGCTCCGCGTTGCCCAGACTCCCCCCCCCCTTTCCTCTGGGAGCCTTCGGCAGAGGCATGGAAAAGTGTGCCCCACATCTCTGGTTGCCTGGCCCCCTTTTCAGTTGCTCCACTTGGCCCAATGCCCAGAGCGACAGCCCTCCAGCGGGAGCTTTTCTCCTCCTGAGTGACACAAGGAGTTTTTCGGCGCTGGGAAGCACTACTGCAGAAATCACAATGCGCAGGCACATCCGCACGCAAACACACACACACACACACACACACACTTCCTCGAAGACCCGCAAGTGTTGTCTAGCTGTGTTTTGCAGGCTGCTTCTCCAGTTTTATCTGGCACTCAGTAAAACTCGAAAACAAAAGTGTGCAATTTTCTGAACCGCACAAGAACTCGGTCCACAGCCTAAAGCAGACGAACCGTCATCGAAAGCTAGCTGTCTGTGGTTTGCTTGACTTTTTTTTTTTTTAAGTGGTCTAATAAACCTGTGTTGGTATGGCTTTTGGAGACCCACACGGCCCTTTGCTAATTTTTGCAAAACAAAACTTGGGAGTCTTTCCGCCTGCAGTGGACTGAGACACACCCACCCACCCCTTAAGCAATTCCTTCCCGGCTCCCTCGTGCAACCCTTCCCCATCAGGAGACACCAAAAGAAGTTGAAGAAACAGCATGCCGATGCAGACCATATGCACATTTAAGGGCCGTGAGGTTTGGACCCTCATTGCCGGCACCGCTGAGTTGCTAAATGAAACTCCCCGAGCGATTTCCTACGAAGGCATGGGCAAAATCTCCCATATTTGTGCCGTTTCTGGATTCTGTCCAACTGGTTTTCCGTCCGGTGGAGTTTTACCAGGCCTCGCTCTCCATCGCCATGGCAACCGCTGCCTGGGATTCTGAATGAGCCAAGGCGCCCGGGCTCTGAGAACATCTTATTTACATCTCCCGAGGAGCCCTGGCCTCTCCAACTTCAAAAAACTTTGTTTGGCGGCTTAGCCAGCCTTCTCCCGGTCTCCTGCCATATCCCATGGGCTTTGACGCCTTTTTGAAATCCGCCTCGGCCCCTCCACCCTGCAACTTCCCGAACTTGGGGAGGGGGCCCTTTTCAAGTGCAAAGCTGCTTGGCTGGAGTTATTTAAATGGGCCCTCGGTCTGCCCCTCGCTCCCTCTCCCCTCTCCCTCCCTAAACCCCTGCGTCCAGACAGAAGGGAAGCAGAATTTATCTTGAAGGTCTCCCTTTACGCCAAATGCTTCCAGGATGAGGAGGGGCGTGTGCGTCCCCCGTCCCAAGTTGTTCACAAGTTGGGAAAAGTTTTGAAAGAGAGGCAAAGCAATGCCCACCCATATGCATTTTTTTTTCCGACTGCAAAGGGTCGGTCCCAGCCCCACGGCACAGACCCTCAGCAAGGCAACGGCCCCCGGCCCCACTTCCGTCGGCATGCCCAAAGAAGCCGCTGATCTGCAGAGGTATGATTCTCTCACACGCCGCCTAGGTGGAGGGCATCATAGATAGGCGAATTAGTGGATACTGAGTCCGCGGATAAGAGAGTCCTAGAAGGGTCTGGCTGTGGAACCAAACCAGCTGGAGTCCCACTGAGCGTGGTGGACACCATGGCAATGCCCACCCCTCCCTGCGGTGCCCAGAGGTGTACCCACTGTGAACACAGAGGACTTGTGTAGCCCCCATGAGCAGCACCCTGGCAGCTTTTCCGAGGGAGACCCAAAGGATCCCCCCAAACCGTAAGTGTTAACTCCCACACCCCAAATATTCCCTCTCCCTCTCAATTTCTCTCTCTCTCTCCTGAATTTGCAGAAGCCTATCAAGCGGAGAAGGCACGTTCTCCCCCAGGCGCCCCCTTGGAGTGGGCTTAAATCCATCAGCCAAGCCTTGCCTGCGGGCGGAGGATTAACTTCATCCCTTTTCCCACTACAAAGACGGAGCCGAAGGCAAAGACGATCGATGCTCTTACCGATGGGGCACTCGCAGGAAAACTCGTTGATCTTGTCCACGCACTTCCCGTTGTGGAGGCAAGGGCTGCTGGCGCATTCGTCCGTGTTGATTTCGCAGTAGACCCCTTCGTACCCTGCAGGAGGAGGAGGAGGAGAGGTGGAAACAAGGTGAATTCCTCCCTGCGTGCTAGGAAAACATGCGCGCACCCAGGACAGCATTGGTCTGTCCCTGGATCATGGGCTAAGCAGCTCCACCGGTCTTGGCGACCTCCGGCTCTGAATAAGACTCTCCCCCCAAAAAAGGCAGCCGAGCGCCAACTGGCCCTTCTAGGTGGTAAGGAAAGATCTTCCCCGGGACTCTAAATATATATCCACAGGGTTGCTTTTGCGTTGTTTTCCGCTTCTGTTTTCGCGACTCCTTGGTTTCTGTAGGGCAACCCGCCATAGTCAACCCCTGTCAGCAAATCACCCGGGAAATAATTCTCTCAAATGGGGAGAAATAAAGGAATCAAATAAAATAACAAATGGGCCGCCTTTAAGCTTCTAAGTTTGGATAGATGGATTCATTTTTGCGGATATTGTCAGCCGCGTTTGTACGTTTTTCGGTTGAGAGGCAGGGTAAACCGATCTGTACCGAAGCAGGGTCTTACCTGGCATGCAAATGCAATGGAAGACACCAATCTGGTCCAGGCAGGTGGCATCGTTTTGGCAAGGGTTAGAAGAGCACTCGTTGACGTCAATCTCACAGCGCGGCCCCGAGTAGCCCTGTTGGCACTGGCACTGGAAGGAGCCCTCCGTGTTGATGCACTTCCCAGCGTGCTCACAAGGGTTGGCGCCTAAGAAATTGGAGGTGGAGGGAAAACGTCAGCGCGATCATGCCCGCTGGAAGCTACGGTTCAGGGCCACTAGATCTCTCTCTGTTAAATGGAAAAGCAGCGATGGGAGACGGCCAGTGTCCTCAGAAAAGCCAGGATGGGGAAAAGTATTAAACACTAATTAGCTCTTTCTGCGTCTATTCGGTCTGTCACCAGATCCATTAAATCAATTCAAATCAATCCATCAACTGGAATCGACTTAATGGAGCTGGTGACAGACCAAAGAAACAGAGAAGGAGTTAATTAGCGTTGAATAAGCATGCCCTTGAAGAGGTATGATAGGCTGAAACGCGTTGGGCATTTTCCACTGAAATAAAGAACGCCTATCAATTCTACATCCTGGGACTGTGGTTCCCCTTCTTTTTGACCTAAGATTTCAGTGGACGGACCAGTGCTTGTCATTACTGACATGGGTGGACTCGCCTGCTAAGGGCCACGGCTCCCTTCCTGTACCTTCCTCCCTTACCCTGCTTTCAGCCCATCTTCTCTTCACGCCCCACCCTCTCGGTCCATGAGTCAACTGGCCGGAACCCATTCCCGCTGGTTCCTCTCGCTCCCTCACCGAGATCCCGCCTGAACCCCCAGAGGCTCAAGACCGAGGGCTTACCCAGCGAGCACTCGTCCACATCTTGGGTGCAGTCGGGCCCCATGTAGCCGGAGGGGCAGGTGCAGATGGCTTTTCCGGTGACCGGGTTGGTGTCGCAGTTGGAGCCTTCGTTGCAGGGGTTGCTGATGCATGCATCGTTGAGATGGCACAGCAATCCTGTGGGGAGACGAGCGGAGGACTTGAAAGGGGTGCTCTTTGCTCCTCTGGACGTGGCTCTCCCCGAAACGCCCGAAGCAAGATGCCCTGGCTCCAGCCACCCACAAGAGACGGGACCCTCCCGACACCCCCCTCTTGCTTGGAAGGAAAGCATGACCTCTCCACTGAAGGCATGCTTCCCGATCCATGGCCGTGCCGAGCGAGACCTGGCTGACGTTCGCTCCGTGACCACCCCATGACCTTGGAGATCGCTTGAGGTCAGGGGGGTCCTTCCAGCCTCCAGGCTACCCCCTGTTGAGAAGCCGGAACACCCTCTTGCGTTTCCTGCAGTCCCTCCGTGGCTTCTTCCCCCACGGTGCCCCGTCCACCCCTTGACTCGCACCTGTCTGCCCGTGCGGGCACTCGCAGTAGAAAGAGGCCACCCGGTCGTGGCAGGTGGCGCCCATGAAGCAGGCGGCGCTGGCGCAGTCGTCGATGTTCTCACTGCAGTCTTCTCCGGTCCAGCCGTTGACGCAGACGCAGTTGTAGCCCCCGTGGGTGTTGTGGCAAGTGCCACCGTTTTGGCAGGCGTTGGGGATCAGCTGGCACTCGTCCACATCCTCCGTGCAGTACTGGCCTGGGAGAGGTTGGAGAAAGCCGTGAGGGCCAGATCCTGCTGCTAGGGTTGCAACCTAAGGAACAGGTCAGTGGTGTCCATGGAAGGCACCCTCTGGATCATCCAGTCCAGCAGCCCCGGTCAAGGAGGCCCAGTTGGGGGAATCGAACTCCCAACCTCTGGTTCCGTAGCCAGAGACCTCAACCCCTGAGCGATCCAGCAGTTCTAAGATTATGATGATGAACTGCCACTCAGCCACAACAACTCAGAAATAAACAGTAACCTGGCCATTGGTTCATGCCACCTTCAAGTCCACTCTGCTAGAGCCAGTCCCAACATTGCACGGCATAAAGCCATACCGCAGAGAAACCATACAGAACCAAAGATCAAATCCAAATGCTAATCCCAACGAGACCGGACTCAATGGCTGAATGGTCAAGGCAACCCTTACGTAAGCCCCAGGGATTCAATGGGTCTACTCTGATGGGATAAGCATTTGGATTTAAGCTTTCTGATATGAGCTTTTTAACATCTAAGCCCCGAACATTCAGGTTCAGCTTCAAAGATAATATTACGGTTTCGGGCTTCAGATGTTGGCCAACAGAAAGGACGAGGTAGAATCCAGGAACTCATAATTTGTGAAATTCTACGTACGTAAAAACTCCTCTCCTTAGGTGCTCTGCTTAAAGTGAGAAGGGCAGCATTTTGGGGGGGTGCTGGAAGGCACCTTCCCAGTTTCAGGTCCTCTCTCCAAAGCCCCCGCTTACCTGTCCATTCAGGCAGGCACTGGCAGTTGTAGGTGTTCACTCCATCGACACAAGTGCCTCCGTTCTTACAACTGTTCCCTGGGCAATCGTCAATGTTTTCCTCACAGTTCTGACCAGCAAAACCTTGTCAGTTGGAGAGCAAGAGAAAGGGAGAGGGAGGGAGAGAACAGACCTACTTTAGCCCCATGATTAACCCCTCTAACCATGGGTGAACACAGTGGGGCCTGCAGCTGGGGTAACACAGAGCAGAGCACCACAAGTTGTAACCAGCATGGCTCAAGTTTAATCTTCAGCCGTTCCCCGGGTACAAAAGCCCCGGGAGGCTGGTGAGGTGGAAAGACCCATCTCCGCCTGAGACAAGCGGCCAGCCAGAATACAGAAGCCCCCCAAACTTGGGAAAGCCAAGTCCCCCCTGCTGAGCTCAAAGGCCGCTGGAAGAGCTGCTCCTAGGTGATGCTGCTTAAGCCGCTCTGAAATGTTTTAAGGAGAAAGGCAGGGTAAAAATATTTTGGATGGATGGATGGATGGATGGATGGATGGATGGATGGATGGATGGATGGATGGATGGATGGATGGATGGATGGATGGATGGATGGATGGATGGATGGATGGATGGATGGGTGAAGATGATCAGTTGCTGCTTTTTGTTTCCTCCTTCTTTTCTATGACAAGCCAAGCCATGGTTTGACAAACACTATCATCCTTCTAGCCAGCCCGAGCAATTTGAGAAGGGACTGCCCCACAACGGTAGAAGTCTCAGATAAGATTTGCTGGCAGTTGAGATGGAAAATTAAAAAAAACAGAGGACTTCATTCTGAAGAGCCCGGCACACCAAGCACTCCCACGCTCTTATCGTGAGAAGTGACTTTTCCACCCCAGAGGCAGGATAAGGTAACATCACTGTCCAGGAAACCCACAGGGCAGGACGGGGCGGCCCTGGCCATCACACGGCACAAGAAGCGGCCAGGTGCGGGGGCGCAGGATGGGGGCTCGAGTCATAGGACTCGCGGTCAAGTCAGAGTTAAGTCAGACTTGATTTGAACTCGACTCGGTTGTGTTTTTTTCCAATGACTCGACTCGCGGCTTGGAACACACCCACCCCTTTTTCTGGGGGGAAAAACATTATTTTTAATAGGGACTTGGACTTGAGGCTTGGGAAAAGAATTGCCAGCAAACCCACCCCCCTGCCTCTTAAAGGAATGCGTTTCTGGAGATGTAACATCTGGGCACCATGGAACAGACCAAGCCACTGGCAGACAAGAGGGAAGATGAATGTCCCACGATGGGGTTGAGGCTCTTCCCTCCCTCCGTCCTCTGTGGGCAGCGGGCAAAATAATGGAACAAAGGAATCGACCAGGGGAGCCCAAGGGGGTGGGGAGGAAATTGACCCACTTCTGCAGACATGGGCACCCCCTAGTTACTTCCCTTGGCTCTCCTGCCTCTTCCAAAGGCACTGCCTGGGACCTGCCAGTTCTGATGGGCTGCCATTTCTCTACCTAGGCTGAAGCGGGCATCGAGGAGGAGGGAAGGAGAGCAGGAGGGAGGACGGTAGGAAGGTGGGCTTTGGGGAGGAATCCGTGGCAACAGCAGCGAGGACCCTTTCCTTCCTTCCTGCCCCTTCAAGGGGCAGCCTTGTTCTGCCCCACAGCAGCAGCGCCGGCCATGGGACCCAAAGGCACATCATGGCTCAAGCGGCTTGCTTTCTGCTCCTCAAACCACCTAGGAAGAAACCGGTCAGGTTCTTGGAAGGGAGAGATGAACAGCCCCCCCCCCCCCCCGAAAACCGTCCGTACCTGGAAGACAGGTGCATTCGTAAGTGGTGTCTCCGGTCTGGCGGCAGGTGCCTCCGTTTTGGCAACGGGAAGGGTTGCACGGCACGTAGAGGTGCTCGCAGTTCTGGCCCGTGTAGGCTTGCCTGCAGTGGCACTGGTAGGACCCGATCTCGTTGACGCAGGTCCCGCCGTTCTTGCAGGTCAGGGGGTTGCGGCTGCACTCGTTGATGTCCTCTTTGCAGGTGGCGCCGTGGAACCCCGCGGTGCACTTGCACACGTAGCTCGACTCGAAAGGCACGCACTGGCCGCCGTTGGCACAGGGGTTGGAGGCACACGGGTTGGCCTGTTGGCACGTCTTGCCTGGAGATCAAACACAGAGGACGCCCCCCGTGAATGGAAAATTCCCCGTCCCACGAGACGCCCCGGGTGACCAGGCTGGAAAGCCAGAGATGGATCCAGACCATTTGAATGCACTGAGGTCTCCGCTCCCGGTTGTGGTTTTTTTAAAGTCACAACGGTCAGCTGGACAGCGACGGTTCCAGCCGAGAACACTGGGCAGGATTCTGCTGGGGCGACCGAGGCTCTTTCAATGTGCTTGCCCGGCCACTAAAGTGGGCACTTGACACCGTTCAGAGTCTCCGGTCTTCTCTGCACAGAAAGCGTGTCTGGTCTGCCAGGTTTATTGATTTATTTTATTTAAAATATTTTTCTACCCCGCCTTTCTCCTGAAAAAGGACCCATTATTGCAGCCACAAAAAAGCAACATGTAAAGCAAAAACAATGACTCTACCAAGTTGGCTTGTAACATTAAACGACAATATTTAAAGCTAAGAACAGTAAGTATACAAACATTTAAAAGGGGACAGAACAACACTGCTGAGAAATGGTAAACAAAAGCAATACTAGAAACACATTCAAAGCAGGCAGACACAACAATTCATTTAAAAACATCCCACTCAGGCAGCCAGTCATTGAGGGAAAGCCTGCCAGGAGAGAAAGATCTTGGCCTGCTTGTGGAAGGAGAGCAAAGACGGGGCCCAGCCTGGCCTCCAGTGGCAGGGAGTTCCAGAGTCTAAAGGAGCAGCCACAGAGAAGGCCCTGCCTTGGGTCCCCATCAGACGCACCCGTGAAGGTGGTGGGACCGAGAGAAAGGCCTCTCCCGATGATCTTAACATCTGAACAGGCTCACAAAGGGAGACGCGGTCCTGGAGACAGCTTGGACCCAAGCCGCTGAAGGCTTTATAGCTTAAAACCGGCGCTCTGAATTGTGCCCGTTAATGGACTGGCAGCCAGCGGAGCTTCGGAGCAGATGTGCACCCGACAGATGTGTGGCTCAGAGGCACACGGGGATCAGTCCTCCCTTGAGGGGCAGTGTGTGTGTGTGTGTGTCTACCTTACCTGACCAGCCCGGGGAGCAAGAGCACTTGTACTCGGTCAGCGTGAGAAGGTCACAGGTTCCCCCGTTGCGACAGGGGTTGCTAAGGCACGCGTTCTCCTGAGGAGTAAGGCACAGCTTGTCGGTGTAACCCAGGCGGCACGCACAGGTGTAATCGGCGGTGTTGCCATGGACAAAGGGGTGGCAGGTGCCCGAGTTCTTGCACGGGGAACTGAGGCACGGGTTGGGCAGCTGGCACCGTTGGCCGACGAAAGAGCCCGGACATCTGAGGAGAAAAATACAGAACGGCCTGTCAGGATGAGGCCGGCAGCGTCTCTCTCTCCATAGTCCGGCAACTGAGGCTCCATATGCGGTTACTGAATAACTGAAAAGTTTTTTTACGCGGCCCTTCCCTCAGTGTTACCTACAACCGCCCTGCAGAGTAGGCCAGTACGTGATCTTCAAGCGACCACGGATGGACCGAAAGTTAAAGACCGACCCCTGGCTCACACAAGGAGCTGAAAAGTGAAGCAGGAACCCCAGGAAGGGCGTCTGTACTCAGTGGCTTTTCCAAATCCACTCTCGGCTCTCACCCAGGGATGTGTGAATGGCACACACACACACACCCCTCGCCAAGCAGTCCCTGCCCTGCGCCTCTTCGGATGTCCGATAAAGCTGGGACGTTCGTGGGTAAGCCAAAGGCGAAACCCTTTCCCCATTTCCGTTGGGCTGGATCTGTCCCCCAATGGCTTATGTCAACCAGTAGCAGAATTCGGGGGGGGGGGGGGGAGAGAGATGGCCACAAAGGGTGGGCGGCGGCACCGAGGAAAGCAGTAAAGTTGGCAGCCCCAAAGAGATGCAAACTTCCAAGTACCCTCCTTGCAAGAAGGAAGATCAGGAGAGAAAGCAGGTTTCCCCACACACACACTTTTTTTCCCCCTTTTCTTTTCTCCATCAGCATCCCCGTTCTGATGGCATTTGTCGGAGGCCGCGTGAGAATCGGCTGCCGTCTGAGGACCTTCGGAGTTAATGAGATGGCACGATCCGGGACCCAGTGAAAAGGAGGAGGGGTGGTGGAAACAAAACACAAAAAAACCCCACCACCGGGCAACACAACAAAACCAGGGCATCTGCTGGACAGACAAAAGGTTGAGGAGAGCAGGTGTGCATGTTAATGAGGGGGCAGCAGCTGCCCAAGAGCCTGAGGAGGGGGGGTCCAAGAGGGGGGCTGGGGAGAGCCCGGAGGGCCCCCCCCCCAAAACCCTCGGCTGGGGGAATTCAGCCGGCTGCCTCCGAAGCAAGCCTGTGGCTGGCGGGAGAGGAGCAGGGGTGTGGGCGGGTGTTTGTGTTCTCGCTAGCAAAGGCTTGTGGCGGGCAACCCACGGAGTGTGCGCGCGCGCTCCTTGGCCAGTTCCCTTCTAGTCCTCCGGCTGCAAACGTCCTGCTTCTCCGGGGCAAGACCTTGGAGGGCGCTTTCCTCCTTCAGGTACCTCTGTGCTCGCTCGCTCACTCTCGCTGTGTGTCCCTCTACGCATCTTCTGCCAAAAGGAACCGAGAGAGAAAGGAAAGCAAGAGGAGCCACCAAGAGGGGTCCCACCAAGGGTTCGGTTCTGGCTGCGGTCTCACCGTCCCTTGGGTTCGGACCAGCCGGGACGCACAGCCAGCCGGTGACGGCTTACCCCTCGAGCCATGTCTTGAACATCTTAAAAATCCCACCATGTACTCCGAAAAGGGTTGGGGACCCTGCACTAGCAACCAAACAATGACACATGGACACGCACTCATGCACATATGCACACACACACACTCTTTAACTGATGCTAGAAAGCGGACTGTCTTTCAAACAACCAGCTGGCGGCTTTTTCTTTTTCTTTTGCTCTGCTCTGCTCAGACAAATCCAAGGGGCACGAACGAGCCAAAGAAGTGAATCTTCCGTAGCACGGCCTCGTGCCTTTTTCTAGAACATGTGCCTCAAGTTACTCTTGTACTCAAGGCAACTGCACCCAGAAGTGTGGATGGGTTGCACCCGGAGCCAGATTTTTAAGAGATGATGACATCAATAATAATACTAATCATCATGGAGTCCAGCCCCTGGTCAAGGAGGCCCCGTGGGGGAATCGAACTCCCAACCTCTGGCTCCGCAGCCAGAAATGGGGAAAAGTAGTCACCATGAACTTAAGCCAGGGCTTAGTGGGTCTACTCTAAGCATGATTAAGACTCAATCCAGTGACAGGGGTCCAGGTGCGGCGGCAAAAAAAACCAAAACACCCCCATTCTATCATCAGGTTAAAATCATCAAATCGAAAGCAACTCCGTGTGTATCTGTGATCTGCAAAAAGCATACAATGCTTCCGTTTTTCCACATGAGAGGGCTTTTTTTTTTTTTGTGGACAGGCATAAAAACAAAGCCAAATAAAATCAGCAGGAAACTGTGGCCACGCGTGGCAAGGGAGAGAACACGCAGACACACCGCGTGAACCTAAGCTGCGAGGCAGGATGTCTGAGACGAGCCTTCATCCACCTGTGGCTACGGATTGCTAAGCCGCAGCTGAAGAAGTGAACCGTGCCCACGAAAGCTCGCGTGAAAATAAGAGCAGTTCGTCTTTAACAACGTTTTTCGTCTTCTCTGTTTTGCTTTTGTTTTGGACCGATATTGCCAACGAAGATCTTGATCGGACGAGACCAAAAGACTCCTCGATGGGAGGGACGAGAGAGAGAGAAAGGGCTGGTTTTCTGCAGAAGATCCTGAGTTTCGGAGGCTAACCGTTAACCGAGAGCCGATAAGAAAGGGGCCTTACCCCAGATACCCTGTTCTGGAAAGGCTGGCTCAGATAACGAGGCAACGAACAGCCACAATATCCTCAACCTGCCACAGCCAAGGGACGAGAGATTTCAAAAAGGGATACAAAAAAAAAATAAAACCATTATTTGTCACTCTGACAAAAATAAAAATAAACACGGAGACACTTTCTACGGACTCAAGACGTGCCCCACTGAACTGTCCGAGGGAGGTGAGCCGTTGAAAAGCCTCTGGGGTCTCAGTGCTTCCTTTTTCCCTTAATTTTGAGCCCCAAACAATTCACCCTCTCAAGAAGCGAAGACTGATGTGGAAAGCAATCTTTATGACGACAGAGACGATTGCACTTCCCCCCCCTCACGCTGTTTTCGAAAGGCGACCGATGTATCTCAACAGTAATGCGTTTAAGCCTCTGTGTGGAAGAAAAGAAAACTTTGTGGGTTTGGGGGGTTTTTTTTGCTGGCACAAAATCACGTAACAGCCAGCAGTGATATCGTCATAACCGCAGTACGTACAGGCAACGCAAGACACTCTACTTAGGTCTTCTCAGTTCATAACTTTAAAATGGGCCGGGGTTGAGCGATCCCTGTGCTCCAGCCCCCAGCCAGCCATCCGGCGGCTGCGTTTTGCACCCGCTGAAGTTTCCGGGGACTTTCCATCGGCAGCCCCACCTAGAGCGCCTTACAGTAATCCAGCCGGGGTGCTCCTCAGGCAGGCATCCCCGTTTCATTCTTCCAAGAAATTCTCAGAACGCTTAGACAAAGATTCCAACCCAAACATGGCCGTTACTTTTGGGGGAGTTCAGAAGCCCTGCGGACTTTGGGAGAGTCACCTCGGCAAAGCCGGAAGGGATTCCCCTTTAAGGAAACGACAGCATTTGGAGGACAATCCCATGTCAAAGACGGCTCAGAGTCTATTTCACAAGTGCCCCCCCCCCCCAACCCGGCTTTTCTTCCCCATACTTCAACATTTCCATTGTTTTATGGCTTTTTTTGCCATTTTAACAGCAACAGGTTTTCCTCTATAGAAACGCTGCCTCTAAACCCATCCCAAGGCAGATGTTTTGTTGACCTTTCACCCAGGATTAATTCGGAAGGTTTGCCGCTTTCTTTCAGCGCGGCCAGCTGCCATCTGCCACCTCAGGACAGATGCCATCCACACGCACACACTGCCCCGCCTCCACTTTTTTCTCCTCCCCTCTTTCCTCAAAAGGAGACCCCCCACCCTCTCCACAGTCCCAAGTTACTAAAGGATATCCCCAATATCCATGGGATGGAAAACTCCAAGAGGACTCCATCATGGAGCAAGATAAAATTTGAATTTAAGTGGAAAATCAAGCCAAGGAGGAGAAATTTTTGCAGTGTTTTGGAAAAACCAAATTTCCTTCAAGGGGCCCGAGGAGTTTCGGAGTGCCGCTCCCAAAGCCGATTTCAACATTAAAATCCGATATTAAGAAGTACTGCTGGGAAACAGCGTAGAAATCCAAGAAGCAAACGGAAGTCTTGTTGGAAACGTATTCCCGGCTAGGAATATGCGATGTCGAGAGTCTACAAAACCCCGGCGGAGGGGGAAATAAACGGGTCAGAAAAGACGGGGCTCCCCAACATGGGTATGGCCATTGTCTGGTCATTATGAAGAGACGGGAAGTGGTTGCACCCCGAGGCCCAAAAGGAGACTTCGGAAGGACGGTGACTGTGTTGCACCCTATATCTTGGGGCTCCTGACCTGCACGATGGAGAAGGTGTTGAGGCAGCTCTTTCTGACCAAGCAGCCAATCCAAACGGGACAGAGAAAAAGTCACAATATCTCTACTGGTACACCGCTCAGAGTGACCATCCGTCAGATGGGCGGTATAGAAATTGAGTAAATAAGCAAATAATGAATTCTCCTGCCCGATGGGATGGCTAACTTTGGAGCAGAAGCAAAGGACGCCGTGGGGTCTGGAATCAAGAATCCGAGTTCTCTCTTCCACTCAAGGGTTTTCAACATGTTTCCTGTCTGTGAACCTTTTCCACCTCAAACGGACTAGCCACGGGTCGACGTCAAGCAACACCTCACACCTGCAAGGGCCACCCGCTCACCCACAGAGCCCCCCCAGTGGAACCAACCTGGCACACCAAACCGAACACGTTTTGACTTCTGGGATTCACAGTTCCACCTCCTAACCCAACGAAACAACACAGAGATTGTCACTGAAATCACACAGTCTTGCCCCCGCATAGATGCACGGCCCAGCTGGCTTCTGTCACCCCACTGTAGGTCTCCTCCGAATTGTAATATTTTGGAATTATAAAGGTTCCAGATTAAAGCATGCATGGGAGAAACAAGGTCATGGTCCTTTAATTAGACTCCCCTGTGTGTGCAGAAATTAAACAGAGACCAGGAGCTGAGTTCTCCGTCGACTAATGGCATGGCCAGGTAGTCCCACGGTTGAGCGCCTGCCCCTCCCTCAAAGTCTGGGCCCTCCTGATAACAGCTATCACCTGTTCCAAGATTATGAAGTCGCTCTGCTGTTCCAGGTGCTGTTTTATGGACCGTCCACCCCGCCTCCTCTCTCCGGAGCTTAATGATTGCTTTGCCTCCCCCCCAATTCAGAGGCTCAAGGTTTACAGCCCACTGGCAAGTTAATAATAATAATAATAAAATGTGCCTCCAGCGCTGGCCTTCCCCACACAGCCCCCCCCCCCCCCCCAAGGAGAAAGTCTGGCATCACCCTTTGGCTTAAAGATTAAAAGACAACGACTTTCAGCTGGTTTTCTGCCACAAGATAAAAGATTCCAGCAGCACTTGCTAAGGAGATTTTTATAGCACTCATCAAAGGGGCTTGCCGCTCAGGAGGAATTGCCGGAAGCGCGCAGACAGAAGTCACACCAGTGAAGTAACAAGAGCGGGTGGGTGTTTTGAGGAGGTGGAGAAACATCCTCTGACTTCCAAGTTCCAAAGTGCAGGTCTTGAGAGGACGGGATAAACTCAGCTCCCAAATCCAGATGTTCATCAAATCGTAGAACCGTGGAGTTGGAAGGGGGCCTCGAAGGCCATCGAGTCCAATCCCAATCGAAGCAGATCGGGCGGACGGCGGTCCAGTTTTCTCTTAAATGAACGAGCAGCGGGGCCCACCAAAGGAGGCACAGAAGCAGGAAGTGGGGTGCATGCAGGCAGACTGCACCCCCGGCATCCTGGTCAGGAACACAAATAGCTAATAAGGGGCTCAAGAGACAGGAAGCCAGATTTAGGCTGAATATCAGGAAAAACTTCCTAACTGTTAGAGCAGTACGACAACGGAACCCATGACCTCCAGAGGTGGTGAGCGCTCCAACGCTGGAGAAAACTGGACATCCCTCTGTCTGATCTGCTCTGATTTGGATTCCTGCCTTGAGCAGGGGGTTGGACCGGATGGCCTTCGAGGCCCCTTCCAGCTCCATGATTCTAGAATTCTGTGGGTCTATATTTCTTTATCAGATGATGACACAGTCACCTATCGGCCCATCAAGGGCTCTCGCGGCAACCCTCAGTAAATCTCTGAGACTTTAAACGTGGCTAGAATAGAGCTAAAGGATTGTTCATGCCGAGAGGAGCGCCAACAGGAAAAAGGACACCAGTCTGAACAAAGCTACTTTTAGGGACTGGAGGGTAGCAGAAGGCAGGCAGCTCTTGTGTTGGTTCAGCGCAGAAATCAGAGGAGTCAGGGTTTCCTGGCTGGCGGATGGAGCAAAAACCCCACTAGCAGTGCAAGTATCCGGGCCGACCTTCCGGCTACAGCCAGCCAAGCTTGGCCAAGGCATATGCCCCGAGTCCCTTTTCTGGGCCTGGCAGAGCTTAAGGACACAGGAACCCATCTTAAGAACCAAAGAACTGGAGCCAAACTCATCATCTTCATCCCAAGTTTTTCCAAAGATATTCAGGAGATGCTCCTGGTTGGTCTCGCGTCTAGGGCAACAGGAATCAACGGTTGCTGCTTAAAATAGAGCAGCAGAGGCAAGAGCAGACAATATTCCCAGTGGACCTTGACCGTCATTGGCCACTCGCTGGTTTAAGCAAGGAAGCCGGCCCCCGGCTCAGCTCTGTGTTCCTCCAGCCAAAGCCCCTGTGTCAACATGAGGCTTTCCTGGCTGACCCCAGACAAAGGGGGGATTCACTGCCCTCAGGCATTCTTCCAGCGTCGCTCGGAGAAACCCACCTTTTATGAGGAACAGCCAGCCAGCTCCTCGGAAAGGAAAGGCCGTCTGTCAGGCGGCTGCCTTTTGACTTGGAGGCCTGCCTGAGCCCAAGGTCTTAACTTGGGTTAAAAGGTGGGCTCTGAGTTCATGCACACACAGAGTGGCTCACTCCCTTCCTTCCTCCAGGGCTACTCTGGAACAACAAATCCAGCAAGGTTGTCTTCTAGACATTATTGTTAAGCAATGCCCAGTGTCCCTCCTTGCTTCTGCCCAACCAACCACCAACTTCCAAAAAAGGGTTTTTCAAGGCACAAACAGAAAGGTAACTTGACATGTTCAGCTTCAGCACATTCTCCGCAAAATTTTAGCATAGCTGCCAAAAGTAGAGAAAAGCCTGCTTCTTGTCTCTGCTCGTAAACAGGCAAAAGCCTGCCTCTTGTCTCCAGTTGTAAACAGACAAAAACTTTCTCTTATCTCCGATTGTAAACAGACATAAACCTGCCTCGTCGCCAGTTGTAAACAGACGGAAAAACTGCCTGTTATCTCCGATCGTACACTTCCAAAAGCTGTCTCTTATCTCCGATCGTACACATACAAAAAACTGCCTCTTATCTCTGATCGTACACATACAAAAAACTGCCTCTTATCTCCGATCGTACACATCCAAAAGCTGCCTCTTATCTCCGATTGTACACATACAAAAAACTGCCTCTTATCTCCAATCGTACACATAGAAAAAACTGCCTCTTATCTCCGCTCCTTGCAGCAGCTGCCTACCCAGTTACCTGGAGAGGGTGACAAAGCATTTATTTTGGTATAGACTCCAGACAACTCGCGTGAGGTCACTTGAGAGCAGACAGAGCAAAAAACCAAACCACACCTACCCAAACCCTTTGAGGTTACAAAGAGAGTGGAGAGGGGTACAGATGCGGACCACAAATTAAAGCTCATCCAGGCCCATAACCGATCAGAGGAAGGGGAAGACGACACTCCCTGGTGCCCAGTGTCACAGGCCAGGAACTCATCCACCCAAAGCAGGGCCTTCTTCATGGTGGCACCAGCACTCTGGGACCAACCTCCGGTGTAGCTGCGCCCGGAATCCTCCTTCCCTACATTCAAAAGGCTTCTCAAACCATTATTTTTCAGAGCAATCTTTGCTTGCAATCTGGCCTGACATGTTTTTCTCTTTGTTCTGTTTGATGATAGGCCTCGCGTTCCGCGTTCAACTTGCAAATTATGCCTCTTGGAGTTTCTGTGTTATTGTTTATCTGTTTTAATTAATATACGGCGACGATGTTTTTATTTCACCATCCACCGCCCAGAATAGTGCATGGCATTCAGCCGAGGAGTACACACGTTTAAGAAACAAAGAAAGAATCCATTTCCGGTGGAGAGTCGAATGCTAGCCAGTAGCCTTTTGGGGGGCATCTCCGGCCTTCGCCTTTGGTGCCCCACGACACCCAAAAGGCAGCTTGGCCCACAACCCCCATCTTTGAAGGCAAGCTTCCATAAGAAGAAAAAGCCCTGCCTCGTTGGGATTTCTTCCTTCAAAACCACGAGGCTACTCAACAAACGTAAGGAACACAAGCGTCATTGGAGGGCGATGAGAAGGGAGAGACCGTGCTTCCCAGGGAGGGCACAGTCCCACAACCGCAACCACTGAACTGTGCTGAGAAGGGGGGGGGGGGAGTTCCACTGCAGTCTCATTACAAGGCACAAGTCCCCTTTGCTAAACATAACAGAAGAACTGGGTGCACTGAGTGCGGTGGTTGAGGGATATACATTAACCGGCAACCAGGCAGCAGCACCAAACTTGTGAAGCGGCCACTGATTTATGTGCCGATAAATTCTCACAACTTAATCTAGCATGAAACCTCCCCATTAAAGCACGTCTTCCCATCATCTCTCCTTACCACTTTCCTTGAACCAGCCCCCAACGTATTAATTGCTTTTTAAGAAGTTCCCCTAACTTCCCCTCCGAGTATCTTTCAGCAAACACTTAGCCAAAGGGGAACAACATTTTTAAACAAAGCAGCACCGGACCGACCTCGGGAACACAAGCTATCGGGAAACTGGGAAGGGGAAGGGTTTTTGGAAAAGATTTTCAAACTCTCTCATACTGTTGGGCCAGCTAATGCAAAACGGGCATGTGGGTGGGGCAGAGGGTTTCATAATGAATCCTAGCCAGAAGTTATAGCCATGGGAGTCCCAAAATGGAGACTGGAAGGCCCAGCAGGAGACGTGGAGATGCAAGGCTGCCCTTTGAGGGATCCAGATGTGTGCAGAAGAAGAAGAAGAAGCCACAGCTGGCAGTGGCTTGAGCTCCTTCCTCCCTGGTCCTCAGCCCCCACCTGTCCACATCCTTC
This sequence comes from Intellagama lesueurii, assembly GCA_037013535.1. Classification (NCBI taxonomy): domain Eukaryota; kingdom Metazoa; phylum Chordata; class Lepidosauria; order Squamata; family Agamidae; genus Intellagama; species Intellagama lesueurii. The sequence goes on along the minus strand of JBAJHW010000017.1, from coordinate 885,795 downwards.
CTGCTCTCCATCTTGTGAGACGGAGCAGAACTCTACAGGGCAGAGACTCTTGTCGTTGGGGTTTTCCCTTCCTTCAGCTCTACATTTCCCTGCCACCCTCAACTGTGGTTCCTGCTGCAGACTTTTTGCCCACTTCCTCTAGACCCGACCCTTTGTCTCTTGACCGTCCCCCATCTTTGGGACAACCAATTTGATCAACCCCATCTAACCCCCATTTCTGATCCTCCGTCCCCCATTCTCTCAAACCCCTTCTCCTAACCTCCCTTCCACGCTCACCTAGGCTTCAGCCTCCCTTATTCTGGGCTCCCTGGCCCTCCGTTGTCCAAAATCCTAAGGACCGGTTCCCGTCTTGAGTTTTGTCCCTACCGAAACGGAGGCTTTTTCATTTCTCCAGTGAAGCTAAGACTTTACCGATGTTACAACTCCCCTTTTCCCACACCCTTCATCACCAAATGCCCACTCCAGAGGTGGCTTGGATTGAAGCCACATTCAGCACCGGTGAGGCCTCATCTCGAGTCCCGTGTCCAGTTCTGGATACTGCCCTTTAAGAAGGATGCTGTCCAACTGGAACACGTTCAGAGGAGGGCAACAAAGATGATCAGAGGACACGTTATTATGGGCTCAAGAGACAGAAAGTCAGATTTAGGTTGAAAATCAGGAAAAACCTTTCAACTATTAGAGCGGTACGATGACAGAAGAATCAATGACCTTGGGAGGTGCTGAGCACTCCAATGCTGGAGTCCTTTAAGAGCAGTTTGGACAACCACCTGGTCGATCCACTTTGAGTTGGATTCCTGCGTTGAGCAGGGGGCTGGACTTGATGGCCTTAGAGGCCCCCTTACAACTCCATTATCCTGTGATTCTATAAACATAACAGGTCCATAGAATAAAGACAGAGACAAATATATACATATATCCTGGCTTGCCCTGCTCAAGCACCATCAGACGCCTGGCACCCCAGGGTTCAAATTAAAATTTGTCTATCAGAGTTTTGACAACAGGCTCCACCTGAATCGACTTGGTATCCTGCCTGCTGAAACGTTGTGTAAACGTTGGGTCCCCTTGCGCTTTGTCTCCTGGGTAGGAATTATTGCCCCAGCCTTTAAACAAATTCACACACACACACATGTATACACAGACATACAACAAGAACGTGGAATGCCTTGGCATCCACGAGAAAGCCGGTCCCAGGCCCACGCCGGTGGCCACGACATTAATCCAAAATTCTCAGAGAAGACTTTGCTCATCCACCTTGAGGTTTCTCCAACTCTTGCTGCACAACCGGGGATTCGTTTCCCCTCTACATCCGAAGCCACGTGCAAAAATGTTCCGGAGGGAACTTTTTAGACTCCATGTCCCTCAATTTTAGTGCTGCGGAGATTTGAGGGAGACGGATCTTGCCCGGGAGTTCAGCATCCCCCAGAAAACAGGTTAAAGCCCCCCTGCGCTGCCTCTTGCCGAAAGGTTTCCCTTGGGACCACCTCTGTATCCAGAGGACGGTTCTAACCAGGATTATTCTGACGGAGCACACACACACAGAGAGAGAGAGAAAGACGGCTAAAGGCCACAGTATGTGGAATTTGCTCTGACTTCCTTTTAAGAACAGAGAAGGGGAGATACGGTTTATGCTCTTTATGGGCGCCAAGGCACGCTGGAAGCAGACAGGCACTGCCAGGAAACAACACAAAGGGAGAGGTAAGGGTCTGGTACAGCTCCTCCAGGCAACCACGGGGTTCCCAGGAGAGTTTGGGCTCTTCCGGTGAGCCAAGCCTCTCCACCACAGTGCGATGGAAGTAAGGAGAGTCACTAGGCAAAAAGAGAAGGAAAAACATAATAAGCCGAATCCTGCTTTTACTGGAATAGAGTTCTTTCATTGTCTGGCCAGAGTCGACGCAGCCCTAAAAGGAAGTGCAGGCATACTTTGAATAAGCTCGGGTCACTTCAAGGAGAGTTGCACCCAGCCAACTGCCAGCAGCAACGGGTGACGAGGCCACAAAGCAGAGTCTCTCCCCCTACCACAGGCACACCGAACGGCATTCCCCAGCTGACGACGGAAGAAGAACCACCGAGGGCTGCCAGGTTCTCAAGGGGGTGTCAGTTCTTTTGAAATCAGACAGGAGGCAAATTCCACACACAGTTGCAAAGTGCACCAGCTGAAAGAGGTAGCCTAGAACTGCAGATGTTTGGGGGGGGGCAAGTAACACTTCCTTGCAAAATGGACCCCTCACAGAGACAAGCTGCTGAGAATTGCAAAGGCCCCCCCAAAAAAACAGCAAGCTCAGGCCCTGAATGAGAAAGAAGCTCAAGCAGTACCAGCTTTTGAGACATTATTCACATGCTATGTTTTCGGGACGACGCACAGCCACAGGACTGAACCAGGCGTTTGCAAACACGCCTTGCTTAACAGCAGACCCGTGAGGGGCTTGTTGTGCCTTGCTTCTGAAGGCACCTGAGTTGGGAAAAACAGGGTCTTCCTGAAAAAGGCACAAGCATCTCTGAAAGAGATGTATATTTTAGTAAAGAAACTGAAAAGGCAGAGGAGCAAACCAAACCAAACCCAGCCTGCACAGATTCTTGGGTCTTTTCAGTTGGCCTTGTAACCCATCAAAGTACGACCACCGTATGGGGTTTGGGCGTTTAAGGGCGACGTGCCTCTGAAGAGCGCAGGAAAACCAGGCACACCTCTGGGCCGATGGATGCAAAGGGTGGCAAGCCTGCAGGGAAACGGGAGTCCGAGCCATTCCCACCACGTGGGTGGCCTGCCTTACTCCAGGGAGGAAGAAGGAATTACGAGCAAGATTCCAGCAGCAGGGAGAGAGAACGCCCTCTGGGAACCGCCACGAGAAAGGAAAAGACGCAGAAGGGTGCAGTGAAGCATTTTCGAGGTGGTACAAGCACCCAACACAACCCAAACCAATCATGGCTGGACCAGAGAACTCTGGGCAAATCAACCCCTTGAGTGGAGAAAAGGTGGGGTGATGCCTTTTTTATTCGACTGTGAAGAAAACCACGCAGAGGTGGCCACAGGTTTGCTCGGCTGCAGCTGCTCCTAGACCGCCTTGCCGTGGTTTCCTCCCCACAGCAGAACCCGAGAGGCCCAGAGAAGTCTACGGAGCCATTTGGGGAAGTGAGAGGGAAAGGGCGGTCCTCGTGGTTCAGCACACTTGAGCATCCCCATCGTTCCAGCCCGTTGTGTCGTAAACACGGTGTGCTCGAACAAGCCACGGATCCACCCCGGTCTTCCAAAAGGACAGGCAGAGAAGCAGGCAACACGCAAGAGGCGAGCTCTCCTGAAGTCACCGGCCGCCAGTCAGAAGGGGCCCATCTTCCTGAAGTCTGGTGCGAGCCCCACAGGTTTAAACTACAATGCCCATCGTCCCCCAGCCAGCACAATGAAGCACAGCCAGTGCTGTGTAGGACAAACCATCAGCTTTCATTTGGTCACCCCATGAGGAGTCCTCCATTTCTGAAGGAGCAGGAGACCCAGAGCCCTGGGGCATGCAAGTGGCCTTCGAGAATGAATGCCTTTGTTAGCTTCTTCATCGCTTGAACCATGCAGAAGAGCATAAACGTTTTTCTAGCATTAGGGGAAACAGGGAAGAAATCTATCCAAATTCTCTATCGCATTAAGAAGCCTCCATGGCGCTCTTCCTTCTTTGGAGCCCTGCGTCCAGCATGACCCTCATCTCATCCACCTCTTCTGAAATAGGGCGAAAACCACCTCTGAAAACAGGATGGACTTATGCTCGTCCCTCCCACACGGAGCCCACGAGCAGTGGCTCGTCAGGATCTCTCTCTCGTGCCCGAGCCACGGGGCCTCTAGTTTGGACTCAAGCAGGACTGCCTTCATTCAGCAGCCAGCAGTCCACACTCGGCAGCTTTTTCTAGAGTTTCGAAGCCTGCGGCAACGCTTTTCACTCGAGGAACCGAACTGCATTTCCTAACTGCTGTCACCTCCTCGCTTCCAAGAACCTTCAGTCGGCAGTTGGCGGCCGAACCCATAGAGCTTAAAAGCAGATGCTGCGAACTCACACCTGCCGCCGAGGATTCTCTGTACAGGGGAGAAGGTTCCCTGGAAGTCGGAAAGCCACGAGAGTGTGGCATGCGTGCAGGGTGCAGAAAATCCAAATGTGAAGGGCCTCCGATTTGCCTCATTGATGCCACTGGATCCTTTATGGCATGGTTCAGTGTGAGCTGGATCGCAGGATGTGCACGGAATAGCCCGACCCCAATCCGTGCCAAAGCTGGGCTTTCTGGGTCCACTCTTTGTTGGGTTCCAGTGATTCCCAGACGGACACAAGAGTCCGGCTGAACCGTTCCGGCTCCTTTGGGGTTACGGACTTCCCGAGGCCATTTCAACACCGCACCCTTTTCCTGTCCCAGGGAGTCCTGATTCTCTTCCCATCCCCTTGTTATTGTTTCACGGAAATAACAGCAGGTTAAAACAGAAGGGGGAAAAATTAAGCAGAAGGACTTCCGTCCCTAAAGGGGAATTAACAATAGACCCCGGAGCTGAATAGCGCCTAGTTCGGCAGAAAGCTTGGGAAATAAACAAACAACAATCCAAACCCCAGGACCCCAGCGCCTGTGGGTTTCTAAGTTCCACCACGAGACGCTTTCAACAGAGTCCTTTGCTTCTGTTCTCTCTTCCTGGAGACTCCTTGCCCAGCAAGAACGATGAATCGATCATTAAGGATGCAAGGAACTCTTTTGGTCTGGATGGCACCACCTCTGAATCTCATTAGTGAGGAACAGAAAGCAAGAGCCCCATTTTAACAGCAAGCGTTCTCTCCAGACGACATAGATGTCCGGGCGGACTTAAAAGGCGAACACTCAGAAGGGAAGCAAGGAGGAAAAAATATCTTGCCCGCCTGCCCTCTTGCTGGCAAAGCAAGGGTTACAGGCTCCCTCGGCCACTGAAGAGGCAAAGTAGTTTGCTGGAAGGCCAAACACGCCCGGCGGCAGGATGAGACCACAACCCATCCTGCGGGAAGAGGCAGAGGGAGAGACCACCCCCTTGAGGTTCTTACCCAGCCTCCAGGACCCCCCATCTGCTGCCAACCAAGCAGGGAAGTAAGGGTGTTCCTGAGAAAGCAGCACCCCACACAACCACACTCACAACACAGCAAGCGCATCAGGCCCTTCTTTCATCTTGGGGGTGCCAGTCCCAAAACCCTGCCCTGCTAAGCTTTAATTAGTACCTATTACTGCAAGGGCCACATGATCCTTGAGCGAAACCTTTTCATCTGCTCTGGGAAAAAGCATTTGGCGCTCAGGAGAGGGGCCGAAGTTTGTAAAGCTGCAGTTAACACTCGCAAGCACAAAACCGCACTGGCGACGGGCACAGAGTCACCCTGGCCCACTCCTAGTCTAAATGCTCGTTTTATTTGTATTGTATGAAACATGAAATGCACGGTTCTTGCTGTCTGGCTTTTGAAGGCTGAGTCTTCTGGGCATCACCATCTCAGAGCTGGAGAGCTGGAAGGGGCCCGATGGATCATCAAATCCAGCCCCTGTCAAGTATGTTAGCAAGGACAACACAGCACCCATCATCATGAAAACTGTCTTTTTTTTAGGCCATGAAGGATAACTATCTTAGACCTAGGAGCTAACAAGCAAAGTCTTGGTACGTCTTCTTGCGGTGGTCCAATTTTCTCTTGAAGGCCTCCAGTGTTGGAGGGCTCACCACCTCCCCTTGAAGTCATGAGTTCCCTTGTCATAATGCTCTAACAGTTAAGAGGTTTTTCCTGATATTCAGCTGAAATCTGTCTTCTTGTCGCTTGAGCCCATTACAACAGGTCTTGCACTCTGGGATGATCGAGAGCAGATCCTGCCCCTCCTGTGAAGGACGGCCTTTCAAGTCTTTGAAAAGGGCTCTCCTGTCTCCCCTCCGTCTTCTTTTCTCAAGGCTAAACCTGCCCAGTTCTTTCAGTCTTTCCTCCAAGGGCTTGGTCTCCAGCCCCCTGATCCTCCTCGTTGCCCTCCTCTGAACTTGCTCCAGTTTGTTGGCCTCCTTCTAAAAGGGCAGTGTCCAGAACTGGACACAGGACTCCAGAAGAGGCCTAGCATTAAGACACGCAGCAGCTACCAGACCATGTTCCACTGTCCCATTTGAGTTGACTGGTACCTTTTATAGAAATTGCTACACTTCCGTGTGTCACCTCTCAGCCCAGTTCCTTACAGACACCACGTTCATGAGACGTAACGTCCAGAGAGCAGCCTTAGAAACATTGGGTATGCAGCAAAGGGCCACTAGCCATGATGCCCGAGGACCCTCCTGTCTGCGAGCGTTGAGCCCGTTCAGTCTGCATCACCTTCCCAGTCACAGTCCGTGAGGGACTTACGAACGAGGGTCTCCGGGAGAGGTGACCAAGCCGGGGACCGGATGTGACCAAGCTGGGGGCTGCTTTCCCAGATTAGCTGAAGATGGTGTGAGACAGAACCTAGCTACAGGGCAGCCAAACAGAACTGAAAAGAACCCCTGCATCCAATATTTCGGAGACCTTGAACTTGCTTTTAAGAAAATACGACCCATAAAGGTGACCGCCAACGAGCTTTAGACTCTTCTCAAAGCAACTCCTGCTACTGGCAAGGGTTCCGTGAAAGACAGCCAGTCCTGGCGGGTCTGCCTCTCACCCGTCTCAGCCTTCCCAGGGACAATGGCCAACCATCAACTTTGGGAAGACACAACCAGACATGGTCCAAAGAGGTCTGGGTGGGTTTGGTGAAACCCAAAGGAAACTCATCAAGGTCACAAACATGGAAGACGTCTCCTTCCCCTTCCACCCAGGCGGCCCTACAAGGCAAATTCCCGGGCCACCCGACTCCCTTGGGGCATCCAACCCAATTAGATTCCCCTGCCATCTGTACATCCCATGTAAATCAGGAGGACACAAGGGGGCTTTTTAGAAGGAGAAAGAGTGAAAGAAAGAATGATCAGAAGGGGAAAGGGGGTGGGGTGGGGGTTGGCCCAGGCAAGACGAGTGAGTTATGCATTCTGGGAAGCCCTGCACGATTAGTCACATAGCATTAATCTCCCTTCCTGAACAATGGCTGCCGAATTTCGACCGAATCCCAGCTGTCATTCCTTGAATGAAAGAAAACAAGATTTAGAGCGTCAAGCGTCGGTTCGGCTTCTGCAGGCCAAAAAAATAGGGGGGAAAAATTGTGGCGTGCATTCATTAAGGCCTCACAAAGGAGCCCAGCCTTTGTCCTTTAAATTGCTCATGTGCCCGATTAATTTGCTGAAGGTTTCTATCTCTCCCTCTCTCTCCCCCTGGACAAACAGAAAACGCCGAAATGAAAGGACTGAAGCAGACACACTAGCGCAGTCTTTTCCCCCCTCCCCTCTGTACCCCCCTGACCCCACTGGGGAAAAAAAAATCTGCCATTCAACAGTTGGGATAAAAATGCCAGTGGAAAGCTGTGTCGTGCGGGTCCCTCTAAGAAGGTTTGCAGGGAACAGGTAGAAAGAAGTTTAAACTACCCACCAAGCCGCTGGTTCGCAAGTCAGCGGCTCCTACTCCCAAGTAGAAACAAGCGGGCCAGGGGCTAGAGAAAGAGGAGAAAGGTACAGCAAACCAGGAGTTCCTTTGGTCTTCTTGACCATGATTCATGGTTGGCCAACTGGTTACTAGGCAAGCACTGGTCTGCATGTTAGATCAACAAGACCGGCAAACTTTGCTCGTAGTAAGGAATTCTCAGGTGCCAACATTCTCCCTGGGCATACCATCGTCAATGACTTATTATTCGTTCAAACACTTGAAAGGTCGTCCTATAGAGGAGGGGTAAGATCTGTTCTGGATCATCCCAGAGTGTGGGACGCCTCATAATAATGGGCTCAAGCTCCAGGAAGCCAGATTAAGGCTGAATCTCAGGAAAAAACTTCTTAACTGTTAGAGCAAGTACGACAAGAGAACCCATGACTTCGGGAGGTGGTGAGCACTCCAACATTGGGGGCCTTCAAGAGAAAATTAGACAACGGTCTGTTAGATCTGCTTGGATTCGGGTTCCTGCCTTGAGCAAGGGGTTGGACTTGATGGTCTTCGAGACCCCTTTCCGACTCCATGATTCTCCGATTCTAAGATGTGATTTCTGGCCTAGAACGAAGAGTCCGTTGCAACATCAATTCCAGGAATGGCTTCCTTCTTCAACCCACTACTTTCCTCAGCACAACCCCCGTTTCAGCGTGAAAGGCACCGAAGCCCATATCTTGCCCAGATCTGCTGGTCCTATATGGATCTCTTCCTCAGACTGACAAACTACAGTCTGAATTAGCCGGCTCATCATACGCGTTTGCTTTATCCAGTTTCTGTCTTCGGTTCTTGGTTGTCAAAGATCCAGCCGAGAGATTCAAGCACGGGCAAGCGATTTGAGGAGTCCGTCACGTGACAAAGGGGACTCGATCCACAAAAGCTTACATTACAAAGTATCAGTTAAGTCTTTAAGGTGCTACAATGTATTTTTCTTGTTTTGCTTTGGTTTTGTGTTTCTGGTTGAAACGTAGCGCTCCTGTAACAGGCACTTTCCCGGCCCCCCCATGCACACGCAGGCTGCTACTCTTTGGGTGCTTCCTTAGTGAGACCTTCCCGCTACACTGCTCCAGAATCTGGCCATGGTGAAGCCCCTGACCCCACTGTCCTTAGTAAGGGAGATGCCACGTTTGTTGCACACGCTGGTCACTTGTCTACTCCAGCGATCCAAGAGCTGCGTGAACATGAAAGAGACGGAGGCCGAAACCCTGGTGCAAGGCTCCATCCAAGTACAACCGTTGAAGCAATCACTTAATGGAAGATAAATTCCACAGATGCCGTGAGTCTACTCTAGTTCAGATCACCCACCGATTCAGGCCCAAGAGCGTGCACAGAAGGGAGCGTAAATCTCACAGCATAAACCGACCTCCTCTTTTCCTCTCTCTCTCTCTCGAAAACCTCCCTTCGACAGGTGGGTGGGTGAGCCCTGGGGCAGACACCACATTGTTTCCATCAGGACCACAACTTGCTCAAGGGTAAAATTAAAACATGGAAGCCGAGACAGTTGCTGGAAAAATGTTCACCCCTTGACCGGGCATCTCTATGACCAGCGGACAGCACCCTTCCTTGACAAACAAGCACAGGAGGACCACTCCAGGAAAACACGTTCCCCTGACGCAAGAGCTCAGCCGGGCCGAAGAGGCACCTCCACCAGGTGGGCCTTCCGGACAGCCCTTTAAGGCGGGCCACGGTGTTTCCCATTTGGAGATGAAACGTTCCAAACACCAACGGACGAACGCAGCCACCTGAGCCGCCACGGAGAGCTCCTCACCATCTTCAAATCCACAACTTTTAGTCCCCTCACGCCCTGTGTAGGCTGACGTGGCCCTAAGAGGGAGACCCCACTACACTCCAGGGCAGACCGCCAGCAGCTCCTTGGCTCCGAGTTACCTGTCTGTCACATGAGGGGCAAAGGGCCCCCCCCTTCCTTTTGATCACAGCAAAATGCCAGCCACGTAGGCATCTGCAGGGCCACGAAATCGCCACTACGGTTTTTCCAGTCCAGCTGACCAGACCTAAGGGCTCCAAACTTCTTCCTCAAAACAACCCCCGGCTCTGAATCCCCTGATTGCCCTGTTTAAGAATCCTGGAGGATCTTCCACCCAGCCGATCCCAAGGCAGGATCCTCCCGGCTCTCCTTTCAGCTCCAGTGGCTGAGTGCAAAATTCCTCATACCCAAAGAGCGTCTTCTAGCTTCGCTTCTGTCTGTTTGTACACACGAACCAAAAAAGGGGACCCTTTCCCTAAAGGGTGTCTTTCAGGTCATACTTACAGGCATACGGTTGTTCCGTTGAGGTAGGTTTCACACCTCCCTCCATTCAAGCAGGACTCAGAAGGCTGGGTGCATCGGAAACCTGCAATGAAAGCGCAGAGTTAGCCCACAGGACTGACAAGCCATTATTGGGCAGAGAGATGGGCTCTCGGTCTGTGGTCTTCAACCCCGCGGGTGATGTGTCCCCATCTCTGGTCAGCAGCCAGGTGGCTGCCAGCCTCCACTCATTCACTCATTCACAGTCTATCTCTTTTGCACATGCAAAATAAAAACATATGCCCAGGAGCTTGAAAGACCTTGATAGAAATAAGGAACCCCTGAGCCACAGGATGGCCACTTTGGAACGTATGGGGCCAAATCATTTGGACGGGCAACAGCTTCCATCCTTACTTCCCAGCTAACATCAAGGATGCCATTAAGCAATCAGCATCAAATAACAGAATCATGGAGCTGGACGGGGCCTCTAAGGCCATCAAGTCCCACCCCCGGGGCTCAAGGCAGGAATCCCAATCCAAGCAAATCTGATGGACGGTTGTCCAATTTCCTCTTGAAGGCCTCCAGCGTTGGAGCGCTCACCCCCTCCCCTTGAGGTCATGGGTTCCGTTGTCGTACTGCTCTAACATTTAAGAAGTTTTTTCTGGTATTCAGCCGAAATCTGGCCTCCTGTCACTTGAGCCCATTATGACATGCCCTGAACCCTGGGATGATGGAGAACAGATCCTGCCCCTCCTCTGTAGGACTACCTTTTACATAATGATGATTAGAGCCAGCCCTCTAAAGATCTTAGAAGGATCTTCAGATGAGAAAAGTGATAGGAAGGTGGTAAGTCACAGTACGGAGGATGTAGAACAACATGGGGAACGTCAGCCATGGACCAGGTCTTGGGGGGGGGGGGGAAGAGTAGGGATCTGTGCTTGGCACCCCAGGTTCCAGGATGGCCCCAAGGTTCATCCGACTCTATCAGGAATGCTTCAGCTGTAGATCGCTGGAGGGCTCAAAAGAGGTAAAGGCGGTAAAGTGGGTTCGGAGGCTGCACTAGGACTTAGAGGAGACCTGGGTTCGAAACCCCACTCAGCCATGAAACCCACTGGATGGGTCCAAGCACACGATCTGTACCTCAGCTGTAACTGGTGATATAACCATCACCACAACATTCTTAGGCAAGTAGCTGCTGTGTTGGGACAGGAAGCCACCGTCTCCATTCGCACTGACATGGCTACCCCAACATACGTTGTCTAGCGAGAAAGAGAAGCAAAGGGTCCCAACCCGGTCACTTCTGCCAGGCTGAATTCCACAGCCTTGGGAACAGCTCTTCCCTGGGGTCACAAAGACGTCAACTCTCCGTCTTGATGCTCAGTTTATTGGGGATCAAAATAAAATCCATAAAAGACCGGGCCTCAATTCCTCTCCCATGAAAGAGGAGAATTTCGTCTGCATCCAGATGTCTACAGAAATGTTGGGTTTCGTCCCAAACGGTCCGCCTCAGCCACAATCCTAAACTTAGCAAAACTAGGTCCTCGAACAGGTTTTCAACGCTGAGGTAAGAAAGACAGATCTTCAACTGGCAAAGATCTCTCTAGCCGAACAAGATGGAGATTTTTCTAGAAAAAGTTCTCCAATTCAACAAGACCGGGTTTTTCTTCACGGGCATCCGGTTTTAGACTCTTCTCTCTTTATCTCTCTCTTTCTTGACTACAGACAGATGCAGGCGTGTGTGCGCGCGCGCATACACACACACACAGAGACAGCAATTCTTGAATTGTCTGCCTGTTCAGATATTCATGGCTTTTCAAAAGGAGAGAAGCAGTCCCAGGAGCCCGGCAGAGGAGAGGGGAGAGTTGTAAAGCAAGGACCAGGGGCGCGCGCGCACGTACCCCCCCACCCCCCCTCACTCGTGGGAAAGAGCAACAGCTGCGAAGCAGAGGCTCTCCCACTCCGAACAAAGGAGGGAAATCAGAGCGGCCCATTGTCAGAAGCCCGAGATCCTGCCGGCTGTCTTGACATGCCGGCCTGGATCCCAAACCCTTGACACTCAATACCTGCCTGCATCAGACCCAACCACTTGCAAAGCGTGCGCACACACACAACCTGCTCTGGGTTTCCCAGTTGCTGGCTACTGAGCCATCGGGCGGCGGGGGGGGGGGAGTTTGCCCGGGTGCCTTGCAATTTTTGTCGCTCAGAACGCCTTCACAAAGCGAAACTAGACAGGGCCCCACAACAGGCTTGCTCAAAAGAGTTCCTCTTTGGTTCCCGGAAGGCAGAAGCGAAATGACTCTTGGGCCTCGTGACGAAGATTCGGCAGGCCCCTTCTGCTCCACGGTGGCGCTCGGCCAACGCAGGAGGGACCCTGGGCTTTTGGCACTCTTAAACCTTTGGCAGAGGGCTGGGAACAGGCTCTGAACAGACTCCCCCACAAGTAACACCTCCGGGCTGTCCAATCACAGCGGGGGGGAGGGGGGAGAAGTCACAACATCCCAACGGCGACCCCAAATCTAGCAAAAACGCTCCCTTGCCCCACCTGTCCTTATAGGGCCGGATGCCCTCCCCCCTTGCTTCTTGGCATAAGGGGCACCAGAAGCATTCAGTGCCTCCTCCCCATAGTGGGTCTCCGGCTGAGGAGCCAGAGGTTGGGAGTTCGATTCCCCCACGGTGCCTCTTTGAAAGGGGCCGGACTCGACTCATAGGGTTCCTTCTAGCTCTGCAGTTCTAAGATGATGAGGTTGATGATGATGATGATGTGAAACATCCAAATTAGGGTTCCATAATTTAGCTGGTTGGATAGCTCAATGGTTTAGGTCTCTGGCTGAAGAGCCAGAGGTTGGGAGTTCGATTCTCCCACTGGGTCTCCTTGAGAGGGGCTGGACTGGATGATCTAGAGGTTCCCTTCCAGCTCTGCAGCTCTAAGATGATGATGATGATGATGATGATTCTTAATGAATTACTGGAGAGCTCTGTGGTTTAGGCATCTGGCTGCACAGCCAGAGGTTGGGAGTTCGATTCCCCCACTGGGGCTCCTTGCCAGGGGCTGGGTTTAATGACCCATAGGGACCCTTCCAGCTCTGCAGCTCTAAGATGATGATAATGATGATGAACTGACTTGCACCTACTCAGCCTCTAAAGGGGGAAAAAAAAAACACATCCACCTGTCTCTTAGCTCAGCTTCCGTCTCCACCTCTTTTGCGCTGGCCAGGAACGACAGGGAATGTAGGCCCCCATATCTGGAGGGCCCGAGATCTTGGGCTGGTCAAACCTCTGGGCGAGAAGCTGCTTTTGGAGACATGCCAGGTGGGAGGCTGAGGGTGTCCCTGGAGGCTACAGCTGGATCGCCCTTGTCTGCAGGGGGAGAGGTTTGGTGAGAGGGACACAGTTGTTTTCAGCCCCTGTGGCTCACGACCTCCGGAGCAGGGAGGGAAGACGGTCAAATCCTGGCTTAGATCCTCCGGGGAACCGCATCTTCCAAGTGGGACTGAAATTCAGAATATCCTGGATCTTTGGAATGGGTGATTTTTTGGTGGAGATTTGGTGTCTTGGCTTTGCACCACTCTTGTAAAGTGAAGGGGTCTCTGTTATTTAAGGAAGCCTAGCAATGAATTTCCACCACATGTTCTTGGTCATCCAAAAGTCTGCCAACATTCCCACACCTGGATCCCATGTAGCAGCTTGTGCTCTCTGGAGGGAAACTTCCTCCCTGGTGCCCTTCAGAGGGAATCCTGTAGGTCCCTCTCATAGAATCCTAGAATCATGGAGTCGGACGGGGCCTCGAAGGTCATCCAGTCCAGCCCCCTGCTGCAGGCATGAACCCAAATCAAAGCAGATCAGACCAACGGTGGTCCAATGTTCTCTTGAAGGCCTCCAGCGTTGGAGCGTTCACCACCTCCGGAGGACTTCGCTTCCATTGCTGTACTGCTCTAACAGTTAAGAATCATCATCATTATAGAACTGCAGAGCTGGAAGGGACCCTCTAGATCATCCAGTCCAGCCCCTGTCAAGGAGGCCCAGTGGGGGAATTCGAACCCTCAACCTCTGACTCCAGAGCCAGAAGCCTAGAAGACCACCAAGCTATTCAGCAGCTGCAGAACCCCTGCAATCCAATGCCTCACCTCAGGCTGTACACAGGCACGCGCATGTGTGTACACACACGCACTGTCCAAGACACCCAGGCCGTGTCACAGTGCAAGAGGAGTGGAACAAGGTGAGAGAAAGGGCCGCGTGCACACCTCATGCTCACTCAGGGCACTCTGACTGGGAAGGAACTCCACCAACAGGGAGTGAGTCAGTGAAGTGCCACAGGCCCCACATCTAGCTACTCGAGTCCAACCTTGCAAATTCCAAAACAAGTTGCAGTTCTTGGCCGTGGGGCAGAGGTGGGGGAGCTGAGTGCGAGTTCAGCAAAAAACAACAACAACCCTGTGAGCTCCTTTCCCTCAAGGTAGCTTCGAAAACCGGAGGGATCAAACTTTTAGGTTTTGTTCAGGTTTCCACTGGGTTGTTTCCCCAAATATGACTGAGATCTACAGACAACACACACACACACACACACACCATCTGACATCCGTCCTCAGATCGTAATGAGTAAAAAGAAAAAGGAAGAGGGAGGTGAACCAGAGGCTACGAATACAGGAAATCCTACGCATGTTCACGAAACAGAATTGAAAAGAAAAAAAATACATTCCCGCAAGCCCGCGGCCAGGCAGTTTTCAAAGTTAGTTTTCCAATTGAAGGTCAAATCACACCTACCCGAAGATTTTCCCTCTTCAACTTAAAATGCTTCCTGACAAAAAGCCAGCCCCCCCCCCCGCAAAAAAAACAAACCCACAGATTATTCCACACGTTACGAAGTGGATGCGGGCGCCTCGAAGGGCATCGGCCGGCCCTGTGTGAGCAGCTTTACAGCGCGTTCTTTATGTATTATTGTTGTTAACTGCCTAGAATTGTGCATCGCACTAAGAGGGCGGTATATAAATAGAGGAAATAAATAACTAGATTTTAAAAAAATGGGATCCGCCCCTGCCGCGGCGGAAGAGCCGCGGAACCGACTGAGAAACCTTTGGGAAACCGACAAAGCCACCCTCGCTTGGCTGCCCATTTAAGGATCCTAAGAGCGGTGCGCCTTCCTCGTTTGTCGGCAGCCCAGGAAAGCCCTGGTCGGGCACTATGCTCCAGGGGGACGTTGCCTGGCCTCCTCTTCCAGAGACTTCTCGTTGGTGGGGTGGAGACGGTGTGCTTGCTCCCTTCCTCCCACCGCTCCTCCCCTCCCACAAAAAAAGCTTTGCTTCTGCCCTGGCTGGTAAAAACCCGGGCACCGATCCTGCAAGGGCCTGGATAAACCCAAGTTTATGGGCTAACATGGGCAGGGATAGAATGCAAGGGTTCCCTCCTCTCTCTCCCCCCCCCCCGACCTCCATATCCACGGTCTCCTCTTCCACGGGCAACGCGCACGCATCTCCCACGTTGCAGGGGAAGCCAACTTTTTCCAAACTTTTACAGGAGCCGCCGCCAGGTTGGGGAGGGCGATTTTAAAGCCTCTCCACCTGTTCCATTGCTCCTTTTTTTAAAGCCCTTCTTCTTCTTCTCCAAGGCAGGCAGGTGGCCGATCCGGTCGGGCAGGTTTCCCTTCGCAAACCGAAGTCGCTTTCTAAAAAGCCACACGCGCGCGCGCACACTCACACACACACACACGCTCGCGCCCAGCCAGCGCCGCGGCCTTTCTTCCCTTTCAGGTGAGCGGCAGGTCAAGCCAGCCGCGCCGGATGAGCCCCGGGGCTGCCCGAGGCGCGCCGGGGAGCCCAAGCGGGGAGGCCCCGCGCCGCAGGCACACTGCGCCTGTCCTTGGAAGCTCTCTCTCTCTGGGGCGGCCACATCTGCCCGGCTAAAACTTTGAGGAGGGCACCGTCCCAGCGCCGAGGGATGGCGAGCCCGCTCGTCCCCGGCTCTCAGAGAGACTACCCCCGGGCCAAGAGCTTGGGGACCCGGGGACGCCTACCTTGGCTAAGGGCGGGGAGCACCAGCAGCAGCAGCACCAGGAGTAGCAGGGGCGAGGAGGGCGGCGGCGGCGGCGGCGGCAACGGCAGGCGGCAGCCGCGCGCCCCGAGCGGCCCCATCCCTCCGCTCCGCCGGCCGACGAGCGGCTCCAAAGTCGGGCAACTTTTTACGCGCGGCGGGGCGGGCGCGGCTCCTCCCGGTGGGCTCCCTCCGCGGCTCCCGCGGCTCGGGCTCGGCTCCGCGCCTCCTCCGCGCCTCCTCCGCCTGCTCCCGGCGGCGCGGAGCGCGACTGGTGCTCGCTGGAAAGTTGGCGCCCGGTGTGGACGCGCGCGGCTGCGGCTGCGGCTGCCCGAGTCTCTCTCGCTCTCTCTGGTTCGCTCGCTCGCTCGCTCGCTGGGCGGGGGCGCGCGCGCTCGGGGGGCGGGCCTCCTTGGGGAGGCGGGGGCGAGGAGGAGGAGGAGGAGGAGGCGGGGAGGGGCGCGCCGGGCCGCCCCACTCGGCTCTTCCGCGCCTCCGCCCGAAGGAAGAGGCGGGCGGCGGGGGCCCGTTGCGCGCGGCGCGGGTTGCGCGCGTGCGGAGCGATCCCGCCCGGGGGGGGCGGGGAAGACGGGGGCGGCGCGTTGCCCCTCCTGCAGAGGGCGCCCCCTCCCTCTTCCTGCCGCCCGCTTCTCGACCACTCGGCCCATGTTCCCCACCGGGGAAAGCCGGCGGAGCTGAGACCGTTCCTCAGCCTGGGGATTCTGGGAGTTGTCGTCCGGGTGAAAGGCGTTGCTCTTTTCGCCTTGCTCCCGGGGCACAAAGACACCCGTGCCTGCCGCGTTTCTCACGTTCGCACCCACGTCTTTGTTTCAGCCAAGTTTCTGGGCAGTTGGCAAAACTTTTCCTCTTCTTCTTCCCCGCGTGGACGTTTGAGACGCGCTGTTCCTGATGTCTTCGTTTGGGATCTATTTTGGCGCACCCGCAGCCCGATCGAGCAAAGTCCCTGGTGACCCCCAAATTCGGGTCACTCACAGCGATGGGGGGACTTGAGGCTACTCGGGTTTGTTTGGTTTTTTCAAGGACTGGAGGGGTGACTCAGAACCCACCCAAACGCTCCCTTCTTTCTGGGGAAGAAAAGCTTGTTTTTAAGAGGGACTCGGACTTGGAACTGGGGACTTGGTACCCAAGACTCGGACCCAAAGCCTTGCCAACGTCCCTGGTCACTCATGAGAAGAAAAAGGAAACTTGGAAGGGCGGCTAAGAAGGAACTAGGACAGGAACCAGCCAATAATAATAATAAAATAAGCTTAGTGGAGGGGATCAATTCAGTCTAAATGTAGTGTTGGAGGTGAGCTTTATGAATACTGTGGACCACCCAAAGTTCAAAGGAGCAGGTTCCAGGTCAAATCACACCAGAATTCGCACTCGGCACTCAAGGGACTAAATTGAGGCCTTTGCACTTTGGAAATATGAGCTGAGAACATTTATTGGGAAAGGCGATATTGCTAATCATCACGGAAAGCAGCAGGAAAAGAGGAAGCTGCAACATAAGATAGACGGACTCACTGAAAGAAACCACAGACTTTGGTTTGCGAGACCTCTGCAGGGCTTGTTAAGAGCAGGATGTTTCAGAGGTCATGCACAAGTCACAAGCAACTTGATGGAGCACATCAGTCGCTCAGGCCAGAAAGGAACCCTGTCCCGCTCTCTCACCAGCATCCGTCCCTCTTCTGAAGGCCAGATCCCAGGGAGAAAAGGGTCTCCCTCCCAGACCTGCCTCGGCCCAGGCGGTTTCTGGATACAGGTCGAACTTTGCTTTCGGTTCGACATTCATGTTTTATTTTAGTTACTTTCAACATGAGTACTTTACCCCCAAACATAAAAAAGATCTAGCCAGTTTACAGTAAACAAACATAAAACACAGTTTAAAGGCAAGCTGGAGTATCAAGCCACCACAAAACCAAAAGAGACAATATTCTGGCAACAAAGCTTGCAACATTGTAAAATGAAACACAGAGATTTTAATCCTGAGAGGGACAGCCTGTAGGAGCTCCTTAAAAGACCTGGGTGAGCAGAAGAGTCAGTAAATAGAGCAGTGGATTTAAGCTTGGCCCTCACTCCCTATAGGCTTGGCCTTCACTCCCTGTAGGCTTGGCCCTCACTCCTTATAGGCTTGGCCCTCACTCCCTATAGGCTTGTGCATGCACACACACTCACTCGCCCTTCCTTACAGCACGATCTGGAATTTACATCCACAGATATCGACAATCATCACCAAATTCTAAACTAAACACCTTTCTGATGTTTGCCCGGGCTTGTTCTTCCAGGTGAGAGAGCACTGAACTTTTTAAAAATGGCTATACAGGATACAAGTTGCAGTGAGGAGATAACGAAAGACAACCATATGAAATTTTTCTGGGGGTGGGGGCAGGTGGCAGTGTTGGGGCGGACAGACACATGACTTTTTGGGGGGAAGCAGATTTACATATAGGATAGAAATGGCTTGGATAAAATATGGGGGGGGGGGAATTAGTTTCCTTCTCTGGAACATCACCAGTTAGATTCCAGTTTATTCCATCAACTTCCCTAAAAGCATATTTTAAAAATCATGAGACTAAGAGAAGCACAGAGAAGCTTTTATTCTTTGACAATAAATGCTTAGATTTAAAAAAAAAAACTGCAGTGGAGTGAAATATTTTCATAACACAAAATATCTTAAACAGAGCTGGTGTGTGTGTGTGTGGCTGAGCCGTAGTTTAAAAAAAGCTGTCTGAGCAGACATTTTGGGTTAAAATAGCCCGGAGTTCAGGCATTTAAAAATAAATGATCGTGAAGTCTGTCTTAATGGAAAGTTTGGCAAAACTCCACATGATTAGATGTTCTTTTAAACTTTTCCCTGCCCGGACACATTTAAACATGTCTTGTGTTGGGAGTTAAGTGGTGGTGGTGGTCGGGGGGGGAGCATCTGAAAGTTAAAATAAAATGGGTAAGAAAAACCTCCATGGGATTTTTCTGCCCCTCCTTCAAGCTAGGAAATATTATGTTCACTAAGGAAAAACTGAATGCAAATATAAACAGGTAACACACATCTGTAAATTATTTTCATGTCCCCAGGGCCAGGAAAAAAAAAACACCCTCCTAAGTGAAACCAGCATGCTTATATATTTCGCTCTGACAGCTTGGGGAGCAAAAATTTTTTTGCCAAAATGTGCAGGCGGAGGGAGAGTCCGTAGCGTGGGAAAGTTGGTTTAGTGAGAAATTTGCCCTGGGCTATTTAAATAAAACCAGGCACTTTTTTTTCCCCCTGGCAAATGTGTATTTGAGGGCCCTGTAGCAAGGTTCCTCCATTCCCCCAAACAGAGTGGATCTCTTTTATCATCTTTTATCATAGGTTTGGGGTGTGTGGAAGGGAGCCCCTAAAGATTCCCATCAAACTTGATTTTTCTTGCTTTTCCTAGCCGGGCTTATGTTTTGCTTTCCTTCCCCTGCTGTGGGAAGACTGAAGTCTTTGGATCCGGGGGGGGGGGGGGCTTTAGGGTGACCCACAAACGTCCTCCACCTCAGCTGTTGCCAAAGGGAACCCCTGAGAGCTTGGGAGGTAGGCGGGGGATTGGAACCAACATGGCATCTCGGGCTGGCCATCGTTGCCCGGGCGAAAGGGTGTCTTGCATGCCGAGTGGTCGGCCGTGGGGATCTCAGGCTCCAGGCCTGGAAGAGGTCGTGGCTGCTGGCATCGTGGGCCAGAACCAGCCTCCCCTGACCCAGTGCCCTCCAGAGCTTTTAGGCGACATCATTCAATCGGAGAGCTTTCGTCAGGCGTGTACTAGGGTGGAGAACCGAAAAGCCCGAAAGGTCTTGGCAGAATGGATTTCGCCAGGCACGCCTTTTTCAGACCGAAGTCAGGAAAGAGGCAGACTGCCTCAACGTGGTTGTTTTAAAGTTACGGTCAAGGCAGCTCTGGATGGGAGATCACACCCCAGTCCTTCAAGCAAAGAGGCAGAGGCCATGCGCGCGCACACACCTCCCCATGGGGCCTTACATGTCTCCACTTGGCCAGGGAGGAACTTTAGTGTGATAAGGATGCTAAGCGTTCTCCGCCAGAGAACCCCAGCAGAATGCCTGCAGTCTACAAGAGGGGTGGCAGAGGTTTTAAGGCCCCCTGTGGTTCTGGCTGCACCGTGGGCCTGTGGTCTTGGGTGACCTCTCATCTCAAGGGCGGCTTCGAAGACGCGGTGGATCGACGCTGGAGGTAGCAAGCGTGATGCAGCCGAAGAGTTACAGAGATACGAGGGAGCCATGTGAATTAGCGGCCCCTGAAACAACAGAGATTCTGTTATTCTTTGGTGGCACCTTCAAGAAAAACAAATGTTATTGCGAGCTTTCATGGACTCGTACCACTGGATCAGATGCACGAAGTGCTACCTTCAGCAAAGCATGGAAAAGTTATTTTTGGTCTAGAATTCCCTGGCCCCGATGGCTGGTGGCCGGGGGGGAGCTGGCAGCTGTAGTTGAAGCAACAGCGTTTCCACTTTCTGGTCTTCAGTGGGGAGATTATTCTATGCACGGGAGCAGAAGAACATGTAGACATCTCTTCTATTGGGACTGAGGCAGCCGAAAGCGCTGTCCCCAGGCCCGCTCCCTGCAGATACTGAAAAACGTGGATGTATGGAACGTTATCCATTGCATGGTCTCTGGCTCCCTCTAGGGGCTAGTTCTAGTAAACATACCCTAGAAATACGTGTCAAAAGGAATTTCTGAGTTTTTTTAATTTAATATTTTCATCCAGCAAATGAGTGAATCAGCAGATACTGTACCTGTGGATAGAGGGGGGGGGGTCCTCCTGTAATTATGTGCCCGCAGGCAGCTGGAATGGTAGGCGAAAGGTTGACAATAGGTGGATGCTGGGAAACAGCGGTGAGATCTTGGAGGAGAGAGCATCCGAGGGCAGAAGACAAGGCCAGTCTGAAGAAACCGTCGGCAAAACGGCTCCGGCTCGCCCTGAGTGCGGGTGTCGCTCACGGCCAATAGAGGAGGAGGCGCCTTTGCCCCTCTGCATATCCAAGGGCTGGCCTTCCCCAACGGGCAGGAAGTGGCGATGGTGGAGTCCTCCAACGATGGGCCGTGAATCACCTTTTGAACTAAGAAAGCGCCCTACAGTTCCAGAGGGATAGCCCCAACCCCCCCCCCCCAAGGTTTAGGGGTTTGGGGTGCTGTCGAATCCTGCCTTAGGCTTGAGGTGCTTCCGACTGGAGGAGAAGGGAGATCAGGGTGTGTGGGAAGGGCAGGATCGGGCACTTTGAAGACAGAGGCATCCACAATGGATGCCAGCCGTGGGCAAAAGAGCGGTACGCCTGATTGCTTCTCGTACGTGTTCGGGCAGGAGATTTCAACGGTCCTTTTCTCAGTCCCTAAGTTTGCCTTAAGAATAAGCGAAGATGAACTCATTGTTAGGAAGGCACAGACGGAAGTGAATTCGAGTCCCTCAGATGGCTCAGGCTGCCAGAGGGGAGGACCGGGTGGGTGGCTCCCGCTGTAGGTGCTTCACTGGCTTGCTCAAAGAGGGAGGTAGAAGCGTGTTCGGACGGGGTCAAAACCAAGGCCATCGCGCAGAGCGTTCAGCTCAGACTAACTGCTGCTCAGAGGCTCAGCTTGAGAACAAGCAGGGATGAGGGACGAGAGAATTCAGAGGTAAACTGCCCCTGGACTGGGAGGTTCTACTTAGCTGCGGTGGCCATGTTCTGCTGCCTCTGCAAAGCTGCATTTGTACGCTTTAGGGGTTCCTCCCCCCCCCCCCCAGCCCCTTGCTCTGTGGCAGAGGTTTTGAATTTTTGGCTCAATTCCTTTTGCTGCACAGCCGAAGTGTGGGGCCACGCAGAGCAGAATAGCTTCCAAATTCCCCAGAAGAGACCCAGGGGCCCACAGTTAAGCCTTCAATACCATCAGGTAGGTGGACGGACGGACGGACAAAGATGAGATATTGTTTTCAAGTCCATGTTAGGTCTCCTACCCAGGTTTTGTGGGCTGCGATGGAGAGTTTCGCACCCGGCGTTTGCCGTGTAACCCTCCCCCCAAGCTTTGCCAGGTGCCCCCTGAATTTTCCATGGGTTCCTGAGTTAGGGGCAAGCTTCCCACCTCTGCGAAGACTTTATTGGCTCCCCACCTCACAACCTTGTGTTTGCCTTCAAGGGGAGTAAAACGCCTTGGCAGGCTGGGCGAAGAGGACCCCCCCCCCTTTCCTGTGCAAAAGGATGGTGCTGGGGGGAGTGCTGGGCGTCCCACGCCGCCTGACCCGGCTGTCTCCCAGCGCGAAGGCCAAGGCGGGCTGGAACCGGGCCAAGCACAATAGCCCCCTCCCTCCCTCCCCTCCCTTCCCAGGCCGGCCACATTATCAAATTAGCGGGATCAGAGTCAAGCCCGGGAAGCTGAAGAGGCCATGAGAAATTGGGAAAGGAAGGGAAGGAAAAGGAAGACGGTGCCAGCCTTCAAAAGGTCGGTCCCCCACCACCACGGGCTGAATTGTAATCTTGGAACTTCAGAGCTGGAAGGGACCCTCCAGATCATCATGTCCAGCCATTGTCAAGGGGGCACTCTGGGGAATCGAACTCCTAACCAGACCCCCAAACCACTGAGGTATCCAGCCAGCTTAATTACTGAGCCCCTAATTTGGATGTTTCACATCATCATCATCATCTTAGAATGGCACAGCTGGAAGGGACCCTCTGGATCATCCAGTCCAGCCCCTGTCAAAGAGGCACCATGGGGGAATTGAACTCTCAACCTCTGGCTCTGCAGCCAGAGACCAAAACCCCTGAGCTATCTTGGTAGCCCTTGAACTCGCCATTATAATAAATGTGATAAAAATCATACGTTTCACTATTTGAATCTACTCTCCTTTTCCCGGTGGATGGAGGACAGCCTCCCCCTACGGTCTCCATCTCCCCTGACTGGTGGTGGGGATTCTGGGAAGGGTAGGTAAATAGATAAAATAAAAGAGTAACATAAGCAGGCATGGCTTATAAAATAGCCCTTGTACACGCAGAGGCTGGTCCAGAAACAAAGCATTACCAAACCCGTTTTGCCCACTCAAGATCCCAGGGTTAGGCAGAGTTAGAAGTAGTAACGGCGGTGGGATTTGTGGCTGACTTTTTGGACGAGAGAAGAGGAATGAACCGTGTCCCTGGACCCCGTCTGGTTCCGTAGAGACCTGATGTTACATGGCCAGGATCCGTGCCTGCCACAGCGCTGCAGGAAACAGGGCAAAAAGAAGGGAAAAGGACATCAAAGTCCATTTGTTAGGAGAAACAATAAACAGGAAGGGTGTAGACAAACAAAGCCAGTTACGATTGTCGGAGAGAAAACAGGAGGTAAAGGCTAGAAGAAGGGGTTCTTTGCATAGATCTGGGCGTTTCTGGGGAAGCCACCCAAATTGCACCCTTAAATTCAAAGCGTTTGCACAGGAAAGAACATTGGTCTGGGGGGGAAAAAAGCATATTGTCCCTATTCATTGGCGGAAATCTACTCAGTGACACGTAGGAAACAGCAAACACCATATCACTGGAGCCACAAAATTTCACACAGGGCAGAGTCAAAAAGCAGAGGTGTTTTGGCACACCCTTCATCAGCAAATTTTATAATGCAGGAAGTCACACCTCTATACTGGAGAGTAGCAAGGTTATCACAATTTCCCTAGCTTGGTGGCTGTTACAGCATATCTCTGGCCACTCACGAGTGGAAGTCATCCACAAGGCCAGAGAGCCAGTTTACAGCCCCACTTCCGACTCATGGCGACCCCATGAATGAGCACTCCCCAAAATGTCCCTTGCCCTGACCGTCTCATCTTCCAGCACTATCTCTTGTTCATTTTTGCACTGTCCGAGCCATCTAGTCGCCTCCAACTCATGGCGACCCCATGAATTAGCGATCTTCAAAATGTCCTGTCCTCAGCCACCCTGCTCGGCGTTTGCAGGCTCAAGCCCATGGCCTCTTTGCTACCTGTTTAACAACAACAACAACAGTGCCTTGTGCCACTTTTGAGACCAACAGTTTTGTGTTAAAGTCTTCTGTTTATTTTAAAGCTTGCACTGCAATGACCACCCTGAGGAAAGGTTCTCTTGAACCTGAAAACTTCCCATTTTTCAATATGTTAGAAATAAAAGCACTGGCCTTGTTTTTGGTACTACGTCAGTTTTGGTTTTCAGCCGAAGATGGCAGGATGAGGCCAGCCTTAACATGATGCAGAAAACAGGGACCTTGGGAGCAGACCTTGAGTGCAGAACTGGGGAATTTTAATTCTTCAATCCTGCTCTGTGTTTGGACTACCGTTGCACACGATGACACGCCGGGCGAAGGAGTCTGGAAACTGTAGTCCAAAAAAATTAACTTTTCCAAGCTCTGCACAAAGAGGCAGCAGAATTGTGCCCCTCGTCCTGCAGGTGTGCAAGAAGGTGGAGCCGTTAAGGTGCCCAGAACCGAGACAGGGTGGTGCATTGCCCCCACTGAGAGCCGACGGGGAGTGGAAGTGAGAGAGGAGAGGGGCTGGCTTCGGACGCCCCTGCCACAGTTCCTCCCGCCGCCCCCCCCCGGCTTCCATATGGCTTTTTGCCCTTTTGATGAGATTAAAGCGGCTGACCTAGAGGTGGGAAAGAAGGCTCCCTAATCTAATTATGAAATGACCCAGGATTTCCAAGAATCTTTGGATTCAGGAAGTGCCAGAAAGAGGTGTGGAGAGAGGAAACCTTGAAACTGGCTCTGGGTGCTAAAGGCTTTCTAACAACCCTTGACAGGCAGATCTGTGGAGGCTTAAAGATGTTCAGGAGCTTGTGATGGAGTCCAAGAGATTGTCCGATGCCTCAGCTCTGGACCGGGCGGTCTCGTCCGCTTCTCTTTAAGGGCGACCACAAGCCACGGAAGACCAATGAACGTCTCTCCGTGTCATTACACTTGAGTATCAGTGGAGCTTAAATGCACCGCGCCGAGCACTGCTCGGCCACGGACACAGCGTAGCCCTTCCACCGTGTCTTCCTTCTTGGCCGGGAAGGAAAAATGACGGCAGTGTCACAGGAGGCGACGGGGAAAGATCGAAGGGCGGCCATAGTGCGGCGATAGTTATTGCGCAACAGCCCCCATTCAGCATCCCGTAAGGCAACTCAAAAGATAGGGAACCCCCCCCAAAAAACATTGTCATTTTGAAACTGGGCCTCGGATCAACACCAAATCTCCCATGGATGTAGCGGACCATCTGCTCTTGCTCAGTGCCAAATCTGGGGTCCTTTGGGCAAATAGCGTTCAACGTGTGTCAGGTATTGTTAAACACTTGCACCCTGAGAAACAGTTTTCTCTCCTGATTTTGCTGCTTTGGGAGTGTGACACCAGAGTCAATGCCTTGGAGTAGCTACCAGCCGTAAAAGGCTCCCTCTCAACCCAGAGAAAAAAGTTAGAAGAAGATGCCCCCTTCTTCCTTTTACATGAGAGGAGGACAACACACGCCGTATTATTGCTCGCAAGAGAGTTACTCCGAACCAGATCTCAGGAGCCTTGTGCGGAAGGCAGTGGGAGGAAACCAGAACTCGGTGCTCAAGCCACTGCAGCCTGCAGGGTTTCTTTCTCTGAGACACATACTCACCCGGAGAGGCAGAAGAAAGTCAGAAATGCAGGATCAGCATGGATTAAAAAAAACAAAAAAAAAACCCAGTGAGTGTTGACCTTGGGCATTTGCTTCCCAAAGATTGCTTGTGTTCAAAAGACATTCCTGAAATACTTTATTAGCAGTCATCTGTTACAATCCAGGGCTGCTCTACAAATAGGAACATTTGCTCGGATTTCACACACACGCACCCCGCACAAGTGGAAAACTCAGGTTCATTCCCCCGCAGAGGGCTTGGAAGGAACCACAAGATCTGTTGAGTGCCTTCATGAAAAGAAGTCCTCCAGAGGAGGGGCAGGATCTCTTCTCCGTCATCCCAAGGGGCAGGGCACATAATAAACGGGCTCAAGCGACAGGAAGCCAGATTGAGGCTGAATATCAGGAAAAACTTCCCGACTGTTCGAGCAGTATGACAGTCGAACCAGTTTTCCTAGAGAGGTGGTGGTGAGCGCTCCAGTGCGGGAGGCCCTCTAGAGAAAATTGAACAACCGTCTGTCAGCTCTGCTTTGATTTGTGTGCCTACATGGAGTAAGAGGGTTGGACTCGATGGCTCTAGAAGCCCCTTTGACTCATTTAAGCAGCAGGAATCTTCAAATGCTATATATCTAGCTCCATGTATTGACTCCAGATTAAACAAGAAGAGTGGAAGCATGTCCATTTGGGGGGGAGGGATCCGGCGCTTAAGTGCCAGAAAGAGAAATCATCAAACAAAGCAAGCTAACCTGCCAATTATGTGAGTTTGTCAGTGTAATCTGATACTTTCAGCGCTCTGGCACAATCAACCCTTAAGGATTTTCCTTTTCTAAGGATGGGTCATCTATAACGTCTGTTTATGTCCCAGACAAGAAACTCCCAGAGAGAACACGAGGCCCAGGAATCCTTCAGCTTTGACCTTGGACGACAGAAGTCACAAGACAAGCCCCCCCCCCCCCATGCTGGCTTGTATTTCCCATATTAATACAGCAGCTGCCTTCCGTCATGGGGCCAGATTACAAAGCGGGGCGAGTGGTATCGTTCCCCGTTAATTGGTGCCGGCAGCAGCCGGGCTGGCCCTGCTAAATGTGCAGGCGTGTGAGCTCGGCTGGGGGAATGTGGCGCCTGCCGGGGCTGACCTCCAGATCTCGCCTATGGCTTCCTGGTCCCCTTGAAGTCTGTCCGCCAGCTGCTCTTTCGCAGGTCTGGAAATGCCTTCCCATAAGGGGGCAAAGGGTCTTCTGCCTTGTAGGAAAAAGCTCTAAGGAGGAGGAGACACTAGAGAAGGGAGGGTGGAAGCTTGGCCTACTTTGTCTGTCTCAAAAGGTGGAGGCGGTGGAGAAGCATCTTCCTGGCCATTTTTGAAGGACAGGTCTCACTGCACCCCTTTAGAGGGTCAGGTTCATCCCTGCAAGAAGCAAGCCACCCAACGGACGTTTGTTTGCTTGATTTCCCAAAGCGGTCATCTAAAATCGCCTCCAACTTCGACTCTTTGCTCCCCGCGCGCCCATTGCCGAAGCGTGGCCCCCGGGGAGCTTTTCGGCAGCCTGGCTGGCTTGGAAGCCCGTCTTGTAGGAACTTCTCCGCCCGGAAATACTCGGGAAGACCCTTTTTACTCTTAGAAGGGAGATCTGTCTGATGGACCGGGTGCTCCTGTTTCAGACGGCTGAGGGGCCTGCCCCACCTTCCTGCCTGCCCCCCCACCCACCCAGAGCCTCCTCTGCCTGCTTCCGCTCTTCCCTCTCTGTCTCCAGTCCCCCCCACACACACCCCACCTCGCCGGCCTCCAAAGGCTCCCCTCCCTCCCTCCGCTGGCTGGCGGTGGTGCCCAACAGATAAAACAGCTCAAAGCCCCCTTTGTTGGGGAGAACAAAAGGACATTTCTGTCGCTGCAGCCCCTGCTCGGGTTGGTTTTGAAACCCTCCTTGTCTGACTCCAGAGGGCCTTAGGCAAAGATGCCAACAGTGTGCGCGCACACCCGTGGTGCTGCCCAACAGGTGTCCCTGCGGAAACCCCACGAACCAGGAGGGCACAGCCTGCGCCGCCCTCCCACCAGCAGGGAGCCCAGGATGGCCGGCGGAGAGGAGGGGGCGCGGGCTCCGTCCCCTTGGGCCGTCCTCTCTGGCCAGGATATGGGCTACCACCGACCCCAAAGCATTTCACATGGCCCTCCAGATTTCGGCCAGGGCCTGGTTTTTGAAGAGATGCTCCATCATGGTTGCACTAAAGGGAAACAAAGGGTCTCTGCGGTGCATTTTCCCTATCATCATCATCTTAGATCCTATGGATCGTGGAGTCCGTCCTCTGTCAAGGAGGCCCAGCGGGGGAATCGAACTCCCAACCTCTGGCTCCACAGCCAGATGCCTAAACCCCTGAGCTACCCAACAGTTGTGTTAGAAGGAGTGCTTAGGTTGGGCCAGAACACAGAGCACACAACGTGGCTTTGAAAACAATTACGTACAGTTACAACTCAGGGTCCCCAAAAGCAGTTTTTTTTGCTGCCCAAATTTGCAATTTGAACCCACTTTTTTCCCCATGATTCAAACGGGACGAGGTAAGGCTCAGCAGCACGGGCTGGAAAGAGGGTGCCCCCCTGTCCTTGACCTCTGGCCACCAACCAGGCTGAGTTGCCCCAGCTGTGAAGGCACCCCATGGAGCCCCCTTGCCAAAGGTCCACAGTCTTTGGTCTGCTCTTTGGTTGAATGCAAACTCTCTGTATTGACCTCCTCGAATTTGGTGGTCCAACGGCAGGAAAAGAAGCCAAGCCCAGGAAGATGTCCATGGGATGTCTTCCTGATAAACTTTTCCTGATAGGGACATGGTGCTCAGATGCTTCCATTCTGCTGTTAAAAGGCACAGGAGCAGTCTTAGATAAAAGCTGGCAACCCTTGAGAACAAACAGACCCCAATTTAACACCAGAAACGACAGCACAGGAAAACACACAGGTTCCAAACCATTCCACCTCCTAAGACATTCTGTTGTTGATCTCAAAGTGGCGGAGTCAAGAACATTTACATCAATCGTCACATGAAGGAATTCGAAACTGAGATTTGAGCGGTAGACAGACAGCTGACGTGGGTCACAGCTATAAATTCCAGTGTGCATCCAAAATCTTAAACTAGGACCAAGGCTTTTTTAAAACCCATTTTATATATAGTTTATAGTCTGGTTCATCACCGTTGTATACTCATTGTTTTTAGCTTTAAATATTGTCTTTTAAGGATGTAAGCCACCTTGAGTCCTTTTCAAGGAGAAAGGCGGGGTAAAAATATTTGAAACAAATAAATACGGACAAAAATTATTTCCTTTGGTAAGCCTCCGGCCTCAGCCTCAGAAGCTGATTCAAGAACTTCCTGGAACAAACTTCTGGAACTAGTCATTCCTTTCCTGAATCATTACTGAGTCATAAAAAGAGGGTTATCTTGCTCCATGTTTTACTGGTCTGAGCCTATAACAAGGTCTGTGCGTTTTGCCGAAGGCCAAGCAGAAGGCTTAGAAAGACAGACAGTAAATTAATACGTTTTACACCTTTGCCTTGAGTTGAGTGACCTCCACAGCTCTATATTTTCTTGCTACCAGTCTGGTCCAACGGGCAAATTTTGTGATTATTTTTTTTCACCCGAAACGTTCATTCATTCAATGTTCTGGACAGCAGGAGACTCGCCTTGCTTTAATCTTTAGCAGTTTTGTTTGTTTTTATTTATTTGAAATATTGTTACCCTGCTTGTCTCCTTAAAAAGGACCTAAGGCGGCTTACATTCTGAAAAGACAATATTTAAAGCTAAAGAGAAGGAGTATACAAATACTGAAAAAGGATCAAACCAACACCACTCTGAGAAATGGTAAACAAAAGCAATACTAGAAACACACGCAAGGCAGCCAGACACAACAATCCCGTTGACAATCATACACAGGTAGCTGGTTTACTGAGGGAAAGCTTGCCTGGAGAGAAAAGTCTTGGCCTGCTTGCGGAAGAGGAGCCAAAAGACGGGGCCCAGCCTGGCCTCCGGTGGGAGGGAGTTCCAGAGGCTCTGGGAGCAGCCACAGAGAAGGCCCTCTCGTATGTGTCTCCACCAAGCGCACCTGCGAGGACGGATGATGGAACCGAGGGGAAGGCCTCCCCTGAGGATCTTAACACCCAAGCCGGCTCATAATGGAAGACGCGGTCCTTGAGATAGCTTGGACCCAACCCCATGGACAGATTATGGGGGTGATTTTGTTTTTCTTTCCATTTTCAGGCATAAAATCCTTTTCACGTCCAAGACAGCCATAGGCTCCCTTGGGTGGATGGCGGTTTCGTTCCTCGGCGGGTGGCCCAGATGTTTATGCAACCAACCTTTTGAAAGCCACTTCCCTATGTTAAAAATCCTACGATCCCTGGTGAACGTGGATGGCTTCCACGACGGGGCACCGAGTGGGTATAAGCCTGCCCTTAAAGGCTGCCCTACCACCTCTCTGTGGAAGCCGGTGGCCTTCCACCGAAGCTCCCACAGAAGGAAATTTGGTGCAAGGGTTTTGCGTACATGTTTGTTTTGAAAGAGACCGGGCCAGCCACCGCTTGGAAATCTTCTCCGGGCTGCTCTCCCCCCCAACACCCCACTTCAAGCTGAGTCAGATCCCAACTCCCCTCATCTCTGGCCAGTGTGGCCCCTGATCCTGCCAGTGGGGATGATGGGAACCGGTGGACACTTCTGGACAACATCTGATTAGCAAGGATGGGGATTCGAGTTGTGGGACTTGCTGTTGAGGTGGACTTAAGTCACACCAGTGAATCAACTTGGGCTGTTTTTTGTTTTTGTTTTTTAAATTATTCGGACTCGGCTCACGACTCAGAACCCACCCACCCCATCTCTTTTTTTTCTGGGAGAAAAATCTTGTTTTTAATAGGGACTCGGACTTGGGACTTGATGCCAAAGACTCAGACTTGGGAGTTGGGACCAAAGACTCACACTTGAACCCGGGACCAAAGATTTGCCAGCATCCCTGCTTGTGGGGGGGGGGGGGGAGAGGCAAGATGACAGCAACATCTGTGTTTGGCTTTGCTTTGGGACAGCTCTCCTCTCTTTCTGCCTTCCCCTGACCCCCCCTTCTTCCCGGCTCTTCCCTCCCACTGCAATCCCAGCCGACTGGGGGAGGGAAAGGCGATTTGTCGACTTCCTGGTTCCCAGGCTTCACACGCCAGTGGACTTTATTTATGACCCTCCCTCAAGGTTTTCATATTGAGCATAAATCAGGCCAGGGAGGGGAAGGGCGCCCGAAGTCCCTTTCCCTCCCTGGCGAAGGCCCTTCCTATATCGCAGGAAGCCCGGCAAACTTTGCCAGGGCAAGAGAAGAGCGAGGCAGAGATGGGGTTAAAAGACGGAACCAGGCAGCCCATCCTTTTCTCTTTTCCCCTCCGTTCACCCCCCCACACACACACACACACAATTGAACCAGGAAATAAACAAGCTGTGTTTTGTTTCATTTCACAACTGTAAAACAGAAGGGATATCCTCCGTCTTCTGCCTTCCTTATGGGCCCCTTGCAACGCCATTATTCTGTGGTTCTGTGACTCAGAGGACAGGAGGAGATTGTAAATTCACTTGGAGGGGTTCTCGGGGAGGAACCTGCGCGGTGTGAGGAGCCCCGCCGTGGATCGGACGCTTGGCCTTGAGGCCAAGAAGCAGAACAGAAAAGCCCCTTCTGGTCTAGGGGTCAGCCAGAGCACGGCCACCCTCCCGTGGCTTGAAGAACCTCCTCAGATCACACCCAGGGAGATTCCCCCGCGCCCCCCGGAAACCTTGGTTTGCTGGAATGGTGATGGAAGACAGGAAAACTGTGGTTTCTTCCTGGAATCCTGTGTTTATTAAAGATATTTTCTAGCCTCTGCTTTAGCGACACGGAGAGAGGTTCTCTTTCAAAACAACTTCCTTTGTGGCAACGTGTGGACAGCTACAGGTGGATTTGGCTAAAGCTGGGGAAGCCGAAGGTGCAGGTTTTTGAACAGGGTTTCGTTATTTCCATGTTGCTGCTGCTGCTGTTGTTAGGTCACTTCCATCTTACGGCAACCCCACGAATGAGCGCTCTCCAAAATGTCTCTTGCCTTTCCCTGCCCTGAGAGTCTCATCTTCCAGCACTATCTCTTGTTTTATGTTGCACCGTCCCAGCCATCTGGTTGCTTCTGACCCTATGAACGAGTGCTCTCCAAAATGTCCTTTCTTCCGCGGCCCTGCACGTTCCAGCCTGTGGTTTCTTTTAGGGAGTCAATCCATCTCTGGTCTGGCCTTCTTCTTTTCCTACTGACTTCCATCTTTCCCAGCAGGATGGCCGAAGTAGGACGGCCTCAGTTTCAACATTTTTGCCTCCGGAGATCGTTCAGGCTTGATTTGATCGAGGACCCACTGGTTCTTCTTCCTGGCAGTCCAGGGCATCTGCAAAGCTCTCCTCCAGCAGCACATTTCAAACAAAACAATTCCCCCCCCCCCCCCCGCAATCAGCTTACAGCGGTTAGAGAAAGGCAGGCAGCCGTGACCCAAAATTATTTAATTAAAAAATGGCCAGGTTTTTATATTTAGCATTAAATGTTACACGGATCGGGCTTCCAAAGAGGGCTGGTCGTGGGTAAAGGGGAGATGGGGAGGCGAGAGGCTTCCTCGAAAATCGTAAAGGAGGAGGCCTGCTGCGGAAACATTTGGGGACCCTCGCTCTGAAAGCAGCTCCCACACCTCCAAGGTGCCAATTCCCTGCAGCTGGAAAGAGCGACTGCAGACGCCAAATGCCAGGAAGAAGCAGGCCGGCCATAGACATGGGTGTGAGAAACCCATGGGAATAAATAAATAAATAAAGACAGAGGTTTTCTTTCACACCTGGCCGAAAGGACAGCTGCAGCTGGGTGCGGAGCGCTGGGAAGGGGCTCAGAACCACCCTGGGTGGGGCTCCTTGCCTACGAACGGTGCCCGGACCCAAAAGGGGAGCTTTCAGGCGGGTAAGCGGGGTCCATTCTAAAGACTCGAACTCGGGACTCAGACCCAAAGACTTGCCAGCATCCCCGCCAGTGTCGCTGCGTGGTGTGTAGATAAACCCTTCCTTTCCCCAGACAGGCTTTGGGGAGCTGAGGTCAGTTAAGCACGGGGATTTGCGTTGCTCTGCTTTCTCGTGCAGGCGTAATTTTGCTTTCACGGTTCCCACGATTGTCTTGTTTTTTTAAAAAACGTTATGGTTGTACGATGCCCCTGGTGTCCGAGCAGTCGAGAAATAAATATCTCCATCGGACCCACAAATAAGTAAACAGACACATCGCGGTGGGGGGAACGGCGCGTTCCACGCCGCCTCGGCAGGCCGAGCGGGAACCCCGAGGACAAAGGCCGGCATTGTCCGGGTTCCTTGAGCTGCTGTCGCATCCCGGCAGGCGCTCGCAGGAGGAAGATGCTGCCAGCCACCCAGAAAGTGGTTGGCTAACCTCATTAAATCCAACTCCGGGCTATTATATTCTGGATGGCAGGGAGAAAAATGAACCTCCCGTCGCTCTCTCGCTCCTTCGCTCGCTCTGGGCTGGCCGGGCAGAGAGCAGGTTCAGAAGGACTTTTGCAAAAAGGGGGGGACGAGGGAATCCAGCCAGGCCTTCCCTGGGGGAGGGCATGGAGGCGTTTTCTGATCAAGAGGGAACCAGGACGGAAACCAAACAACACACACACACATACACACAAGCTGTAACACGTGGGGAAGGCGGGCTTGCGGGAAACCTCTGGAAGGCTGAAGGGCTGCTGTAGTTCAATGCACATTTCGTGGCTGTATGGAGCAGTGGTGAGAGGGCTCACAGGGCTGGAGGCCCGGGACTTTCTGATTAATGGAGACTGTGACAAAATCCACCAGCCCCCCCCCCCTCCATTCCCTCGCGGTTTTGCCGCCATCTTCACAGCAGCTGGGAAGAAACATTTCTATCCTTTGTGTGTTTAAAATAGTTTCCTCCCACCTTTCTCCTCGGAAGGATGTTCCTGGGAATAGTATATTGTTTCCAGCAATTCCTGTTGCGAGACAAAGCCGTTGAGGGTGGTTTGGTCTTAGTGATTGAGAGCCATTAACTTTGCAAAAGACCTGCCTGTCCTAATCTAAAAGAAACGTGAGCGAATCTCACTGCCTGCATTTCTGCCCTTTCCTGACAGGGGAAGGGTGAACGATGAAGATTGTCCGGACCGGGCCCCGCTCCTCCTGATTTGCCACAACACCCCAGCTATTCCTGTAGTATTGCTTTCTCCACCCCTTCATGACCAGCAGGTACCATCATGGAGGGGGTGTGGGATGCAGCTCTGCTACTGTTTTTCTTTAAGTACAAGAAGCAACCATGGCTGGGCTCCTGGCCGAAAAGGCATGCAAGGGGCCACGGTCCTAACCGTGACACCCACAGCGATGCTGCCGTGGCCAGGGGTTCGTGCTTGGGGGCCCGGACCCCGGGCAGTGGCGAGGGCTCCTCGTGCCAAGCGCACCGTCGTCCTCACGAGTTGGGCGGCCAGCTGTGCGGTGCTGAGCCAAGCAGCTGCCTAGGCTGCGTCATCCCATCCCGGAGTCCCTGCAGGGCTGGGATGTGGCCGTCTCCGGGTAAACCAGGCAGCTGCCTCGCTCTCTCTCCCGCTCGGGACAAAGGCACAGTTATTCTGGTTTCTTCCAGAGGTTTGTCTGGTCTTCTTTTAAGAAAGAGCTAAACTGAGGCTAGAAGGCGCCGACAGAGACGCCCACCCGGATCCCTGGACCATCCCTGGCAATACGGAAGAAGGAGGCACGGCCGAAAGCAAGCCCCTCGCCACAGCCCCTGTCTCGGCTGCATCCCACCCTTCATCCTTTGCCTCCATGTTCCTGTCGAATCTGAAGCCTTTCACCCCCTCGCATGTTAAAAACGCAGAAGGCCCGGTTTTCTCCCAGGCCTCTCCAGCGGAAGAATTTCAGGGACCGCAGCCGGGCAGGAATCGTGGCCTGCCAGGCTAGACCTGGCTCATGAGGAGGCAGCGTCATCATCCTTGCAGCCTCTTTGGGGTGCCGGTGGCTCTCGGGCCTCCATTCCTGGGTGGCCGGCTGTGGTGCCCGTGGCCGCACACGGTGGGTCCCAAAGACGGAGAGGAATATCGACGGGGGCCACCCAAGAAGCCCCCCCCCCGGGGGCGTGTGGCCATCCGGGCCTCAGTTTCCCAGGGTCGGCTACAGCACCCAAGGCTTTGATTTCCTCTCCCGGCTTTCCTGCCCAGGGAGAAGGTTTTTTCGCTCCCCGCCCTGATGGATCTCCAGCCGACCCACAACCTGAACGGGTGCCAAGAGCATCGGGGCAGGTGGCAGCCTGAGCCGGCACTTCCCTCATCCTGACACACACACACACACCCGCCCCGAGCGCCGGGCTTGGAAAGGCAGCCCGTCTTCTGGAGGGCAAATATTCTGTGTTGGGAGGGATGTGCCCAGACGTATCCCGGGAGCAGTGTGGAATCGGGGAAGGAGCAAGGTTCCCACCGATCTGCTTCCAAGCCTGTGGCTCCAGGCGCCGTGTTCTTGGAGGGGGAAAGGTATAAACAGGTGGAACCCGGGCCACCTGCCGACAAGCCCGGGGGGCCCCAAAGGGAGTCTCAACATGTGCTGATAGAGCTGGGGGGGGGGGCAGAGCCAAGGAGGGAGGCGTGAGGAAGCGAAGCGGGGGGCCGCCCTCAGCCTCTTGATGGCCTAGAATGATCACAATAATGGTTGCCCCAAGTGCAGTGCCCCGAACGCGCTAGGCGTTCCCAAAGCCCGTCTTACACCCACACACCCAAATAAAGTGATCGAGCCGATTTACTGATGGAGGACGTCTGTTCGGATGCAGGCACTGGGCGCCACGAGGGGTGGACGGTCCCCTCTTCAGCTCCCTGTAGAATCCCAAAGCTGGGGCTTTCGCACCTTCCTAAGGAGATGGGGAGGTGCCACCTGCCAAGGTTCATCCCGACCCATTCGTTATTCCCATCAGCCCTGGGGGGGGGGGGGGGAGGACTCAGAGGGTCCGTGTCTGGGATCCACGTTTCCGCACCACCGTAGATTCATGCTCTGAAGGACCCGTGGCTTCTGAATTGTTGTCTGCAGGGACCTGCCACCTTTCCCTGGTCATTTGTGGGCACCGATGCGATCCGTGATCTGACGGCCTTTACCTAAACCACGGCGCTGTCTAGCTGGTTTCTTTACTTGTTGCTAGCTCCCCACAGCGCAGCGCCACCCCCTTTGGACCCCGTGGGGGAGACGGGTTTTTCGGCCTCCTGCGGGGACCTGTGTCACCCTGTGACAGCAACCAGGTTTCCTCCTTCTGGGGCTCTCAGCCGGATGCCATCACAGGAGCCTTCCTGGAAAACACTTCTGGACAATGCATGGCTCCGGCCGGTCCAGAGTGGAATTTTCAGGGCGCTGATAGGCAGCTTCCGCCTGAGATCCCGCAGTGACTCTGTGTGTGTGTGTGTGTGTGTGTGCGCGCGCACGCGCTACAGAAAAAGGAAACCGGGGTGGGGGGTGGGATGAGACAAAAGAGGCAAGGGTTAGGCCTCCTCTCCCACTGGCTTCCCAGAGTTTGGGGCAATTGCACAGAGCAAAGGAACCACTTTCTAATGGTAGGACCTTGGGTTTACACCATGCAAGGAAAACACAACACAATATCATAAATAGTAAAAATGCAATTCAATAGAGTTGAACCCTGTCACTGGCTGAAACGACGTCTAAATGAAAAAACACAAGCGGAAACCCCTTTGAGCCTCTTGGGAGTTCGATTCTCCGGTGTGCCTGCGGGCAGAAGACACAGCCAGTGTGGCCTTGGGCACGCCCAGAAGAAGGGCACGGTAAACCACACACAAACACACAGAGAGACACAAGGGCATAGAGGTGTCAGGACGGAGAGGCAGAAGTGCCTATCCATTAGAATCCTAGAATCAGGGACTCGGAAGGGGGCCTCGAAGGCCATCAAGTCCAACCCCCTGCTCAAGGCAGGAATCCAAATCAAGGCAGATCGGACAGATGATTCTCCAATTTTCTCTCGAAGGCCTCCAGCACGCTCACCACCACCTCCCGAGGGCATGAGTTCCATGGCCATACTGCTCTAACAGTTAAGACGTTTTTCCTGATAAGATAATAACCACACACACCTGGATCAGATTGCACCGAATCGTAGGCAGAAGCGTGCCCAGGCAAACAGATTGTTCCTTGAAAGTCTGCTTAGGGACATTTCCCTGCCAGTAATAATAACAATAGCAATAATGCAAAAAAGGAGAGAGAATGGCAAATATTGATGCCGCCTTTTGGCTACAGGCCTTCGGGTTGCACTGTAAGACAGAGAGAATTTCTCCTGTTTGTTTCATCTGTGGAGTAACGGCTGAGCAGACAGCCCATGGCGGTCACTGTGGTTGACTCTCACGTTCCCCGCGAGTCTGCTGCCTGGGCCTCTTGCAAGGGTCACTTCCTCCTCACCGAGTCCTGTGTGGACGCTCAGTTTCCCCTCTTGGCTCATTCGGCCGGCCGGCCGGTCCAGAAGCCGCCCCTCCTAAGGGAGTAGCTGGGGAGGACGGGGTGTTGACTCAGCTGCTGCCTCTCTATCTCCCGAGCCCTGCTGTATTTTGTTAAAGGTGCCTGGGAAAGGAAATGAGTGTTAGGACGAGATCTTGATGGCTCCAGCCAGCTCCCTTTTTCTGGAAGACATCACATCCACAGGACAGTTTCTCTCCTTTGGCGAGATTGAAGGCACCCACTGGTGGAGAGCTGGCCCACTGACGGGCCGCTTTCAAATCAGGGAGAGGCCGTCCCAATCTGGGCCACCCATCCGGGCAGCTCCTCAGATAGCAATGAGCTGGAGCCGGGCTTAATTGCTAAAAAAAGCCACCGCCGACGAGGAAGGACTGAAACCGCAATGGAAAGTCAACGGGTGTCTTGCTCATGTCAGTCCCAAGCCTGTCGGACTCAGAAATGGCTGTTTGTGTTTGAACCAAATCTGCTCTGGAGCAGATTGGCTTTAAGGTCAAGGCCACTTGCCCGGCCGCCAGCAAATCGCCAGGGCAGCCTCCCATAATGCAGCCGTAGGAGGAAAGACAGAAAGAACTGGGCATGTTTAAGTCTTGAGAAAAGAAGACGGAGGGGAGATAGGAGAGCCCTTTTCAAATAGTTGAAAAGCTGTCATCCAGAGGAAGGGCAGGATCTGTTCTCCATCATCCCAGAGAGCAGGACACGCAACAATGGGCTCAAGCTACAGAAAGCCAGATTTGGGCTGGATATCAGGGGAAATGTCTCAACTGTTTGAGCAGTACAACAATGGAACCCATGAGGTGGTGAGCATTCCAACACCGGAGAAAACTGGACCACCATCTGTCTGATCTGCTATGATTTGATGGCTTTAGATGGACGATGGCCTTAGAGCCGCTGCCCCCCCCCAACTCCATGATTCTAGGATTCTATGAAAACCACTTTGCGCTTTCTCTGGGAGACCCAAGGAAGCCTACCAAACCCCTGGAGGCTTCTGCCAGGGTCCTGTGAGCCAGCCAACCCCGTTCGATGGATGATCCTTCAAATTCCCCAGGTCCCAAGGATTCCCACCCGTCACCTGCTGGGCCAGCCGGCAGGCCTGCGGCCGGTTCCCCCCCCTCTGGCTGCTCTGCTCCGTTCTGCTCTCTGTGGTGCCCACCCTGCCACCTGCCACTCATCCATCGCTATTTATTTGCTCAAGCAACTGCTTCCCTCCCACATCAAAGCTCTCTCTCAGCCCTGGCGCTGCAGCTCTGTTTACACAACGGAAACAGTAAACAGTGATTTCTGGAGAGAAAAAAAGTGCTAGGGCAGCTCCAAGATTAAACAAGACAAGCTGTGGCCGAGCTCTCCTGCGCGCACCATATGGTCTCTTTTCTCTCATCCTATTATGTGCATCACAGAACCGTCTGGGGCCGTTTTTTCCCACCCTCCTTCTGGGCTATTGCTCAACCGCAGCGGAACAGACTCTGGGCAGAGGGGGCAGGACTGTCTCCTCCCGTCAGAAGGCCAAGCAGAGGCAGGCTGGCCCCGCGCACACAACCTCGGATCACCAGGTGCCCGTCTGTAGGGTGGGCAGCCCTCTCTTCGAAGCCCTCTCTGGGTGGAGGCGGCCTCTTCTACATCCCGTTGAAAGTTAAGAACCCCAAGAAGAGAAAGCTGCCCCCCATGGCCTGGCCACGGGTCCTGGGCAGGATCGGGGCATATACACAACCCAGAGTGCCCCCCCCATCACCCACCCCCTCACCTTTAACTCTTCCCCAGCCTGAAAGGAAAAGGAAGAGCCAGAACAGAAAACTTGAGCATGCAACCCTGATGGGTTTGGGTCTTTTTGGGTGGGGCGGAGGGGATTCGGGACAGCAGCTGCTCCTCGCTTGCGGCTCGAGAACTGGAGCGTGCCCTTTCCCACCATGCCTTGGGGGAAACTGGACTCTGCTAGGGATGGCCTGAGATTTCTCAGGACGGAGCAGACGGAGGAAGCAAAGCAAAGCGCCGGAGGGACGTTCAGGCAGAGGGACCGCCGGTGGGCCGTATCCATGGCAGCTCTCAGAGGAAGTGCGGTGGGTGGGTGTGCGCTTGCTGGCGGACAGAAAGCCAGAAAGGAAGATGTGGGATGAGGGCGGCGGGTGGGAAGGCAGCTCTCCGGCTAAGGCAAGAGGTGGAGAAATTCCCGGCTTCCAAGGTTTCACTGAGGCTGACACGAAGGATGGCCGCATTCTTCAATGCTCACCTTTCCCTTCCAGCTGTGCCTCCCCCTCCCTTGATGGAAGACTCTGCTCTACCCACTAGGCCTCCCGTTTGCTTATCGTGCAATCATCCTCCCCTTACGTCGAAGCGCAAGAGGGCTCATGCGAGCCAGATCCCTTTCAGCTGTACTGTTGTACAAGTTATTATTGTGTACTCATTAACCCAGTGAGCCTACTTTAATCATAATTAACCAATGGATATATTTTCCTTCCTTCCTTCCTTCCTTCCTTCCTTCCTTCCTTCCTTCCGTCCGTCCGTCCGTCCGTCCGTCTGTCCATCGTCAGCTCCTTCCTTCCTTCGCTTGGTGTCAAACTACACACTAGATCTACATCTTTCGAAGAGGGATTTTATTAAGACATTAGTTGTCGCTGGCCATGAATCCGGTCCTTTTCAGTCGGATCGAGGAAAGCTCTGCCACATGAGGAGGATGTGTGTGTGTGTCAAGATTTAATTGCACTTGTATTTATTTGCAAGTACAGAGTACTTCCTCCATGCAAAGGAAAAGGGACTATAATATAGAGAGGAAAGGTGGATGATGATCATGGTGGTGGTGATGAGGTCATCAGGGCCTCTCCAGGACCTGCCTTTTTTTGCCACCAGAAAGAGGTTTCTCATCATCCTCCCACTCCCCAGAAGGACATCAGAGGATGCCGCCGACTGACATTTGGAGGGGAGGCGACGATGCTGGATTTATGGGGCGGGGGAATAGAAAATTAAAAAAGGACATGTGTTTTCCACGATGAGGAGGAGATTCTGGTGGGAACCGAGTGACGAGGGGCTGTTCTTTGGCAGCCGCAGAGGAAATGGCGTTGGCCGCTCCCACGAAGGAAGGGGATTGAACTGGAGCAGATGTGAGCTCCCTGCCAGAAGAGCAGGGCACACGGCACCCCTGCGGAGCGGCAGACAACGTTTTAATTATGAACTCACCCCGACGGCTTCTCAAAAGGGGCAGTATTCTGGGGCGCTGGATTGCATCCACCAGGAAGTGTGCTCAGTATGCTGGCCAGTGGCTTTTTAAAAAAAAAATGGGATTGTATAAAGGGAAGCATTTTCCCCGCAATGCTTATTTATCCTCGGGGCTACTTATAACTGTAACACAGGGCTCAGCCCAGGTTCTGGCGGGTTGTTCGGAAACAAAAATCTCCATCTCTCCTTCTTGGGTCTGGATCTCTTTAAGCCCTCCTGGTCCCGGGTTCAAATTCTTCTTCTTGCCGTCCTCCTGCGGCCCCTCTCCGGCTCGGATGCTCCTGCCTCTGGGACCACCGGCTACCAAGCCCCATGGGTGGCAAGCTAACCGCCAACGGCCAAAGCCGGTCTCGTGGGCCTCGGTCCTCTAGCGTTCCTGGTGAAAGGAAGGCGCTCTGAGCAAGAGAGAATAGGTTGCCATCCCTGGAAGACCTCCGGAGCTGCAGTCCAGATTTAAATCATCCTCATCCTCTTAGAACTGCAGAGCTGGAAATGGGGACCCTTGGGATCATCCAGTCCAGCCCCAGCCAAGGAGGCACCATGGGGGGAACCGAACTCCCAACCTCTGGCTCCACAGTCAAATACTTAAGCCACCAGATCACATTTTTACTTACTTACTTACTTACTTACTTACTTACTTACCCCTTCTCCTTTAAAAGGTCCCAAGGTGGCTTACATTCTGAAAAGACAACATTTAAATCTAAAGAGAATGAGTATACAAATACTAAAAAAAAGGATCAAACCAATTCTGCTCTGAGAAATGGTAAACAAAAACAATACTAGAAACACATGCAAAGCAACAAGGCAACAACCCTAACCCTAACCCTAACCCTTTAAAAACCCCTCCCAGATAGCCTATCATTCAGGGAAAGCTTGCCAGAAGAGAAAAGTCTTTTAGCTGCTTGCGGAAGGAGAGCAAAAAGACGGGGCCCAGCCTGGCCTCCGGTGGGAGGGAGTTCCAGAGGCTCTGGGAGCAGCCACAGAGAAGGCCCTCTCGTATGTGTCCCCACCAAATGTGCCTTTTACACCCAAAATAACCTCTGGATCTGGACCATTTGGTCTTTTTGATCCTGGTGGTGATCTCTGTGGCCCCCAGAGTAAACCGGAGGCAGAAATGTGGCCCCGGACTCCTCATAATGGCCCCCCGGGGCCATAGGGGTAAAAATCTGACCATTTCAGAGGGTGCCATCAGTGCACCTGGAGGTCTTCAGTGCAAAAGGAAATGCAAAAAACCTCCCTTGATCTTGCAAAAAAAAAAAAAAAATTCTGATGGTTAAGAGGAAGACCAAAGCGAGGAACCGGCTCCTCAAGCTCTCTGTGGTGCTTTTGAGGTGTAACAAACAGTTATACCTCAAATCTCCTGCTTCCGAAACAGGAAGGGGCCCGATACTGCTTTGGTGCTTTTTTTTGTTTATTCTGGGCTTCCCAGAAGGCTCGGGCTGTCTCCCTGCTGGAGGCAGGAGGCTGGGTGTGCGGCTGGACCTTCCTTGTTCCAACCTTGCAGGGGTGAAGAAATCCCGAACCCAGACCCCAAGCGGCTCCCCCCCCCCCCCGGCACCCGGGGTTCCTTCCCAGTCCTTGGGGAGGTGCAAAGGGATTCGAGCGCAGGCCTGGGGGAAGGAACTCCAGCCGGCTGAGGTGCGAAGGGCATGCACACTGTTGTGTGTGTCGCTGTGTCCCAGGCCCCAGAGCTGATGCACAGCTTTCTATAGCGGCCAGGCTTCCACCGCAGGGCTCACGGTGAGTTGGGCCATTAAGAGACTTGGCAGAGGAAGGAGCCTGGGGCACAGCTCGCTTTGAGGATTGGGGACTCTTTCCAAACCGAGCTAAATGACTTGCATCATCTCCTCCCACAACTAGCCCCA
Source organism: Intellagama lesueurii (assembly GCA_037013535.1). Taxonomy (NCBI): domain Eukaryota; kingdom Metazoa; phylum Chordata; class Lepidosauria; order Squamata; family Agamidae; genus Intellagama; species Intellagama lesueurii. The sequence continues at coordinate 843,854 of JBAJHW010000017.1, read as the reverse complement.
GAATAGCCAGGGGGCGAGGAACTGTGTCCCCCCCTTAAAATGTTTCCGAATGACTTTTGCCCCTCGCTCTACAGTTTTACTGCCCGGCCTTTGGCCGGATCAGGACTCCTGCTGATTCTTATCCCACTCCTCCACGCTCCATGGCTCGCTTGCTTGAGACCTCTCCTAATAATTATGTGTCATCAAGTGGATTCTGACTTCTGGGGCTCTAGGTATAGAGTACTCAGAACTGGTTTCCCACTCCCTTCTTCTGGGGACACCCTGGGTCGGTGCAGCTTACCCAAGGCCACCCAGGTTAGCTGTCGGCCCAGGAGGCACCGTGGAGGAATCGCACTCCGAACCTCTGGCTCTGCAGCTAGATGCTTAACTTTCCTATTGGTTCTGACGTGCCGTCAAGTCAGAACCAACTTATAGCAACCCTAATAGGGCTTTCAATAGGGAACCCACCCACCTCTCCCTTTTTTCTGGGTAACAAAAGCTTGTTTTTAATCGGGACTTGGGTCTCGGGACTTGGTACCAAAGACTTGCCAATGTCTGTCTTTGAAGGTCGCATCCATCCTTCTCGTGAGCTTCCTTCTTTGAATTAAAAGAAAGATGGCAAGAATTCCCTCTCCCCCCCCCCTCAATCTCTCTCGTTTAAAAAAAGCTTCAATTTCTGGCCAGGGTCCAGCCTTTATCACCTTCCTCCCAACATTGACTGTAGGTTCTCCAGTTTTGAGAGAGACACACCTGTCCTCTCGTAAACACCCGTTTTGCAAAACAATTATGTTTTAATGGCTCACATCACATGCCTGTTTAAAGGGCCTGGAAACGAGGGCGCCGGGCAAGGTGTGCGCTGGCAAACGGGCCCGGCGTGCACCCGTTTTGTGCTTTTTGAAAAATGCATCCTTCACTGGCTGCTTGTTCGGATCACAGCCAGCCAGCCGCCCACTCGCTCGCTCGAGCTGGCTGGCTGGCTGGCTGGCAGGTGCTCTGTTTTCCCAGCGGCATGCTCTGCACTCCCTCCCCTCTTCTCTCAACATACAAGATGATAATAATAAGGCAGGGAAACCCGCTCCCCCCCCCCCATCAAGACCAAACCTGTTGCAGGTAGTAATGCACCTGGAGAAACACAAGAGACACAGGTTCAGTTCCCCATTGGTGCATTTCGAAGGATGCAGGCAGGGGATTGGCTAACTCTTCCTTGAAATGGAGCGTCTGCCAGCAAGGAAATGAAAGGTGCTTTGCCTCTGCTCCGCTCCGGGCTGGTTTACGAACAGCAAGAAGGACCCCTGCCATCCCACATGGCAGGCCTGTCCGGCAACCAAGAGGGGCAAACTGCTGTGTCCAGCCATTCATTCAGATGGAGGAACACCGTATTTGGGTTTTGCGGCTCAATCCAGTCAGTCAATCCCTGGATCAGCAAACAAGCTGGGATCCCATGCGGCTTTTCTGAAGGAACCCAGCCACTGAACCCCACTCGTCACCAAAAGAACCCCAGTTAGATCGATTCTGCCGTGACTTAAATCGTTTTATACATTTCTGTTCACACGACGCACAAGTAACGCTGATCCGTTTGGCCAGCCCATCGTGGTTTCCCCACACACACACACACACCTTGTCAACATGACCTTTTAAAAATGAACCAGTCCCTGTATCACTTCAATCCTGATCGTTTTGGCACATCCGAACATTGCTATCGATTGATTTACTTTGCGAAGCAGTCGGATTCTTGGGCACCATGCCTGCGGTGTGGCCACCAGGCTTGTTCCCTTTTTGAAAAACCTATTTTTAAAAAAGTCATCGGCTAAGCCATACATCGGTAAACTGTTCAGGGGGGAAATAAAGGAAAAAGTAAGCAATTTATCACTAAGTATTTTTTTTTTTAATGCTTATCAATGAATCACTTGCTTTTTCCTTGCTTTTCCCCCCAGCAGTTTACCGATGGATCACTTAGCTGATGGCTTCCCAATGGTCTTCCCTGGTTTTGTGTGGCTTGTGCTTAATTGTTTTTCCCTAGCGCCATCACACTTAACAACTGGCAAGGTGTCCCTGGGAAGTTATGAATTGAATTCCAATACTGCCTTCTATCGCTTTACATTATTGCACACCAGTGTATATGCTGCTGCTATAGTGATATATCCATTACGTTGTCGTTTTTGTTTTTTTAATTCTTTGGAAGCTGTTGTGTGTCTGTTTGCGCTCACAGGAACAGCAAGGGATGACAAAAAAGCCACCGCCTGTACGTTCTCCCCGCCCAATAAGATTTTGGCAGAAATGTTTTAACTTCCCTACAAAATCTATACAGAGCAACTGCCACAGAATGGATTTGGGAACTTGGTCTTGGTCAACGTTTCATGGGGTTTTCTCAGGTGAAGGTTTTAATCTCTGCTTTGTTTCTGCTCATGCCGGTTTTATGGTGTTTTATAATTTCAGGTGTTTGCTATCAGCTGCCTTCAAGTGTTCCTTCGGAAGATAAGACTGTTGTGTTTTAAATCAATACGCAGATAAACATACTGGTGTTATGTGCAGGCTTGACTCCTGCGTAAGAAGAACAGCTTCCCATAGAATCCTAGAATCCTGGAGTTGGAAGGGACCCATAAGGCCATCCAGTCCAACCCCCCCCCCCCCCCCGCTCAAGGCAGGAATCCAAATCAAAGCAGATTGGACAGAGGGCTGTCCAATGTTCTCTTGAAGGCCTCCAGTGCTGGAGCGCTCACCACCACCTCCCGAGGTCATGGGTCCCATTGTCGTACTGCTCTAACAGTTAAGAAGTTTTTCTTGATAGTCAGCCTAAATCTTTTTTTTCCAATATTTTGAGCCCATTGTAAAGTGTCCTTCACTCTGACTGAGGACAGATCCTGCCCTTCCTCTGGAGGACTACCTTTCAAGTGTTTGAAAAGCACTATCATATTATCTCATCCCAGACTTCTTTGAATTTGTTTGCATTTATTTTATGCAGTGCAGCATACATGTCTCTCTTCCTCCCCGCTTTTATCTTTGCCACAGCCCGGTGAGGTAGATCTTGCGGAGAGAACCCGCCTGGTCCAAGGTCACCCTGCGCATTCCATGGCCAGCTGGGGATTTGGACTGAGGTGTCCTGGACTTCTGGACCCCCACTCTCATCACTGCAGCCCATTAACTGTCTGGGTAAGGTGCGTGCACATGCCATGCATGCCAAGCTGCTGCGCCTAAGCTCCCCTCTTTGGTCTCTCGGCCACATCTGCCTTCTCCCGCCTGTCACCATCTCGGGACCATCAGGCTCCGCGGCCCCTGGGCTTCCTTGTTGACACCCACCAGGGGACATTTTTTAAAAACCTCATCAACTTCTTGCGCTCAAAAGAGGAAGGTGGTAGTTGTCTTTTTCCTTGCCCGGCTCAAAGACCTGCTTTGAGGAGTCATCTCGGGGTGATCTCTCTGCTTGCAAAATCTTATGCAAAACAGCTCGCAGCCCTGGAAGAAGGAACCGATTTGGCCACAACGGAGCGCGTTGCACAGCAGCCGACGGACTTCCTCTGGGGCGTCTCTGTGGGGGCTTGGGCACCGGGGGGGTAGCAGGCGCGTCCCCTTCTGGACCGAGGGCTGCCTTCCTCTCGTACAGGTGGATTGGATCCAAAGCTAGAGTGCCGTGCCGTCTTGGGCCTGAGTGCCACCACCTCACCTATACCTGTGCACCCGTTGAACCCAACCGATGGGTTCCAATGACAGGGAAGGAGACCCAAGGACGAATTTCCTGATGGGAAGAGCGGTTTGGCAGTGACACAGGCTACCCAGCGAGGGGACTGTCTCCTCTCTGCTGGACGTTTTTAAGCAGAGCCGGTTGAGCCTCTGTCTGGGATTCTCCAGCGGTGATTTCCTGCTTTAGCCAGGAAGTTGGGTCTGAGCGCCCTTCTGGGCCTCCGTGACGTCCGAAGAGGAAGAAGGAGGTCCCTCTCCCCAGGAGACCCTTGGGTCTTGCGGCCCCGAGTGGCCTAAAGGACCTTTCTCTTCTTCATTTTCTCCACCAAGCCTTTATCAGTGTCTGTGGAAAGAGGAAGGCCGAGAGTTGTCGGCCTGAGCGGGTGTCGCAACCGTTGTTATGTTGTCTGTGGAGAAGAAGAAAAAAAGAACTGTGTCAAAACGTCCCCTTGTGCAATCGGGACCGACCGCCAGCCAGAAGCACGGAAAGGATGAAGCCTTTGCAGAGAGAGAAAGCAGAGCATCACCCGTCAGCTGGTGAAATCTGGGCATTTGCCCCTTTGTAGATGACATCAAGTCGTCTCACCCAAACGGATACAGAAAACTGGAATTATCCAGAAGCAGGGCAGGAGAGATCCTTGTTTGCTCCGAGGTCCCGAGCTGCTTAGGGGTGTGGAGTAAAATCTCAGGTCCCTCCTTCTGGTCTCTTTCTCCAGCGTGGCACCAGCGTGCCGTTAGACCTTAGGAGACAGGCTGGTGACAAGCATACACGATGGCGCTGTCGTCCCAAGGACAGTAGAGAGAAGCGTGGATCCGCGTGGGACAAACCCTTGCGCGGTTGCACCCTGAGTAAACCTATGGGCATTTCAGGGAGGGGGACTCGAGTCGCGGGACCCGCTGTCCAGTCGGACTTAAGTCGCACCGGTGACTCGACTGGTTGTTTTTCCCCCCCAATGGCTCGGACTCAACCACCCACCCTTCCCTTTTGTCTGGGGGAACAAAGCTTGTTTTTAAAGAGGGATTCGAACTCGGGATGCGGGGCTCGGGGCCAAAGACTTCTCCGCCTCCCCGAGGTGTTTCCTGCGGTCTCCCCGGAAGCACCATTGGGGACCCTCCATTCTCGCCTTCAGCTGCCAAAGGAAGCTGCCAGGTTTGGGGGGGGCTGCAGAGCCAGGAGTCCGCTCCACCGTCCGGTCCGGAATGGGAGCCCAGGGTGTCCCAGCCTCAGGGACCCGTCTAGGCCTCTGCCCCCCCCCCTCTCTACTGGCCAGGCTTTGCAAGAGTTGAAGCCCTCTTTGACAGCCTGGGGTGGGGTGGGGTGGGGGAGAGAGAGAGAGAGAGACAGCCCACTGCAAGGCCATCTCTGTAGAGGCATGCCTCTCTAATTACAACATCCGATGCAAGAACAGCAAATTGTTTGAGAAAATGTTTGTTGGCTGCTACAATTACCCTAATTTCCACCACCCCCCTTTCTGATGACTATTTCCCCCCTTTTTTTTGAAAGAAAACACCATCCACCCACTCCCTCCAACGTTACAGAGATGGCCTGGAGCCACCCATCTTCGTGCGGGGCGAATTGGCACGCCGATCCCATCTGTTTGGACTCCTGTGGGAACCTGGCACCTTCTCCGGCAGGTGAACGGTTCGCCATCGTTTCCCAGGTCTGCGGATCTCACCTCGGGGCCCAGAAAATTAAAAATAGTGCCCTGTCTCCCCCGCCACCCTCTGTTCTCCCTCCCACTGGGACTCCTTTGACACACGGTCTGGAGGGGGGGAAAGGGGGGACAGGTGCTCGTATCCCCAGAGGTGGATCAAGGGCAAAATGGGGGCCGGCGCTGGTCTCTGGGGTCCCCTCCCTCCTGGTTGCCCCAAGACCACCCTGTGAAAGGACCAAAGGGATGCAGAAGGACGCACTCTGCCCGCGCCTTCCTCCTGCGCTCTGCCCACTGCTGTCCCGAAGAAGGCTGGGGGTGGAGAGGGTGGCCCCCTTACCCATCTCCAGGAAGGAGAAGAAAAGAGGCCATCGACCTGCACGAAAGGGCATACAGTCGGACCCCCGTAGCCACAGGGGATCGGCTCCAAGCCCCCCGCGGATGCTGAAAAGCGTGGCTTGTGACAAATACTATTTTAATAGCATACACTATACATAACATAGTCTCTGGGCCCCTCTAGTTTTCTGGTAACGCCAGCTTTAGAAATATATATTTCTAGGATTTTTCTTTAAGATTCCCAGACTGTGCCTAACGATCCCGCGGATACGGGGGGTCCTACTGTACATTGGTTAAGAGTATGGGAAACGGTCTGTCTTTTCCCCACACAATGGCCATGTCTCTCTTCCACATGGAGAAGACCGTGACCTGGAGACCTGCTTCGCCCCTGCCTCGGGATGAACAGAGGATGCCCTCAAAGGGACCCTTGGAGTCCGGCAGTCCTTCAGAGGGAGAGCGATCTCCTTCTCCCAAGGAAGACGTGCAGGGTCAAAAACGAAGCACAATTATTTCTCAAAAGATTCTCTGATTTGTTTTGTCGTGAGCGGTTGTGGCTCACGCCGGCCGGTTCCCCAGGCACCTATTGCTTTCCTGCTACGAATGTATTCATGACTAGAAATCATCCATCGCCATCATACTGGATTATTGATTATTGTTATCGTCCTTATTATGCACGGCATGGCATGGACTGTACGGATCAGGCGTTGTTGTCATCGACAAAGGCCTGCATTAAAAATCTGTTGATCTTTAAGGCGTCGCTACACCCCTGCTCTGAATTCTGCCCTGCTGTTGTCACGCAGGCTGGAGAGCCGAGCCGTCGGAAAACGGCTGCCGGAGAAGACGAAGGCGCGTGGGAAGAAAGAAGGTTCCCTGAGGGAGGCTAATTGCTTTATTGTCACACACGGCGCGCACTTGAAAGCTGTAGAACTCCTTGCCACAGGGTACGGGAACAGGCTGCCTACCTAACAGGACTGCTTCCAGGCCTGCCTCTCTGCTTTCCGCTTTGCCTTTTCCCTTACCGCTGGAAAACTAAGGAGACAAAGCTATACGCAACTTTCCTAAAGGCTAGTGTGAGGAACACTCCGTTGGGCGGTCAGTTAAATCCTCCACAGCCACACATGTTTTTCCCACACCTCTTTTCTAGATCTACGGGTAGATTGGTCTGCTTCTTCCGTCCTTCCTTCGTGCTCTTCATTTCCTGCTTCTTTCTCCTCCTAGCTGGGGGAAACACAGATTCTCCAAAATGACTTAGCCAACCTTACATACAGAACAAGCAGACCCAGGGACTTCAGTCACCCAGTTTAGGGCCCGGCCTCCTGCATGATTTCTGGATGGATTTTCTCATTCATAAATGTGATCTTTTATGTTTACCCCGTGATGAGTTTCTGGAGTAGTGACTCCTGTTCCATAGCAGTACGCCCAGCACTGGTCCACTGCACCCCACGAGCTTAAAGACCAGATACTCGCACAGGGTGTCTGCGGAGAAAGCCACACCTTGCCCAAAACCTGCCCTGGTCGCGCCCATGAAAGGTGGGTGCCCTTGAGTGCTCTGGAGATGCTATCTTGCCGCTCGTGGGGAAGGGAAGATACAATCGCCAGCCCAGCCAAGCTCTGTTCCTGGAACGTTCCCGCTTGGCCTCGGCCTCGGGCGGCAAAATGTCTGAGGCGGTGCCAGATGCAGTGAAGGCGAGGAAGACAGTCCTCCCCCCCCCCCAATCCCGGCGAGGAGCACAAGTTGCATCATCCCCTTTCAATAACGGCCCTTCAGGCCTCAACGTGCCGTGGTTTCGACTCTCACGAGGTTTTTATTACTTGGAGGAAACAAAAGGGAAGAAATTAAGCAGAAAACCAGAAGAAGCAGGGGCACGTTGGGGATGACTCAGGCGTCCTTTTGTGTTCGGCTGTGTTGAGTGCCCTGACGCACCCCAAGTGCCCACGGGGCTTTGCCTCGTCCCTCACCGGGCATCCCTTCAGGTCCACCGAGAAGGTATCTCGGTGGGTTAGAAGGGGGTGGATAAAAATGCCTCCTGGTCCCGCCCAGCCTAGGGGGTTTCGAACTCTTCCCCAGGAACTGGGAGATTCCTCAAAGGCTCGGGAATGGCAACGAACCCTGCGGCCAGCTTCTGTCTGTGACAGCCAGCGGAAGAGGGCTCTCCTCTCTCTCCCCTCCGTCTTCTTTTCTCAAGGCTAAACACATGCCCAGTTTTTTCTGTCTTTCCTCCGAGGGCTTGGTTTCCAGCCCCCTGATCCTCCTGGTTGCCCTCCTCTGAACTTGTTCCAGTCTGTCATCATCCTTCTTCAAGTGTGGTGTCCAGAACTGGACACAGGACTAACCAGTGCCAAATAGAGAGGAAACTAGTACCTCGCAGGATTTGGAGACTATACATTAATTAAAGCATCCAAAAATCGCCTTGGCCTTTTTTGCAGCCACATCGCCCTGTGGGCTCCTATTCAGCTGGTGATCTACAACCCTTCTCGCTCGTAGTATTACTAAGCCAAGTCTCCCCCATCTTGTAACTGTGCATTTGGGTGCGTGTTTTTCTCTCTCCTAAGTGCAGAACTTTGCACTTATCCCTGTTCCATGTCCTTCCGTTATTTTCAGCCCAGTGCTCCAGATCTGTCAAGATCTTCTGGAACGCTGTTCCTTTCTTCCAAGGTATCAGCTCTTCCAGCCCAGGGAGAGGTGGGCTTCCTGATCCTGCCTGGCATTTTTAGGGCCGCTCCCCTCCTGCTGCCCTCCAAGCTGGGGCCACGATCCTCCGGGCACCTCTTGAGAAGCTTCTGAAGAAGCTTCCTGGAAAGAACAGGCTGTTCTTCCTCACCTCCACCCTCAGCAGCCTCGCCCGTGCGAGCGAGCGAGCCAGGCGGCTGTGTCAGCAGAGGGAAGCGTGACACCCAGGGAAGACAGGCCCTGCGGCCGGGGTGGGGGCCAGGGGTGGGGACCAGGCGCCTGGCAGAAGACGGCCGAGCCGGTTTGGAGTCTCACTGTGGGCACGAGTCCCTCGTGAGGTAGTGCAACACCCAAACGCCGCGGCCCTTTCTCCCGAGCAGCTCTGCCTTGCAGAGCCAACAGAGTTCTAGACGGCAGCCGCCGTGTTGCAGCCACGTGTGCCGGTGCCTGACGAGAAGGCTGTGGGTGATGGGCACTGTAGTCAGGCACCACTGGAGGTTCTCTGGGTGGGTGCCTTTGAGCCAAAGTGGCCCCGTTCATCCCGGCACAGCATCGCCGGACGAGGTCTCCCCACCCACTCGAGAGGGTGCCGGTGTGGTCCCACCTGGACAGAGCTGGGCCAGACCGTGTCAGCGTGAAAGACACGTCTGTGGTGAGGGAGGCCTGGCGTTGACACAACCCAGGCTGGGAAAAGGAATGAGGTTGGTCAGGGGCGTGTGATATCCAGAGGAGACAGAGCAAAAGAGAGACAGACCCCGTCCACAAGGTGAAATGTTTGTTTCCTGTACTGGAGAACTTTGCCGGGGCATGCCCGAGCATCATCCTTCCCCAGTCTTTCAGCAACAGCAGGTGGGGGGAAAGTGTGTGACCAGTTCTGACAACTGGTTCTCTGCAGACAAGAACTTTCGGGGTGGTCAAGATGGCACCCTGAAGGACCATCCGGAGCCCGCCTTTCCTGTGGATGTGCAGCTGGTTCTTGGTGGGTGGCGTTTACGGCTTCCTTCTGGGCCACAGCCCAGATGTGCTCCTTCTGGAAGACACATGTTCTAATCGAAAGGGCTTCCCTTCCTGGGGACCAAAGTCAGGGACAGCCACACCGATCCATTATGGGGAAACCCCTCAACGAAGTGTTCCCTTTATTGGCTTAACCTAGGAGAGGGGGTTCCTTAAGTCCTTAGAAGCGCCTGATGGGCGCAGCATGAACTTCTCACATCTCCCCTTGTTTACAAATCAGCTTGTTTTGTTTTGGGTTCAAACCCCAGCGGGTCAATGCGAGCTCTGTGGGCAAGTACGATGGCTGAGATGCCAAGGGGGGGGGGGGCTAGAGCTTTCTCTCTGCCACATGAACATGGTTTCGGCTTCTCCCGAGGTGTTTGGTGCCATGAGTGACCATGAGTTTCCATTGCTCAGTCTTTTTTTTTTTTTTAAAGAGAAAGGTAGTAATAATGGCCAACCTTGGAGGGTTGTGTGGACAGACAGTTGAGGACCTTGCTTCCTGTCTGAGCGCCTCCCCCCTCGAAACACCTACCCATCCCCACCCGTCTCTCATCTACTGGGGTGCTGTGGGTGGTGACCCCGAAGGAAGGAATTCCCTTCCCTCTGAGATGCTCCGTCCTTTCTTGGGTTTAGGAGACAAGCTAAAACCTGGCTGTTCTCACAAGCCTTTTATGGCTTTACCCCGGAGTAATCTCGCCTGAATGACTGGGTGGATTTTTTCACACTTATAATAATCAGAACTGCTAGAGCTGGACGGGACCCCGGAGATCATCCAGTCCAGCCCCTGTCAAGGAGGCCCACTGGGGGAATCGAACTCCCAACCTCTGGCTCCGCAGCCAGAAACCTAAACCACTCAGCTGTTCAGCAGTTCTTTGCCCACTTTTTTTGCCACCTCATATTATTGTACTCGATATTTATAACTATTTAATGTTTGTTATTCTTCTTTTTTTCTTCTTCAGTTGTTTGCTCTTTAGACATTATGTTTCCTTTTTGCTGTTTGCGTGATTCTTTTTTCATCGGTTTTGTTGTGTTGTTGCGGTTTGCTTGCCACCCAGAGGAGCGGCCCCTGCTGCTAGTTGGAGGGGATAAAACTATGAAAATATAAACAAACCCATAAATAAACAAGATTTGCTGAGCGTCAGCAAGAATTCAAGAGCCACAAGCAACAAGGTGCCAGATAAAAAATTCCCAGTCCAGTTGAAGAAAACCTGTAACTGGAAACAACCAGCTTCCGGCCGAGGGGAGGCTTCCACCCCAGAGATGGACTAAGCTTCATGAAGAAAGGTCTGAAGTCCTGCAAAGCAGGAGGCGCGCCGGCCCCAGCGTTGCGACTCGGTTTCTGCGGAGAGAGCAGCCTCGGCAACTCCAAGGCATGTTGTGGCTGGTTCTTCGATGGAGGAACCTCTGAGAGACACGGAAGCCCTACTGCGCTCGTTAGGCTTCGGGCTTGTTCGGGCCGGGTCCTTTGTTGATTTACGAATCTTGGATAGGCTCCCAAGACTTGTTTGCTCCGGGAAGCTCTGGTGGAAGGTGGAAGGGTGGAAAGGTGGACCAGAAAGCAGCTGGGAGGGTTGGCTTGACACTGCAGGTGGCTCGAGTGTCGTACAGACACCGAGCTGCCTTTGAGGTGTGGTTGTTCCCAAAACGCTGCCATTTCTTTAAAGGGAATGCCTTCCGGCTTTGCTGCGGTGACTTTCCCCACGTCCACGGGGGCCCCTGAGCTCCCCCAAAAGTATCTGACCTGTTTGGGTCGGAGTCTTTCACTAAGTGTGTTCTGGGACTTCCTTGGAATAGCAGAACGGTGACATGTGCCTTCGTGACATCCTGGCTGGATTGCTGTAAGACGCTGTACCTGGGGCTACCCCTGGAGACTGTCCAGAAACTTCAGCAGGTCCAAAATGCGGCAGACGGATTGCTGAAGTCTGGAGTCTCTTGCTTGCTCTTCCAGCAGTGCAACCCGTTTGCACTCGCCGTTTTGCTCTCAGGCACAAAGACACACATGGCACACGCCTTGCAGGTCCCCACCACCGCAGACGTGCCTCTTCCCTCCGTGACCCCTGTTACCTTTTTCCTTTCTTCTGTTGGTTCATGAGTGTACATTTCTTTGGCCTTTCCTGCCTTGAAAGAGGCCGGGAGACTCTGCTGGTCTCTCACTCCCGGCCTTTCCCTCCTTGGCTTCTCTTTGGCCTCTTCCTCCACGAGACCCTTTCCTTCCTTCTTCCTCTCCCGTCCAGCTCCCAGTTGCTCACCCCTTGTGGCTCCTTCCCTCCCTGGGGTCTGTCTCAGTTTTATTCCTCTGCTCTGTTAGAAAGGACCTCCCGGCAGTCCTGCTGCGGCTGCTTTAGTGCTCTCCTCTTGTTTACCACTTATCTCCATCCCCATGCAGTGTAGACCTCATGCCAACACATGTGTGTATACACAGTGGCTCCCAGTCATGGGTTCCCTGTTTAAGCGAGCAACTCGCCCTGTTCCCACCAGTCAGAGAAGATGCGAGTTTCAAGCTGACAACAACCGGGGACCCCAACTTGGAAACGATTAACGCAGCAGATGGCTTTCAGTCGATCCCCCTTGTGTTCCTGTTTGGCTTCACGGAAACACTCCAGCGGAATGTGTGTGTGTCCCCAAAGTGACTTAGAAGTGTCGCTTTTAATTCCCTGCCATACGTGGGCCGGAGGGAGCGTGGGTCGGAAGGAACTAATTATCTCAAGCATTCGCCACGGCATCTAAACAATGCTGGGTTCAAAGGAAGCCATATGCATTAAAAATATCCTCGTTCCCTCTCTAATCCCCCTGGTCCCCCATGTTAGGGGGCTCAGCGGCTGCCCTTCAGGAATGCTGCTCTCCCAGCGCTGTCCCAGACAGTGGCTTGACCCAGAGGGGGAAAGCACCCACCCACCCACCCACCCACACACACACACACACACACACACACACACACACCCAGCTTCCAGGCTCACAAACCCTGCTCCAATCCAGAGATATGCCTCCTGTATGGATAGCATGAGGCACGTCTCAGGGTTGGAGCGAAATGCTCTGTGCGCTGTCCAGGGCCACCTGCAGGAACGCTCCCAGCTCCACCCTCCTTTTCCTGACCTGTGGTGCCTGGCCTTCAGGATCATCATCTTTGAGCTGCAGAGCTGTGGAAGGGACCCTGTAGATCATTGAGACCAGCCCCTGCTGAGGAGGCACCGAGGGGGAATCGAACTCCCAACCTCTGGCTCTGCAGAGCCCTTTGGGGCTGGCGTTCCAATCTCCACGGTGTCTCCTGGGCGAGAGGGGTAGATGGGGCCGGTAAGGTTGAGGAGCTGCCTTGGGCCGGCTGCCTAGTCCCAGAGCGCCATCCAGAGGAGATGCTGAGAAAGTTGCACCTTGAAAACCCTTGGAGGGTTGCCATAAGTCAGAATCGATCTGACGGCACATAATGATGAGTTATTTTTAGGAGAAGAAGCAATCATTTCCTCCTGACTCGCGTGGATAAAGTATAATTTGGAAATTTGGCAAAGGGCACTGGGGTGCGTGTGTTCCCAGACTTTTTCCCAAGCACGGGATCGGGGGTCAAAGGAGGCAGACAGAGAAGGCGTACCGGAATAAGCCTAATCTTGCTGTCTTTACCGGGGCTGCTAGCCCTGCGGGTCGGACTCTGGCTCATCCTTCAAGAAGACTCCTCCGGAGATGAAGGCTGCTCAGCTGCCACCCTTTCCGTAAGCATTTCCTGGAAGGACCTCCTCGGGATCCATTGTTTGACACCCAAGTAACACTGACACTTCCTGATTCAGAGGGAAGAAGAAAAAAAAGTCAAATGGAGCCTCGTTGCACAATTGTGCTAAGAATAAACACCAAACAGGAGCCAATTCATCACAAGGCTGCTTTGTGGTTAGGAGTCTCTGAGAGAGAACTGATTAACAGGCGAAGATCAGGGTAAAAGAAGAAGCATTGCTCAAAGGGAGGTGATTCTGAGTTAGCCGACGACTGTACGACTCACGCCATCCGACACTGAGCGGATGGAGGGTCCCTGTACCCTCTCCCACCCTGAGTCGGAGCCAGATCCCAGGGCTTCGGAGGCCTTGAGCAGTTTGCAGGCAGCTTCCCTGACCCCCATTGCTCCAGGCAGCATCCCTAACAGGCACCAAAAGGGTCATCATCATCATGCAACCAGGCAGGGGACCAGACCGGCCCTTTCATGTCGGCATGGGATCAGCTGAACAGGGTATGGCCCAAGGCCACCCGGGCTGGCTCTCCTCCCGGGAGGCACGGTGGGGAATCAAACTCCCAACCTCTGGCTCTGAGCCATCCATTTAGCCTCTACGAGCTCTCTCTCTCTCTGTGTGTGTGTGTGTGGTGGTTTCACCAGTTCCAACTCCTCCAGATCTCCAGAGTCCTAGTTCTTTGCTCTATCCACTAGAGTATACCACCCTGGGAATCCCTATAATCTATAGCTATAAGGGAATAACAATAGGAATCCTGTACCATCAAGTCAGTTCTCAGTTATGGTGACCCTTTCTAGGGTGTTCCAAGTAGAGAGCAATTCAGAAGTGGTTTTTCCCCTTCCCTTCTTCTGGGGGCGATCATCGCTGGGCAGCTTTTGCCCAAGGCCACCCAGGCTGGCTCTCCTCCCGGGAGTCACAGCCGGGGAATCAAACTCCCATGCATTTTATTCAGATCTGTGCTTCCTTTCAATCTCCTTTTACTGACAACATGTTTTCCTTGTCGCCTGCCATCCCATTTCTGCTGGGCCTGAGGAGGCCAGAGGTAGGGTTGCTTTCCCCCCCCAGCGGCCCTGTTCCCTTCTCCCAGGGGTGCAGACAGGAGCTGAGTCCATCCTTCTTTGGCTGCGGGGGTCAGGGGAGGAGGTCTGCAGGTGGAGGGTCAGCCTGGACCTCTGGAGGAGGAAGAGGAGAAGAAAAGGAAGAGGAGGAAGAGGAAGAAGAGAAGAAGAGGAAGAACAGGAAAATAAAGAGGAAGACGAGAAGAAGACGAAGGAGAGGAAGAGAATAAAAGGAAGAGGAAGAAGAAGAGGGAGAGGAGGAGGAGGAGGAAGAAGAAAAGGAAGAAGAGGAAAAAGAGGAAGAACAGGAAGAGGAAGAAGAAGAGGAGGAAGAGGAAGAGGAGGAAGAGGAAGAACAGGAAGAGGAAAAGAGGAAGAAGGCAACCCAGCCAGCCGCCCCCTCCCTTCCCCCCCTCTTGGAGTGCCATTAAAATGTCAGTCATGTTGATCCATCGGGGAGCAGCCCCATCCTGGTATTTTCTCACGCTCGGCTGCTGGCAGCCGGTGTGCAGGCAGCAGTGCTGGGACTTGCCCGGCCCTCCGCCCTGACTCTTTATCTCCTCCATCCAGCCCCCGAGCTGGAAAAGCGGCGAGCAGGGACTTGGGCTGCCTGCACAGCGTTGCAACAGGGGGCAAGGAGCGCCTCGAGGCACCTTCCCTCCTTCTCTCTCTCTCTCTTTCCTTTCCTTTCCTTTCCTTCCTTTCTTTCTCCCACCTGCCAAACCTGACTCTCACGCACGGAAAGCAGCCTGCGTGGCCACGCTCCTGCCATGTGCAGGAAGAGGGGGGCTGCCTGGTGGTGTTTTTTGGGTGAATTTGTTCCCCATTTTCATCACCTGCCTTACTGCGTTCTTGGCACTGGCTGTGGCCGGCCTGGTGCTGTGTCTCATTGCCAGAAATAAAATCTTTACACCCCTTGCCCCCCACCAGCACCTCCACCTCTTCCGAAATAAATACATACATTTCTTCTGAAGCATCAGAAATTCCTCTTGGGTCCTTCAGAGGAGCAGAGAGAAAAAAGAACTGCTGGGTAGCTCAGTGGCTTCGGTAGGTTGGGAGTTCGATTCCCCCACGGGGCCTCCTTGACAGGGGCTGGACTGGATGATCCCGAGGGTCCCCTTTTCCAGCTCTGCAATTTTATGATGATGCTTAAACTATGTCATGTTTTGAGGGGGTGCAGCACACCTGGCTCATGACACTCCTTTTTAAATTATTATTTTTCAAATAGATTTTTGGCCACTAGAGAACACAGGGAGCTTTTCAGTTTACAATGTATTTTTTGTAATAAAAATATTGGCATGGAAAAATTGGGGTCTGCCAAGGCCCAGGACGGATTTGTACAGCCCCTGGACTTCTGAAGGTTGCCCATTCCAGCTTTACATTGACCGACCATTTTATTACAGGAATATATGATTTAAGACGAGATGTACATGTCCCTGAGATGGTGCCGAGGGCATCTTCCTCACCACTACAAAGATTCGAAGCATAAACAGAGATAGCCTGTGATTGGGAGAGGAAAATCCTTAACTAACAAAAGTATCTGAGTGTCACAGCAGGCACGCCTGTCATTTCCAGGAGTCTGCAAATCAGCTTGCTTTGTTTGGCGACTGGTTGTTTGCAAATAAAAATGAGGTTCCTCTGAATTCACATACCTGGTGCTTCAATCGCACACCTGCGGCACTAATGAGAGTTCAGCTCTAATTATAGACTATCTTAAAATGTCTGTTGCTGAGGAAGGAAGCAGCACTTCGGTGAAAGCCGGAGGGCTGGATTCCCTGAAAGATTTCTGCTCTAGTTATTTCTAAAGATTCAGACCACGAGATAGATTCCCAGTGTGGATAGAGCAACAGACTGGAAAACGGCGTGTCTTCTGTGCCGTTGAGTCGGAACCAACTTATAGCAATCCTAATAGGACTTTCAAGTGAGATATTTAAGGAGTGGTTTTACCAGTTCCCCAATGAATTCGAGCAAGGATTCGAACCCTGTTCTCCAGAGTCCTAGTCCGTTACTCTATCCACTCCACCACGTCAACTTTGCCCATTTACAAATTGACCGAGATCCAGAACGTGAATACGACCAGGTGAGGCCAAGCTGGGACACTTTTCGAAGTCTGGAGTCGGCTTCCGACCTGAACCGGAGGGCCTGATGCACCGCCCGGCGTCTCCACGGTAGACCTGGACTTCTCCCTGGCTTTCCTGCTGATCTGCACCGGGAATTTAGGAGCGAAAAGAGCTGGAGAGGATTGTTTGGATGGCAGAGGACCAAGCATCCCTCAGCGCCCCCTGACCTCCATTGTCTCAGAAAGAAGGCCGCTCAGGCACTGGGAGAGTCTGATAAGCACTGTCAACAGGAGCAGAGGGTCACCCCTTGGAGGGTCAGCAGCATCCCACAGAAGAGGGTCTGGCAGCCTCTCTGCGTGTTGTGTTGGCCTCTTCTCTTCCTGCACGGAGGAGGCAAAACAAGACCGATCCTGCCGCAACCCCCAGCTATACTGTCCCAACGCCACCTCCCAAACTCTACAATCTTGGCGTTTTCACCCAGTGAATGTTATTTCTGGCCAGGCTGAAGCCTAAGACAACACGGGGAAAATCTGCAGTGGTTCGTTGCTACAAACCAGAGAGGTGGGGACTTCCTGGACACCCGTTATCTGGTCGTGGACGTGGAAGATGAAAATGCAGTGATAAAAGAAGAGACAGAGATGCATTGCCTCTTGAGGATGCATTTGAAACTCTCCACATATGTTTTTGAGTAGAAACGAAAGGATATCCCATGACAGAAGTCAAAACGAGAGACCAGGTTTCAGGAAGTAGAAAGATGTAAAGAATCTTCCTTCTGATTTAGAAACGCTCAGCGCGTTTTGGCACACAGGCCTTCTTCAGGAGCTGTATGTGAAAATAAAAATAAATTGGTTTGTAAACCACAAGCCCAAGGCAACTGTAACTCTCTAGAACTCACCCACGAAAGGCTGGTGCACAGCCCGAGGAAGATGAATTAGCATTGAAAGCTCGCTTTATTTTTTTGTTTTATTTCTTAATGGTTTAATAAAGGTATCACCTGTTCCTGCATTTATATTGTCTATAACTATTAGTCATTTTCACATCCATTGAGACAATATTGCATCAATGCATGTGTATTCAGTCTTTCAAAGCATGATCTATACACTTCTAATAGTGATAATCAGCCAATATGCATTGATAGCAACCTTCGTGAGACATACGAAGATTTTACAGAGGGGAAGCCAGGGCCGAGAGGTGAGGGCAGGCAGGCACGGAGTTAGGGGAGGATTCAGGATGCGAACCTGAGGGCCAGGCACAGGTTCTCCAGTTTGCGTCGGAGGCTTCCTCCGGGCTTTAGAACGTATCCTCATGCAGTCTGGATCGGGGTTTGGGCCCCATCCGATTCGATTTGTGCAGACTGATTTGGAAATCCGGGTTTCCACGCTCCCATTGACTCACGTCGGGAAATCGAGATGTTCGTTTTAATCAGCTCATTCCAGCTAGCTTCAAGCACCCAAAACACTTTAAAAAGCTGCTTTTTTTAAAAAAAGCACGGAGTTATGTGTGCTTCTCCTAATGTGATTTTGTGTCCTGGAGCTGGATCAATCGGTGAACGCGCTTTGTTTGGCTCCAGGACGGTATCTCCCCATTCCACCTCCGTCTGGACCAGAGATGAAAGCAGCCCGAATCAGGCCAGTTTCGCCCAGGATTTGGGTTTTGGCCAAAGCTGGTGCTCAGTGCTAGCTCTGGTGCCTCACGGGTTTTCTCCTCATGCTGCACAAAAGAGCTAGGGGCCATGGGAGAACACCATGCGTTGAAGTCTCCCTGATCCTGGGTGACAAGAAAGCTCTCCCTTTGGATCAGAAGAAGGCGAAGCCAACAGCTGCCCTGTCTTCAGATAGAAGAATTGGAAGGAGCTTCTACGGCCATCGAGTCCAACCCCTTCCACAAGACAGGAATCCAAATCCAAGCAGATCTGACGGACGGTTGTCCCGTTTTCTCTTGAAGGCCTCCAGCCTCGGAGAGCTCACAGCCTCCTCCCGAGGCCATTGGTCCCAGGTCGTCACACTGCTCTAACAGTTCAGAAGTTTTTCCTGATATTCAGCCTAAATCTGGCTTCCTGTCGCTTGAGCCCATGATGACGTGTCCTGCACCTTGAGATGATCAAGGACAGATCCTGCCCCTCCTCTGGAGGACAGCCTTTGAAGTATTTAAAGAGTGCTCTCCTCTCTCTCCTTGGCGTTCTTTTCTCAGGTCTATACCTGCCCAGTTCTTTCTGTCTTTCCTCCTAGGGCTTGGTTTCCAGCCCCCTGATCATCCTGGTTGCCCTCCTTTGAACTTGTTCCAATTTTTCAGCATCCTTTTTCAAGAGGGTCCAGAACTGGACACAGGACTACCAGATGAGGCCTCACCAGGGACGAATAGAGGAGACCTAGTATCTCATGGGATTTGGAGACTAGACTTCTGTTAATGCATCCTAAAATAGCATTGGCCTTTTCTGCAGCCGCATCACACTGTGGGCTCATAATCAGCCACGTGAAGGCTTTATGGGAGTCTGGCAGCACATGCCTGGGAACACACGGACTAGTCTTATCTCCGTACGCGCCACACATCCCTCCGCATTCACATGAGGCTTTGGCCGATCTGGTCTTACTCCCGATACGCCCAGGGTTCACTGCAAACGAAAGGTCAACATGATCAAGATGGCTTTCTGAGGAGACCTGGATGCTCCCGCTGTTTTCAGTTTGTGGAAAAACAGCCTCACGCCTGATAAAAAGAGCACCAGTTAATGCTGGAGCCATGACAAAACATAAGGGTGTCGTAGCCCGTTTCAAACTTCAAAGGACGCAATTAAGGCGAGGAGAGGAACGAGGGGGCTGCTAATCTAACAGCTGGCTGGTCTGATGGGCTCAAGGAACTGTTTGCTCTGGTCTCCGCTCCCCTCTGTTTTTATGGGGGGGTTCCTATGAGAACCGCAGCCAGCGATAGGGACCAGGGCTTCATGGCCTAGGAAGCCGACCTTTCTGTCAGCAAATAAAAAATGTGATTGAAACGTCCCCTCTATAAAACCATTAGGCGAGAGGGAAACACAACCCAGAAGGCTTTACCACCAGCTACTCTCAGCTGGGTTATGAGACGTGATTATTGCTCCGTTTGTTTGCCAAGTGCTTGTGGGACAATTATGAGCAAACAGCAGGTGAACGTACCTGGAAAGCCACCTGAAATATTTATGGCCGCTGATCCGAGGATCTCGTGGGAGCCTCCTGATAGCAACAGGGCTGGAACCGGTCCCTAAATATATTATATATATATATTGCAGACTTCCCAGTGGGGTGCCTGCCAAATGGACGGGGCTACGACTCTCCGCGTCCTTGGTTGGCCATGAGGGGAGTTGTAGTCCAAGATGTGGGGCTTGGAAAGATTGCATTCTCTGTGTCAGCGTGCCTGTGTGTGAGAGAGACCGCATGAATGTATGGAGAGACTGGCGCTACCTTGAAGAATTCAGCCAACTGCTGCCCAGGCGCGCATGACTGCCAAGGGTCCCCCACCTTTTTCTTTCCCTTTGGGGAGCTGCAGATCTCGTTCTCCTGCTGAAAATTGTCCAGAAAAACAAGCCGCTCAAAACTCGCCGACTGTCACCCGCGAGAGGCCTCAGAGAGAGAGGAGTGACTAGTGAGCGTTTGAGCGCATGAAAGGGTGGGTCCCAGAACCTTTGAGGATGCCTCTGCCCTGCCGACCCTGCCGTGGAGCCGCCTGAAGACAGCGGTGCCGCCTAGACCAACCAGATGCTTTTGACGTGGGCTGGTGTGTGTGAGGCTGTTTTCCACGCAGGCCCTTCGAGAAGCCTCTCCGTTTCGCTCGGCTTGCTGGGCTGCCCCTTCCCCCGGCTCATGGGCTCCTCCGAGGGGGCTCGAGGTGAGCCCCAAAGCTTCTGGGGGAGGAATAAGGGTCCGAATGTGCAGGCTGTGCACTGCCCTTCGCACGGTGCATCTCCTCGTTGCTCCAGGCAGGGCGGCCATCTGGGATGCAAAAACATTCCATTGTTCTCTGAAGCTTTCCTTTTGAAGCGCTCATTCATCCTCCCAGGTCTCGGCATTGATTGGTGGCTCCGGGAAAACATTGATGGGGGGGGGAGGCCCTCCTCCTCCTCCTCCCTCCTTCGGCTTCATCAATGCCTTTCCCACATTAATCCACCTGGTCCCTGGATAACCACTCGCTCATTATGTGCTGCTCATTTGACTCCGGCAGGTGGCAGGGGAAGGGAGAAGACGAGGAGGAGGAGGAGGAGGAGGAGGAGGAGGAGGAGGGGGAAAGTAACTTGGCAGCTCCATTTGGTGAAATCACTTCGGTGGAGGGGGCAAAGTGTCCCAAACTCAGCCAAAATCCTTTTTTGGCAGGGTGAGAGGACAACCTAAGAGTGGGTGACTTATAAAGCTAGGATGGAAAAGGTCTGCACCAGGGATGCTGGCAAGTCTTTGGGTCCGAGTCCCGAGTTTGAATCCAGGTTTTTGGGTCTGAGTCCTGAGTCCCGAGCCCCAAATCCGAGTCCCTATTAAAAACAAGGTTTTCCCCCCAGAAAAAAAGGGAGGGTTCAGGTGGGTTCTGAGTTCCGAGTCTAGTCCGAATCATTGGGGGGGGAGTCAAGTCTGAGTCGAGTTGCTGAAGTCTGACTTGACAATGAATCCCACGACTTGAATGCAGCTGGTTTCCATTTATTTTAAATATTTCTACCCCGCCGTTCTCCTTCAAAAGGGCCCGAGGTGGCTTACATCACTAAAAGACAATATTTAAAGCTAAAAACAGCAAGTATACAAATACAAAAAAGGATCAAACAAATGCCAAACTTAAAAAAAACGGTAAACCAAAGCAGCACCCCCAAAAAAGACACGTTCAAATCAATAAGGTACAACCAGCCATTTAAAAACCCCACTCGGGTGGGTAGGCACTCAGGGGAAGCTGGCCTGGGTCGAAAGACATCGGCCATCGCTTTTCAAACCACCTCCCCCACCTCAGATCTATACATCGACCTATACAAATAATGTAGTTGCGCCCTCTGCCCCCTTCTGCCTCTTCTGCAGGTAGCGTTCCCCCTATGAAAATACTGAAGAAGATGCTGGCCTATGGAGGGAAGGCGTGGATCAGGCTGGGTGCTTTCTCCAGGCTGAGTCAGCAGCCAGCCCAAAGTGGAAGGAAGCACTCCTGCAGTGGTCCGATGCTGCCATCTCGTGGCCAGGATTCCCAACGGCTCTGAGCAGCTCCGGTTTAGAGACCTGGAAGGTGATCAGTGATATCAGAAGGTGTCCAGATGGGGCAGAGAGCTCGCTATTTGGTTCGCTTCTGGTTCGGTTTGGTTCGCCGTACTTTCCAGCGACTACATGTGTTTCAAGCCAAAATGGGTATGAACTCAGTGGTTCGTGCCGGTTCGCACTTTGTGCGAAGAGGTGTTCGGCGCATCCCCAGCCCCGACTCCTCTGGTGGGCACCCACTCAGAGGCAGCGCCCAGAGGAGGCGGGGCAGGGAAGCCGGGGCGCTGCCTTTGAGCGGGCGCCTGCCTGAGGAGGCAGGCCTGGGAAGTGCCCAACGCCAGTTCGGATGAAGTACGAAACGGCACGAACCACCAGTTTGTGCCCATCTCTAGTTTTAAGTCAAAGTGACCCATCCCACCCCTTTTGCGAGCTGTTCTGCTCTTTTCTGGCACAGCGCTAAGGCTGCAGTTTATTGGGCACAACTGGAAGCGCTCCTGATGATCCCGTTCTGCCATCTGCGTGATTGCTTAATTTCCTCCCAAATAGAGCTATGGGTGACATTCTCTTCGTTGACGACCCAAGTGGGTTGTGACTATGGGAAAGACAGGGAGGAGACCCTTTGCTCCATTTTCCTCCCAATTTTTTTAAAAAAACCCCTGCATTTCTCTCCTGTGTGCCACTTTGGATGTGCACTCATCTGAGATATGCCTCAGGCCATGCACTCTTGGCTTAAAAATCACCAGCGAAGGAGATTTTTCCAAGTTCTTCTGGTTGCAATCCCCAACACGCCTATAGAAGCAAACACGGTTCTCCCCCACATTCTCCTGACAACAGTCCTGTGAGGCGGGTCAGGCTGAGAAAGCGCAACTGGTCCAGGCTCCCGGGGGGGGGGGCTTCCTACCATGGTGGACAGGTGCCCCTTCACGGTTTCTGCATTGCGGGGTGTTGTGGACTGGGGAGGGAGTCCTTATAGCTCTTCCCTTTCTGGAGACCTTGAAAAAAAGACCCTTCCGGACAGCCTCTTTGCCTTCCTGTTTTCTAGCTGTGCCTCACGCAGACGCGGGGAGCCGAACCGAGAGGATGCCCTCCGGATTAGAAGCCCGCAAGGTGGAAAAACAAGAGCCCTCCCCGTGGGTCCGCCCAGGACTTCTTTTCCCCTCTGTGAAGGGGAAAACACAAGGACCCACATTTTTTCCCACGGCTGACACGGAAGGTGTGAGGAGAGCATGATGTTTCATTGCTCCCTGTGGGTGCCCCTTGTGACTTCTCAAACTCATTTGTGCGTGTGTGCGTGTGTTTGTCTCTCTGTGTGCTTGTGTGTCTCTGTGTGTGTCTTCTTTGCTACGGACACCCGGGCAGCTGTGTTGGGAGTGGCAGGTCCATTGCTAACTCAAAACATCTGGAGGCCTCTTTCTGGGAAGGGGGTCTTGACTTTTGCAGTGTGGGTACGTTGGGGAGCTCCACGCCCAGGTCCATGAACCAAGGAGGCCCCGCTCCGTGGGCTCTCGCGGGGGCCCCATTTCCTCCCAGGGTGAGCCACAGGCCCTGAGGTATCAGTGATTTATGAAAGGAGCCGAGTGAAGGGCGATGCTGGGAAATGCCAAACGGAAACGTCTGCTGAGAGAGATTGGGTCCCTCTCCGGCCGGTTTCCCCTCCACAGCCTTCAACTCCATGCACCTCATTGTTGCTTGGGGGGGGGGGGGAAGGTGGGTGGAAGGGGGAGGGTGACATCCTGTCTTTTCCATTGCCTTGGGGGGGCGGTTTGATGGTGTGGGGTGGATATTGATGGGTTGGGTTCGGTTTTGCACAAAACGATAGTCGAACCTACGATTTAAAAAGTGAGGGCGGGAGCACACAACGGAATTTATCTATTTATTTAAAATTTTTCTGTCCCGCTTCTCTCTCCCAAAAGGACCCACTTACGCCCAAGTTCGATGGTAGCTCCATGTTGCAGCCACACGACGCGCGGCCATTAGCGATTCATTTCACCAGCCAGCGGTGTAACTGCGGTTCAATTCCCACTCGCCGGAAGGAGATGGCTGGAGCGTATTTTACTTCTCTGGGCCATTTTACCCTGCAATCTTTGGGTGTGAAATGGCGGGTGGAAGATCCAGCGGAGAGAAGGATGCTTATGTCGGCACCTAGTGCCGAGCTTCCAACTTCTTCTTTGGTTTATCAATGTTTTTGCTGATTTTTCCCTTTGTTTATCTGGGTTTGCTGACCGGATGCTGACTCTCGAAAGGTTTATCTGGGTTTTCATATTATAACTCTCTGGGTTTAAACCTTTCTAAATCTTCTTACAAGCCGACCGGAATCTCCGCTTTTGGAGGTGAGAAAATGGGATACTGACCGAATAAAAATATAAATAGGCCACAAAAGCCCCCCCCCCCCAGGAAAGACTGAAAGAGTGACAGTCTCTCTCGTCCTTAATGAGTTATCCTTCTTCCTTGGGGTGGGCGCTGTGGTGTCACCCAAGGGAGGGCAGAAGTGGGCACTGGCTTGAGCAAAATATAATAATCCTGTAGATGCTACCGTAGGCTGGATTCTGGTGACATCTCCCTGCAGTTTTGGTCACTTCACGAAAGCAGATGAACCACCCAGGCGCCTCGCAGCTCCCTGGCCACGGTTGCTTTTAATTTCATTTTCTGCCCTTGGGTTGTTTTTTAGGAGAAAAGTGGGGTTAAAATATTTGAAATAAATAAATTAAATAAAGCAGCGCTCAGAAGCCAGCTGGCCTCACGTAAGGAGCGGCATCGACTCGCTCTGTTCCTTAAAAGAGGACACGTTTAGGTGGGGCAAAAACCATTGCATTTCAGGTGGCAAAGGCCTCCGGGGCGAACGCGGCCGACCCTCCGGCCGTCTGCTCCTCAGCCAAGTGGGGAAGGAGCCACCAGGCGTTTGGGCCTGCCGGCCGAGGCCCCTGCTGCAGGAAACGAAGGTTTTTCCATGACTCTGGATGCTCTTGAGCAGGAAGCCCTGAAAAAACCCCAGGACAAAAGGCGGAAGGGGCCGAGGATGGCTCGGGAGTTATCTCCAGGCTGCACTCCCCGAGGCTGTTGGCCGACAGGATCTTTTGACTGTTTCGCTCCAGAGAGGCAGGAAAACCTCACGTCCCCCCCCCTCCCCAGGCTCTTCCTGCCTCCGCTTAACGTATACAGTGAGGTTTGCATGGTGTGAGGACGGGGGACCTCACCAAAGGGCCTCCCGCTTACGCTGCTTAACCTGCAGCAGCAGGAAAAGCTGCCCTGGCCGACGGCTTCAGCCCCATGGTGGGCAAAGGAAAGATCATCACCCTCTTACAATGGCCGAGCTGGAAGGGACCCGCTAGATCATCCAGTCCAGCCCCTGTCAAGGAGGCCCAGTGGGGGAATCGAACCTCCAACCTCTGACTCTAGAGGCATAAACCAAGCTGATGTCCTTCAAGATGACTAGAATTCTCATTGTCCCCAGCCTACATGATAGGAGTTGTAGTCCAACGCCTCTTGAGGGGGCCCAGTTGGTAAAAAGCAGCTTATGGTCAGAGAGGAGAGGAGGGGACAGGACAGGACGGGAAGGGAAAAGATGCTTCTGGAAGCAACCCTAGACCGAGGCGTTTCCTCATATTTCCTTCTCATTATTTGCAAATTTCAGGGCATAGGTATTTTTTTCTAGGAACTAGACCCCAATTTTGAAAGTTAACCGAACGGGGAAACAGTGTTTGATTCATGAAGGGTCGCTTTGTATCACCATGGTCAGAGAACCAGTGTCAGGAGAGTCAAATCACAGCTGCCTCCTGAAAAGTATCTGTAAAGCAAAACCAAGGGCTGAGCGACACATGATGTTAATGCCATCTCTGCATTTCAATTTGCAAGTTTTTATAAACGTCCTTGCTCACAGAGTCTCAGCTGGCGGGTGGGAGGCCCCTTCCAGGAGAAGAAAGCCATGTATTCCACCACCACCGTTTCTCCTTTCTTGCTCCGGTCCTGTCCTGTCCCGTCTCTGAAACGCTGACACCCACCAGCCCGGCTGCCTCTTCGAAAGTCAATGCTTTGTTTCCTGCCCAGGCCCCATGGTGAATTTGACGGGCTTTGAGTGGCATATTTTTATATTGCAAACATACATCAACTAGCCGCTAATTTAATTGCTGAGACTTTCTCCAAATAGCTTTGGGATTCCTGGCTGAGGGAATTCTGACTCCACGGATAGTAACTGTGTTAAATGATCCCTTGACTGTATACCCAACACATTACAACTGCAGCTGCTCTACACTTATCTACGGCAGTCCTCCACATCTCGCTCCCCCTCCCCCAGAATATATTGGACTGACACTCCCATCATCCCCAGCCCACGTCATAGCCCAGCCTATCAGGTGGGCCCCTCTTAGAGGGGTGTTCCTCTGGAAGAGACAGGGTGGCTGTTAAACCAGCTCAGTCTGTGTTGGTGGTCCGTGGCTCCCAGTTGTGGGTCTCCAGATGTTACTGGGCGGCATTTCCTAAAATATCCAGCCAAGATATTGGTGAGGCCTCATCTGGAGTCTGGTGTCCAGTTCTGGACACCGCACTTTAAGAAGGATGCCAACAAACTGGAGCAAGTTAAGAGGAGGGCAACGAGGATGATCAGGGGGCTGGAAACCAAGCCCTAGGAGGAAAGATGGAAAGAACTGGGCAGGTTTAGCCTTGAGAAAAGAAGACGGAGGGGAGATAGGAGAGCACTTCTCAAAGCCTTGAGTCGTACAGAAGAAGGGCAGGATCTGTCCTCGCTTCTCCCAGAGTGCAGGACATGTCATAATGGGCTCATGCGACAGGAAGCCAGATTTAGGCTGAATATCAGGAAAAACGTCCCAATTGTTAGTACGACAATGGAACCCATGACCTCCAGAGGTGGTGAGCGCTCCAGCGCTGGAGAAAACTGGACATCCCTCTGTCTGATCTGCTCTGATTTGGATTCCTGCCTTGATCATGGGGTGGGAGTCGATGGCCTTCGAGGCCCCTTTCAACTCCACAATTCTGTGATTCTATGATTCTAAGATGGTCATGTTCAGAGATCTTGGGAGCTTTAATCTGGTAGTATCGGGGGATCAAAAATGGGGACCCAGACACCGTGAGATGGTTTCTCTCTGAGCCCAACTTTTGACCAACTTCTGTTCTAATGGGCAAGACGCCTTGCGTTACCCCATGAGTCTGAGCTTGTGGGAACTGTCCACACCTCGGGGACAGCATGCCTTGACGCTCTGAAGTTATATGATTCAGCGCTGTGGCTAGAATATTCTGCCGAGTCAACCCTCCCTCCTGTCTGGAGCTTTCTGTCGTTGACAAGCAGGGAAGAAATCTCAACATCCTTGACGTGGCTGTTGATTTTCCCCAGCCGCGGTTTGGGAAATCTAAGGAAATATTTTGCTTGGAAGGAAAGAAAAGTGCTCAGAAAAGAGTTTGTTTCCAGTGGTTGGGAATAATAAATCAAGCAACAGTTCACAACTCCTTCCCTCCCTCAACAACCCCAGACCAGCCAGGGAGAGCGCTAGTGACTTGCTGAGTTTACAAGGGAGAGGAGCTCCGGGTGTCTATCTGAGGCCTCGCAGGAGGAAAACCCATAGAAGTAACAATTGGGGGTGCAAAGCAGCAGCATCAGTTGACACCAGAAGGTGGTTTGGCCCACGGGATGCTTTTGCTTTGAACCAGTAGGTATCAAGAAGGGCCCACATGACCTGGCAGCCTTACTAAGCTCAGTTGTTCTGTAAGTTACATCAGGATGGTTCCTCCATTTTACTCACGGGCAGCTGAGGGACACAGGCAGCCAGGGGCCTAAAGATACCCAATAATGTAGTACAACACTCTCCTGGTGTAGGACAAGAATGGGCCAAGTGACCTCCCAAAGTTGGAAAGCTCATCTCCAGCTCCTGAAAGCCCCCCTTCCGTAGTTGCAAGTTTTCAAGGGAGCAAATTTGGTTTCGGGACTGTCCCACCCTGGAGTAAATGACACGTAGAACGAAGAATAGAGAAGGGTTTCGGCAGCTGGCGGTGGGTGGGAAGCAGTATTCACCAGAATATGGTCTTCTGGTTAGCTAAGAAAAGCACAATCTGTAGTTTTAAAATCTGAAGTGGACATGATCCATGAAAGCTCACATTAAAATATAATAGTCTTTAAGGTTAGTCTTGTTTTTATGTTTCTTTTTTGTCTGCTATTTTTAAAATCTGGTTCCCTTTGCCATCAAAGTCTCCAAGCACCGAACATGAAGCTAGTGTCGGATTCCTTAATTAAACGGACCCTTCTTTGTTTTGCAAACAGAAGGCCTGGTGAGGAAACCGCTTCCTTAGGCAACGCTTCGCATTCATAAGAATAATGTTGCTTTATGAAAAAATGGAAAGGGGGGGATGAGGAAAACGGGTGTCATTAAGACCCAAAAGGGTTGATTAGGATCGCTCAGTGGTTTAGAGATCTGGCTGTGGAGCCAGAGGTTGAGAGTTTGATTCCCCCACTGGGCCTCCTTGACGGGGGCTGGTCTCGATCCGTAGGGTCCCTTCCAGCTCTGCAGCTCTAAGATGATGATGATGATTAGCCTAAAGAGCATTTAGTTGAGAGCCCCAAGTGTAAAGGTTGAGTTTTGCTGTTGTTTACCAAGAAGTGGCATTTTTGTAAGAAGTGGCCATGTTCTGTTGTGTTGTTAACATCTTACACACACACACACACACACACACATGTAGGAGCTGAATGTTGGGGCCAGGCCAGGCCCGTCTCCATGAGATGCAGCTTCACCGCTGAATTTCTGGCTGCAACCACTGGATCGTCCAACATGGCGGACCTGGTTGCCAAGCGCCCCCTTGTTCCAGGAAAAGGCCTTTTAAAGCTATATTTGTGGAGGCCTCCACCGCCGTCCAGCAAAGGTTTCGCTCCCACTTCCGTTGCGAAGAACGTATGTGTGGGTTGTGTTTTTTTTCCTGACGCAGTTCCCATTTCCTCTCCGATGAGATTTTCATTGTTGTTCCGAATGCAGTCCCAATCTCCCTTTGCATTCGCTTCCTGTTTCCTGATGGAGAAAGGAAACAGATTTCCAGCACTGTGGATCGTAAATGCTTTAATGGAAGGCTGAAGTGGGGTGTGGGGGGAAAACATAGGGCGAAGTTGGGTATTCGCTACAGGAATCTATTCCTTCGCTTGCAGGAAAACAACAGCAGCCGAAGGCCCGACAACTGCAAAGTTTTGAATGAATATGAAGCATCGCAAAGATTGTGATTATTTTCCCCCCTTCCAGCGTTGTGAGCCTTTGCATGGCTTCCACTCAACCAACCCTACGGGGCCCCTGATAGACAAGCTTCCCTGCAAATCAGGAAGTGTTCACTCCCGAAAACAATCATTGTTAAAAATACTAACTCTGCATTCTTGAGAAGAATCGCCTCCCGGGCCCCATGGCGAGGTGAGATAAGGGGTTAAAACCCGGTGACTCATCCAGTGGGCATCTGTGAGATCCTTCCTATAATAAACCTTGGGAAGAAAGAGGACAGAATTGGAGCTATTGGCAGTGGTTGGGTGATGGGTTCTTTCTTTCTTTCTCCTTTTGGTTGTTACCATTTGTGCTTAATTTTTTAACTTCCTCATTTGCTATATTTTAAGGTCGAGTTCTCCTTCCATTGCGAAAAGTCAGCAGGAGAAATAAAAAAGGGAACAGAACCCTCTTTGTACAGAACTTGGTGGAGCGGTGAAAAACGAGAGTTTACTTCTCTTCCAGGTGTATGGGGGAGAGGACCAACATCCCCCTCGGACTCAAGTCCCGCGCTCGTCCAGAGGCGTCTTGGTTGCCTTCTCACCATCCTGGGGATAATGGGATTTGTGATCCACATCACTAGAGGGTGCCAGGTTTTGAGGGAGGATGCTTCCGGTGGTGCCTGCTCACCACGCTCCCTCGGCTTGCTCCGCACCACACTTTTTTTGGGTCTAGCTGGCATCTTTTGATGGCCCTCCAGGCCCATCTAAAACTTTTGAAAAAGGGAGGGTTTTGATCAGAACGGCCAGGTCTCAGGTTTGGTCCAGAGACTCCAGGAAGAAGATGAGGCTGAGCTGGCCCCCTGATCTGGTGGCGGGGGCTCATCCTGACAGCATGTCACTGACTCTTCTTATTTTGAAAGGGTCTGCCCCTTCTTTGATGCCATATCCCCAGATATTTCAGCCTGGAGCGAAAGATTTCCCCTTTACACGGTCATTTTTAAATTCCTCCCACGAGGGTGATTCCCTCTGGGCACGCATGCACGTACGCTCATCCTCTCCCTCGGCATTGCTGCCCTGTGATCATCCCTACCGAAGAACAGGTGAATGTCCTGGACCCTCACCGGCCATGTCCACTGAGATCCTCATCCCCCATCCCCCTGCTCAGCCCAGCTGGGCAGCTTTCCCTGTCGAAAACGGGGGTTCGGAGTAAAAAAAAAAAGTGAATTCAGTGGGGAAACAGACAGCCTTTCCCTCTAGAGAGAGGGAGAAGGGGAAAGGTCATCCAACTACGGGCCAAAATTCCCTTACCTAAGCGATTCTTTACTTCTGGCTACGTGGAAGTTGTGTAATAATCAAGGAAGTGGTTTCTCAAGAGACATAACCATGCATTTACCCTCATTTTCTCTCTCTCTCTGTATGTGTGTGTGTGTGAGAGAGAGGTGGAGAGAAACAATGAGGGAATGATGATGATGATAATAGGTTAAACCTTGTATCTATTATATGCCAGTCAATGCTTTTATAATTTTGATTGACTGTGCGAATAATAATAATAATGACAACCTTAGCACTGCAGAGCTGGAAGGGACCCTACTGAGACCATCCAGTCCAGCCCCTGTCAAGGAGGCACCATGGGGGAATCGAACTCCCAACCTCTGGCTCTGCAGCCAGATGCCCAAACCACTGGGCTATCCAGCCAGCTGCATTACTAACCGCTAAAGGGTTCTGTGGAGTCCGGGGTAGAAATGGTCTTTTGTGAACGGTGGCAGGGGTGGGGATCGTGATCTGTGTGTCTCTCAATTCCTCACAGGGTTCAAAGTTTTATGGGTGGCACTGGCCGAAATGAACCAGTTTGGCCAACTGACTGCTGGAAGGTGTCTGACCGGAGGCTGGAAAGCTCAATGGTTTAGGTCTCTGGCTGAGGAGCCAGAGGTTGGGAGCTCGATTCTCCCACTGGGCCTCCTTGACAGAGGCTGGACTCAATGATCCAGAGGGTCCCTTCTAACTCTGCAATTCTAAGATTATTGTATTGTTATTGACACACACCCATGGTTCACAGCCCATCTCACTCAAGGAACCTGGTCTCCATCAACAAAAGCCAACATTTCCAAATATTTATATGTCCATCAGCATTCCTTTATCAGACTTATCGTTTTGTTAATGTTATCTTCCTTTTTGTTATTATGTGCCTTCACGTTGCCTCTGGCTTATGGCGACTCTGATCAGTTTTTACAGATTCAAGCCTGCGGCTTCCCTGGAGGCTTTCAAGAGCGGCAGGATCTGTTCTAGATCATCCCAGAGTACAGGACACATGAGAATCGTAGCCAGAACTCAGCTGAATCTCAGGAAAAACTTCTTAAAAGTTAGAACAACACGACAACGGAAGCCGTGACCTTGGGAGGTGGCGAGCGCTCCAACGCTGGAGGCCTTCAAGAGAAAACTGGACCACCCTTGGTCTGATCTGCTTTGATTTGGATCCCTGCCTTGAGCAGGGTGGGTTGGACTTGATGGCCTTAGAGGCCCCTTCCGACCCCATTATTATATGATCTCTTTATGGCGCCCATTCGTCTCGTCACTTCTCATTTAACATAGGTTCTAAGGGCAAAATAATAATAATGAAGTCGTGTTGTTGGGAATAACCACGAAAAGAAGAAAGAGAGGGATCGCAATTCATGGTTGGACACGGCAATCATCTTGCTGAGTGTAAATCTGATTGCGACTCTAACTAGAACCCATGAAGACGAAGGGCGGGTGGGATGGAGGATTGAGAGAACCACCGTGTCGAAAGAGGGATAATCCCTGGTGGAAGGACACGAGGATGGAAGGAGTTGTACTGAAAAGCCTCCCTTCCCCCTTCCGCCCCAAGACCCATGGGAATGGGTACCACGGACCCCTAGCCTGCTGAGCCCATGGATCTAAGCAGGCAGGTCTTCCCTACGCTTAACGGCAGCCGTTCTCCAGTTGGGAGGGAGGGACTCTTCCCCAGCGTTGACTCTTGGGCCGCCTTCGCCTGGAGGGGTTGGGGCAGAATCGGGGCCCTCCAGCCTGCAAACCGGGTGTTGTTGCGCTGAGCTTTGGGCCCCTCCTGGGGTGAGATTTGCCCTCCCCCCACCTTTTACTCCCCTGCCTCTCCTTCCTTTAGACCTCAGCCCGTGGCCTGCCCGCTGAATTCCCTCCTGGGCCTTCCATGTGTGCAGGGCTGTTGTGTTTGTTCTGCTCACACAACCTCTTATCAGCCAGCAACACCCGCAGGACTTCCTGTCTGGATGGTCCATCCCCGGTCCTGATTTATACAGGAAGAAGGGCATAAAAAGCCACCCTTCCACCTCCAAGGGGACCTCCTGCCTCCAGCGCATCATCGCCATCGTTGGCCGACCCGGGGGAGGAGAGGCGAAGAGTGCAGAGAAGCAGCCCCGGGCTGGGGAGGGGAGGCCTCGCATCATGGAGATGGGGCCAAAACCATCGGCAGAGTCAGGGGGAGCTAGACTCCAGGAGCGATGTGTGGGGAGAGGGGAGGAAACCCACCCTCGGCAGCCGCAGCAGCAGAGGGGCCCGGCGAGCTGACGAGGATGATGCAGCAGCAGCAGCAGGTAACATAGGAGGCAGGGAGATTTATTGTTGTGGAGGACTGGACCACTTCGCAAGGTGGCGGTTTCATGGCAGGTTGGGTTTCTCCTCACGGTCGGCTCCTTCTTCCTGGTCTGTCCCAACTTTGGAAGGCCATGCAGAAGAGACCGCTGCCTTTGGGAAGGAGCCTCTGGAGGGCTCCTGCTTGGGAGGGCGGGGTGGCCATTTGGAAAAGAGGACCGGGCTGCTGTGGAGATCACGGTTGTAGGAAAGGAGGCACTTCAGCAGGGGAAGCTTGCAGGAGAAGATGCGCCCTGCTAGAATGGCCTCTTCTTCACAGCCCTGAAAGGAGCAAGAGCCTGGATCCTTTCCCACCTGGCTTCGCGGTCAGGTGAGCCTCCCGCAGGACCAAGCTTCAGGGCCGCTACGCCTGAGCCCCGGCCACAGCCCGGTTGGCTAACGGACCGTAAAGGGGGGACTGCTTTCATTTCATTATGACGCTGTTCCCAGAGATGATCCCACAGCCATCCGAAGTGGCCAGCGCTGTCGGGACAGACGGTCTGGAGCAGAACAGACTGGACCACCACGGGGCATCTCCAGACCCAGACCCCTCCACCGGCTTGTCACAGAGCAAGGTGGCCCTCGGAGGGTGGGTCAAAAAAGGCAGGGACGAGAGGCAGAAATGAACCATTTTAGAGAAAAGACCCAAGGAGCCAAAAGAGTGGGAGCTGAGACTTTTTGAAGGAAGGTCCTCAGGCGAGAGAAAGCAAGGCAGAGGGGCTGGTGGAGATTTGCAGGTCGGAGAGGACCCGCTAGAAAACCAGAGCTGGGCTCACGGGTCTTTGACAGCAGCGTGGCAGAAGGCATTTCAGCTGGAGTAGGAGATCCTGGCTGGAGAGCCCTCGGCCACATAAGTTTTGAAAGGTGCAGGCACTTTGCAATTTGCTCTCCGTGTAGGGCCACCAGGTGAAAAAAGACAGCAGGGTTCCTGTGTGGGAAAAGATCTTCCAGTCCTCTGGCATTAAAAGCGACCCCTGCGGAAAGATCAACTCTTTTGGGGTTCGGGGGCCTGTTTGTTTTCCTCTCGGCACCCTCTCGCAGGATCGTGCCGGTCAATTTAGTGGGATCCCTTTTTGTGCTTTTATCTGTATCTGTTTTTAATTTTGTTGTGATTGCTCAGTTGTGCTGTTTTGGGAAGGAAGGTTTTGGGGTCCAAGGTTAACCTGACCCACGTTGAAGGAAAGCTTTGCCCCTCTTTGACCGTCAAAGGGAGGGTGCCTCCTGCCTTTCGCAATCCTGTAGAAATGGCCACAAGGCTAAGAGGATCTTCCCCTTTCTTGGTTGCAGGCTGGACTGGATGACCTCCAGGATCCCTTCCAATTCTTACAGTTCCTTAGTTTCAGGATGGAACACCCTGGCCGCTGGGAAGAGTGAAGGTTATTACCTAGCTCAGGGGTTTAGGTTGGGAGTTCGATTCCCCCCTGGTGCCTCCTGGACAGGGGCTGGACTGGATGATCCCACAGGGTCCCCTTTTCCAGCTCCGGCGTTCTAAGATGATTAACATTTATATTGACAAGGTCTGCAGACCCTGAGCTGCCCAGGCGCAGACAGGATCCTGGCCAAAAGCCACGACGGACTGAAAGGAGGACCCACCGCAGGAACGGGTGCCTCCTTCTGCAAACCTTGGCGGAGCCTTTTCCTGGGGTCCCTCCTCTCCCTCCCGGTGCTTTCGTTCGCTCCAGCAGTAAGAAGCCGACAAGCCACCGGAAAGCTCGGCTCCCCGTTGGCGACAAATGACCGGCCGAGACGAGGCATCAGGTGAGTCCCGGTGGCTCGAAAGAAAGGCCTTCTACGTGGGTTCATGGGCCCCCCCCCCAATGGGGCTCTTTGTGTGGGGCGGCCCACGGCTCCTGCCGTTCCCAGCCGGCATGATGGGGTTTGTAGTGCTGGCTTGGCAAGTACTCCTGGGCCGCTTCTCTGAACAGCCATGGCGACGGCGTTTCACTGCCGCGCACGCGGTGGCCGGAGCGTCCTGCTTGCGACGTCTCATTCACACGTGCACTAACTCAGCCCAGAGTGCACGTGCGTAAAGCGAGCCAGGCCTGGGGGAGGGCACCTCCTCGCCCTCCCTCTGCCTCTGGCCGGAAAACACCCCCCCCCCAAATCCTCTCTGTCCCCCGCAAATACAGCCCTCTCGCCTTCCCTGCCCGGATTTCATGGGGAACCGGGCGAAGGATACATGAACTCCTCCGGGGAGGGCCCCCGAGTGGCCGGGCAGCAGCAGCCTAGCTGTCTCCTTCCTCCGCGGTTTGGACGGCTCCAAGTTCCTAGTCCGCAGGAGCCCTGAAATGCCATTCATCATTCCTTCAGATCTCATTTGTGTGAGAGTGTGTGAACTCAGGGGGTGGGGGGGCGAGGCTTAGGGTCCCCCTCCCTTCTCCCGCAGGTTGCCAAAAGGGGGTCTAATCCTTTCTGCGGAGGACAGGCCTCCGGAGAGCGAGACGGAGGGTTTCCCCATCTCTTAAGCCCCAGAGGTTGCAAGGGAAGAAAGCATATGGGGCCGGGGGGGGGGGGGAGAGAGATGAAGGAGGGTAGGGAGCCTCTCTCCTTCCTTCCCTCCCTCCCTCCCTCCGCGCCGCCACCCCCCCCCCCGCGTGCCTGCGCGCCTGCCTGCGGAGCCGGACCAGCAGTGAGTAGCTGTCGACTTTGCACCAAGGAGGGAGGGAGGGAGGGAGGGAGGGAGCGGGGGTCCTGGGGTCGCCCCCTCCTCCCTTTCGTCTCTTTGCCCCCCCCCCCAGTCGCCCCCCTGGAGGGTTTGCAAAAGCCAAGCCCCGCTTTGCAAGTTTTTTGACCATCCAGGACCTGCCTGGAGGAGCCGGGGGGGGGGGGGGAAGCAGAAAGTGTGTGTGTGTGTGTGTGTGTGTGTAGAGAGAGATAAGAGGGTCCCGGGGAAGGGGCGACGGGGAGACTCGCAGGCTGCAACATTTGCTTGCCTTAAGCAAAGAAGCCTGCCCGCCCGTAAGGCGGACCTCCCCGCGCGCCGGAGGGCGGGGGTGGTGCAACTCTGGGGGGCCGGCGGGGGGGGGGGTCCGCAAGCCGGCCTTCCTCACCCCCACCCCCAGGCGAGGGTCTGTTCCAGGATCGGTGCCCAGGAGCTGAGCAGGAGCACTTCACGCCCGGCTCCCCCTTTCCTCCCCCCGTTTTGCAGGAGTTTCCTACTCCAAGGTGTTATTCCGCTTTCTTCTTCTTTTTGCAAAAAAAGGGGAAAAAAGCCAACGCCGGGCATCCACTCCCATCTAGTGGCAGCGGGAAGCAAAGCCCATGCAATCAAAGCTGGTCTCCTTTAATTTTGGGGGGAGAGCGGCTTTCCATTCTTCTGCCCTTTGAAACCAGCCCCCCCAACACCCAGGACCCTGTTTTGTAGCGCTTTTTTGGGGGGGGGCTTGGAGAGTGAAGGGTGTGGAGGGAGCGAGTTCGAGAGCCACCCAGGGCTGCATTTGGCCGAGCAAACGTGTGGTGCGCCTCAGCTTGCGCTCACCAGGGCCCTCCGAGGTTGGCCACGGCTTGGTGGGCAGGCTGAGAGTTCGGCGCCAGGCATCGGCTCCCGGGGTGATTCTGCAATTCAGGGGCTGCCCGCCGTTAAGGGGAGGCGATGGTTCCGTTTTGGTTCACCTCTGTGGTTCTCGTAGAGACGAGGAAAATCTGCTTTGTTCTGGCAGAAGTGGTGTTGTTGTTAAGCGGGATGTGATTTTGTCCATCTGCGACTCAAAAGGAAGCCCTACCCAAGGATGGCATTAGGCCGGGGGTTCCCAACCTTGGGTCTCCAGATGTTCTTGGACTAAGATTCCCAGAAGCCTTCACCACGAGCTGCGCTGGCCAGGATTTCTGGGAGTTGTAGTCCAAGAACATCTGGGTTTCTCAAGGTTGGGAACCCCTGCTCTGTTTGGTTCAGATGATCTTCCAGACCAGGGTTTTTGGAGGGTCATCATGAACCAACCCAAGGATGTCCTCTCATGGTGTCAAGCAGTGGCTACCAACCTTGGGTCCCCAGATGTTCTTGGACTACAACTCCCAGATGCCTTCACCTGTTGCTGTGTTGGCCAGGGTTTCTGGGAGTTGTAGTCCAAAAACCCCTGGGGACTCCAGGTTGGGATACCGTGGTCCTCCTGTACTTCCTATGGAGCTTAAAAGTTGTAGAGCAAGTGACGTTGAACGTGCTCAGTCGCCTTTGACTTTGGCCGCTCAGCAGGGTTGGACCTGGCCGGTCTTTGGATGGGAGACCCCCCAAGGTGGGGTCCTGGTCAGATCCTTCTGGAAACCTTAGACCGCTTTGGCTGCCAGTCAGAGTTGGCAAAACTGAAGATGGCGGAAGGCCGCTTCCCAGGACTTTCCAATAATACATGCGGCAGTTTTAAAAAAAACCTCTCCAAGTCCTGCCTTTTGTCACGGAGTGTGGTGGCTGCTGGTTGTGTTGTGTCAATTATGCCAGTTTCATTCCCTTGCTACATTGGTTTGCTTTTAAGTGCCC
Organism: Intellagama lesueurii; assembly: GCA_037013535.1. Lineage (NCBI taxonomy): Eukaryota > Metazoa > Chordata > Lepidosauria > Squamata > Agamidae > Intellagama > Intellagama lesueurii. The sequence goes on along the minus strand of JBAJHW010000017.1, from coordinate 807,262 downwards.
TTGAGTTGTTGAATAGGTACGCGGTTTTGAAATATTATTGCAACAGTGGCACTGAATTGTTGTAAAACAAGGAATAATCCCACTTTTGCTGCTGGAGATAAACAGAGGCAAGTTATACCGTCTTTTTGCAGAGGGCCAGGCTGGGGAGAGTAGGATGATGAAAGAGGGCACCCGGAACTGTTGGGTTTCTCAGCTTCTTGCACATGGGATGTATTCATTCCCTCTTAAGATGGGGGAAAAAAACCCACTCTTAACCCTGTAGTGTTTTTCCCTTTCTCTCTCTCTCTGGACAAGAGTGTTTCAAAAAGTTCTGAGTGTTCTTTCGACAGAGTCAACACAAAAGGAATTGGGAATAAAAAGGTGTTCCCAGTGTTTTGCTGAGGGCAAGGGTCATCGAGGAGGTAACCCATGTTGGCCTGCAAAGTTAAAAAACCAACCAGCCCTAACGGTTACTTTTCGAGAATAGCCCTGGACAAAAGCAGGGACGTCTCCCCCCCACACACCCCAAGAAACACCGATGAAAGCACTTGAGCATTACCCTGACAGAGTTGGCAAAGTAGCTTACCTTGTTGGTTGCTCGGTCTTCAGGACTTGGGCTTCCTCAGTCACCTCTCTCCAACACTAATATGCTTTCAGACCCTATGGTGAGCTCTCTGTCACATCTCGTTTCTGGGAAGCCATAAAATGCAAATTAGTTTTTATTGGAACAGGCCTATGGTCGTCTGTTTCGACGGCGGTAACACAATTAAAAACAGAATTGGTCGTGTCTGAGGAAGTGGGTTGCAGGTCATGAAAGCTCACAATGAAAGAAACCGGCGAGTCTCTAAATTGTCATAATGTTTGTTGCAAGTGGGGAAACCTTAACAAGAAGAAACACACACTGCTCTGAGCTAGAAGTCCCTTTTAAAAGCTAACTTTCACATTGTTCTGTGAGTAGTTTTACAGGAGTACCCCCGCGGAGGATCGGTTCCAAGCTGAAAAATGTGGATTATAACAAACTCTATTTTGGCAGCAAATGCTATACATAGCGTGGTCCCTGGCTCCCTGTAGTGGCCACTTCTGAGATCTTCATCCTTATTTCTAGGATTTTTCTTTTGATATTTTTAATGTTTCCAGATCACGGGTGTGAATCAGCGGATACGGATCCCGTGGATACAGGGATCTTCCTTTACTCGGTCTGGGATCTCTTACTCCCAGCTCATTTTGTCGGTCTTCATTTTACTTGACCTTTTTCGTTCTAGGTTTGTTCACGGAACAGGCTGGAGTAACCTGTTCAAGTCTCTGGTCCTTCCTGCGTGTCGCCGTGGAGCGTGGCAAAGGCAGAGCATAGGAGATGTGGAGGGTGAGCTGCCCCCTGGCCGGGTTTCTCCTGATCCTCGTGGCCACCAACGTAGAGCGTTCTTGTGCATCCGGGTGAGTCCTCGGCTTTTGTCCAAGTTCCCAAAGGTTTGGACTGTAATTCCCAGAATTTTCCACCCAAATCTTGGGCTTGTTTGTAGCTTTTGCCCACTTAGGGAACGGCTTTGGGGTTTTCTGTTTTTTTCCCCTAGCACCGTTGGCTTTCCCTGTTGAATTGTTTTTAAAAATAGGAAAGCAAAGGAAAAGATAACGGCCCTAATGCTTCTTAGGAGTCATAGTTCTCCTGGAGACACCCTCTGGGGGCAGCCGAACTACAACTCCAATGCAGCCCCACGGGAAGGCCTCCATTGCAGGGCGGCTCACTTAGCTAATTAATTAATTGCATTTTTATACCGCCCCGTAGTGAACAGTGGGCGGGTGTACAAATAGGATATCAAATTACAGACACCCACAAAACAAACCGACAATTAAACATATTAATAAGCGACAAATAGACACAGCAACTGTGTTTTGATTAATTGTTTTGTACCCTGTCTTTTTAATTTAGTTTAATTGGATTGATTTGTTTATTTGCTTTTCTGCGTTGTTAGTATGTCTTTGTGGTTATCGTTTAATGTTTTATTATTGTTCTGTTATGTTGTGAAGCGTCCAGAGTGGCCTTGGTAGCAGATGGGCGGTATATAAACGGAATAAATAACATAAATAAATAAATCACAAAGGCATCATTCCCTCAAACTGAAAGGAAGGCAGTAAAATTAAAATTAAAGCCCCAGAGGAACATCCAGCAACGCTCACGGGTGTTCAGGGGTAAGACCGTAAAAAGCTGTCCTGAACATTTATTTATTGCAAATATTGATACCTGGTGTTTTTCCTCAGTGGGATGATGCTAAAAGAAACAATATTGAAAAATTAAGGAAAAGTCAGATACCCTGTCTTTAAGAAGTCGCTCTTAGGTCTTGGCCTGCTTGTGGGAGGAAAGCCAAGACGGGGCCAGCCTGGCCTCCAGTGGGAGGGAGTTCCACCGTCTACAATCAGCCACCGAGGAGGCCCTCTCCTCTCCCGGCTCCCCACCAGAGGCATTTGTGAAGGTGGTGGGACGGAGCGAAGGGCCTCCCCCCCGAGGATCGTAACGCCCGGTCAGGCTCACAAAGGGAGACCCGCTCCTTGGTGTCGCTTGGACCCAATCCGTTGAGGGCTTTGGAGGTCAGAACCAGGATGCGGCGTGATCTGAGATTGCTTGCTTGCTTGCTTGCAGGCGCCGGGTGTGTTCCATGGAGGTGAAAAGCCGCACCGTCTCCTACCTCTCCTCTCACGCCCAGCCCGTCTACCAGCCCTACCTCACCTTGTGCCAAGGGTACAGGCTATGCAGTACGTACAGGTAAGGGGGCCTTCCCGGGGTGGCGAGATGGGGGGCTCCTTCCCTCATTGGTTCCCCTCCTCCCCCCCCCCCCCGCCTCCCCAGATCCCTGGGCTCGGTCCCGGTCAGTGACGCTGTGATTCAGGATGAATTGAGGAAGGATTAGGTCATGTTTTAATTGCCCCTAAGTTGGTCCGTGGACTGTCGATTGGATGTGTTTTAGAAAATGAAAAGATGGCTGAGCTTGAAGCTTTCAGAACGTAGCTCTTCAAACCTGTTTATCCATTCCGTTTCTCCAGGATTTATTTTTTTAAATGTCCTTTTCCCACCCTGTAATTCCCCCAGAACTACCTACAGGGTTGTGCAGCGCCAAGCCTATCGGCAGCTTTCCCAACCCATGCCCGTGTGCTGTCCCGGGTGGAGGCAAGCCGCTGGGCGCCCGAAGCTTGGATGCAATACCGGTAAAACTCTTGATTTTTAAAAATTATTTTTCCAGAGGGGAGCTATTATAATCTGGAGTCTATTACAGCAAAAACTGGAGCCAGTGGCTTTTCCCAATTCAAGTATACCCATTGAATCAGTTACCGGACAGTACCTCCACACTGTGGTCAATCCCATGGATTCAGTGGGTCTCCTCTGGTTGGGTGTCCCAGCGAGATCCAGGACAGAGACTTGTACCTTAAAGGGTTCAGCAGTTTTATTTGACTTCAGTCCCTGTGGACCCCAGAGGCGTTTTTTTTTTTTTTTTTTTTTAATTATTTACATTTAAACTTAGTAAATATATGAAGTGCTCAATAGCTCAGGGGTTTAGGCATCTGGCTGTGGAGCCAGAGGTTGGGAGCTCGATTCCCCCACTGGGCCTCTGATGATGATGATATGAAACATTCAAATTAAGGTTCGGTAATTTAGCTGGCTGGATTGTTCAGTAGAGGTTGGGAGTTCGATTCCCCCGACAGGACCTCCTTGACAGGGGCTGGACTTGATGCTCTCTAGAGGGTCCCTTCCAGCATTCTAGTTTTAAGAGGGTGATGATGATCAAGCAAAACTTTTCTTTAAAAAAAAACACCACATGTCCCTGTTGTGTGTTACACACACACACACATGTCCTATGTTTTACCTGAAGTGCTTTATTAGGAGGGGGGGAAAAAGCCACATTTGATTCAGTTTAAATATTTTTTTAAATTGTCTTGGGAATTATTTGCATGGGTTGTGTGTAAATATGTACGATAATGACTGCTCAGAAGCGTTCGCTTCCCTCACATTATTTAGAGGTAAAAAGAAAACGGAAACCCCTTAAAAAAGTGCTAATTTTGGCAGACCCGAAATCCGCAAGGATTTGAGGACAGTTATTTTTAGAATATTTAAAATATCGGTCCCGTTCGGCTGACGTGGCATTTCATCGTTACGTTTCTAACGTCTGTGAAGCGGTACGTTTTTAGAAAACTCAAAACGGGATCATGAAGACATGCCTTCATGGTCTCAATGTGAACGCTGACCTTGTTTTGCAGCCGTTTGCCGACGGCGGTGCCAAAATGGCGGGACGTGCGCCCTTCCGAACAAGTGCGCCTGCCCTTCCGGGTGGACGGGAAAGTGCTGTGAGGCAGGTAAAGGCTCCCGTAGAGGTGTGCAGTTTTGTGCCCTTTGGACTGCAGCTTTGTAGAGTGGGATCCTCTTATCGGTGGGATCGGTATCTGCTGATCCACATCGGCTGGCTGAAAATACCAAATCAAAACCCTCAGAAATACCTATTTATATGTATTTCCAGGGTGTATTGACCAGAACTGGCCATGCAAGGGAGCCAGAGACCATGCAGTGTAGAGTGTTTGATACTTCTGCATTTTTCAACATCCATGGGGGGTTGGGGGGGTTGGAAGCAACTCCCCGCAGATCCCGTGGTCCTGCTGTACCTCCACCCTGGAGTAGCCAGATGTGTTCTGCTCTGCTGATCTGATTCCTATGAATGGAGAGGTCCTCCCTGGCCTCCTTCCTCACACCTCTCACTCCGTCCGGTTTCAGATGTGGATGAATGCGCTGGAGGAAGACACGGGTGCAGCCAGGGGTGCCTCAACGTGGCCGGGAGTTACCGCTGTGCCTGCCAGCCAGGGTACACACTCCAGGAGGACGAGAAGACCTGCCAGGCCCTGGAAGTGCCCACGGAAGCCCCTGCCACTCTTTCTGGCGCAGGTAAGGTCAACCAGGACCCGGTGGTTTCGTGGGAGGAGAGAGACGCGGCCCACTCGGACGGTCCCTACCAGACCCAAACTCAGCCTGTGTTGCCCTCGTGGGACCCCGTGGCGTGCGCCTTCCAGAAGAGACGAGGACCCGCCCATGCTGCCCACGGCTCATTATTACTTTTGGTACGCGCTGTGCCACTTCAAACTCGTACCGTGAGTAATAATGCGCGGAGGGCCAGCACTGACGTCGGAAAGACGCAATCCGTGCGTCAGCTTCAGCTGCCATCGTCCGCCCCGTGCCGCCTGGTCGGTGTCGAGCCACGAGGGGCCTTGAACGGGAGGAATTAAGGGGCCAGAAGCCTCCAGAAGGCCGCCCCTCCATCCTTCCCCACGGACAGGGTCAAGGCTTCACACGTGCACGTCACCTCTTGCACGCCGTCTGTGTTGTGACAAACTCCAGCGGAGCACCTTGAAGGCGACCGAGGGTCACCCTGGATAAGCTTCCACAGGGGGCTGCCCCGAACTCTGAGACGCCGGGGGGGGGGGGAGACCCGTCCGAATCGCGGGGGGACATTAGATTCTCACACAGACGTTTCTGTTTGCTGTGAATTTGTGCAGCTGGAGCCACCAACCTGAGGGTGCAAAATGAAGTTCAGGAGCTGAGAAGCCGAGTGGCCGCTCTGGAAGAAGTGAGTCCCCCTCCAACGCGGGAGGGGAGGGGATGGGGGCCTGGGGTGGAGAGAGGTTGCTCCCAGGAAGCTCCCGCTGGCCAGAGATTTCGAGAGTGCTCCCACTTAAACGATGGCGGCCGGCACAACGAAATGAAAAAGCATGTGAGGTGCAGTCAGCATTTTGCTAAGCAAGGTCCACGTTTTCCACCAGGACATAAACATGGCACACTGTCAACGGTGCAGTTGTAGCCTGGGGGGGTGGGGGTTGTGTCACCCCCCGAGAGGAAACCACAAGGACATTGGGGTGGACAGCTTCCCCCCACCTTACAGGCTTAGGTCAATGAAACATCAACATTCCTCCAAAAACGCCCTTTAAAAATACAGTAGGACCCCCTTATCCGTAGGATTAGTATCCACTGATTCACTTATCCACGGTCTGAAAATATTAAAAGAAAAATCCTAGACAAATCTTTCTAAAGATGAAGTTAGCAAAACCAGCCACTAGGGGGAGCCAGAGACCTTGCTATGGATAGCATTCATTACTAAAATAGTGTTTGCTATAATCCGCGTGTTTCAGCATCCACATTTCAGTGTCCTACTGTATTCCAGGCAGCGCTCAGAGAGGGAGGCAGGACCAGTTCAGCCCTTCATCTTAGTTTCTTTTCCCCTGTTCTTGATAGAAGTTTCAGCTTGCTTTGGCCCCCTTCCTGAAACTGGAGACGCCAGGCTCAGAGGGCACTGCCCACTCGGACCCCATTGGGCTGCTCGTCCACTCCTTGCAGCAACTGGACAGGATCGACTCGCTCAGTGAACAGATCTCTTTTCTGGAAGAGCGGCTGGAGACGTGTAAGTAAGCGCAGCAGGATGTATGTGTGTGCGTGCGTGCATGGCCCCCATCGAAAGCAAGCTACTTTGCAACTTATAAAGCCCTGAAATAGGTTAGAGAGTAACTGCATGTCTTTTACTATAGAAGACAGCTCTGCTTGTAATTGTAAAGCTGCCTGCCTCATCTGCTTTGGGCCAGGGGGAGCCCAGGAGAAAATGTTGGCACCCTCCTGTCCGCGGTCCTGACCCTTCTCAGACTTCCTGAAGCCAGAGACCATGCTAGGAACGGTGTCCGTTAGAGAAATAATAAATTTCCACCATGTCATTACTAGAACTGTCCACGAGAAGGAGCCAGAGACCATGCTATGTGTATAAGAGCGTTTGCTAAAATCCACATTTTTCGACATCCACGGGGGTGGTGGTGGTGCTTGGAACAGATCCCCCGCGGATATGGGGGTCCTACTATACTCTAACCATTGCATCTTTGTGCAGGTTCGTGTAAGGATCGACGCTGAGGAAGATGAAGGAGCAAGGAAAGGACTCATGGTGCGCCCCCCCCCCCCCTGTCTCCGCCCCGCCTGCTCATTAGCTGATACCTGCTGTGGAAAATTGGTGAAAGCCAGCAGCAGCCATGGACTTAAGACACTGTAACCCTGAGTATGAGCTGTGGGGCCCGACAGCCTCCCAGAAACATTCCTGCTGAAGCCGCTTGGCGGCCCCCTCCCACCCACGAGCCCCCTAAGGCTGCTGGGCAGAGATTCGTGCTTGGAAAACCACGCTTTGTGTCAAGGCCTCTCTCCCAGCGCCGCTTGGTACCGGACGGGTCGGCTTCGGCTTCCCCCTGCAATCTCTGTTGCTCTTCCTGCTTGGTGTCTGTGCCGAGATGGGTTCGGGGTACAGACGGGCACGAAACGCCAAAAGTTTGTGCTGGTTTGGGTGTTGTTGTTTTTTTGGCCAAACGGGTGTTTGGCGCTTCGTAGCCCGACCTCCACCAGTGGGAGCCCCGTCGGAGGCACTGCCCTGGCTTCCCTGCCCTGCCTCCTCCGGACGCTGCCTCCGAACACCGAACACTCGTTTGGCTGCCAAACGAACTGGCGCGAATCGCTGAACCAGCCGTTCGTGCCCATCTCTAGTTTTCCCACCAGATCGGCGCTTCTGTAAACACAAATCCCATTCAGCTGATGGTGCCAGCTAAGAGGCCGGGTGGCCAAGGGATACCCCATGCGGAGACAGTGACAGGTTAGGACTCCGGAGGCCTGGGTTCGAATCCCCACTCAGCTGTGGAAACTCCCTGGGGGAGTGGAGTTGGTCAAGCCACTCCTTTAAACGTCTCCCTTACTTTGAAAAACCCTCTTAGGGTCCGACTTCCAAGGCAAGGCTGGCTTGGCAGAGGCAGAGAAGGGGCTTCCCTTGGCAGGCAGAGATGCCAATTATGGGTGCTGAAAAGCCTTCGATGCTGGAGGCCCCCCCCCTCCACTCCACTTCCCCATCACAGCCCTTCTTTTAAAAAAATGGGGCGAGGACAGCAATGGTACAATAATACTCTGTCTGTCTTTGATAGGGCAGAGACCCAAAACTGAAAGTTTCCCGTGGCTGCTTTTTCCCCTTCTTGAAAGACACTTCAATAAAGTGGTGTTTATGAGAAAGGCCGATGCCTCCACCTTGTGGACAGGTGACAACCGCCTCTCCACACCAAGGCACTTCACCGCTTAAAATAACAGTGGCCTTGGATCCCCGAGAGGGGACCATGGAGTGCCAGGTGCTGTTGGCGTGACAGAGGTACCCCCGTATCCGCGGGATCGGTATTTGCGGTTTCACTTGTCCACCGTCTGAAAATATTTTTTAAAAACACAAGAGAAATACGTATTTTCAAGGTGTATTTACCAGAACTGGTCAAGGGACTGTGCTGTGTATAGCACTCACTATCATCCACCTTTGCAGGGGCGAAGTGGAACCATTCCACGGCGGATGGAGGGATTCTACCGTGATCTCCCTTGGAAACTTGTGTAGTTTTTTCCTCTCTCTTCCAGGAATGATTCCGAGTCTTTTCTGGGCGAGACCCCTTCTGCCCTGTAGACTTTTTCAAAACAGATGTATTCCCTCACCCAGGATATGAAGGATTATTCGTGCAAGGGGTAAAGGCTGCCACATCGGAATAAGCCCAGTGGCTTCGACCTGCGAGTGGCACAAAAGGGAATTTTAGAGACTCATTGAGGTCCCGAGTGGATCCCATTATTTGCCATGATGGCTGTATGAAACTTCTAAAGCGTGCTGCCTTCTATACTGCCCCCAAATGCTTAAAGCGCTCGCTGGGCGGTTTATAAGTTAATTAGGTAGACTCCACGTTGCTCCTTCAACCAGCGAGCTGGGTACTCCGTTCACCAATCTCAGAAGAAGGGAAGGCCGAGTCACCCTTGAGCCGGCTACCTGAGCCCATCAGGCCTGAACTCAAGTTGTGAGCAGAGGCTTGACTGCAGTGCTGCCGTTGAACCCCTGCGCCACGGGGCTCCTGTAAGATAGAACACCACTTAACACAGAACTCCTGCGTTCAGTGGCAGTATATCTGCAGAGCCAGCCCTGACCGGCATCAGTGTGCAAATTAACACACCGTGGGCCAGAATCCGATCAGCGTTCATGGACGAGCTGGCAGGGCGGGGGCTTTACTTAAGCACCAGAGGTGCTGATCTTTTCCCCGTGGAAGGCAAGCGGGGACTTAAAAGTGGCGGGCAAGGCTGTCATCTCCCCCCCCCCCCCCAAGCCCTTCATGAAAACAGATCAACACACGGGAGCCACGGGTCTCGTTAAATAAATTTTGCTTTATAAAAACCAGTTCCACATACGCATTTTGGAAACATCAAAAACCGACAGTAGGTAGTGACCCATTTTGAAGCAAGGCACTTGTGGGCTTTTCGTCTGCACTCGACTTGCATGTCAGGGGGGGAACACACACACACATCCATGAGCCACCCTGGGAGGAAGAGTTATGTCTGGGAGGGGGGGGGGGCTTGAGCTGCTATCTGGAGATCAGCCTGTGATAAAACGGGTGTGTGTGCAGTTTGCGGAGTAATTTCCCTTCCCTTGATGCCGAAGGGGAGAAGGGCCTTCCTCCCCGCATTTCCTGGTGCATAGGAAGGAGGACTACTCTGGCCTTTTCTCCCACAGAGTGTGGGGTATTTTGTGGGTGTCTTTTGGAAGATGGTTCTGTGGCGGCAGAAACAAGACTGCTCGTGGGGGTCCCCCCTTCGGTCACCTTTGTGCTAACAGAAATGGGGAGCCCCGCCGTTCTGGAAGGCCACAGGCCACCCCCCCCCCCCTGTGCTGCAGAGCGTGGGCCGCATCCGTGCCTTACTCTTGCAAAGGCACCCACTTCTGAGATGCTGGGGTGAAGTGTCCGTTTTACTGCAGGCCCTGGAAAGAAAGCTGCCTAGAGTCCTTCTGGAGAAACCCAGGACTGCATAGCCCATGCGCCACTTATTCCGGCTGGAAACAGTGGTGATGGGGAGAGATCTGAGAGGGACGCCGCGTGCCCCTCCTGTCCAGGTGGTTTTTAGCCCTTTTGCTCCGGCAGGGTCTTCAAACCCAACACAAGAGCCTCCAAGAACTCGGAAAGATTCGGCAAGCTTCCGACAGATCTCTGATGGTTCAGACTGTTTTTCCCCTCCTCGGTTTCCAGCTTTTCCGGTCCCACGAGCTGCCTTGTCTGTGCAGCCTTATCCCAGCTTTGACAAGAGGCCAAGGGGGGCAAAAATCGGTCCCAAATCCACTGGGGCATCTCGGTACCCGCCACTTCCTCTCAATGCTGGAAATGCAGACATGGTTCTCTCTCCCAAAAGGGCCCATGAACCCTGGAGCTTTTGTGCAAAACCTCGTCATTATCTCCAGGCTTTGAGGGGAGATGGGGAACCCTTTGTGCGTGCCCCCCCCCCAAAAAAGGGCCCTTAAGGGCTTTGCATCCTGTGCCATCAACCAGATAGGCTTAAAACCCAGGAACTCTTGAATACAGTTCCACCTGCCCTCTGAGAGGCAGATCCTGGCAACGCCTCTGAAACACGGAGGGGTCTGGGACGGTCTGTAGCCACCCCCTTCTTTCCTTGGGAGGGGGTCCTGCATCTGAAAAAACCTTACCATTTCTCTGGGGTGGGGGAGCTTCCCACCTAAAACAACCAGGACTAAGTGCTTCTGAGGATCCCTGAGCCTAATTTTTGACCCCCTCCCGCCCCATTCAAATATAAACAAGATTTTTGCACGCAAACGTACATTTCCAAAATCTGCACCTATTGCACTCTATAAAGAACTCTTTAGAAATTGAAGTAGCATTTTTTTTATGTACATACACACCCAGCGCCCTTCACCAGACAAACGAGACCAAAGGAGAATGGGAATCCCCAACACAGAATAATAATAATAATAGCAGTAGTAGTAATAATAACAATAAGAAGAAAACTACAACCCAGACCACGCTGGAACGCCCTCAGAGGAGCAGTGCCTCCTTCCCCTTGGTGCTCTGGCATCATGTATGTTTTAGAGCGCATGCCCTAAGCCTAGGGCAGCTCAGGGCCTCAATCCGAGGGCGGGTTTTTCTGCGCAGCCCCAAAGGAAACCAATGGGAGTGATTGCATAAACCCAGCTCGCTAGCGTGCCTTTCAGCGGCGGCCTTCATCCTGGATCGTTCTGCGGAGGCCGTGGGTCTGGCCGATAGGAAGCATGATGCCCGACGCCGCAGAAGATCTAAATATTGCAAAATTGAACCCAAGCTATTAATGCTGGCGAAACAGCCATAAGAGTGGTCCTCAAGCCCATGGCACCCAACCAGTGGCCAACGGCTTTGTGCAGGTCAAAGGTAAGCCCTAATGCCTTTAGGGACGGAGCTCCCTAAAACTTGAGCCCGTGGATTGCTATCATCATATCTGCCCCCTTCCTCTATCGGGTGTGTAGTGATTCCCACTGTGAGCCCCTTGGCATCTTCACAACGAACATGTAGAAACAATTAACCGGTGCGGAGTTTTCCTAAATCTGAAGCAAATTGCAACTCCTGTTTCCAAAATATCAGCCCTCTAACTGCAGCTTTGCAGTGTGACCGTACGGAAAACGCGGGCGGTCCAAAGCAGCTCAGGAAAGCTTTCCTGGCCTTCCGAGTTTCATCCCCTTGTTTGCCCGACGGGTCGGCCTTCCAGCTGTTTTGGCTCCCGAGAGAATGGTGAAGCGACACTTCTGACGTCCCCATAGAACTCGCCTTCCCTCCCACCGAAGCCTGGGGAGGCCTTAATATTTCCCCCCCTCCTGGCACGTTCCGAATCGCGGATTCCGTTACGAACGGTCACAGAGCGTGCCGCACGGCTGCGTGGTCCCATGTGTGTCTGTGTGCCCAGCGGTTATAAAGTACGTCCACGAGGAAGCCAGAATCTCCTTTTACCCAAGAAAAGGATCATTCCTGGTTCAACGCAGAATCCTGTTTTGAAATAGACGCCCCCCCTCCACCCCAGCGAGAAGTTGCTCGAAACCCTTGGAACCGAACTTCCATTCAACGGCTGCCATTTTTCTAAGGGAACCTCAGGTGGCGACGACGCCCCACGTTCATTCTGACGCTGTTTCGGTTTTCTGTGCAGTTCAGAAACGAGGACGAGGGATAAACACCTCTGTCTTGGAAGGGACGAGGAAGCAGCCAGGGGTTGCATGGCCCCGGGGGAACAAAAAGACCCATGCGCCCCTGAGTTGTACCTGCGGGAAGACACCTGCAGAGCAGGAGGAGGGATCAGGTATTGGGGACAGACGTCCCGTCAAATCAGCAAGAACGGAGCGTTCTGCTGGGTTTCTGATTCCCAAGAGAGGCGCCTCGACGGAGCTCTGTTCCAACCGCAAGGGGCTCGTGCTCCTAGGTGTAGATACGCCGAAGGGCCCCGAGTCTTTTAGGAACAATGCAAATCCCCCGCCCCACCCCCCTGACCCACAGCAAGGGAGCAACGAGGGCACCGTTTTTGGCAACAGTGAGAGGTCCTCCCGGTGGGTGAGGGCAGCGTGCCACGTTTCTGCCCAAAAGGTCTTAGTGCGAAACGCTGGGGCCCCCTCCGTTGACTTCGGCGGGCCGCTCCGAGATCCGGAATAAGGTTTCCCTCATGGCGGTGTAGCACTGGTCGGTGAGTTCATCCACATCGGAAATGGTCAGGCCCTCTGTGGGGACGGGCGGGAGGACTTCCACGCGGATTTTGCCTGGAGAAGGGAAAAGAAGGCATCCATTCATCTTGATGGGCATTCAGTGTGGGTCGTCTGCCAGCCATCTCTATGGATATTGAGGGGGGGGGGTGCGCCGCCACGTGAATGCCACAAAACACCCCTGCTCCCTAAAGGTGGGCCACCCAGCTGTTTTTTTTTTACTCCAAATCCCAGAATTCTCCAATAATTCTGGGAGCTCCAGGGCTACAGATGCACACCTAGGGACACCTAAATTTCACTCGCCTGAACTGAGGCCCACCTTAGGCCTCACTTCCTGTCAGGCCCAGGTCTCTGTGGGAGGCATAGTTCTTTGGGAGGGGCCTTCTACACAACCTCATGGGCAGCGAGACTAGGCTTCCCACAAAGACCTAGGCCTGACAGGAAACACCCGGAGAGTTTCCTCTTTGAGCAGGAAGCAGCGGCTGAGGCAGAAAGCAAGGCCTGAAGTCGGCTTTGGTCCAGGCGAGTGAAATGGGAGTTAGGTGTAGATCGGTGGCGCACCCCGACTGCTTTCAACAACCTGACGCTCCTCCCTGCAGGCTGCAGAAAAGGAAGATGCCCAAGCATAAACACGGCTGTGCTTCTGAGGTGAAAGAGACCGACGACTTTAATTCCAGAACTCACAGTTGCCTGGCCATGAACAAAGGAATGAAGGTGTCATAAGGAAACATGGACACTGCCTGCTGGTTGCTTACTGGTGTATAGTTCTCCAAAAGGGGGGAATCCACCCACCCACCCACCCACCCACCCACCCAAATGAAGCACAAAACAAAACAAAGGGAGGGGGAAGGCTTTTGGAGTAGAAGAGTTAGAGAGAGAGAGAAGCTTTCAGTTACCCCACCTGATGTAAACAGATGCTTTTTGGGATTGTAAAATGAAGTGAAGGAAGAATACACCACAGGGACAACCGGAACCTGGAAACGCGGAAAAAGAGACACAGATGGGGGAAGGTTAGCTACACCTCTGGAATGGGCCATAAAAGGCTGGCTATTGTTGCTGCCATAGACTGGCATCTTATGTATGTATGTATGTAAAAGATTAACAATCTAATGACAGTCTTCAAGTGAATGCAGAATAAAATTGCAAGGATATATAAACGACTCCCGGATTGGACTTAGCATCTTAAAGTCAAACCGTCTCTGAAGGAGGAACAATCTAGTGCAGACCCGATCAGTTCGGAGAAACTCCAGAAAACTCAACAAAAGTGCTGAAGGATCAAAGTAATTTCTAGGGTCTACTGGCTATTCCAGGCCCAGAGAAAAACCATTGTCAGGTGGGGGAGCCCATAATAAAAATGACAGCCACCCTCCTTTTTCGATTTTGTGCACGGAAAGGCCACCCAGCCCCCTTTCCCCTTCGTTACCTGTGTCTGGATGGCTAGATGGAAGGCGCCCTTCTTGAACGGCAAAAGGTCCCCGTTCCCATTCCGTGTCCCTTCCGGGTAGATCCACACCTTGACCTGTGGGGAGAAGGGGAGGCCCTCCAGGTCAGAAGCCCCACAGCCTGCACTGGGACGAGAGCCCTCCTCGTGTGATCTTCCCCAGGAAACCTCCTCCCCTCGCTCTGTCCACCCCTGCAGAACCTCACGGTGGCATCCTCTAGCATTTTTCATTGAGGGTCTTTGGGCGGTGGAGAGTGAATTCAAACGCACCAGGACATGGCACCACTTCAGGGGGGGGGGGGCCCTCCCACCAAGACCAGAAAAAGATTCTCAAAAACCTGCCCAGTTCACACGTGCTGGTGAAAGCCACCACCGGAAAAATGGTAAGCCGTCGTTGCGAACACACGCGCCTCCCGTTCTCTCCCCACCTCACACAAATTTTCCATTTCTTTCCAGGCCTTCCCGTCTCTCCATATCGGCCCATACTGTTTCATGACTGTCCCTCTCTGTGTGTCTGTACATATCACACCCACTTGAGCCATGAGCATATTGCCTCATCAATCAGAAGCAAACTGCGTTGCATCAGCTGATGCTGTAATAAGTCTATTTATTGTAAGGGTGCCAGACCATCGTATCTGACGACATACGTTAACCCTCAGCCTATTTTTGGAATCACATTTTGAATGTGCATTTCTACATATCTAAATACACCCACCATCAGATGACAGCTCAGGGGTTGAGGTCTCTGGCTGTGGAGCCAGAGGTTGGGAGTTCGATTCCCCTGTTGGGCCTCCTTGACAGGGGCTGGACTGGATGATCTACAGGGTCCCTTCCAGCTCTGCAGTTCTAAGAGGAGGAGGGGTGTGTGAAACATCCAAATTAGGGTTCAGTAATTTAGTCCATCGAGTCCAGCCCATTGCCAAGGAGGCACCATGGGGGAATTGAACCTTTGCGTACACAGCCTAGCTATCTGAACCTCCCCACACGCTCCACTCACGTTCTCTGTCATCATGGCTTGTCCGACGTCTGCCATCACTGACTTGGCGTTGCTGGTACGTTTCCGGTTGATGAAGATGACCCCGCCCAGATACATAATGAGGCCCACCGAGCCCATGTACATCAGCTCCCGCTTGGCAATCTGGACGCAGCGCTCGGGCAGGATCTCCATGAGTCCTGAGGAAGGGGACAAGCAGGATGTTCAGTAGGCGAACCCATGCTGGGGTTCGCTAGGTCCAGCCCAATCTCTCTTTCTTCCTCTTGCAAGTGATAATTAGGAAGGTGGCATCGTTAGGGTGGAACAGATACTGAACTGGTGCCGCTGATTTCCAGTCGGAAGACCCAGGCCCAACTTGCCACTGAGAGGGTACAAATTAGATTCACTTATGTTTTCGTGATTAGACATGGGCACGAAACACCAGTTTGTTGGTTCGTGCTGGTTCGTTTATCAGCCAAATGGGTGTTCAGCGGTTCCCTGCCCCGCCTCCTCCATCGGGCGCCCTCTCAGAGTCAGCAACCCAGCTTCCCTGCCGTGCCTCCTCTGGGCGCTGCCTCTGAGTGGGTGCCTGCTAGAGGAGGCAGAGCTCTGAACCACCGAACACCTGTTTGGCTGAAAAATGAACTGGCACGAACCGACAAACCAGCGTTTTGTGCCCATCTCTATTTGTGATACTTTGCACTTCTTTCAAATCAGTGTCAAGGTTTTGGTAACCTTGATAAGACGGAAACAGGGACTCAAGAGACTCTTCTCGTGTCAAGAGCTGGGAGCCTTTTTCAGCCTGTGAGGACCAAATTCAATGCCAAAGGAGGGCGATATCAGCATTTCAGTTGTGGGAAGTGGCAAAGCAGACGGAGGGGGATGAAAACACCCGTCGCTAGGTAGATCTTACAAGAAGCATCCCAGCTTTGTAGCATGCAGAACCCGCTGGAAAAGCCAGAAAACCACTCACATGGTGGATGATGTCCTGACAATGAAATGCCAGAGGGACAGATTCAGCCCTCAGGTAGGCTGGGTTTGGCCACAGGCTCTAAATAGCCACACTTGGTCTTGGGATCACATGAGCTGCAGCAAAGGGGCCCCGAAGGCCACCCATAGCAGGACTCCAACCCTTTGGGGCCCGCAGGCCTGAAAGCTTCTCACCGATCATGTCCAGGATGCTCTGGTGATTGGAGATGATGACGCACGGACCCTCGATCTCAAAGTGCTCCAGACCCTTCAGCTCAAACCTCAGGCCGTAGACGTACTTGAAGGTCCGGACGACGTTTTTGATGATCCTGTGGGTGGGTGGGAGAGGAAGGGAAGCCGTGTTTTCCAGGAAGGTTTAAACCCAGCACACAAGAGTAAATTCTGCACCACAAAGCTACGCGTCTTCCCAACAGACGACCTGCTTTCTAAGCAGACCGAAACAACCCCTGGCGTCCACAGGACGTCTCCTTCCACTTGCCAATTTGAACCTACAAGGAGTTGAAGCCAAGGCTCTCGGTATTTGGATTTCCTGGACCACAGATCCCATTATTCTCCATTCTGCGAATTCTATCTGACAGACACTTACAGGCCACTTATCTTCCCGTTTAGAAAGGAGGCTCCCAGTTAGCAGTGGGGCAGCTTCCTTTCTGAACAGGAAGTTAGGGCAGAACTAGGCCTAGGCTAACCCATGAAGACTTTGTAGCTAAGGCCTTTTCTCCAGGTGAGCCAAATTTAGGTGTTCTTAAGTGCAGGTTTATCAGGTGGAATTCAACATTAGAAATGTGGGGGGGGGGGGAGAGACCCCAGATTGGACTGCAAGGTTTCCCTACAGACTGAGACACACAGACAGACAGAAAGAAGAAACACACACACACACACACACACACACACACACACACACACACACACGGGTGAAGAAAGAGAAGAAGTTAAAGAACCTCACTTTCCAACCAAAAAACCGACGCTTCCTTTGCAGAAAAAATAAATGCTGTGTAGCCATAATTTTTAAAATCAACTTCAAACATGCTAAACTTGTTTAAAAAACAGGGTTTTTTTTCCCAACGTGTCACCACACCCTATTGCACAAACACACACTTTTATATACAAAACAAAATCTTTCCACCAAGGAACCGCACAGGCCAATTAGCACACAAGTTCCATTAACAAACATTCATCGACACTTCTCCACTGGCACACATTCACACATCCAATGATCCATTAAATCCTGCCACTTCCCAGGCAAGGAAACACAGATCTACACTTAAAACATATATATAGAGTACAAAATTGCCACAGATGGTATTGGACTTTTCGAGGTCCCCCATTCATGGGGTCACTGGCAGTGACCTGACACGCAAACGAACAATGTAATGGATGACGGGTCGCTTCTATTGTGTCTTTTAGGCTGTACATCATTATTTTCTGACTGTCAACCAACTAGTCAGGATCAGCAGAAAGTCAGTCCATCGATGTCGTGATCTGTGAACAATTCAGAGGACGGCTGTGAAACGCCCACGGCACGACAACATGCCACGGCGTGCCCCGTTTGCCAGCCGTGTTTGTGCAACCTCTCTGAGGTGCATTTGGGATCCACTTTTCAGCTACATCTCGGGGTGTCTTAAGCTACACATTGATTAAATTTGGACTAAGCCACGACACAAAGCCCTGGAAACTCACTGGGAGGGAGCACTTCTAAAAGCCACTCCTGGAATATCTCACATACTTTGCAAAACCCTTCCCGGGATGAGAGACGTTGGACGCAATTTAACAACACATCACACGCCCATAAATGCGAAGCTTCCATTCATTTCCCATGCAGTTGCGCAAACCTGTCATGCCGCCATTACAACACCTCACGAAAGCCACGTTTTTATAGGGACTTGAACTTGGGGTTTGAGACTCGGTGCCAAAGACTTCTCTGCATCCCTGCCCAGAGGAACACCATAGCCAAAAAGCAGGAATAACTGACGGACCATCTTTAGCAACGAGGACCCAGGGAAGCTACACGTCTAAAGGAATGCAACGAGCGGACAGAACTGACCTCCCTGGCTCTCTTAATGAATACCAGTTCCGAGTTACTTTTTTCCTGAAATAAATTTATAAGGGCATTCCAAAGCATTTTGGAAGAATTTTGAGGACCATGTTGAAGGAGGGGCTTTTCTTTTTAAAAGTACCCCAAAAAAGAAAGAAGCTTATTACTCGGTATGAATACGGTATGCAATGCAGTTCGGGTGCCGTTTGCATCCTGGAGAAGACGACAGGGCGCGTTTTCCTGTCAAAAGCTTGATCTTTTATTGTTTTATTACAGTTTTTACTTGGAAGTAAAAAAAACCTGTGAAGGCTTTTGAGCCCATTCCGTCTGTTTGACTGGGATGGGTCAACGTGATGTTCTTTGTCATCTAGGAAATCCAAAATCTCTAATCGCCACCACGGTTCCTAAACGATGAACCCAGAAATCCCATCCCAGTTTGCTCAAATGGCCCGCAAGGCTGGTTGAGGTTCAGCACCAAACTGCAGCCTGCACAACAGCACTTAAAATGGCACTCTTGGATCAGAAGGGGGGGGGGCCCTACACCCGGGGACCGTCAACTCAAGACCCCCCGCCTGCAGGCTGAGATCGGACAACAGAGGACGGGCTGTGAACCCAAGGTGCGCACATGCGCGCACGCACACGGCTGCCAGCGCCAGGGCAAAGATCTCAAGAAGCCACACTCGGGTGACCCTAAGGAGCGCCACGCTGCAGGGAGGAGAGAGTCTTCCCAAGCCGAGGGAGGGGCAAGTTAACCATTACCAGAGGGTTTCCACACACACACTTGTGGGCCAGCCACTCAGCAATGGCCTGAAACGACTCAGCAACACCTTGTCCTCCTCACCTGAGAGAGGGCAAGGTCCACTTTCGAAGGCATAGATGCACACACATGTGTCACAATGCTCCATAGTGACCCCTGAAACAGGTCATGCGCTGGCCCTTTTCGGAGCATGCCGGAGACACTCGCCCTGCAGAGATCTGGGTTCCAGTCCTCATTTTGCCACCACGGCGTTGCGCCTCCTGGGGTCTTGCCGGAAAAAAGGATCAAAGCAGACACAACCGAATGGGCATGTTTAGCCTTGAGAGAAGAAGGCTGAGGAGAGCCCTTTTCAAAGACTTGAAAAGGTGGTCCTCCAGAGGAGGGGCAGGATCTGTCCTCGATCCTCCCAGAGGGCAAGACACACAACAATGGGCTCAAGCGACAGGAAGCCAGATTTCAGCTGAATATTAGGAAAAACCTCTCAACCGTTAGAGCAGTATGATGATGGAACCCAGGACCTCGGGAGGTGGGGAAGTGCTCCCAACGCTGGAGGCCTTCGAGGGAATATTGGACCACCCTCTATCAGATCTGTTTTGACTGGGATTCCTGCCTTGAGCAGAGGGTTGGACTGGATGACCTTCGAGGCCCCTTCCAACTCCATGATTGAATCCATGATTCTAGGATTCAATGATTCTAAGGGATCAAAACCTATGTTTCCTTGATCTTAGTTCCACACTGAACAGAACACACCACATTGTCTTTCTAATCAGATTCAAGTCCCCTCATTAGAAGAAAACTCAGGTGTCAATTTGCTGGCCGGTGCTTACTTAGAGGCACCTTTGCTAATGGGCCTTAACTAATTAGGCCCCATTAAGGTGTTCCTGACACGCCTTGTGAGGTGTCGCCCATCAGAGGCCTCAACCACGCAGCCGCAGGGAAGGGATGACCCCACAGACAACCGGACCGTTCAGCCCAAGGTCAGCGAAACAGCTTCCACAGACAACTGGGTGGAAAATGTCTGCACGGCCAGCCAACCAAGAGTTAACCAGCTTTGCAAACAAGTCCGTGAGACCTGTTTGCCAACATTTCTAAAAAAATGTACCAGGTTCCTTTGCTGCAAATATGCCGGAGTTGGCGATTTGCAAGCAAAGATATAAGAAAGCGACGGACATTGGCAACATTTTCTCGATCTGCTGGTTGTTTCTGCATTTTGCTTCCTCCGTCAACAAAGCAGCTAAAAACACCCAGACTCTGTTTGTTTGTAAAATAAGGAAAGTTCGTCTTACTCCTTCCAAACGGGGCCAACAAGACGAGCGTGGCCGGATCAGCTTTGAGGTTTTTAAGGGTCAGTCTGACCTGCTCCATGCCTGCCGTGCGTTTCCATGGCTAGGGGTTCAAACCCAGACCTCCAGAGTCCTAGTCTGTCACTCTATCCAGGGAGCTTGAGTGTCCCTAACTTTGAACCTGTACGATATGGCTTTCCATAGGGCTAAGAAACCCATCGAAAGGTCTGTCTGGTGGATGCCATCGACGGATACAGGGCGACCACCCATGTGGGGCAACCAGGAGCATTCGCACTGGTCAAGAAGGCACCGCGGAGAATCAAACTCGAGCGTCATCCTGTTAGAAATGCAGAGCTGGAAGGGACCCTCTGGATCATCAGCTCCCCTGCCAAGGAGGCCCCGGGGGGCGGGAATCGAACTCCCAACCTCTGGCTCGGCAGCCAGAGACCCCTCAACCCCTGAGCTCTCCCTGAAGTTAATTCCCCTTCGGCCTTCCAGTTCCTGAAGAACGGACCTTAACAGCCACTTATACGTTAAGTCAGTCTTTCCTCGGGTGAACTCAACTGCAGCTTACATGATACGACCTCTTCACTTTATCCTTCCACCTTATCCTAATAATATCCATTCTTAGCCTCGAGAGCTAAATGCAGAGGCCCTCTGCCTCAGTTTACTTAACGCTCATGGGGAAGAACGTCTGTTTATGTCCTGCAGAGGGGGGGGGGTGCTTGGGTAGAGATGTGGAGGGCTGGGGGAAAAAACCCTCAAAGCAAACTTACTTGAAAAAATGGACATTTGTCTTCTCTCTTTTTCCTTCCTTCCTTCCTTCCTTCCTTCCTTTCTTTCTTTTCTTTCTTTCTTTCTTTCTTTCTTGGCCCAAGGACAAAGTTTTATTGCTTTTATTTTTAAAGCCCTCAGAGCGCAGAAGGAGAAGACTGGACAGGTTTCAAAAGTTTGAGCCGAAGTTCCAAGTACCTCGAGAGCTGGCCCTTCCAGTCTACGAGCAAACAAACCCCAAGAACATTGCGTTCCCCCCCCCCCGCATGACATCAACCAGGATAAACTCATTTCCTCAAAAGATGACGAGGAGAATGACTTTTGTGCCACTTGACTTTCCCTCACTTTGTGAAGTCATCGCGTTGAGTCACCGTCTAATTGTGGCCAGAGCGAACCTTCACCCGGGATGGAGCGGAGGCTGGCCAGGTCCACGCCGTCACCCTAACCCTCTCCTCACTTCCTCGGTTGGCACGTCCGGGGGACAAGGTTTCACACCCCAAATGACACAGGAGAAAGGGCACCCGGGGCGAGCAGAGGCGGGCTTGGACAACCAAACCACCAATGACCCTCGCTAGTGTGCCTCCCACTTGGTCGACGTGGTTCCTTACGCAACGCACTGGTGTTCCTTCTGCGAACACCCACGACTGGAGATTTGTGGCTTGCAAAGAACCGGCGGCCCAGATCCTGTCGCGTGGTTACGCCCACATCGCCGTGATAATTAACAGCGGGTGCCTAATGAGGAATCTAAGTAGGGAGTCACTCCTTAGAGATGACTTAAAGCAAGGGGTGGCACCATGCCTCTTAACTCCGGTGTAGATTTTGCCCCGTGGATCTCTGGCCACCTTCAAAGGCATTGCTTTGGCAGAAGGTTTGCAGGGTTACCAACCAGAGGCTCAGCTCCTCCAAAGCCTGACTCGCCCGCGAGGCTGCACGGCGGCTGTGGGTTCAAGTCCCGCTCTCCCACTCCAAAGGGATAAAAGGGCACTTTTGAAGGGAGCTTGTAACAACTGCACTGGCATCAAGGGACCCGGCAGTGCTGGGTAGTGGTTGGAGTCCCAGGAAGACCAAGGTTCAAATGCTCAGACAGCCATGAAGCCGACGACGGCTGCCCGCCTGCCCTCCGGCTAGCCTTCCTCACAGGGCTCTCACGAGGGAGAAGTTAGGACTGAAATGAATAATGACGAAAAAGATGTATAATCTTGGCGCTAGCAAAAATCAACAAGGGCCACTTCCTTCCTGTGTCAGCCTCACCCCTGCCTTGGCCCGCTGTCGGAGGCCAGAATTAGCCAGAGGATGGTTTAGGAGGCAACGCTGGATTAACCCCCACCCGGGGCTTATCCAAATCCCCCGGGGTGGGGCTATTTCAAGCCCTCTGCGTCTGCAAAGGCCGATACCAAGGGGGTCGCGGTGGAAGAAGTCACCCTGGCACGCCGGGAGAACGGTGAGGAGAAAGCCACCGACGGGTCGGTCTTCCTCGTCCGCTACAGCACCACAGCCGCCGAGAACATGAAAAACAAAAGGAACCAGGAATCCTGTAGCACCTGGAGACTCGCCCGTTTTTATGGAGCATAAGGCGTCCTTGGACTCCAGCCCACCTGCTGAAGAAGCTGGCTGCAGTGCCCAGAAGCTTACACCGCAGAAAACTTTGCAAGCGTCTGGGCGGGGGTGGCAGGAGGCCTGTTTGGGCCCCTTCCCGAGGACTCTCCCTGCCTCTTCTCTGCCTCCCGCTTGGCAGCCCGTCCGGCCTTTCGTAAGGCACCACCGTCTTTGAGGTTTCTGCTGCAACAGGAAACAGAAAGGTCCCCCACAAAGACCAAAGAGAGCCACACGGGTCCGTGAGTTAGAAAACCAAAACTGTGGCATCCAACACACGGCTTTTGTTTGGACAACAGAAGCCAGTGCAACGAATGTGCCAGACAGCTCTCACGCTTCCAACATAGTCCACAGAATCCTAGAATCCTGGAGTTGGAAGGGGCCTCGAAGGCGATCCAGTCCAACCCCCCTGCTCAAGGCAGGAATCCCAATCCAAGCCGATCGGACAGGTGACTGTCCAGTTTTCTCCAATATTGGAGCACTCAGCACCTCCTGAGGTCATGGGTTCCACTGTTGTACTGCTCTAACAGTTAAGAAGTTTCTCCTGAGATTCAGCCGAAATCTGGCTTCTTGCAGTTTGATCCCATTATGACGGGTTCTGTACTCTGGGATGATCGAGAACTGATCCTGACCCTCCTCTGTAGGACGACCTGTCAAGTCTTTGAAGAGTGCTATCATATTATCTCCCCCCAGTTTTTCTTTGATCAAGGCTAATCATGCCTAGTTCTCCAGGATGTACAGATGTTGGGAAAAACCCTGGAGTGTGGGAAGTGGTGGTGGACCTTGATCATCGAGGTCCTTCTTGAGGAACCAGTCAAAAACTGCAAGAATGGTGTTGAAATTGAGCAGGCCGGCGGCTGACAGGAGCTCGGAGATTATAACCTCTGCTAGGAGACAGGGCGAAGGTCTCCTGGCCCTTGGGTGCCCTGTTATGTCCAAACCCGCGAAGGGTGGTGGGGCCCGAAGGAGTACGCCACGGTTTGCCACTCAGCCTTCTCGGTTTCTGTTCAACAGGCCTCTCCGGCGTTCAGGATCAAACCGCAGAAGGTCCTTCAAGCTGGGCAAGTGAAATACAGCGTGTTCTTAGAGGATTACCCTCGAAAGCCACTTACAGGGGATCAAGTCAGTCACCCAAGCAAGCAGGAAAGGTGACCATAGCTAGGGGTGATCTCCTCCGATCCCAAAATTAGAAATCCTAAAAGCACCGTCCAACCTATTTTTGCAGAACCTATTTTCGTAAGCCATCCCACTCTGGAAATCCAAGTATTTTTTTTCAGAACCACATAAAGGAAATTTCCGGGGGGGGGGGGGGCAAACTCTCTTGCGGAAGGACGGCATGGGCGACCCTCCTGAACCTTTTGACCCAAAGCGGAGTCTCGAAAGTGCACGACGAGCCGCCACACGATGGGAAGGAACATCTCAAGGTCTACTCACACGCATCAAAGCTGACTCAAACCACATCCCTGCTCCGACTTCTTTCTTTTTATAAAATAGGGAACACAAAACCACCCGGTCTCTTAGGTCAGAGGAAATAAGCTTGTTCCACGAAAGCTCGCCTTCACACAGAGCAGTTGGTCTTTGAGGTGCCAAAGAGCGCTTTTACCTTCTTTATTTTGTTTAGGTCATGAGCGGTGAGCGCAGACTAACACAGCTACCTTGCATTCCAGCCGCTGCACTGCGGGCAAAGTAGGGGTGTGTGTGTGTGAAGCACAACTGGGGCGCTCACGGGCATCTGCATTTGTGGGATGCAGTGGAAACCCACAGATCTTTCTGGAAACTGTGTATTTTGGTAAGAATTGGGTAGCCAGGTTTTGGGCATGGTCAGGCATACGAGAAGCGTGGTTTTAATTCTCAAAGTGATGTCCTTTACACCCAGATCGGACCAGTGGACCTTGGGGTGCTAGGAAAACACACCCAGATTTGATTACACTTCTGTCCGCACATGACTGACAAACGGTGAACACTAAAACCACAGTCGTTGAGGGTGTATAATCAAGATGTAGTTCCCCTTTTCACAGTTAAACACCCATGACAACTATAAACCTACAGAAAAACAATCGCCGGACCGACAGGGGAGCAGAACGCTCTTCACATCCCTCTGCAAGGTAAGCAAAGAGGGATCAAATCAGGTCTCGGGGAGTATGTCACACCTTGACCGTCAGTCACCCTACATCTCCATGGAGGGCAGGACAGGAGGGGTCGCATTCTGCTGCTCCAGTGGTGACCGGGAGTGGCTCTGTTTGGCCTGCCTCCGCTTTCACCTGCACGCAGCACAGGCTGAGCCCAGGCACGACATCCTAGTGGGTGTAGCTCAGACCTAGGTGGCATAAATTGTTCCCATTATCTCTAATATGCTAGGCCTGTAATCCATAACCATCGCCTCCAACGCACAAGGGAAAGCGTTCATAAAGAGCCACCTCGGATTTGCACAAGTCTCAACAGCAGCAAGATAATTAACCAAATGCAACCACAGACGTAGACCAAATATGGAGAAAACATTAACACAATCCAGGTCTTCCTTGCTGAGCCTGAAATAAATGGCAGGGAGGAATATAACCAGGATTCCAGGAAACCTTATCTGATTCTGACTGCACAGCAGGCCTGTTAACTGCATCTTCCTTTCTCTCAGTTAAATAAACCAGGAATGGTTTGGTTCATTCTTTACAAGCTAGGATTAAAAGCTATCACACAAGCCAGGATTACAAGCCATCATCCTTTACAAGCCAGGATTAAAAGGCATAATCCCTTACAAACCAGGATTATAAATCATCAACCTTTACAAACCGGGATTCTACACTCGTTCTTGCTTTACAAATTCCAGCCAAACTCTGTGGCAATAAACTAGGAGGCCTGGTTTAGACCACGTGCCCAGCCAACCATTCCCAGTTTCTTTAGCAGCTGGACCAGCCGAGAAAATCAGAGCACAACCAAATGCCGGGACAAGAAGCCAGGATTCTCTAGCAGCCCGGCTGGTTGTTCTGTTCCAATGCATTATTTCGGCTGTCCAGTGGCATTTAAAACCTCGGAAGGTCAACAATAATCTATAAATAATAATAAAAATAAGAATGGATTAGATGCGAAATATAATTTCATCAACATAAATTGAAACTCAGAGACATCATATAGACATATAGACATGCCAAAACCATAGTACGATTGACGGACGCCAGCAAAAAGAAACCCCATAATCTATTAAACAAAGAATTGCTAATACTACAGTGGAACTAAGAAAAAAATATATTAAGTACAATGGGGTGGGTACCTGGGAGAGGGCCTTCTCTGTGGCTGTTCCCAGACTGTGGAACTCCCTGCCACTGGAGGCCAGGTTGGCCCCATCTTGGCTGCCCTTCTGCAAGGAGGCCAAGACCTCTTTTTTCAGGCAGGAAACTTTCCCTGTGTGACTGGTTGCCTGAGCTGGGTTGTTTGTGTTTTTTTGTACTCTGTTGCTTTTAAATGTGTTTTTAGGAATGGTTTTGTTAACTGTTTTTAATATGGTACTTGTTTCATTCTTTTAAAATATTTGTATACTGACTGGGTTTTTTAGCTTTTAAATAGTGTCTTTTAATTGCGTACACCACTTCGGGTCCGTTGAAGGAGAAAGGCTGAGTACAAAAAGATTTTAAATAAATAAATATAATAATAATCACAGGCAGCAGAAGAGAACAGCAAGTCCAGAGGGACAGGAAAGGGGTGGGGGGAGAAGATACCTGAAGCACAGGTAAAAGAGAAACCACCTGTTATGCTGTTTTATTAGCTGGAAAGGCAGACGCTTCGTCGTCTGCCAGGTTATGTTGACAGGCATGAAAAATGACTAAATATTAGATCTGAATCCTTGGACGGCAATGAGCTAGTCTTGTCCACAAAAGCTTACTTTTAAAATATATATATATATATAGAAGTTAGGCTTTAAGACGCCACCGCCTTTGGTCTTTTGGTTACTTTTTATTTTGTTTTCACCTCCACTGTTTGTTTGTGTAAAAAGGGAAGTTTATATTTTTGAAACACCTGCAAGCAGATCGGTTGGGCTGGTTTGGCAACAGCTTATTTTGCACGGGTATTAGTTAATTTATTTTCTAATCAAGGCTGCTTTCCGGGCGCATTTCCAAGGGCCGAAACGCCCGGCGAGGGTGTGGAACCGACTTGCCCGCGGAAGCCGCTTCAAAAGGCAAAAAGTTTGCAACTCTTGGTCCGTGGTTTGCCTGCCTGCGCGACCCCCAGCTCGCCTTCAAGGCCGTCCCACGCCCCCACGACGCCCGAATCCAGCGGGGCCCCCGGCGGGGGCCAGAGCCAAGCCTCGAGACCCCTGGCCGGACAGACTCCACGTGTAGAACCGACACGCAAGCCATTCCCACGCCCGGAGGAGGCGCGTCTCCGAACGCAGGTTGGGGCGGGCGCACCAGGGGAAGGGAAGGGGACGGGTCGGCCCTTCCCAGTCCAGGAAGAGGCAGGGCTCGGGATCCGGAAGGGAGAGCCCCTGGCCCGGGCAGCCCCAGCCCCACCGCCGTCCGGCCGTCCAGCCGTGCGCCCGGGGGGGGGGCACTCGTGCGCCGGAGGGCGGCGGCGGCGCGTCCTGCCCGCCCTTGGCGAAGGTGAGCCTCCGGGGAGGAAGGCAGGGCGCTCCCCCCCCCCGGGGTCTCTCTCCGCCCGGAGGGGCGTCCCGGGCCAGGCGCGCCCCCGTCCCCTCCGACGCCGGGGCCCTCGCCACCCTTGCCCACCCGGGCGCCCCCGGCTTGGGCACACCGCCCCACTCACGTCATGTTGCGGACGGTGCGCCCGCGGTTCCAGAGGAGGCAGGCCGGGGCGGTGAGGGCGGAGGCGAGCAGGCAGAGGAGGCAGTAGGAGCCGATCCGGAGGCGGAACCGGAGCCGGGGGCTGAGCGCCGCCACCACCAGCACCAGCGCGCCCGCGACGCCCCACCAGGGCAGCCCCTCGGAAGGGGAGGCGGAGGCGGAGGAGGAAGGGTCCATGCTGCCCGCGATCCTCCGAAGCCGGCTCCCGCGCCAGGAGAGCTTCCGACGGAGAAGGAGGCGCGCAACCAGCCGTCCGTCCGTCCGTCGGGCGAGGGAGCGCAGCGGAAGGGCGGCGCGGCCAGGAAGGCTCGGCACCTCCGGGGGAGCGGCTCCGCCCGGCCCTTAAGGGGCGGAGGATGGCGCGCCCGCCTGCCCGCCTGCCCGCCTGCCTGCCCGCCCTCCCTCCGGCCCGCCCTCTTGCGCGCTCCGCGGAGCCGCGCCGTCAAACTTCTCCTCTGCCCAACGGCTGCGCGGGTGCGGAGGGCGGCGCGCGGCCGGTCCTGAGCGCGGGGGGGGGGGGGAGAGAGAAAGGAAGAGATCCGTAACCGACGGCCCGCCTCCGCAGCCTTTGTGCCCACGTGCAACGCTTAAAACCTGGGAGTAGTCGCGACAGGTCGGCGGGACCAGAGCAAGTTTGCAAGCGGTGAATAGTTTCACTTAAAACGACCAGAAACGTGCAGGGGTCTGGATTGGTGGTAAGATGCCTTGTAGAAGTCCAGAGACCCCTTGAGGAGAACAGGTACACATTTCCCCAGAGTCCTCCCTTTTTTCATTACATGACACTTAAGGTTACCATAACTCAAGTCTGATTTCTTGACTTACATTCGCCTGAAATGACAGACTTGTGTATTCAGCTTTCTTTACTGCACCCATATTTTGCAACCCACCAAACAGATCAACAGCAAACAAACAACTCCCTCCAGCAGTGGAAAGGGAGGGAAAGAGACACTCGGCAGGGAGGCGGGGCTGAATTCAAAGGCTGGAAGGAATAGATTGGTTAGTGCTGGGTAGATTGACAGACACCCCAGCCTAGAGAAGCCCCTCCCAGTCAAACAAACTACAAGCAGCATGCAAGGTTGGAAATAAACCCAAGAGAAACAGGGTCACCATTGATGGCAGGGGATGCTTTCTCCCTTCTGTGTTTTAGACTACATTTTTTCCCCAGGCTTTTTTGTTTTCAGATTATTATAATTCATTTTAAATAGCCATAAAAACACTTCTAGAAAATGCATACCATATCGTAATTCCTTTTGTCTTTAGGTATTTTTTTTTTAAACTGGCTTTGGGAGAATGGATTTATTTTTTTTTAAAAAAAGAGTTTTAAATCTGTTTTTTGAATCCTCTTAATTAATTTTCAGTTTTAAAAATCTGTTGTTGGCTATTTTAATTTGTAAACCAGATGGTATTAATTGATCGGTGGGTTGATTAATTAATGGCCGTTCCCGTCTTTCTCTCTTCAGAAGCAAAGTCAAGACCTGGCTATTTGGGCAGGCTTTCCCTCCTGCTGTATCTTAAATTCACATTTTTACTA
Organism: Intellagama lesueurii; assembly: GCA_037013535.1. Taxonomy (NCBI): domain Eukaryota; kingdom Metazoa; phylum Chordata; class Lepidosauria; order Squamata; family Agamidae; genus Intellagama; species Intellagama lesueurii. The sequence goes on along the minus strand of JBAJHW010000017.1, from coordinate 778,562 downwards.
TCTTGGATTTATAGTGCATGTTTATTGGTTTTAACTGTTTTTAAATTTGTAATGCCGCCCAGAGTAGACCTTTGGTCCAGATGGGCGGGGTAGAAATCCAATAAAATAAAATAAATAAAATAAGTCGCTGATCGCACTGGACGTTTGTAACGATGAATGAAATCACGCTCATTGCGCCTGCCAAATGCTCATATTCTCAACAGGCTGCAAAGGTGACCCTGGGACCAGTTTTCTCTCCCTGTTCTCGCCAGGAAATACGGCTGCCAGGTTCTCCCTTCAGGTCTGTGACCTCCCGAGTGGGTCAGTGGGTCATAAAGCAACGGGTTGTGTCTGTTTTGGTTGAATCCTCTCGAGTATCCTCTAGGGCCCACCCGTGGCACCGTCTAAGAGACCGCTCTCCTTCCCGAACACTCGCTAAAAAGAGGAAATCCAGAGACTTGGGTCTCCCTCTCTGTGTGTGTGTTTTTACCACCTCTCTTAAAGAGGATTGAGCTGCTAAGCGGCTTTAAAAAAAAGATGCAGAGGCAGCCGTTGATGCAAAAGGCAGAGGCGGCTGTGCCCCCCCCCCCGAAATCTGCCACACTCTGTCAGTGGCAGCCGGGGGGGGGGGGGGGCTGGGTCGAGAGAAGTTTGGACTGGATCGGCCCCTGATCGGATCCAGCCTGCCGTGTTTCTGTTTTTCTCTCTCAGGGTGGCAACGTCGTGTGCAAGTGTTTGCTTTGAGTTTAACCTCTGCTGGAAATGCTGCAAGGCTCAGCTTAAAAAAGAGGTTTGACAAGGTGGTGTGTCATCAGATGCATCTCTTTTTCAACACTGTGTACTCACTCCGTCCAGAGAAGGCAGAGTGGAGCCCTGAAGCTTTTTCTGGCATGGCGCTCAAGAGGAGCACCGGCTGTTCGGAAGGAGAAAGGTCGCCCCTTCCTGGCAGGTGGAAGACTCGCACGGGGAGCACCAGAGGGCTCAGAGTTGGCCCCCTCTTCCTGGGTTGCCTCCACTCCTCTGAGAGTAATTTTGGAAGGTCCTTTGCCCCGGGGCCGGGCTCATGGTCCTGGCCCCGGAAGGCCAGCTTGGGCGCCCGAAGGACCATCCGCCCACTCCTGCCCTTAGCCTCCTTCGGGGTTCGGCACGGATCTGTTTGTCAAACCTTCAGCGGATGTCAGTGGAGGAGGAGGAGGTTTGGGGGAGCGGGGAGCCCTTGCCCGTCCTCGTGGGTCCTGTCGGAGCGCGGTCTCACGCCCACCTCAAAGCTGGCCCTTCCGTCTGTAGACAAGCACGGCCGTGGTGCCGGATCAGAACCCAGGTCCCGCTTCGGTCTGCTCCGAGAGCGGCCGGCAGATGCTCTGCGGAGCCCAGCGATGAGAAAAGTTACATTTTTCATTCCAGCTCCCAGACTACTCGAGAGAGAGAGAGCAGGGCTGTCCTGTCCAAGGGATTCCGTGGGTTGGTTCTATTCCCCCAGAGTAACCTGACCCATGTTCCTTCTCTCTGGCATGGGATATTCAAAAGGCACGTGACCTCTGGAGCGCAGCAGCGCCAGCCTCAGACAGACCCAGGAGGGCACAGGATGATGGTGTTTGAAGGGGGACCGGGAGGCCATCAAGTCCAGCCCGCTGGCCCTTTCGCCACTTGGCCCACTTGGAAACGAGCGTCTGCAGGAGTAAAACGCCCACCGGGCCGATCTCTTCGCAGGCCTGAGAGCTGGGAGTTCTTCCCTCCCAACAAACAGCTGCGTTCAAGCCTTGGGGGAGGCAAAATTAAATGAGTCAGGATGATGCTTCTCCAGAGAGTCGCTGGCGAGCCACAGACGGCAGCGAGGGAGCTCCTCTGGGGCCAGGTTCGATTTTCTCTTCTCCCAGGGCCGTGGATGGATTGGTGGAGTTGGGCCAAGAAAGAGCAGGACGGCGATGGAACACCAAGCACAGCCCGGCTGTTTTCACTTTGGTTCAGGTCCACTGCATCCCTCTCCTTTGACGGAATATAACATCATGTGCTTACCATCAGGGTCAAGTCGGACAGTGACTCAACTCCGGTTCCCCCCCCCCCCCCCAGGATTTGAACTCGACTTGCAACTTGGAACCCACCCACCTCCTCCTTTTTTTCTGGGGGAAAAAAAAGCTTGTTTTTAAATAGGGACTAGAGATGGGCACGAACCGGTTCGTCCCAGTTCGTCAAGTGCTGCTGCTCCCCCCACTGCCTCCTTGCTCCTGACCAGGAGATTAGCGGGGGGGGGGGGGGGGAAGCAAGCAAGCTGGGCCTAGTGAGTGTCTGACTGAGCCAGAGGAGGGGAGCAGCACCTCCCGTGCTGCCGCCTTGACGAACTGGGACGAACCGGTTCGTGCCCATCTCTAATAGGTACTTGGACTCGAGGCTTAGGGCTCGAGACCTGGTACCAAACACTCGGAGTCGGACGTGGGACCGGGACCCAAAGACTTGCCATCATCCCTGCTTACCGGGGCTGGGGGGGGGGGGGGGGGAGTCCTTCTCTTGAACATGAAGTGCCATCTAGTGGCTCTACTAGGAACTCCACTCTGACAAGCCCTTCCTAGACTTGGGAGTCTATGGGGAAAAACAGGGAACTACAGAACAAGCCTACAGAGCAGGCCAACTCATCATGAGTCAATAGTAGACCATTCTTTTTGCGGCACCATGTTCTGGAAGATGAGGGTCACATGGCCCCTCGAGTCTCGTCTCCCCCAGGCTGAACAAAACAGCCAGCCTCTCCTTGGTTTCTCAGACGGCTTAATTCCCAGACCTTCCGATCTCCTCTGGACATGATCCACCCTTCTTGAAGGATCGTGCCCAGAACCGGAAAAGGAGCCAGAATACGCAAGAGGGACAAGCCTTTAGGGTGGGACTTGGGCACTGACTGAGGAAGACTCGGTTCAAATGTCCGCTTGGGGACAAGGATGATGGGTTGCCTTTCAACAAGCTACCATCTCTCAGCCGAAACACTGAGGGATGTGTGAAGAATCATAGAGTTGGAAGGGGCCTTGAAGGCCATCCAGTCCAACCCCCTGCTCAAGGCAGGGATCCCAATCCAAGCAGATCGGACCGAGGGTGGTCCAGTTTTCTCCAGGGTTGGAGCACAGACCACCTCCTGAGGTCAGGGGTTCCCTTGTCGTACTTCTCTAACAATTGGGAAGTTTTTCCTGATATTCAGCCTAAATCTGGCTTCCTGTCACTTGAACCCATTATGACATGTCCTGCACTCTGGGATGATGGAGAACAGGCCCTGCCCCTCCTCTGGAGGACAGCCTTTCCAGTCTTTGAAAAGGGCTCTCCTCTCTTCCCTCCGCCTTCTTTTCTCAAGGCTCAACAGGCCCAGTTCTTTCCCTCTTCAAAGACAAATCCTGAGTTTTCTGGAGAAAGGGTAGCCACAGGCAGATAAATGACTCCAGGGGGTCATTGAGCCTGAAGTCCAGCCAGTGCAGGAAACCCACAGTTAAAACGTCCCAGACCGAGGAGCCCCCCAAGCCCTCTTTCTTAAAAACCTCTCCCCGCTTGCCAAGGAGGTCCATTCCGTCACCAAACCCTTCTTAGGGTCAGGAAGCGCCTGTTTAAAAAACTCATCTTGGGAGCGAAGGTGGGCCAGCGGAACGGAGCGGAGCCGGGCGCTGCCGCCGAAGGGGCCGCCCTCTGCACGCGCCCAGAGGCACCTTTGTCCTGTCCATGGGCGGGCAGGGCTGCGCTCCCGGGCCGGCGTCCCCTTCCAGCCCCGGCCGGCGGCAGGAGGAGACCCGTCCCCCCCAACCCCCCCCCCCCGCCTCCCAGTCCCTGGGCCCGGCCGCCCCCCCCCCCGCCTCTCTGCGCGCCCCCGCTCCTCTGCGCGCCCCCGCCGGAGCGCTGCGTCGCCTCCTTCCGATGCAGCAGCCGGAGCCGGAGCCGCGCTCGGAGCCGCATCCGCGCGCCCCCCCACCGCCAGCCACAAAGCCGCCGCCGCCGCCGCCGCTTCGGGGCCCTCCGGCCGGGCCGGGGCCGCCCCCAGCGCCCCCCCCGCCGCCGCCCCGTCCCCCCCCCCGCCCGGGGACCCCGACCCCCGCCTCCGCCTCCGCCTGCGCCTCCTGGGGCCGGGGTCGCGGGCATGCGGCGGCTGCGGCGGCTGGTCCTCTTCTGCCCGCTCTCCAAGGGCCTGCAGGTGAGGGGGAGGCCGGCGGGGGGGGCGGGGGGGGGGACACTAGGAGGATGTTGGCCGGGAGGGCCTCCCCTCCCCGCAGAGCCGCTTGCACACGCGTGTATTTGTGCGTCTGCGCGCGTGTGGAAGGGATGCTCGCGGGGCGGGGGCGATGGGCCCCGGGGGGGGGGAATGGGGAAAGGCAGGCGGGCCCAGGCAGAGCAGCCGGGCTGGAGGGAACCCCCCTCCCCTCCCCCTCCCCTCCCCTCCCCTCCTGCGGGGTCGCCGTCTGGCCACCGAGCTCCGCCGGGGCGTCCGTCCTGCGTTCCTGGGCGCGCCCGTCCGTGTGAATGCACCGGGGCACGGGAGGGCTGCTGCCGGCGGGGCGCCCCTTCGCCCCCCCCCCGCCCCGGGGTTGGGCACTCCGGCTCCGGGCCAAGGCTACCCTGTCTCGGCTGCCTGGGGGTGGGCAGGATGAGGATCCCCCCAAGACCCTGCCGGGCGCTTCACCTGCTTCCCTCCCTCTCTGTGTGTGTGTGTGGCGGAGAGGGTCGCCTCGCAGCCCAGGCCTCGCGGAGAGGGGCTGAGCCTCCAGGGAAACCTTGGAGACCGGCTGAAAAGAAGTCGTCCTGGGGAAAGGAGAGGGGACCGGGGGGGGGGGAGCCCTCAGAAACACCCGGGAGAGTGAGAAACCTCTCCTGCATCGCGCCTGTCGGGTGGAAGGGGGGGGGGGGGAGAGAAAACCATCATTTTTGGCACACGGTTGGCATCAAACTCTGTGGCACAAGCCCGCCCAGGTGGAGAGGGACCAGGTCTCCTGGGGTTCAGTGGGTTGAGCCCAGCTGGAGGTGGTTCCCTGCGAGATCCAGAAGGTTAAACGCCACCCACGATCCATCGATTGGCCTGCTTTGGGGCCCTCTCGCCACCGACGGAAGGATGAGAACCGAAGGCTTTTGGTTCTGGGATGCCGGAGGCGAGGAGAACGGGGACGCATTTCAGCTGAGGGAGTCGTCAGGGACACCCCCCCATCTACGCCTTACACAACCTTGACGCCCCCAGTGTAGCACCCCTGGAGTGCAGAGTTAAGAGAATTAAAAAGCCAGTTCTTAGCTGGGATGAGCGCTTTTCTTGCTGGCTGCGTGGAAGACCGAAGCTTCCCTAATCTTTTTCCGAGGTGTTTGGGTGAAGGCCCCCCCCCCCATGCTTCACCTCTGGCATCAGAGCTACCAGGGTGCGGATCTGTCCGCCCCCACGCTGAGGGCCAGGCCCTAGGTAACTCATTGCTCATTGATTGTATTTATATCATCAGCAGCCGCAGCTGAGAGGTTGTGTGACCAGCCCAAGGTCAGCCAGGGAGTTGCATGAGTGGCTGAGGATTTGAAGCCAGGTCTCCTTAATTTTGGTCTAACCCCTTACCCAAATCATCATCATCATTGTCTTAGGACTGCAGATCTGGAAGAGACCCTCTGGATCATCAAGTCCAGCTCCTGTCAAGGAGGCCCAACGGGGGGGATTCGAACGCCCAACTTCTGGCTCTGCAGCTAGAGACTTAAACCATTGAGCTAACCAGTCATCTAAATGACTGACCCCTCATTTGGATATTTCACATTGTCGTCATCCTCCTCCTCTTAGAACTGCAGAACTGGAAGGAACCCTCTCTAGAATGATCATCGAGAACAACCCCTGGCAAGAAGGCCCAGGGGCGGAATCGAACTCCCAACCTCTGGCTCCATGCTTAAACCATGGAGCGTCTTGCAGTTCATAGCTCACATGGGACTGGGTAGCAAGCAGTATCATCATCATTCTCTTAGAACGGCAGAGCTGGAAGGGACCCGGGAGATCATCCAATCCAGCCTCTCTCAAGGAGGCCCAGCGGGGAATCGAACTCCCAACCTCTGGCTCCGCAGCCAGAGAATCCAAGCCACTGAGCTCTCAGTGAAAGCTAGTCCACTGATCCTGCTCCCCCGCCTGCTGTCCCAGGTTTGCTTGTCTCTGTTCTAATTCTTTTCTCTGCTTTGTGTCTCCCCCACCCACCCCCTTTTCCTCCCTCCCAGAGTCGCCTTCCTGGCATCAAAGTGAAATACCTCTTCTTCGCCTGGCTGGGCATTTTCGTGGCCAGCTGGGTGGTCTACATCCATTACTCCTCCTACTCCGAGCTCTGCCGGGGCCACGCCTGCCAGCTGATCATTGTGAGTCTTCCTCGGTTTTGCTGATGCTTCAAAGGCCTCCAAGGGGGGAGGAAACGGGGCGGGCAGAGTCTTTATGGGAATGTGCGCATGTAAGCACATGGAGAGCAGAGGGTGCCAAGAAGGAGGACTGACCTCTGTTCCCCACGCCCCGTGTGCCCCCCAAGTGCCTGCCTTGGTCTCAGTCCTTCCTTTCCCAGCCGGGTCAGGGAATGACCAACCACCTCTGATCCAGGCTCAGTGGAGTGTCCCTTTCTGCTCTCAGCAGCTTCTGGGGGGGGGGGGGATGCTGGATAAGACCGCTTTGGTTCCTCCGTCCTCCTGTGGGTATTATACGAGGCAAGCGGCTGTTCTACCCACTTTCTCCCCCCCCCCTTGCTGGCCTGCTTGGATGGCCCTTGAGGCGAGAACTGGGAGGAAAGTCCGACTGTTACTCCCTCTTAGAACGCACCCATTGAATCACTTGCTGAAGACAACATCAAGATGGATGTAAATCTCATTGATTCCATGGGTCTGGTTGTTTGGGACTGTTGTGATGTGCTGTCAAGTCAACTGGACTTATAGTGACCCTAAGAGAGTTTTTGAGGTACACAAGAGGTTCACGGGGGTGTTCACCATTGCCAAGGAGCTTCCATGGCTGAGCAGGGATTTGAACCCAGGCTAGGGACCTAGCCTGACCCTCTGTGAGCTCTACCATGAAGGCTCTCCAGTTGGGATCGCCATCAAGATTGACATTTGGATCTGAGACATAAACTCTGCTTTTGAATCGGATCTGTGAACGGAAAGACCATGAAAATGGTGGTATCTTTGTTCACACGAGTCTTCAAGACGAGACTCAGGTAGAGTCTAAACTTGAACAGAAGGGATCCGCACCAAGAATCTTCTTCCTGTAGGAAGCCTTACAAAGGGTTTGTTCTTTGATGTTAGTTGGAAGTCATGCTATAAGGAGGTTGGCTGGACGGTTGTAGGGTCCCCCTTACCAAAGCCCTCCGGACCTCCAGCCCTCACTTCTGTTGGGATCTGGGGCAGTGGGTGTGGAGAGCAGAATGCCCCTAGCAGAAGTTACATGTTCTGGAGAAGGCCAAAGGCTCTGGAGAGGCAAGCTTAGAAGGCTGGAGAAACCAGTCATCTGCAGGAGCTTACATGGCTCCAACCGCCAGTTGTAATGTTGGCATCACCCTAACCATTTGTGCTTAGCAACGCCTTCTGGGGACTTGTGTCTCGTAAGACGGCAGTGGTTCTGGTGGTCTGCGTGCAGAGCATGAGAGCCAACGCAGGGCCATTGAAAAACGAGAGTCAATGAATACTTGGCTCAGAAGGAGTGCGGAGAAATCTCCTTTCCTTCAGAGCCAGCGGTTCTCTGGGGCCGGCTGGCAAACGGGGCTCCCTGGGCTGTAGTTTGTCTGCCTCGGGCTTAGGACTGGGAAGCCCGAGGGCCAGCGCCTGAAAAGGGCTATGTGAAAGAGGGAATTTCAAAAAGGAGGCCAGGGACTGAGATTCCAATCCCCCCCCCCCCTTAGATACATCTAGGATGGCTCTGGGTGCCCTCCTCTCTTTTCTGTGCCACCACTCTGTTATCCCCTGACTCCCGAAAAGCAGGCCTGGCATGTCACTGAAGGCAGCTGGCAAGTCTTTCCTGCCTTTTTAAATTGGCCTTTAAAGAGGCTGCAAGAAACGAGCTGGCGCGGGGGGGGGGGGGGGGAGAGAAATTCCCCAGCGCTCATTCCTCATTAAGCCTCTGAAAATACTTCAGTGGGGGCAAGCGGTGGCCTTTGGAAATCTTTGATTTCCTGCTAATTGCAGCTGGAGTGTGTGTGTGTGTGCCTGCTAAGCAGATGCCTCTGCAGGCAGGGACGGAGTCAGGCGGTCTCCCGGAGGAAGACCCTTAACCCTTCCCTCTTGGAAGGAAGGAAGCTGGGAAAGGGGGTGCCCCTTGCCACGGGGGCAATGGGACCCTGAAGGAGTCGAGGACCCTCTCCCAAATCATTTAAATCAGTTGCTCTCTCATGGAATGATCGTTGAATAAGAAACGCTCCTGGCTGGCATGTGAGCCTTTTCAGCTCGAGGCCTTTCTCTCCAAACCGTGAAGGCTGAAGACCAGAAACCTAGGCCTGAAGAGCAGCATCTGGAATCGCTGGATGCTTAACCCCCATTCCCTCTAAAAAAGCACAAATGTAACGTTTTGTGTCTTGTGTATTCATTTTTGTAGATGCAGTTGTGCTCCTTGTTCTTTGGCAATGATGGGTCGGTCACCCTGGGCTCTGAGCGCGGCAAGGATACTGTCCGGGGAATTTTGCTAATTTAGGATCTCTCTCTCTCTCTTCCTCCCAGTGTGATCAGTATACTAAAGGAATCATTTCTGGGTCAACGTGCAAGGACCTCTGTGAGGACCACACCCTGGTGTTCCAGCAATGCCTGACGTCTTCCCCCACCCAACAGGTAAAGGTGACCAGGGTGCTCAGGTGTGGGATGCCACCAGCCACCTTGGGCTCCCACCCCAGATTCCTCTGGCAGAGCAGGGACCTTGCAGGGGAGGTGAACAGCAGAGGGACTTAAGAACAGACCCAAGTGAAAGGAGCAACCGTTGTGTGGCAAGGCGGAGACCTGGGGGCGGGGGCTGATTCAACACCAGGCCCCACTGTGCAATTCCAGCTAACCAGCCAAATCTTGTCCAGCTCCTCCCAGTCACATGTGGCCTGTTTTTCCCCCCCTGCAGGTCTACAGCGGACTCTGGAAGGAGAAGGAGGTAATCATCAAATGTGGCATTGAAGAAGCCTTGAAGGCTGACGGGAGCCCAGAGTCAGTCCCCAGGAGAGACGTGGTCCTCTTCAACAAGCCGACCCGGGGGACCTCCATGGATGAATTCAGAGAGATGCTCCTGGACTTTTTAAAAGTCAGTGTACAGTGGGACCCCGGTATCAGCGTGGATGCTGAAAAATGCAGATTATAGCAAATCCTCTAATAACAGTGAATTCTATACATAGTGTGGTCTCTGGCTCTCTCTAGTGGCCAGCTGTGGTTACTATATCATTAGAAATATATATTTCTGAGAAAACTTTTTTCAAACAGTGGATAAGTGAATCAGCGGATACTGATCCCACAGATATGGAGGGTCCTACTGCAGGGCACCTAGCCATGGGAATGAATTAACCAATTCAGGCGGCTACCAGAGAAGCCTCCAGCTGGTTTACACCGGCATTTGCAGGAGGTGGGGCTCACTCACAGCTGCATGTGTTCGGGACCAGAGGCCACGGAAACGCCCCGCCGGGTTCACGGTGACACGACCTTCCAGCTGAAGGGATCTTGCCATGTACGGTTGAGCCTGTAGCCAAAGCAGGGCGGATTTCTCCCAACCTCCTGCAGTTTGCTAAACCAGCTTATTTTTTGGGGGGTGGTGGTGGCTGGTCTTCAGGCAGGGTGAATCACCCAGGTTTTTTTTGAGAAATGGCCCCTTCCAACGCCGTGGTTCTCTGACCTGAAAACAGTATTTGGTTTTCTTTGTTTCTGCAGTCAACTCTTGGAGACCAGGCCTCCCTCGCTAACCTGGTGAACAAAATCATTGCGATGGCAGATGTCAGTCGAGACGGGAAGCTCTCTCTGGCGGAAGCAAAATCCATTTGGGCCCTTCTTCAGCTGAACGACTTTCTGTTGACCCTCTCTCTGCACGAGAAAGAACACACCTCGAGGTTGCTGGGACACTGCGGGGACCTCTACGTCACGGAGAAGGTCCGCCACCCCTCCCTCTACACGGTGGACATCCCACAGCTCCTGCAGCCGCTGTTGCCTTCCGCCGTCCACCGAATGGTCCACCAGTGGTTTTCCCCAGCCTGGCCCCGGCGGGCCAAAATCGCCATTGGCCTCTTGGAATTCGTGGAGGAGATATTCCACGGGACGTACGGCAGCTTCTACATCTGCGAGACGGGCTTCAAGAACGTCGGTTACAACGAGAAGTATGACTTCAAGATGGTGGACCTCCGGAAGGTGGCCACGGAGATGGCCATCCGGGGGTTCCTCAAGGGACGCCACTGTGAGCAGAACGCAGACTGCACGTATGGGAAGGACTGTGTGGCGCCCTGCGACAAGCTCATGAAGCAGTGCAAGAGCGACGTGGTCCAGCCCAACCTGGCCAAGGTGTGTGGCCTCCTGCAGGAGTACCTGCTCAACGGGGCCCCGAGTGACTTGAAAGAGGAGCTGCAGAAGCAGCTGAAAACCTGTATGACCCTGAGCGGCTTGGCGAGCCAAATGGAGGTGCACCATTCCCTGGTGCTGAACAGCCTCAAGACTCTGCTGTGGAAGGAAATTTCAAACACCAAATATTCATAGAGGTAACAGCAGGGGGTGGGGGGTGGTTTGGGAAACAAGGGCCCCTCAGAGGAAGTCAAGAGCGACAGATCCTTTTGTTTAGCTCCCCTCACTTGGCAGCCCCCCCCCCAAAATCCAGGACTGCACCTTAGACCCACTCGAGGATCACAGAATAGAAACCACAGAGAACACCCCCAAAGGTTTGCAAACGAGGTGGCCTCCTCTGTCGCTGACGAGATAAACAGCAGAGCAGAGCGGACGAGGAGTCTGTCCGTCACGGCTACGTATCTTGGATGAAGACTTTCCGATGTCAATAAACCACATTTCTCTCATTGTTCTTTCTATTTAAGTTAGTTCCTTGCTTGCAAAATGTTTGGCCAACTGATCCTAGAGCAAAACCACCCGCAGTTTCCATCTCCCGCTTTTCTCAGAGTGAAACTTTTGGTCGGTTTCTTCTCCTGCCTCCCTGTGGACTTCAGGTGGAAGGCGAGAGACCTTCCTTCGTGCCCGCCTGTGGGCTTCAGGTGAAGGCAGGCTTTGCTGGTTTCTGACCCATCTCTTGGGAACCACAGGCCAGGTTCAGCGCTGAAAAGTGGGCAAGGTCAAAGGTGAGGCAGGGAGAGCTGCCCAGCTCCCCTCCTTCTTGTCTCTCTCTCTCTCTCTATATCTGCCAGCGTCTTCATCTCACTGCTCAGGCGCTGCGTGGGTTTTTCCAATTTCAACAGCCAGCCTTCGTTCACTAAATGGCAGAACCCTAACTTATATTGTGCACTCCACACACAATGTAAGGAACCTTACGATGGGATCGGACACCCTTTGCAGCCTGCTCTTTTACTAGCACTCCTGACTAGTGACTAATAGGAGAAACAGCAGGCCCTCCATATCTGCCGGGAAGGGGGGGGGGGAGGAGAAGACCGGCTAGAGTTCCTTGACGTCTAGAACTGACCAAGAGCTCACAGTCCAGGTTACAAGCAGCTTTCCGCAGTTCAGTACAGAGACTCACACCCTTCTCTTGGGACACGGTCCCCTACGGACTGGGCTTTTCAACTCCTGCATGGCTATGACTCCCCGGCCCTCCCTGACGCAGCTGCTGCTGTCCCATGTCAGAAACCCCAATCCTGTGGCCAAGTAAATACAAATACACACATAGAGAGTGGCTGCTGCTTTATCCCACAATTCTGTGAGCAGAAGTGGAGGTGGTGGGTGCATTCTGGAGTCCCAAAGGGAACGCTTCATAAGACAGAAAACTGACACCGCCTTGAAACAGACACAAGGGTGGCCATGGGTGCACATTTCATTTTTATTTAGGCAAATTAAATGAAACTCAAAAGAAAGCTACATAAACAGAGGCTGCGAGTTCTAGAAACTGGTGTAGACGGAATACTTGAATCAATAGTCCTGTATTCCCCTTCCGTTTCTCAACAGATTTGATGTGGCAGAGGGAAAAACATGAAGAGTTTGTTCCTTTGTCCAGCTGCTGTGATCATCTTTCACCCCTTCCTTCAAGGATTAAGATGATTAGGCAGCCTTCATTTCCTCTCTGCCTCCTTCTGGCATAAAAACGACACTGCAGTCGTAGTTACGTCTCAACGGGGCAGGTCACCCAAAAGCCCTCATGCAGGAAGACCGGGGTGTCGGGGGATCAGTTCCAAGCCCCACCCCGCAGATGGCCCAAAATGTGGAACTGGAGATACCTTTCATAGCTTCCCCTTAGCAGCTAGTCTTGTAAATACTGTGGAAATATGTATAAATACACATTTCTATGTTTCAGCAATTTAATATTTTCAGGCAGGAGAAAAGTGAATCCGTGGCTGCTGATCCAGTGGATGGTGTGTGTGTCCTACTGTATTTCCACCTAGCAGAGACCAACGACACCCAGAACACTCTTTATGATCTGCCCTCCCCTGGTCTTTCCTTCTCTTCAAAATTAGGGTGCTGCATATATTCTGTATGCATCCAACTGTATTTCTCAGGACCAGTAATACAATTCATACACTGTCTCAAAGTTTAAGCATCACAGCAAAAAAACAACCCAAATACTTTTTTGCCTAATCTGCTCAGTGGGCACTTATTTTAATTTTTTTAAAATGTGGACATGCCACATCAAGCTGCTCCAGGCAGTTTAGAATAGGCTTGAATGGAAGATCAAAGATCAAGAGCTTTAGGGCAGATCTACAATCAAAGAGATAACATGTGTCCACTGAGAGGAATTGTGTGAATGAAAAACCAAGAACTGATTGGTAAAGGGAGGGGGGGGCGCTCATGTTTTCAGTTCTTATCAGCTGGAATGAAAAAGAAACTGAACGGGACATTTACACGGCAAACCTTTGTCCTTTTATTCCACGAGGGCAAACTTTGTGACACTCTCTAATTTAAATGTGTAGCAACTCACACTTGGAAACTGTTCTCCGATACGACTGGACCTTGTTTTGGCTTGTAACGTCACACAGCGTGGGCCTGTAAATAATAGTAATAATAGTAATAAATCTGTCATTAATAACCAAACCGGATCAGTGGCTTTAACGATCGCTCAGATCTTTCAGAGTTCCACGATGCAGCATGAAAATCATCTTGCATTCATCACAAATAGGGTAGGACCCTCTGTAGGCACAGCGGATGGTTACAAGCCCCCTCCGCGGATACTGGAAAATGTGGGTTAGAGCAAACCCTATACATAACACCGTCTCTGGCTCCCCCTAGTTCTGGCCATTTCCTCTTTCTAAATATGTATTTTTCTTTCCATATTTTGAGACTGAAGATAAATGAATCAGCGGATCCCGATCCCGTGGGTAAGGGGGGGGGGGGTCCTACTGTAGTTTGCACAGACTGCCCCAGTCATTTTAGTCGTTACCTGCTTTTAGCCGGGGGGGGGGGGGGGGGGTGGGTGGGTGGGAGGATGAGGGTGTGGCTTTGTCAGGCTAGAAATCATTCAAAGTGCCCACGGGGTGGCTGTCAGGGCACTGAGCGTAGACGTAGCCTGTTCCTCTTTGCCGCCTAATGACGCAAACCCAGCACAGCAGCCGGTGCTTGCAACGCCTCTAGGGGGCAATGGGTTGGGGGGGGGTTCCTCTGCTGCAGGGGCCTTTCCTTGCCCCCCCCAAAAGAGGGAACACCCACTGCAACGGCTGCCTTTCTCTAGGAAAAGAGCACTTCAGATGTCCTGGTCAACGAAGTTACCCGAACTGGCCACTAGAGGGAGCCGGAGACCATGCGATGGAGGGCGTTCGCTATCATCCGCGGTTTTCAGCACCCGCGGGTGGGCTTGGAAGAGGCCCCCAGCGAATAGGACGGGGGGTGGTTTCCTAATGTATGGCAATCATATATCGCCGATCCTCTCTCTATCCCCAGAAACTAACTGGGCCAAAAAGCCACGCAGGTGGAAACCGTCCCCCCCCCCCCAAGCAGGGCAAGGGATCAAGCAGCTGGTGTTGGTCTTTTATAAGCCTTTCCCCGTTCCTTCCTTCTTCAACAGCATGCAGACAACTCCCATCATCCCCCCAGTCTGCCATCATATCTGGGGCCATGGGCTCTGCGGTTTTGCCTCCCACACGTGACAGAAAACAGCTCCCATCATCCCCCAGCCTGCCGTGCCATTCGGGGCGATGGGAGCTGCAGGTTTCCCCGACCCGGCGCCCTCCGACAGACGACAACACCCATCATCCTAGCAACCAGCCAGCAACAGCAAACAACAGACACCCACCTTACTCTCCGAGCGCCAAATGGCCGATGGACTCCGCGCCCCCAGGCTTATATAGGCCGGGGTGGAACAAGAGAACGCATGCGCACCGACGGGAAGGCCCAAGGGACAAAAAGACGAAGGGCGGAGCGTTAAAAAAAAGCAAACACCAAGAAACCATAGAGCGTAGAAAAAAAAGGAAAGAGAAGCATCTCCTTTTTGCAGCGGGCGACTTCCGGGTTCAGCAATGAGTGGGCGGAGTGGGGAGCCATTTTAAAAACCGCGATTTTAACCGGAAACGGAAGTGAAGAGAAAGGCCGGGAAGTGACGGAGGGAGCCACGATTTAAAGCGATACGCGCCTTTATTTACTTCCCTGGGAGAAACCTCGGGGGGGGGGGGGGGGGTTGATGCAGGACAGAAGCCGTGGAAATAAGTCAGAAGAAAAGAAAGGATATTGCCGAACCCTGGTGGGATCAGAGTTGCTTTGGACTCTCCGTGCCACCAGGGTCCATGATTCAAAACTCTTTTCAGGGGGCAAATTAAAAAATAACAAGCCTCCCCCCCCCCCAAACCGACCCCCCCCCCACCCCAAATCCAGACCTGGGTCACATCTGGTGGCTGCAGAGTCAGGCCAGGAAGGCGCCAGGATACCTGCTGCTCACAAAGTGGGTTTATTTATTCCTTGCCCTTCTAACATACCTTTCCTCCCCTCTGCTCAAGGCAGCATCCCTGGCTCTCCTCCTCTTCCCCCCCCCCCCCCGCCTTACAGTC
Source organism: Intellagama lesueurii (assembly GCA_037013535.1). NCBI lineage: Eukaryota > Metazoa > Chordata > Lepidosauria > Squamata > Agamidae > Intellagama > Intellagama lesueurii. Next base: position 763,515 of record JBAJHW010000017.1, on the reverse strand, counting down.
ACAACAACCCTGCATGGTAGGTCAGCCTGCGACAAAAACGAGGGAAACCTTGGCCTTCGATGCCTCCAGGAGTCTAGTCTAGTCTTCAAGTTTGGAAACAGGCCTTAGTGATCCTCAAGTCATTCTGGAAAAGTTTATTTGAAAGGTGGGGTATAAAGGATTTTAAAATCACCAGTTTAAAATACAGTTAAGTAGTTTTTTTTTTAAAAAAATGCATGCTGTGTGTTACTGGTTGCTTTTTGTGGCACCTTTAAGAAGCCAAACAACAGAGTCTGGAAAACAAAAGTAGACCCATTCAGATTTAAGTTTTTCAGGAGCTTAGGAAAGGGAAGATACGTATTGCACAGATAAGGGGCTCCTACTGTATATAACATGTCCCTTGAGAAACCATCCTCATTTTAATAAAATGAGGGGGAAATGAAGGGAAAAAAAGAGGAATACACCGTTGCAAGGGCTCCCAAGCTGGCACCCTTGGAAAAGCCCCACATGTAAGGAAGCCACCCACCTCCCCAGCCCAGCGCAAATGACTGACCCGCGCCTATGCCCAGGAGCAGGCAGCCAAGGCCAGAGAACCCGTGGTTATGGCTTAAGCCCTGCAATTCTTGCAGAACAAGCCATGGTTGTTCTAAAGCACAAGAAGAGAGACCTACTGAAAAAATGGCAACTTTACTGCAGGTTTTGACAGAGAACAGGCATGGCATGGGGTCTGGAGCAAAATATGAATGTCAATGGAGGTGGACCTGCCGAACACAGCCGAGGGAGGACAGCGGCTTCAAATGGGTTGGAGCCACGGGTCCCGAGCCATTCAGCCCACAGAAGGCGGTGGATCTGCTTTGCTTCGTTTCATGGGTCCTGGGCTTGTGGGCGCTGGAAGGGGCTCCTGGTGCCACTGGCTGGCTTCTTCTGTAGCCCCAGCAAGGCCTCCATCTGCTTCCTCTTGTCCTTGGCCCTCGTGATCGTCATCTTGAAGAGCTTCAGGTACAGCTGGACGGCCGACGAGCTGTCGTCGTTCCCTGGAATGGGGTAAGTGATGATGGAGGGGTTGCAGTTGGTGTCCACCACCCCCACGGTCGGGATGTTCATCTTGGCCGCCTCCACGACGGCCGGGTGGGGCTCAAAGGCGACGCTGAGGGTGCTGAGGAAGAGGACAAGATCCGGCAAACGGACCCCTTGCCCGTACTTCAAGTGGGCGTTCGTGAACAAGCCGGACACCCAGGGGCGAGCCATGGCGTACTCGCCACACTCCTTGGCCACCGTCTCTATCTGGTAGCAGAACTGACGGTTGCGGCTGACGAACAGGATGATGCCCTTGCGGTAAGCAATGTGGGCGATGAAGTTGAGGGCCAACTGGAGGTGGGCCATCGTCTTCTCCAGGTCGATGATGTCCACATCTAAGCGGCAGCCAAAGAGGTACGGCTCCATTAACCTGCAGGGAGAGAAGGCAGTTCTGGACACCACGCTTTAAGGAGGAGGCTGGCCAACTGGGACCAGTTCAGAGGAGGGCAAGCAAGACAATCAGGGGACTGGAAACCAAGCCCTATAAGGAGGAAAGACGGAAAGACCTGGGCCTGTTTAGCCTTCGGAAAAGAAGACGGGAGAAAGGATGGCGCTTTTCAAAGACTTGAAAGGCTGTCCTCCAGAGGAGGGGCAGGATCTGTTCTCCATCATCCCAGAGGGCAGGACATGTCATCATCGGCTCAAGTGAGAGGAAGCCAGATGTGTGAGCTGGGCCTGATTTTGGCACAACGCTGTAAAAGCCCCCTCCCCAGAACTCTGTGGGGTGAAGAGGACTTAGGACGTACCCACAGGCTGATTCGGATCAGAAACGCCACCGCGCGACTGACCTGTTACGACAGCCCTTCTTGTGGCCGAGATGGACTTGAGCCTCAAAGAGATCCCGCAGGGAGAACAGTTCCTGCACGTTGAAGAAATCCGCGTGTCTCAGGGGTTCTTGCAGAAGCTTTTCTTTGACATCTGGAAGAGGAAAAGGAAGCCCAGCGGTTCAGTCCAGGAGAAGCAGAAGGTCTGGATGAGACCAGGGACCGGGGGAGCTTCCGAGGAAGCTGCCCCTAAAATGCTCTTTGCCAAATGCCCCCACCCCACCCCACCCCAGCGCCCAGATGATGGTTGATGTGATAGAAAACCATTCTCTGGTTTCGCACTGGAAGGAACCCTTTTGGGGATAAATGCCAGATGGGATGTGGCTACAACACAGACTAGTTCCAAAATTTTACAGGGTCATTGTTTGAGTGGCATAAATTTGACCCCAACCTTCTGCTGAAGGCCTGCCAGCCTCTGCTTCTCCACCACCGCTTCTTCCTGCCCCAAATGGCACACAGACACCCCCCTCCCTGTGACTCGTGGACCCCCCACGGCCATACCCAGCGCTCCCGTCGCCTCTGGGGCTTCAGCTGGCCTTCTGGATGGGGTGGCGACAGCCCCATAGAACCTCGGAAGGGCGGACAAAGCCCCTGCCGAACCCCGCAAGCGACTGAACCTGGGAACGGCTGCTCCGGAAAGAGGGAGGAGAGAGAGAGAGAGAAAAAAGAGTTTTTTAAATGTTTGGACTACAAGGTCCAGAATCCCCCAGCAGGGAAAAAAAAAAGACAGAACCTGGGAGCCAGAGGGGTGGAAAAAGCAGCCCTTGGGCACACCCTGGCCGTCTCTGACCATTGCTTCTGCTGGCTGGGGCAGATGGGTTATACAGCAACATAACCCATGTGGCAGTGTCATCGCCCCCGCCCCCCTGGGGATGTCCTCCAGACCTGCTTCCTGAGAGGTGGATGAAATCCCCGAAGTGGGGCTGGGTTAAGTGATGGGGTGGGGGACAGGGATGGTCTGGCAATGGAGAGCATCATCCTTGCCCCCACCCCCGCGCTCGGGGACTACAACTCCCATCCACTCCTGGCAGCACAGCTGAGGGGAGGAGGGCTCCGCGTTACCTGCTCGTTACCCACCCCAGACCTGTCCCCCCCCCCCCCAGTGCGTGGCGGGCGGCCCGGCCGGCTCAGCCCCTTCCCAGCCGCCTTTCCCCGGGTGGCGAGTTCCAGTCCTGCCCCAGGAGTCCGGAGGAGAGGGGTCTTCCTCCCCCTACCCCCTCCACCGCCCCGGGGGGGGGGCTGAAGGTCCGGGCTCTCTCCACTACGACGGAGCACCCAGCCAGGCGGGGGGGGGGGGCTTGCCACGCCGACCCCACCCCACCCCCCCGGGAGGAGAAGGAGCCTCGTTGCCCAAAGCCTAGGCTGGGGAGGGGAGGGGAGGGGAGGACCCTCCCCGCCGGGAGACCCTCCGAGCGGCCGCCCGCCTGACCTGCCCGCCAGAGCCCCCCCGCCGCCGCCGCCGCCATGGTGCCCGGTCCTGCCCGGGGAAGGAGGGAAGCAAGGAAGGAAGGGCGGGGCTTCCGCTGGGTCGGTCGCGGATGATGATGAGGATGATGGGAGCCGAGCCGCCGGCACGCCCGCAGCCCTGCCCCAAAACCCCGGCCAGAGGAGGAGCAAGCGAGGGGCGGCCTCGGACCAGATCCGGTGGGGGGGGTGGGGTTTTTTGTTTTTTGGGGCGCGGGGGGGGGAAACCTGCCTCCCTTTTGCAATACACGAATGATTTTCTCACTCGGATGGACGGTGCCGGGGGGGCGGGGGGGGGGAGTAGTTTTGGAAGAGGGATGGGATCGCCAAGGCCTTGTTGGTCACTTAACAACTAAGTATTTTATAATAGTGGTAGTCATCATCATCTTAGAGCTGGGAAAGGGGAACCCTCGGGGTCATCCGGTCCAGCCCCTGCCCAGGAGGGGGGGGGGGTGGATTCGAACCCCCAACCCAAACTGTTCCCCCTCCTGGACCCTGCCCAGGGAGGTTTCCAGAGCCCAGCAGGGATTCGAACCCAAGCCTCCGAGCCCCAGTCCGGCACTCCTCGGAGCCTTCAGTCCGGGAGGGGGGCTTGGCTGTCTCCCCAAGCCGAAGGGTTCAGCAGCCGCCGGGGGCGGGCGGGGGGGGGCTGTAGGGGTTGTGCTTTTTCTATTCACGCGCATTTTCACCAGGCTTGTGCAAGCAGGGGGATCACAAGGAGAGCGGGGCGCCCCCTCCGTGCCCGGGCGGGGCGGGGCGGTCTCCGGGGCAACCCCGGGGCTGTTTCTTTGCGAGCGGCCGTCTCCTAGCAACCCCTCCCGGGGGCTTGGTCCCTCCCGGAGAGCTGCGCGCCATCCATCCATCCATCCTTCGGCCGGCCCTTGGAGAGCTGAGAAAAGGGGGGCCCTGGCTTGACTGCTGCGACCCACGGGTCCCGGCCCCCCCCCCTGCCCGCCATGTCCCAGGGAGAAGCTCCTTGCCCAGAAGACCTCTCTGCCCCCCAGCAGAAGAAGGATGATGACGGAGAGGAGAAGGAGACCGTGCAGAGGACCAGCGACTTCTACCGCGTTGACCCCAACTTGCCCTCCCGCTTCAACCACCCGGAGGGGTTTCGGGGCTACAGGTGAGGAAGGGGGCAGAGAAGGTGGCCGGGCAAGCGCGGTCTTTCTTGTTTAAAAGCTATTTTATCTGTTGGCAGGATACACGTTTATTTATTCAAAATATTTGTATCCCACATTTCCCCTTGAAAAGGATCCGCGAGGTGGCTTACAACCAGGAAAGACAATTAGTTAAACTTTAAAACAACGAGTGGTTAACATCATGAAAAGATAATATTTAAAACGATGAACAAGGAGACATTTTATATTATTAACGGGCAGTATTAAGACAAAGATCAATACAGTACGTATATAATTTTTTTTTAAAAAAATGCGTCCAACAGCTCTGCAGAGCGGTCCAGCATCGTTTGCACAGAGAGGGGGAGGCGGGGGGGGGGGGGGAGACACACAGCCAGGACCGCTATTAATGTTTTTGTAGGTGAGTTTTTCTAGAGGAACCAGAATCATAGCTTTTTCCTCTCTCCTCGCTTGAAGCCACGGAACAGAGTTCGAATCCCAGGTAGGCTTTATAGTTCTGCAGCTGTAACCCAGGTTGAACGAGATGCTCTGGTCTTTTTCAGAGTGAAAGAGCGCAACCCTTTGTTCAGAACCACCAACATGGACTATGGCAGAAAACCACCCACCGTTCACGAGATGCCGGTAAACAAGGGAGTCGTCGCGTTAAGCGGTACAAGGTTTCTGAATACATCCCAGAAATCTGGGACCTGCATGCGAATCTTGCAAGAATCCTTACATGCATAACCTTTAGAGTTCTTCTGTGTTGTCTCGTTACAGAGTTAGGCTCCAAATCTTCCTACTGTTTCTGAAACACCTCTTGCCCCCTCTCTTCCTCTCCCGTGTTGCTTGGATCAGAGTGCTCAGTCAAAAGTAGCTTTGGTCCCCATCGACAGGTGAGGTGAGGTTCTGGGCCCCGAGTCAGACGGATAACGCCGGACCTCTCGTGTTATATATTCTCAACAGACCTGTTTCCACACCAGCCCACACGCCTTCTCGGACACGCTCATCAAGTTTGGCATGTACCGGAACACCGGGATCAACACCTTCGTGGAGAAAAGCGACGTGACCGGTCCCGATAACCTCATCACGGTCTTCGACACGTACAACTTCCACCCCAGCTACAGAACTGGTGGCCCATCCTGCTGTGAGTAGGAGACGCTGGGGGGCCGCTTCTCCTTCCCACGGCTTTCTCCTGGTTTTCTTCCCAAGAGAACTACAGGAGAAGGGCTTGGAATGCATCGTTTTCCACGGTCTTTCGGTTGCAATCTTCCTCTTCCACGGCTTGTCACGAAATCCTCCCAGAATGTGCTCCCAGACTCCCGCAAGGATGCTTGTAACAGGTTGCCGCCCCCCCCCCCCCGGGGGGGACGGGGACAGCTATCTCTGCTAATAAAACCTGCCATTATGTTGAGTAGAAGCTGACTGCTGTGTAACACTAGCCTCACCTATCTTTTGGAGCCACCGGGAGTCTATGTGTGCTGTTCGGCTCCATGCTTGGGGAAGCAGAACATGCTTTCTGGACGCAGGAGATCCAGGCTGGGTGCCTGGTTGCTATCTCCAGGTAAGGCTGGGGAAGGATTCTGGCCCAGAACCTGGATCAAGATGCTGACATTGCCTAAGGCAGCTCCACCTGTTCTGTTGGATTTTCTCCACGTGGCACCTATGGGCACCAAGGGTGCTTGAGAAAGATGCCAAATGGCTGACCAGGTGCCCTGCACTCAACCCATTATCCCCCACCCCAGTCGGTTTGTAGGGTTTAGTTTTCTCCACGGTGCCTCTTGAGTCCCAGAAGACCAGCCTTTGGAGTGGGTGGGAGGCTGGGTTCAGCCTTGAGTCTTCTGCCACTCCAGTTTTCTGCATGATTTGTGCTTTGGTTCCCCTCTTAAGAACCTTGTCCTTTAGAAAAAAATTAAGACACCATCATCTCCTGCAGCCTTCCGAGGCAAGCGTGGGGAGGGGGGCTGGGGGTAGACGACACGGGATGTCGGTGAATTTATCGCTATCACCCCCCCCCCCCCAACGATGTTCACCTCTCTGGGAATTTTAAAGAGTTAGCAGAGTGGGGTGAGGGTGATCTTTTATCTCTTACCCATGCCCCATCTCTAGTATTTTCTCCTTGTGTCTAAAGCACAATAAAAATTGCAAAATATTACTTAGTATGAGGACCGTTGCCCAGATATATTCCGATGGTTTCTACGCATGCGTTACCTCCCTCTGTGCGAACATCCGAGCCCAAGTAGGAAAAAGCAGCTTTGGAAAAGACCTGCCTGCATTAGGAGAAACTAATTTATTTATTTTATTTATTTAAATTTAAATAAATAAAACGACTTAGAATCCATTTTGATTTCATGGTTCGTGAACTGAACCCAGTTTATTAAATCTTATAAATGTATGAATGTACATCGTTTCTTATATACAAAACAGATTTTCTTAATTTAAAAAGTGCTTCTTCAGTCAGACAGCATTGAACTCACAAGCTACAGATGACTGCGAGCTGAACAGAAAATGAATTAACGCAAAGGGGGGTTCCACGCACACCCTCCCCCAACCTCCCAAGAGGGAACCCCCTCTTTTTAAACATTCAGGTTGATTCAACAGAAGTAGATGTCCAGCAGAATTCACACTGAGAAGGACAGACTAGTAAGATATCTAGAGAACGTTTTAACCTTGGAAATGTAGCATTTAAAATAAAATAACATATAATGCCACTTGAAATGCACAAGGCGGCCTCCCAGTTCTGAACAGAGAACTGCTTTCTGAATTCACACCGGCCTTTGAGCCAAGCAGCAGGAAATTACATCAGCCCAACGTCTCCTGGAAACAGATGCATGGCCCACACTCCCCGTGGCATCCTGTTACTAAAATGACTGTGGCAGTCCATGCAAACTACAGTAGGACACCCGTAACCGCTAGATCAGTATCCGCGGATTCACTTAGTAAAGATCTGGAAATATTAAAAAATATTAAAAGAACAATCCTAGAAATATTTGTTTCTAAAATGATCAGAACTGGTGAGGGAGCCAGAGACCATGTTATGGATAGCGTTTGCTATAATCTGCGTTTTTCAGCATCTGTGGCAGTGGGGCTTGGAACCAATGCCCTGCAGATACGGGGGTCCTATGGTAGATTATGTGCATGGAGCTCTCTGGATTGAGGTGAATGAGGAGACCTTACTATTCCATAAATACAGGAGAGAAAGAAGCCAAAAATCAGAGAAGGGGAATATCTGATATTAGCTTCAATTCTGTGGCACAACCAAGAGCAATTGGCCCATTTAAGTCAGTTCCACCTGTTCTGCAAGACTTCTTTCACCCATGACTGACGCTGATGGGGCTCCAAGAGGTGGCACTATTTGTGTTTTCTATTCTTAGGTGTGCCGTTGTTTAAAGGATAAGAGACCCCGGTTATCTCCATGGTGCACTACGGGAGACACGTCAGGCATGCTCCGTACGTTGTTTCAAAAATAATTCCCTATAGCAGTTTTCAGGTAATTTCAAAACACCGTGCTGGAAGAGGCACGTCCCACGCCCTTCCCACAAACAGGTAACTGGAGACACATTTTTCGTCATCGGCGTGCGGGTGGATCAATGAACCCATCGGGATTCTCCCCAGTTCTCTTTCTGCTTCGGGTGCTTTGGAGACCCCGACATGATGGGCAGCTTTATTCGTGGCACAGATATTAATCTCCATGTGGAAAAGACCTTTAGGGAAGATTAATCACAACATCAGTGTGAAGAGGACTTAGGAGGCAGCTCCTTTTCTGAACCGCCTTTAAAAACAAACAACGCTATAAAAATTAAAAGGACTTACAAATTGGAAGCTTTGCTTTTCACTAAACAGCGTGCGTACTCCTCCATCACCCTGTCTGTAAATTCTGCAGAGCCTCCTTCTAAAGCTTTAAGGGTTTGTTCTTCGGCTGCCCCTGCCTTGGTCAACCCCCGGTTTCTCTCTCGGCGATAAGTCACAAATGCAGTTGGGGACCTTCCCTTCCCTCCCACTTGTGAGGGGCTCCTGGACTCTCCCTGTCTCTTCCCTGCTGGGGATTTCAACAGGAGATAGTCCTGTACTGATGCTGACCCTTCCTACATCAGCTGGAGGCTCTTCTGACGGAGACCTGTAGCTGGCATTCACCCGGTTGCAAGGTCCTTCGACCCCCAAAGGCCAAAGTTTGGCTAGATTCACCATTTCGTTGCATAAAGCGGTGACCTGTATTTTAACATTCCTTTCTGATATGCAGGTGTGCAACCCTTCTGCACCAAACCTCGGAGAGAATCCTGCTTCTTCTGCTCCTGCCTCTCTCCTGGAAGATCGGGTCCCTCTCTTCACGGCCATTTCACAACTCTCTCTGCACCGATCCGAGGCGGCAACACCGCTTTGCCTCTTGAGCAATGCAGATTCTGTGCTCTGCCTTTTCCCCCACAGCACAGCTTTCTTCTTAAACTGAGTGCTTCTCAGGCCTGCGATAAACTTGCTGGAGATTTTGAACTCACACACGGGCTTTCTTTTTAAAGGACATAGGGACTTAAAACAACTTTGCAGTGTAGGATCCTTGGCTTTCTCCTTCGGAGGTAGAGCTCTCTGACCAGGCTTGCCGCCGCAGATAACCTTGCTCTCTACCACAGTTCTTTGTACCGGTAAGCCCACATCTTGTGCAAGACCGAGTCCTTGGCGTGCCTCCAATGTGACCGTAGCATGGCTCCATGTATCTTCCGCGTATGTTACTGTTTGTGCACCATCAAGGGATACACTTCCCCCAGTTTTCTTCCCAGATCTTGGGGAGCCTCTTAACCCAATAAAGGGCTGACACCTCTTGTTCACTTTTCTCCTCTGTTTTGACAGGGAACTGCCCTGCCCTTCCAACGCCTGGCACTTCGCTTTAGGTAGAGAGTTCTGGGGTTTATTGGCTTCTAAGGTCTCAGCAACTGCGTTGGCCCCAGGTGTCTCCATGGAACATGTGGAGTCTTTAGCCTTTTCGGCCAAAAACCTCTGAATTTCTTGCTCAATGCTGTCATCGCTGTCGACGGAGCTACTGTCATCGGTCAAAGATCCAGCCGTCCAAGGGCTTTGAGGATATTTGGAGAAATCCTTGGTGTCTGGCCCAGAAAATGGTTTCATTTGGTCGTCATCTTCTTTAAACTCATACGCAACATGTACGGTTTTCGCGTCTTTTAATTTCCTCTCGGCAGTGCTCTCGGGCGCTTTCTCTGCATTTTCCTCGTTCATCTCTCTTCTACAACCTACAAGGCAGCTTTTTAGCAAGGGTGGGGTTTTGGGTCCGCAGGCTTTTTCTTTATCCTCAAGAACGTGCATTGTTTCCGTACCACCAAACCTGACTTTTTTCTTACACTGAGTTCTTGGGTCTTTGGCTTTTTTCTTCTGCTTCCGCTTAGACCGTAGGAGGTCTTTGATAGCGGTATCCAGATCCTCGTCACTGTCCAAGGAGCTGCTCTTGTCGCCTGCCCTGTATTTCAGTGGGTTAGGCGTTGTCTTTTTCACAAGGTTTGTAGAACCAAGCGGCCCCCAAGAGAAAGGATTTGCAGCATCTCTAGGACTGATAGGGACTAGCGCGTCTTCTTCGCGCTGAGCCACTCCTGCAGCTTCACCTTCCTTCCCTTGCTCGGCCGCAGAGGATTTTGAATCAATATCACCCATAGAGCCACAGTCTGTTTCTGGCTGTATCCATGGTCTGGCCGGGCGGGGCGCGGATGTTTTGCTGTCTCCTTTACACCTCCTTTTACCACTCAGGGACAGTTTCAACGGTTTGGGCCACGTACGCTTGGCGCTTCGGGCCTGTTCGTCAGGTTGGCTCGAGGATGGAGGGCTATGGGCAGAGTGCGAGGCCTCTTTGGATTTTGCTACCATGCGCTCCGTCTGTGCTCTGACAGCCAAAAAGGCTTGTATCTCTTGTTCAATGCTATCATCACTGTCCACAGCATTGCTGTCACTCTCCGGCAGAGCGGCTGGCCCGTTCTGGGGACAGAAGACCGGTTCTGTTGCGAAGCATCTGCTGTCACTTCTCACGGGGGGAGGCAGGATGGTTTTCGAAATGTCCAGGATAGCTTCTGCGCACATCAACTCAGCGGCAGTGTCTGCTCGACAATAGGTGTGGAGCAGGACTGCACGTTTGTCCTGGCTATTTTCTGGAGGGGTACAGCTTTTGCCTTTCTGCAGCTCATGACAAATCAGGGTCCTCCTGTTTAGCTCTGCCGGGTTCGAAAGGACCGGCCTCCTCTTTCTGCTTAGAGTTTTCCTCCGGATTTCTGGCAAGGCACTTTTCACCGAAGGGACTGCCAGGCTCACCGTTCTGTCTTCTAACCCACTCGCCTGGTACTCTTCGTTTCGAAAAGAGAGGCATTCTCTTTGGGTGACTGCTGCTTTCCTGACTTTCTCAAGCTGGTACAGCTGAATAGCTTCTTCGATGCCATCGTCGCTGCTCGAATCAGACGGATTTTTGCTTTCAAGTCTTTGTCTGCCTCTGGCTTTCCAAGGCGTTTGCCTTTTCTCACCTTCTTCGCTTTGTTCCAGGGAACGACCAGCCAAGGATGTTTTGAAGTGTGCCCGGCTTTTCGTTTTGAAGTCTGCAAGCTCGTCACTGGATCTTGACTTCAAACATTTGGAAACTCTGGTGCCTTGTGGTTCAGGGTGCTGCTCTGCAAAGAGTATTTTGCTCCCTCTCCTCAGAGAACTTTGGCTGCCCCTGTGAGTTTTCCCCTTCTGACGTCTGACTGTTGGCTTTTCTTGGGTCTCTTTTCGATCAAACCGCTTATTCCCCGCGGTTACATCCCTCCTCCTTCCTTGCTGCTTCTTCTCACTTAAGAATTGCTCGATCTCAGCTTTTATGCTTTGCTCAAAAGAATCGTCGCTGCTCACACTGGAAGGAGAGGGAGCCCATTTGGTACCATCGTCTTCGGAGCGCTCAGAAGCTTGCTGCTGCTGCAGGATCCCAGCTGTCTCAACATTTGCACGAAACACACTACAGACAGGGTCATGTGACGGGTGTCCCTGCTGGACCTGCTTCTCTCCTACTTCTCTCTTTGCGTGGCTTGCCAGCGGCTGCACATTCTGGCCCTTGCTTTTCAGGTACTCTTGAATGGCTTCCTCTATGTCTCTGTCCACAGAATCGTCACTGTCAGAGATCAATGAGAGGGGTGCATATTCGGAGTTTTCTTCCACTTCCATGCCATCAGAGTCAGCCGGGCAGTTCTGCCGGGTGTATTTAAGGCGCCCTTGCAATGTTCTGACGCCACCTCTGGGTTTGGGGCCTCTGCCCTTTGCTCCCTTGGTTTTTTTCTGCAGAAGGCGCCCATAGGCATGGTTGCTGCTGCTCCGGGATGCCTCTTCGCTTTGCAGGTTGTTTATGATCATCTGAACCTTGGCGCTGACACTCGTTCTGGCAAGGTCATCTTCGGACTCGGAGAAGCAAATGGGGTACCGGCAGCTTCTAGAATGGGAGAAGGGCTCCCATTTTCTCGGAAGGGCCACCAAAGGAGAGGGGTTCATGAGAAACATCTTAGCAGGGAGCAAGGCCCGCAAACCCAATCCTTTTCAGGTGAAATGCTTGTCCATCCTGAGGAAAACAAACAAACAAAACGGGGGGGTCAGCACCCGGGTCCCAATCAGATACCAAGCCAGATTGAATGCCTCCAGTTTGTCTCTGTCCCTCGGAACGTAAAGTCTGGGGTGGCCAACACAGATCAAAACAAGATGTGTGGGGCAGACCACCCTATGTTTTGAGGGAGAGAGCTCTGCAGCCCAATGAAAATCAGAAACAACATAGAAATGGTCTAAAACAAGCAAACAAGCCAATTTCTGCATCATATTTACACAGAAAGATCACAGAACTGGTCCCCTATTTCACTAGGAAATCCTACATGTGATATATTTTAACCTAACCCTCTTTAAAGTTATATTTTGGCTCGTAATTGAAACCACTTTCCCCCAAAAATGTGTAGCCTCCGTTGATGAACCGGTTTAAAATGTTTATTATTCAGTTTAATTTGCTAGTTTATGCACTTGATAATATCACATTTATTTTTGTTATTGTCTTTGAATTGTCCAGTGATCATTGGTCAGATGGGTGTTATAAAAATCAATCAGTCAATCAATCAATCATAATGGCCTTGTCCACAACAGCTCACGTTATAAAATATAAAAAATTAATCTATCTATACTTTGCTGTTTCTGACCAAAGGCCTTTACAATATAGATAAAAGTAAGTAAGTAAATAAATAAATAAGTGAATAAGTAAACTTTAAGGGGAGAAAGACAGGGTGAAAAATAAATAAACAAACAAGTAAATAAATGAACGTTAAGGGGGGGAAAGCAGGGCAAAATATTATACATAAACGAATGAATAAATAAGTAAATAAACCTCAAGGGGAGGGGAAGGCAAAGTAAAATATAATAAATAAATAAGTAAATATACAAATAAATAAGGAAAGAAACAAACTCCAAAGGTGGGGCAGAAAGGCAGGATAAAAATATTTTGAACGAATGCACGAATAAAGAAACAAGTCAATAAATAAACAAACAAACTTTCGACGGGGGGGGGGAAATATTCCAAATCAACAAATAAGCAAAGCAAGGCTGAACGCGGGGGTGGGAAGGCCGGCCTGGGACCCTTTGAGGGCCCCCCCAAACCCCGACATGGATCCCTCTCCCCCCCCACACCCCCCCCAAAATCCTGCCCCCCCTTCCCCTCCTCCGCGTTGCCAAGGCAACGGGCGGGCCGGGCCTACTCCCGCCTGGGCCGCCTCGGCCTCGGCGCCGGCCGGGCCCCACGGATAGCAGCCCGGGCGACGGCCTCACCTCCTCCCGCGGCGGCGGCGGCTGCCGGTCGGTCAGGCCGAGCGACCCCCCCCCCCCGAGGCCGCGGTCCGAGTGGCCGGACGGTCAGGCGGGAAGCCGCCTCCGGCCAAGGGCGCTCGGCCGCTCTCGCCTCCTTCTCCGCCGGCCTCGGGAGCGCGAGGGACCCAGGCGCCGCCCGCCCGCCTGCCCGCCTGCCCGCCTGCCCGCGGGGAGGGCTCCGGGCCGGGGGGCGGGGACCTCGGCTCGGCCTGGCGGCTCCGGCCCCCGGCCCCGGCCCCGGCCCCGGCCCGAAGGCGGCGGCGGCGGTCCTGAGGGGGGCGAAGGAAGGGGCTCGCCCTCGCCCTCCTTCGGACCCCCCCCCAAAGAAAACCCCGGCCATCGACCCCCCCACACCCCCCCACTTCCAGCACCACGACTGGCCTCCTTTTCCCAAGAGGAGACCCCCGTATCCGCGGGGGGGGTCGGTCCCAAGACCCCCCCCCGCGGATGCTGAAAAACGCGGAAACCTGAAACGCTCCCCCTTGGCTCCCCCCCCCCGCAGGGGCCCGTTCTGTTCAAAACAAAAATGTGTAGAAGTATTTTCTGAGGGGGGGAGGGTGTTTTTAAATTTAACATTTTCCGCCTGCAAGTAAAATGAATCAGTGGTTACTGATCCAGCGGATACGGGGGTCCCTGCTCTATTTGAAAAGGGCTGCCCGGTCACCTCTCGGCCTTCTCCAGGCCAAACAGACCCTTAGACCTTCTTTATCATTTGGGACAGGTTCCAGGGGGTGGAGACCCCCCACCCCATAAATTTAGGCCTCGGTCTGCCGAGCCCGAGGTTGGGAGTTCGAATCTCCCCGCTGGGCCTCCTTGGCAGGGGCTGGACTGGATGATCCACAGGGTCCCTTCCACCTCTGCCGTTCTAAGGTGGTTATTATTATTATTATTATTATTATTATTATTATTATCATCATCATCATCATCATCATCATCATCATTAATCCATGGTGTCCTGAACGGGGTGCCGTGTTCCAGGTGATGTCTCACCCAAGCGGAATCGACGGGTTGTTTTCTTTCCCTTGATCTGGACATGGCGCTTCTGTTTCGCCACTTTTTTTGCTGCTTCATCACTACTATTGACTCTTGTTTATCTTGCAGCTTGTCGAGGTTGCCCAGATCTTTTTTGCATGTACGGCTGCCAGATAACAGATGGGAGAGCCATGTGTCAGAACTTTAGTGTGGGGCAGAACCCCCCCCCCCAAGCTTTTCAGAAGAAGATGATCATCTGTCGCAGGCGCCAAGTTCTCTATTAGCCTGGCAGCCTTTGCGGGACTGGGAAATACCGACCGAGCCGCTTATAGGGCAGCCACACCACAGTGGCAGCAAAAGAAGCGGCCAGAGTTCCTGTTTAGGTAATTTTATTTCCATAATGCCAGCTCACATCTGGAGCGAATCAAAGATAAGACGTACTCACGGCAGCACCCATGTTAAACATGTCGGAGTCTCAGGAAAAGGTGATTTCCCAATGAGACATTCCCATGGCATTTGTGCCACTTTTAACAGGATCTGGTGCCCACCTGAGCCACCTAGAAGTTCATGTCATGGTTTCAGTTTCTGTAATGAGACTTACTGGAAATGCAATAAGGATCTCCATTTCTGCTGTCCTTCCGCAGATACTGAAAAAGGTGGATAATAGTGAACGCTATTTTAATAGTGAGCGCTATACATAGCATGGTCTCTGGCTCCCTCTAGTCACCAGTTCTGGTAATTTCGTCTTTAGAAATAAATCTTTCTAGGATTTTTCTTGGAATATTTTTAATATTTTCAGATCATGGACAAGTGAACAAGTGGATATTGATCCCGTGGATGCTGAGGCCCGAGTGTAGCTCTTATTATTTGGAGTCTGAAGGGGCTTGCAAACCACTGGTTCCTTTGAGGCTGGGATGGAATGAGAGCAGAAAAGAGGTAAGTATCTGGACAAAGTATCTTGAGAAGCAGAGATAAGCACCAGCCTTTCGTCTCTGCTGCTCAGAGTCTGTCCCTCTTGCTCTCTTAGTCCACCATGATGAAATAGAGAAGTAACCAATTAATGGCAGTCTCTCATTGCATCCAAACTAGGAAAAGCTGCTTAGCATCTTTGAGATGAGGCAGAATATTAATCCGTGGTTTGAAGCGGAGACCTAATTGAATGTTACCAGTGTGGGAA
This sequence comes from Intellagama lesueurii, assembly GCA_037013535.1. Lineage (NCBI taxonomy): Eukaryota > Metazoa > Chordata > Lepidosauria > Squamata > Agamidae > Intellagama > Intellagama lesueurii. The sequence goes on along the minus strand of JBAJHW010000017.1, from coordinate 748,060 downwards.
AGTACCTCGGTGGAGATCAGCGGAGTAAATCAGCGGATTCCTCTACGGTAGTCACCACTGAAACTGAGGGAAGGAACAGGTAAACCAGATTAATGCTGGACAGACATAACTAAGAGATCAAAGGGGATTGTTTGCAAGGTGCTGTGCCTTGTTCCTTGTTTCGTTATCTGTTTGTTTGCTGATCTCTGTGAGGTGACGGGAAGCCATCGGTGACCGAGTCAAACCAATGGTCCGTCTCTGGTCAGCAGAAGCTCCTCAAGGTTTTGAAGCCATCGGCTCCCATCCACGCCCAGAGATGCTGCGGGACGGACATGGGGTCTCACGCCCGCCTGGTTGCAGCCCCGTAGAGCGTTTGCTTTCTGCGTAGAAGGTTCTCCGTTCCAAACCCTGGCTTCTTTAGTTAAACTGATCAGGTATCGGAGGCAGGAAGCCTTTTGTTAAGTGAGTCAACCAGTCTGTGCTGACCAGTAAGTCTCACCATTTCAGTTGCTTGGGATGGAACCTGGAACATGTTTGGTGAAGGTTCATCTGGGGTAGATGTACGGCCTTATTCTGCCTCTGTCGGTGGAGTGTAGGTTTGCCCACATTTACCAGGAGTCTCATCCAAACTCAGACTGAGGAGCTGCTCTCTAGGCACTCAGAAATAATCCCCTCTTGAGTCTGTCTTGTATAGATGACACCAAGTTAAAATGTTGTGGTGGAGAGATCGGGTTGTTAAGTGCATGGATCAGAGGATGGAGGAGGGTCACCCATCAAACCTGAGTAGGGCCAGTAAGGCTCACACATGGTTTGCAAATCGAAGCAAATGTACATGATTTATTCTATATCGGGGCAGGGCGCTTCCGATAGTTTCTGCCTCCCGGGACCCCCTTCCAGTGGCAACACCCCCTGCCGTCAACAGCCTCTTCCATTTAAAAAGTTTTTTTGATGTTCTTGTTGTTGCAAAAATGCAGTCCATAAAATGAGGCATGTGATCAGTACTCCCAGAGGACCCTGGTGAGATTTTTCTCACCTGCAGCTGTGCAAACTCCTGGCTTTGCACAAGAATGAAACAAAACCCTGAGCTCGTTCTCCCGCTTTGGGTCACATTTTTACCTGTTCTGTGCAGGAAAGTGCCAGATCCTGTGCCAGCGGGATGACCTTTGATGAATCCTGCCTAGAAAGTCTGCTGCCCTGTGCAGGAATTTTAGGGCCTCGACGGGAGAGGCTTTAATGCCCCTGAAAAGGTCGATGCCTCCTTCCTGATGACCCACCACCGACACACTGAGGAACACGGACTGGTCACACAGGGAGGCTCCAGCCCACGAGCTGCCTGGCCTTCTCATTAAGCCAGCAGTTTCTCTGCCGGCCGCTTGATGTCAGACTTTTAACATCAACGCTGATCTGCGGCTTCCAAAGCAAGCTTGCCTGAGTGGGAACGGTACTGCAGGAGTCTGGCTTTTTTAAGGGGAAGCTCGAAATCCAATCTGATCAAGAGCAGTGTGAATAAATAGCAAGAACAGGGTGGTTGGTCTAGGAAGACAGGAGACCCTCTCTAAGTGGACTGAGGTGGTTTGTGTTCTCTCTGGAAACTTTTGAATGCTGCAGAAGGATTGGAGGCCAAAGGAGATATGCTATGATCAAGATGCCCTGCACCAATCTGATCTCCCCCCCCCCCCCCCGAATACGCCTCCCCAGGCGTTTCCTGTCCTCCTGGCTCAGGAAAACTCAGAAGCCCAATGAGAGCCAAGGTCGTGTCAAAGTGGTTGGGAAGAGAAACAGGGAGACTCGGGTTCGGATCCCTCAGTTACCCGAAAAGGTTTGCTGCACGATCTTGGGATTAATCAAGTTCTGTCGGCTGAACCTACAGATGAAATAGAAGGAATGCAAAAGCCACACATTTTGCTCTGAGCTCTTAAGAGGAACCCATGCCCCTCCACAAAGCCTTTTAAAAGACTCACACATTTTACTTGGCTTTTGTGAAATACTGGCCAGAGATGGGACTACATATATAGGGCGAATAAGTTGAAAAAAAGCATTTCTGGCTTGCGGCGCTGGCACTTTGGGACAGCTATCAAATAGATAGTGCCGATCCACTAGTGGCGACAGTTCACACAGAAACTGCCCGGTGCGAAGCCCTGACGCCACAGGTCAGCCCCGTGGGAGAGCTTTGCAGCCCCCCCTCCCTCTGTTTCTCTCTGTCTCTCTCTCTGAGCCTTTGCCAGGGCTTTGGCCATGAGGAAGCCAGCCAGTGGGGGGTCTGGTGGCAGCCACATTGCTGGGAATACGTCCTTCTGCCTTTGCAGGCGCTAGCTACCTTACTGGCAGGCAGGAACAGGCCACGTTCCCCATATAGGGCTGAAACAGAGGCGATGCTAAAGAAAGCCGGCAGAGAGCATGTTTTGCATATGCAAATAGATGCTACTCCCAATGCAGGGTGGGTGCGTGGGGGCAGGATCAGCAAGCAGGGCTGTGTTTCTTTTACATTCTTCATCCCGTGCTGTGATCCAGATTTCCTTTCCTACCTCCCCTGCCCCCCCCCCCCCCGCCATGCTGTTAGCTGCTAGAAAAAAGCTGGGAAATGTTTAATTTTCGGCTCATGACTCCCATAATGCCCCAGTCAGCATGGCTGTTGGCACAGATGCCAGCTCAGGGGTGGGGGTTCATCACAAATCCTGGAATCAGTAGAGGTGGGGGGATGAACTTAGCCTCCCTTTCAGCCCACTGTGGTCCTGAGCCTTCTTGTTTCCCTTATTTGTTGATTTAAAATATTTTTACGCTGGTGTTCTCCTTAAAAGGACCCAAGGTGTCTGTTTGGACAAGGGAAAAACGGATCACACAGAGTCCATGCCTGGGGTTTTGGCTGGCCTGTATCTCCAATGTCTAATCCTAGCCTGGAATTGGTTGAATACTGAAATACGATGCTCGAGATGGGGCTGAATTTCTTTGCACTCACTGGGTTGGCCAGTGAGGAAGTGGGTTCGTGGGCCATGTCCCAAGTACCGTTCTCATGCAATTACAACAAACACAACAGCCCTCTGGGGTGGGACCTTCCCAAATTAAGCCTGGAGAAGGGCGACAAGAGTTCTTCCTGTGGCCGAGGCTCCTGTGCTCTTTCGTGAAAGCTGAGATCCTGGCAGCTTTCCAGCGTTGTGGAACATCTTTATTACCCCGAGAGAAGAGAGACCCTGCTGGCTAATGGGAAGGACTCTTTTTAATTGCTTCTCCTTCGTTCCACCAGGATAATTTATATGAATGTCACCAGCACATCTGTTCAGAGGTGGAAGTCAGGCAGGTCCAGCTGAGCTATAAAATTGCATTCGGAGCGGGTTTATTTCCAGCATTGAGGGTCATGGGGGTCAACTCTGTGCAAAAAGAGATGTAAATTCTCCTCCTCTGACCCTTCCTATGCAACATTTTTCCCCTTTATTGCTTCTCCGGACTGTTTTTAAAAAGAGCAGGCGGGTCTGGGGTCATGTTCCTGTAAAGGAAACCAGGTGCAACTTCTCTTGATGGTAAGCAAGGGATGAGAAGATTAAATAAGGACGTGTGTTCTCTTCTGTTTCCAGATCTCTCTGACCTAGGTGGCTGCATCAAGGGGGGTGGGGTGTTTGTGTGAGCCTCTGAGTAGTGCTTCTTCCCTCTCACCCATCTCCTTTATGCATGGAAGGCTTTGCTTAAGTCCCAAGAAAACTGCAAGGTACAGCTTGAAAGCGTTGACGGGAGTGGGGTGTGGGTGGAAAGCAAGACCGGGCATCCCAGTCGCTCGTTGGGCATTTGGTACGGCTGGCCTCCTTTTGCTGGTCTAATTCAGCGCTTGAATGGTTGTACCAGCACTTTGTGCAACAGGAGGAGCAAAAAACAAAAGCAACAGCCCTTGGGCCTCAAGGAAACGGGGATCTAGATTTCAAAAGGTGAAAATAAAAGATGGGGCAAAGAGATGCATGTTTGTTTGTTTGTTTATGACATTTGTGGGCCGCCCCCATTAGCACCGTGCACTACTCTGGGTGGTTTACAGTCGGCTAAAAACGGAACAATAATAAGTCAAATAAAAACAACATAAACAACACTCAGAGAACCAACACCAAGAGGCAGAAATTTTAAAAAGAGGCACGAGGCTCCTTTAAACAAGCAGAGCAGCAGAGGAACACCTTAAAAGGGGTTGCCGAAAAGGGCTTGCCTCTCTATCCGCCGTGGTTTTAGAAGCGTTGGGAGAGAAGGAGCCAGGCACCGCTCCGCCGGGAGTTGGTTCCCAAGTGTGGGTGCCCCAGCGAAGAAGGCCCTGCTTCTAGTGGATGGTTTCCTGCTCTCCCTTGGAGTGGCAGCCCAGAGGATCGGGCAGGTGACCTTGGGAAGAGATGCTCCGACAAGTAATGAGGGTCAGGAAAGGCAATGGAGGGGACCAAGGATTGGATAGAGGGTCAGAGGGTGGTTTTGGGGCTGGGTGGGTCTCCAGCCCCCTCCTGGCCCTAAGCCTCCAATGCGAATGTCAAGCTAGCCTTGTCTTCACTTAAGAAACCTCGCAGGGTTGGTCGGCCGTGAGGACAAAATGGAAGGGAGAGATCCCTGCACGTTCTCCCGGCCTCCTTGGTCGCAGGTCAGGGTAGCCACGGAAGTGCAGCTTGGTCTCCACTTTAATAGGGCCACCTTCTGTCGGATGTTCTGCGGCCTGTCAAGGAGACGAGCGACCCGAGAGGCTCAAACCCAGGCCCTCTTTGCCGTTGGTGGTCCCGTGTGGGAAAGTCACGCGGAGGGTCTCCTGTGCCGTTCTCGCCTCCGCTCCAGAGAAGCGAGAGAGAGGCTCCGCGTTCAACCGACAGCAGGACCTGGTGCGATTCCATTCTGCCTCCTTTGCTATTTCTGGAGCCTCTGTTCTCGGCACATTGTGTCCTTGCAAAATGTTCCCGAGAAAGACTCTTGTCATTTCACAAACAGGAAGAATGCCTCCCTCCTCCGTTCCCCCAAAAGATCTCTCTCTTGCAGAGGAGAAATCGGCGGATTGGGTTCCCAGCTGGGGGGGAAAGGCAACCACCCTCACGGCATCTGTTCCCTTGTCGTCTTCTCCCGTTTTTAAACTGCTTTCCGAAACAACTAATTAGGGTTCCTCCTGGTTTGTTACAGGAAGAGATCTGAATTGTTTGCAAATTCTGAACTACTGTTAGATCTGACAGAAGAGGAAAAGGCCAGCCTGGCCCGTATAACTGAAACCTGGGTGAGAGAGGAAGGGAGACCAGCGCTTTCCCAGTTATGCCCCCCCCCCCCCCCAGGATATTCAATCCCGCATCACGGCAAGTCAGAGGGTGGAGAGGGGGCATTGCTGTAGTCGATAGAAACTCCATTTACATCAGCAGGATCGCTGTCCTGGGCAACCGTGACAAAATGGGACTGTGTGGCTGTACCACTGTCCCCATGAACACCTGAGCATGCCTCTGTTGCTGTGTTGAGGTTTTCCCGACCTTTACCTCTGGAGCGTCGCAATGTACATGTGACAACACAGTTGACTGGAGCAGATTTGGAGTTCGTGGGAACCATGGCTGCTAGGGGCTTGTCCCAACATGCCATTGGGCCCATGTATGTCGCAGGTCTCACACTCAATCGGGTGTTTATATCGGAACAAGGAAAGGATGATCTGAAGGTGGTGAGCCTTGAGTCCTGCCCCTTGTCATGGTCAGATCAGCTCCTGCTGAGATTTGGACTCTGTTCAACTAAACCCCTCCATGTGGAGGAGGGACCTATTACCATAGTCTGCCCCTGAAGGCGGATGGATCTGACTGGTTTCGAAAATGCCCAAGGGGTTTTTCTGGCTGATACGGTTGACGCTTCAGTCAATGCTCTGGCCACCAATGGTATTCAGAGGTGGCCCGTTCTGTAGACATGATTGCCCCTAACTGTCCTCTTTGATGCAGAGCACGGCCTTCTCCATGGTATATGGAGAACTTAAAGGTGATGAAGCAACAAGGAGCAGATGGAGAAAATTACCCCTTAGAATTCATCCTGGCGGCTGTCAAGAAAACATCCAGAAGATATTGGAATAAATTCAAGGCTTGCCCATCATGGCTGTTACAATCAGAAGAGGAAATGACCCTGGAATCAGCTACTCACATCATTAATGCGTTCCTGCCGGAGGATCACAGACTTTCTCATCTTAAGGAAGCTGTTATAAGGCCCATTCCACAGAAATCCAATCTAGTAACTGATGATCTTAACCATGGATAATGTAGACGAGTGATTCCCAACCTGGGCTATGTGTATTCCCAGGGACACAAACCAGGACATTTAGGAATACATCGGGGGGGAAAAAAGAATAATGGTGGAAAAAGTGTGAAAAAGTGAGAAGGCACAGTCTTCAGTTCTTCAAACAGGTAAAAAGAGAAATTATTGTGATGAATATATGAAGGATGGGTTTTCAGAGATGAGGACTGTCCTCGGCGTGTAGAGTTTGGGAAGTATGATCTGATGGTAGCACGAAACCTTCTTTACTCTTGCGACATTTACAAACAAAAAGGCCATCTGTACAAACCAGGAATACAATCTTTTTTCACCACCTAACGAAACATCAGGACATGACATGGTTCTTTTGTCAGCTAACCAAGATAACAAAAATGCGACTGAAGCCCCCTGTTGTATTAGTTATCATACTGCTAGATGTGGTAAGAATCGTACAATAACTGAGAATTTAATTTCCCCTTGTGTAAAAGATGCCATTCTGTGTATGCTTGGAGAAAAATGAGCATGTGAGGAAAATGAGCACTTATTCCTCTTTCGAACGATGCACTGTCTCAAAGAATTCAGGATATGTCTGGCGATGCTGAAGTGACAGTAATAGGTAGAGTTAAAAATAGTAATTTCTTTTTTTGCTATTCAAATAGATGAAAGCGCAGATGTTGCTTATTTCGCTATTTTGCGTGTTATTGCGAGGTATTTGAAAGGCCATGGAATTGAAGGAAACCTTTTGTTTTGGAGGATATAGTTAATGCTATTGATTGTTATTTCAAAGATAAGGATGTTAATTGGTCTAATTGTTGTGGCCTGTGCACTGATGGGGTCAGGGCTATGTCAGGTTTTTACTCCTGTCTTTGCCATATCATGCATATCACCTAATACGTATATCCTGGAGTCACTGCTACATCCACGGGCAAAGCTTAGTACCTAAGTACCTCCTGGTGAATTACAGACGTTCTTGATACAGCTGTTAAACTGGTTAATTTCATAAAGTCAAAGTGCACAAGTTGAAAGATTTTCGAAGAGATAATGAGTTTTCATTAAACTGCTCCTTCATACGGATGTACAGTGGCTCTCTCATGGTAAAGTCCTTACCCAGCTGTTCAAACTTAGACATGAGGTCCAGGTTTTCTAGGAAGACCGTTCTTTCCAACTTGCTTCCAAGTCACACAACTGTGATTGGCTTCTGGCTCTTGCATCATGAGATATTTTTCTGCAAACAAACTATCTAAATTTGGCACTTCAGAATCGTTTGATAATGATCTTCAACGTTTCAGACAAAATTGAGTCTATGATTAAAACAAAATAGATTTTTGGAGGTCATGTATTCAAACTTTACACAGTTTCCTATCTGAGAACAAGCTGCAGCTCTCCCAGGAAATGAATGAGAAAATAACTGAACACTTGAAAGGGCCAAAATCATCTTTTTGAGAAGTCCTTCCCAAAACCTGGAGAAGAGAACAACTAGATTGCAAATCTCTTTCTGAGCTGCCAGATGACCCATCAAGGAAAAAGAATAGCTGATCAAACGTTTGACTGATACTACTTTAAAAGCTGAATTCAAAGAAAAAACCCTTCCTGACTTTTGGGCAGACATAAGTTTCTTTTGCCATTTACAAATACGGAACTGGTGAATAGGTCTTTCTCTTCTTTATAAAAATAAATACTGTAGTAAACTGAATGCAGTTCCAGATTTGGACTGCATCTTACAACAGTTGAACCTGATTTTAAAAAACTGTATGCCTCTAAACGAGCTCCAGGATTGCACTGAACATTTGTTGCGTATAAAATGTTTGTACATTTTTAAAGGTAAAGGAGTTGCATTTGTCAACATGTGGAACCTTTTCTGTTCCTCCGTATGACCTTGGTGTCACACAAAAACAGCTGGGAATACGTCCATCAACAAGGGTGATAAGAGGACTGGAAACCAAGCCCTTTGAGGAAAGACGGAAAGAATTGGGCATGTTTAGCCTTGAGAAAAGAAGACGGAGGGGAGAGAGGATAACATTTTTCAAAGACTTGAAAGGTCGTCCTACAGAGGAGGGGCAAGATCTGTTCTCGATCATCCCAGAGTGCAGGACATGTCATAATGGGTTCAAGCAACAGGAAGCCATATTTCAGCTGAATATCAGGAAAAATTATTATTAGAGCAGTAGGACGATGGAACTCATGACTTTGGGAGGTGGTGGGAGCTCCAACACTGGAGAAAACTGGACAACCATCTGTCCAGTCTACTTTGATTTGGATTCCTGCACTGAGCAGGGGGTTGGACTCAATAGCCTCATAGGATCTTTCCAACTCAATTATTCTATAATTCATTAAGACAGACTCATCCCAATCCTTAATTAAGTCCCTGTCATCACTTTGCTGGTCCGAGTGCATCTTTTTCCTCACGGCTTCTAGCTGTAGGTGAAGAATAATGTCTATGAGGTGACCTGGGTTTGAAATCTCTCTTCCCTGGCCTCCCTGTGCAAGGGAGATGGTACAGCACTTCCATTACCGGTGGAAACTGACAGTCCTTCTCACGGTCCTTTAATGCATGCGGGCACGCAGGTGGAGGCTGAGCAAGGACTAAATTGGCAGCACAAGCCCCTTCCTGACATCTCACGGCTTCATTTGTAAGAGGAGAGCTTCTCATTAAGCATATTTCTGACATTTGGAAAAAATGGAAGGTGGAAAAAAAAGCCCAGAATGATAAATGTACGTAGCTGATGCCGCTGGATCCTTCAGCAGTTTCATTTCTCCAGGTTGGAAGGCCCCATTCCAGCCCAATCTGATGTGCTACGTCCTTTCCGATGTTCTTTATAGTTACCTAGCCTTGAAACTCAGGGGGCATTTTCTATTTTTTATAACCACTAGCTCCCCCCCCCCCATTTCAAAGCAAAAAATGCAGTTCTGGATCCAATGATTTGATGTTGCCTTCCTGTACCCACTGGCCTGTGGGGCCCAGTAGTGGCCTTTGCTGAAGACTGTAATGACTTGGGAGGGGAGATGGTCCTTTACATTCTTTACCCTGGTCTTAAGTTACATTCGGCTTAATATGCTACTAATAACAGTTGCATCCTATCAGGTTGATTCCGAGGACCCTCAGAAGTGGTTCCCGTTTCCCTCCTTGTGGTGGCACTCTGGGACAACCATGCAGGTCACCAATGAACACACACAAGACAGGACATGCCATCCTATCAGCCACACACTTTCTCTCGATGATCTCAGGTGGTCCCTTTCTTGGGACACAGAGTTGGAAATCAAACTTCTTCAGCGAGATACGCCAATCCACTGAACTTATCCTGGCTCTTTATTCAGCACTTGGTGAGGCCTCATTTAGAGTACTGTGTTTAGTTCTAGACACCACACTTCAAGAAGGATGTCAACAGACTGGAGCAAGTTCAGAGGAGGGGCAACGAGGATGGTCGGGACTAGAAACGAAACCCTAGGAGGAAAGACTGAAAGATCATAGCCTTGAGAAAAGAAGACGGAGGGGAGATAGGAGAGCACTCTTCAAAGATTTGAAAGATGGTTGTCATACAGAAGAGGGGCAGGAGCTGTTCTTGATCATCCCAGAGAGCAGGACATGTAACAATGGGCTCAAGGGACAGGAAGCCAGATTTAGGCTGAATATCAGGAAAAATGTCTTAACTGTTAGAGCAGTATGACAATGGAACCCATGACCTCGGGAGGTGGTGCAGTGCTCCCAACGCTGGAGGCATTTAAGAAAATATTGGAGAACCTTCTGTCAGACCTGCTTTGATTTGGATTCCTGCCTTGAGCAGGGGGTTGGACTCCGTGGCCTTACCAGCCCATTCCAACTCCATGATTCTAGGGTTAGCATTGCATACGAATACAAAGCACTAGACTTTTAGCACGTTACCATAGTCTCTCGAGACTGAAGGATGCCTACTACAAAAATGATGCGCAGGGTAAAGCACCCTAATCAGAAGCCTATCTCCTGTTTCTAAAGCAGGTTTAATGACAGCCCCCAGAGGAGTACCTGTGAGTGGTCCATCTCAACATGTACATGGATCACAGTGGCCAAGATGTCTCTACACAGGACCAGCGGCAGTCAGCAGAGCAAGCTAAGGTGTCCGAAAACGTGTTTCTAGCCAACAGTAACGAAAGGTCCGGGAGCATTGAGGACTGGGAACTCCACCCGGGAGCAGTGACTCTGCAGCTTCCTCGTCCCACTAACTTCTCACGCTCAGTGCTTCCGTCTTCTCAAGGTTGAGTTCCAGCTGCCCTTTTCTGCATTACCTCCGGGAGGTTTACCACACCCTGGTAGGACTGGGTGTTGGTGTGCCGAAGCTCACCTTCTGAACGCATGGAGGAGAGAACTAGCGATACACAGCTGCACCTCCTGGCTGCTCTGTTGTGGGAGCTAATGGGAATTCTGTTGTATGGTGGAGCACTCAATAACGTGACCTAGTTTCTGGTCGTCATCGGGAAGCTGTTTAAAGAATATATTCCCCCCTCCTGCTTTTCCAGCCACCTCTCTGCCCACCGATAGTCTTCCGAATTCTTGCTGTTACCTTGGCCCTCCTTTGGGACAGAAGGTTTTAGTATTCTACCCCTGTCTTCCATGCTTTGCAAGCATTCCGATAATTATGACAGAAGAGGGACTAATTTAATCCTTAATTATGCAAATGTGTCTTGACAGGGATCTCAGCACAAGGTAGGTGATTTTTATTCATTCTTGGCACCTTCCCTTCCCTTCCCCCAGCCCCTCCCCTGCCATCTCCCTGATGTCTGTCCCCATTTACATTTCGAGATAACTCCTGCCGTTAGCAATTTGACGGATCCTCTGCGCCAAACACACCTGGAAGTCAGAGCCACCTGCAGCCATGTCAGGAGGAAAGGTGATGTTTCTCCTCGCCGTCGCAGCCGCAGCAGCAGCTGATGGACAGGCAGGTCGATGTACACCCATACACTCTCTCCTGTCACAAACATAATTAATATAGCAAAACCAGGTGAGTGAGAACTCTACCGCTTTTCGGTGGCTCAAACTTTGTTTGTTTGCTTGCTTTATCAAGATTTTCTTTTACGAGGTGTTCTGGGCCCCTGCAGTGGCACAGCATCACGTATTCCATCTCCTTTTTAGTACATAATGGAAAACAACTGTGTCCAGATCTGGGCACCAAGCTTTAAGAGGGACGTCGAGAAGCTGGAACATGTCCCGAGGAGGGCAACCGGAATGGGGAAAGGTGTAAAAAACCAAGCCCTACGAGGAACAGTTGAGGAAACCTGATGTGTTTAGCCTGGAGAAGAGGAGGCGATAACCATCTTCAAGCATCTGGAGGGTGGTCACAGGGTTTTTTTTTTGTGAAGATGGAGCAGGCTTGTTTCCTGGAGTTCAAGTGGGCAGAACCAGAAAGTAATGGATTCAAGTTACAAAAAAAGGAGATTTTGACTAAACATTAGGAAGAACTAACAGCAGTGGTCACTGGACGGTGGAAGTGACTGCTTCAGATAGTGGTGGTGGCTCCTTCAGTGGAGATTTTAAAGCCACCTGTTTTAAAGCCACTTGAGCTGTGGATTTCCTGCACTGGTAGGGAGCAGTGACTCTTAGGGTTGCTTCCAGCTCTACAATTTGACGATTTTGCGATTCTATGAAAGAAGAGAAAGGAAACAGGAAAAAACAAAAACAAAATCCTAATAAGCACTAAGAATAATTTTAATGAAAAATAGCCCTAAATAAAGCCTGTAGGTCTTTCCTCCAGTCCAGAAGTTTATCACTTCTGAAACAGCTTGTTTACATATTAATACCACTTTTCATTAAAAACCAACCAACCAATCAATGCAGTCAGCTCTCAAAGGTCCACACGGTGGGCAATAAAAGAGATGCAATACTACCAATGGCTAAAAATAAGAAAACAGTAATGAGATTATAAAACCAATAAAGTAATTTTTTTAAAAAAAAGAAGCCAAGGGTAACTAACAGCATTAAGAGGTGAGAAGCAAATCAAGAAAATGTTTGGGCAAAGAAATATTTAGCAGTGACGGAGATTCAAGTTGAAGGACTCACGGTCAAGTTGGACTTGAGGAGAACCAGCAACTTGATTCAGACTTGACTTGGGTTCCCCCCACCCAATAAATATCAGACCTGGAGTGACCCATTTCTGCGGCTACTGTCCCATTCATCCGTCCCCAGGCAGATGGACTGTGCGGCCACAGGGAAACTGACCAGGCCTCTCTCTTCCTCTGCTGCCTCCTTTACTATACACTTCATTTCTCTTCAGAACGAGAGAGGCTGTTTGGCCTCGAGGGCTAGTAATGGATCCTGCTCTTCTGTCTGCTGCCTTAAGAACAACGGAGATAGAGAACAAAAGGAAGCCTAGTTCTTCTGAGGCTTGAATAAAGAGATTTGGGTTGCTTCACACAAGGAAGACCCAGCGGGATATCACAGACAGAAGGTCCTCATTCTAGAGCAAGAGAAGGGGTCAGATCTTGGGAGGAACCACCTGCGAACAGTGTTATTTGCAATTCATTCTTTTTCTTCAATAACTTAGGCATTAGCTAAGTAGTTGAACGAGATATAAAATCGTTCCTCTGTCAACGCAACGGCAACTTGGAATAGTAACTCGTGTTGCTCTGTGCCAGCAAAGCAGCGAAGGATTTCCCAGCACTGAAAGATCAGCAGGTTTTACTTGGGATAAACTTTAGAGCTGCAGTTGGGGAACACTTATGCACCTCAGTCTTTAAGGTGACATTAACGTCTTTTGCTGGCTCGACACCTGTTTTGAGTTACTTTTATAGTGATTGCAATGATAAGGAACAATCTGATTCCTTCTTTCCATTGCTTACAGAGTAGTGTTTCCCAAAATGGGGGTCATGACCCTCCAGGGGGCCATGAAGTGTTTTCTGGGGTGAGTGGATGGTGGGTTGTCTTCTATATGTTGTAGTCCTTGTTCAATAATTCCTTCCTTGACCTTTTGGAGCTGGATATTAAAGTTAGCATGTATGAGAAACAGGCCCTTTGGGAGAGGAAGAGGCCTTTACTTTATGGGAAGGGATGGCTTCACTGCATTAAAAATGCCTTTTTATGTCAATGTGGCGGGGAGGTCAAAGGTTCCTTGGCTATTATAAAAGAGACATACACCAGGGATGTTGGCAAGTCTGGGTCCGAGTCCCAAGTCTGAGTCTTTTGTACCAAGTCCCAAGTCCAAGTCTTTGCTACCAAGTCCCGAGTCCAAGTCCTTGGTACCAAGTCCCAACTCCCAAGCCCCAAGTCTAAGTCTCTATTAAAAACAAGCTTCCCGCACCCCAGAAAAATGGGAGGGGATGGGTGGGTTCCAAGTTGTGAGTCAAATCCAAGTCACTGGGAAAAAAAAAGTCCAGTCACCCATGTGACATAAGTCCAGCTTTGTCAGTGAGTCCTGCAACTTGAGTCACCATCCCTGATGTACACTAGGGCTCTCCAGAAGAGATGTTGAAGTCCCACCCCAAACTACAACTCCCGAGATTCCATTCAATGGAGTCTTGACGGTTGAAGTGGAATCCAACTGCAATGGTTCTGTTGACATGGCTGCAAGAGAAATTTGGCAGATCTCCTTGGATTTGTAACCCTGCACTGAGCAGGGAGTTGGACTCGATGGCCTTCTAGACCCCTTCCATGATTCTATGACTCTCGTGCCTTCCATAATGGCTGTGCTCTGCCCAGCAGCCTGTCTAGAGATGTTTGGTCAGAACGATGTGCCGAAGGTGGCTCCACCCAGTTGTACTCAATGGCGCTCGGGAAATCTGTTGTCTCTTGTCTCCAGTTTTGCTTCTCCTGCTCAGGTGGGGTTTTGGAAGGCTGCGGTGACCGTGGTTGGATTTGCTTTGCCTCCTAAATCTCCTGGCAGGCAAGCCTCCTGTTCATTAGGGGATTCGGCAAGGAGAGGGAAGAGACTCAAGGCTGCTCCTTGATCAGCAAGAATGAAGGGCTGGGGATTCAGTGTGGTTCAGGAGTGGAGCTGGATTTCTAATTATCCCTCTTTAATGAGCACCCAGCCTGTTTTAAGGGGTTCCTCTGGGGCTAAACACATCTCCAGGAAGCTTTAATTACTTCTCATGCTTCCATCCTCCAAATGCATCTATCCCCTCTGTTTCTCCCACCTAGTTTGTGTCTATTTTTTTGGGGGGGGGAAGGGAAAGTTATGATGATGATTATTACCAGGACTGGAGTCTAATTTGCTCCCAATCATCATTTATAGTCTGATCACATATCTGGGAAAGTTAAGAAAGCTGAAATATAAATCAGCAGCTGTGTGGTGGTTGCAGATTTATTTATTTTTTTCAAGTATGGGAGAACATGTGTCTATGAAAAAGGTACAGAGCCTTATCAAGACTTTATCGAGTTAGCAATCAACATGATAACTTGTCTCCCGCATTTATGGTAAAGAGAAAATATCCCAAAATCATTTTCTGCTACTCCCTGTGAACGAGGCAATGTAAAGAAGAGGTGCTTTTGAACTAGATGATTGCCACAATAGACAAATTTTTGCCAGTTAATTGTATGAGTTTTCAGTCAATTAATCAATTAATACAAAAGCAGATAGGAGGTGTGTTTTGCTATAGTTAATCAGTAAACATTGTTTCAGGATTTCTGAGACTAGTCTCCTGACGTACGTTTTTAAAAGGAGAAATCAGCTTGGAGCTGGGGCAATCTGAACGTTTGAACCTGTCAATCAGGTCCCAGTTAGTTGACTCTCAGGATAACTTCTTAACTCTTACCTAGCCAGATCTCCTGTTTGGGATTCTGTGTCTGGTTGTAAAGATACATACATACAAACATATAGATATACTGTAGATATATAGATATAGATACAGATATTAAGAAAACTGTGAAATCACTGTTTTTTTGCTTTGTGGAGATGGTCTTATTTGACGCTAGCAGAGCTTTGGTGTGTATATCCTGTCATTGTCTCCAGTAGGTACTTGGGTATCAACAATTCCATCCATCTTGTCACTATACGCTTGTATGGCAATTAAAAGAAAAAACTCCAAAGATGTTGGCTGCCATCAAGTCACTGTGGTGGTGACTATATTTTGAGTTAATGACCTCCCAAATTTCCTATCACGAACAGCTTTGCTCAGATCTTGCAAACGGACAGCAGTAGCTCCTTTTACTGAGGTCATTCTTTCTTCCGACTGCTCCTCCCTTCCTAGCAATATAGTCTTTTCCAGTATATCCATGGCTGGATGGGGATTTGAGTTGAGGAGCTTGGGTATGTTCAACCTGGTGAAGACAAGATGGATCGCCATCTTGAGATATCTGAAGGGCAGTTACATGGAAGGTGGACCAGGCTTGTTTCCTGCAACCCTAGAAGGTACAGCTCGTGGATTCAGAGGACAACAAAGGTGAGCCTGGCTAAATGTTAGGAAGACCCTCCACCCAGTAAGAGCCATCTCGGAGAGGAGGGAGGGGGAGCTCTCCTCTCCAGGAGGTTTTCACATAGAGATTAGGTAGCCCTTGCTCATGGACACTGTGGTTGTATACCACCTGCCTTGATGGTTGGACGTGATGACCTTGGGGGCTCCTTCCAGCGTTGTGGTTCTATGGTTCCCTTCCCTGTGTTAAATTTTCTCCTCTTTAAGTCGCCTTGAGAGGCGGCTTGTGTCAGGGATTTCTCTCCGGTGATTACCAGCATGTTAGTCAGATCAGGGCAGCTTTCTACCTTCTGCATTCTGTGTCTTTTATCCTTTGCTGCCTTTTCTTAGAGTCTCTCATCCTTATCACCCTTGCGACAAGGGCTTTCATTCTGTACCAGCGACTTGATGCCTTTGATCTCGTAATGCGCCATTATTTAACCAGACGTGAGCTTCCCCGTGGCTTCGTAGGCTCCAGCTGGGCTTCCTTGCTGCGTTGAGGCCACAGAGGGCCTGAGATGTTGATGGGAGGTTTCCTTAATTGCATGACAGACTGCTCAATCCCAGTCTCTCCTTCTAATGGCCTGGTGTGGAGAGCTGGAGCCATGCCCCAAATCTTCTGCTCAGCCTCAGGCCTCTCGACTTTAGGATGGAACCAACACTCGGGTTGGTTTCATTCCTCACAGCTGCTGTCTGATTTTACGAAGTCAAAATCCAAGGAATTTTGTTCAGGTGAAATCTTTCAAGAGCTTCTTTGAGACTGGGGGTGTTTCTCAAGAGACATGTCTTCTGCACCACCCACAGCCCTGGGCTCGGAGAAGCCAAACCCTTCAAATGTTGGCACTTGAAAAACAAGACCCCTGTTCCACATCCCTCTGAGAAGCCACAGATCTGGCTGTTGGCTGCATCATTCCAAGGATGGACATCCTTACCTTTTATTGTGGGGGGAAAAATACGACTTTTTGGGCC
Organism: Intellagama lesueurii; assembly: GCA_037013535.1. Taxonomy (NCBI): domain Eukaryota; kingdom Metazoa; phylum Chordata; class Lepidosauria; order Squamata; family Agamidae; genus Intellagama; species Intellagama lesueurii. Next base: position 731,548 of record JBAJHW010000017.1, on the reverse strand, counting down.
ATTTGGAGTGAACAAAGATAAATATCAAAACATGGGAGGAAGAGGATGGAGTAGACCCTGTTACCCTTAGAGGCGCATGATGTGCAATGTGGCTTAGAGACCTGCCCCCTCGGTCTCTAGAGGTGATCAAACTGAGGCTAGAGACCCACCTGCCAGGAAGGCTGGAAGCAAGGGCTGGTTGAGTGGCTGAGACGGAGCCACACCATCAATAGAAGTATAACCACATCTTACAGGCAAATAGAATTAGGTATAATTTTTCTCAGTTTTTCTTCACTGTCCTTTTGACCTTGGTTTCTTTGCTAACTCCCAGCTGACCCCTTTTTATGTCTAAAAGGAAATAAAAGGGACGCTGTTGTTAGGATTTGTGTGTTATGTACAGCAGGACCCCCTTATCCGTGGGATCAGTATCCACTGATTCACTTATCCACAGTCTGAAAATATTAAAATAAAATTTAAAAAAACCCTAGAATGATATATTTCTAAAGGTGAAGTTACCAGAACTGGCCACGAGAGGGTGCCAGAGACCATGCTATGTATAGCGTTCACTGTAATAGTATTCACTGTACAGTAATCCGTGTTTTTCAGCATCCACAGGGAGGGGCGACTTGGAACAGATCCCCTGCAGATAAGGGGTCGTATTGTATGTATACTATTGATAGGAGCTTATAAATCCAGATGATCAGCCACACTTATGAGTGGACTGGCCCTTGGATTGATTGCAGACACGTAGGAGAGAGATGGCTTTGACGTCATATTCCAGATCTGAGATTTCACAGATTCGGGGTGTGTGTGGAGATCTTTCCTCTTTCTTCTCATCTGCATCAGGGACCGTCCTTTTCTTTGCTCAAGCTCGGTACCAGCTGAACCGGGTCTTTTTCTGATGTCCTTGTTTCTGAACCTGGATGCTGCCCATGTTTCAGACGCAAGTTGATGATTCATAAACTCTGGTATTAAGGAGGAGGGTGAGAGAGTAATTGACAACATTTACTGCTCCATTCATCACGATGTAGAGGAGCAACTCAGCAAATACAGAAAGGCGGAGGTGTTCAACGCGATTAAACATAAATTTTTCAATCCAGAAGACTTAGCCAATCAGAGGCCCTAATTTGAGCCATTTCGCTTCCCTCCCAACGGTTCACGTAAATACCCAGTAAGCATCATGTTGCAAAGAAAGACACACACGGCGCACCCTTGACAGGGATTTAAAATGAGGTATTTTGCACTAAGTATCCATAGTCTTCTCTCAAATGGTGGCTGTGCTGTGCTCCCCTTTTGAGCATGAAAGGACATTGGCCAGGAAGGACCACGGCTGAGATGTCTTTCTTAATACAGACGGCTGGGGCTGCTGTGCACCAAGTTGCATGGGGGGCAGAAGCACTCTAGATTCAAGTAAATACTTTCCAGCTCCACAGAGGTGGACTTGAGTGCCCACCCTTAATCTGAAAGATACATTCCTTCAAGGCATTTTGATGACTTTAACTAAAGTAAAGTTTAGTACCCCCAAGCAATAGATACCTGGAGACGTTGAAAAACAGCTCTGATAATTGCTTTTTGTTTGGGTGAGAAGTGGTCGGCTCATGAAAAAAAGGAATGAGCTTCTGGGGTTTCTCCTTGCGTGGTGTCACTTTGTGAATGGCAGTGAGCACAAGAGGGGATCCGGTAGACCATCTTGACTGCTGCCATGGGTGTCGTCAACATGCAGGCTGCCCTTGGCTACGTAAAGCTTGGCATCCTTTTTCCTGCTGGCAACACAGGCATAATATTGTGCAGCAATATCGGTCCATCTCCCGGCTTTGCAGGTTCTTTTTTAAAAAAGGTTCTTTTTAAAAAAAGAATTGGATAACAACATAGCAGGAACCACAATAGCGATAGTGAAACCGGTGGATTTAAATGATAAGAAGGGATTTTTTTGAGTTAAACTTTAGGAAAAAAAACTTCTTAACGATCATAGTTGTTCAACAACGGAATGGGCCGTCGTTGGGAGCTTTTAGGAAGAGGTTGGCCGACTGCCAGGGGCGCCTCGGCTGTGGCTTTTCTGCGCCCCTGGGGTCTCCTTCCAACTCTACGGTTCTATAATTCTATGATTCTAAGCTGAGTCTCTGCTCTGGAATCCAATATCTAAAAGGCACAAGGGCCGGCCGTTAATAGCTGCAAAAGCAAATCTTAGATTCATGGCCTCTTCTTGAGAAGCTTTTCTTTTCTCCTGACATAATAGACCGGGAGGCATTTGGAGATGAATAGCGCTGTTCCTTTGCAATCAATGGGGCCCAACGGGGTGCTTGGGGGAGTTTTTTCTCGCAAAGACAGACCCCCCTTCGAATAACCTCTGAGTTGGTGCAGTGCAGTAGGGTGGGCCACGCGGTGCTTTTTCTGTCTCTCCCTCCCTGCGTATGTAAATCTAAACTGTCTGGGTAAATTTGCCATCTGTCCTTTCCCTGAGTGTTTACATGTTTTATCAGAGATGATCATTGCTCCCAATATATGGAGAGAGAGAGAGAGAGAGAGAGAGAATGACAGTATAGGGATATCTAGTATATGGCTTTGCTCTCTGGGGTCTCCTTCAGCTCAGGGTTTGACACAGGGCACAGATTCTGCCACAGGATCTTTTTTGGGGGGTGGGGTGGGGAAAGCAAGCAAGCAAGATCTTTATGCTGAAAACATAAACGCCAAGCAAGAAACTGAGTTTATTTTTTAATTTGCAAACTTTTCTGCCCAAATCGGCCCTCGGAGCCATCAGCAGCCATCCTAACAGCAATAAAATAATGCAACACTTAGAAACACGTAAGAATCTGCATTACTAATTTATAGCACAGGAAAACAACCCGGAAAACGCCATCAGCCAAACTAGATTTGCACCGAGGCAGGAAGGAAAGGAGCCCACCTTCCTGTCAAGGGTGGCCCAGCCTGTTCGGGGCCAAAGGGCAGAGCCCAAAGCTGGCTTGGGTCACCTCTAAAGGCAGCAACGGTGAGTCAAAACCGTCAAAGACACATGACCCAAGACACAGCCGTGTTTCCATTCTGGAAGGGGAGGAAAGGCGAAGAGAGGTGAGGGAAAACAAGGTCCGGGGACTGACAGCCTGTCTGGTCCAAGAGTTTGAGCCCAAGTAAATCCTGCACATGGTCGCATGTAATGTGCAAATTTTGAAAGGTGGAAATAGCGACCACAGGGAGGGGCAGGAGGATGAGGACCAAAGGCCAGGAGGAAGAGCAGCCGACCCCCTATGCCTGCCCTGGTTGAGTCGGCTTCTACGTAGGGCTCCGGCCGTCCTCTTGTACTTCCTGGGTTGCCGTAAACATGTTGCTTCGATTCAAAACAGATTCCCCATAGGTCTGAATTTCAACAAGACTTCCTTCCTTTTACTTCTTCTGTTTTCCTGCCTTTCTCCTCTCATGGCTCCTCACCCTGAGTCGCCTTCGCCATTGCTTCTGTAGCAGAACGAGCCCGTTTCTTCCCCTCTCTCCAGAAAGGCACAGTTACGGAGAAGCTGTGGCATTTGGACTCCTCTTGTGAATGGTCTGGGGGGGGTAAAGCGACAGGCACAGTGTCTTCCCTCGGGGAGCGACAAAACACAGCTTTGTTATTGTCAGCTTCCTCTCTTGAGCCGGGCGATTGGCATCGATTTTCATGTTTTGAAAGGGTTATTGATTGATGGTTTTATTCCAAACAGCAACACATGCAGGGAGAGCAGGCTGTAGAGACACCGATGACAAGAGAAGCGTCTTTGGGGTCACTGTTTAGATCTGCTTGGTATCGACAGTCTCTTTATATTTCACATATAAAACTCTTCTAGATTTTTATGCATCCATGGTGCCCTGTTTTGCCTTTTGCAGGCGTGCTGGGAGGTGGTTTCCAGGCTGGCTCATGAAAAATGCTTTCCTCCCAATTATGCCAGACACCCATCAGCAAAACAAACAAACAAGCAAGCAAGCAAGCAAGCAAGCAAGCAAGCAAGCAAGCAAGCAAGCAAGCAAGCAAGCAAACAAACAAACAAACAAACAAACAAACAAACAAACATGGGTGGTAGCCAAATGGCTTTCATTAGTATATTCTAAAAGGGTAGTCTGTGTCTGTTCTGTCATTTCAGCTCGTTCATTTCTAAGCTGTGAAAGCTATCATTGAATCATAGAAAAGTGAAGTTGGAAGGGGGGCCTACAAGGCCATCCAGTCCAACCCCCTGCTCAGTGCAGGACTACAATCAAAGCAGATCTGCCAGGTGCTTATCTAAGTTTTTCTTGAATGCCTCCAGTGTTGGAGCACTCGCCACCTCCCGAGGTGACTGGTTCCACTGTCGTACTGCTCTGTCCTTGATGGAGGCAAGTCTACCCGGGATGCACCACAAGCAGGTATGGCTGACTTTCATCCTCCAATGAACCCATCCATTGCCAAGCATCAGGGCCTTGGGGGGGTATTTACTTTTTCCTGGATCTTGTTGCTTGCCGTGTCAGCAGGATCCCATTCCCTAAGATTTCAGGGCCAGCACTTAAGAACAGGCCCTTCTGACGTCACAGGATAAGCCATGATGGAGGCGGAGAGTAGAACCGCTTCTGGGGCAGCTGATTTTGGAAGTAGGCACAAGAGGTGGGGGAAATGGGCCCAGAATATGTGTATATAGAAACCCTGCTTCCTCTCATTATTTTGAAGAGAGTTTACAATGTGTTTCATCTTCCAGCATTCATAGATCTTTGGATCAGAACCGGCTGTAAGGTTCTTTTGTGAATTTTCAGCATTCTTAATCTTCTGTTTTGCATTCAGAACGTTGTGCCTCTAAATCAAAGGCAAAACCAAAAAACCTCCCCCCCCCAAAAAAAACCACCCCAACCCAAAACCCCACCACAAACACCCCTCTCCTTGCTAATTTCACCACGGATCAATTTAAAATCACGGCTGCTGTCTGCCTAATATTTTGAAATAATTTATGATCGGCGGCTTAATTCTTCGGCGAGCCCACCGGCGCTAAATGCAGTGACTCATTCAGAGCACGCTTCTGGTTAGAGAAGTATTTTCAACACAAGCTTGTCAAATGGCTCTTCATTGTATGGGTTTGTACTGTTGGATGGGGAAAGGCGAGGCCACATTAAAAGATAGGCCATTCTCCCTTCTCACAAATGAGTTATTTCTCCCTCTGTCCGATTCAGGCTTAACTTGCTACAGGAGACAGCCAGCTCTGCCCTGACTCCTTGGGATGTAGCACTATGTTAACACAGTACAGAAATGAAACGGTTTACCCTGCATTTCTTGAACTCCATTCATCACAGGGTTTAACGTCCGTCTCCTTCCTCTGGAATCACATTGGCATAAACTCGGAAACAATGCTTCTGTTATTTTTTTTTTAAAAAGAGCAGCAGGCATGGGGCCGTGCGATAAATAGTATTTATTACGAGGTTGTAATATTGCAGTGATGGGGGATGATTACTCAGACGTTCTGTTGTTTTAACGCAGCAACCGTTTCTGCATGCCTGCGCAAGTGCTCAATGCACATCCAGGTTTCTCCCTAGTGGTTGCCTCTAGCAGTGCAACGTCTAAGAGACGTCATGGTGGAAACAGGCAGATGGGGAATCTTGGCACCTGGCCGGGATGGGGGACTCAAGTCGTGGGGCTCGCTGTCAACTTGGACTTAAGTCGCACCGGCGACTCGACTCGAACTTGACTCGGGTTTTTTCTCCCCCAATGACTTGGGCTCAGACTCAACTTGCGACTTATATTGTATTGTATGTATTGTATTGCATTACATCTGTGGTCCCTAACCTTGGGCCTCCAGATGTTCTCGGACTACAACTCCCAGAAGCCCTCACCACCACCTCTGCTGGCCAGGATTTCTGGGAGTTGAAGTCCAAGAACATCTGGAGGCCCAAGGTTGCGGACCACTGCATTACATTATATCACATCACATCATATGATATAATATTAATAGAATACATATTTACAATAATAAATATATCATACCATATCATATCATTATTTCTGGTGCTGGATTCAGTTCATCCAGAAAAGGCAGGCGAAGGGAATCAAAGCCTCTCGCTGGTTGGCTTTGAAGCTGGAGTCTTTAGCACGTGATCTTTGAATTGCAGATTTTCAGGCCCCTGCTGTGTCTCTTCAGCATGCACCCCCCCTTCTCTGATTAGAGCTTCAACAATAACCAGTTTACATGCTTGATGGGTAATGAGCAATTGAATTAGTAGTTACAAAGTAACTTTTAGGTGTGATGAATAGTTCCTAGTTACCTTCAAAAAATACTTTTCAAGGGCACTTTAAGGCATTTTTCAGACAGGATTTCCCCCCAGGTTTTATGCCATCTTATCAGTCCAAAGTATATGGGGAGTGCTGTTTTGTGTATTTTTATAAATGGGGGCAATTTGCTATATCAGAACTGGCCACTAGAGGGAACCAGAGTGTTTCCTTGACTGGTATACCCAGCCTGTTTATAACAGCAATGCAGTGTTTTAAGGCTCAGAGCAAGGATAACTCTAATGATGCCCAGAAGTAAGGAGTTAATGCAACAAGATCTGTTGAAAAAAACACACCAAAAAACCCTCTGTTTTTAAAAGCAGTCTCTTAGGAAACAACTAGCTGCTAAGGAAAGCATTTTGACAGGACGTTGTACGTTTAATTGTTTTCTAATATCGCAATTGATGGTGTTTGAAGCTGTTTCAATATTTGTTTTTTTAAATGCTTTGTAAACCTCCGTGGGTCCCTTTGTTGGGAGAAAGGTGGAGTATTAAATAAATAAGTAAAGCTCCAAAATCAGTCCCTGCTTGCTCTTTTCATAAGCTTCTTGGTTTGCAGGAGACACGTCGAAGAGGGGAGGTGAGCTAAGCCCAACATTAAGTGCTCCAGTGCCTGTCAGATGAAAGCCGTGGCATAGCCAGGGAGCCCGTTAAGAAGCGCTAACGAGCTATTTCTGGGAGGCTCAGTTGCCAACAGAGCCCATTAAGGAATTGGAGACATCTTAACTTCAAAGTTCTCCTTCTAGTACCACCTGGACAAATCGACTTTTTAATACTGAGAGGATACACATCCAGATGTTTCATTGGAAGGGCACTTAAAAGGAGCTCCTGGTCATTTTCAGAAGTCGAGCTTGGCAGCGTGGTTAGACTCAGTAGGAAGGGAAGCCGTGGCATGTCGTGGGCCATGAGGCAGGGCGCTTCAGATAGTTTTCTTGGCGGGAGTTGTCCTTTTTTCTCTTCTGTTTTGTGGTTGATCTCCTCAGGTTCCTCATGACTGGTTTGAAAGATGCAAGACATCCAGCAGTCCTCAAGCTGCTTCTCACGTTTTTCTGCTCTGCGAATTATGCGAATTATTCACTCTGTGAATGATTGCCAAAAGGTCTATCATTCACAGATTTTACATCTTGAGATGGGCATGAAACGAACCACGAAGCCAAAACCTGCCACGAATCGAGCTGTTTCGTGGTGTTTCGGGGAAACATACCTGGCCAGAACAAAACGCAACCCTGAACTGTTGGCTATTTGTAGGCTTCATCTCTGGGTGTGTCCTCCCTGGCCAGACAGCCAGGTGCCACTCAGCTGATCCCTTAAGGGAAGCTGGGGTGGACTTACAGAAAACTTTGTGTGGGATTGATTGTCAGGTTAGGCAGCCAACTGTGGCGCTCCTAGTCGGCTCTCTGGATGTAACTGGTTATAGGAGCCACACCTTGGGCAGCTCAGTGGGTGGTTTAATCATCATCATCATCATCTTAGAACTGCACAGTTGGAAGGGGCCCTATGGGTTATCAAGTCCTGCACCTGTCAAGGAGGCCCAGTGGGGAATTGAACTCTCAACATCTGGCCTAAACCCAAACCACCGAGCTATCCAGCCGGCTAAATAACTGGATCTTAATTTGGATGTTTCACACCATCATCATAATTTTAGAATTGCAGAGCTGAAAGGGATCTATAGATCCTCAAGTCCAGCCCTTGTCAAGGAGGCACCATGGGGGAATTGAACTCCCCATCTTTGGCTCTGCAGCCAGAGACCTAAGCCACTGAGCTATCCTCCCAGCGAAATTACTGAGCCCTAATTTGGACGTTTAACACCATCACCATCACCATCTTAGAACTGCAGAGTTGGAAGGGACCCTATGAATCATCGAGTCCAGCAGAGAAGAAAATGCTTTCTTGGCTAGCTAGTCTGTTTGTCCTGGAAGGGGTCAAAAGGCCATCGAGTCCATCTCCTTGCCTAAAAGCAGAAAAGCCACAGTCAAAGCATCCTGGGCGGGTGGCCCTCAACCTCTGCTTGAAAATCTCCAATGGAGGAGACTCCACCACCCTCGAAGGACATCGACCGCATTGCAGAACAGCCCTTTCTGGAAAAGAGGTTGTACTTTACGCCAGCTCTTCCGACTTGCCTCGTCTTTGTGATTCTTCTTGCAAACGGTTCAGGATTAGGGTAGTGAAAAGACCACCTTCTCTCACATCTTCCTCCCTGTCCAGTCGCCAAAGGGCAAAGCAGGCATGGCAGAGAGTTTGCCACTGGCAGCACATCTCTCTTCAGAGGTTGCCTTCACGGTTTTCTCCTGGCGCTCCACAGGTTGTAAATTAGGTGTGGCAATAGATGTTGAAGTTACTCAACGCAGAAATGCCTCTGCATATTACAGTTGCCACATGGTGCGTAGGAGGGCTGCTCCTTCAGCTCTGCCTGTGCTCCACACCGAGAAAAGCTGTAAACGTTGAGAATAAATGCAGAAATTAAAGAAACACCTCAAGTCTCATGTGATCTCTCCTTCAAAGGGATCTAAATTGAAGCTCCTGCAGCCATGCGATGGCAGAACGGAAGCTGCGCTTCTGTGTGATTCAGGCCTCGGCAGGAGCGGGCTGAGAGGATCCATGAGGACCCTTCCAAGTCTTCAGTCCTATGATTCGACATTGTTCTGTCATACCCAAGGGTCCTGTTGAAGCCTCCAGCCCTTCAAAAGCTTGAAGTGTTTCGTGAAGCCCAGCAGGATCGTCAAAGCTGGAGATTCATGTTGCACGATCTTGGTGAGAGAGATTAGAAGAATCCTTGTCTCAGCTCTGAAGGCTTTGAGGTGGTCCCCTGCTTCAAAGCTTGGATGACTGGCAACGCTTTCTCCTCGATGAAAGATCCCCCAATTCTATTTTGGGACATTTCCAGCATTGTTACTAGGTGACGGTCCCCGCTGTAACATGATTGTAGAATCCTAGAATGAGGGGGTTGGAAAGGGCCTCTAACGTCTTCAAGTCCAATCCCCGGTTCCAGGCAGGAATCCAAATCAAAGCAGATATGACAGATGGCTATTCCATCGTCTCTTGCATGTCTCCAAGGTTGGAGCCCTCACCGCCTCCCAAGGTCATGGGTTCCATCGTTGTACTGCTCTAACAGTTAAGACATTTTTCCTGATATTCAGCCTAAATCTGGCTTCCTGTCGCTTGAGCCCATTATTGTGTATCCTGCACTCTGGAATGATCCAGAACAGATCCTGCCTCTCCTCTGTAGGACTACCTTCCAAGTCTTTGAAAAGGCTATCCTATCTCCCCTCAGTCTTCTTTTTTTTTCAGGGACAGGCCCAGTTCTTTCAGTCTTTCCTCTGAGGGCTTGGTTTCCAATCCCTTGATCATCGCTGTTGCCCTCCTCTGACCTTGCTCCAGTTTGTTGGCATCCTTCTTCAAGTGATGCCTGGCAAACAAGTAAAATTCATCCAACCAGCACAGCCAAGTTATATTGCTTGCAGATGTGATGTTTACATCCACAACTAGACTCCAAACTTTGCATGAGTAAAGATGAGGGTGCAATTAAAACGAAGTACCAGGCTGGTTGTCATGGTCTGCTGTCATGATCTTTAAGGCTGGCTTTGGCAACACCACAGTTAATCACAGAAACTCCACGTTGTGCCTATAGCACATCTACCCGGTTACCTTCAGGTACCCAGTAACCTCTGATTTCTTGTTTTCAGGATCCACGGAGCAGGATAAGCTGATTTAACTGTATTCTTCCTGAGCAGTGAAGATTGCTCTTGGTATGTTTTCAGTTTGGTAAGGGACCACTAGATCGATCAGGGTCTGCACCAGGGGAAGCACAGTGTGCTTGCTCTCGACGCTCCCTTCTTTTCAAGCGTTTGAAGGCAGCACCTTGCAATTAAAACCTTGGCTGAAATAATACTCTGGCTTTAAAGGTTGCACTTATGCTACAAGAAGACACAATGTGATTTTGTGCAACCAACCAACCAACCAACCAACCAACCAACCAACCAACCAACCAACCAACCAACCGAGTGTGCACCTCAATTAATTTACTGTCATAGGAACATGGGAGGTGGCTTTGCCTGGATCCTGCCCTGGCCCAATTAAACGTTGTGAATGAGACAAACGGATTGCACCATAAAATCTTCTTCTGGAAATGCTCAGACTGTTATAAAAGATCCTCCCTTTTTGAATGGGGTGGGTGGGTTTGAAACCTCATCTTCAACAACCAGGAAAATGACGACTGTTTTCAGGGTCTGCAGGGAAAGGAGGCAATGGGACAGGACCAGGATGCATCTTTGTACCCCCTTGAAACCGGCACAAAATAAGCACCTTAAACTGTAAATAGCAGCTGGAGGTTTCCTTATAAAATATTGAGGTCTTGAGATTTGTGGGAGAATGGCGCATGAATAAACCATGCCGGCTGATCCTCGTGTTTGTCTGCAGCGGTGCTAGTGAAGGAAGGTGCTTTGGGACCAAACTTAAGACATACGTGCGTGCCTATAGATAAATGCAGCCATTTCTACCCATAAACGGTTTTCCTGAGGATACTGGCCTCCAACAACCAACACATCACTCCTTACCAATCTCCTTGATCAGCTCGAGATAGCTCTTCCCTTTTTTTTTTTTTTTTTTTGGGCTTTTTATTAGAATGAGTGGAACTTGTGAGAGAAGGTGAGGGAGAGAGATTTTTAGGATATTTGGGCCTGGGTGTGAGAAGTGGATGATGAGTGGATAATGTCTGTCCGTATAGTTTGCCCTGTGTCTTGGAGAAGACCGTCTCCATCAGAATAATCATTTAGGGGGAAAAGAAGAAGTGATCAGATTGATTGGTTGATCAATTGATGGATACGGAGGTGACTAATTAGCCTGGCACGAGCCCAGATGATGCGGAAACAATGGGGGGCAGGTTAGTTGACCCTGGGTTTGTTGGGTTCTTGAGATGTTACCTCCCTGACTTTCTCACTTACCTCTTCCTTTGTGCATCCTTGATTCTTTTTATTTTGAATTCCTTGTTTGAGAACGTTTTGCCAGGCACTTGGGTTTTGAGCGAGAGCTCCTAATGAAGAAAAATACCCACTGTTCTAAGCCTGGGCGTCAGAATGTAAGTCGAAAACATGCTTCCATATGTTATGTTTTGCATCTAATAAGTGATGTGAATTAGACTGTACGTCTACACAACATCAATCTAGGTGAATAGGAGTAAATCATCGATGACAACGTATCAGTGATATGCAGCATCACATATCCCACACTACACACCTACAGCCAGTGCAAACCCTTCAGAACCATCATCATGTAGGTTCTGAGGGATGTTCTTGTAAGCAGTCTTGCTGCTGTCTGTTGCACTTGCGGCAGCCTCTGTGTAATCTTCAAGGTTAGCCCCATGTAGAGTGCATTGCAGTAGTCTAACCGCAAGGTTGCCAAGGCTTGGACTGTTTTGGCCAGGCTATTCGTGACCAGGAATGGACATAGCTGGTGAGCTGGTGGAAGCTAGCCCCGGGCACTTTGAGCCACTGAGCTTGTGTGAGCCTCGAGTGACAAAGACGAATCCAGGAGTCCCTCCAGATGACTCATCAGCTCCTTCCTAGGAGTGCAACTCCACCCAGAACAGGTCTTCTACCCAGCTGAGTCATCCCTTGGACCTAGCAAGGATGTGTGAACAGAGTATAGGGTGTCCAAACGTAGGGATGATTAATAGCCCCTGTGTGATTAATTACTGCATTGCATTGTGGTATATAAGTCCTTGGAATGCCAAGTCCTTGGGGAGCTCAAGAAGTCAAGAGCTCCAGCGTAGACCGAGATACAAGGAAGATGATGATGCAAAGTAGCCAGGTGCAGGTATTTCTCCACTGCAGTCTCTCGGGGCTCCTGAGAAGTGGAAGGGATGCAAGATTGCTGTCAAGGCACTTATCTTCTGGATTTGCTTCTTCTCTAACAAAATTGTTACCTTGACTTCTCTGTATTCAAATTCTTGGCCCTGTTGCCAGCCTCTGAAGACCAACGCTTGGCCCTATTCTGGCCTTATTCAGATCTTTCTGATGCTGCAGGTTTCCTGCTTCGAGTTCCCAGGCAAGCGGCTTCCCAGAAAACTGGAACAATATGGGACAGAAAGAGAAAGGGGTCGATAGACAGATGCAATGGCACCGAGCTAATCAACTGGGTTGTCTTCGATCTGAACATACTTTTTCTTCCAGAAGAACCATTAGTCACTCCTCGGAATATAAAACACTTTTGATCGCTTGGAGAAAGAACGAGCAGTAACCAACCTCGGTACCTTTAGCCTTTCTTGAGATCCTTCGCGGCTTAATTCCAAACTAACATTGTTCTCTTTTAATGATCAATAGCAATTACGAAGCCATTTATATCCAATAAAGTTTGCAGCAGGAGGCCTGCATGAGAGCGCCTGTATAAATTCACCCCATGAAATGGATTAATAAAGCATTATGATAAGCAATCTTGCTATTTGCATGAGCACGGATCTGAGGGGCTAATTGAAGCAATCCAGCAAAATGTCAATGGCTTCCCTTTTTTTTTTTAAGCCTATGAAATATTCATTAAAACCAGACATTTGCATGGGAGGCCAATTGTTTATTTATATGTTTTCCTTTGGCTTTTCTAGAACATTGCTCATGTTGTTGCCGTAACGCACAGCACGAGCCCTGGGATTTCTATGTTGAGGGGCTTGTTCTGGAATTCTTAAAACTCTACAGGCTGCCTTTACTACTGTTCTCTTCTAGTTTTAGAAGTGGACAACTAGAAGGCACCCTATGGATCGTCGAGTCTTGCCCTTTGTCAGGGAGGCCCAGTGGCGGAATCGAACGCCCAACCTCTGGCTCTGCCGCTCCGGAGACCTCAACCCCTGAGCTATGTTTCCGTTTTGCTCCAGAGATGGTCCAGCCAAGAATGGGTACCTGGTTTGACTTCTTCATGAGAGCTGATGAAACAGAGTGTGAAACATTCTCATCGCCTTGACCCTGAGGTCTTGTTCAGTAGACAGTATCCTTCACATCTTTTCAGATACATCTCTGGAAACAATAAGGGATGAAAACTTGCTGAAAGAGATAAAACTGGAAGGAAATAATTGTCAGGAAGCTCAGGTCTGGGCTATTTCTGTGCTTTCTGGGAAGCCAGATTTAGGCTGAATATCAAGAAAAACTTCCTAACTGTTAGAGCAGTATGACGATGGAACCCATGACCTCCAGAGGTGGTGAGTGCTCCAACAGTGGAGGTCTTCGAGACAAAATTGGACCACCCTCTGGCAGATCTGCTTTGACTTGTATTCCTTCCTTGAGCAGGAGGTTGGACTTGATGGCCTTCGAGGCCCCTTCCAACTCCGTGATTCTGCGATTCTATGATCTCTGTGAGAAAAGAGTCATTTCGCTCAAGCCGTAAAAAGGATATACGGTTTTAATTTGGGGACAGAAATGCAGGCATCTGCCATGCAATCAGCCTCTGTGCATGTTCTATCTAATTAGAAGTGTAATAAGCTGAAAGCAGTTATGCATAATTAGCCCTTCTGATAGGATGGCCCCATGTCCTGTTCCAGGAAAGGACCTCTTTGTGAAGTCTGGCAGAGAACAAACTCTCCTTCTGAACGTTTCTGTCCGGTTCAAGTCAGATGGAAAGAGAAAGAGCCTGAAAAGGAGGAGGGGTGGTGAGGGGAGTGCCTTGGTATACTCAGCTGGGGAGAACCCCTTGCCTGATGGCCCTGGTGCCAATTTGGTCCTTCCTTCCTTCCTTCCTTCCTTCCTTCCTTCCTTCCTTCCTTCCTTCCTTCCTTCCTTCCTTCCTTCCTTCCTTCCTTCCTTCCTTCCTTCCTTCCTTCCTTCCTTCCTTCCTTCCTTCCTTCCTTCCTTCATCTCTCTCTCTCTCTTTCTTTTTAAAAAAAAGCAACAGCTTACTGCCAGAGCCGTTGCACTAGGTCACCTACACACACACAGAAGAAAAAGGTAACAAGACAAGGAAATGAGAGGAGGAAATCTCCAAGTGACCCTTGTTTACAGCTTATTAAGTAGTTCTTCTGCAGTCATACCTTCTGTAGTGGGTTGAGTGAAACAATGTCCTGTCTAGCCGATTTCCTCCTCTCTCTGTGTGTGGCCACTTAATACAAAGGCCAAGAATGGACAAGTCCGCTCTGCTATCAGCCAGTCTACTGCCCCCTGCTGGTTGCTTAAAGACTTGGTTGCTGCATTTGTTTGTGAAGGGATAAGGCAGGCTTCTCTGGGGGGGCTCGTTCCCCAATAGGGTGCCATCAACAGAAAGGCCCTCTCTCTACTCAATTATAGTTGTGGATGGTGGGAGAAGGCAATCTTGGCAGGTAATTTTAGATCACATTCTTCTTCTTCTGAGGGCTGACAAGTCCCATAAAAAGGGATCCTGACTCCTAAGCCACTCCCTTCTTTTGTGCATCTGCAGGTCACACTAGAAAATCTTGGAAGGTTCTTTCCCCCTAAAACCTTTACCCCAGTCAGTGCCTGTCTTTTTGCCAAGGCAGCCCTTGGGCTGTAAATCAATGAGCAGCTGCCGCTGCCCTCTTTCATTCCCCCCCCCCCCCGCGGTGAGCTGAACGAAACAATAACGCTCCACCGCTCCCGGCCGAAAACACCTTCATTTGTCTTCATTGTAGAGAGATGTGTCTGGAAGGCCTCTCTGGACTTCTGCCAGCCGCCCTTCCTCTGCCGGCTGGCGCAGCGAAGTGGCTAAGAGAGTGAACTTAGCTTGGAAGGAGCAAAGATCATGGTTTCCAACAGGAGCCCAGCAGGTGGATGAATACCTGGGGAGTTTGAGTATGGCTTTCTTTGCTGCTTTTCCTTGTTGCCCATCCTCATTGTTTCCTGTTGGCTTTTGGTGCTTCAAATACCAAGGAGTCAGTGCTGAAGACTAGCCCACAACCATGCTCCCTTGAGGCCCGCCTAGTCTTGCTTTGACGAGCTATGACCCTCTTCCAAGGCAACAACTGGGCGTCCCCCATCAAGAAACGGATTCTGCTTTACTTCTGAAATCAGACTGGATCGGCCTAGTCAAGGTGTTGCTGAAAAATGCAGAGAAGAAGAGGAGAAGCCACCTAATCCGGAGTCGGACCCTTGAGGTCCATCTAGGCTTGCTTTGACTAGGAACTGGGGTCTCTTGGGGGCTTCAGGCGGGCTCTTCTCCTCAAGAAGGGAATCAAACTGGCCTAACATCCACATACGATGAACTTGAAAAGCCAACTCATCATCTCCTTCGTCCGTATGTCCTCCCTACTCCATTCCCCCATCCTGGCACTCTCCAAAAGCTTTTTTTTTTAATAACACACATCTGTTTATTTCCACCAGCAAAAGTGGGATTATTCCTTGATTTACAACTCTGCACCACGGTTTCAATAACATTTCGAAACAGCGCACACACTTAGCAGCTCAGGGCACTTAAAAGCAAGTAATATAACAAGTAAATAAAACCGGCATAAACAGCACACAACCCGAAGCCACCAAACTAAGGCAGAATTGGGTGTGTGTGTGTGTTGAGACCCACTCACCCCCACTGTCTCTCCAAAGGATCTACTTGCCATAAATTAATACTGTTCCAAACCGCTGGAGAGCTCAGTGGTTTAGGTCCCTGGCCAGAGGTTGGGAGTTCGAATCCCCCACTGGGCCTCCTTGACAGGGGCTGGACTGGATGATCCAGAGGGTCCCTTTTCCAGCTAGGCAGTTCTAAGAGGACGATGATGAACAGGACAGCAATGAAGAAGGTCCTGGAACACAGGAAGGAATCTTCTGATAAGTCTACCTCGCCCAGTATGGTCTACTCTGGTAGCTGTGGCTCCGCCATCTTTCAGCCCGTTTCACCTGGGGTGCAAGGCTTGGGCTTAGAATTACTTGGAGTAACAATGGATCTGGGCCGGCAAGTCTGGCAAGATCCAAAAACCAAGAGACTTGAAGAAGAAGCATTACTTTCCGATTCCCAGCCTTGACTCTGCTCCTCCAGAGACATTTTCCACGTGTCCCGCATGCTGACGGGGTGAGAGGCCCGGCATGCTATTTTGGAACCATCCAATTACTTCCCAGCCTGAATCGATACCTGCTACCTTTGAGATCTGAATTGCTTTCTCCTTCTGGATATTGTCAAGAGTCCTTGCGGCAGACGGGGAGGTGTTTAGAAAATGTCACGGCCGATCCCAGCGCTGGAAACGGAGAACAGCCTCGCCTGCGTGTGAGGTTGCCATCCGGTGTCCTTAAGTCAAACAGCCCGAGCTGGAAGAGGATAGACGAAGGAGGATGGAAAATGAGAATCAGAAGACAGCAGGTCACCTCCGCTTCATGCTTCCTTATGCAACTGGAAGTACTTTTGGAGGGGCAGGTGGGGTGGTGGTGAAGGGAGTCTGTTTATGCATCTGTTTTCTCCCTGGTAGAGAATGTGGGATGTAGGTGAGGGTGTGGAACAGAAGGCAAGGTGCATTTCATGTTAAATAATGAGTATTCGCATGCTAGAAAAATACAGGGAAGCGTTCAGTGTCACACCTTGACAATATAGAGCCTCCTCCAGTAAGCAACAACAACAGCAAACCAGCACTTCCTTTGCCACTGGAGAGGGGGGGCGGATAAGAGAATGGCAATCAATCAATCAATCAATCAATCAATCAATCAATCAATCAATCAATACTGTGAAAATGCACCAAAATGACTAAAAAATTCCCATTAAAGAATAATTGTTAGAAATTACAGGACCCCCTTATCAATGGGATCAGTATCCGTGGATTCACTTATCCACAGTCTGAAAAATATTAAAAATATTAAAGGGAAAATCCCCAATATACTGTATATATTTCTAACCATGAAAGTCCCAGAACTGGCCACTAGAGGGATCCAGAGACCATGCTATACATAGTATCCACGAGAGAAATATATTTTTTACAATGTCATTACCAGAACTAGCCGTGAGAGGGAGCCAGTGACCATGCTATGTATCGCATTTGCTATTATATTAACGTTCACTATAATCCAAGTTTTTTGGCCTCTGCAGGGCTTGGAAAGGGAAGTACGACAAGGCTGTATATTGTCCCCCTGCTTATTTAACTTATATGCAGAATACATCATGCGGAAGGCTGGACTGGATGAATACCAAGCCGGAATTAAGATTGCCGGAAGAAATATCAACAGCCTCAGATATGCAGATGATACCACTCTGATGGCAGAAAGTGAGGAGGAATTAAAGAACCTCTTAATGAGAGTGAAAGAGGAGAGCGCAAAAAATGGTCTGAAGCTCAACATCAAAAAAACGAAGATCATGGCCACGGGCCCCATCACCTCCTGGCAAATAGAAGGGGAAGATATGGAGGCAGTGACAGAGTTTACCTTCCTGGGCTCCACGATCACTGCAGATGGTGACAGCAGCCACGAAATTAAAAGACGCCTGCTTGTTGGGAGGAAAGCGATGACAAACCTAGACAGCATCTTAAAAAGCAGAGACATCACCTTGCCGACAAAGGTCCGCATAGTCAAAGCTATGGTTTTTCCAGTAGCGATGTATGGAAGTGAGAGCTGGACCATAAAGAAGGCTGACCGCCGAAGAATTGATGCTTTTGAATTGTGGTGCTGGAGGAGACTCTTGAGAGTCCCCTGGACTGCAAGGAGAACAAACCTATCCATTCTGAAGGAAATCAACCCTGAGTGCTCACTGGAAGGACAGATCCTGAAGCGGAGGCTCCAATACTTTGGCCATCTCATGAGAAGAGAAATCTCCCTGGAAAAGACCCTGATGTTGGGAAAGTGTGAGGGCAAGAGGAGAAGGGGACGACAGAGGACGAGATGGTTGGACAGGGTCATCGAAGCAACCAACATGAATTTGACCCAACTTCGGGAGGCAGTGGAAGACAGGAGGGCCTGGCGTGCTCTGGTCCATGGGGTCACGAAGAGTTGGACACGACTTAACGACTAAACAAACAAACAAAGGGCTTGGAACCGATCCCCTGCGGATACGGGGGTCCTATTGTAACTGGAAAACTGTTATTAGTTGCTTTAAAAAATAACTTCATAACTCTTGTTGTTACTTCCTGTCAGGCCACCTCCGCCTGGACGCTTAAGTTACCAGGATGTTGGTGTTTGTTTCTGGATGTGAACTTGGGATGAGTCAGTCTGCGCGGCCCCATCGTCTCCTCTCCAGCTGGGTCTTCCCTGGACTCACCCACCTCAGGCCAAGAAAGGGAGGTGTGGCTGAGTGGGTAGAACGGGGAGGCAGGGCTTGGCCAGGAACCCACCCATCACCCTCATGAGGCCATCTCATAGTTCAGAGAATCATAAAATCATAGAATCGCACAGTTCGAAAGGAGCCAGAGAGAGTCACGAGATCAAAGTGAATTCACCGCTCGCTCGTCAACAGGATTGGACCAGACAGGGGAAGCCAGAGAAGGACTAGAGGAGCGGAAATCGTGTTACATCATTTTGTGGGTTCAGTTATTCAAGTTGTGTTGGAAAGCAGTTGTAACTCATCTTGTGGGTCCCTTGGTGGACGTCTGGGGTGCACACCCCAGGAGAGATGTCATGGTGTGTGCTGCAGCTGACTGAGCTGTCTGCCTGCTTGGGAATATATATATATATGGGAATATGTATGTATATATATACAATGATCGCGTAGTACAAAACCCCCGCTAAACTTCCAATAATCCAATTCCTGCAGGTTTCTCTAATTAGAAAATCTGGGTGAAAGAGCCTAATTAACGGTAATAATAGGCACAGAAGCAAGAGCAACACAATCTGTTGTTGTTACATGTGTTTTTAGTATGGATTTTATTGACTGTTTTAAATATAATGCCTGTTTAATTCTGTTTAAATATTCGTATACTTACTGTCTTCAGCTTTTAAATATTGTCTTTTAATTGTTGTCAGCCGCCTGAGGTCCTTTGAAGGAGAAAGGCGGGATAAAAAAATATATATATAAAAAACAAAATCAATAAATAATACATTTCTTCATGCTTCTTGGGGCATCAATGTTCAAGGGGGTCATCAGGGGTCCCAGGATGGAGGAAGCAGACTGACAGGTGACCATCTTGCGCTGTATCGAAAGACGGGGTCTAAGCATCCCGCAACGCCTGTCTTTCTGCCTTCCATCGTCAGAAGCTCGTTTGGTCTTTCTTCATTCTTCTTGAGACTGACAACATGTTGGTTTCAGAATCAGGGGCAAAAGGATCGGCTGTCAGCTGCTCCGGCTTTTCCGACTGCTGAGGGAATTCCAGGGCACGGTGGCACCGTTTTTGTGTTGTCTTCATTTTGCTTGTTGTCATTAGTTGTGTGTGTGTTCCTTTTTTAAAGAAGGAAGGCGCTTTCATGTCTGCGACAGCATTTTCCTGCCAGCGACTTGTTGTGAAGCGAGGAAGAGAAGCAACTCACAGGGGACCAGATCTTTTCGAAAAATCTGGAGAGTCTTCCGAAAGGGGGAAGAGACGGAACAGAAATGTCGGAGAGGGTTTGGGAGGGGAAATGGGTGTGGGTGTGTGTATGTGAGGAGACAAACTAACACAGAGTGAGGTTCAAGGAAAAAGCTGGCCTGGATTGGCGTGATAGGTTGTTTCCCCCCCACCACACTTTTTATGGGGGAAAATAATTTGAAATCTGAGGTACTGCCGATAAGAACAAAGGAAAACCCCAAAGAGTGCCTCAGGGTCTGCACTGGCTCCTTTGCCACGAGCGATGCTTTGCAAACCTCAAACAACATGTCTGATAAGCTGCTTTTGGATTCCTTGATGGATATCTCAATTTAAGTAGGCCGGCTCGCTTTGTTTAATAACCCTCCCTTTGCACATGTTCTTCTTAAATCATTGTTACCTTTGGCGATATGCTGTGTCGTGGCTGAGAAAAAGGGGAGAGCTGCTATAGGTTGACTGAAAGCATTTTGAAACCATGTAAGTGTCATTTTTAAAAAAAGGGGGAGGGAAAAGAAACCCTGTTAATTTAATTTTAACCAATAGGAAAACCATCCTTCCTTGAGAGTACCCTCTTGAGTTTATGACAGCCGTGACATTGAAGAAAGGAGTTCAAAAGGGGCTTCTGACTGCAGGTTTCTTGATTCAGTCAGAAGTTAACATACCAAGACTGTGGCAAGTAATCTGAAGCACTTGGGGTGAGAGACAGAAAAGGCTCAGGCATTTCTCTCCTTTCTAAATAACCTCTGGTTTGATGTGCCGATGGTGCCTCGCTCCACGTTTGCTGCGCCGTGAGAGGGATTTGACCAAAAATTCACCTTAACAAGCTGCAAACAAGGCTGCTTAATCCATTTCCTCCTCCCGGCATGGCCAGCTCATGCAGACAGACCCAGGGAAACCCAATTCTCTGGGGTGACTTCACAGTGAGTGAATTTGCATTTCTCTAGCTGTGTTGTTGCACCCAAAGAAGGACGGGAAAGAAGAAGAGTGGTGTGTAGGTTGAAGCGAATTCAAGCCCAAGCTATCTTTTGCACACGAGAAGGCAACAGAGCAGACAAGACAGAAGGAACACACCAAAGAAGCCAACAAGGTGTCTCTTGGTTGGTTGCTTCTTGGAGTCACGTAGCCACTTGCACCAGTGGGGTTGGGCATGACTCTCCCTCCAGCACTGACAGGAGTTGCTGCTCAACAACAAGGGACAGCTGCCAGTTTTCTTTCCCTGGCTTCGGAGACCTCACACCCTCCACCTCGCTCTCCCCCCACCGCAAACAAGGAATCGGCATTTTGGCTCCGGTTTGCAAAGCTGCATCTGGTTCAAATTACTGGGAAGGAGAGGGTGTGTGTGTGAGAGAGACATGCACAGCATCATGTGGTGTGTGGGTGTGAAAGAGCACAGAAATTATCAGGTGTGACCAGCTGGAGGCAGGCCTCTCTGTCTGTTCCATGAACGGAAAGCAGAGGCAATGCGATGAAGGATGATGAGTAGTGCTGAAAACTAGATGAGATGCGCCAGTGGTGAAGACGGAAGGAGAATGGAAAGGGAATGGTCTTTAGGATGAAATATTTTATCGTCAGCAAAAGAGCCCACTCAGGGTTCTTGCCTTTGTTTATGTTTTGTTCTGCTGATGTGACTTACGACCTCTTTAGTGCTGCACACCCCATTAGGCACCTGATGTGATTTTCACACCATTAATAAAAGCGCCTTATGGATCTACCCTCCCTCCTCTCTCCTCGCACTCTGAGTCCCCCTTTTGGTGAAGGCAGAAAAAAAAAGTCATTTCACTCTAAAGGAGCCTGCATTTCAGCATCCGTAGTGGCACCTGGATAAACAACAAGCAGCAGGAGTGGCATCAGCAAGAAGGCCACCCCTACTGGCATTCCTGGGGTCCTAACAAGAGGAGGAAATTCCTGCTTGGATCTTCTTTGCAGCTAATGAAGCCACTTTGTGCTGTGGGGAAGGAGAGGCATGATTAGTACAGGTTGAAGAATACCTCTGAGGACTCACCCACACAATGTGCGGAGCTCAGATTCATGTGGGTTGGAACCATGGGCTTTCCCCCCCCCCCAAAGATCAACTGTAACCACTATCGCCAAGCTTCTATACCTGTCAGCCAGTTTGTCTTGTGAAACTAACTAGCGTTGTTAATTTCAACTGGGCCTGAAAGAGGCTTTCCCAGGGAAGTTCAAATTGTACACAGCCCCCTAGGAACTGGGCTTGTTCAAGACGGCGGGGGGGGGGGGGAGTGATGGGGCATAACAGACCTGGAACGACTTGTGGGGTGGTGGAGGAAGAAATGCCAGCTCTCAAGTGAGGCATGAAAGGGAAGAGAAGGAGAAGGGATTGCTTAGTGGATGCTCCCTTCTGAAAATGTATTCACATGATGGACACCCATAGCAATGGATTGAATATCAGTCAAGGTTTCCCAGTGAGGCTCCCAGACCAGATGGTCATCCCTGCTGAGCTGAGAAAGGCAAAGTGTAGTTGGCAGATTTGCTTATGGACAGAGCTTTTTGCAGTAATGATTAACTTAGGAAAAATTCTTGTCAGCTGATGAGAAGCAATCGTCATACCCATATATGAAAAGGGCAATAAATCAGACCCTTTTAACTATTGCCCATTCAGCTTATCGTTCATGGCTGGTGAGCCATTAGGCTTCGTACCTGCGCCTGAAATTGAAAGACTGGCTGTACAAACCCAATGCGCAGCACCTTGCTCCGCAGTAGATCACCGCCCGACTTGATTGCATCTTGCAGAAAAGTATTCACAGCTAAAAGATGGGAAGCTGTTAGTTGCTTTTGTTGAGTCAAAAGCCGTGCTTTAAAAATCCCAGAAAATGCAAAAGATGAACCTGAAGGTGGCTAGAAACTAGAGACGCGTACTGTCTTTTGGACAAATGTGTAAAAATGCACCAGAGGAAGGTGAAGCTGTGTGATTCTGGGGCAACTAGGGGGCAGAGCCAGGAGTCTGGGACACAGGCAGACCCACAAAGCCAAGCCAAGCCAAGCCAAGCCAAGCCAAGCCAAGCCAAGCCAAGCCAAGCCAAGCCAAGCCTGCTGCCTACAGACTGCCCCATACCTCTTGAAGCACTCTCTTGGCAGTTTCCAGTTCCATTATGTAGGCGACACCTTGTCTACCCCCTGCAAGCTGGGTCCTCAATTTACCAACCTTGGAAGGATGGAAGACTGAGTGAACCTCGAGCCGGCTCGCTGGGATTGAACCCGGGTCGTGAGCAGAGTTTTGACTGCAGGACTGCAGTTGAACCCCTGCACCACAAGGCTCCTTTCCCCTCCATCCCAAAGGTTTCATCCAGTATGGATGACCCTTGCTATAGAAAGTCACAAAATTGTTCTTCTGGGCAGGCTGCCTGTGCTCCTGTCTCAGGTCTGATCATTAGCCAGGTTCCCCATCTTTCCATCAGTCTCCCGAGGCAAAAGCCACAGCGAGGCGTTGTGCTCATGCATATTTAACAAGCGACTGGTGCTGCGTGGGAGAATCGGCCTGGACTAAAAAAAAACACCCCAACATCACACCACCAGATGATTCACAGGTTTGCCTGAGTCTCACCAACTTTCCTGCATTGAGAAAGGGACACGGTCACTCCAGGTCAGCTGGTGGCTTTCCAAGGGCCTTTCACACTTCGCCACCATATAGAGGAAGGGCAGGATCTGTTCTCGATCGTCCCAGGGTGTGACAATGGGCTCAAGCTATAGGAAACCAGATTTCAGCTGAATATCATGAAAAACGTCTTAACTGTTAGAGCAGTACGACAGTGGAACCGATGACTTCAGAAGGTGGTGAGCGCTGCAACGCTGGAGGCCTTCAAGAGAAAACTGGACAACCATTCATCATATCTTGAGTTGGATTCCTGCCTTGAGGAGGGGGTTCAGCTCGATGGGCCTTCGAGGCTCCTTCCAACTACTTGATTCTAGGATTCTCCCCTCTTGCTCTCCCGGAGACAGCAAAGCAAGGAGTGTTCCAGAGCAGACTAAGGGCCGTTCTAGGTGGGCCCACAAGGCACCATAACCGTCCAGAAGAGTAGCTGTTCATATTTATTTTGTTAAATGTCTACCCCACTCATCTGCTGGCAAGCTAGTTCTCCGGGCGGCATTGCATACAAAGTGGTCCCAGTTTCCTCCCGATTTACCTGGCAGGTTAAAAAGGAGGACAGAGAGAACCATCAGGGCTGCCTTGATCATTTTGAGAAGATGGGTATAGAGATGGAATTTAAAAAAAAAGAGCTGGAAAGTAAGATTTAGAATAGCCCTTCTCTCTTCCAAACTTAGGTTCCTGAAAGATTCCTAGATTTTGGTAGGAAATTCAAAGCTTTGAAAAACATTCATTTTTTAAAATTGCTGTTTCTAAAGATCTGCTTTTTTGGAACGTTTTTCATTAACCAAATCCAGCCCAAAGGAAACCCGGCCGATGGAAAAAGTCGGATGAAGCTGGCAGTGCCCTGGCTGCCCTTGAGACTCGGACGTCCGTGGCCCCTTAAATTAGATTTAATAAATACCTAATGAGGAGATGAGAGCCACTCCTGGACCCCGGGCGCTCTCTCTGGTGAGCGACAAGCCGTGGAATGTGCAACCTGGCGTGAATAATTTATAGCCTGCTAATGCGCTCAAATCCAAGGGAACACATTACTTCTTAATTACTGGCAGCGGGCAGCGGGAGGTGCCACGATCCGTGGCTGGAGAAAAACAGAGAGAAAGATCATCAGGAGGTGTCAGGTGCTCCACTTAGGAGGTGGTGTTGGTCAACCTCCTTCAGACTGGTGTGCGCTGGATCCTTCCCTTGTAGAAGAAAGCTACGACTGTGTTTCAGGGGTGGCAGGATGTGAGGATCCAGAACAGCCTTTAGGCAAGGCAGTGCTCAGAACAGCTTGGGGTAAGACCGTGTTTTGGGGGGCGCAAACGGCTTTCCATCTTTCAGCGGTAGGGCAGTCACTCCAACGGATGGAACAGAGCGGGGCGTAGCCGGGATCCATGGCGCTGTCGTCTCCTCCAGTCTTGCAGTTGAGTGCTGGTGTCGCCAGATGAAGGCGGTCTAGGAAGCATGTAGAAGATCATCCCAAAGGGAGGAAGGTTCTCCGTTATGGAGGCAGTGAGTTACCCCAATACTCTACAAGCAGGCACTTTTCTGAGAACACACAAAAATTTGCATCTGTTGGACTTCTGCCTGAAGATCCACAACACCATGGCTTAAAACTCCAAGACCACTGCGAGTTATACTCTTAGAATAATCTTAGAACTGGAGGGTTGGAAGGGACCCTATGAGATCATCCAGCCCAGCCCCTTGTCAAGGAGGCCCCGTGGGGGAATCGAACTCCCAACCTCTGGCTCCGCAGCCGGAGACCTCAAACTCCTGAGCTCTCCAGCCAGCTGAATTCCTGAACCCTAATTTGGATGTTTCACATCATCAACACCATCAGTCCTCATGCAAAATTAAAAATGGGTGGAGGGCAATCTGATCTCAGACCGGGGCGTCACCAGCCGCACCGTGAGAACGTCTTCCTGAGCCGCTCTGCATATTTATGCCTTTCAACTCAGGATGTTAATGTGTTTTTCCCCCCTGCTTTGAATATACAATTTCAGTCTTGACACTCTCTTAAAAATAGATGCAGCAGAAGTGATAAAAGAGATTTAGAACAGATTCAAAGGCTGCTCAGGTTTCTCTCCCCACCCTCCCCACCCCACGATATAATATCACAAATTATTGGGAGGCTTGGTGGAGAATAGCGATGAGAGCGGATGGAAAAAGGAGCGAGAGCTGGACTTGCCTGTAACGCAGACAAATTGGATGCATTCAAGGCTCGTTTTGCTGCCACACGTCTCATCGGGAAAATTCTTCTTTGATGAGATTCTCGCCTCAGCCGCCACCCCCACAGCATCGCAAAAACGCGGCTCCCACAGAACAGGCATTGTTTTGGTGAGTGAACGGATGAGGCTGGAATGGTCGGGTTCAAGATGCTAGCCCTTATGGCCCGCTGCTCTCCTGGCCGGACCAGAAGATCCAGCCCTGCTTCCGGCCTCCACAACAGCCTCATGCGCCCATTTGCACTTCACCCCAAAAGGGGACTAATAAAGGGACTGGTTGACACCCCATTGCCTGTGCTAATTTATAGAATCAACCCTCAACCCTGAGTGCTCACTGGAAGGACAGATCCTGAAGCGGAGGCTCCAATACTTTGGCCATCTCATGAGAAGAGAAGACTCCCTGGAAAAGACCCTGATGTTGGGAAAGTGTGAAGGCAAGAGGAGAAGGGGACGACAGAGGACGAGAGGGTTGGACAGGGTCACTGAAGCGACCAACATGAATTTGACCCAACTCCGGGAGGCCGTGGAAGACAGGAGGGCCTGGCGTGCTCTGGTTCATGGGGTCACGAAGAGTCGGACACGACTTAACGACTAAACATCAACAAAGAATAACTGAGTTGGAAGGGAGACCAGAAGGACATTGAGTCTGACCCCCTACTCAAGGCAGGGATCCAAATTCAAGCAGATCGGACGGACGGTGGTCCAGTTTTCTCTTGAAGGCCTCCAGTGCTGGAGCTTCCAAGATCATGGGTTCCGTTGTTGTACTGCTCAAACAGTCGAGACATTTTTTCCTGCTATCCAGTCAAAATCTGTCTTTGTGTATGTCGCTTGAGCCCATTATGATATATATGAGAGATATAAATTATATCTATGATATGTCCTGCACTCTGAGATGACTGAGAACACATCCTGCTCTGTCTCTATAGGAGAGCCTTCCATGTATTTGAAGAGCGCTATCCTATCTCCCCTCAGATGCGCAAAGGCAAAATGATGGATGATTTCAAGCAGGGAAACACAATTTCAGTGCCTCTCACTCAAGGGAAGAGGGCTGTGACTATCGGAGCCCGTGGCCATTGGAAAGGCCCTCTCCAGCCGACACAGGTATACAATCTCTGATTTAGCGCAGATTAAAAGAAGGGGACGCCGATCCCCTCTGAGGTCTGGGTGCGTCTGCGAGGGCAAGGCGGGCAGCATGGCTTTCCCGTACCCCCTCTCCAAAAATGGGTGCCAAAGGGACGCAGCGTTGGGTGGCTTACGGAAAAAGGAAGGAGAAGCCTTCCACGCCTCCTATCCTTGCTCGGCCAGGCAGATGGAAAGCGCCTCGTTACTTATTCATTTTAATCATCATGCCAGGATGCATTAGTGGGCTGGTGCTCTTCTGAAGCTCCTGGGCTTCAGGGCTCAGGACGCTTTTTGCTAGAGAAGATCCAGACAACTCCCGTCAAGGCCTGGAACGAAGCTTTTAGCATCCAGGCCGTGTGGAATTTCCCCACGACTGAGCCCTATCTGGGCCGTACAGAGGCACACCGGGATTTGGCAAGGTTCTTGAAGGCAGTGGAAACGTGGGAATGAAGCCGGATCCAGTCCAAGAGGCAAAGGAATGAAAACGTCCCCTCGGGAGGCCGATGCCCCTGCTGGCTTGTTCTGTTGATCTCTCTCACGGACAGGGCGGGAGGCCCTTGCCTTCTTCACAGCTCGTAACGCCACCCCCCTCGTACCCCAGGCTTCGGCAGCTTTGGGTGTAGAAACGGAGGCATGAAGAAAATGATTCATCAATGCCAAAGCAAAGCCGCCTTTTGAGTGCAGGACGCACTCCTGGTGTCAGAGTGATCTTTTCAAGGAAGGAAGTAGCTTTTCTTGTTATCACACCTAACACACATTCAGGAAGAGCTGTCGTAGAGAAAAGGACACCCAGGCAGCCCACACGTTTGGTCATAAGAGCAGAGGTGGGCAAAAGAATGCTTCCTTGCTCTTGACTCGAGATGGGCACAAACCTCTCGTTCAACGATTCGTTCTTCGTCCAAGCAGGTGTTTGGCGCTTCCCAGCCCCGCCTCCTCCTCCTCCTCCGCTGGCTCTGAGTGGGCGCCCAACGAAGGAGGCGGGGCTGGGAGGCGGCGAACACCTGCTTGGGCGAAGAACGAACCAGCACAGACCGCTGAACCAACGGTTCGTGCCCACCTCTAGCCAACAGCGAGGAAACATTATTTTCCCCCAGACAAACCAGCATCCTGGCTCAAGTGAGAAAGGAAGAGAAAGAAGAGACAGTGTTGCATAGTGGTTAGAGTGTTAACTTGGGGGACCTGGATTCATATTCCCATTTACTCTTAACCTGGGTCAGGGACACTTTTTAGCCTGCTCAGCCTCGGAAGAGGTTGGGAGTTCGATTCCCCACTGTGCCGATAGTGGCCGGCCTTGAGAAGACAATTAAATCTTGAACAGTTCCTGAAGGTGAGAAGCAGAAGCATGGAAGTCATGATCCTTGGAGGAAGCAAGGGAGATTTACATTCCAACGGCCTGGTTCGTTGCTTGCAGAGTTGCCCCCGCATGCAAGGTCAATATCCTGCATAGAAGTCCTGCGCTTCTAATGATCAGGACGGCTGGTCCAAAGTACAGGATTCCTTGCAATGCAGCCTGACGAAGAAATAACCACACCAGTAATCAGATTGGCTGCTCTCCCCATCCCCAGTTGTGACCCTGAAGGTGATGGCGGGGCTATTACAGATCTTGTTTCCACCGTCTTTCCTCCACTCGCGTCCTCATTTGTGAGCTGGCAATAAGGTTGATTCGATTTCCAGGGGCAGTGCAAGCAACTTCTGTCAACGTGGAGAGTGCATAATTTATAATTTGTCTGGGAGCAGTGCAGCAAAGGGTCCGTATATATATAACAACATCTCTCTCTCTTTGTGTCTCTGTCCCTTCCTTATAAACACCTTTGGTATAATCCGGCATAAATCATACGTAAGTAAATAATTCATAACGAAGCGGGTGGATTCTGTTTTTCTGAATAGGCGGGGAGAAGGTGAAGAGGGAGAGAGAGAGGAAGATGGAGCGGCATAATTTCAGCCCATAACAACGTGCCAGTGGAACATCATCTGTTAAGGCAAGGTGGCAACTTGGTGGGATGCTTTAAGCGAGAGAAAGATGGGGAAAAGGTTGTGGAATGCGTTCCCGACGACACTTTGGAACAGAAGTGATTTTGACGGCAGGTTTGTGGAATTAATGACTTGCCCAGAAATGGGAACGGAAGCGTTTGGTTGGGAGTTTCAGGATCGGGCCGAAACCTCGCCAGAACCCCAGAATAAAAAAAGGGGGATCAGCAAACGAGGCCACCCATGCCCTTCGTTTTTTGCAATTTGGAGACTTCGTTGAATGTAGAGACTTCAACGCACGCTGAGAGAAAAGGATTTTGTTTTAAAGCTTTTGGCTCGAAAAGGGCAATTCAGCTTCTAGGAGATACAGAAAGTGGACAGGATCATCGGAAGAGGGCAAGAAACTGGACATTTGTCGGACACTTGAACATCCAATAGCACTTTCCGAAGACTTGAACCCTCCAGAGGAGGGGCAGGATCTGTTCTCCGTCATCCCAGAGGGCAGGACACGTCATCATGGGCTCAAGGGATGGGAAGCCTTCTCCGCCCTGAGCCCCGCCACTGAGCAGATAGCCGGAGGAAGACTCCTGTGTAGCCTCAAAGCTTGTGAACGGCCTTTTAAGTGCTGTGGGGCTTCTCCTTTCTTGAGATCCGGTTAACCCACATCGGAGTATGATGGTGTTTGCTTTCCGAATCCCCTCCCCAGGATTCTTAAATGAAAAGTAAACCAGCATTTCAAAGCCCTTTCTTTCCCCTTCTCTCCTTTTTTTTCGGAGTGGTAGGAGTTATTATGAAACATGGGTTTTCCTTATATCATTTATAATTTAAACAACAGGAGGCTGGTTTCCATGGTATCCGGGAGAAGGGTGCTCTTTACTGTTGACAAAGCAATGTTTGATCTCAGCAGAATTGAGAACTCTCTTGTACTCTTCTCGGGCTTGGCAAGCCTCCTCCTGCCTCTCGTCCCTGCTTTCTTGACGATCGGTGCCTGTCATCGACAATTACCGTAGTGTAGATCAATCTGGGCCAAGATCCAAGCGTGCCTTCTGGCTATCCAGAGATGTTGGCCAAATGTTTGAGTCCAAGTCCCAAGTTCGAGTATGAGTCTTGGGCGCCAAGTGCCAAGTCATAAGCCCCAAGTCCGAGTCCCCGTTAGAAACAAGCTTTTTTCTCTCCAGAAAAAAGGGAACGGGTGGGTGGGTTCTCTGTGGGGGGGGGGTGTGTGGAGGTCTGAGGCTTGTGAACCACCCACTTTTGGTCCCATCTGCCCTTTGCCGCTGTTTGCCTGCCTCTCCTCCATCTTTGGTGAGCACCGCAAAGCTTCTTCCGAGTTTAGGGTGGCCTTCATTAAAAGAACCAGGGCCTCAGAAACACAACTCTGTAAAATGGATCCTCCTGAGTCAAGTTGCCAGTTGCGACTTAAGTCCGACTTGACAGCAAAACCTGTCCCAGGCTTCTGGAATTGTGTTTTAGGGTACATGGGAGACCACAGAGGAGAGAAGAATTTGTCGACTCTGTCTGAAGGACTAGGCTCCAGGAGAACGACACCATGAAGCTGGGCCTTGCGTCTTCCTTAGGGGAAGGTGGCCCTCCATTTAAAGAGCTGCCCTCCATCTTTGGTGATGCGTTCGCTATTGTTGTGACCGTTGTTATGTACTGTACCTTGGTATGTGGGTAGCTCCGCTCCCAAGTTTTAATTTTAGAGAACTTGGAATCTTCTGCTCTTTGAAGGGTGGAACAAGCTGGTTTGCTAGTGTTCCCGTGGAGAGGACCCGAGTCCCTCGACTCAAAGGACAAGCATGACGATTTTCACTGAACTTTAGAAAGACTTTCCTGACAGGAAAGAGCTCTTCGGCAACAGAATGGTCTGCCTCGGGGGGTGGGAAAGTCTCCTTGACTGGAGATTTTCAAGGAGACGTTGGTGGCCACCTGTTGGGTTGCCTTAACGATGGATTTCCTGCCTCATCGGTAGGTTGGACTAGATGACCCTTGGACAACCCTCGGTCCGATCTGCTTTGACTTGGAGTCCTGCACTGAGCAGGGAGTTGGACTTCATGGCCTTAGAGGCGCTTTCCAACTCCATTATTCTAGGGTTCTAGTGTTCCTGGATTCTAGGCTTCTAGAATTCTGGGATTCTAGGCTTCTAATGTTCTAGGGTTCCAGGATTCTGGGATTCCAAGGTTCTAGGTTTCTAGGATTCTAGGCTTATAGGATTCTGGGATTCTAGGCTTCTAGGATTCTAATGTTCTAGGATTCTGGGATTCTAGGCTTCTAGGGTTCTAAGGCTCTAGGTTTCTAGGCTTCTAGACTTTTAGGATTCCAGGTTTCTAAGGTCCTAGGGTTCTAGGATTCCAGGATTCTAGGATTTTAGGGTTCTATGATCCCTTCTAATGCCACAGTTTTATGATTCTATGAAAAATGTGGTGGTGGTTAAAACTTGCTTTCATATCCGTGTGGCTGAGGGCCACTTGGCGTCCCCCATCATTGAGCGCATGGAGCTGCCTTTGAGTGTGGCACACACCACACACAGCATGAAAGCTGGCATTCCACTTCCTTGGATGAACCGCCAAGCCAGGGCCGCTCGTGGGCACTGCCCCATCTCCTTCGCTCTGCCTTGAGTTGTTTCCAAAAAGGGTTTCCCCCCCTCTTTTTCTCCTTTGAAGGAAAGCTCAGGAACTGTCAGGGGGGTTGCTCTGGGAACTTCAAAACAGGAAGAGGCTCAGGTGGAAGGGAGGGCTTGGCAGAGCCCAGTGTATAATTCATATCTCCAAATGCCCCTCTTAGCAGGCACAACATGACCTTCATCTTTAATTAATTCCTGGTGAAATATTTACACCTATTAACCAGAGAAGCTTTTTAGCTTTCCCCAAGCGGGAGGCTCCAGGAAGGGTGGGGGGTGAGGGAGCACCGATCCTGGAGGTGCTGGAGGGAGAATATCTCAAACAGGCTGATTTTGTGCTTACACAGACACTGAAAAGGAAAAAAGAAAGCAACATCAGATGAATCTCTCCGCTCCTTAATCTCCAGCCATCCAGGAGCTAATAATGTATTTTCCCAAGCGCCAGGCTTCAGAGTGCTGACTCCCTTTTTCATTGCCCAAGTAGGACAAAACATACACACACGCCAAACAAATACTGGGAGACGATCCTTGTTACAGTGGATAATTTGGAAATACAGTAGGTCCCCCTATCCACGTGATCAGTATCTGCTGTTTCACTTATCTGCAGCCTGAAAATACTAAATAATCCCCTCCCGGAAATACGTATTTATACATATTTCCAGGGTGTATTTACCAGCACAGGCCGCTAGAGGGAGCCAGAGACCATGCAATGTATAGCGTTCGCTATTTCCGCATTTTTCAGTATCCGCGTGGGGAGGGGCTTGTAATTGATCCACCGCGGATACAGCGGTCCTACTGTAGATCATCTATGTCCAGCCTTCACAATTCATGAATAAGGTGACCTCTCCTCTGTTGTCACACTTTCCCGTAACTTTCTTCCTTCTTCTTCCGAGTTCCTGAATCCACAGGATCAATATCCACTGATTCACTTATCCACAGTCTGAAAATATTAAAAGTATTCAAAGAAAAATCCTGGAAATCTGTTTCCAGAGGTGAAGTTCCCAGAACTGTCCACTAGAGAGAGCCAGCAACCATTCCATGCATAGCGTTGGCTATAGAAATACATATTTCCACTATGTCGTTACCAGAACTGGGCACTAGAGGGAGACAGAGACCATGCTTTGTATAATGTTCACTATTAAACTAGAGGTCTCTATAATCTGCATTTTTCAGTATCCACAGACGGGCTTGGAACCAACCCCCCCCATGGATATAGTCATAGATTTAAAATTTTCATAGACGATTGTGAGTTTCATTCCTGCATAATACAGCGCTTTGGCGAACTGAAGGAGGAGGTACATAATTTGCTTTGTGATTAATGTACTTCATAAATGGGCATCCCATTTTGCAGCTGTCATCTGTTGCCAGTTCTGATCCGTGGCCGTTTATTTGGCCAGCTCATTTGCCCATTAGCTCCAGTGCTTTTTAGTTTTTATTATTCTTAGCAGAGAGAGGAGCAGGAAGCAAAAAGCTCTCTCTCTCTCTGTCTCTCCCCCCCCCCCCCCCGATTTCCCCCTTTACTGCTGCTTCTGCTGCTTGGATATCATGAGCATGTGTGGGATGTTCGGAACAGAAACAGAGCATCAGCTGAGAGAAGGCGAGAAAGAAGGAGGCGAGGATTAAATTATCACTGATCTGGCAATAGACAATCATTTTAATGGTTCGTTTACTCAACACTGTCTGCCTGAATGTACCAGCCTCCTCTGACAACGGACAAGGGTGGTGGTGGTGGTGAAACAGGATGGTAAGTGGCTGCCATGACTGCAGCCTGGTGGAAGCAGAGAGAGGAACCTGGGGCCACCGTCCTGGACCTCCTAGGAAACACCTCCTAGGATCTCCTGTGAAATAATGATCAACCAACAGGATCACTGTGGAAATGATCCTGTTGGTTGAGCATTCCGGGGAAAGTTGCTTAAAAGGGAGGCGTTTCCTAAGAACGTGGTTATTCCTTTTTCATTAGCGGCATGTAATGTAGAAAAAACACAATAACACAGAAGCATGGAGAGATCAGCTCAGTCTCTTCTGCAGCAGGCTCAGCCCTCCCCTGCCCCTGGTTTCTTTGGCACACAAACTGGCCCTTTGCAGGATAAAATCACTCCAGAAGCCTTGGAGGTAGTAAAAGGCATATTTGCTTTCAAAATTAAAGGCCAAGTGGCTTTCTTTTTTCCAAAGTGGCACCAAAAGAGGACGTTGGCGGCCGAGCTAAGGAGACCATGGGCAGAAATGGCTGAGAAATGTTCACCCAAAGCTCCGACGTCAGAGAAATGTGCTCCTGAAGCACGACTGGTGTTGTCTTTACGTATGCGGCCACACAGACACACTTCAGGCCAAAGGGCCTGCTGGTGCTCTCGGTAAATGAATGGCCTAATTTTAGGGATGCCGTTTGGCTCCCAGGGGTCAAACAGAACGGGCTGGCCACAAATGAAAGCCACGGCAAGGCACGTGGCTCTCTCCAGGAGGGGTAGGAAGCCAGCCGCTCATTAGGAAAAAAGTTCATGATTTGCTAATCTGCTCCACGGCCATTCCGAGGGAATTGCATTGTGCGCTTGTCGCCTCCGTTACAAAAGAGAGAACGAGAAGGAGGAAGAAGATAATGGGGATGATGATAATGATCTTAGAACGGCAGGGCCAGAAGGGACCCCAGGGATCATTGAGTCCAGCCCTTGTCAAGGAGGCCCAGCGGAGGGATTCGAACTCCCCACCTCTGCCTAAGTCATTGAGCTCTCCAGCAGTTCTTAAAATGTCGAAGCATGCAGAGACAAATGCTAAGCCCTTCGTTTGCTTGGTGGGGTTTTCTCTGCCTCCTTTGTTTCCTCTAAGTTGGAACTCAGGGTTCTTCAAGGCCAGACTGGGATCCGGGGCCCTTTGTACCTCGCACTGTCCCCAGCCCCACATCAAGATCGGTGGCTTGAGACAGCCCCGGGGTTTCCTTTATGAAGAAAAAAATGGCATTCCAGTAGGAACCCCATGTCTGCGGCATCAGTATCTGCTGGTTCATTTATCCATGGTCGGAAGATATTAAAAATATTAAAAGAAAAATTCCCAGAAATATATATATTTCTAAGGATGAAGTTCCCAGAACTGGCCATGAGAGGGAGCCAAAGACCATGCTATGTATAACATTCACTAGAGAAATAGATTTCCACGATGTCGTTACCAGAACTGGGCACTAGAGGGAGGCAGAGACCATGCTATAACTAGAGTTCGCAGTTATAATAGCATTCATTGTAATCCATGTTTTTCCGCATCTGCGGGGGAGCTTGGAACCGATTTTTCATGCTACATCGTGCTCTCTAGTGCTACTGTGAGGTTATAATCCCACTAATTTATCAATTTTTCTTTGTCCAAAGGAAACAAATGCAACGTAATATAGACTTTTCTGTTCTGTTCTCTTTCTAAGACGCTGTTTTTCCCTTTCTGTACTGTTCTAGGGGGAAAATGCCAATTACAAAGATGAAGGTCAATGGAAAAAGCATGTGCTCATCATGATGACCATCAGCTTGGAAATGAAGGGCTATGCCTCACAATCCCCCCCTCCCCCCAGTATTAGGAGAGTGATCCAATTAATATTTATGACGCTTGAGCCCTGCCTAGAGGAGATAAGGTGGAGTTGGAAATTT
The DNA here is from genome assembly GCA_037013535.1 of Intellagama lesueurii. Classification (NCBI taxonomy): domain Eukaryota; kingdom Metazoa; phylum Chordata; class Lepidosauria; order Squamata; family Agamidae; genus Intellagama; species Intellagama lesueurii. Next base: position 696,813 of record JBAJHW010000017.1, on the reverse strand, counting down.
ACAGCATGAGCTAGCGTGAGAGTTTTATTTTAAGGCAGAAGATGGTGAACCTCTTCCTGGACAGTTTCCCATGGGCCAGCGGTGCACTGATGTGTATCCACTAATTAAAAAATCTCCTGTGGATTCGCTCCTATTTAGATGATCCTTGAGCAGGAAAGTTCAGCAGGTGTGTTATCACTGCTGGCCCAAAACTTGAATTGTATGGGAAAAACAAAATAAAAATACACACAACATCAAGGGTACTTTTACCTGTTCCTATGCCAATGTGATCTATGCCATCTTTTGCCAACAATGCCCCTCTGGACTCTACAAACAGGACAATCTCTAAGCAAAAGAATTAATGGGTACAAATCAGACACCAGACAGGGCCATACACAAAAACCTGTTTCATGTCATTTTAATTGATCTGGGCTCTCTGCACAAGATCAGATAGTTGCTATTCTGGGGAACTAAAATTACAGGACAACAATACAGAGAGAGAGACAGCTGAGATAAAATATATATGTATGTTTAGAACCCATCTCAATGGACTCAATATCAGCCAAGGATTCTAAGGCCATTATCTGTTGTCACATCTCTTGTAATTCCCAGCTGCATTTCCTTACTAACTACCTAGTGCTACTTCACAAGCTCCATTGGAGATCGTTACCATGTTGTTCCTCTTTGTTATCAATAGCCTCGGATTAATTAAATCACCCATCATTGTCATTGTTCACTGAACAATGTTCCCAGAAGGGGAACTGAATATCAACAGTGGTCTTATGAATTCTGACTTATGGTGACCCTTTCCAAGGTTTTCCAGGTAGAGAGGACTCAGAAGTGGTTTCCCCTTATCTTTTTTTGGGGTCACCCTGGGACGGTGCAGCTTGCCCAAGGCCACCCAGGCTGGCTCTTCTCTCAGGAGGAACACAGTTGGGGGGAATCAAACTCTCAACCTCTGGCTCCACAGCCAGAGACCAAACTGACTGAGCTATCCAGCCAGCTAAATAATAAACAAACGGTAGTAAATAAACATCCATTCCAATTAACTCACAAAGGCACAGATGCATTCAAACCTGGGGCTTGATTTGGAACTTAACTAAAAAGAGGAAAATAAAGGATGATATTTTTCACTTTCATTTTGCTGGGGCTTTTAATGTGGCAATGTAACAAAATTTAAACTCCAAATTAAAATTAATTGTCAAAAACATTCCCCTTTCAAGGCAAACATCATTAGATGTTAACGCTTATTAGCAATTAACGGAACAGGTTAACCCTTTCTCCACTAGCGTCTCCATTGCTGCCTTTTAGAAACTGACAGAACCTGCCAGCATGGTTCAAAAGTGTATATCAAAGATGGAGTGGAAGCTTTCCTGAGGCTACTTAGCAACCATGGAGGATGGCAGGGAGAGTAGATGGTTACCTCTTGGTTGCCCAGAATTGTTCTGGCCCCCGTTTTTATGAAGCACACTCGAATGCTCCGGAGTTTTCCATCAAAGCTGCCAAGGTCTGCAGAACTGGCCAGTGCCAACAGGCCTGCGTGCCGAGATAACATCCATCTGGTGGCCGGTATTAAAGTAGTCACTTTTTTTCCTGTTTGGGGAGTGAAAACAAGGGAATGGAGGTTTCTCCTGCCAAGCTGCGAGAACATGAACATGGAAAACAAACAAGGGATGAAACTAGACAGTAACTTTGGGATGGAGTTGCCAACCCTTTCTCGCTGTTTCAAGTGTGCATGGATTTGGCGCTTTCAAGCAATGGATTGCAAGCAAGAGCGCAGTCACACGTGCCAAACGAACCCCAGTTATATCGATGCTGCCGTTATTTAAATTGTTTTGTAAATTTCTGTTCACATGGTGCACAGGTAACATTGATCCATTTGGCCAGCCAATTGGGTTTTTTCCCCACCTTGCTGGCATGGACTTTTAAAAATAATCTGTTCCCAGGCTGCTTCCATCGTTATTGTTTCAGTATGTGTGGACATACGATGCGAGAGAGCCTAGATCAGTTTTGTTCCCTTTGGGGCTCTCTGGGTTCGAGGCCGAGGCAAAGAGCTGTTTTGAAGTGGCTTCCCCTACGATCTAAGTAATGAGCTCGTGAAGTCGCTTCCTTGTGTTTTTGTCATTTTTTAATTGTGAGCTTGCGATAGGATAAAAACCAAGCCCAATCAAACCAATGTTTTGTTGGCTGCATTTCTCTCGCCAGCTGGTAAGAGTTTAACGGATGCAGAGAAACATAGCCGAAATCAACACGGCAACTTAGACTTTCTTTTTTTTTAACTGGCCCTCTGCATGACGGGCAGCAAACAATAGGCTGGAAAACAGACATCATGGCGCCTACAGGAACTCTGAAAGCATTTCTGGTGCTTCGTGCCAGCCCTCTGTATGTCTGTAATAGACTCCCTCTGTGCCTCACACCCAGACCACCTCCCTTGCACTCAACAGCATTGTAAACAGGAGTGAGATTTGCCCTTGAAAGTCAATAAACATGACCCTCCAGACAGAGGTATTCCTGGTGTCCATTATATAAGATTGCAGCTCGATCCTGAAGCAGGAAAGGTACAAGAAGGATTATCCAGCCCCTTGCTTGGGATCAGGGGGACCGGGGTGGTCTCTGGGAAGACTGGCTCTTGAGATACACCCCACGGCTGCTCCCTTGATAAATGTTCCCTGTTTTCAGGTATGCCTATGTGACAGTACAGTTGTTATTATTATTCAAAAATACCAGGCACAGACCATCAGGATTATAAAAACATGGACTGGTATTGCATAACAGATACAGGTTTTAACCAACATCCTAAGTATCTGTTAAATATCGGCGCAGTAGGCGTGCTGTTCCTAATATTGCCGTTTTTTGTAGCTCTGATGGTGTGATTTCTGAGATCTGCCACTGCTTATAATACTGTGTTAAGTTTCTTGATATTGTTCCCAAAGCCCCGATGACGACGGGGACCCCTGAGGTACGTTTCATCCACAAGCATTATTATGAGAGTTATTATTATTTAGTAATAATAGTGGGGCAGATTTTCTTTAACGATCCCATGAATACCAGTGGCAGGGATGGAGGCTTTTAAATATATATATATATATATATATATATATATTTAAAATAATAGTGAGTTCAAATATTATTTTAAAACCATGTCGGAAAAATGATAAGCTTTGTCTTTTGCAATTTTAACTTTTAAAAAAAAACTATCTCGGTACTAACAATTCAAAGCACTTCTGCAATTGAGCTCATATTGTTTGTATCCAATTAATTCATTTTTGCCATCCCATTTAAGGGTGCCCGACAAAATATGTTCAAAATTATATCTCCCATAGCAACATTCTGATTACAGCATTACTTCCAAGATGTTATATAACATCACAGTTATAAATTTAAACACAGTGTTCCTTCTTTTTGGCTCCTTACCTGACTTCTCAAAAACCTAGCCAGCTGTATAAAATCAGCTTGAGCCTCTACAAGATATTTTTTGGTCTTCTTTCTCTCTTTCCCCCCACTCTTGCCTGTTCAATCTGTCTTCGTTTATTTGCTAGGGCCCCCACAGCCCCCATCTACCCATGGAGAACAAAGTCGCTGGGTAACACAGAAAGTAAATTATATAAACTGGGCATTTTGCCATTGCTTTTAGCATTAAAAATGTTTTACCATTTAGATAATAGATGTGATTACTGCAGGACATGCTGACCGGATAGGAAGGCAGAAGAAACAGGAATTAAACCCAGGGTTTCCTAACTAGAGATGGGCCTGAACCAGGAGCCTTGAGTTCCAGTCCAGAACAACCTGCGAGACCACACTGGCTCCTAAAGTCCTCTCTAAAGTTGGAATTTGGGGCAAAACAGGGGATTTTAACTGTTGTGCCGAACTGTTTTGTGACAAATGAGCCTGCCAGTGCCTTTCCGTGGGTTTAGCCCATGGGTTTTGTCTCTGAGCTGCAGTATGTATTTTTCCACATGGATGTATAACTCAGAGTGATCTGTCCTCCCAATTTCCTGGATAAATATGCAATTTGAGGGGAAAACTCTGCCTGCATATGGAGTAGAAAGCCACGGAGACGCATGGAGGAAGGCAGGGGGATTGGAATGGAAGGAAATACGGTACGCCTACCGAGCAGGCAAAAGCGGCCAACAACCAAATCAAATCATGAGTACGACGGAGGCCGTGATTTATGCTACCAAAGGCAGGGCGATCATATTTAATTGCAACAATCTTCTGGGAAAACTCATGTTGGGTTCGGTCTTCCCCGGCATTCGGGGCGCTGAGCTGTGCCTCCTCACCGAAAACTGGGACAGTTGGAGGTGGCCAAAGAAGAGGGTAGATAGAAGCTGTCACGGACGGCCCATGGTCTGGCTCAGGACCAAATCACCCTGAGCCCAAGTTCTCGGTCGCGCTCCCTTCTCCACCTCCACCGGTTGTCCCAGCGGGTCCTCCTGGTCATGCCCCACGCCGGTCGCCCGTTCTCCTTTGACGACACCCTCCTGGGGCCCACAAGGGGCAACACAACCCTGGACCTTCCTCCCCGGGTTCCCTAGGAGGTGCAGGACGAAGGCAGGCAGCCCACGGGGTGTGTATCTACCCTAAGCGTTTGCCCATCATTGGCAGAGCTGGTTCAGTGCAAGGATTCCCCTCTCCCCCCTGCTTTGGACTTCTTAAAAGATGTATTTGTGGATTTACCTTTCTGCTTTGTCTTTCCTGCAACCAGCTCTGGGGTGCAAACCTGGTCTCCTTCTGGAGATCGTCCCTGCAACTCAAGATCGAAATGCCTCCAGCTTTCTTCGCTGCCAGGCTCGGGAGATAGATGGAGGTCCCCTCGGTGTATGAATGAGCCGACTCCTATTAATTAATTCAAGAGAAGCCATCAAGCTGATTGAGTTGTCTAAAAAGTTCCCATCAAGCGATTAGCCCCAATCACCACCAATTTGCAACCTCTAATCATCCTAATTTGTGCACTTGTTGATATGTACGAATGGCAAGAGAGGAAGCGACAGGTTGCCAAGGCTGTGCCGAACTCTTTCTGCTGTGCCCGCCTGCTTCTCTTCTCTTTTCCTTGCAACACCTTGAGTTCTCTTGCAGACCAGAGCAGGCAGAGTTGGACCCCAGCATCGTGCCAGAGAGGAGGGCAGGGGTCTCCTGAAGGAATGAGGTCTGCTCCTCAGGAAAGAACCAGAACATAGGGATTTTGTCTGCCTGGTCTCAGGGCAGCAGCTGATGTTTTGCACAACTGGTCTGCTTTCTCAAGGATCCAGGTAGGGAGAGAAATCTCAAGGTGTGTGTGTGTGTGTGTGTGTGTGTATGTGTGTGAAATAGCTTTAACCCCCACCCCTCCAGGCACCCCTCCCCTCCCCACTCCTGACATGGCGCTCAGGCCCAGAGAAAAAGGATTGGCACCTTCTTATGCTTAGCAAGCACACCAAAAGCCGGGTGTGAGGAGAGCAGGGGTGTTGGCAAGTCTTTGGGTCTGAGATCCCCAGTCCAAGTCTTTGGTACCAAGTCCCGAATCCTGAGCCCTAAGTCTGAGTCCCTATTAAAGTTAAGCTTTTATCCCCAGGAAAAAAAGGGAAGGGGTGGGTGGGTTCTGAGCCACACATTGAGTCTAAGTCATTGAAAAAAGAAAAAACCAAGTGGCGTTGCCGGTGTGACTTAATTCTGACTTGACAGTGAGTCCCGTGACTCAAGTTCCCGATCCCTGGAGGAGAGGGGTCTGGTGAGAAAGTCCACGAGGGCAGACCCGTGGTGCCCCTTGGCGCGTGGCATGGAGTGGAACACCTCGTGCCCGGCTCAAGAACTGGCCAGCCCGAAAGCACTCCCGCCTCCTTCCAACCGTTGCTTGCCCTCCCTCCGTGACATCATGCGGGCCTGCCCTCTGTGCCCCCCTCGGGGAGGGAGTGACCCTTGTTCGGTGACGGGTTGGGAGTGAAATATTGGCTTCCCTGGCCTGTTGGTGGCGTCTCTGCAGGAGGAACGCTGGATCGCCTGCCAGAGGCAAGGCTCACCCCCCTGCCTCGCTCGGCCCCCAGAACGTGGAGAACCAGACAGGAAGGAGCAGAGACTGGATTGATGGCTGGAGATATTAAGCTTAGTAGGGATCAAGAAGGAGAGGAGAGGAACACCGAGGGCCCTCCAGACATGGCTGAACTTTAGTCCCCATTAGCACTAATCAGCTGGCCTAATGGTGTGCCTGATGGAGTCATAGCCTTGGGCCAGGAGACTTTGCCTCGAGCTTCTCCTTCTACCGCTCTAAACGACTTGCAGAATCCTCCTCCCGGGAGATCAAGCGTCTTCATTTTAATCACCCGCCTTCTCTTTTCCCCTCTCCATCTTGCAAAAGGGAAGGAAATCAGGGTGGGCCATCTAGCTAAACATCGTTGGGAGAACGGGTGCCTGAAAAGGACCATTGCTACTTTCAAAAGCGGACTGTGCGTGCAGATAAACAAAAAAATAAAGTCTTCCTTTGCTTTGCACTAAAAAAAAAAAATAAAATAAAAGAGAGAGAGAGGAAGAGATCCCTCTCTGGATATTTTCTCGTGCAGCAGAGTCCAGAAAGCAATGGATAGATCTTCCCCATCAAGGATGGCCAGGCTGAAGATCCTGGCTCTGAGCAAATACCCAATCCACTGGATGCCCTGGATTCCAATTGAGATCCAAGTATCCCATAAAAACGGTTCTCATTTCCTGCTTTTTCTTAACTGGGAACTCAATGGTCGCCTGAGAGTCCACACTTACGGTCGTATGGAAGCAAAGTTCACCTGTGGTCTCTGCCCTTTGAGACACGGAACGATGACCTGAGCCCACATACCCATGGCAGCAAGTCAAGATGGTCTGTGGGGCCCCCTCTTGGGCTCACTCCCGTTCACAAAGTGACACCACGCAAGGGACAATCCCAGAAGCGGACTCCCTTTTCCATCCGTTAACCGCTTCTCACCGAAACACAAAGCCATCGTCAGGGCTGTTTCTCAACAAGGGTGAATGGTCCAGTTTCATAGTTATAGTTGTTCTGTTTGGGTCGACCTCGCGTTTGAATTGCCTTATGGAATGCAGAGTTGGGCCATCACGCAATACCTGTTGCTACACGCTTGCAATAAGAATGTTAAGCTAAAATGTACCGAGTAAGCCCTAATTGGAAAGATCTCTCAAAGAAAACCTTTGTCCCCACCCTTCCACCTTTGGGCACTTGGCTCCCGAGATCTTCTCCGGAACCGAATTTGGCCCTGCGGCTGAGCATCCCGGTGCAAGGGGAAGGAGGCAGGGCCCTCTTTAAGTCCTTAGCCCTGACCATTCTGTCGGAGAAGGGTCTTTTCCGCCATCAGCCTCTTGCTGTTTCCTGCTCCCGTTTCCATCCATTTCCTCTCAAGTCTTCGTTTGAAATGACTAGCTGCAGAGAGTCGAAGAGGAAGGAATCATACATCTTTTATGAAAAAGTCACACCAGGGCTGGAAGAGAGAGAGGGAGAGGGAAAAAAAAAAAAAAGACAAACAGCAAGACATCAAAGAGCTTAATTCCCAGTTAAATATAGCAACCTGAATGTGATGATCTTGTTTGTTCAGAAAAGTGGAGTGACTTTGGTGATTTGTGTGCACAGCAGAATTTAATCCAGATGGGTGCTGGATGCATGCGCTGACCCTGCCTCGGTGAGCTTAAGGAAGGAGTCCATCATGAGATGCACTCGGGGTTGCACATTGTCCTGCCAAGCCAGGTGTCACCCATCCTAAATTTATGCATCTGTTGTTGTTTTTTCCTGCCTAAATCAAACTCTTGCTGGAAACCCTTTACTTTGTTGCTGTCCAGTTCTGCAATTCGTTGCATTCATGTCCGATTCATCTCTTCTGCGGCCTCTCCCATTTGGGTGTCATCCAAAATGTTGGACAGCACGTGGCCTAGGACGGAACTCCGTGGCACCCCATCAGTTGCTTCTTTCAAGGCTGATCATCCAGCAATTTGGGATGCAATTGGGTTAGGGTGACCGCATCTATTTAGGAGCTGTGGATTACTTTTTCTCAAGAAATAGCCCCTAAATTTATCTCAGTTTATCTTCGAACGGCACTGTCCTTGAAATCCGGTGCTGAGCTGGGGTTTGCACTTAGAACATCTTTGAGAGGATTTTATCCAATGGACTTGGTTTTGTTTTGAGGTCTCTTGGATGCTTGGCTTCCAGTTGATCTCTGAATGACCTTGTGGATTTGGTCTTCTTGGGTTTGACTGTTAGACCCTGAAGAGCCCAGACCGATGCCGTCTCTGTGTTGTCTCCAACTCCTTTGATGGCGTTCATCACTCTCACGCTAACACACATGATCCCAGCAGATTGCTTCTCCAAAGGCCCAGCCATTGAAATACCAAGGATGGGGAGTACCAGATGCAGCTTCAACGAAGCACCCATGAATTAGTCAGCAGCCCTGTTGTTTTGGCTCTAATTTGTCCTCCTTGTTTTTCTACCTTTGAGGTATGTACACAGGAAGTGCCTTCCTTTCTGCCTTTCCATTATGCAGCCCGGGTTGCCTTTGCTTTCTTCAGTCTTCGTTTCTCTTCCTATCACAACTCAAAAGACTATGTCTGGATGCGGTTGGCATAGCAACCCTCTCTTGCAGTGCCAGATGCAAGGGAAAGATTTTTCTTGCTTTCTTTTTCTTTTGGTCCAAATCCACTCACCTGAAACCTTCTCTGCGAGGTTGCTAGCTTCTAGGGTGAAACGATACAAGTCCCGGTCTTCTCTCGGCAGTCAATGACTCTTGAACCCCAAGAGGTTTATTTCACAGGCTGGTTAGAGAGGCTTGGAAATGACATCCAGGTCCCAACCGCCTCCCACAAGGCTCGGTAAGGAACAGATTTTTCTGGACTTGGCAGGGGAAAGACTACAGAGCAGTGGTGCCCAACCTTGGGTCCCTAGATGTTCTTGGACTACAACTCCCAGGAGCGTTCACCACGAGCTGTGCTGGCCAGGATTTCTGGGTGTTGTAGACCAAAAACGTCTGGGTTACCCAAGGTTGGGAAGCACAACTGTAGACCATGGTTTGGTTTGTTCAGCTGATCTTCCAGACCATGATTTGGAGGGTCATCTGGACCAACCCAAGGATGGAATCTCATGGTGTCAAGCAGTGCTTCCTAACCTTGGGTCCCCAGAGGTTCTTGGACTACTACTCCACGAGCTGTGCTGGGCAGGATTTCTGGGAGCTGTAGCCCAAGAACCTCTGGGGACCCAAAGTTGGGAAGCACTGATATAGAAAAAAGAGATTCCAATTTTATCCTGGTAGTGATTCTGCCCCAAGCTTTCTTTTGAGCTCCACTAAGGAGCTCTCCAAGGTGCTAGGAAGAGGGATACAGGCTCTTGCATAGGTTCTGCAAAGTTCAGGGGAAAAACATTTGGAACAAAGTCAAACTTTTTGCCATCAAACTCAAACTCTTTGGCTCTTCAGAAAGGATGTGTTGGCCATGCTCTGCAGTGAGGTGGACTCAGACCCCCAATGAGAGGTGTAACAACAGGTCTTCTTCCAGTCGAGTCCAAGTCATTGAAAGAAAAAGAAAAAAAAAAACAAGTTGGGTCCAAGTTGAGTTGCTGGTGTGACTTAAGTCTGACTTGACAGCGGGTCCCGCAACTCGAGTCTCCATCCTTGGGAGTTCGCCTTATCTATTGTTTGGCCAGAGCGAATGGAGGAAAATATTGAATTTGCTAAAATGTGCTTGTCAGGTATTTGGGGTGGAAAGAACGCCAGGTTTAAAAAAATTGATTGCAGGAGAAAATGAAACTGACAGATTCTTCTGCCCACCCCTGGAAGCAAGCAGGGAGACTCTTAAAAGCTTCTTTCTGGCTTTGGTTGAGGAAAATTGACCTGGAGAGAAGACAGATTCTTCGAACACTCTTAAATGTACAGTAACGCTATAGCAAAGTTTTGAGGAGAATGTGTTTTTTTTCTTCCCAAAGAGAGGAGTTGAGTGGGATTTAGGCTCATGAATGACACAAGCTCAGGGGGGCATCATGGCTTGCGGCCTTCTTTCTTTCCCAGCGGCTGATGGTTTATGGAGTCACCAGGTTAGAGTTTGCTTAGCTGCAGAAGGAGAAGTGGAATGAAGAAGACAACGTGGTCCTCGTGACCAGAAAGCTGCCAAAATGAAGACTTAATTGGCAGAAGGATGGAAAGAAATCTGAGGGGCCGCAGCTGCATTTTAGCAAATAGGCGATGGGCTGGCGACCAGCAATAGAGTGGGTTTTAAGAATGCCTTGCAGCCGTTTTGAGGAACGAAGACTTAGAAGCTTACATTCAGGAAGCCGTAATGATCTAGCTCAGGTGTTGGAATGAAACCACCTCCAACTGAAGACGCTGGGTTAGTGCCAAGGGTAAGACCCATCATTATTGGCCTCCCAGATGCCGGGGATACGTGAAACTTGACTGCTAGTTTATAATATTTTTTTAATGTCAGGATGGTGGCCGTTCTTATTCAGACGGCCAAGGCTTTACGAGTTGCGCTGCGCCAAGAACCTCTCCAATGAGAACATTGGCTGCTCTTTTCCCGTTTGATTCAAGCGACAAGAACCGGCGTTCTATAGAGGTTGATTAACAGTCCTCTTTTTGCTGTTTTTAGGAAGCATAATTAAGACAGAATCACGCAAATCTGCCTTTTACTAGCGGTGAATGTTGACCTGGGATGATAAATTTGTTTATTTTTATTCAAATGCTGGTGTTATCGATTTAGCTCATGACAGAGTTTGTACGGCATTCATTGGCTATTGTGGTGATCGTTTTGTGTGGCTTGTTGTTATGCCATGAGATGGGTTGTAAACTGCCCAGAGAGCATTCTCACGAATGGGGTGGTATAGAAGTAGAAATAAAATAAAATAAAATAAAATCAATCAATCAATCTCCCTATACTTATAATATAATATTAGAGTAATAATCATAGAACTGCAGAGCTGGAAGGGACCCTCTGGATTATCAAGTCCAGCCCCTGTCAAGGAGGCACCATGGGGGAATTGAACTCCCAACCTTCAGCTCCGCAGCCAGAGACCTAAACCATAGAGCTATCCAGGCATCTGAGTTACTGAACCCTAATTTGGACGTTTCACATCATCATCATGATAATCTTAGAACTGCTAGAGTTGGAAGGGACCCTCTAGAAGATCATCCAGTCCAGCCCTTGTCAAGGAGGCCTGAGAGTGGGGAATCGAACTCCCAACCTTCGGCTTCGCAGCCAGAGACCTCCACCCCTGAGCTGTCCAGCCGTGGATAGCATATCCAATTACACACACATGCTCACACACCGACACCTACAAACATGTCTAAACCTAAGTTTCTGAAACGGATGGCAAATGCCACACTTCCTTGTTCGTTCAGCCGGAACAGAAGCAAAATCCAGAGATTATGTAAAAAGGAATTCAGACTCAGAGACTCCAGCAAATTGGGAATGTGGTGCATATGCCGTGTTAAAGGACAGCCGTGAAACTCCTGGGCCGAATTTAGATGTAATGAAAAGAATAACGGATAATGAATACCAGGGAAGTGTGCAGGAGCTTAATTAGCGGCTGTGTAGCTCTCCAGAGCTGGTTTACGTTGCCTGGAGTCATTTACTGGCGATGATAGGAGAAAAACAGATTGAGAAATCCTTGGTTTATGAGCGCAGCAAATCCAGGGGAAAGTATGCCCTTGTTGCAATGATTTTTAAGATGCACACAAACACAGACACCCTTCCTGGATGTCCTTCCTAACTTGTCCTTTCGGGTCTTGTTTGGGAGGGATGGGCCAGAGTGAGCCTCCATGGTTGAAACCAGGTTGCACTCTCTTCAGAACAGAGACATCACTATAAAGCACAATTTATGTAAGAGAAATTTATAATACACTAACCCCACTCTCCCAGAGACCATGGAATCCGAGAATCATGGAGTTGGAAGGGGCCTCTCAAGCCATTGCGTCCAACCTCCTGCTCAATCAACAAAGAAGATTGTACTGTAGAGTGCGGAGAAGGTGTTTTTTTTATTTAAAATCCTCTCTGGCTCTTCCTCTCTTGCCACCTTCTGTGCTTGGATCAGAAGGCTGAGTCAACCTTGAGGCAGCTTACCTGAATCCATCGGGATCTAAGGCCAGGCATGAGCAGAATCTTCACGTCAGTACTGCAATTTAAACCCTGCACCCTTTGGTCTTACTCTCGAACAGACAGGCATAAAACCAAGCTGGGATGGGTAAGAACTGCATCTTGCTCCGCCCCTTTTGCTTTGGTTCCACCCCTAACCCTAGCCCCACCCACTGTTTGGCTATAGCTCCAAGACCTTCTCAAATTAGAATTTGGACCCCAGGCTGGAAATGCTTGGCTACGCCAGTTTTGTTCTCTCTTCCCCTGTCAGAAAGGCGATTCCTCTTGATGATGATGGTGATGATAATGATAATGACGCAACCCTTTTGAGGAAAAGGCTTGTGCAGGAGCTAAGACAAGCTGAGCTGACTTCTTTATTTGATATTCCAAGGCAGCACGGCGGGATGGGTTTGCCACGGCGGTATCGCTCAGATGAAATCTCATCTTACGTGATAGTTTTCCTTGTCTTGTATGAACGAGAGATCGGAAAAGCAGCGAGCTCGGGTCGTTCAGCTCATCCATATTTGTCATTAGGATTGTTTTAAAAAAAAGTGAAATAAAATAATTCAAAGAGAGAAGCTCATTCTCTTTTCTCCCCCAAGAGCTGAGGCTGTAAGGAAGAAAATGGAAGATTATGTTGCTGAGAACGCTCAGGGGGAAAGCCTCTGTTTGGGCCGGGCGGTTTTCAATTTCTTTTAGCACAATCATTTTCTGAAGAAGAGGCGGGGTGGGGGTGGGGGAAAAAAAAAACCCTCACGCAATTAAGTCCAACAATGTCTGCTCAGCACCAGCCTGACTGGGTGTCATTCAAACACTTTGCCGTCCCCCCCGGTCCCGAGGGGATCAGGAAATAAAGGGAAGGAGAAAAGAGAGGGGGGAAATAATAATTGAAAGGGGTAATTCAGTTCAGGAGGGATTCTTCTCCTAATGATTTATAGCTTCATTAATGACTTTGATTGAACAAACGATTCCCTTTTTCCTCCTTCCTGTGTACCAAGAATGGAGACGGCGTGTGTTGAAAGGTTCCTTGGGTGTCATGTTGTAGGAGGTCCATTTGTCTTCATTTCAAGTCTTAATGAGTTCCCCCTCCCCGGGCGTCGGTCAAGGGGGCTCCAGAAAACTCCTTGGTCCTCCTTTTGTTGGTTTTCACAAACCTCCTTCCCTGGACATGAAACTCAAATTTGCTAGGAGCGATAGGGGTGGTGGCTAGAGTTCTTGGAGAGAGATCCCCAGACCAAAGACCCATTGGTCATCGGGCACATTTGCAGGTGGGGAGGCTGGATGTTACAAGCGCTGTGTCCCTCTTGGGGATGTTGACAAGTCTTTGGGTCCTAGTCCCGAGTCCAAGTCTTTCGTACCAAGTCCCGAGTCCAAGTCTTTGTAATTCAAAAAGGCAACTTCCGCCCACACCGGATAATGTCTCTCAGCCATCACATGAAGTCCCTGCCTCCTTAGCCCGCTCCCTTGTCATGCCTCTTATTTTCTCTTCCATGAGGCGCTGCTGTGAAGATGAGGACTGGAGGCCCTTGATCTCCCACTCAGACATGGATTGGTCAGCGTTTCAAATGGAGGATCCGTTCAAAAGAAGGATGGTCTTTTTTTGGCAGGAGAAAGCCAAGGGACCTTCTAAGAAGAGAAGAGATGTTCACCCTCTCTTGGATCAAGTAACTCCTGGATCTTGGTTCTTTATTCTTCCTTGAGAGATCAGTTCTTGGTGCTAAGTGGCCTTCCAGTGAGTCCTTTGTAGAGATGGGCACGAACCGCTGGTTTGTCAGTTCGTACTGGTTTGTTTTTCGGCCAAACAGGTGTTCGGAGGTTCAGAGCCCTGCCTCCTCTAGCAGGTGCCCACTCAGAGGCAGTGCCCGGAGGAGGCAGGGCAGGGAATCCAGGGTGCTAACTCTGAGAGGGCACCCAATGGAGGAGGCAGAGCTGGGAACTGCCGAACATCCGTTTGTCTGAGGAACGAACTGGAACGAACCACCAAACCAGTGGTTCATGCCCATCTCTAGTCCTTTTCTTCTCAGTTTAGCCTCACAGAGTTTTTGTGAAGAGACAAGGTCGCAACCTCCATGTAGGCCACCCAGAATTTCTCAGAGGAAAGGCAGGCCCCCAAGGTCTAAATCTGACACCTACCTGGAACAGCCCCAAACTATGGAACTGTGCATAATCCTTTTGTTCCTCCAGGCTTTCCAAGAAAGCCCAGCTCTGTGTTTCCTGGCCCATGAGACCAGTGGATTGGCAAAAAGAAGCCTTGGCTTCATATCAGAATTGTCAAATAGCTTCATGTGGCCCTTGTCATGTGATAACGACAGTGTGACTTTTCCAAGAAACTAATCAAGGAAAGTAAAGGGAAATAAATCAGGCAGCTCTCAAGAGAGCCAGGGGGAAGTCGGAAGATCCATCAAAGGGTTCAAAACTGCAAATATTACTATTCATGAACTGTAGAAAGCTGTCTTCACTTCGGCTCTTAATATGCTCCTTTGTAAATTGCTTTGAGATTTACGGCTGAGAAGGTATAAAGGCTAGGAGCTGTTATTACCCACGGGTAAGATATAATTCAACACCAGCAGAACTGGCGAATGCAGGGAGAGAAAAAATTAAAATTAGTGTTGAATAAACAATGGCTTGTTTTAAATATGGTCAAATTAATATGTGTAGGCTAGGTGCTAAGGAACAGGGAGATAAACAATGGGATGCAGAGGTGGGCTGTTTTCTGACGATGCTTGTCAAGTATCTACTGATAAAACAGGCAGAAGGAGGAAGAAGTCTTTTCAGGACTCTGTCATCAGAGGTAAGGCACACCTTAATGGATACAATCCAGCTGAAGTTCTAAATCTTTTCAGTCCTAAACTAATTTTAAGGGATTATAGGTTATAACCAGCACCTTGAATTGATAGTAGAAACTGACAGAAATCAGCCTGGCTCCCATATTTGGACCAGTTGAGGTTTTTATGCTGTTTTCAAGGGCTGCCCTATGTAGACAGCATTACAGTAGTCTATTTTTTGAGATTAAAGGTAAAGGTAAAGGTTCTTCTGACCTTGCAGCACAGAGGGTTCTGCGGTTTACCGGTGTGCAAACCACGGTCACTAAGCATTTCTTATCCAGGTAGGGGTGCAACGGGGCAGTTGACCGGAGCTGAGGAAAGGTCACACTGAAGACAGACCTTTTACTGGCTGCAACACAAAGGTTCTGAGATCTGAGCTCAAATCGAGTGGAAAGTTCCTTAATAAAGCACCGTCTGTGCTCAAGTGCCAGACAGCTGCGGAGCTGTGTTCATGGTGGGGGGACCGGTTGCTAATGAACGTTGATGAACCAGGGAGGACTCTCATTAATGGTTCATCAGAAGGAAGATCTATTCAAGGAGATGTTACTTCCCAGAGTCATTGGGCTGTCTGTTTTGATACAATCCTCTGCATCTCAAGGGTATTCTCCTGTGCAGCTTCTACCGTGTCCTATAAGTGGCAAGCACAACACCATCACCACAGAGTAAGATTAGATTTCTTCCTCTTTGTTTTCCTCCAAACCCAGAGACAGTTGTCCTTTTCTAGCCAGTGCAAAAGGGACCTCCCTCTGTTATCCTGGGGTAGTCAGTCCAAGCGAGAAACCAAAACATTATAATAGGGTTCACTATAATCTGCATTTTTAAGCATCCACAGCAGGGGCGTGGAACTGATCGCCTGCGGACACAGGGGTCCTACTGTATTGAAGTCTGAGAAATAGCTGTTAAGTTGACATGGGATATGAAATTTAAAAAGAGATTGTTAAAAGAGAACAAGTTTGTTGAAATACGACAAGATTTCCTGAACTTTGTGTGAAGGTCATCTACCCAAACGAGAGATAAGGTTGTTTTGTAAGGGTTACGGGGCATCATAATCAAACTCTGGAGGAAATATATCTCCCCTCATCCTGATGGTGGGTGCACCAATTTTAGTTATGTGGTGTGTGTGTGTGTTTTTTTCCCCCTGAGTTGTTTTGAGCGTTAAGATATGTGTACTTTTTTTTTCTTCTGTTTTTCCTTATGTTGTGTTTGTATATGGTCGTTATGTTGATTTTAAAAAAAAGTTGGCATCTCTACCATCTTTCATCCCGTTTTTCTGAAACCTGGAAGATTTCTGCCCACATATCTCAGCAATGTTCCTCAGCAAGCTCTATGGTGGTAGAACAAATCACCCACTTGTCGCAAGGAACAAACCGTTGGCTGAGTCCACAGAGGAAGTGAGAGCCTTAAGTACCAGGTGTGAGAAGCTTCAGCTCACCCACATCAATTTTCTTGTTGCGAAGGTCGGTATGCTTCTTATGTAACCTAAATGAGGAAAGCTATCTGAAGCCGTTCCGAGAGATTTCTTCTGCTCTGAAACTGCCCGCCGTGGTACAAAATCGCTCTTTTCGTCTTTAGAAGGCGATGCCGAAAAACCGGTCATTTTGATCTATCCCTCTTCTAGAAAATGGCCAACTGATGCCTTGTTAAAGGTGCCCGCTCTGTTTGACCTGGCCAATGGCTCTGGCTACTGGCACTGAGTCACTGGGGGGAAAAAAAGAAGGGTAGTCCTGAAGCAATTTAAGTCAGGGGGAGTTGGGGGGGGGGAAATGCCATTGAAGCTGTTTATTTCTGGAGCGTTTTAAGAAAGCGCCCACCCAGGCTCTTCTGGGAGCATGCAGGTGGCCTCCATCTTCAATAAATAAGTGGGAAGTGTGATGGTTTACCTGGTTCAAGGGTCCCTCTCTAGCCATTATCTGAAGAAGCATACTTTGCCATATAGAATCCTAGAATGATGGAGTTGGAAGGGGGTCTCGGGTCCAACCGCCTGCTCCAGGCAGGGATCCCAAGCCAAGCAGATCGGACCGAGGGTGGTCCAACATCACCCTTCTGAGGCTCTCAGATCTTCCAGGGAGATCCTCCTCTCAGCCTCACTGCTGCAGCCTCCGAGGTGGACCAAGGGAGAGGGTGAGGAAGCGTCTTCTCCATGGACCCTTCCAGGCTGGGAACGGTCTACCCGAAGAGGCCAGATGGGACCCATCCCTGCAGCTGCTCCACCGGCAGGAAAAATCCTCTCTTGTCTACTCTAGGGCCGTGCGCTGGTCTCTGATCTGATTTGCAGGCCAATTTGAGGCTTTGGAACGGATCCAGGCTCATTCCAGAGGGATCTGTGCTACATCTACTTTGATTTCTGCTCTGGATCTGAGTCAATTTGTAAGCCTCTTGTTGACGTGCACTGGAAAAACCACAATGGCTATCCTTTTTTTTTTTTGTTCTGTACTGATGGATGTGAAATGGGAGGCACGATGGAAGAGAGACCGAGAGAAAAACAGAGGCTGATCCTTTTTCATTTTTTGTAAGAACAAAATGACACGCCTTCTCTCCTTCTGCTTGGTCTCCAGAAGGTGAGAAATTCTCACGAGCAATTCTTGTACATAAAAATTCTTGCCTGTGTGTCTCCCCCCCCCCCGAGCTTTGTACTACCTGGGGGTGCATCCTTGCAAAGGGAAACCACCCCATTGGCCCAGCAGGCCGTCAGCCCGTTGGGTGCAGCTGCAAACTGAAAGGGAAAGCCCCCCCCCACGCAGGGCTGTAGTGAGTGCGGGGCCGCTGGGGATTTGCCCCAGGGCTCCCAAATTTAGGGAACATCAAAATCTAGTGGTGAAGGGAAAATACATGGCCACCCCTAGTGGCCCAATCCACTTCCCTTTTCTTGAATACATCATTTCCCCCCTTTTTCTTGGGGAGCCCCATTGGTCTTGGGGGTACAGTGGGTGGGAGATGGCACCACCTGCCCTGAGGGTCAAAATGGCTGGTTACGGCTCTCCTTACTTGGAGGGGTTGAGGTCCAGAGGGTTCCTCCACGGGAACGGCAACCTGGAAAACCAGGCTCCCTAATTTCACCTGGAGAGTCCCTATAGAAAGAAGATCTGGACATTGGAAGATCTGCTTGAAGGAAAGAAACTCTTGGCACACTCTTGGAATTTGATCAGGGAGTCTTTAGCGATACGTGTGAGAAATCACGTGGTTCACCGGGAGGAAGTGGCTTCCTGTAATTGATCCCATCAGACCAGCAGAAAGTTGATTAAGCAATTCGTACCCCTGGAAGGTTTTGTGCTGTAATCATATTGAGTCTAGATCACCGTATGCCATGTAGTTTGTATGCCGTTTGTAATCCTGAAGATGACAGGACGTATTTTCCTTGTCGAAACCTTGATCTTTTATTGTTTTATTAAAGGTTTTGCTTGGAAGCGAAACCGGTGAAGATTTTTGAGTCAATTATTCGGTGTGTTTGACTGGGATGGGTCAACTTTTTCGGTGATGCTCCAAGAAAGCAGGAAGGTTTTCAAGACTATTCCCACTTCAGATTGGCAACCAACCCATGGAGGTGGAGAATGGAAGCATAATGCGGGCTGGGAGGATCATGTTCCCCCCACCTCCCAAGTTGATACCAATGGGTTTTGAAAGGCATAAATGGAGTTTGGGTAGAGGTGAGCCACTGTATTGTATCTGGATAATATCGGTGTAAATTGTCATAAGGATTCAGAGGTACGAACACAATCCCAGAGATCATAAGTGAAATGTTCTATGTTAAAGATTTCAAAGTTTTGTTATTGTACTTATTTGAAGTCCCCAGTTAAACTGGTTTAAATAATCAAACAATTAGCCTATTTCATAGTTTAATTTTATGTATAAATATCAGGATTATTCTACCTCATAGAATATTTATTGATAAATACTTATGGTATGACTTTATGGGAATACTAAGTTGATGTATGAATCTTATTTTAATATTGCAACCATCTGTTGATGGCGCAATAAAGATTTTGTCTGTCTGGACAGAGGTGAGATGAGGTGCTTACGAGCAGGGACGTGCCTTTTGGTTTTTTAAGGAAGAAATCCCATCATTTCTCCTTTCTGTGAGTGGCATCTGGGTAATCCTCTGAGCAACGTCCTGTTCAAACAGACATGACACCTGCCCGTTGGGTGAGCACAATTTCGATGTTTGTAAAGCCCAGGTCTTGCAGGTGGGACTGCCAGAAAGGAGAATTATGAGATTTGTAGTCCAAGAAAGACCCAAAATGCACCTCCTTACTTATGAGCTCACACAGAAGGTTAGGAATGAAAAGGTTTTGATCTGTGGTCCCCTTGTGTCCTCCTGTACCCCAAAGGGTGTCTTCACCAATAATGTGATGGCTCTTTTCAGCAATTCGGCCAATGTGCATGGCTGTCTTTCTGCTGTTTGAACGCAAGTACAGAACGGGGAGACCTGGTGTAGAAAATTCCAGAAAGCCACTGCGAGCAAGTTGATTGGAGCCACTGCGGTGGCGAAACACAACCGTCCTTCTGCAAACCCTCTGGACCTCAACCTCAAAGATACACAAACGGATTCAAGATTTATCGACCTGACTAGGCCATGAAAAGATATATTATGCCAGACTTGCATAGAAAGGAAGTAAATTTCAACCAATATGAGGACATTACCTTGAATTATATGCTGAGGGATATGAATCGCCTGGGGACCCCCATAAGCCTTCCGGGAGCTCTATCGGATAGCAAGCCTTCCCTGCTTCGAAATGTGTTAATGGAATCTTTACCAACGATTTGACTATTCATAATTTATTATCTGTAGCCATTTCTCTTCTAATATAAGGAGGTGTGACAAGCCAGGGAAGACACCAAGCAGTAAAAGCTGGAGATGGGGATGGAAAGATGGCTGACACGGTCACCCTTTGTGTCGCACCGAAATTTAGGCAAAATTAATCAACGTTAATCACAGAGAAAAGAGACAAAGCAGAGATTCTGAGGACTGGCCATGAAGTGAGAAGAGATACAAATGGCAAATATAAATTCTTTTATTTTTAAAAGTTTGCTTCTAGTCGAGGCAGGGTGGATTCATGGAAGGGAGGAACTGAGCAAAGAGAAGAGGGTATGATTTCCTGGGGAAGGGAGAGAAAAAAATAGGAAGGAGGTGGGTACCAGTTTTTCCTAAACACTTGAGCGCCACATGGATGACGCCATGCAAGGCCTCCAGTTGTTATTATGTGCCATCGAGTCACCGACATCCCGGATGGTGACCCCCCAAGGATGTTCACATGTTTGGGGGTCCAAGTCCCGAGTCTTGAATCTTTGGGACCAAGTCCCAAGTCTGAGTCCCTGTTAAAAATAAGTATGTCTCCCTAGGGAAAAAAAGGAAGGGGTGGGTGGGTTCCAGGTTACGAGTGCAAGTCATTGAAAAAAAAACACCAAACTGAGTTGAGTCCGAGTGGAGTCGCTGGTGCAAATTAAGTCCAGCCTGACAATGACTCCCGTGACTTGAGTCCTCATCCCTGGGTGATCCTATGGATGAGAGATCTCCAAAAGACCCTGTCCTCAGCTGCCCTGCTCAGCTCTTGTAGACTCACACCTGTGGTTTCCTTTAGGGAGTCAAGCCATCTCATCTTGGGTCTTCCTCTTTTCCTGCCGCCTTTCCCAGCCTGATGGTCTTTTCTAGAGACTCCTGCCTTCTCGGGAGGTGGCTGAAGTCGGACAACCTCAGTTTCGTAATTTTTTGACTCCAGACATAGCTCAGGCTCGATTTGTTGTAGGACCCACTTGCTCGTCTTTCTGGTGGCCTTTCTCTTGATTCGCTCCTGGTCAGATAACGTGCTTTCCTATTGGTCTTAATCTAGGCCTAACATTTCTTTGATTTCTTTCATCTCCTGGAAGAGAGATCTTGTTTTCTATTTTTTAAAAAGCAGAATAGAGACCACCACCACATTTTGTTGGCCGTTAAACACGATGGTCTGGATTCCCCACTTGGGTTTAATAAAGCACAACCCAAAGTCTTTCCGAGGTCCTACCTTTGACCCTTTAAAGGCGAGGCTTCTTGGTTGATGGCATCCAAGGGGCAGGTCATTATCCCCTTCCTCTAAAGGTGAGGTTTGAAATTTACTCCCGGCTTCCTACGGGGAGGCTGCATCCTGTTGTATGGAAGACAAGAGAAAAAGGAGTCGCCCACCTGCTTTGTTTTAACCCTGTTGAGCTTAGCCAATTGATTTAATTATTTCGGAAGCTGTAACTTCCCTGGTAGATTCATTGCCACCTGGGGGGTGGTATTTCTTAAAATAGCCCCCAAGCTCTTCTCATAAGCTGCCGTTGGCCCCGCTTTATTATTTCACTAGAATGGATCGCTAGTGGAAGCATCGTGCCGTGGATTCTTAACAGCTCCCTGGAGAAGGGAAGTCTTGCCTCGGATGTCAGAAGGGCACTTAGGGGAAGTTTTATCTTTGGAGAACCGCTGGAGTTTTGAAGGGACAGGGTTTTTTCTTTCTTTTCTTCCTGGCTTGTTTCTTCTGCCTAAAACAACAGAATTAAATTGAAGAAGGATAAGAGCAAAATTCTGGGAAGAAGAACACAAATGCACCGTTACAACATGGGGGAGACTCGGCTCGGTAATTGTACAAGCAAAAAGATTTTGGAATGCTTGTAGGCTACAAACTGAATATGAGCCACCCATATGAGGTGACTGCAAAAATAGGCAATCTGAAGACTTCGTTAACAGAAGTCTAGTTTCCAAATCCCGCTCGGTGTCAATTCCCCTTCTATTCGGCACTGGTGAGGCCTCCTCTGGAGTCCTGTGTCTGGTTCTGGGCACCCAACTTTAAGAAAGATGCTGACAAACTGGAACCAGTTCAGAGAAGGGCAACCAGGAGGATCTGGGGACTGGAAACCAAGCCCTCAGAGGAAAGATGGAAAGAACTGGGCAGGTTTAGCCCTCCTGGAAGTCCTGAATTGCACAAATTGTGAAATGGCTCATTTTGTCAGAAAATTCGTGGAAGTTTGTGTTTTGTGAATAGCGACGAACCACGAACCATCACAAACCCCCATTTTCCCAGTTTGTGCCCATCTCTAAACAGAATATAAAAATGCATGAAAACACTCTCTCGTTCTGTCTAGTGTCCACTCCTGAGATCACAAACCTCGGAAATATTCATGGAAAAAAAAAACACAAGAAAATTTAAGAATACTTCCCTTTTTACACAGGTATGATTAAAGTATGAGATAAAGACTTAAAATACCCACCACCATGTTTCTTGAAATGTCCTTAGGAGTATGTTTTGAAATTAACTACTTGTTACACCAATTAATGCAGATGTTACCGACTGCTTAAAAAGTGACTTTGTCATGAGTAATTGCTGTACCTGTTACCCTTAACGTAACTTGTTTGTGACGAGTTATTTCCAAGGTCTGAGCCTGCAATGCCTATGTGATGAAGAAGTACTTTATTATGTTAATCTCAAAATTTACTGCTGGTCGAGGAGAAACTGTTCACCCTCTGTCTGATTCCTTGCTCTCGCTTCCCTTATTCAGAATCAATATTGCTGGCTCAAACAGAGCGAGCGAGAAGGTGAGCTCGTGGGAAATGTTCTGTCTCATCAAGGAAATTTCTTCAGACACCTCTGGGCTACGGGAAGAATGAGTCCCACTGGTTCACTTTATGTGTGTGTGTGTGTGTGTGTGTGCGGGAAGAGCTTTAAGGGAAGGGGAAAAGATGTTATTATCTAATGGCTGCTAATGGTAGCCAATGCTGACATCCCTTGAATGCTAAAATCATGGCTCTCGGGTGGAATGTAAAGGCTTTTCTAGAATAAGTGATGATGCATTTTTAATTTTTGCATTTATAACCTGTGTTTCTTCCAGTGAACTCAAGGTGGTGCATGTGGCTCTCATTCCCCCTCCTCAATTTATCCTTTTAACACCCCTGTGAGGCAGGCCAGAGTTTTGCCAGCCTTCACGCTCATTCAGTTCAACAATGCACCTCCTCATGGCCAGGAGTGTGAAGGTGCGCACATCTGTATGTGTGTGTGTGTTTGTGTGCCTGTATGAGTATCGTTGCCCACAAGCAACAAGAATCCAACTCATGACTGCATGGAAATCACCTTGGATCGGGGCCAGTTCCTGCAGAGAGATTCTGATTTATGCCGAAAACGCTGTTGCAATGCCTACGGCTTCAACGTGGTGTCAGATAGATCGCTCTTGCCCGCCTTGCCTTCGAAGGAGAATTTCTCCGTCAAGCTGTTAAATCTACTTTTATGGCCGCTATCCCATAAAGCCGAAACCTAATGTCAGCTGTATTTCTCCATCAGCCTGTCTCATTCTTTCTTCCCCTCTCAAAGGGTCTGGGGTGGGCTGGGGGGCTGGGGAGGCAACTCGCTTTTGCTTGCCGTTTCCCCTCTTCTTGTCATGGGTGTGGATCAGGGGTTTGGATGAAAAGGATGGGCCAGGTGGTTGTTCCGAGCAGCTCTGTTCCTATATCTCTGTGATTTTTGGACCCTCATTCTCTGTTGAGAAATCACAGAAAATACACACATCAGGCATGAACACCTGGTAACTGCTGTTCAGAGATAGCCTGCCACCATCTAGGGAGGTTCTACTTATAAGATAGCCAAACGCTGAGTGAGCCAATGAAAGATCACAGTAGAAACATGTGACCCCGTCACATGCACATGACCTAGAATTATGATCATGCCCTTGCAAGAATTGGGAAATAGGTCGGGCCACAGCTTCTCTAGTAATGCCATTTTGGGGTCCAGTTTCTGCCCGCCAAGGTGGGCTTCTTCGGCCACCCTAAGAAATTCGGCTCTACTTCTCTGCTCGCTTCTGTCAAGTGCAGAGACACTGTCAAGTGCACAAGTCCACCGTTTTATGAGGAGAACCAATGCCATCGTAGGTGATGCTGATTAAGGACGGCTTTTAAAAAAAAAATCCTCAGAAGGCCGGAAGAGTGAAAAGTGCAGGAAGCTCTCCCAGAAGCGTAAATGTTTCATCAACCCTGGTTGTAAGTTTGGCAAGTCTCACTTCCAGCTAGAAACTAGCAATTACTATGTGAGTCAGGGTATCTTGATTTAAAAAAGAATTAAAATACACTCCATAGAAGCTGAACATAACATTTCCTTGGGTGTTGAATTTGTAAATGCTCCTTCTGTTGAATGCACTTGGATATTCGTTCCATCACCATGGTTTCTTTCTTGGGAAGATTTTTTGTTGCTGCATTTGAACACCCAGTCATAGAATCCTAGAATGATGGACTTGGAAGGGGCCTTGAAGACCATCAAGTCTAACCCTCTCCTCAGGGCAGGAATCCAAATCAAAGCAGATTTGACAGAGGGTGGTCCAATTTTCTCCAGTGTTGGAGTGCTCACCGCCTCCCGAGGTCATGGGTTCCATCGTCGTACTGCTCTAACAGTTGAGAAGTTTTCCCAGATATTCAGCCTAAATCTGGCTTCCTGTCACTTGAGCCCGTTGTTATGTGTCCTGCACTCTGGGATGGTCAGGAACATACCCTGCCCCTCCTCTGTAGGACGACCTTTTTGTTGTTGTTTAGTCGTTAAGTCATGTCCGACTCTTCATGACCCCATGGACCAGAGCACACCAGGCCCTCCTGTCTTCCACGGCCTCCCGGAGTTGGGTCAAATTCATGTTGGTAGCTTCGGTGGACCAACCCTCTCGTCCTCTGTCGTCCCCTTCTCCTCTTGCCCTTACACTTTCCCAGCATCAGGGTCTTTTCCAGGGAGTCTTCTCTTCTCATGAGATGGCCAAAGTATTGGAACCTCAGCTTCAGGATCTGTCCTTCCAGTGAGCACTCAGGGTTGATTTCCTTCAAAATGGATAGGTTTGTTCTAAAAGGACAACCTTTTAGTTGCGTGCAATTGAATATTTTAAGTTTCTAATTGAGAGCCTCCTTCTACCTCTTTACCTTTGTGTCCTGCACAAAGAGCGAGCAGCATGGGTGCACCCCTGCCCTCCACCGAATGGCCAAAGGCCTTTAAAACACAAATCCTTGCGGAGGCATTTTTGCACAACCCCAGGGAGTTCAGACGACCACACCAAGGGACAGACCATGCGCGACCAGATACTCCTCCGTGGCCAACTCTTTCAGGATCAAAAAAGTTATTTATTTACCATCAAACCTTCGGGGTAGAAACCCAAGAATGCAAAGCAGCTGGTGTCCCTTTGAAGCGGGGGGGAAATCACATTCTGAAAAATATTTTTTGCTTTGCCAGCTCAAAGAAAGGGAATAAAACAAACTCAAAGCCAAAGCCGCCTCTTCCAACCACAATCGGAATGTGTTCAAGAAAGGAAGGAAACGGCTCGGATTATGATTTATTGCGCACTGTTCAGTTGGCTTGAGATTGCAAAGGGAGGGAAAAGTACCATTCCAGAGATTCAGACCTCATATAGAATCTTTTATTTATATAGGGTTTTTTTTTTATTTCACAGATACTAAGATATTTCATCAGACATAGTAATCTCCTCGGAGCTGGCGAGTTTTTTTCCCCTGGAAGTTAT
Source organism: Intellagama lesueurii (assembly GCA_037013535.1). Lineage (NCBI taxonomy): Eukaryota > Metazoa > Chordata > Lepidosauria > Squamata > Agamidae > Intellagama > Intellagama lesueurii. The sequence continues at coordinate 671,467 of JBAJHW010000017.1, read as the reverse complement.
AACTCCCATCCGTGGATTTTCCTTCTCGTGTGTACATTGAGAGATCTCAATTCTGAAAAATTGATGCCACTGCCGAGAAGACTCAACTTTTTCTGGAGGATTTCCTGTCCTCCTTCGGAGTAGCCAATCTGAGGAGCATTGTTTGGGGGGGATCGGGTGGCGCGGGAGGATGGCCTTGAGGAAAGGCGCTCCGGGCAAGTAGTAGGGTCACGAACTGGGAAGGGCTTTGAAGAGAAGCGTCAAAATCTTGAGTCTGACCTGGAATGCAACAGGGAGGTGACTCAAATGGACTCACTTCTGCCACCAGACTGGCGGTTCCATTCTGGACCTGCTGCAGCCTCCCAGTCTTAAGGGAAGCCCCATGTAGACGGCATTGCAGTAGTCCATCCTGGAGATCATCAACACATGCACCAACATCCAGGTAGGGGTGGAGGTGGGTGATGAGCCTCAGCTGATTAAAGGCCGATTTGGACACGGCTGTGATCTGGGAATCCCAGGAAAAGCCGGGTCCAGGAACACACACCGGCTCTGAACTAGGTTCCTCATTGGGAGCTCTGTGCCTTCCCTCTTAGAGAGACAGTTCCCCAAGCCGGTCAGAGGGGCTCCCCCGACCCTGGAGGACAATCTCCGTCTTGTAGATCGACGGTTTGCGCAACTCCGACTTGCAAATGGCATGGCATCCAGCGACTGTACAGGGGTGACGCTCCATAAATCCCAATGGGATGCTCCTCGGGGTGCTCATCCCCCGTGAAAATATATGCAGAATTATCACGCGATCCTTCAACAGAAAACTCAGAAGGTCCGTTGGTTAAAATATCCCTTAGCTAGGTTGCAACATTAGGGAGAAATGCATGGAAGAGTAGAAGGATTCTCTCCCCCCCCCCCCCCGCCAGTACAACTAATTTTACACGGAAGACCCTCATTTCACTGGGTTGGTGACTTTGACAAGGTGTGTGTGTGTTTTGTCAATGGCTGTAAACAGATCTTGTTGTTGCTACTGCCCTTCTCTGTGCGGCTTTCCTTCTTTTCCATCATGCTTACAGCAAGCACTTCGATCCCGTTACCTCCATTGCTGTTTGATCCTGGGATGAAGGCTGCGAGCCTGCCTTTGCCGGCGTGAGTCTCGTGGGCCCCGGCGCTGTGTGGGCGGCGGCAGTCAATCACACGAAGCTGCCGCGTGGGCCCACGAAGAGGTCGAGGCGATGGAAGGTGCCGCAGAGCGTGAAAACCTGGAATGTGTTTGGAAACGCGGTTTGGATGCACAAAGCATGTGCCGGTTCTTGAAGAGGACGTGTTGACATTTCAGGCTGGCTTAAGGACCACTGAGAAGTTACAAACCAGGCAAGTTTTCAAGTTCTCCAGAACTTCTCTGCTGCAGGGATAAATGGGTGAAGGAAGGAGAAAAAAGCCCCAGAAATCTAGCCCAACGGAGGGTGGTTGTTCCCGAGGCCAGACTGTTTTGCAAATTTAGTAAAAAAAACCAAAGAGTCAAGGTAGCAGCTCTCTGTCTGTTTCCTCTCTGTTCACAAAAACCTGGCTGAGACCTCTGCAGATCTACAGGTTGCTTCGGGCAAAACTCACAGGCCTTTCAGTTGAGTTGGAGCAGAAAAACAGAGAGCCGTACGACGACGGAACCCATGACCTCAGGGGGAGGCGGTGAGCGCTCCAACGCGGGAGGCCTTCAAAGTCGGTCAGACCTGCTTTGACTTGGACTCCTGCGCTGAGCCTGGGGTGGGTCTGGATGACCTTCGAGGCTCCTTCCAATTCAATCATTCTAGGAATCTAGCAGCAAAACAGGAGATTCAATTTAGGGGTCACAGTTGGTCCATGAACCTCAATTTGGTAGGCCGTCCTAGTTGTTAGAGGAAATACACTCCTCCCTAAAGGTGTGGCTTCATGAAAAAACCAGCCAGCCGACTGTGGTGATTTCAAAAAGCGGAAAAGGAAAAAAAAATGGAACGGTTGTGGTCCCTGTGTAGAAACATTTGGGATTAAGGCATCATTTTCTTGGCTCACCAAAAACTATTCAGCAGGGCGATTTTCAAAATTCTTTGACAAATATTTGAGCCACTCACCAGGCAGGGAGCGGTCAATATGGAAAGCCCAGCCCCTCTGCTTCCCCTCTCCATCACCCCACCATCTCGCCTTCAAATTATGAACATGAGTCTGGATTTTTCCCACCAATTTGGGATGGCCGGATCACTGAATTAGTCTGAATTGCTTTGGAGCATTCTGCTTTGCTCCAGAAATGGGTTTGAGAACTCTGCCTTCATCCATATTTTATCCAGATTGGCCCAAACTGGATCTCTGGTACAAGATTTGGCTGAATTCTCCTTTGAAAGTTGTTTAGAATGGAAATTTCAAGGTGCAAACACATATTTAGCACATCCCGGAAGGAACTAGTTAAACTCTTAATTCTTTCCTTCCTCTGGAATAACTCAGGCCTAACTACCTTACAATAGGATTGAAATGTAATAACAGGTAACTTCACTTCCTTTGCAATGTAACTGTAATTTGTTAGTTACTTTCATTGTCATTATGGGGCTGTGGCTTTACTTAATGGCTAAAGTGCTGGCTTGTGCTGTTGAATGTAGCACTTTCCAACCAGTTTTAAAGCAACTGAAAGTAATCATTAGTTACTTTTGAGAAATGGAACAATAAAAACTTTTTTAAAAATTGTAATAGTAATTAACATGGGGGGCTTATAATTGTAATTAAAAAGTAATTTGCTTTCTAAAAGCTCCTTCTAAACCTCTCAGAAACTTCATAATAGTTATTCTATTCAGTTAGGTTAAATGGGCAATAAAATTGACTCTTTCCAAATGGGTGGAGACAACCAAGCTACCAAAGAGAGCACTGCCATATTACTCCAATTAAAAATGATTTTCATTAGCCAAACTTCTAAGCGATCAATCTCTATCCTATCTGGAATCAGCAACATCCATTTAGCATGAAAAGACCGTAAATTGCCCAAACTAAAGCAACGTACCATATGTGGCACAAATTAATGCGACGTAATTGCAGAATAATTTACAGTAATTTAATGTAGAAACTCAATGACTGCCATGGCAGTAAATCTTCTTTTAAATCCAGGATTGAAAAAAAGGGGCTGCAAGATCGCTATATTACTGTTTTCCTTTCTTCCTTTTTAAAGGAAAGTTCATCATTTTGGGAAGAATTACACTGAAGCCATGAAATGATACCACTCTGGGGAAACAGGTAATTGTCTGCACAGCTGTGAACTCATCCATGCTAGCACAGGGAAGTTCATGATGTAGTAGCAGAAATAAGGCTTTTTTTTAAAAAAAAATTTGTTATGCTAAAAAAAGAGAAAAATAAGAAATCTAAGATCAACAATTGTCTCTAGGGAATCCACCCCTTCTATAGATTTCCAAGCTTTCCTAATTCTCATCCATAGCCATAAGAGTGAGCAAATTCAAAGGGCGAAGCATTTATAGAAGCAAATATAATATTGCTATTCCTATTGATAGGTATAACATCTTCTGATGCCGTCAAAATAGCCAGCAGAGGTTCAAGGATCGTAGTCACATCTAGGGATGGGGTTTTTCTGGACTAAAAATGTCTCAATTCTCCATTCTGGGAGTTCCACCTCCCTTGCAAATACCTGAGTGTGGCTCACCTGGGAGAAAGGCCTAGGCTGAAAAGTTTCAAGGCTGAGCTAGGCCTAGCTCTGCCCAAGCTTCCTGCTCAGAAAGAAAACTCCCAGCTGGCACTGGAGACAAATCTTGGCATCCACCCAGAGTCTGTTCATGATTCCATGTTGTCGTGTTGCTATTTCGGCTCCTTTTTTGCAACAACGGATTGTTGTACGATGTTCATTGCACACCTTCGTCTTTCATCTTCTCTGACCAATCTCAGAATTTTGCCAAATCCCCTGAATGGGAAGATCAATGAAGTAGAACGAACTCTTTGATCAACTCCAGCATCAAACGCTAGCTCAGACTTTCAACCTACCCTGGCAGAGCTCGGTGCCAGATCTTCATTATCAGATGCTGTTAACAGGATGTGACAAACGCAATGGCATTCCCCTCGTCTTGTCGCGACACCTCCTCGGATTTCTGTCACTTCCCGAACCCAACTCCTTCTCCGTGGCAACAGGTCCCCAAACATCGGCCCGAGATAGAAAATGGTAGCCACCTTTTAGGGGGGTTGGAAAACAGGGATCTTGCCAAGTCTTTGTTACCAAGTCCCGAGTCCGAGTCCTTATTATAAACAAACTTTTCCCCCAGAAAAAAGGGAGGAGGTAGGTGGGTTCTGAGTCACGAGTTGAGTCACAGTCATTGGGAACCCCCCCCCCCCCAAGTTGAGTCCTAGTTGAGTCGAGTCACGGGTGCAACTTTAGTCCAACTTGACGCGAGTCCCACAACTCAAGTCCCCTGGTGAACAGCAGATAACTTCTGATTTTGAATTAAAAGATGCCTGGGGCTTTTAAAATGGGATTTTGAAAAACCTTAAGGTAGATTGTTTTGTGCCCTGGAGGCTTTGGGAAGTACGTATTCTCCAATTTTACGCTATTCCTCCCATCCCAGATAAGGGGCATCAGGCCGGTGGTCTCTTTAAGGGTTCTCTGCCCCCACTTCCTCACTTGGGCCTTTGCTAATGGAGACTCTTTCTCTCCTAATACCCGGGAAGGAGAAAGCCCTGCTGCCTTGAAGGGGAAGTCAACAGGTTCTTGGGCCGCACCGTTGCCCTGTTATATTTAGCGCTTCCTTTCAACCATCACCATCACTCTGTGACTCACCTTGCTGTCACCTTTTGCAGAGAGATTTTGCAAAAATCTCTCTGAGGTTTTCCCCAACACAGCCGCTAAAACGTGGGTGTTTATAACCCAGACGGGCTCCCTCTCCCGAACCTCATCCCATCGTTCTTAAGTGCCATAAGTAGAACAGCAAGAAAGCTGCCTGACCTGGAATATCTTGCAGGCTCCTTGTTTCCCGGATGTTCCCAGGAATTGATTTAAACATTTTGCATCTTCTGTTCTTCCTCCTCCTCCTCTTCTCAACCCATTGACTCGACTTGTGCAGTGGGTTCGGACGGACCTTGGATCCAGAAATAAACTGGGAAGCTATGGGGAAAACGAGAAGACATTTGGTTGGTCTGCAATTTTCACAACACTGAAAGCTTTCCTCCTGGGATCCTTAGGCTCATTCTTATCATCGTTGGCTTTTAATAAACCAAGTAAGAAATTGTGCAGGGTTCGGCGGGGGAATCCATTGATTTATTTTGCACTTGGAAAAGGAAAGAGCAATGCGTTAGCAAAAACCCAAATGGTGGTTACATCACAAAGTTCAACTCAGGCCTCGGTGTTGCTTCAAGAGCAGCAGAGAAGAACTCTGGCTAAAGGCTTCTCTCCGGGACATATTTGAAAGCAAAAATGCAGGCGTTAAACTGCTTGGAGATTTCAACGTGGAAGAGAGTCAATGAAATATTGAAAAGGATTCTTCCCATCTGTAACTTTTTCACAGATGGGGAAATGTGAAATTCTGATGGCCTGGTCTTTTTCACGAGTGCCACGGCCAATCATTGGTTTACAAAGGCTTGGAGGCTTTCATAATATGGGTCTCATAACAAAGTTTGGCACGCAAGTCATATATATATATATTTCATACATTTATACATCGCATTTTCCACCCCTAGATGAACATAAGGCAGATTGGCTCTCCCTCTGTTGTGCAGAATTGACTTGCCGTGCATGGGTGTGCAAGCCAGTCTCTCTCTCAAACTTATGGGGTGGGAGAACTTTGTGCCCTAACTAGTCCTCATGCCTCCACCAGACGTCAGAAAGATCTTGACGGCACGAAGAACTTTGACATGACAATCCTAGAATCCTAGAATGATGGAGTTGGAAGGGGCCTCAAAGGCCATCGGGTCGAACCTTTTGCTCAAGGCAGGAATCCAAATCAGAGCAGAGGGTGGTCCAGTTTTCTCTTGAAGGCCTCCAGTGCGGGAGTGCTCACCACCTCCCCCTGAGCTCACAGGTTCCATCGTCATACTGTTCTAACAATTAAGAAGTTTTTCCTGAGATTCCGCTGAAATCTGGCTTCCTGGAGCTTGAGCCGATTGTGGCGTGTCCTGCACTCCGGGATGGCAGACTCACAAGGGCCAAATGATAATAACACTGCCCTGCTGATCATGTTACCTGCTGGGCAAGCTCCCTCTTCTTGTTAATTGTGTCAGAGAGCTGAAACCGTAACATGACCCACTTTCTGCTTGGGTCCTCTTAAAATTCTTTCTTTTCCTCTTATTGCCTCTCCCCCACAAAGGACCTGAAGGTGCCTGTGCACATTTCCTGCCCCGGTCCTTTTTTGCTGAATCAAAGCCTACCCAAAAGCTGACGTGTTTTCGTTTCTTCACACATTACGGGCGTCTAGTTCTGGGATATGAAGGGAGATAAGATTAAACCAGCGCAAATTGTCAAATGTCTGCTCCGATTATGACAGACCAAAAATTTTTGCAGCCCAGGAATCCACAAACGTGCTTGGCGGCAAATCCAGGCCTCCTTTATCTCTTCGTCAAGAGGGCTCAATGTTTTGCGTTCCTTTCAGGTCGGCTTGAAAAGGCCTCCTGGATTTTCCCAACGTGCCTGTTATCTGTTTGTTTTATGGTTGATAAAATAGCTTCAGGACATGACAAACAGACAGAACGCCTGCAATCTTGCGGGGAACAGGTGGGAACACATGGTCTCGCTCTCCGAGGATTTCAGAAGCTGAAAAGGTGTGACAGCCAGAAATCCTCAAGCTTATGTACTTATTTAGCTGGCTGGATAGCTCAGGGGTTTAGGTACCTGGCTGTGGAGCCAGAGGTTGGGAGTTCGATTCCCTCCCTGGGCCTCCTGGGAGACAATCCAGCCTGGGTGGCCTTGGGCAAGCTGCACTGTCCCAGGGCAACCCCCCCCCCCAGAGGAAGGGAAGGGTAAAGCACTTCTGAGTTTCCTCTACCTAGAAAACCTTGAAAAGGGCCACCGTAAGTAAGAATTGACTTGACGGCACACAGTTATTAAGCTCAGTGGTTTAAGCATCTGGCTGTGGAGCCAGGGGCTGGGAGTTCGATTCCCCCCTCCCCTTTGCCTCCTGGGAGAAGAGCCGGCCTGGGTGGCCTTGGGCAAGCCGCATTCTCCAAGGGCAACACCAGCAGAAGGGAAGGGTTGGCCGCTTCTGGATATTCTGGGTTTGTAAGGTGGCTGCGAGGCGGGTAGAACTCCCAGAATGGAAAATTATGGGGCTTGTAGCTGCCAGTTTACTACAGGGTAGAAGCACATTTCTTATATTAAATAGGATAGGTAAACAAACAGAAAACACAGATAGGGGCCATCTTTGAACTTTGCTACCAAAGTGACTTGCTTGCAATCGAACTAACCTTAAACACAGATAGTTCATTCCCCAAAGCTGCACAACTCTGGGAATTTATGCCCAGCCCTTGCTGTTATTGCTTAATTGGAAAATAGATTAATTGTCCTTTTCAATGTGACTTAATTGGATTTGCATTAACACCTCGGGTCTTTCTTCACGCGGACCTCTTTGCTATGAATCTGTCGGTACTAGATAAGGGCAGTATATTTAATTTATTGTGCCATCAGGATGGAAGGGAAGAGGCTTCTTAGCACTGCTTCAAGGGTAGCTCCCAAACCAGATAAAAAATTCATTGGGGATCAGACGAGAGTGGTTCCTGGATCTGGAAAAAAGCAACCTGGATCGGAAGTCCAGAGTTGGGCAACCAGGATGATCAGGGGGCTGGAAACCAAACCTTATGAGGAAAGGCTGGAAGAATTGGGCATGTTTAGCCTTGAGAAGAGAAGACTGAGGTGTGATAGGGTAGCACTTTTCAAATATTTGAAAGGCTGTCCTACAGAGGAGGGGCAGGATCTGTTCTCGATCATCCCAGAGTGCAGGACACGCAACCATGGGCTCAAGTTATAGGAAGCCAGATTTTGGTTGAATATCAGGAAAAACTTCCTAACTGTTAGAGCAGTACGACAGTGGAACCCATGACCTCGAGATGTGTTGAGTGCTCCAACGCTGGAGGCCTTCAAGAGGAACCTAGGCAACCACCTGGCAGGGGAAAATTCCAGAACATGACTCTTTTTTTCCATTTCTCACCCAAACACAAAGCAACTGTCAGGGCCGTTCTTCAACAAGGTCTCTCGTGGGCTGTCTACTGGTGCTGATCTGAAGTCCAGTTTGAAAGGTGTATACTATTTTGTTCGGGGTGCCCCTTGCTCACAATCGCCGTGTGGCCTGTTGGTTTGCTGTGCTGCACAATATCATTTGGCGACACTCCTGTGTAGCACCCATTAGGTTGGAGAGGCCGGGAGATCATCAACACAGGTCAAGAGAAGGTTGATGTAGACTCCAGTGTTTTCTGTGGGCCATCTTTTTCTGAGGGTCAGAGGACCTGCAGAGTTTTAGGACTATGAAACTTTTCTTCCTTCTCTGCTTGAGGTTAAGGACGGAGCAAGACATATTTGCAGTTCTGTTCCACATACCTACCTCTAGGGCACCAGTTTCACCGGGAGCTGTCCGTGGTGCTGAAAGGTCCCTGTCCTTGCTGCCTGATGCCGATTGAGGCCAAGGCACGAAGAATAACTCCCAGGGAGCCCTTTGCCCCAAGAATGGCTGAAAGCAAAGGTAGGCTTCTGATATTTCTGTCCCAGGACCATGACTCTTTACACAAAATAGGAAGAGTTAAGGGGACAACTCTGACTTGAAACCAGGGGCTCTGTGGCTTCTCCAGAAGCTCCTACCACACATGGCTACTGTTGAGATACAGTTCATAGAATCATAGAATCATTGAGTTGGAAGGGGGCCTCGAAGGCCATCAAGTCCAACCCCCCTGCTCAAGGCAGGGATCCAACTCAAAGTTTATCTGACAGAGGGTGATCCAGTTTTCTCTTGAAGGCCTCCAGTGTTGGAGCGCTCGCCACCTCCCGAGGTCCTGGGTTCCATTGTCATACTGCTCTAACAGTTAAGAGGTTTTCCCTGATATTGATCCTAAATCTGGCTTCCTGTAGCTCGAGCCCATTGTTGCGTGTTCTGCACTTGGGGATGATTGAGAATACTAATGTGTGGCCCTGTTCACTAGCTGTGTGCAGCTGGATCACTCCTCTGTGATGTGGTTTTGAGATGAAATCTAACCCGCGTCTTTAATGTTGGTGGGGTTGGGATTATAGCAACCTCCATATTATGCCTTTCAGGAGGTTTGGATGGGAGGGACTTTGGGGTGAATGTCAGTCACATAGTAGCAGTACGTAACCAATCGGCCAAAATAATGAAGTTAACTAGTTCAGATTTCATACTATGTAACAAGTAAATGTATTTTGTTTTTCTAACATATATGAAGATTTGTGAGTAAAAGAGATACATTTTTTATTCTTTCTCAACACCAGAATCTTTGATTGATTCTATTGAGACTATATTGCCAACTGAGGAAAAACTAACTAATAGTAAGGGGTGGTATATTTAAGGGATACTTTTAATTATATAATAACCTGCTCTGTACGTCCCTGTCTGGGTTTTTGTTCCACTGCGTAGCTGAAGATTTTAAGCCAGTAGTTTCTACACTCTGCCAATATATGGCCCAGGTGGAGAAGCCATGGTGTCATGCAAACTGACCTCATACAGTCAGTTATTTGAAATCTTTCTTGATTTCAAGAAATACAAGCAGTTTCTCTGTTTAGTCACTCCCTGGCACTGACTCCATAACAACGACACTAACTTCAGATTTTAATGTTGTGCTTTGGTAGACACCACCTTGCCAGGACCTGAGTATATGCTATAAATATGATCACGGTTTGTAAGTTTCGTTATAAAACTCAGCCTGAAGAAAAGAAATAGCAGGTTGGTTCTGGATTGTAACCCCAATATCCAGATGACTGATCAGGTCTTTCCAAAACACCACAGAGAAGAAGCCAGATGGGGAACAGCTAAGCAAACAAAGGTGATTTATCTCCTGCATTCTTGAAAAATGTTTTCTGCAGTGATGGTTAGGGAGCAATTCCAGAAGAAAGGATGATGGGGTTTGAGCTCTGTTACTGCTTTAGCCTCTGGAAGATGCCATGTTCGTTTGCCACACACAACATTCTTGTATACATCCCTCCTCAAATTAACCAGAGTGCAATATATTTCTGGCAGGCGGTAGCTAGACAACCCCCACTGAGGCAGAAAGTGCATTTCAGCTTCAACAGAGCCATTAAAATTATGAGAGGGTGTCAGGAGCCGATGACCCAGGCTTTTCTGTCCTTGTAAAAGCTTTGAGAGCGTTCCTCAATCACTATTAAAATTTTTTAATGGCCAGTGCTTCTTCCTTCTTTCTAGGCCTTTATAGATTGTTTACAGCCTCAAAGTCCTTCAAAGATGCCCCATTTTGGTGCGATACACAGAAGAGGTCAGCCCGTAAGTTTGGTGGTCATTAGTAAATGTCTTTCAAACCTTATTAGCCTCTCTAAGGTGTTAGGGGAAAAAAGCAGACACTCTTCAAACTTCTTACTGTGTTATCTTTGTTCCCTTTTCCGTTTCTCTGCTTTATGGAATTAAATTCATTAATTAATGTAGATGGTAAACTCCAAGGTTGGGAAGTTTTTCCTCTGTAAATTACATGACATATTGATGGTCCCACGATCCACTCAGTCCCTGTTTTCCTCTTGCCCCTCCGTCTTCTGCTTAATTCTGGCGGTGGAAAGTAATGGCCGGCTGGTCATGTTTCTGTCTGATTTAAGGATTTATCAAGAAAGAAGCAACTTGATGTCACATACCAACAATAACCATTTCATGAGACTTGTATATTCCGTTGAATGGGGGATACGGCTCAGTAATACTATGAGAGAGAAGGATCTTGGGATTGTTGTACAGCAAAAGCTGAATAGGAGCCCACAGTGTGATGTGGCTGCAAAAAAAGCCAATGTGATTTTAGGATGCATTAGCAGAAGTATAGGCTCCAAATCCTGTGAAGTATTAGTCCACTTCTCTTTGGCACTGGTTAGGCCTCATCGAGAGTTCTGTGTCCAGTTCTGGATACTGCCCTTTAAGAAGGATGCCAACAAACGAGCAAGTTCAGAGGAGGGCAACCAGGAGGATGAGGGGACTCAAAACCGAGCCCACTGAGGAAATACCAAAAGAACTGGGCATGTTTAGCCTTGAGAGAAGAAGACTGAGGGGAGATAAGAGAGCACTCTTCAAAGATTTGAAAGACTGTCCTGCAGAGGAGGGCATTTCTAGCCAAAATGTCAAACTTTAAGAAAATATAAACTTTTTCCGCCAGCAGGCAGAGGTGGGTTTTTTCATTTCAGTGCCAAGGATCAGGACTGCTGGTCTGCACCCGATAAGCTAATAAACGAACATCTAGGATTACTTGGTTTCAAAACATTCTTTAGCACCATATTTACCGAGAGTGCAGGATCGTGGCCAATGTAGGGTTTTCTCTCTCAAGCCTAAGGGCCCCCTTTTATATATAGCAAGCACTGCAGCGGTGTTAAAGACGTGGTTCCTTCCTGCCGAGGTGCTCAATTATTCATGGCAATTACCTCCAGCCAATGCCCTCAAAGGCTGTCCTCACTTGACCTTCGTTTGCTCACCGTCCTGTCACCCAGCAGCCCATCGGGTCCGGATCGCGGGACACAGTACCGGCCTTTGAGTCAGACTGGAATCCAATCTCTGGCCTTCAGGCCCCTTGTTCAAGGAGGATATTTACAAGCCGGAAGGTGTTCAGATTAAAAGGTCTGGAGATGATTATATATATATAAATAAAGGAATGAATGAATAAATAAATAAATAAAAGGGGCACCTCCAGAAATGTTTGATGTTATCGGCTAGCCTTCTCTGAACTGTGGGCAACTGTTATGTCGTCGGTGGTTCAATAAAAGGGAGAAAACACGACTTCTAAATATAGATGTTTGGAGAGCTGCAAAAGGGGAAATATATCCTGCATCTTGCATCCATTTATCTTCCCAAGAGTACACCACAGGGATTGAGTAATTAAACTGTACACATTCCGTTGCTATGGTGCTGGCGCCGGCGCCTGCATCCATCATCTAGGCAATGAAGGAAAAAAAAATGGGTCACCTATTTGACTCTTCCCTCCATTTTTTTCACAAGAAGACTCGTGAACTCATATTTTCCAACTGCCATGGTTTACCCAGAATAGACCTTGTTTTCTAATCTCTGCGGCTGATAAATTGGCACCTGGATTTTTGTGCTTTGTGAAGGGTTGGGTATCTTAGGGTGAGTAGCCACATTTGTGTAAGTTTTTAGGGTTCAGCTGTGCTCAGATTCCTACAATTTAAATTCTCGGTTAAATTGTAGACTTCCTTCCTTCCTTCCTTCCTTCCTTCCTTCCTTCCTTCCTTCCTTCCTTCCTTCCTTCCTTCCTTCCTTCCTTCCTTCCTTCCTTCCTTCCTTCCTTCCTTCCTAAATTTTGGATGAGCTGCCATGAAGATGATCTACAGGGTCCCTCCCAGCTCTGCAGTTCTAAGATGATGACGATGATGAAGAAAAGCCCAGTTTGGTGACCATCAGGGCTTGGCACTTTTGCTTTCCTGCGTTCTGGTTCATCAAAGCACGATGCATTTCTGCTATTTGACCACCGTAACGAATAGCAGAGTGATGGGCTAGGACTCAGGGAACCCGGGTTCGAATCCCTGCTAGGCCATGGAAACTCGCTAGGGGTGGGGAGGGGGCACCCGTAAAGCCACTCTTTAAATATCTCACTTACCAGGAAATTCCGATTAGGGCCGCTATAAGTCAGTTCCGACTTGACAGCGCAGAACATAACAAGTGACAGAACATTTGCATTTAATTTTTAAAATGCAAATAGGATCAGCTTGGCGGAGGGGGAATTCTGAATACTATCTCGATTGGAAAAGGCACGAAGGAGATGTTTAACCCGTTCTTTCCCTGTGGTGAGCCTGAGGAAAACCTGTGTCCTGAAGCAGGCAGGGCGTTTCGGAGGAAATCTCTGGCTTGCCTTTGCCTGTCCCAGCCCAGCTGCTTTGACGCTGAGCCTCTTAGGGCCGGACTTGGCTGGGGAGGCAGAATTCTGCAGCCTTAGAGCTGTTTTCCTTGGCTCAGTCTCCTTTTCTCACTTGCAGTCCTGCCGAGGCTGTGGCGGGAGGGGCTGTGGGTTTGGCGGATCTGAAATCCACACGTGGTGAACGATCAGGAAAGGCTGCTTGAGAAAGGAATTGAAGGGTGAGCCCAGAGGGATCCTGTGGAGATCCCGACCGGCGTCCGTCGGCCTTGCTTGCATCCAGTGGGTGGGGAAAGTGGGTCACCTTTCTGAGGCATTTTGCTGGCTTTCTAAGGCTGCCGCCTGGCTGGCCACAGCCGGGGATGAGACGTTGACCCTGTGGGTGGGGATGAGTTGCGCCGTGGGAGCTCTTAGGATCATGGAATCACAGAATCATGGTGTCCGAAGGGGCCCGTGAGGCCATGGAGTCCACCCCCCTTATTCAATGTAGGAATCTAAGTCAAAGGAGATCTGACAGACAGCTGTTTAATTTTCTCTTGAGTGCCTCCAGCGTTGGAGCGCTCACCACCTTCTCCCGAGGTCATCGGTTCCATCATTGTACTGCTCTGTTAGGACGTTTTTCTTGATATTCAGCCTAAATGTGTCTTCCTGTCGCTTGGGCCCATGGCTGCCTGTCCAGCCCTCTGGGATGGCGGAGAACAGATCCTGCCCCTCCTCTGGAGGACTCCCTTTCAAGTCTTTGAGAAGTGTTCTCTCCCCTCTGTCTTCTTTTCTGAAGGCTAAATTGGCATCCTGAAGTGGCCAAAAGATGATGACCACTATCTCCCCGGGTGGGTTGGAAGGTCTTTCTGGCCACTCCAGATCCTGGAAGCCGCTTGTCTTAGTGGAGGTGAGACAGCAAAGGCAGGCGTGGGGGAATCTGCCTGATGTGTGTTCTGTCCATTTTGCATGGTGTGTTTTGCCCTCCTCTGGTTTGTTGTACCCTACGCGGGGGGCACCGTTGGAGCACAACAATAGGGCACAAGCAGACGGCGGCCTCGTCAGTGGGCAACCCAACCCTTCTCTTGAAGGCTTAGAAAATGTGTTAATCCAGCCCCAGACACGCATGCATCAGCCTCGATATCCCAACCGTAGCAGGAAAAACAAGGTCATAATCACCTTATTGATTCTGTCTCCGGCTGAAGGAATCTAATTGTGTGTGTGTGTGTGTGTGATATCTGAGGAGGGGGACTGCAGGACGGAGCGAGCAATTCCGTCTTTCCCTCTAGCTGCCGAGGGATTCACAATAGCTCAGCGGAAGCTTATGTTGTTCCAACACGTCAATCAGAGCCTGCCTCCGTTAAGTAGATGAAGAAGCGTCTTGTCATTACTGCGGCGGGTTGTCCCCCTTCCCTTTGCTGATTATCCTCAAAGAGAACAATTTCCTTTCAGTGCCACATTCACCAGGACCAACATATGGCCTCAAAATCCAGATCCCACTTTGCACGGGGAGGATTTCTCTCTCTGCTGAGCCCTGAGATCCATTTCCAGCAAAACGGAGAAAGCAGAGTAGAGGGCGGGTGGCAGCTGAAGAGGGCTCCAGAGGCGAGGAAGGCTGGGAAACAGGGATACCGTCTTGCCCTATTAATCCGAGCAGCACAAAGCAAAGGAGGACGTCCGAACAGAAGCAGCTGTTGCTTTCTACTGAGACACCGTCTTCACCCACCCAGGCCAACATGACAGCAATGTCTGCTCTCCAGGGTTTCAGGCAGAATCCTTTGCGAGCCGTACCTCACACAACAGTGGGATCAAGCTGCAGGAAGCCAGATTTAGGCTGAATATCAGGAAAAACTTCCTAACTGTTAGAGCAGTATGACGATGGAACCCATGACCTTGGGAGGGGGTGAGCACCCCAACACTGGAGGGATTCAAGAGAAATTTAGACAACCACCTGGCAGATCTCCTTTGATTTGGATTCCTGCCATGAGCAGAGGGTTGGACTCAATCACCTTTGAGGTTCCTTCCAACTTTGTGATTCTATGGTCCCTGTTATTTCCTGATGGGCTTTCAGCCAAGTGCTAACTATGTCTGACATGCTTGTTGGGATGTGATTTTGGTATTTTTCTGGGCTGCAAGTACCCTATTTCTCCATTCTGCAAATGCCATAACTCTTCCTTCTAGACAATGAAAAAGAGTAACAAACTCAAAAAATACCCTTCACCCACAGGGTTCTCCGTCCTTGCAGCCTTATAAACCCCTGAATGCGGTTCACCTGGGAGAAAGGTTTCAAGGCTGAGCTAGGCCTAGCTCTGCCCAAGCTTCCTGTTCAGAAAGAAAGCTCCCAGCTAGCACTGGGACAGGAACAGGAAGCTTGGGGAGAGCTAGGCCTAGCTGTCTCAAAACCTTCTAAGTTGGGCCTTTCTCCAAGGTGCATCACGTTCAGGGGTTCGTAAAGTGTCTGCAAAGTGAGTAGAGCCGCCGGAATGGAGAATTATGGTCTGTTTAGTGCAGAAAAGCCCATCCTTTATATTTAGCTTATGAAATCAGACAAGTCTTGTTTGCTTGACTCTCATCTGGGTCTGGAAGGAAGGAGGTTTCGGACAGCAGGGTGTTGTGCCCTGTGAACCTTTGGAATTTCGCAACCCAAGGTGGGTCAAAATTGCTTGAATGACTTTGTAAAAAAAGGACAAAGCAAATTTGTGAACCCCTGAGCGTGCCTGTCTATTTGTGACGGTTCTGAAACAGACCAAGAGGACTGCCTTCTCTTGAGACGTGTCCTTCAAGTTGACTTTGAAATTCATGACTAAGGAGGAGAAAAAGCATGGGTAATGGTACACAGCACCACAGTCGGGTATGGCAGGAGGAAGCACAGCTGGTTAAAGAAAGTTGAGATCCTGTTTCAAACTTTGTTATACAAGGGTATATGTGAATAATATACCTCCAGGGAGTCTTCTCTTCTCATGAGAAGAGAAGACTCCCTGGAAAAGACCCTGATGTTGGGAAAGTGTGAAGGCAGGAGGAGAAGGGGACGACAGAGGACGAGATGGTTGGACAGGGTCATCGAAGCGACCAACATGAATTTGACCCAACTCCGGGAGGCAGTGGAAGACAGGAGGGCCTGGCGTGCTCTGGTCCATGGGGTCACGAAGAGTCAGACACGACTTAACAACTAAACAAAAATGTGAATAATAATAACAATAACAGTAATGATAATTGTGTGCCATGAGGTTGATTCCAACTTATGGTGATCCTTTCCACGGTTTTCTAGGTAGAGAGTACTCCAAAATGGTTGACCATTCCTTTCTTCTGGGGTTGCCCTGGGGCAGTGCAGCTTGCCCAAGGCCACCCAGACGGGCTCTTCTCCTTGCGGGGACTCGAATTCCCAACCCCTGGCTTCTCAGCCAGGGACTCTAAAATATAATAATAATTGTGTGCCATCAAGTCAATTCTGACAAGACTTATGGTGACCCTTTAAGAGGGTTTTCCAGGTAGAGCGGACTCAGAAGTGATTTACCTGGGACCACCATGCAGCTTGCCCAAGGCCACACAGGCTGGCTCTTCCCCTAGGAGGCACAATGGGGAATCGAACTCCCAACCTCTGGAGCCACAGACTTCACTCACTGTGCTATCCAGCCAGCTATGTGTGTATATCTAGAGTTAGTTCTAGACAATCTATTCCTTTGTTGATCTGAGTTACACTGCTGCTCTGGGGTAGCTCAGTGACAGTCAGTTCCACAGGGTAATGGTCTCCATGCATCATTCAGGTTATGCTCTGACTCTCCAGAGTGTTGTGTGGCTCCTCAGACCACCTCGGAAAAATTACGTGAAGTCCATCGACAGATGCGAGGGGATTGAAATGCTCCTAGGTTGGAGGAACAGCTGCCAGGCCGGAGGGGATTTCTGTGTGCACTCTCATTATTCTAATGCCATAACGACGTCTGGTAATTAAGGGCTGTCGGCTTTTTCTAGTGTTCTTTAGAAAAACAAGGTATTAGGGGCACCAGCCTTTTGGAAACCCATCAGCGCATCTAAAATTCCACATGGTTTTGGTTGTACCTCATAAAAACTGCTCACAATGACCCTGAAAGATATGTTAAAGGTGGTTTCCCACAGTTAGCGGCCACAAGAGGAGACCCACTGCATCAAGGGAACATACAGAGGAATCAACGCACCAAGTCCCCACGGATTCAGTGGGTCTCCTCTAGTTGTGACTCGCCGCTGGATTTCTGCCATTCTTTCCTCAGTGTAAGGTGATGCTGGCTACCTCTGTGTGAGATGCTGGATTCCCTGTACGTAAGGCGAACTCAACACCATTTTGTTTAAAGATATGAAACCTTCATTTATTAATCCAAATAACATCATTTGCATTTACAACATTCATTGCATAAACTTGAACATACAAAGTTTTTTTTTTTCCACCTCTGGTTAATAACAGACATACAGCGCACAAGATACTGGCCGGATACAGGTTTAAACAAATATTTGGGTACAACGACTTTTGTCCATAATACATACCTTTTTTTTTTTTGTTCGTTTTTAAATATTTTATAGCTACTAAAGACACAGATCCATTGCTACTTTAGGTCTTGGAACAGGTAATCTAAAGTTGACATAAAACACAGAGGGAGGGAGGGAGGGAAGAATAGGGGTTGGTATCTAGCGGTCATGGTGTGCAGTCTTCTTCTTCAACCTTCCTTTTGCAAAAAAAATTAAATTAAAAATAAAGTAATCAGAGGCTGCCAATATATAACGGACTTTATAACCAACGCCAACGTTACCCAGACACCCATCATAACTGGCTGTGATGTACGAAATGTCCATGCAATACACCAAGACAGGAGCAGGGGGAGAAAGAGCGAGCGAGAGAGAGAGAATCGTGTGAACCCCCACCCACCCACCACCTTAATGATATATTCCCAACAGTCATTGCCTCACACTGTACTTTGTAACGACAGCTTTGCTATTGGAACATAAAAAGGAGGGGGAAAAACCATCCCTCCCAACTCCTGGAAGAAAAAACAACAACAGAAAAATGGCCCGGTCAGTGCAGTTCCAGCTGCAAGAGGAAGGGTTTTCGTTTGGGTTCGTTATTGTTTTCTGATGTCTAGAAGACGAGTCTGAAATCTGACAACCCTTCGAGAGGTAAGTGCGGACCTTGCGGGTTTTAAACCATGGACACTCCTCTCGCCTTGACATGTGGGCAGCTTCTTGGGTTTTGCACCTTCCTTTCTGCATTTTAAACCATCTTTCCCCCGTTCCGTCTTCTGTCTCCTTCCCGGTTTTGTTTGTTCATCTCTTTAATATTCTCAGTTCCTTTTCTCAACCCAGGCGGACTACAACTCGTCGGACCTGACGACGTGGAAGAGGGTGACGTTGTAAAGGATCTGGTGGCCGTTGTTCCAGGCGTAGAGGGCTCTGTCTTTCGGATTGTAGTCCAACATAGAAATGTGGGAATATTTGTTTAAGAAGGGGATATCTATATACTCATATGTGGAGGTGTTGGTCTGAAAAGCATAAGTCACCTTGGTTCCTCCCGAGTAACCATTGGTAACGTACAAAGTGCCACAGATGATGAACCCTTCCCCGGCGCTACGCTTGGGGTAGCTGGTGTTCCACGTTTGGATACTCTGCAAGGTGTTGGGATCCAGCTTGCTGATGACAATGTTCCCCGCGTTCTGATTGGTGGCATAAACGGCCCACAAGCCATTCTCATCCACCATGAGGTCAATGTCCGAATGCCCTCCCCAGGCATAATGGTAGACGTTGTTGTATCCGGCGTAATCCAAGCTGCGAGTCTTAAGAATGGTCTCCGTTTTCAAGTCAAACTTTATGATGATGTGGCTTTGGTATTTGTTGAAATAGATGGAGCCGTTGTAGACCACCTGACCCGTTCCGGACCACGGGTGAGGGAGGCGGTGAGAGGTGAAGTTGTCCGTGTTCATAAAGTCAGACATGGATTTGTACTCCCGGACAAAACGATTGTTGTGATAGCTGTCCATATAAAACACCTATGGAAAGATGACACATGTGGATATCAGATGAGATGTGCATCATTTCAACAGGATAGCCACGGCCATTTGTTGTGGCAAAACCAACCTTGGTCCCCAGATGTTCCTGGACTGCAACTCCTGGAAGCCTGCACCACCAGCTGTGCTGGCCGTGACTTCTGGGAGTTGTAGTCCAAGAATGTCTGGAAACCCAAGTTTGGGAACCCTTGCTCCAGACCCTGGTTTGTTTCGTTCAGGTAATCTTCCAGACCATGGTTTGGAGGGTCATCTGAACCAACCCAAGGATGGAGTCTCATGGAGTCAAGCAGAGGTTCCCAACCTTGGGTCCCCAGAGGTTCTGGGACTGTTTATCTGGCAAACGTACTGCACACAGCGGGGGAAAGCTGGGCTTTCTCCTTCTTTGCAGCCTGTGATGAACAGCGTCACCTCTGATGCAAAGACTAGTTTGACACTTGTCCTGCAGAAGAAAGGTATTTCCTGCAGGTATAGCTGGGGCATCACCAGGACTAGCATCACAGAGCTGAAGCACGCATCTGCTCAGACTGCTGGTAGGCGGAGCAGGTTTCTACGGAGGCAATTCACACATCCAGCTGCTGGTCATCAAGAGAAGAGTAATCCTGTGCAGAGTAATCTAATGATGGCTTTGAAAGAGGATTAGGCAATTTCCCAGAGTCTGTTGTGTGTTTTAAAATGACTACAACCATAAGCCTCTCGGAGGAACCTCTGTGCCTTCAACCAAGGAAGACAGCGTGGCCTTCTGGTGTACTGTCACTCCCATCAGTCCTCATTGTTAGCCAAGGATGATGGGACACACCCACCCCAGCCCTGCTTTAGACCATCAGACAGAGGGACATGTGAGGGTTAGAGCCTGCAAGCACAGCCCTGCTTCCTTACATCCAAAGTATGACATGGGACAGGATTTGGGACCCCCGATAGCTCTGTGCTCTTCCCATTAATACCCCAAATAAAATTATAGGAATAGTGATTTGATTGACTGATTGATTGAGTGACCAATTTCCCCAATTGTTCTAGGTTACAGAATTCTACCTTGTTGTGTGGTAAAGATTTTCTTTCTTTAACACACGCTCATACGAAGGATGCACCGCCTTCTTTACAGAACTGCACTCCAAGTACCGAATTCTACTTTTGCACAAGAAAGCTGGCTAACAGACCTCTGGAAGTTAACAGATAAGAGGAGCCCAATTCCTTCTTGTGTTGATCAGGTGAGAAGACTCAGCCATCCAACAGCGCTCAGTTTGGTGATTAAAGACTCAACCGTCAGAAAGTACGACGGCAGAGAACCCAGCGCTTCATGGTTGACGGCCAGCTTCGGTTTCTTCTGCATTCTGAAAAAGGCATCACTCTGTCGTTCAACTGCTGTGCCTCTCTGCCTTCCACTCTTTCCTACTCCTTCCTTTCAGAGGTTGGTGAAGCAGAGAGAGAGAAATGGGGAAATGAAAATCCCCTTTTGATTATCGCTTTGGAACTGTGTCAGACGAGCAAATACTGTTTGGGAAGCAGGAAACCTGACAGCGTTGCTACTTTACATGAAGCTCCCTGCTTACATCTGAGATCCTCGTGTAGATTAGAAGGACTGGAGAAGAACAGCCGGTCGCTTTGCTGGGTCAGGCTAAGCTCTACGTACTCCCAAATCTTGCTTCCAGCAAGAAAGGGGACCCATTCTTACAAGCACAGAATTGGCACCGTCCTGTCGGTGGAGGTATTGCTAGGGGTGCTGAGTGAGGATAATTCAGGGGAGGTTTGCTTAAAAGACCCATCTCTCTCAGGATGCTTCCAGGCGGCCCATGGCTCTGTAGAAAGAAATCACAACAATATGCCAGGGTCAAACCTGGGGGGTTGTAAACCTACCTTGTTTTCACCTTCCGGAGCCAAGGGATCTGTCATCCACGAGCCGAACCTTGATCCGGATGTCTTGACCGTGATCGGGTCACTTATTGCTGTCAATTTCCCACAAGCTGCAAAAAAACGAGAGAGAATAAACTCCATGAACGCAAGAGTCGGTTGACTACAAGCAAAAGGGGGCTGGTCCATTTTCATCAAGAAGGGAATGGATACGGAAAGCAGAAGGGACCGAAGGTAAGGTTCACTTTGGACATTTGATGTGGCTGAATTTGGCTCAGGTCAGTTCACAGACTTGCCAGAAGGGTCAGAAGGTGAATCTTAGGGTGCAATCTGATGACGAGAAAGGATGGTGTCTGATCTCACCAGAAAGGGACACTTTGCTGGAAGCGAGTTCCCCTAAAGAGACCCCTCGGTCATAGAGGAATCGTTCCATCCTAGCCTGCAAAAAGAGTCCCCCCAAAAGATCTGGCTTGCACACATTAAGGGTTGGGCTGGTTCGCATGCACCTGTACGTCGTGCCGTTGCAGAGATAGCTCGCATCATGCGGTGCGACAAGCGGTCCAAAATGTGACCTATTTCCTTGTACGCCTGCACCTTTCGTTCAGAAATCTAAATCTCGGGGGCTTTCACCAATGTCTGGACTCCAACAGATAGTAACAACACTGTTTTCCCCAGCGTTATTTGCAGGCTTTGTAATTTACAGGCCTGGTAATCTCTCGTAACCTCTTAAGAGGGGATTAGGCCTGCCGAATTCTGACACAGAAGAGCAGGAGAACTGCTCTAAAACGGTAGCTCTTCAAAAAATGAATTCTGTTTCTTTTCATTTCTTATTCAGCTGAACAAGAAGTGCAAAAATAGTTGACCCTTACGAGGAATTTCAATGCCAAAACGGGGAGGGAGCTTTGAACAAGGCCAGCCTTGATAAGCAGGGGAGTCTTTTTTTAAAAAAGGGCATGCTTATTTCTATAGGACTTAGGGTAAGCATTTGTTATAAAAATAGAATACTGAATAGAGTCATAGAATGATAGAATCAAATGAAATAGAAGCGTTGAACACATTGCTTCAGTCACACACCACGGGTGCACTGGCTACCTCTAGATTTCCATCGAAGCAGGGGAAGGAGGCTCTGGGTTGCCAGACCCCAAGCATCCTGACTCCCAAAGCTCATCAGAGAATTAGAGAATCGTGGAGTTGGAAGGGGCCTCGAAGGCCATCCAGTCCAACCCCTGCTCAAGGCAGGAATCCAAATCAAAGTAACTCTGACAGAGGGTGGTCCAGCTTTCTCTTGAAGGCCTCCAGTGTTGGTGTTCCGTTGTTGTACTGCTCTTAACAGTTAGGACGTTTTTCCTGATATTCAACTGAAATCTAGCTTTGTGTTGCTTAAGCCCATCATGACATGTCCTGCACTCTGGGAGGATCGAGAACAGATCCTGCCCTTCCTTTGTGTGACAACATTTCAAGTCTTTGAAGAGTGCTCTCCTGTCTCCCCTCTGTCTTCTTTTCTCAAGGCTAAACGTGCCGAGTTCTTTCCGTCTTTCCTCCTAGGGGTTGGTTTCCAGCCCCCTGATCATCCTTGTGGCCCTCCTCTGAACTTGCTCCAGTTTGTTGGCATCCTTCTTGAAGTGCGGTGTCCAGAACTGGACACAGGACTCATGCAGTGCAAACCTGTCTTACTTCATGACAGGCCCTTGATCCAACTACCGTCTGCTCTCTCTAACATCTCAGGCAGGGCTTGTTCTAGTCTACCCGGAGATGCTGAGGACTGACTTCCACGTGAGGTGGAGCTCTGTCATGCATGTGCCTGGTTCTACCATCGAATCACCTTCATTCCCAAAATCAGGATCAATGAAACTAGCACCTCTCATGGGTCTTGAACGAAGAGCTAGGGAGATCCCAAGCACAAGAACCCAGCTCTATGCGAAATATCATCTGTGACATTGTGGAAAGTTCACAAACTCCTGGGATGGGAAAACACACACGCACACATGACTCGTCTCTTAAGACAGCCCCCCTTGGCCTGTTTAGCCTTGCAAAATATGCTGGGATTCAACTGTGCAGGAACGATTTGGTAGCAAAATGCCTCAGACTGGTCCTGAAGGTCTGATGATAGATTTTGTGCATTGCATGAAGACCACTGGAAGTTTGCAGACCACACTCCAAAATCTGGCAGACGTGGCTAAAATTGTGCTCTGCTACAGTCTGTGCCTGCGGCAGCTCTGGTCTGCCTCTCTGCCCCACCTGCTTTTTCTAATTAAAGGTAATTAAACTGAGACGTGTTAGGTTCTTCTGGTTGCTCTCTCGCCTTAATGAGAAAGCAGCCTTATCACAAGGCTCCTAAGAAGTAAGGTCCTCTGAAAACAGCTGGATGGCCAGAGGTGCCCAGTAACAAACAGGGAATATTGATGGGGGTCAGCTTGGTGGACACAGAAAGGACTGGTGTTTGAATGGATTGACCACAACAGGCTCAGAGGGGGGTTGCAACTTTCTGTGTGTGCTGTCAAGTTGGAACCAAATTAGAGTGACCCTAAATGGGTTTTCAAGGTAAGTGAGACAGTTAAAGAGTGGCTTTACCAGTTCCACCCACCAGTGAGTTTCCATGGCCAAGCGGGGATTTGAACCCAGATCTCCAGAGTCCTAGTCCTTCGCTCTAACCACTACACCACAATACTGGTGATTTTCTAACCTCCGATAAAACTCATCACTAAACCTTAAACAAATTAACTCTTCTCCACCTTTAAGGGTTATTGAACAGTTACGCTTTCTGAAAATTCGTAGATTATTGGGCCTCACCACTTAGTATTTCTTGGGGTGTTTCACATTTAGGGTCTTTCACAATAGGAACTTCTGGCAAGTTCCTATTGAATAATACCTGAGAACTGCTCTGTTATGAAAGCTGATATTAGATGGTTTGGGTATTCGAAGGACTGTGATTTGGAAGACATAGGATGCTTGATTTTCTGCGGTTTCAGAGAGGAAAACTTGGACGGATGGATTCAAATCACAAGAAACCAACAACGGGAATTCTGACAGTAAGAGCTATTCAACAGAGTTATGAGTTCCCTCAGAAGACGGTGGACTGTTCTTTACAGGATTTCTCAACAGAGATTGAGTAGCTATTTGTTATGGATGCTATCGAATCACAGAAGTGTAAATCAGGAAGGGACCCCAGGGATCATTAAGTCCAGCCTTTTGTCGCGGTAGGAAATCCACACCTTAAAGCACCCCAACAGGTAGCCATCCAAATTGTCCTGAAAACTCTCCAGTGAAGGAGAGACCATTGCCCTCTGAGGCAGTCCATTCCACTGCTGAACACCTCTCTCTATTACGACTTTCTTCTAAGAAGTTTGCTGACTCCTAACAGAGCACAGCAGAGGAATAAAACTGAGGCAGGCCACAGGGAGCGAGTGACCAAAGTGAGCAACCAGGGAGAGCTAACAGGAGTTTGACAGGAGTGAGGTAGTAAGGAAAGGGAGCAAGGAAAAGGAGAGACCAAGAGGACAAAAATAGAGAGTTATGTATTAGTGGATTTTCCTAGCATCTTTCAAGGCAAGGGAGACAAAATAGTAGGTTTCCAACATTTTTTGAGACTGGCTGCCCATGTTATGGAGCCAAATGTTAGGATGAGTTAGGGGCTAAGGAGAACCTTGCTCCATGGTAGAGTCCTTGGTTTGCATAAAGGAAGCTCTAGAGTCAGTCCCCGGCAGCATCTCCCGGGGGGGGGGGGGGAGTAAAGAATCTTGCCTGAGATTGTGGAGAGCCACAGCTGCCGGTCAGAGCTGGCAATATTGAGCCACATGGACCGAGGCCCTGACTGAGTAGAAACCAGCTTGTTCTGCTGCTGTTACAGAAGTGAGGGTTAGCCCACCTTTACTGGATCTGGGCAGCCGGCCCTTTGGAGGGATGAGATCCTCGGCTGGAACTCGGATGCAGGACGTGCACATCGCCAACGAGTGAAGGCCATGACTGCCACATCACTGCAACCTCTGTATTCCCTCCTCTTCTGCAAATCTGAATTGGTGGACGAGCCCCTGGTTTCCAAATGGGGCTTGTTTGGACAGACCCCCTCCACCCCACCCCAAGAAAGCCCTGGAAGCCATCTTGACCTTCACTGGCGAGTGGTTTAGCTCAACTCTTCCAGAGTGATTCAATCGTGGGGGCATCTCTGAGCCTATGCAGAGTGTCTCTCAAAGTGTGCCTGCCATAACCTTGGGCTTACGTTTGGGCTGCAGAATTCCTCCCCTGCTTCGCACATCTCGCACCCAGGGGCATACACCCCCTCCACTGCGCCACAAAGCACGCTTAGAATGGCATAGATTTCTGCCTGGCGTGACTGGGCAGAAGCAAGACCGCTTAGGGTCCCTGCATTTCTCCCACTACCCTCACCACCCCCGGCCCAAGAAGCAGGGAATGACTGGACCACATGACTCCTGGGGTGACCCTTCTGACTGTGGGGTTCTGTGAGTCTAAGCCATCCAACCTGTTGGCTTGAGACATGATCTCTGGCCTAAAGGCACACAGGGGTTAGAAGGCCAAGAGAAATGGGTGGGAAGGAGGTCTCTGGGAGCTGCAGCTTCCCTCCCCTCCATGGCTGATTCTGAAGGTGGGGCAGCTCTGTGAAGACTTTGTAGGGAAAGGGTTCGGCTGCACCTCTTCCTCTGTTCCTCCTTTTCAGGTTCCATGGGCAACCCCCCCCCCCAAGCTTGAGTGGTGTCACGGTGAACGCAGAAGTGCTGGCAGTCCATACAGCCCGATCCCCCTCCTAAGGAGGGTCAAAAATTCAGGCTGATGGGTCAGTCCACATGAAAAGAACTGAGGAGCAAGTCTTTTAGAAAGCGAATGACTCTTAATTGCTTATTCAAGACCACACCACCCTCAAATACTTTGCATGAGAAGGGAGACATCTTGTAAAAACTCACCCTGTGGCCTGGGGGTGGGGGTGGGGACCAGTTTCTTTTCCAGCTACTGTGAGGACGACTGCTAAACTCCAGGGAGCCCTGTTTGGTGTGTGTGTGTGTGTGTGGATAATGCCATGGACCCTGCTCATCAGAAAGTCCTTGGCGTCTGACCCTGAACGCCCTGGTTCTACTACACCCTTGCCCAGCAGGGCCTTGGCTGAAACTGAGCGTTGACCTCTGGTGTGTGTGTGTGTGTGTCCTGAACCCCTGGGGCACCTCTGTGTCTGCTTGCGACCAATCCAACACAGGCGTGAGAAGGCACGACCCCTCCGGAGCGGGTGCTCTTCCTTCCTCCGGTGTGCAGCCTACCTAATTTTTGCATGCATGCCCGAAGCCTCTCTTCAAGATTGGACACTCTGTTCTGAAGCTCTTCGTAGTCATAGGCGCCAATCTCTTCCTGGAGCTCGTTAAGAACTGACGTCAGATTCTGGACCTCCTCTTTAAACTGCAAAACCAATTTGGCATCGGCTTTGTACTCTTCCAAGACTGGGATCAAGGGCCTAAGCTCCTCCATTTTCGCTTTTATCGCCTGCAAGGTTAAAATAAGCTTGGTTTCAGTGCCTGGTGTGTAAAACCCCCTCACAAACCTGCCTCTTTTCCTAGCCTGCTATGGGATGCGCCTTGGTCCATACCCTCGCCGTAATGGCCATTGTTATTATTAGTATTATTAATGCTGGCTGGGGTGTCCAAATGTGGAAGAATATATAATATGGCATTAAACAGTCTGAAGAACACCATCTTATTTGGGAAAAAGGCCTTTATTTAGAATATTTTTTTTTTGTTTTTAGAATGCAACATCTTAAGGTTACATGCTTCGGTCACATACACAAATTCTTTGTTTTTTCTTCTCCATAAATTAATAATAATAATAATAATAATAACAATAATAATAACCAATGCATTGACAAGGAGTTCCAAAAAACTAGTGATGAAAATGCTTCTCTACAGTTTTACATGCAAAAGAAGAGGTCTCACTTGTGTGGTGCTGTTTAAAGGTCCTGATTTGAAAAGAAAAAAGGGGGAAGAAAACAAGGAAAAAGGAAGAAAAGAAAGCAAAAGATGGCGGGGAAAAGCTCTCTGCCCTCTGCTTTGTTCATGGTTACATGTGTGAGGGGGATGGACAGCTTCTTCAGCCAGTGCGACATTGTAAAAATTTCTTTTAAGTTAGCCCTGTAAGCAAGAAAACGAGACACTGTTGAAGAGCCTGCTCGCTAAGCTGCCTTAAAACAGAACAGTAGCCATTCAAAGACCAGTTTTGTAAAAACTACAGTGGCGGTAGAGATGCTTTGGCCTCCCTAACCACGCTGACTCTCGATTAAGTGCCACCAGCTTAGTTGGAAGCCAGCACCGTGAAAAATTCTCAGCCCATGGCCCATCCCCCCACGGAAGTCAATAGATAATCGAATGTAACGAGCGGTTGCAAATTTTGTAAGCTGTACAGAAGACATTGAAAGACAGGGCAACTTGGGTCTCTCCGTAGCTAAGCCAAAAGGGGGGGACCTCAGTTGTCACCGGCTGTCTTTGTGCACAACTGTGACAGCTTAAATAGCCTCCCTTCAATGAACATTAAACATCCACTAGACCCCCCCTCCTCATTTCCTTCTGAGCAAATGAAGTTTTCCATACCAGGAGGGTGCCTGCTCCCCTCCTCAGCTCCACCACCCACCGAGAAAGGGCTGCAAAGGGTAGTGCCCTCAAAGCCCCAAGAACGTGCTGTATATACCAACCCCACCCAGATGGTCACCATCACAGATTAAGACAGCCTATTCTGGTAGGGGCAGGTTTAGCCCAGTGGCAGCCCAGTGGCCGACCCCGCTATGGAAGAGGAAGGGGAATCGCCACCTTACAAAGGGTGGGTGGGTGGGTAGGTTGGTTGGTTGGTTGGTTGGTTGGTTGGTTGGTTGATTGATTGATTGATTGATTGATTGATTGATTGATTGATTGATTGATTGATTGATTGAGCGAGCCATTCCAATGAGGCCCTCTGCCAAGCTTTTGGAATTAAAATCGGCCCTCCCAGAAAAAGCACCCCCCTTTCTCCTCTCTTCCCTCATGTAGCTTGAGTGCTATTTTGGTGCAAAAATCAGATTTCCATTCTCTACCAGGGTTTTTCAACAAAAAGAACAAAAGATCCAGTCCCCTCTGATGCTCTGCCGTCACCAGCACTGGTTCCTCCTCATTCCAAGGAGAATTTGGGCTGGACTTGGGCAATGGGGATACTCTGGGGAATTAATAAATGAATGGAAAAGACCCCGTGTGAAGGTATGCAGAGGAAATCTCAGGAGAGTGGCTGAACTGAATCCCCAGGAGCAGAAGCCTCCATGCCCTGTGGGCCCCTTTCCATGTTTTGCACAACAAGAATAAATTATGCAAAACATTTTTAAAAAACCCAGAGAAGAAATAATTCAAAATCGGAGACATTATTCAGAGCTGATTATCTGCACATCTCATGGGGTTGCAGAACCAAGGTTTTCTTGGCGCACAACTGTAAGGGCAGAAGACACCTGGTGATAAAGGACCTTGAAGAGTATAGGCACCTATTCTTAAAAGGCAGAATCTTAGACATGAATTAGGTCCTTGAGGCTTACTTCCAGGTAAACCAGTACAGGATGCAATTTGGTAGGCGATGGTGGAGAAGGAATAATAGATCATCTTAGAACGGCAGAGCTGGAAAAGGGGACCCTGTGGAATCATCCAGTCCAGCCCCTGTCAAGGAGGCACCATGGGGGAATCGAACCCCCAACCTCTGGCTCTGCAGTCAAAGAACTAAACCCCTGAGCTCTCCAGCAGTTATCAGGCAGACTGCATGATCCCTGGGAGCTCAGATGAACTTTGAGGGAAAGAGAGAGCAAGAGAGAGAGAGAGGAGAGATGCAAAGGGGGGGGGGGACCATAAAGAGTAGATTTCCGGTGCTTTTTCCATAGAGGTGTCCGCCTAGTTGTTGAGAAGAAAGGTGGGTGAATAAGTCGTTTAAATCAATCCATCAATCAATCAATCAACCAACCAATCAAAATACTTGTGGGCCCTGATCTGGTGTCTTTCAGGGTAATCTGAGAGCTGAACATTTAGCAAGCCGATGGAAAACGGGGTGAAAACCTCCCGGGTGAAGCCCCCGCCTGTTAGCTGACCCGCAGAATCAGGAAAAATAGCGGCCCACCTTCTCCGTCTCTAGCGCTGACTTCAAAACAACTCGGATCATGACATGAAAGGGTTCTCTTTACGCCCCAAGGAAAAGCTTCTGGAAGCAGGAGGCCTCTGGGCTGTCTCTGGGCTTGCTCATCTCTCCGACTTGGCGATTCACAGAGACTGCCTTAGACCCGAGGCCCCGACAGCAGTCCTAGGCTCTCTTTGAGACCAAGGAGCAACCCAGTTAAGGAGGGAAGTCCTGTCTTATCTTTTATCCACCCAGGGATTGGGGGGGGGGGGGAAGAGGGAGACGAGCAGCCTCTCTCTGCCAAGGCTCACCTTGAACTGCCTTGCCAGATGTTGCTTGTGGCTCTCTTCCACTTGCTTAAACTTCGACTCCAGTCCCCTCATCTGGTTTTCCATTTTCTCGACGTACTGGAGGTCCCGTTGAGTCCGCCGGTCCAGCACCTCTATAGACTGGGACATGTTTTGTACCTGTTTGGGAAGAGGGCGGGGGGGGGGGAGACAGGGGAGGAGATGGGGGTGGCAATGAGTCAATAAGGCCCCAAACATCAGCCGTTCCCATGGCTGGACTTACAGGGGGGAGACCTTCCTCGGCACCCTGGTGGGGGTTTCTAATGAACCAGAGTGTCAGACAGCAGGACCTGAAAAGCAGCTTTCTCAAAAGCTGGTTTAGGAGGCTAAGCAAAGACAGACGCAGGCAGAGGGGGGGAAAGGGAGAAGATCCGGACAGAGCCCCTTCAGATGAGATGGCGTTTGGGCAGTGTAAACACCACTGCCACCATTATTATCATATCAAAATTAAAGCAAAGTGTGCTGCTTATATACCGCCCCAAAGTGCTTAAAGCCCTCTCTGGGTGGTTTACAATTTAATTATGCGGGCTACACATTGCCTCTTCCGCCATTGAGCTGGGTTCTCAGTTGACCGACCTCGAAAGGATGGAAGGTTGAGTCAACCTTGAGCTGACTACCTGAGCCCATTGGGATCAAACTCAGGTTGCGAGCAGAGTCTTCACTGCAGGACTGGAGTTGAACTACTGCGCCCCGCGGCTCCTCCAATTAATGAGACCCTGGATCTATGACATGACAGAATTCTAGAGCTAGGAGAGCAGCCAGGGATCACCGAGTCTAACTCCCTGCTGATGGAGCAGCCACTGAGAATATCAAATTGTGCTCCAGTTTACTGGGTTTGGTGGGGAAGCCTAGTGGAGAAAGCTTCTAGTTTCCCCTACCGCACGGCTCAAACGGCTGTGAAGAGCACGGGATGGAGGCTGATGGAATCAGGACCGCGCTTCTCTATCAGTGTCACCAGACAGGACACAGAGGCGGAAATCAAGGAAATCACATGGAAATCAAGGCGTAATTTATTGGGCTGCTCCATGTAAGCCCTGCTACTACAATAGCAACACTGTTATGACCAGCAACCCTTCCAAAATAGAGAACGCATCTGTTTTGGGGAGCAGGTGCTTTGTCATGATTTTGCACCCGGTTAATCCCCAGCCATTCCTTTGTGCAAGTGAAGGCACACACAGGGAGCATAAACCTGTCTCTTTTTTTCCTGGCACCGGTTCCCTTCAAATCTGGGAGTGGAGAAAGCTGTTCATAACCACCGGAGATGTGTTCAACTGAGAAGGATGCTTCCCCTCTGATATGAATTATCACCCCCTCGTTTGCACACGACAGTCACAGGCAGCAGGTGCGGAAAAGCGGGAGCGCCCGTGACAAAAGAGGGTTGGCGTGATTGCCGTGGCATCCATCACCCGCAGAGAGGGGCAGGTAGACAGCTCCTGCATAAATATAGCTCGCTGATAAATAATACACAAGCTTTTCTTCCAAGTGGCGTGTCGGTTCCCAGCCGGCCCAAGCGGGCCCATCTGCCTTGCCCCAATTAGGAGAGGATGGCGTGAGCGGGCGTAGAAACAGAACCTGCGCATATGCTGCGTCGGTCCCGTGGGCACGGAGATGCGGCGTCAGGTGTCCCTGGGACGCCTCGTGTGTTGCGCAACCGCCCGGCTTCTGTCATGGAATTTTACTGTGGGTAGAGCGATGGTCGTCACTTCCGACTTCACGCCCTCCCACGCGTCTTCTGTCCCTTCCCTCCATCTGCAAAAGGAGAAAGGGGGGGGGGAGGAAGGACTGCTTCTGGGCTCCGTTGGCTGGCACGGTACTCCCTCCGTGTGGTTTTTCCATTTTTTAAAGAAATCCTGAAACACACGGGCCAGAATTCTATTGACTTTTCCATGGGTGGAATGGCAAAAAAAAAACAAACAAAAAAAAACACCTGGGGGTGTGTGTGTGTTCACAGTTATCCGTCTGTCTGTCGCATGTCTGGGTGTGTGATTGATGGTACAATTGATCGTACAACGGATCCTACCGGCTGCATCCCGGATCGTACATTTGGGGCATGGCCAGGCGTGCAACAGACGGCTGGAAAAATGGCCAGCCTTCCTTTGGGCAGCTGTCCTTCTCCAGATCGAACAAAGGCAAGAGGGTTCTGGCAAACGTTGACCTGGAGCCTTTCGGTTCCAGCTCCAAAAATCGCTGGCAGACGTCCTTTCCCTCCCGGTCGCTAAAATGTGGAGGATGTCAGAGGCATGGAAAGCTCATGGCTTCCCCATGGAGATGAGGCCAAAGGCATCTACACTTCTGTGATGTTTTGTGTTCCTAGAGTTTCTAAGCCGGTTTTCCGTTCACGTCGCGCTCTTATGCAATGTAGGTGTACATTTCCCTTTACGGTGAACGGCGCTCTGACATAAACCCCTTTTGCTCTTGTTGGGATCAAAGCAAAGAGTTTCCAGATGCGAGGAGCAGGTTTCTTATCAGCCTTGAACATTCCTAATAAGCATAAGAGGTTCCCGGAAGAATTCAAAGGAAATCAGGCGGTGGGCACTTAATCTCTGCTTGTCTATAGGGCATTGTTAACAGCTCAAACTGGTGGTCCTTGAAAGAAGACCAAGTATCCCTTTAAAATGGGAATTGAGCCAAAGTTTCTCAAAGGACATTTTTCTAAGAACATTTCGGAGATGATCCTTGTTCTCCTGTAGAAAAAGAAGACTGGCCAGCCGAATTTCTTCTGACTATTTTCCTCCATGACTTCATGTTGGCCTTCCCTTTCCTCACCAAGAAATGAGCATGACTTCAGCAGCCTCCATTGTACTTAGCTCACAGAATCATAGAATCCCAGAATAACGTTGCACAAGGCAGGAATCCAAGCCAAAGCATCCCTTAAGGGCCACCAGCGTTGGAGCGCTCAACACCTCCATGGGTCCCGTGGTTGTACCGCTCTAACAGTTAGGAAGTTCTTCCTCCTATTCAGACTAAATCTGGCTTCCTGTTGCTTGAGCCCATGGTTGCATGTCTTGCACGCTGCTGAGAACAGATCCTGCCCCTCCTCTGTAAGACGGCCTTTCAAGGATTTGAAGAGTGTCATCCTCCCTCCTCTCCGTCTTCTTCTTTCCCCCCAAAAGAAGCTAGAAGAGGAACCAGGGGTCATCTAGTCTAACTCTCTGGTGGTGGTTTCTGTGACCACCAAGGGCAAATCCTTTCCCCAAGAAATTGCTGAGAAACTGAATTCCTGGACACTTATTTTCCCAAGAGGAATCCAGGAAAATGTTTCTTCCACTTCTTCTTCCTACAGGGAGGGGGGAGAATTTTGGGAGGCCACTTGGGCCCAGGGGTGGTAAAACGCCTGCCTGCAGGAAGAAATACGTCCTCCCTCTTCTGAGCTGCGCCTCTACGGGATCCTCCGCACTGGTTATGCACCAACTTTGAAGGTCCAGAGCCAGTTCTGCCCTCCAGTGGTTCACCAAGTCGGGTTTGTCCCAGCCTTCGAGGCCCCACAATATATGCCCGTGGCATACAATCAGTCAAGACAGTCCCTGAGAGAGGCAGGGACTTGCCTCTGATCTCCACGGCATTCCTTCT
Organism: Intellagama lesueurii; assembly: GCA_037013535.1. NCBI lineage: Eukaryota > Metazoa > Chordata > Lepidosauria > Squamata > Agamidae > Intellagama > Intellagama lesueurii. The sequence continues at coordinate 638,613 of JBAJHW010000017.1, read as the reverse complement.
ACACTGGCGGAATCCCCCACCCACCCTGGATTCCCTTTCTGGGTGGGAGCGTGGGCTTGTGAAATGGCATTCCTGGTTTTCAGAGGCTGGACGAAGAGCCCACAGGATGGGAAGCCAACGCCCTGCCTATGGACTCGTGCCTTGCTTTCAGCCCTTGGAAGAGGGGCTGGTGCCTTGACGGTTGGCCAACCTCCAAGAAAGGTGGCTTCCTCCCGAAGCTCCTCTGAGGGCAACGGTCCCCGTTGGCTTTCGGCCACAGGCATATCCTTTTCTCAGCGGCCAACAAGGCAATGATCTCAGATCTTAGATCTCAGATCTTAGAATGGCAGAGCTGGAAGGGACCCTCAAGGGATCATGGAGTCGAGCCCCTGTCAAGGAGGTCCACTGGGGGAATCAAACTCCCAGTCTCTGAGTCTGCAGCCAGAGGCCTAGCTGGGTGGAAATGGTTTCTGGGAAGCACGGGTGTCTGATCACGTGATGGTACTGGTAGAGCCAAAGGACACATCGTCAAAAGTGGAGACAACTCCATCTTGGGTTGACTTAACTCTCTTGGCTACCCAACCTCCGCTCTCTTATGGAAACAGTGTTGGTGGCTGAGTAGCCTACTCAAAGAGGACTCTCCCACAGCTCGGGTCACTTCGAACTTTGCTGTCTGAGAAAGGACAGGGTGAATTCACAGAGGTCAACTAGCTTCACCGGGGCTGCTTCGGACTCACTTCGAAATGTCCCTCCATCTTCCAAGAGGCAGAAGAGGCAGGAGGCGGGGGGACAAACGGCCCGAGAAGGAAGGCCTGCTGGCGGTGATGGTGGCCCAGAAGCGAAGGTCCGTCTGCTGAAAGGAAACAAGGCTCCATCTTCGAGCAGCCTCGGCTGGTCCCAGCCAGGCCGTTCGCAAGCTCTTGTGTTAAAAATAGATTCCCAAATGTTGGCAGGGTGAATGCGTCAGATCGCTCCATGCAAGGGAGAGGGGGAAGAGGAGGAACAATATGTTGCCGTATTCATCAAGTCCAGCGATAACACAATGTTCAGCTGCAAGAATCCCATTAATTTACAGGGGGTGGGGGGAGGGGATATAATTTCATAAGAATGTGTAGACGTCCCGCAGAAGTGATTAAGCAACAAATCTCTTGATCCCAAGATTATAAATCCCCTAATAAGATTCTTCTGATCTCTCTGTACTACTGCAGACTATTAAAAACAGAGCACATGAGTTTTGCTGATAGACCACAGAGTATCCCTTTTTTCTAGGTGCCTGTTCCACACAGGCGATACTACGATCCTGCTCAACCTTTTTTTAATGTCAGCGGGAAGAGGAGAGCGTGGCCCTCCGTTTTAATTTTGCATGTCACTTGTCTGTTGAGGAGCCTTTTTCCTCTAAAATGTCGCCACGCTCAATTAATGAAAAACAATGTGACTCAAGCCGGTTGGAGATGTAATAATTCTCTCCAAGTTGATTTATTTGGGGCAACATCCAGGCTTTGATCTTTTCTATAGTTCTAATTAAGTAGGATGCATTCCACCATCTTGCACTCTCTCAAACACTTTCCGTGGCTTTCAGCACCCAAACATCCAAGTGAGCGAAATTAATGGAATGAAATCAATTTATTCCCCTCTCAGCAAGTCTCCTCGGCAAATTTTAATGTCAGATAATCTCCAAATATTTGACACTAGGTGACATCTGATGGGGATATTTGAAATTTCACAGCATAGAGAATAGCGTTTAGTATGAACGAGTTGATAGCTTGCGTCTCGCAATTATTACCTGCCAAACGAATCAAGAAGTGGCAAGTCCTTGAAAGGAACCCCATTTTAATTGCAGAAGGCAGCGGCGGCAGGGGGAGAATCACATGCCAATGAAATTTGTCGTTCAATGTATCATATTTCAAATTCAAAGTTTAACTGATGAAACTAGAGATGGGCACAAACCGCTGAACTGGCAGTTTGTGCTGGTTCGTTCATCAGCCGAACAGGTGTTTGGTTCTTCAAAGCTCCGCCTTCTCTGGTAGGCAGCCACTCAGAGGCAGCGTCCTGGCTTCCCTGCTCCGCCTCCTCTAGGTGCTGCCTCTGAGTGGGTGTCTGCCAGAGGAGGCAGGGTTGGGGAACCGTCCAACACCTGTTCGGCTGAAGTACAAACTGGCACGAACTGCCGGTTTGGTGGTTCGTGCCCATCTCTGGATGAAACCAATGCACATCAAGGCAGAACTAGGGCATGCATCTTGGAAACAAAAGGGCTGTTAAGTGCTATCAAATCTCTTAAATCTATGGCAACCTTATGAATTCATGACCTCCAGATGGTCCTATGATTAACAGGTCCAGCAAACTCAAGGCCATGGCTTCTTTTATGGAGTCAGTCCATCTCACATTCAATATCAACCACATGGGGTGGGGTGGAGACAACTGCTTCATTGGGGCTGATTGGATGAATCAACAGCCCTTTAATCCATTCATCAAACTGGCTGAAATGAATGTGTATATTAACCAACTCTCAAAACAGCTGCCTTTGGAAGAGACGGATGGAAACGTCAAAGAACACTCCAAAAACCTCGGCTGGTAAACATGCATGGTTCTAAACCCACTGGTTAGTCCCTGTTGCTCATCATCATCATCATTTGGAGCCCAATTACACCCCAGGAATTGCCTATCACAGGATTTCAGCTCAAAGTTACATTTTCAACTCTTCTCCACTCACGTTTCCAAGCCCCACCCCTTGCGATAAGGCCGGACATCAGCTCACCTTTTCTAACAGCTGCCGTAGCTGCTTTGTTCGGGCATCACGTGAGCACATGGTCTGCTGCGGTGCCACCACCGTGCATATACACCGCCCTTCGCTGTCCTGAGCGGAGCTGTACACCTGCCAGCTTTCCTCCGGGTTAGTTGGCAGGACCTGGATGGGGCAGACCGAAAAAGAAAGAAAAAAGGGAGGCATGAGAAGCAGCCGGGCGGGAAGAGGCGGAGAAATTGAAGGGGAAAACCCTCATGCACACACACACACACAGAGGGAGAGGCTGGAAAGGAGGAAATGTGGAAAAGGAGGAAGGTGGCAGGCCAGAGATAACAAATCTGGAAAAGGAGAGAAAAGAATCAGAAAACAGGAAAAGCCACCCCTGGAAGTAAAGGGGCTTGAACACCAACAGCAGAAGCCACGCTGGGAATAAAACAGACGTTCTAGCCTGCAGACTGTAGGACGCATCACATCATCACACATGCTTTGTCGTGTCTCTTGTCCAAACTGCTCCTCAGGAATCTTTCCACAATCCTGGAAGTCAGGCCGGTACCTCCAGAAGGCCACCAAACAGCATGCCTATTAGAGGCAAGCTTGGAACCCAGGCCTTCTGGAGGTCATGTTGCTCCAGCAGCTGCCCACATGAGGCTGAGGAAGGGGCCTCTCAGCCGCTCACCTCCCAGCACCAGTTCCTCCACCCTCCAGAGCCAGCAGGCCAAAGGCCTTCTCCTGGACTCACAGGATCATGGAATGGTTGAACTAGGAGGTAAACTCAAGGGTCATCTGGTCCAAACACCTTATTGATGCCAGAAACCCACCCATCCTCCGATGGAAGGTCACCCACCCACCTCCTCAGGTGACCCACTCTGCTGCCCACAGAGCGTCTCGTTGGGAAGCTCCACTTTCTGCTCAGCCAGACTCCCCTTCTCATAATCTGAATTACTTTGAGTCCCACACAAAGTTTTGGGTTTTGTGTGTGTTTTGTTTTACGAACAGGAAGGCCTTACAGAAGACTGGAACGCTCCTCCACAGTGTCTCGTATTGCAAAAGGACAATATGTTACGACCAAGTTCAGATCCTTCCACGCTCCCAGGATTGTTTGGAGAAACCCGGCAACTCCACCTCGCTGTCTCACCCAAGTGAAACCATGCTCCCCAGCCTTGCCGTTCCCAAAACAGAGCCTGGCCCAATCTCCCGCCTGCCCTGTTTTGTTTTGTTTTTTTTCCTCTGGCACACGATGTTCCAAAGAATGGCTCTGGGATCTATTTTTTGCTAACCAGCTAAATAATTAACGGCTTTAAAAGCATCTTTATGGGCTGTCTGTTCCCTGGGAAGGAGGAGGCTGGAATGGGAGAGTAAGGAACAGAAAGTACAAGCTGAGTTGGTTTCTGACATGGACCATCCCTTTGCCTTGGGTCAGGCGTCTATGCCAGTCTGCTGGCACCAGGAAAGCTGCGTTCGTCACCTCCTGGAGAACTGCTCCCCATCCAAGGAGACGGGGTCCTCTTGGAATGAGTCCCGCCCTGGTGGATGCCCAAGCTAAGCAGGGCTGTGCCTGGTTAGTGGTTGGATGGGAGACCCCAAGGTATCGCCAGGCAAATCCCATTAAGAACCAGGGATACCCATTGCTACCTGCCCGTGTTGGCCATCTTGGCCAAGCGGGTGACCCACCATAAAGCAGCTTTGGAAGCTCCTATGACTGGACAGAATGAGGCAGGAGTGTTTGGGCCAAGACAAAGAATGTTGTTAGAAGCTAAGTTGAAATAATGACATTTCTGGAATAATTCACTTCTCCTCACCTTAAGACTGCATTTTTCAGGAAGGGGAGGATCTCCCACTTAGGGTCAGACAACACTCGGGTTGGGAGTTCGATTCCCCCACGGTGACTCCTGGGAGATGAGCCAGCCTGGGTGGCCTTGGGCCAGCTGCACACAGTCCCAGGGCGTCCCCAGAAGAAGGGAATGCTCAACCACTTCTGTGTACTCTCTACCTAAAGTCAGAATTGACTTGACAGCACACAACCACAACTAATTCCTTTTGCAATAGTAAGGTGCAGCTTGATTACCATTTTAATTGAGCAAGGGACAACTTCATTCACGTTGCAGTGTAACTGTAATTTCCAAGTTCCTTTTGTAGTTACAGAGAGATGGTACTCAGGAGGAAGAGCTGATGGCTCCACCCCAGGCTCGTGTTGTGACCTTGTGCTCCGTTGGGGTTGTTGAGGTGATGGTGAAATGGACAAAAGGATGTGCGGCTTGTCTAATGGGCCACTGTCATAAAACGAACCCTTTAAAACATTTTCTTAATTACTTTTGATCGCTTCAGGATGTCAAGTAACTAGAAGCAACTTTTAGTGACTTCAGAAGAACAGCACAGAGCTGCTTGTAAAAACCCATCATTGCAAGGGTAACTGACTGTTTTGTGGAGCTTTGCATCTATAGTGGTAACTAACCACACCGATGGTCCAAACTCTTGCAGCAGAAAAGACAACAGAGGAGTTCCCAGGAACATAATTGCTCAGTGGTGCTGCTGCTGCTTTTTTTTTTTTTTTTTTTTTAAATCTGCACAAGAAATCCAGGCTGTCCGACATCAAGAATAACAACTAAATACTGGGACTGGGTTAGATCAAGCCAGTTAGGATGCTGAGTTTGTGTGGGTGCTCCCTTCCCACCCTTCTCTCCACAACCAGGAGACCAGCTCGCTGTCCTGGTGGGGAGCTACCACTTCAAAGCACATTCCTCTCGACTGAGCCTGTGGGTCTCGACTCTCGGGACCATCACCTTTTGGGGGTCCCCCCAGGTACCTGCTTTTGAGAGAAGCAGGCTGTGGGTTCAAATCATGCTCCCTAAGGCTGCTTGGGCAGGCTGTTTTGTCTCGGCTTCACTGACGCCACCGTTAGACCACCCTGTGAGGGATGCCAGGCTGCTCATCGTGATCGTATTGACACGCGGCACAATGAGGTGGTTGGAGTGTTAGGAGGTCTGGGTTCAAATCGCCACTCGGCCATCTCATGCAGGGCCGGTCATGCACACTCTCAACCGAGGTTATTGCGAGGAGAGAAGGAGGCAGGATAGAAAGGAACCCCATGTAATAAAAGAAATCATGGTGGATTTACAGCGCCTGGAACACTCTGAAGTCATTTATCATCCTCCTATCGTATGGCTTTTCCCCCATACAACTCTACAATGTTCAGTCTTGCTACAAAACCCACCGAACATCTCAGTCTGAAAACAAGCGACTCAACTAATTTTTTTATCAGCTGCACAGATCAGAGCCCAAGTTTGTGAGCACTTGAGGGACAAGGTTTCCCAGGAGTGTCTCCACATCGCAGGCACACGAGGAAAGGATTTCGGGAGCTGCCCCACCCTTCCCGGAGGGTAGAACCAAGCACGTCACCATTTTCAGGTGGGTGGAAGGACTACCCAGTGTTCTTCTCTGGGCTCCTCTCGACGGACGGCTTCCCCTGCTCGCTGGGACCTCCAGCCTTTCAGAGACCGAAGGACACAAAGCGGGCCAGAACGATCCCAGCTTCCAACTCCAAAGGCAAGTAAGATCCAGTGACTGGAGGTTCCACAGGTTCAGCTGGGTCAACAGGGCGAGGGAGCGCACCCTTCCGAGAGGCCCCCCCTCTCTTATTCGACATAAGGAGAAGCAAGGCAGGGGGTAGCCCATCTTCCTTACCACCACGTCACTCAAAGAACAGCGTCCTTCTCAAAGGTCCCGGCCGCTGGCTGGGTCCCATCCGTGGTCCAGACTGGGCACGGCTACAGTCTCAGCCAGGGTCCCTTTGCCCGCCCAGCCCCATGCCTCTGCTTGGACCGCCTTGTGCTCTCTCAGACAGGCCTCTGGACCCTCCCTCTCGCAGAAGTGTTCAGCCGTGGGTCAACTGGGGACCCTCGCTCTAAAAGAGCCCAGCGGCCCATCGGGGACTCATGGCTGGATTTCGGATTCTAAACTGGATTAAAGTGAACGGAACGGATCTCTCCTTTGGCTGACACAGAAGGCTTTGAGCTCAGGAGGCGGAAAGGGAGGCGGGGTCCTGAGGAAGTCCCGTTGTGCCACGCGCTCCGCTCCATTCGTGGCCTGTCTTCAATCCCACCTGTTCCTGTGGGACCCAATCCTGCCTTCAAGGTGCCTTCAAGACGAGGGCTGGGGTTTTATCTCAGGAAGCCGACCTCTTTTCTTGGCTTCCCTGCCGGGTTCACCAACTCACGCTCTCGTTACTTAATTACTGCAGCACTGATGACCTCTCCTGCAGGAACGAGGCGGCGTGTCCCAAAGACACGACAGCCCGAGGTCCTAAAGAAAGGTCTCATCTACCCTGATGGCTCAGGTCAGCTCGGAGATTCATGCCGAGCGGTTGGATCGCCACAGGCGGAGACCCACACCAGTGTGAGCTGGCCCGTGGAGCCCCGGCAAAGAGATCCAACCCCTACTTGGACAGCCGTGCCAAGGGAAAAAGAAAGAGCCAGCGGGGCTGGGCTCCAGAAGGCACCTTTGCCACCCTCTCTAAGGGCCATCTCTAACAGCGGTCTCAGCTGCCCCCACCCTTGACGTCTCTGGGCATGGGGGGGGGGACTTCAGAGGCCTCCGAATCATCCCAAATTAAGACATCAAGGACGACGGTGCTGCAGACTCCATAGCACTGATCGGTTCCTCCCTCCCTGGCTCAACCTTCTGCTTAGATTTCAACACCCCCTCCCCCAAAAAGCCCACTTCTTTTCCTCCTTCCTTCACATCCTCCTCATTCTTTGCCCTCTCCTTTCCAGACCCAAAAGTTCTGCCACCTCCTCTTCCCCCTTTGGCCCCAACACCAAATCTTGGCTCTTTCGGGGGTGGGGGGTGGGGAAAGGATGTAAAAGCATCCTTAAAAAAAAAAAAAAAAAAAAAAACCAAGGAAGGCATCCTTTCAAATATCAACAGGCTCTGGGGCCACTCCAAAATAAGAGCCGCGTTCATTCCCAAACGGCCAAACCTGGGTCTCTCCGGAGAAAACACAGCGGCTGTTTTCCTACCAGCTGCTGCCCATTTCTGAAAATATAAGGGATGCAGGAAAAGAGATGGAGGAAGCACACTGTTAATGGGGTGGGGGTGGGGGTGTTGATCAGGAATCCTGGGGTGGTGGTGGTGGTGCAAGGACCGTTCAAGGCAGGGAAGGGCTTGACATGAGCAGAGAGGCCACAGGAAATATGGGGACCACACAGTCCTTCTACCCTGGATTTATCCTCTCTGTATCTCCCTTTCTTACCCAAGACGCGTCCCCCCCCCCCATCCCCAAAGGGAGCCCCAGAGCCTCAAGGCCAGGGCGGAGGAAAGCGACTCTGGCTGCCTTTTCTTTCCTTGGGTTTCATCCCAGACCAGATTCTGGTTAAAACGCAAGACTTTCACTCCTGGCACACAGGAAAGACTGACCAGTGGCTTGTTTTGCTTTCTTCCGCCTCACAGGCACAGACAAAAGTTGACTCCGTCAGCCACCGGAATCCAGGACCCAGGCTCGGCTGTGCAACATCCCACAAGATGGAAGACCTTCTTCCCCCGCCAGGACGGACAGCCCCCATCTCAGGCCGGTCTACTCAGAAGCTGCCCCTCAGAGGCGCACCCTCCGGAATTTGACATTGCAGGGCGCAAAAGGAGGGGCGGAGGAGCAGGGAGGAAGGAGATCAAAATCTCAACTCCATCCCTCTTTGCAGGAAAACACGCCATCCCATAATTTTAAGGGGGAATAAAAAGGCACCGTGCCGTCTCCGCTCTCTTTAGACCCTTCCCCACCATTTGGGCTCTCCGTCCTCCGCCAGCCACCGCCTCTTCCCCGAATCCTTCCCCGCGCGCCCCCCTGGCCCTGCGCCTTGCTTGCGATCCCTAGGAAGCCAGGTGGGTGTGGACCCGATTCCAGACCTCCCCGGCTAGCGGAAGGTCTGGGCGCTCTCCTCCCGCCCGGCTCTCTCCGGGGCGGCAGCGTTCACACGTGCCAAGCCCGACCCTCGGCGCTGCAGTCCTTGAAGGATGCGCCCCGCGGACGGTTGCGCGCGGGATTAAGGCGAGGGATGCTGGCAGAGGAGGAAGAGGGGCGCTCCTTCGGTCGCTCCCCCACCCGACAGCCCCCCCCGCAACTCCGGGGGGTGGTGGAAAAAAGGGGGGCGCCACCTTTCCCCACCTTGCGCCCCCCGCGGAAGCCAAGTCCCGAGGAACCTGGGATGAAGGAGGGGGGGTGGGAGGGGGGCAGAGATTCTCTTTTGCCCGCTCCGCAAGGAAGGCCCAATCCGGCTCGGGGCAAGGGCGCTTCCCCCTTGGTCCCTCCAGGCACGCCTGTCTCCTCGCTCTCCGTCCCGCCCGCCCGCCCGCCCGGCCTGCCTGCCTTTTCTCCCGGAGCGCGCCACTCACGCCGGTGCTGCGGTCCAAGGTGCCTCCGGAGGCGGCGGTCAGCTTGGTGGTGTTGAGCCCCACCAGGGAAGGCAGAGTCTGGGACATCCAGTTGGTGATCATGGCCATGGTGCTGAGGACCACGCCGATCTTCAGCAGGGGCACCGACATGATCGCGGCGGGGGCGAAGGCGGCCGCCGCCGCCGCCACCGCAGCGACCCCGGCCCGGTCACCCGCGGCACCCGCAGCCCCGGCCCCAGCTGGGGCCGCCGCCTCCCCTTCCGCCGCCTCCTCCTCCGCTGGGGCGCTCCGCCGACGGCCGCCGCCTTCATTCTGAGCCGGGCTCCGGGAAGCGCCGCGCCGGGCTGGGCTGGGCTGCCTCCCCGCTGCCCGGCGCCGCCGCCCGCCGCTGCCCGCCCATCCTGCCGCCGGGGCTGGCTCCGGGCGAGTCCCTGCCCGCCAGGAAGCCGGAGGAACCGGAGCGCTCCGCGCGTCGGGCGGCTTCTGCGGCGGACACTCCTACTGCCGTCGGTGGCGCTTGGCCGCCTTGCCTCCCCGTCTTCTTCCCGGCGTGGACTGCCGGGGCTGGGAGGCGCGGGCGCGGGAGGAGGAGGAGGAGGAGGAGGAGGAGCAGCGCGCGGCCCCGACAGCGCGCGCCGCTGTCCAGCGGGCTCGAGCCCGGCAGCCCCGGCTCTCCTCCCCGGGTCCCGCCGTGCGCCTTTTTCCTGTCCCTCGGCTCCCCCCTGGCGGCCGCGCGTGGGCAGGGAGGGGGGAGGAGAGAAGGCAGGGACCCTCGGCTGGAGAAAGGGGACTTGGGAGGGGATCGCGCGCGGCACAGACGCACCAGCGTCCCGGGACCGATCCCCAGGGGACGCGCGTAATAGCGCACAGACCGCGCGCCTTTCCCGGAAAAGGCGCAAAGTGGAAAGAACGGCGCCGGCTTTGGAGACGAACCGCTCTCTTCGCCAGGGACGAAGAGGGCCTTGGAAGCAGGAGGGGAGAAGCGGGAGGTGGTGGTGGGAGGAACGACTGGGAAATCAAACTGGGCGTGTGGGAGGATGGGGGCGCGCAGGGAGGGATCCCAACTGGAACTGCGGAGGCTCAGCGGACAAGGGCCTCGGAGGGATTTTCCTCCTGAAGGAACGGGGTGGTGGTGGTGGAGACTTAGGGTGTCCTAGCCAAGCCCTAGAAGACGCCGAAGGACCTGAAGGGGAGGAGGCTGGACGCGCCCCCCCCGCCCCCCACAACCGCGGGGAAAGCCGTCTTGAGGTATGCGCATGGGGCGGCCCTGGGCGTGCGTTCACCTCCGCTGGGCGCCCGGAAGGGTGGCCTCGAACCAGGCAAGGGCAGAAGAAGCCAGAAGCCTCTGAAAGGGGGTTCCTATGGCTCTGGGTTCACCTCCCCCTGAATCGAGAGGGAGACGGAAGAAGAAGTACCGAGGCCAAAGAATAAGGATCAAGAAAACACCCCTCTCCGCGCCGGATGACTTCGCCAACCCCCTCGAATGAGGAACGAGAAGCTCGAGTCGTTACAACTCTTCGTTCCACAAGAAGGAACGGAGCAAGAAGACGGTTTGGGGGGGGGGGCAAGAGAGCAGCCGCGCCTCAGGAGCCTCGTTAAGAAAAGGAGGGAGGAAGCGCACGCCGCCCGGACGCCGTTGAGGCTTGAACCAAACACCTTAGGGGTTGATCCCAGCCCTGCCTCTGAAGGAAGGGGCCGCTGCGCCCCAGTTTAGAGGGCAGGGGAAGCTTATTTATTTATTTAAAACATGTCGACCCCGCCTTTCTCCAAGGTGGCTCACACCATTCGTAGGCAACGAGAGGGATACAAATACTTAAAACGTTACAGCAAAAGATGGAAAACAGAAGCCACATCAAACCATAATTCAACACAAGAATCAATTAAAAAACACATCCCATGTTCCATGTTGGGAAACTTGAACCATCCCTCTTATTATTATTATTGGAAAGCATAAACTTTTTGAAGAGGGCTTTTTTTTGGGGGGGTAGGAGACCCCCATTCTCCTTCCCCTTGGAGAGGCGGTCAGGCCTGCGTGGATGAGAGGCGGCATCAAGGGATGCTCCAAAAAAGCCCGCCTGGTGGCCCCCTTTTGCTGGTTTCTTGACCCCGCGACGGTCTCCCCAGGAGCCAGTTTCATCCCCCGACCCTCCGCCCTCGGGATCCCCCCGCGGACCTTTGGCAGGGAAAGCGCCTGGAACGGGAACCGCGGAGAATCCGCGCCTCCATCCGCGCGGCCGCTTTGCGCGGCGACGGAAGCAACCGCGGGGTTCTGGCGCCACCTTCCTGCCGAGGCGAGCATTGCAGGCGTCCTCCGAAGCGAGAAGGGGCGACAGCCAAGCCAGGGGGCTGCCCCGCTTCTCGCCCCCCCCTCCCGCGCCCCCTATTCCCGCGGCGCATCGTCCGGAGAGTCCAGCTTGGTGGATCCGTGCACACAGGGGGCCCTCAACGTTTACCATCACTCCCTTTGCACACAAACACACACGCACCGATTTGGCATCCCTGTTCAAATATGGGCTGAGGGCTGTTCCTAGCAACCAAGCCGCTCCCTTTCCCGGCCGCTGCGACCCGCGCATCAACACTCCCAAGTACGAAAACGGAGTACTACATTTACAACAGGGGTGAAGATAGCCAAGACCGGAGGGGAGACAAGGGGGGAGAGCAGAACAGTTTCTGCAAACATACATCATTTTTCTTTCGTTTTCTTTCTTTTTATTATTCCACTTTCGCCATTTACTAATTTTGTAATATCCTTATTTGCTAATTTCAAGCCGCCCCCTTTGTCTTTGAAAAGTGCTATCCTCCCTTCCGTCCCTCCCTCCCTCCCTCCCTCCCTCCCTCCTTCCTTCCTTCCTTCCTTCCTTCCTTCCTTCCTTCCTTCCTTCCTTCCTTCCTTCCTTCCTTCCTTCCTTCCAATGCCAGGACAAATTCATGAGGAATTTTAAAATACATTGAGATCCCAGACCTCAATGCAAAAGTGAGACAAAGGTCTTTATAATTTGTAGACAACGTTTCAAGTGCCTTTTCCCTTTGAGGAGTAAAGCTGGCACACACACAATGAATACAGAACTTGCTGATCATTAAGAAAGACACGAGCAACCCATTCGGTGCTTTAGCTTATGTAATAAAGCGGCAACTCTTTTGGGCATCTCATCCAATCTGTGCAATATGCCATTGCCCAATTGCACACAGAAAGGGTTCTTCCTCATATGTGTGGCCAACACATGAACGAGATCCTTCCCCTTTTCATGATACGTCACTCTCCAAGTGATGACAGGAAGGCACCCAGTTGCTCCTCTCTAAAGTGTATTTCTAAGACCCAGGTAATGGCTGAGTAGGGCTCCCAGGATCTGCAACTAATTCAGGAAGGAAAAAAGGGACGTCATGCTTAAGAGGATGAAAAAAGGAGACATCTTCTACGGTCAGTGAATATTCTCCCAGTGGTTAAAATCCTCTTCCTCTTTAGCTGCTCGCTGTCTCCCGAAAATGAATGAGGAAACAACCTGGTGCCGTTTGAGGGTCTGTTTTCCTCCTCACCCTTCCCAGTTACCCTAAAGCCCATCACGGGGACGCTCGAATTGCGGCGATCCTGTCACACATCTTCACGGCCGATCTAGCAATTTTGATGGATCTCCTTCCCCTGGCAGGTGCCTCCGCTTTGCGTGGTCGGTGTTTTGTCAGAACAGCTGGTCCTACATCAGCGATGGAACAGGCCCCATATGGCGGAATCGGTGTGGGCTGAACAGTGAAGACCAGGCAATAAAGCAGAGCTGACAGAAAAGTCTTCATTCCTTCCCCCTGCAATTTCATTTTTGAAAGAGCAATTCTTTTTAAAAAGGGAACAGGTGGCTCTCTGTTTGGGTTTTGGAAGAAAGTGGAAACAAACCTGGTTTTGGTCTTTGTTGCGGATATAAAGGGGGCCACCCCTTTTCCACAAGCACAGGCGACTGCCTGTTCTGATGTCAGTCTCACCCTGCTTGCCTGTCTTGTTCCCCCCGAATCAGAAAAAGCATTACAAAGAACAGGGAGGGGGACTCGCATCACGGGACTCACTGTCAAGTCGGACTTGAGTCATACCAGTGACTTGACTTGGACTTGACTTGCGACTTGCAACATGGAATCCACCCACCTCCTCCCTTTTTTTTCTGGGGGAAAAAGATTGGTTTAATAGGGACTCGGACGGGGACTTGGGACTTGGACTCTGGACTTGGACCCAAAGACTTGCCAGCATGCCTGATAAATATGAGGCTGGCACTTTGATGGCACTGAGCAGAGGAGCAGATGTAACCATGGGACATGTTGGTGAGCCCCTGATGGAAACTATTCAGCATTGGGAGATCTTGACATGGAAATCAACATCAAGGATGTACTTTGGACAAATCTGCTTTGATTTGGATTCCTGCCTTGACCAGGGAGTTGGATTCGATGGCCTTAGAGGGCCCCTTCCGTCTCCATGATTCTGTGCTTCTATGACTATGCAAACAAAATAGTATTGGGGCTGTCGGTGACTTCAGCTACCCATCTATAGACAAAAATAAATGCAACCTTCAGTCCTGACAAGGCCCTGGGAGGCCTGGACGCACCACAGGGCAGTGCTCCAGAGGAGTTGTGGTCTGAGAACCAACCAGAGAGGAGATGGTTCCGGATTTACGTAAGGCCTGCCTGCACGTGTGACATTTTCCTATCACCCCCACTTGGTGAAAATCCACTAATCTGACCCTCGCTGTGGTCCCAGACCTAAGGCAGGATGTGAGGGTTATTAAATCAATCAGAAACTCAGTGCCCTGAAATGTAATTTATATGCAAATGGCAAACAGCCAAAAAAGAGAGAGTTTGACACAGAGGTCTTTTTTTTCTCAAAAGAGGAAAGGTCTCTCCAACAAGGGAAACAGTAAGGAGTTAAAAGGGAAAGTTAGAGGAGTCTAGTCTCTCCAGAATGCTTAGGATTGATTGATTGATTGATTGATTGATTGAATGATTGATTGATTGATTAGCTTCAGCAACAGAAAATAAACTAGAATATTGACTGCAAGTCAGTGTCTGGAACCACTAACAAGTCATGCAAAGTGAGCGAAGAGAGGAAAGGAGACTTATTTTAGAAAGCACAACATGAATGCAAACACACACACAAGCGTGCACTGCACACGCACGCGCGTGCACACACACACACATGCATACACACACAACTTCTGCCTCCCGACAGGAGACAGACATGTCTCAGCTGGTCGGAGACCGTCTGACGCTAAAGTGGGTTCAATGCCCCGCAAGTCCATTAGATTTTTCTCTTGGGAAAACAGAGTGCCGGTCTGGCGGAATGGATAGAGTGACGGATTAGCTCTCTGGAGACCAAGGTTCGAATCTCCACACAGCCATGGAAACCCGGGGAGAGGTGGCACTCGTAAAAAACACTCCTTAAGTATCTCACAGGTGTTGAAAACTTAATTAGGGTTGCAATTAATTGGAACTGACTTGACGACACGTATCAAAATAGGGGAGCAGTGAATACACGTCCGTAGGGCCTGCTTCCATTGTTGAACTCTGAACATGGAGACTGCTGTTTATTTCTTTGTGTTTTTTTTTAAACCAAAAAAATATTTGTGCACATTTTTTCCCTGCCTCTATTCCTTCAAAGTTAAGGTTCTCTGGAAAAGACAACAATGCTGGGAATAAGTGAAAGCAGCAGAAAAAGAGGAAGACCCAATATGAGATGGGTTGACCTCCTAAAGGAATCACAGCCTAAAGGAAGAGCTGAACAGGGGTACTGAGGACAGGGCAATTTGGGAAGCTAAGCAGGTTCGTGCCTGGGGACTCCTTGGATGGGAGACACCTGGAAGGCCAAGCTAGACAAGGGACCACTCTTGCCTAAAACCATGGAGAGCCACGGCTACCAGCTAGAGCTGGCAATGGCAGCCTAGTGGCACCCGGGTCTGGCTCGGAAGAAGGTGGCTTGCTGTGTTTCTCTGAACCAATGACACACTGGGCCACAGTAGATCAACTTTAGATCCTTCCTTTCTTCCACAGAGGTGCTGTTCCGTCTTCAGCATGGCCTGTTCCACCCAGCCTCTGGTCCTCTCCTCACCTGCTAAGTTTGCTTCAGCAATGATTACAAACAGAGATGGGCACGAACTGCTGGTGGTTCGTGTCAGTTTGTTTCTCTTCTGAATAGAGGTTCGGCGCTTCCCTGCCCCGCCTCCTCTGGCAGGCGCCCACTCAGAGGCAGTGCCCCGGCTTCCCTGCCCCGCCTCCTCTGGGTGCTTCCTCTGAGTGGGCGCCTGTGGGAGGAGGTGGGGCTGGGAAGCGCCGAACACCAGTTTGGCCGAAGTACGAACCAGCACGAACCACCAAATAGGCAGTTTGTGACTGTCTATAATTACGAATATTGTGTACCTTGAATTTTTGCCATAGAAGGACGAAACTGATAAAAGCTGTGAAGATATCGGGGGGTCCTTGATTCACGACATAAGCAAAATCTAGAGCTTCTCATCCATGACTCAGCTTTGGGACACACCCACCCCGCATCCTTTCCGATTGTAAATGCAGCTTACGCTCCTCATCTCTCTAATTCGGTTAGTTGGTAATTAGTTTTGCATTACTTTCCACTGAGACACACTAATCCTGATTACAAGATAACTCCAGCAATAAATATGACCCAGGGTTGAAAATTACTGCCCTCCCTCCCTCTTTGTTTTATACTGGCGGAAAGCTGAAGTTAGTGAAATGAAAGCCAAACTGGCTTATGAGAGGAGGCAGCTGCCTTGCATTATGGTCTGGAGGTTTGCCATTTTGCTTGTCATTCATTTCCAGGGTGCTCTTTACCAGGTGAGGGAAACAGGAGCATAGCAAGAGAAATTCGCCCTGGAAGGCGCGAATCAGAGGCAAGAGAAAAGCCAGCAGAGTTCGGAATTAACCCATCCCAAAGAAGGAGTGTCCTACTGTTAATTTGTTTTACCGGGGATAAAGGTAATTAACGAAGGTTGTGTAGCATTACTGTTGTAACTTTATGAGGGGCAGCAATCCCTGGCAATCTCTCTGTATGTTTTTATTTATTTCTTTGTTGGTTTGTTGGTTTGTTTATTTGCTGCTTTTAACTTTGAGAAAAGAAGACTGAGGGGAGATAGGAGAGCACTTTTCAAAGACTTGAAAGGGAGCCCTACAGAGAAGGGGCAGGATCTGTTCCCCATCATCCTAGAGTACAGGACATGTTACAATGGGCTCAATAAGACAGATTTCGGTGGAATATCAGGAAAAACTTCTCAACTGTTAGAGCAGTACGACAACGGAATCCATTACCTTGGGAGGTGGTGAGCGCTCCAGCGCTGGAGGCCTTCAAGAGAAAATAGGACCACCCTCTGTCAGATTTGCTTTGATTTGGATTCCTGCCTTGAGCAGGGGCTTGGACTCAATGGCCTTCGAGGCCCCTTCCAACTCCATGAGGCTGTGATTTATAGGCAGCACATGGGTGTGATCAGTGGGTCAGAAAAGGTCATGTCTGATCACACCAGAAAGGGTTGCTTTTCTGGGAACAATCTCCCTTAAAGCAACCTTTCTGTCCAAGAAGGTCCCACGCAGTGTCTCCGTTTGCTCTTCCTGGGTGTTTTTTAAAAGAGCTCAAACCTGCCTCAAAGCATCTCTTAAGTGCATCCATTTCAAAACCCACCTTTGGAAAGGAAATACATTTTGGAGCAGAACAGACCTACTGTATATGAAAATGAAAACAACTGGAATCGCTGGACTTCTCCAAACCATGTCATATTACAGCTTGGTCTCCTCCCTTGAAAACGACCAGCAAAGGATTCAGCATGAAAAGTGCTTCACTGGTGCAGGAAGGACTTATGAAACATGCTGGCCCGGTGATGGGACGACAGCCAGCTGTTGAGATACGTAGCTTGAAAAAGGGATGGTTTCTCAGTGGCCAGCAATGGTGATATTGGATTGCCACCTTCAGATCAGAGGCAGCCTCACGCTGAAGGCTGGTATCACGCGAGGACAGCAGGAGAGGAACTGCCGCCTCTCTGCTCTGCTTCCCTGCGCCATCTGGCTTGCTACGGTGGGAGGCCGGATGGTGACCCTCATCTATTCCAGCAGGGAACTTATGTTCTCCTGTCATGTTCTCACGCGGAGCGTGGGAACATGTAAGCCGAGACAACGTGTGGAAATTACAGGCCCCCACGGGCACTTATCCTGCGTGCGAGAAGCTACAAAGTGGAGTGCTTGTAATTTATGCACATCTATGAGGCAGTGTGATGTAGTACATACAGTGACGGACTATAACTCAAACCTGGGTACAAATCCCTGCTCAGTCTTAGAAACTCACTGGGGGAGAGGTGGTAAATCACTCCTTGAATATCTCACATACCTTGAAAACCCTACAAATGCAGGAGTAGGTGATGCCTTTATAGACAGCTATAGAAATCACATGATTTCTGGATTGCAGTTAGAAATTATGCTAACTGTATAATCAGCATAATTCAGAATCTGATGATACTTAATAGCAGCAATGACACACGTCTCTCCTTTCCTCCATGTGTGTGTGTATGTGTGTGTTTGTGCGCATGTGTGCTTTGCAACATAGAATCACATTCCATCACATTTAGAAGCTGACAGAGAAAACCCCTGGAATTTGACAGCATGAATATAGAACATAGCTGTAGTCAAGCCTCATAAATTGATGAATGGCATCAAACGTTTATCTGGACTTTAAAATAAATAACATTAAGAACAGGTTTTAAAACATACAGAGAGAAAAGGGCCTCCATGCTTTAGACCAGTGGTTCCCAACCTTGGGTCCCCAGATGTTCTTGGACTACAACTCCCAGAAGCCTTCACCACTAGCTGTGTTGGCCAGGGTTTCTGGGAGTTGTAGTCCAAGAACATCTGGGGACCCAAAGTTGGGAATAATTGCTCTAGAATAATTCCCTTCCTTTTGGAAACTCTGGTGAAAGTCCCAGTACAGAATACCTGGGAGTGTCTTTGATATGATCAGGAGAAATAGGATCCCCTTGGTCAGGGTTCGGGGTTCGAGCACCGCAGGGACGACTCATTTCATTTCTCATCTCGTTATCAGACACTTTTTACCTTCAGCTAGTTTACAGCGACTGGCCCGCTACTTAACAGCGCAAAGGCTCTTCTGGAACAGCACCATTTGTAACTGATTGTGCACTCTGTTTTGTTTTTTAAAAGCAGTCTTGATCGTGCCAGAGAACAAGGCTCCTGTTCCCGGTAGATCTTGTTTTCCCCTTGGCTACAGCTACCAGATTTCAGCAGGAATTCCCCCGCTAGAATTCTGTTCACTTTAGCCCCCAAATCCAACTTCTCAGGGCAGTTTTAGGACACATACACCTGAGGCTATCTCTACGGCAACAGTCATTAAAACAGGGAGAAGGACACGGGTAGAGCTTCCGAAGCTCCATGGCAACTGCACAGCATTAGGGAGCCCGACATTTTTTGAGAGACACTCTCTAGAGAGCCTAATGAACAGAGAGACTACCGTCCCCTAATGCTTTGCAGTTGCCATGGAGCTTAGAAAGATCTACTGGTTTCCTTCTCCATGTTTTAATGACCATCACTGCAGAGAGAGTCTTGGCCAAGAACAGGTGAGGATCCCGAGACGCTTCTGAGAAAAAACTACACCTCCCAAAAATCTAGCGGCTGAACTCGGCTAGCTGTAGTGTAAAAAAACAAAAATAAAAATGTCCCATGCCTACTTAATTCCTTCAACTATTCCTATTGTAGTACAATCCTATACATGTCTGCTCTCAAGCAAGTCCTGCTGACTACTATAGGAGTTATCCCCAGGTAAGTATACATAGGATGATAATGCAGCCTTTTACATGTTTCCTCTTAAAATCTAGCAGGGCTCTCATTAGCTTTGATCAGGGCCGTGAACCCATTTCAGGTGGTCCCTCTTCTGCTTGAGGCGGGTGGGCAGCTTCGCTTTCCTACATCTTCAGAGGTTCAGAGTTTTGTAAATTCCGACTCAAAACAGAACTGAAATTAAATTCTCACCAACCCTCTTCTGCTCATACAGGGAAGCCGTGTAAGAGGCAAAGCGTCCTGCTAGAAGTAAGATCATACCACAACATTTTGCTGCAGAAGAAAAGGAGGAAGATCAGGTAGCAGGCGATTCCCGTTTGTCTATACTTGTTATCTCAAGGGGAAGTCTGAGCTTAGGGAGCTTAAGTGATAGGGTTGTGATCCTCCCAAGCCAGTCAGGAGTTCAGGCTACAGTTTATGTGAGATGCAGAGATGGAATCGTTGGGGGGCTTTTTTAAGCTGATTCTCACCCGCCACGAGGCTACTCCCCTCCCGTCTCCAAAACATGCTTTTAGGATGAAACAGGCTACAGGTTGTAATTTCAGAGATGAGGAGAAGGAGCTTCAGACTTCAAGCTCACTCTGTTCCACCGACTGCTAATGCAGAAGGAACCGTTGGGTCCCCTGATGAAAACACAGCCTGGCCCAGAATGTGCCAGTTGAGCAAGATGGGTGGAAATTGGGGATTTCCTCAGAACCCAATAATCAGAAACAGTGTTTTGGGGGAGGAAGAAGAAGGTTATCAAAGCAAGGAAGGAGATGATAGCAGAAGAACAGAAACTGGGATTTGGGGGTGGACGTTTCACCAGGGTGTGTGTGCTATACTCTCCAGTAACTCTGAGGCTTGAATTTAGAAGCCAGAATAATACAGGGAGAAGCTGAGAGTCTGATGGTCAAATAGGAAGATAACACTTAACACGTATTTAGAAGTGGTGCTCCCTTCAGGGGGAGGAAATCATCTATTTGTCCTGGCGCATGCTTTTCCTCCCCTCTGCATCTTGCAACCTAGCACAACATGCTTTGTGATTGGTCACTGGCAGGGCTTCATTTGCAAGTCTGAAATGTAAGGCTGTGTGTGTGTCAGCTTCAGCCAAATCTGAAATCCAAACCGTGCTGGCTTGATCTGGGCCGTTTTGCAGGTTTAAAGCTGAATGGGCAGCTATTCTGGAGCAAAGCAAAAGGCTGATCAGAACGATGGGTTTCAATCAGTGAAGACCAGATAGGCGGGGTATAAATGAAATAAATAAATAAATAAATAGATAAATAGATCACTCCAACAGGCAAGCTGAGGCCAGAGTGTCAATTCGGCCACAATATGCACAGGGAGCAAACTTTAAAGTTCCCCAGTGTGTAAACCTCCGACGCTAGCTCTCTGAGATCTGGCACATTTCCATTCCTCTACCAGATTCTATCGGGTTACAATAACTGTAGTTCTTATCCAGGTTTCGTTTACGTCAGAGCAAAATGGGGAAAGCTGCAGCCATTTCCGAGGTAATCCGATGGCTATCTGAACCTCCTCCCGGACGGGGATTGGGGGCAGGACCCAGCACCCCACAACATACCCCAGGTTCCAAAGGGCCAAATTTGCCTCTGAACCAAGTCATTCCCACCCGCTTGGATTGCGTCCAGGCCCCCCTCAGACGCGGCTGGAATCGATCTAAGCCCTAAAGCTTTCATATCCTTTTATGAAAAGAAATCCCGTATGTGCCATTTTAACAGCCTGCGAGTAAAACGTCACGGTGTGCACAAAGGCAGGAACGAGACCTAGCATGCCAGCAACCGTTACAAATCTCATCCTTTTGCTGATCCACAATATTCTTCCCATGCAAATATATCCCGGTATTATTTCGGGTCCCAGGTTGCTGGATCTTGTTTATGGAGCGATGCTGATGCCCGCGGGAAAGGCAGTCCTCCCGTTCTGGGTTGCCCGCCTGCATCTTGACTCCTGGACTTGCCGACCTCTCCATATTTGGGGGTTCACTTCTGCACCACCCCTCTTACACCCCATCATGGAGTGTGTTTGGAATAAATGACGTTATGGGGAAAAAGGCGTTGTGGACCTTTTTTTGTGATCAGTCCCGCGACCCTAACCAAGTCTCTCGCAGGAACAATCAAGAATCAAAGAGGAAGCAGAAATGCACCACACTTTGGCTGACCTTTGCCTCCCTGAGTGAGGATGGTCACAGAATCAAGAGGCAGGAAAGGGACCCCAAAGGCCATCTAGTCCAACCCCCACCAACACAGGAAATCCATCACTAAAACATATCGGGCAGAGGGCCATCTTGATGCATTCAAGAATTGCATTCGCTTTTTCTGCTGCTGCCTCACCCTGTCGGTTCACGTCTAGCTTGTGACCAGCTGAGCCCCCAAGATCTACCCTATACAGACTATGGCCAACCTAGGTATCTCTACTGCTGTATTTGGGCATCTGATTTTTCCTGGCTAAATGCAGAAGTTCATCCTATAATCTACACATGACCCTTCTATTATTGCTCTCAACTGCCCTCTCAAGAGAGATCAGAAGTAGAGCACAGGTGGGTGGCAGGATATATAGTTATTCTTAGTTCTTTCGTGCCGCTGGGTAGCCAGAGGTAGGGCAAAGGTTTATGATCTGAAGAGGAACTAGAGAACAGGGCAAAGCCGTTGTGCGGCAGGAGCTGGCAAAAGGTGGATCGTCCCGGTGAACTGCAGCAGGTCAACAAATATTTCTCACTCCTAATGTTTGAATCATAGTAGCAAAAGAATGTCTCTCGTGTGCAGGACTTGACTGGAGGAATCCTAGAATGACAGAGTTGGAAGGGGGCCTCGAAGGCCATCCAGTCCAACCCCCCTGCTCAAGGCAGGAATCCAAATCCAAGCAGATCTGACAGAAGGTGGTCCAGTTTTCTCTTGAAGACTTCCAGCATTGGAGCGCTCACCACCTCCCCTTGAGGTCATGGGTTCCGTTGTCGTACTACTCTAGCAGTTAAGAAGGAGGGAAATGAAGGCCTGGGGTGGGGGTGGTGAAGGATGATAGAAACAGTTCAAGCTCCATTTCTGATGGCTCAAATAAATGCCTGGGTTAGAATGATTTGATTCTAACTGCCTTTCTTCTGTTTCAGGTTCCCGGACAAAGTTGGGGGTTGTAGAAATTTAAAACCCACAATATTCTCCCATCTCAAAATCTAAACTCTCTACTCCTTATCAATGAGCAGGAAATCAGGGCTCTTCAGACGGGCAACCAAACCCACATTTTGGGGTGCTTAAAATGCATCCTGGTGTCACAGCCGGTTTGCACCGTCTCCCTCGCCCGGGTTTCCAAGCTGAACTGGGGATGCTGGAGACTGGACTGACTGGGGGGGGGGGAGCGCCCTAATGCGCTCAAAGCCAGCACACACACCCCTGCCAAGCGACAGCGCATCCCTCCACAGGACCCAACATAGTCTCACATTCATGTTGTAAGGCACGGGTCTTAGCGGATTAGCTGTGCATACTAGCTTTCCTTCTGTTTTCTTCTTAAAGCAGCTTTAAGAAGCGGTAGAATGGGCATTGATTACTATTGGGAGGGATGGTAACGATGAGAACTATGCTCTGTCCATGCTCAGAGGCACTGCTAAACTCTCTCTCTCTTACACACACACATTTCTGATCACTTTATGCTAAAGACACCCTGTAACATCCAACCTATCTATTAGGGCACACCTTTATTAGCCTCTCACCCATACAAAAATGTGTGAAAACTTTCTCTTTTGGTTGGTCTAATAAGAGTCATGTCACAAGACAAAGTTTGGGTTTTTTAAATGGCCAGAGCCTCTGCCTCTGTGTTCTAGGTGGCTCGAAGACAAACACTCCCCCCCCCCCCCCGAAATCTTAATCTTGTTGCCCTCATGCTGTACCTTCTTGTTGGAGTACAGAAGCTACGGATTACATATTGCCAGAAAGATGATTTCCTTTTGTCCTTAAATAAGGATCCTTGGATCGTCGCCACCCTCTCGCGCCATGGGAGGTGAAGAGCACCCCTTCGAAATGTCGGCCCTTCTGCCCATTTGAAATCCACCCTTGACCCCCCCCCCCGGCCACATTTGGGGGGAAGCGACGGAGCCGATTCAGAGCTGGGGTCTCTCGTCCTTCCCAGATGGCTACATAGCTGAGCCCCCCAGTCTCTGCCTCCCCCCATCCCTCCTTCTCTCTTCTCGCCCCCCCCCCCCATCAATCCTGCATTCAGAGGGCAGAGTCCCTTCCCTGAGAGAGAGTACAACACAGGCAGGAGACAACCCCCCCCCCCTCGCCCTTGGGGAGAACATTTCCTTGGGCAGAGAGGGAGAAAGGCAGGTGCTTCAGAGGAAGGCGTTCCTGGGGAGGGGGGGGGGAAGAAGAGAGGGAGGCGGTGGGTGAGCTGGCAGCTGGAGACCCCCCCCCCACCTGGAAACCTGCCTCCGCTCTCCAATGGCAGAAGGGTGTTCAGCAGGGGGAAGCGAGGCTAGGAGAGAGCAAGAGAGTGAGCGAGCACATATCATGTGTGTGGAGGGTGGCAGCGCGCCACTGATACACCAGCAGCCCTGTTGTGGGGCTGGGGGGCAGCCGGAGGCAGAGAAGCATGCTCCGTGCCAATTTCAAGACCAGCCTTGCATATATTTCTCTCTCTCTCTCTCCCCCCTCCATTTGTCTAGTTGCTGGGCATGCGCAGAACCTCGCCTAAGAGGCATGAACCCCCCTTCTCCCCTTCCCTTCCTCTCCCTCCTCACAACGCTCTGTCTTTCTCCACA
Source organism: Intellagama lesueurii (assembly GCA_037013535.1). NCBI lineage: Eukaryota > Metazoa > Chordata > Lepidosauria > Squamata > Agamidae > Intellagama > Intellagama lesueurii. The sequence continues at coordinate 614,956 of JBAJHW010000017.1, read as the reverse complement.
CAAACCAACACACACACAAAGGCATGCCCGCTGCTCTCCCGGGCACAAGGATGCGCCCGCCCTTCCCAGGGTACTGGCAGGCCAGCAGGAAACCCCGGGATCCTCCAAGAACCACCCTCCCTTCTGCCCTCTGTCTCGTATCACAGGCCTGTGTTCGGAGCTGGTTTCCCAAAAAGGTGCTTTCTGCATCACACCCCAGGTTCAAAAGGCACGGAGGGGGGGGGGAAGGAAGGGGAACAGGAGGGAACAAATGATTGGGTTGGTGAAGAGGACAGAGAGAGGAGGATCTGGACAGGGAACAGTGACTGATGCTTTCAGGAGCAGATTACCTTTTATATGCCCCCCCACACACACACACAGGTAAAGCATGTCAATTCCCCACCTGCCCACCTCACCCTCCTTAGAGAGATGGGCCAGATGCTGGGCTTAAAATGAGAAAGGTTTTTAAACACACACATACACGCACAGTGGCTGCCAAAGAGAAAGCCCTCCCCCCTTCCTTTGCCAGTTTAATTGAATTTCATGGGGCTGGAATCAGGGTCAGCCGGGGGCAGGGTTGCAAGCAGGGGCCCAGCAGCACCTTGGAGAGGGAGGGGTCCCTGGGCGGGTCAAAGGGTCACACCCCGAATGTCCACCCAGTCCCCACCCCCACCCCATTCACCCCGGGGTGTGTGTGTGTATGTGTGTGTCCTCCCTCTTCAAAAGGAAGGTGAAATGGCAGAGGTTCCACTTGCCTATACAAAGGATGGATGGAGGGAGGGAGGGAGAGATGGACATTTGGACTCCTTTCTGGCTCTTTGGGGTCCCGGGTCCCCATCTGCCCCCTCTCCCCCCCCCGCCCCAAAGCCGAGGAGGCCAGTTTTGCCAAGGACTTCCACTTCAGCAACCACCCCCCTCTCTCCCACCCCACCCTCTCTTTCCCTCCCAAGGGTGGAGAGGTAAAGGACCAGGAGGTGCCCAGGACTGGGTCCAGCCTCCGCCCCCCCCCCCGGGAGAGCCCGATCTCTCCATCTGCGGAGGCAAGGGGGTGTCCCTAGACCCCCACTCGGCTCAGACCCCCTTCCCCCTCCCCGTCCTTGCCTCTCCTTAAAGAACCCCCCCCCCGTGTGTGTGTGTTGGGGGGAACCTCAACTTTTATGGAAGTTCGACGCAGCGGGGAGGGCGCGCAGAGCCAGGGGGCGCCGGCGAGCTCCTGGTCTTGGGGGGGGGGGGCAAGAGGCAACCAGACCCCCTTCTACCCTTTCCCCGCAAGTTGGTCCCACGAATGCAAGCTCCCCCCTCCCCCCAATGCTCCCATCCAGGATGCTCGACTGAGAAGCGGACCAAAGCACGCCTTTGCGAAGCCGGCTCGGCTTAAAACCCGTGGGGGGGGGGGTTCCGGAGGGAAGAAGGGAAGACGGCCGGCCAGAGAGGAAGGGAGAGAGGAGACCCCCACCCACCTAGCCACTACCACCCCCATAACTCCCAGCTAGGATCCCGGGGCTTCAGTGGGGGAGGAGAGGGGGGGGTCGCAGGCAGGCACCTACTTGGGTGAGTTCGGTGCCCATCAGCAAGAGGAAGAGGAGGCTGAGGACCTTGCTGGGGGGTCGCATGGCTGGGGCGCGGGGAGGCCCCCGCGGGCATCGACGGAGCTGGGGGGCTCGGCTGCCGCTTCTCCTCGCCGCCGCCGGATCGCGCCGCAGCCCTGGGCGAGGAAGAGGAGGAGGAGGAGGAGGAGGAGGAGGAAGAAGAGGAGCAGGAGGAGGACGGCGCCCCCTCCCTCCCGGCGGAGCTGGGCGGCTCAGCACCCCTAGAAGGGGCAGCAGGACGAGGAGGACGAGCCGCCGGGAGCCGCCGCGCTCGCCTCTGCCCTTGGCATGGTGGCCACCGCCGCCGGGGCCGCCGGAGGCCGGCTGGCTTGGAGGAGAGCTCCTGGCGCGCCCGCCCGCCCGCCTGCGCTGGCCCGGCCGGGCAGGGGCGAAGGCGCTGCCGCAGCCCCGGACGCTTCTGCCGGAGGAGGTGGTCGCCAAAGTTTGCCTCCCGGGGCGCGGGAGGGAGGGAGGGAGGGATGGAGGGATGGAGGGGAGGCTGGAAGACGGGCTGGCCGGAGCCAGAAGAGGGAGGAAGGACGGGAGGAAGGAAGGAAGGAAGGATGGAGGGAGGGAGGGAGGAAGCCGGAGCCAAGGCGGTGGCGAGGCACTGGCTGAGCGCCGCCGGGGTGGGGTGGGGGAAGAGCGAGCGATGGGGGAGCAGGATGTGACATCAAGCAAGGCGGGGAGCGTTGGACTGAACCGAGGGAAAGGGAGGCGGAGGATGCTGAGGTGGGTGGCAGGGAGGGAGGCGTGCATGCCCAGGAGGGGGAGGGGGAAGGGTGCCCCCCCTCCTCGACATCCCCTCTTCCACCTGCCCGGAGGAAGGCAGGCTCGGGGGAGTCACAGGGTCTTGCAAGAGGCAACCGCCGGGAGAAAGACCCCCTTTTCACCCTCCGGAGGAAGGCCCTACCTCCCCGAGCCAGGAAGGCCCCTCCCCAGGCAGGCTGTGCCTCCCGGGCCCAACCCTGAACCCCCAGGACCCCCCCAGGGAAGGCAGGCTGCTGAGTACAATCAGCCTGGACACCCTCACAGGCATCTCCCCCCAAAAGGATGCTGGAGCTTTGGAGAGGCTGCCAGTCAGAGTTGGCAATGCTTGGACCAGAGGGACACCCAAGGTCTGACGCGGCAGTAGGTGGGGGTTTCTTGCATTGCCAACTCCGCATGGGACTGTAGAGGAGAAAGGTGTGGGGCTGGGGTGGGGTGGGAGAACCCCATGGCAGGGGATATTCCTAGCTCTGCCAACATTCGGTCGGCCCTGAGGCCCTCCTGAAACAGCCCGAAGGATCTGGTAGGATCATGGAATGGTGCCTTCGAATGGGCGCCAAGTCTCGTGGAATCCAAACCCTGCAGAACAGGAAACCACAGCTAAGGCTCCAGGAAGGCAGATTTTGGCTGAATAGCAGGAAAAACTTCCTAACTGTTAGAGCAGTACGACAGTGCAACCCATGAGGTGGTGAGCCCTCCAATGCTAGAGGCCTCGGTCCGATCTGCTTGGATTGGGATGCCTGCCTTGAGCAGGGGGTTGGACGACTGGATGGCCTTCGAGGCCCCTTCCCGCTCCATCATGCTAGGATTCTATGAAAGGATCCTTGACCTGTGGCCGTCCAACTTCTAGCTAGAAATCTGGAACAGAGGGGAGGCCATCAGCCTCTGAGGGGGCCCATTCCAGCGATAAATCTGGCTCTTAGATGGTCTGAATTCCGCCTGTCAAGGTATGTAAGAGGGCTTCCTCCTGAAACCTTGCTGGGTGAATCCCAGGGTTATCCTTGATTTCTGATCTCTTTTACCGGCAGTTTTTCTAATAGTAATCTCAGAATTACAGAGCTGGAAGGAACCCTCTGGACTTGATGATCCAGAGGTTCCCTTCCAGCTCTGCAGTTCTAAGATGATGATGATGGGAAACATCCAAATTAGGGTTCAGTAATTTAGCTGGCTGGAGAGCTCGGGGGTTGATGGATCTGGCTGCAGAGCCAGAAGTTGGGAGTTCCCCCACGGTGCCTCCTTGATAGAGGCTGGACTTGATGATCTAGAGGGTCCCTTCCAGCTCGGCAGTTCTAAGATTATTATTATTATTTGGAAAATACATCGTAACCTTTAGCCCTGGGTTTTGGAACTCTTGAATTATTACCACGCCATTTACAGATAAATGGTACCTACCTTGTTGAAGGCCCCCAATGGACTAGAAGCCAACTTTCGTTTGTGATCTCACCAAGGTGCCAGCCTCTCTTAGACTTTGAATGGTCAACAAGGATCACCATGCTTCCCCTCCCCTTCCGGATTTATGATACTCTAACTCGTATAAATGGTCTTTCCTCTTTCCTGCCCAAGGCTGGCACATGCACTAAGTTCTGTTGCACCTTGGACTTATTCTGGCCAGTGACGACCGGGAATGGCACAACCCAGCTTCTTGGGAGACCTTCTCCAGTCTGTGCGTGTCCCTTTAAGAGAGGGCTCTGCCTCCCTTAGGCAGGCATCAGCCTAACGCAAGAAGGCAGTTGCCACAGTAACAGCACCAACATCCTTTTCTGAAAAAAAAAAAAGAAAGAAAGAAAAAGAAAGGAAGGAAGAAAAGAAAGCAGAACACAGCAGGGAATCAACTACAATAAACTGGCATCCAGCAGAAAAACCCACACGATGCTGGGGTGTGTGTGTGTTACTGTTGCCCAAGGGTGACCTATATTTAAAACATCACCTGTTACTGTCAAAACAAAGGCCTTTATGCTTCGCAAGTACATCGTGTGTGTGTGTGTGTGTGTGTGTGTGTGGTTCATGTCAGAATTAGGTACATCTTTCACTGCTCCTCACACTGGAGGTTCTAGCTCTGAATGTTGGAAAAGGTTATTCCCCTTCTTTGTGCTTCCACACAGAGCCTGCATCTAGAGACTGGCTTCATGGGAAGGCGAGCCGTTCCTAATGGGAACCATGTTGGAAGTTCAAGGATGGTAGAGGGCCACCTGAGAAACCTGGCTATTGAGTTAGCAAATTTTGGCCGAGAAGGAACCCTCGTCTTTGCTCCATCCTTCACTTGATGCAGAACAGGCCCTACTTTTGCAAGCAGGGCTGAGGGAGTGTCAAGAGCACTTTGAAAATTCTTCATTTTCCTTTAGTTGGGTTGGGTGTGTTCCTTTTCAAACAAAACACCAACAATAAAATATACTAAAGCATATAATACAGTACAGTGAAGAACTAGCCAAATGTGTAACTTTGGTGTCCATCCGTCAACTATGCAAACAGTTACAAAGGCATAATCGTACTTCCCGATTCCCATGCTTTACTTCGGAATGACGTTTATGATTCAGGTGTTAGTTGGCCTCCTTTAGCTTCCCATCTTTCCTCTTATTCATCCCTTCCGTTCCTTTAAAAGCTCTTGGAGGTTGTATGCATGTTGCATTTCTGCAATGAGATTTTGCAGGTGAGGGATTTTTGAGCCCCACAAAACTCTTGCTCGGTAAGAAATGAGTCCTTGGGGTGTCCTTTCGTTCGAGAAGCACAGCGTGTGGATAAAAGGAGGACAGAACAATTCGCTGGTGGTTTAAAAAGTCTGCAAACACCCCCCCCCCATGCTTCTAACCCTTAAAAGTCCAAAATAATTTGCATTATTTTGGTTGAAGTGCACCATCTGGATTAAAAATAGTTCTTGCGCTCGTTATCTGGGATGGCCAAGAGGACTCAACTTGCCTTTTCAAGAGGTAAGGAGAATAACGATGCACTTCCTTGCCCTCCCACGCAAAGCCAAGACAGGAGATGACCTTCATCCATAACTGAAGAGGGCATTCAGCCACCAGTATGAACTATAACTGGGTAATTATTCCTGCCCATTACTCCTTGTTGGGATTTTTAAACAAGGAAATTGATTGGGTGGTTGCAAATTCAAGACTTCAGAGAACGGGCGGAGGGGTGATGGAGAAAGCATCCTCGTTTTTCTCAGCCCAGAATGCATATCGGCTCGTTATGCCTGAAGGGGGTGGTTTGTTTTATTTAATCTGCGCCTCCATTCTGCTCTTTCTAGATATTTGGGCGACGTGAGCGCTTTCTGTTTTCTTTTATGTGGCAGCTGCTGCTTTGTGATGGAGAAATGTAATAAAGGAGCTGATCCAGGCACCATTTGGTTGGGAGGAAGCCTTTTTCCAAAAAAGAAAAAAAAAAAGACCAAAAAAACGAGAGAGAGAGAGGGATAACGGGCTTCAGATTTTGATTTGCTCGAAGCTGGAGCAAGGAAAGGGCCCGGACCCTGCCAACGAACCACACTGGAAAAGGCACAAATGTTCTTAACATTTCCTTCTCTAGAAATCTGACTTCTGGCCAAATTCATACACCTTACCAGAGGTGGGGAAAGTTACTTTTTGGACTACATCTGCCAGAATGACACAGCTGGCAAGCTCAGGAGTACATCCCTGTGTGTGTGTGTGTGTGTGTGTGTGTGTGTGTGTGTGTGTGTGTGTGTGAGACAGGAATCCAAATCCAAGCAGATCGGACCGAGGGTGGTCCAGTTTTCTCCAGCGCTGGAGTGCTCACCACTGCCTCCTGAGGTCATGGGTTCCATCGTTGTACTGCTCTAACAGTTGAGAAGTGTTTCCTGATATTCATGACCTCAGCAGAGAAGTCCTCCGTTTATTATTATTATTATTGATAGAAGACACGCTCCATTCGCCAGATGGAAAGAGTGCAGCTTCAAGGAGAAAGATCTTTCTCCAAGGAGGTCCAGGAGAACAGCTTCGTATTTGTGATTCATGTTGCTAAGGCAAGAACAGGAGTCTCCTCCTTGACCCCTCACCCCCACCTCCCACCGTGGAGACTTCCCTTAAATAGGAATGAATGGTCTTTGCACCCCTCAGGCTTGGGCGGCTGGAGGTAACGCTCAGTGAAACCATCTCACGTTTCTCTTGTAAGCCCATTAATGGAACCCCCGCCCTCCCCCATCCCGAGTCGCTCTGCTTCCTCGGATCAGAAAAAAAGAGGATGCTGCTGGGTTGGGTGGAAGCATCTTATCAGGAAGAGATGGAAAGGAAAGCAACCGCCACCTTGATGCCTCTCTTGGGGGTTTCCTCTCTCAGGGTGCATTTTGTAGACGGAGCAAGCCGTGCGGTTGCCTAGCAGTAAGCAGGGTTATACCAAAATTACATTTCTGGAGAAGTTCATACTTGCCTCCTTCTTTCGGCCTCAAGTTACAAATTCCTTAAGCTTCTTTACCGCAGCTTATGGGGTGGCACCTCAGAGAAAGAATGCCATGGAGACCCACTGGATTTCTAAGGCTGTCTCGTTTAATGTTGAGCACACAGTAAATCCCGTGATAAATTCTCTCTCTCTCTCTTGCATCCTTAAATCCATCCATCCTTGTATCCGTAACCCGCATTCCCTGTCGCTAGCTGGCTGGACCAGCAAAGGTCCCTGGGGAAGATGGGTGCGCCTTGATGTTTCTCTGGGTGCCTCTCCAGATAAGGGCTGCAGTCCTCCTTTTTTGTATAGTTTTTTTGGAGGTTTGGGGTCCCGTCATTTCCAGGTCACGTCTTCTACAGCTTTTTTTTCTTCCGAGTCTTGCTTGCTCTTTGCTGTGTATCTCTTTCTCTTCCAGTGATGTTTTAGTTCAAACACAGTTTAGTGCAATTTCTTCTCTGGACGGAGCACTCTGCCCTTCGGACCCTTTTCTTGCACAGGTCCAGTGCCTTTGTCAGCAAAACCGTCCTCTTTTGAAAGTTGTTAAAATGGAGAATTCTTGGTGGAGGATTTGGCGAAGGATATCAACAAGGTGGAAGATGGAGGAGGCTGAGCAGTGGAGAGGGGGACTTGAGTCATGGGATTCACTGTCGGGTTGAACTGAAGTCCCCCCGGTGACTTGACTCAGTTTTGTTTTTTTACAATGACTTGGACTCAACTTAGAACTCGGAATCCACCCACCACTCCTTTTTTTCTGGGGGGAAAAATCTTGTTTTTAATAGGGACTCAGAATTAGACTTGAGACTCAGACCCAAAGACTTGCCAACCTCCCTGATTACCAGAATATCTGGAAACGAAACCTTATGAAGAACAGCTGAGGGAGCTTGATATGTTTAGGCAAAAGAAGAGTAAGCTGAGGATGTGACCACACGAAGAATTGTCTCAGATTTATCTGATCTTATCTACAGCACATTCTGGTATTTGGATCACGCCGAAATGTTTAATTATTCCAGGGAGGTGTAGGTTAAGTGTCCGCATGTTACACAACCCCCCTTACCCTGTTCAAATCTCTTCCTCTTCTACATTCAGCAAGTGAAACAGCGCTAAACTGACAAGACCAGTAAGCGGTTGAATTAGCGCTGTGTCTGTTTAGCGCTATAGGAGAGAACTATTTTTAAAAATACCAGTTGCGTTGCAGTTGTAGTCCTGTAGTGTGAGCAGAAGGCAGACACGAGGAGCCGGGTTTGTTCCCACATTCTGGGCATCTCCAATGATGCCATCTGTGCATGCCGAGCAATGGCCCCAAAGGACCAAGCCCGGCAATGAGGCGAGCCAAAAGCAAGACAAAATAATGCAACCGGTACCAAAAATAAAAAATATTAGAAGAACACGCCATCTGAATGAAATATACCACCTATTTGTGCTGAAAGACTGGAGCCAGTTGACGGCACAAATATGAAAAGGAACAGTGAGAAACTTGGCACGCACAAATATTGGAAAGCGTTTCACGTGGAAGATGGAGCGATGTTGGGTGGGTTTGTGTTTTTTTGCTACTCCCAAAGGTTGGGCTTCTGAATCTGTGACTTCAAATTACAAGAAAGGAAATATTGACATTTAGGATTGTAAGAACTCTTTGACGGCGCAATGAGTTCCCACATCCCGCGGTGGACTCCCTCATTGGGTGGTTTTTGAACTGAGATGAAAAGGAAACCTGTCAGGGGTGCTTTAGCAGCCGTGGTAGATTTTGTGCATTGGTGGGGAGTGAGACTTGACGGACGGACTGATGGGTTGCTTATTTTCACTTCCATGCTGTTCTTCTCTTTGAAGAGGCTCTGGTCCCTTCCAATCCTGTGATTCTATGATTGCTAGAGGACTTTACCAGTCTATGCTAACAGAAAAGCTTTTTAGAAAACTGGATCGTTTCATGGATGATACACAGGTACTGCTGTTGTCGTTACGTGCTGTCAAGTCGGAACTGACTTATAGGGACCCTAACAGGGTTTTGAAGGTAAGTGAGATATTTAAGGAGTGGTTAAACTATTTCCACTCCCCCAGTGAATTTCCACGGCTGAGCGGAGATTTGAACCCTGGTCTCCAGAGTCCTGGTCCATCTCTCTATCCACTACACCACATTTGGGAACTCACATATGTCCTAGTACCAATTAATAATAGGGATGCAAATTTACCCATAACAGGTCATCACTTGAGTCTGTTCAGCAACTGAACAAGGAGCTTTCTTTCCCTAAAGTCTAGAAAGAGTTGGAATAACTTGGGGTGCCAAATACAGCCATTCTGTTAACCGGTTAGACTTCAACTAGTAGTCATTCTCCTCCATTTTCTTTCTCTTTTTTTCTTCTCTTTGGAATGCGTTGTTCTTAATGAAATCTATTGTGCCGCTGTTCTTTCACACTGTGTTTTTGTTATTTTTCTCGATGAGTCACACTCATGCTCTTTAGTCTAATCACCTGGAGATTCTGTACTCAATCGGGTGGTGTTACCTGATGGTGACGTGGTAGAAAAATGCTGGAACATCCTTTGCTCTGAATTGCTTTGAAAATATTTGTTTCTGGAAAGGCAAAATAAAATTAAAATTGATTGATAAATTGAAAGGAACAGCCTCTTTACTGCTCCAGCAGCACCGTTCTTTATAACAGACAAAAGGTTCGTTAATGTGGGCTAGACAGGGTCACTTACGTTGGAGTGCCATTTGGTGTGATCCTTGCTCCCAAATGGCATATACACCTGAAGCGACCATGTTTGGTCTGTCACCTTTAAGAAATCAAAAACAAGAGGGAGAAATCTCTGTTTGTTTCCTCTCCTCTCTTCTCCTGGGAGGAAGCTTTAAATTTTTGTAATAAAAATTCTCTTAAGTGATGCATTGCATCAGTGCTACTTTAATTGTTGTTGGGGTTTTATTTATTTATTTTTTTTTGCTTCCTCACTCTGCTCCATGAAGGAGCAGAGTAAGGAAGCTTTTAATTTCCCAATTTAATTTCCCAATGTCACCCTATCATGAAGTGGTTAAGATGTTAAGGATATGGAGATATTGAAACCAGCTTGGAAATTAAAAAAGGAAGGTCTCTTTGGTTTGATCCCAGTGATTGCACGTGCTGGAAATGAACCAAAAAGGAGCGATGCTACTCACACTAAAGACCAAGAAGAAGAAGAAGAAGAAGAAGAAGAAGCCACATAGAAGCCCCTGATAGAGACTTCAAAAGGTGTGTGAGGAATTCCCTAGGAATGGGCTGGTTGGCTCCAGCAGTTGTATGGTCTCATCACTGGAAAAAGGAACAAACCAAATCATCCCTGCAGTGGAATCCACAGAAGTCATACTCAGGCTGGGCTTTGCCTCTCCTCACCCCTCTCCCAAAGTATCGTATTGGGGGAGCCACGGCCAGTGGCCAGTAAGTAAAGGAAGCCACCAATTGAAAATGTTTGGGAGCCACTGCATTAGACCTTTGGTGCATTTTGTCATCACAAGGAGTGAAGGTTCTTGCGGCATCTTGCCTGGGTGTATTTCTGGTTACCTGCTGGGAGAATCACCCGCACAGATTGTCCATCTCTAGATTCTCTGCCAAGGATGGCTCCCACTTTCCTGCTGTGGTGCAGAAACACAACTTTGGGACCCAGCTTTGTTTTCCGTCCGGTTTGTTTTTAGAAAAGTTGATCCAGAAAGGTACAAATACCCACACAACAAGGGGGTGAGGGTGGGGTTATCTGAGCAAAAATTTAGGCACCGTGTGGGTCAGATAATGCTTGCTCACCCAGAGGCAAAGAGAGGGGAGGAAGGGGGTCAGGGAAGATTTTTATTTTGTTTCGAACACTGACCGAAGCATCCGTGGAAAATTATGAGTGGTTTCCATTCAGCTCTTGACTGAATAAGATCTAAAAATATAATGCAACGTGCAAGATAATTGCAGGGCATTGGACTCGAATCAATGGTAGCTTTTCTATGAGGGGGAAAAAAGAGAGAGACAGTACTTCATTGCTACGTTTTGTCACAGCGATCTGGCATCGGAGGGCTGCCTTTCCTTCCCCGTCTCATCAGCTGGAAAAAAAAGAAGCTCAGATCACATTCTGGGCTTTGTTGCTGTTATGTGCTGTCACGTCGCCTCCAATGTACGGCGACCCCATGAACGAGTAACCTCCAAAATGCCCTAAACTCAATGGTGGTTTCCTTTAGGGAGTGAGTCCATCTCAGTTTTCTCCTCCCTTCCTGCTGCCTTCAGCTTTTCCCAGCATGATTGTCTTTTCCATTATTATCTTCTCATGGTGTGCCCAAAAGTGGGACAGCTTCAGTTTCATCATTTTTGCCTCCAGAGAGAGTTCAGGTTTGATTTGATCTAGGACCCACTTGTCTGTCTTTCTGGCAGTCCAGGGTACCTGCAACGCTCTCCTCCAGCACTACATTTCAAACACATCAAGTTTTTTTTTCTAACCAGCATTTTTCACCGTCTAGTTTCCACGTAGTAATTGGGAATACAAGAGTGTGAATGATATTGGCCTTGCTTTTCAGTGACATATCCTTCTACTTGATGGCCGTCTAGTTCTTTCATAACCGCCCTCCAAAGTCTCCGCCGTACTCTGATTTCTTGGCTGTAATCTCCATTTGGTTTGATGATGGAACTGAGCTATGGAGAATCTATAATGTTCATTTTCCTCATTGTCAACATTAAAGTTATGTAGTCATGATTTTCGTCTTCTTAATGTTCAGCGGCAGTCTTGCTTCAACACTTCCTTCTTTCACTAGAAGTCATTTCAAGTCATTGCTGATTTCTGCCAGTAATTGGGTGTCATTGATATCTTAAATTATTGATGTTTCTTCCACCCATCTTCATTCCGTCTACATTTGAATTTAATCCAGTTTTCTGTATGATATATTCTGCACATAGATTGAGCCAATTAAACATTCCCTTTCTTGATTTCTGCTTCCAGCTTGCTTTGATGCATGCGTCTCATATTCTATATGTACGTCTTGTGCAGCATCGGAGTTCCCTTTCACCTCTGTGCACATCAGCCACTACGCATCCTTCCAGCTTTAATCGAGTTGCATCTTCACTAGCAGATGGAGTGCCTTCTGACCTGGGAGTCTCACCTTTCACCACTATCTCTTTTTTTTTTCCTTTTGGATTGTTTCATCATTAGAGATGACCATAAACAATAAGGTTGTGTAGCTCTTTAGAAGTCATGGTTTCTCTCTTCCTAATGTTCCACTACAGTCCTGCTTTGGCATTTTCTTCTTTCATCTTCCTAAAGAGGCACCGGTAGGTAGGTAGGTAGGTTTGTTGAGATTTATGGCACAATTTTGGTCTGGCACCCATTCTTCTTTTTTCTTAGGTCAGGATCTATATCAGGTTTTGTCGGACTCCAAACATGGAACCCAGTCCCTGACTTGGTAAGACACCACTTATGCATGCCAGTGGGACTCACAGCCACAGGATTAACATTCTTAAGCAATGAAGACCGTACGTTGTCCAGTATTTACAGAAGTGGAATCTCCACTGCAGAAACTATCCATGAAATCTGACAAAATGCCAGCCACGGACATGATTGGCATCTCATCAGATAACAGTGGAAGTTTCTACCGGTGGAGTTCTGCACACACAAAGGCTGAACAGGACACGGAGGGTAGAATCCAGCTCTCTAAGGATGGAAAGTACAGGTATGAAGCCAGACAGGGGAAGAAATGGCTCATTTGAAAGGTGGTGCTGGAGGAGAGCTTTGTGGATCGCCTGGCCTGCCAGAAAGACAGACAAGTGGGTCCTAGATCAAATCAAGCCTGAACTATCTCTGGAGGTGAAAATGTTGAAACTGAGGTTGTCCTAGACTGGGCACATCGTGAGAAGGCAGGATTCTCTGGTAAAGGCAATCATGCTGGGAAAAATAAAATGCAGCAGGAAATGAGGAAGGCCAAATACGAGATGGACTGACTCCCTAAAGGAAGCCACAGGCATGAGTCTGCAGGAACTGAGCAGGTCTGTTGAGGACAGGAGATTTTGGAGATCGTTCATTCATAGGGTCACCATGAGTTAGAGGTAACTGGATGGCTGGAACCGTGCCAAATGAAACAAGAGATAGTGCTGGAAGATGAGACTCTCAGGGCCGGGAAAAGCAAGGGACATGTTCAAGATTGCTCATTCATAGGGTCAGCACAAGTAGAGACATAACAACAACAACAACAAAACAACAGGCAATACTGAAAAATATGTGGGATTGTTTAATTACTTGTTTCTTTGTTTGTTGAACAAATAAAACACGGCACCCAAATGAACAAAGAAGGTGGGCATTGTCAAAGGCTTTCTCTGTATTATGTCCCACATCTCCATATTGGATGCCCAAGGTGAACACCAAATATAAACACCACAATAAAATAATAATAGTATTTCCCCTAAGAGAATGGGATAAGAGTCGGTATGAAAGCAGAAGCCAGGTATAATTAAGAGCCTCTAAAGAGTGAAACAGGATAGAGGAACCCGATTCAACAAACAAACCTGCCAGGTAAGAGGTTCTGCCTGCCAGCAAAATGAAATGGAACCATAATTCAGAGGCGGTTGTTTTTGGAGTGCTGTCTTGGCCAGCCGATTGAAAACAGGCGGTGCTTTTATGGCAGAAGCTCAGCCCTCCTGGAAAAGGTAACCTCTTTCTACCCAGTTCACAGCAGCTGAATCTGCTATTTGTCTCACAATAATGTCCAACATTTGCTGAAGTTCAGCAAATGGAAGATTTTCAAAAGATTAACAAATAAGCTATTCTCCTGAGCCTGTCTCCAAGCGGAGTTCAAAGACTCTGCTTCCACTTCCTGCGTATCTCAAACTCAGCAGCAAAAACTGGATTAATCATGATCGCCATGCAAGGGCATGGTGAGGACAAGGCAAAGATGGGTTTGAAACCTTGGGAAACGAGGTAGCAATGGATATCCTAGATGACAAGATGATACGAATCAGAAAGAACTGGTCATAAGGATAGCTTAGAAGAGAAGAGCGATTAGATAAAGTTTAGTGAAACTAAATTAGTATTCAATAAGGCTTGAGTTCCTTCCTTTTTTCTTATATATCTTTTTTTCCCTGAAAATGAAAGCTTTTTGTGTCTGCCTGACCTTGGAGAGAAGGCTAATAATTTCAGAATACTTAATAAGCTTTCTCTCTTTTCCTAGAATGTTGATGCTTTCCACTGATTTTAACTTTGATCTTTTTTGCCTGATTCTCAAAAGCAGGCAAAAAAACAACAGAAACACTAGATTTATGAAGGGTTCAACACCTTAAAAGTAAATTTGATGAGTTAATGTGGAATTACTGTATGGGTAAATTATGCTGTAACATTTTGTATATCCAAACATGAACAAACTGAGACGAACTGAGTGATGAGAGCGAGCGACCAGGGAGAGCAAACAGGAGTTTGATGGGAGGAGAGGCAGTAAGGAAAGGGAATAAGGAAAGAGTCTAGTGGAGGAAGAGAGAAAAGAAAAAGAGAGACGAAAGAGACCAAGACAGACAGATATATGATAGTGGACTTTCTCAGCATCCTTCAAGGCAGGGAAGGCAAAGGAAAGGACACTCATGAACCAACAGGAGAAAGTAAAGTAAAAAGGTAACAGGGATCATGGAGGGAAGAGACACTTCTCTGGTGGTGACCTGGAAGGCATGTGCAATATTTGTTCCCATGACTGGGAGCAAGACGGCGAGTGCAAACGGGTTGCACGGTTGGAATAGAAAGTGAATTTGAAATTCACTGAATTTATTGAATTTGGTTGAGAAGGATCAATTGTTGAAAGAAAATAAGGACTTAATAGTAACAATGATTACGGCAGCAAGGTTAATTTTTGCAAGAAACTGGAAAAATGATAACCCACTCAATTTAGAGGAATGGTATAGAGAACTATGGGATATGGCAATTAATGATAAACTGACATGTGATATGAAAATAAGAAGAGGATTATCAAACAATAATGATTTTAAGAAAATATGGAGAGTATTCTTGGAATATGTATTTTGGAGAGGGAAGGGGTATACACCGAGTGGAGATTCGCCCCAGTATTAGCAGAACGGTGTGCACTGGGGCAGCCAAATGGCACCCGGGAAAGAATTGTTGCTTGCAGGAGCCCAGGGGTGTCCGTGGCAGCTTGTTAAGTAGCATTAATTTAAGATCGTGATTTGCACAATTGCATGTACACTGGTGTAAATTCTCAGCAAGGTTCTGGCCAATGCTTCTATCATGACAGTGACCTTCCAGAGGGTTCCCCCCCCCCCCAGGTGCATCTGGAACCCAGGGTTGTGCTCCAAATGTGCAATGGAACAGCTGCCTCTTTGCCCCCCTTTCTTGCCAAAGGGTGGCAAAGAGGGGGAATTTGACCACCGTGAAGCCACAGGCTGGGAGTTCGACTCCCCACTGGGCCTCCTTGACGGGAGCTGGTCTTGATGATTCATAGGGTCCCTTCCAGCTCTGCAGTTCGAAGAGGAGGAGGATGATATCCCAGTACTGAACATCTCCAGAAAAGCTGCTTTCTTAGCTGCTTCCAAGGAGGGAGGGGGGGGGAAACCACTTCCTTCCCTGACAGTACTTTTAAAACCAGATTGGTATTTTAAACACAGATAGAGAACAGAGCTTACCACTGTCGTTGGGGGAAAAAATATAACATCCAACTTTGAACAGCTGAAGAAAATCTAAATTAAATTTGGCTTTGGGATGCCATTACTTTTCTGCATTAAAATGCGCAGGGGATTAGAAGATGAAAGAGGGCAATCCAATCGAGGCCGGCTGCGAGAAGATGGCAGACAGCCTGTAATCCCGTTCTTGGCTTTAATAAGCTTGTCCTGAAGGGAAGCAGGGAAGAGAGAATAATTATTTAATTCCATTTGTGAAGCTGGGTAGACGAGCTCCCAGGCACATCTGAACAAAGAGACGCTTAGGGGACCCGGTCTTAGTCACAGCCAGCCTACCGGTAAATCAAGTGTCGTATTTTCGCTGGATGCCACGGCCGGTAGAAATTTGGTGCTTTTGTGAATCAGGTCGAAATGGATCTCCCCACCTCTCTGCTCGTTAGTTCATTCATAGAATCCTAGAATGATGGAGTTGGAAGGGGCCTCGAAGGCCATCCAGTCCAACCCCCTGCTCAAGGCAGGTATCCCGATCCAAGCAGGTCGGACAGATGACTCTCCAATTTTCTCTCGAAGGCCTCCAGTGTTGGAGTGCTCATTGGTTCCATCGTCGTCCTGCTCTAACAGTTAAGACGTTTTTCCTGACATTCAACCACAATCTGGCTTCCTGTAATTTGAGCCCATTATTAGTTGTCCTGCCCTCTGGGATGATGGAGAACAGATCATGCCCCTCCTCTGTAGGACAGCCTTTCAAGTCTTTGAAAAATGCTATCATATCTCCGCTCAGTCTTCTTTCCTCAAGGATGAACAACATTCTTTCAGAACTTCATGAGGGCTAATCCATTCTCTGCTAAGGAGATTGCAGGCTGGGTGAACCCAAGCTAGGCACAGTGGTCAGTATCGCATCCCTTTACATCATGGATGAACAAAGCTCGGCCTGCCGGCTGCATGGGGTCCCTTCTGGCTCTGAATGTGCCAACAATGATCCCCGAGGACCCCTACATTGTTCTCTAGAGGGTACGAGAGGTAATTTTGCAGCTTTGGGGAGCAGGGGGTCCCTAGCATTCCCCCCCCCACATTGATTTTAAAAATTTGGCCACTAGAGGGTGACAGGGAGCTTTTCTAATTAAAAAATAAAGTTTTCTTTAACAACTAAAAAGTTTATAACATAATTTCAAACCTAGATCAGATTTGCGCACAACGTTTTCTGTATGACGGGAATCCTATTGGTTCAACTGACCTAGCAGTTGACTGCTCGGCGGCCAGCATCTCCAAATCGTTACACATTCCCTTGAGATCATGGAGCACAAACCCAAAGAAAGAAAGAAAAACTTTTGACAAGCCGGCTTGGCAATTAAAACTAGAGCAAGACAGAAAAGACCTCAGAGACCAAACAGGAAAAAAGACATTGTTTTTCTCCATGGTAGGAGGAGGAGCCATCTTAAGAAGGACATAGGGCCTGTCTTTTGAAAAAAGAGCTTAATTTCAAGTTTGAAACAGGACCTTTGAATAAAACTCAACATCTTAAACTTGCTGACTGTCTTGACTGTTTCTCTTCCTTTCACCTAAGTTGTTTAGTCTCAGTTTTGGGTCTCAGGGTACTTTCCACTGTGCAAAAACATACTAAGAGGCAATCCAGGTCACAGAGAGCTTGAAACTTCTATACTTTGCTGTGACTTGGTTGAATGAACATCTTCCCATCAAGTGATAAGAACAGACAAGAACATGTCTTCTGAAAAGGAAAATGGAAGTCTCCAGCATGGACCACATTTGTGCGTGTGCGCGCATGCATGCACACTCAAAGAAACTTGAAACATAAGAGTATCCGATATTTCATAGTTCAGATCACCAGACGTTTTGGTATCCCTAAAAACTGGAGAATGGCACAACTCAGAGCACCTGGCTGCTTCCCCAAATTTTCTAATCTCGATTGTCAGATGGAATGACTAAGAGGTCACTTTTCCTTGGAAACATTAGGGTTCTAAATGTGAGACACCAGCATCTGGAAATCGCCCTGCCTAGATTTACAGAACATTTCTCAATGCTAAATACTGCAAAATAGGATACAAAAAAAAGAGAGGAAAGCCATGTGTGCCTGCTTATATACCACCCCATCACATTTGAAGCACTCGCTGGGCAGTTTACACATTTTAATTATGCAGGCTAGACATGACTCTGTGGTAGAACATGACTGGAATGCATCAAAATCTCCTTTCGGCTGTAAAACTCACAGGGTGATTTTGGGTCTATCATAATGGAGTTGGAAGGGGCCTGTGAGACCATGGAGTCCAACCCTCTGCTCAAGGCAGGAATCCAGGTCAAAGCAGATTGGACAGAGGGTGGTCCAATTTTCTCCTGAATGCCTCTAGCGCTGGAGCACGCACCATCTCCCCCTGAGATCATGGGTTCCATTGTTGTACTGCTCTAACAGTTAAGAAGTTTTTTCCCTGATACTAAGCCTACATTTGGCTTCCTCTAACTTGAGCCCCTTGTTGCGTGTCCTGCACTTTGGGATGATGGAGAACAGATCCTGCCCCTCCTGTGTAGGACAACCTTCCAAGTCTTTGAAAAGAGGTATCCTCTCTCCTCTCAGTCTTCTTTTCTGAAGGCTAAACATGCCCAGTTCTTTCCATCTTTCCGCACAGGACTTCCTCACCTTCATTTACTTCACAGGGTTGTTAGGAAGATAGTCAGGAAGGGACGATGTACGTCACACCGTTCTCTTTGGGGAATAAGAGAAAAAACTCACCACGTGTACACTGCTGAGCTCGCGGGCTCCACAGAGGGAAAAGAACGGTTGACGGCAGAAAGAGCCATAAAACACTAAAAGACAAGAAAGTAGAGTGAAACTTTTTAGGAAGCCAAGACGCGCTTCGACTCGGGGAAGGTGGTTCTGAGGTTGCGGAAAGAAATGTCGGCAAGAGAGAGAGAGAGAAATGACAGGGAAAAGTCCTCTCGGGAGCTTGTCACCCTTCTTGTTGGCTAATCCAATTGTTCTGCCACTCTGAACACAAGCAGGGGCTCGAACATGACACGAAACCTTCCCCAAAAACTGCACTCAGAAAGAAAATGCCTGCCTAACTGATTGTTATCTGCAGGAGTCTGGAAACATCTCCCCCGTTCAGGACATGCACAGACAAATCCATCCTTTCACCTTGTGACCATGTGGGTGGCCAGAGGTTTTGTATTGTCCCCCAAAAGTGTCCTTACATGTTCTCAGGGGGTTCCATCTCCTCCGCTGTTCATGTTGACTTTTCTAGTTTCTGGAACATCTCTGGTAGGTTTCTTGGGTGTTGGCTGGCCGGAGCTCAGCACTCTAAGAGCAGAGGGGTTTTGGGTTTGGGGTTCACCCTTTCTGGCCAGGAGAGGAGGTCCGGGGGGAGCCTGGCTCCTGGCTCGGGTATCCGCATGAGAGGAAGCGGGAGGGAACAGTTCAGTGGAGTTGTGTCCCTGGTTTAACTCATCACCGCCGTCTTCCTCCCTTTGGCTAGGGCTGAGGAGCCAAGGCTGCACACGCTTTGACACCCTCCCACACCGAACAGGATCCATTTTCCAAAACTGGAAGCGATTCTGTCCAATCCTGCGGGGTCATTTTTTGGCAGTCTGAGGAGTCTGGAAGGAAAACTGTGGTCCCTGTTCTCCAAGGGATCACTTTTTCATTTAACCCAACGAGGAACCTTCTCGACATTTTCCTGCCGCCATTCAATCTGCCGGCTTCTCCATCAGCCCCCAAATCCCAACAAAGCTACTCTCGGTTGCCGGGGCGTCGGTCTTTTTAATTAAACTAGCTGGAGGCAAATCTAACCATTTCCACCCCTGCCCAGTAAATCATCCCCCTAGATCCCTTTCCTTTGTCATTTTAATTAAAGCCGGCTGGTGCTGAAACTTTGGTATTGGCCCATTTAGGAGTATTAAATCAACTCACAGAGCTTGAGGAGCAGGTTCCCATTTTGGGCAAGTGAAGGATGAGAGCATCCAGGAATAAATATTTGACAAGGCGGGCGGAGGGAGGCGAGGGGAAGCCTCGGTCTTAGTGGCTGCACAGAATTGAGCTCAGGTCTTCTCACCAGCCCATTGTTAGCTGTTGTGTGTGTGTGTGGAGATGAGAAAAGAGGGAACCTCTTTCCTTTCTCATCTCAAGACTCTGCCACCCCTTTCGAAATGAATGGGAAAGTGTCGACTGTTATATTTGTGCAAGAAAAAGGCAGTGTGCTCGTTGTGGCGATTGCTAATAACCAAGAGGTGCACACGCAGCTAGAGAGGGGATGTTCAGATTTTTCCGGGCTAACAATACCCTACTTCTCCACTCTGGGAGTTCTACCTCACTTACAACCACCTAAGCGTGGCTCACCTGGGAGAAAGAGTAGAAGGCAGAGCTAGGCCAAGCTACCTATTCCTGCCTCATTGTTTAAAGTCACATGGTTGCCTCAGGGTTTTTGGGTTGATGTGTGCATCCTCTTGGGAAGATGTTTAATCTGAAACTAAAACTGGGTTGTATATGGGTTGAGGGGGTTACACGGGCTTCTGGATTTGAGGCTGTGTCCTGTGCTTGCACACCCTCGCGTTGACTGCCTTTCACAGCCACTTGCCGTTGCTGCTGCCATGTTATTTTTAATAACTGGTTTTTATTATTATTTCTTTAAAACTGAGAGAGTGCTAGATGAATATTACGGAGATCCTGACTGGCAAATACCTGTACTTGATTTAAGTGCCAGTAAGTGAGAATTTCGTTCCATCCATTCTCTATAAGAACTTACCAACCTTTGCAAATTTGTCCATAAATCCGGTGAGAAGAACACAACATTCAAAGGGGAAAAGAAAATAGAGAAAAGCAAAACTGACAGATCTGTCTTTCGCAGGTGAGAAGGGAGAACGGAAAAGAAGTGAGAAAAAGATGTGATTTTTCTGAGCCCAGACCTTTGGTAGCTAAGCATGGCTGCGTCTCAGTGTGTGCTAACATAGCAACTGATTTATTTTTAAGTTTATGGCTCAGCAAGTCATTTTAATTAACACAACATAATACCGCTGGGATGTATTTTGTGTGGGTCAGCATTCTTGCCTTTTTACACATGCACACACACATCCATAAACTCCTCCCCAATGTGCAACGGTATTAATAGGTGGCCAGTGTGTAAGCTGATGGGAGTTGATTTAGTAATAACGCAGAGTAGTTAGGGGAAGTGTTTTATGATACCGTAAAAGGTGATTTTAAAGATTCTTTTTTAGGGTTTAGTTGATGGAGTGAAAATCAGTAACTCTAAAAGTTCTGCACAGAATCATAGGGACTGTGAGCCACCATTGCCATGTTCATTATCATCATCATCTTAGATGAACTCTGCAGTTCTAAGATGATGACGATGACAATGATTATGATCATCCTCACAGGGGATAAATCCTGCCTCATGATACAGAGGAGGATGATAAATGAGGCTGGCAGCCAGTTTGACCCTGTTCTCTTCACAGACATTATAAGCGACCTCGTAACCAATATCGGAGTTGCCCAAAGAGTTTCCGAGAAACCAGGCTGCCTGCTTCATGGCTAAGGAGCCCCCCCTCTCCCCTTTCAGGTAGGCCATAAATGACTCTGGCATATCTTTCATTTGAGATATTTTTTAAAGCCAAGTTAAAAGTTTTAATTAGAGGAAAGGAAAGAGAGTCAAGGCGTTGTAATTTAATTCAGTCTTTTGACAGCACGTCGGCTTTGTAACAATTTATTAATTCCGATGTACGGCTCAGTTTCCAGCCACGGAGCCTCAACAAGAGATGAGAAACTTCTCGATTCCAGCAAAGGATCCCAGGGACGTCTTTGATTCTGAGCCCCAAATCTGAGTCTGAGTCTTTGGTACCAAGTCCGAGTCACAATTAAAAACAAGCTCCCCCCCCCAAAAAAAGGGAGGGTAGGTTCCGGGTTACCAGTAGAGTCCGAGTCATTGGGGTGAAAAAAAACCCTGAGTTGAGTCACCGGTGTGACTTAAGTCCGACTCGACAGTGCGTCCCGTGGAGTCCCCCTTCCTGATGTTTCCAGGCTCTGGTGAAATGCTTTCCCCGTTTTGTCATCATCATCTCAGCTGGTAGTGAGCACTCTAGTGCTGGAGGCCTCCAAGAAAAAACTGGACAACCGTCCATCAGATATATTTTGACTTGGATCCCTGTCTTGAGCAGGGGGTGGACTTGATGGCCTTAGAGGCCCCTTCCAACTCCATTATTCTAGGATTCCCACGGTTTCTTGATGGTGGCTTTTGCCCTTGCCAGAAGGCATAGGAGGAGTCGATGCTGGCGGAGCAAAGGCAGACAGCAGTCATGCGTCCACCGTTAAATGATTTGAGTGGAGTTAAGCGAGTGCCCTAATTCAGACATCCTTTCTCTCTATGCTTTTTCCATCCGTAATAAGTGGAAATAATACCAAGCTGCCTGTGAAGCTTTCCTGGCTTTTACAACCAGGGCACGAGTTCGACCCAGCCGTCCCTGAAGTCTTTCATTGATATTTGGCGGGAGGCGTGTCAGCGATGGCAGCAAAGCCGGGATCAGCAGTGAAGTTTCAGCTTTCCCGGGGAAAGACTTAAAAGGCTTCGGCACAAAGTCACGAGAGAAGTTTGAACTCACTTGCTTGCGCTTTAATCAGGTTCCTAAGCTCTCCTTTCGGGCTGCGGACGGATTTCTGGGTTTACAGAAAAAGGACGCGTGAAGCGTTCACAATGCCTTTGTCCAAACTGGGATGGAGGGTTGGCCAACGTTAGATCTGGAGAAGGTTTAGTTGGTAGCAGAGTTTCGAACATATATTTCAAAAAAGGAATGAGATGCAATAATCCTTGGTTTGGGACAGCCCCATGACTGCTCTTGCCGTTCTCTGTGAGAAAATACAGGTAAATACTTTCTGGTTCTTGCCAGTGGCTGGTTCAGGTCCAGCAGGAACCCCTTATCTGCGGAATCGGTATCCACTGATTCACTTCTCCACTTATCGAAAAACAAATATATTAAAACTTATAAGGGGAAAAAACCCAGAGTTGTTCAATTCTCAGTTTTTCACTATATATTTCCTGCTTTACCTACTTTAAAAAAAAAATCCTGCTTCTACTTAAAAGGACCAGAACGTGGAGTTTCAGGCAAGGGAGAATGAAGGCGGCTGTCAAGCAAAGCCGTTGATGAATTTGCCGCATGACATTCAAAGGAGATCCCTCTGCAAATCATAAAAAGTTTTGCCACTGGGGATTTTAATAAATCCATTTAATTAAGCAATGTGTTTTAAAATTAAATCACACCCTGAATGGCATTTAGTCCCTTCCCGGTGAATGGGGCTGTGAGGCAGCAGGTGGCAGTCCCTTGACTTTCAAACCTTATAATGGCTTGAGCAATGAGATTCAAATACTTAATTGCCAGGCACTCCAGGAATGGTTAGATTTATCACCCTGCGATCTTTTTAGCAAGTTTGTCTGAACTCGTCAAGTTGCCCGTACAACTTAAGTCCGACTTGACATTGAGTCCCACAATTCAAGTCCCCATCTCTGCTTACAAACAGAAATATTTAAGCAAAACATTTCAGCTTCTTCCTTCTTGAGTTGCCCTGGGGAAGGCAATTTATCTTTGAAATCTTTGTGTTTGAAATTGTTTTTATAAAAGTTATGATCTTTGTCAAAAGCGTAGCACCGTGTCTCTTTCGGACAGAGCCGGGCATTGAGCAGGGGGCTGGACGTGACGGCCTCATCTTTCCTTTCCAACTCTATTCTTTTATGACTCCATTATGATTCAGCTCTTGGGTCCAGCTCCCTGTCCTCCAGAGCTTTCAAAAAACGCCGAATCAAAGGGAGAAGAAGGAAGACAGAAATCCAGGCTTTGAAAAATGTCCCTCAAGTTGAGAGTGTCCCAACACACACACACACACACACACACACACACACAAGGGGAGGATGAGCGTTGAGCTATTGTTGGCCTTAGCACTCTGGAGTCACTGCCTCTAGCTGTCAGCTAAATTGCTTTTTTACATAGTTGGTTTCTGATTCATACACTCTTCTTCCCCCACCCCCATTACCATCACATTAAGAGACCATTATGATGCAAACTCAATGGGCGACAGATTTTATGTCTCTGGATTAACCTTCTGCTATCCCATTAAAGGCGATGTGTCTGGCTGCTTCTCAAGAAAGGGGAGAAATAATAATAAGCAATAACTGTAGTGTGAAGTTTTTCCCACCTCTTAAACTAACTACTCACGGTATTCTTCATCCCCTACTCCCAACCCACGTATGAAAGTTTGGAACTCATCCAGGGGGAGCTGGGGAGAAGGGTCACACTTACAGAAGTACAAGCATCTCCACATTTTCCCTTAGAGATACAGACACCACAAGATTCGCCCTGGTGATGCCTTGGTTCAGAGGTCCAGAGCATGTCAGCTGGCATCACCATTTGCAAAGATGGTGTTTCTCAGTAGCTCCAATACACACTCGGTTGCCATGTTACCCGTCTATGATCACAGAATCATAGACGAAAGGAGTTGGAAGGGGCTTCTAAGGCCACTGAGTCCAATCTCCTGCTCAATGCAGGAATACAAATCAAAACAGATCTCACAGAGGGTGGTCCAGTTTTCTCTTGAAGGCCTCCAGCGTTGGAGCGCTCACCATCTCCCCTTGAGATCATGGGTTCTGTTGTCGTACTGCTCAAATAGTGAAGACATTTTTCTTGATATTCAGCCTAAACCTGGCTTCCTGTCGCTTGAGCCCATTATTATGTGTCCTGCACTCTGGGATGATGGAGAACAGACCCTGCCCCTCCTCTGTAGGACGACCTTTCAAGTCTTTGAAGAGCGCTATTCTGTCTCCCCTCCATCTTCTTTTCTCAAGGCTAAACAGGCCCAGCTCTTTCCATCTTTCCTCCTTATAGGGCTTGCTTTCTAGCCCCATGTGATGATCCATGTTGCCCTCCTCTCAACTTGCTCCAGTTTGTTGGCATCCTTCTCCAAATGCCACCACGTTTTTGTCCTTTTCGTCTTTTTATTTTGTTTTCACCTATAATGCTTGCTTGTGCAAGGCTAACACGGCTACCCCTTCTTCGAGTGCGGTGTCCAGAACTGGACACAGGACTCCAGATGAGGCCTCACCAGGGCTGAATAGAAGGGAACTAGCATTCATGTGATTTGCCGACTACATTTCTGTTAAATATAAGCTACTGTTAAGATATGCTACTCTGAGAAGAAGGGATTTAGAAAAGCAGGATTTGAGGGGCCGTTTTTTGCTCTCCTCATGGCTCCTAGCCAAGCTGGTTATGTGACATCCGTGAAAGAGTGCATAAGTGTGTTTTAGGCTGAAAGCTTCTGATCTAATTTAGCCTTACAGAAAGAGACTTGAGAATAACAGCATGACAGCTTCATCGCAAGGGCTTTTTTGCTGTGTGTTATCAACACACACAAGCATGGAGATGCTGCTCAATGAGAGAAGACCCTCAAGCTGCTTCGGTGAGTCACACATTCCTACCCACTCTCAATGGGCGTGACAAAAATGGCTTGGTCTACCATTGGAAAAATCGAAAAAGAAAGAGAACCACCAAAGGTTTTTGGTGCAAGGGTTTTACTTCGCAAGTAAGACCAAACAGCTTGAAACGATGTTTCAGGAGACAAAGGCTCCTCTCTGTTGTGGTCCACCACAGCCACTAGCACAGCTGCTGCCCATTTGCTGAGAAGGCACAGTGGCACTTCTCATTGATGCGGGACACAGAGGTCCAACACATCCCTATAAATTTGCCAGATGGGCCCTGTCTCCTTTATTCCAGCTGCTCTTAGGATTGTCCATCCCACTTATTTGAATGGTTGCCGGGCTCCTGGAAGCTCAAAACCCCACAAACTTTGCTGGAAGTTAAATGCACAAAGACTAGAGATGGGCACGGACCGGGAAAGCAGTGGGTCATGAAGATTTGTGTTTCGTCGCTATTCGCGAACTACGAAGCACAAACTTTTGCGAACTTTCTGATGAAACAAACTGTTCTGTGTTCGTGCGATTCGGGACTTCTAGGGGTGGTAGAACAGCCCCCCCCCCCCTGAATTAGAGATGCTAAACTCACAGCGAGTCTTCAGCTGACTCTGCTCTCCACCCCCTCCAAGTTCGGGCAAGGTTGGATTGGGGAGCCCCAGATGACCATTGCAGATGGAGGGGGGCAGGGAGTGGAATCTGTAAGAGGAAAAAGAAGGGGAAAAAATCTTTGCATATTGTTGTACAAGGAAAGGACAATTACTATTTCATTAAAGATTGATTAGGCTGCACACCGGGGCCTCTTGAGTCCTGGCTGTGCCAGCCCCTTCAGAAGGCTTGATAAACGAGCTGCCTTCTACCACGCAAGCTCACGCAGGAGTTGTCCTCAGCCTATCGAGGCTAAACGGCAGGGAAACTTCCATGCCTGAAAGGTCAAGCTGAAATATTCAAGAACTGAAGGGCAAGGGTCTGTGGAAAGAATGGAATATATTATTATCAAGCAAAACAATGAGGCCTTTCTTTCTCGGTTTGTCAGTGCGTAAATGGCAAGCTGGAGCTGGTATGTTGAAAAATATCCAGGGAGCAGCAGGAGCTCCCCCCCCCCCGAGCCTTTCAAGGCCACAACGGCCAAAATCCTGCTGCATCACTATGGGTGCACAACTCAAGTGTGCCCTGTGATTGTTGCACTAGCACTGAGGTGGACGTGCAATACCTGAAGCACTTCCACCAATGTGTTGTGCAAAAGATCCCACAATTCCATCATGCAACCCCTTGTTGCTGGGCGTGACTCCCAAAACATTTACACTGGTGTAACTTTACGTTACACCAGCATGAACAGGATTTTGCCCATTTCGTGGCTGCCATGTTTTTTTCCCTTCCCATAAACTCCTAGGAGTGATGCTAAGCAAGGATTCAACGTCGCTCTGATCGAGGCTTATAAGGAAGACTACAGCCGGGGGCAACCCCTAAAAGTTGTCTCCAAAAATTGAGCTGAAATTTCTCCTTTGAGATGTTTCAGATCACTTGCGAAAGGAGGTTCGATCCGTTTATCGACTGAGAACAGTAGGTTTCTCTTTGAAGGCCACGGGAAGTCTATCATGTGTGGAAGTTTTAAGCTCATGTGTGATTTCCTTTCTAGGCATAGAAAGAGCCACTAAGTTTAAGATGATCCATCCACCATGGGGGGGGGGGGGGAGAAGAGAGAGAGATAGATAGATAGCTTCAAAAACAAAGCAGCAAAAATAGTCCAAGAAAAGAAAGAGGCAGAAATAAGAAGCCCGTCCCCTCAAAAAAGCACCAGCACCCACAAGCAAACACAGCAAAGATGGATGTTTTAGAAGAGGCAGCCGTGTTCGTCTGTGCAAGCATGTCGGGCAAAAAGAAAACAAAAATGAAAAAATAAACAAGACAATATTGTAGCAGCCTAAAGACTAACCGGTATATTTTAATCTGAGCTTTTGTGGTTTGAGGAAGTGAACTTCTCCACGAAAGCTGACATTAAAAGATAGTGATTTGTCTTTCAGGTGCCGCAACGTTTTGCTCTTCTTTATTTTTTTCATTTGTGTTTTCCTTTTTGCCTAAGGGGAAAAAAAATCCCCATGGGAATTCAGGGGGTGGTTAAATCTAAAAAAGAATCCCAAGAAGGCACAATGGCAGAGGAAGGTTGCCTGGTAGCAGCAGCAAAAAAAATAAGAGTGACAGAGAAGGAGAAAGTGAGCCTGATAACATTCTGCAAGTTTTTTAAACATTTGCAAAAAAGGAATCACTCACAATTAAATGTCTCTTAAGTGAATGATTTAATTTCATTTTAATAAGACAGTCCCTGTATGTTGATTTAATGTCAGGCCATTATTAAAACCAGATTTAATGAGTTTCACAGCACTTAGAAGTCGTAGAATGGGGGAACATGACTACCGCCATCGGCTCTTAATTGTTGAAACACGGTATCTTCTTTTCTTTAACTCCTGAGGGAAACGCCGTGCCCTCGGCAGGTTTTCAGGAGACGTTCAGAGAAAAAGGGGGCTTTCGTCTCACGCATGCACAGAGACGAGATGCCAGCATGAGGCGGACGCTCAGGGCAGGGCAGGGCAGGACTGGACTGGACTGGGACCCTCCTGGATGCGATGAAGTTGCTCAGGTTGTTAAGAACGTACCGGTGGGTGAGCAGGTAGGATTTCTACTTCAGAAGCCAAAGCATTTTAAACTGGACTGAGAATCCTAGAATCCTGGAGTCGGAAGGGGGCCTCGAAGGCCATCAAGTCCAACCCCCTGCTCAAGCCAATCCAAGCAGATTGGACCGATGGTGGTCCTGTTTTCTACTTGTCTGAACTCTTCCTTGGTGGTGTGGCCTTCCTTCCACTTCCTATCTGTGTCCTTTTTCGTTTTTGGGTCCTCTCTGAGCTTTTTGTGACGCCAAGTTGCAATTACACATTCATCCAAGGGTCCCCTTGGAGGCGTGAAGCACTGGAGAAGCAAAGAGAAGAGGGAGTGATCTGGGGTGTGTGTGTGTTGGAGAAAATGACAAACCCAGGAATAAAGCAGGAGATTTCTCTCTCTTATAGTACTTGTTCTAGTTATGCCAAAGACAGAATACAAACATGTTTTTGGCATATATTTGAATTTCGATAGATTAGATTTTCTGTATTCCGATATAATTTTTGTTTTTGCACATCGATTTATGATTTCTCTGGTGCAACCTTCTTCCTACTCTCTGTCCCAGCAACTCACGAGGGTTGGTGACCTGTCTCTCCCCACCACCACCACCCTATGTTTGCCTATTTCTGGCTTTCTAGATTAGGTGCTAAACCCAGACCATTCCAGGTCAGTTCCATGAGGGAAATTCTGTTTTCAAAGAAGTACCTTTGCAATTTATCTGCCATCTGGATTAGAGGGGCGGGGGGAGAAAAGAAAAAAGGAACAGACTTGCAGTTCTCTTTATTAATGGTCTGTAATAATATTTCTCTTCCTTATTCAACTTTGCAATGTATACCTCTATAATTAATCACAGGGCGGCATTGTCCCCCAGCTTTTGTAATGGCAGGTGTGGGAGGGGAGACTGTTTATGCTTCAATGCATTTGAAATGCGTGAGTGGATTTTCTCCTCTCTGGTAGTTTCGTAACCCCAGGGATCAGCACATGAAACCGGCACCCAGTGCACCGAATAAAGTTGAGTGCAATTCTTTGCCTGATCTATCCTTGGTGGAAGGAAAATAGACAGAGACTTTGCTGTTATCACTGCCTTTGTCAGTTTTTTATGACACCGAGTTCAGTGTTCAGTTCCTTTTTTTCAACCAATCTGTCTGTGAACAGTCTGGAGAGTTGATTTGACCTTGCAATGAAAGGATGAGGTATAATACCCAAGATGGCACGTTCTCCATCCCCAGGAAACTCTCCCCTCTGAGATGCATCATCGTTCTCTGGTGCTGTTGGGTTGGTTTTTTTTGGTTTTTTTTGGTGGCTTTTTGCATTAAGTGGACCAAGTTTCAGCGGTTTGAATCCCAATACTGCCCTGCCTTGGTGGTGACTTGCTCAACCCGTATCCTTGGCCAAGGAAGGTACCAACCAAGGATGAGGACGTGAGTCACGGGACTCCCTGTCAAGTCAGACTTAAGTCGCACCAATGACTCGACTTGGACTTGGCTTGGGTTTCCCCCCCCCCAATGACTTGGACTCAGCTCGTGACTTGGAACCCACCCACCTCTCCTTTATTTCTGGGGGTGGGGGGAAAGCTTGTTTTTAACAGGGACTCAGACTTGGGGCTCAGGACTTGGGACTTGGTGCCAAAGACTTGGACTTGGGACTTGCCAACTTCCCGGGTATGAATATCCACTGATGTCATCTGTTTTGATGCTTTTCTCCAAAGACAGCGAACATCTGTAATTATCATCATCACCACCACCATGTCCCTGTTTTCATCCCAAGACAGAGGGATGGAGCAACTGGGGGGAAACACGATTCCTCTGTGATTCAAAGGTTTTGGCATTCATTACCAAAGCCTCCACTTCTTAGCTGGGCGCACCGTGTCATCTTGCCAGATCCAACCTCATCAGCAACCCGAAGGCTTCCGCAGATTTATTTCCCAAGATTTCAGCTGCCTTGCACTTCATGATTTATGAGGGTTTCTCTCCCCCCCGCCCCCAGGTCAGTTCTGAATATGTAGCTTTAATTTTTCATGTTTACATTCCGATGTCTTAGCTTGCAAACTCTTCCAAAACAGCCAGTTTTGTATACTTTAGAAGAGGCAATAAAAATTGCAAGGAGCTTCTTCTCAAACAGGGCTTTTCACAGCCTTGTTCCGGCACGGCGTTCTTTTGTGAAGTGGGAATATGTCAGTTGAAAAGGTGCAAAAAAAAAAAAAAAATGGTTTTGAATGTTTTTTTAAAAAGCATACACTTTTTTGAAGGATGCTCCACCCCTAAATGCAGAGTTGGAATACTTGCTTCCATAATGCAATTTCCATAATTTCTAGATTATTGCTGTGTGTCATTTCCATTGTTACTTGGAGTGTGTCTCACAGCTTCATGGCATGAACCCTGTATAGCCCACGGCGTGGCCATTCCTGCTCAAGGCAGGAATCCGCGTCAAAGTCTCTCTGACAGATGATGGTCCAATTTTCTCGAGTGCTGGAGCGCTCGCCACCTCCCGAGGTCATGGGTTCCGTTGTTGTACTGCTCTAACAGTTGAGAAGTTTTTCCTGCTATTCAACTGAAATCTGGTTTCCTCTAGCTTGAGTCTGTTAGGATGTATGTATCCTGCTTTGGGGACCACACTGCTTCCTCAGTGCTAGGTTTGAAGCAGCTCCATCTCATTCCAGAATCCCAGACACCAGAGCTGAGCCAAGGAGAACGCAGGAGACGCTGAAGGCACCAAACTGCTGAGTTGCGGCTTTGGGGCCTTATTGTTAGTCTGTGCATCTCTCCGGCTGTGCTTGGTTTTTCTTGCTAATGAGAGCTCTTGAGCAGGGCCCCAGCTTCTTTCCTCTTCTCTTATATTCCCTGTATGCCTTTGCAGGGTCACCTTTAAGTCTCAACCAGACGGAGTAATCAGCCCCGTATTGCATGTTAGCAATAGCTACCGGGGAAGTCGGCATTAATTTATCACCTTTTTCCTCCGAGCAGCTGAGAAGAAGAGGAGTGGGGAGTTGGGGAGGGTAAAGGAAATTGGGTTTATGACCCCCACAACCCCTGAATGCAAAACAAGGTGCCTCCTTGCAAAAGTAGGGTGATACCTTTATTGAAGCACTGAAAAAAATCACACAAATTGCAAGGTTTCGTGGGTGAATACGTGTCTCCTTATATCTATAACTTCGCTCATGATCCAAAAGAAAAGGCAAGAAACACACAGAGAGAGGGGGAGAGGTTAAGACTAAATTACATGCATTTCTTTTCTTGTGCAGCTGGAACCAAGTCAGCAGGTGAGGAGTTTTAATTGCAAGGGGTGCTGAGCAAATTAGCGAATGTAAATAATGCAGTTTCACAGATGGATTTTTTTTTAAATTGCCCTTTTGCTGGGGATTAATATTGACTTTTCGGAAAAGGCTTAGCTGACGAGCAAACGGATCTCCATGCTCTACTGTGTGAATCGGTGGAGACTGCATTAGAGATTCTTGATGGGGCTCTCCAAAACCTGGGAAACGTGCTGTGGATCAGGCCTTGCTTGAGTCTAGAGGTGACTCTTTACTTCCAACACCAGGGAAAGGTCTCTGGCTCTTTCTTTTTCCCAGAATCCTCCTTGAAATCAATCTGATGCCACCACCTGCGGTGAAGCTCTCTGAAGCGTAAGGAGAGTGGTGGCAGAATAACCACATTGAGGATGATTTTAAATCTGGGGACTTTTAGGGTGACCTATTTCTGAATGTGGGTAAGCCAGTTGTACTTGTAAAAAAAAAAATCATAAATCAAAGACCTTTTAGCCAAACATCCCCAAATTTGGCACAGAGCAAGACTAAACTTTCTGCTACGACGGTGCCAAATTGGGTTCCGATCTGAAAGTTACACATTTTTGCTTGGGTTGCCTCCCATTTTTAGAATGGCCCTCGAGAAGGTTGATTTGCTGTGCCAGCACAAGATGGTTGCTGTGCTCTCATGCATCAATAATCGCGGACTGATGCACAAATGAGATGCCGCTGAATTAAGAAAGAATGGGTGCAGTCCCAACACAGGTTGTGTCCCTCTTCACACAGAGCCAGATGTGCTGGTATCAGAACTGCCATGTTCAAGGGCCCTGTGTGTGCGCGTGTGCATGTGCTGTCTTCATTTCTTCTGTTGTGCTCTCTAGGCGGTCCCTGATGGAAACAGAGAGCTGGGCCTAATGCAGGACCTTTTTCTGATGAATGAACCTCCAGATCTTGTGGTCTTCTGAGGCTTTGTCGCAGTTCAGGAAGGCAACAGGAGGGGGTCTGTGCGTTTTAGAAGCCCTCTCTTTGGGGAATGAGGTGCTGCTGCCGGTCGTTTATGTTACCAGAAGGCCCATCTCTCTTGGTGGAGGCTTTAATGAGACCTCAGCTTTTTGATTGCGTTGCTTCAGTAAAGCAGCTTTCAGCAGAAGGCGTGGAGGTGAATGGGTCCATAATGTACGTGATAAATGGAACCATGCAGGGCTTTAATGGTAAACCCATTATCCTGGCACTTAAAAGCCATCAAGCCGGGCAATGACAGAAGGTGTTTGGAGCGGAACGGCCTTTCAGGAGGCGTATTTCAGCACGAAATTTCTCTTCCCAACACTCAGGGTCATTTCAGGAACAAGGCTGAGCTTTGCAATTTTTACCTGGCTCATACATCTGGGAAATATGGTTCTGTTGACACTGCCATCATCAACAGCCGTACACGAGCAGCATCCACAGCAGAAGAAAAGCGGCCGTGGGGGTGGGGAGAAGAGAGAAGCACAAGCCGGGATGGGGAGGGTCCCAAAGGCCAGGGCTGGCTGCATGCAGCCCCCTAATATGGGGCAGGAAACACTCCCTTGTCTCAGCAGAGCCTTCTGCTCCACCCTAAGCCTGTGACGTCAAGTCTTGATCCTCCCGTGTGGACGTGGGAAAAGATGCTTGACGCTTAAGAGTGTGAAGGCTCACAAGCTTTAGACACAACATTATCCTGGTCGCACTCGGCCAACGAAAACAGAAATGAAATCAAGGTATGAAATGACGTGCTGCCCCCAAACAGCAAGTGTCAATTGACCCTTCCAAAGGGAGGCAATGGGGTTGGGTAGAAACCGGAATTGTGACCATTCCATTCATTGCTCATGGTTTTGGAGGGTAATACAAGCATCAGCTTTAACTTAAAGTCGTCATCCTCTTAGAATGGCAGAGCTGGAAGGGACCCTAAGGGATCATCGAGTCCAGCCCCTCTGAAGCAGGCTCAGTGGGGGGAATCGAACTCCCAACCTCTGGCTCTGCAGCCAGAGCCCTAAACCCTCTGAGCTATCCAGCAGTTCATTAAGTCATCCTTTAGCATGGCCTTGGCAGCTTTGAATTCAGATGCCTGTTTTTCTTTGCAGGAGAGAAGAACGTGAGAAAGCAGCCTTTTCCAAAGAAAGCTAATTTCACGGACATTAAAGGCAAATTTGGGAGAGTATTTCCCTCTCTCGATGATGGCTTTTCCGAGCTGCGGAAAAGTCTTCTACAGTACTGTCTTGCTACCAACACTAGCCACTTCACTAGCAATATGTATGCTAGAGTGGTTTGCACCCTTTTTAGACCTATCAAACCGTCATCTCCTAGCTGTAAATGTTTCTGATGCATCTCCTGTCTTCTGGAAGATGCCTGAGGATATTTTTTGCCTTTTCCATTAAGTTGGCTTAAGGGCATCTTCCGTTGCATTTGATTCCCCACCCAAATCCTAAGCCTTCTTTCCATTCCTTCGAATGACTTCTTAAAGAGTTATCTTTCTGGCTGATAGTTTTGAGGTTTAGTTGCCGAAGTTTGTTTATTTTTATTATTATTGTGCACCCACATCAACGTGACCTCACGGGCATCCAAACAACCGAATATTTGCAGCCTTGCATCCAACGAAATGCCATTTCTATGAATCTTAGATGCAGAAATATCACTTGTGGGATTCTTTCCAGCCAGGACAAATGAAAAGCAACACAAAATGGAGAACTTCCGAGCACCACAAAATAACCACCGGAGCACATGCGCTATAGCAAAACAGCGCTACACGGGACAGCCGCTATGCAGGGTATTCCTGAATATAGAAAAGATCTTTGAAAATAACCCAATCTCTTTGCCCTTCCTTCTTCTTACAGTAATTCCAAAATAAGATTCACACACAGATCCAATTCCCTTCCAACCCATGGCTGTATCTCTTATACCTTCCTCTTTTTTTACAGCCCCGGTTTTAGTTCCCTGTTCTCGCTGGGTGCTAGGCGGTTTTCATTATAACACACCCTCTCCTTTCCCTCCCTCCCTGCACGTTGTGTTGTGGTTGCCCCCCCCCTTTTCCTGCAGCCCTCTGTGTTGTGTTTTCAGAGCGTGAGGAAGGCCAATAAAGAATTTAACAGGAGGCCGCTCGGGGAAGCAGCAAAGATGGCTTAAGTAAACGAGCACTTTCTGGTCTACCATCACCAGCCTGGCTGCGCACAGATTGGATTATATACCTAGCTGAAGATAAATTCCAATTTATGATGACACAATGTATTACCATTCGGTTGGTAAGCATCTGTCTTCTGCAGCCTCACACGTAGGCCGCCGACCTCTTGGCAGAACATGATCATCTTTGCAAAATAAAATAAAATAAAAATGAAAGAAATAGAAAGAAAAGGAGCCGCCCTGTATGTGAAAGCATCCCCGAAGACAATGTTTGTAATAGGAATATAGTTCGTATTCAGAACTTATTTGGGAGCGTGGTGAGCACTCCAGCGCTGGAGGCCTTCAAGGGAAAGTTATAGACAGCCATCTGTCAGGTCTCCTCGGATTTGGATCCCTGCCTTGAGCAGGGGGGTTGGACTCGATGGCCTTCAAGGCCCCTTCCAACCCCATTATTCTAGGATTATATGAAATGAAGCAAAGTTGGGGGTCTTTGCCCATTCTTGAATTGTTCCCGAGGAAGAAAGTTGGAAGCTGAACTCCCCAGAGACATCCAAAGGGCGAATCGTGCTTTGCAGGTTTAAAATCTAGCACTTTTTGTTTTAGAGGATTCAGAGGTGACTGGAAGATGGGCCCAGCAGATGCAGAATGGGACTGTGTAGACATGAGAGCAGAGGAAGGAAGGAAGGAGCTCATGATGAATGGAAGGAAGGAAGGAAGGAAGGAAGGAAGGAAGGAAGGAAGGAAGGAAGGAAGGAAGGAAGGAAGGAAGGAAGGAAGGAAGGAAGGAAGGAAGGAAGGAAGGGTTTAAGGATCTGGCTGTGGAGCCAGAAGTTGGGAGTTTGATTCCCCACTAGGTGTCCTTAACAGGGGCTGGACTTGATGATCCACAGGATCCCTTCCAGCTCTGCAGTTTTGAGTGGTGGGAGATTTGTCTGCACACTCCAGTAGCTGAGAGCACTGAACTTTACCCCTCCATTCAGGTCAGAATGCAGAATTTCATGTTTTTTCTTCTTCACTTTTTGGAGAAATACAAATACATACAACCGCACAGGACCACATAAACCTCCCGACGCCGGTGTCGTGGATGGAGGGCAAGGTGTTTTTCTTCCTTTCTGTTAACAGAAAAAACTTGAGGGAGAAGTTATTCTTGAAGCAAAATAGGGCGTCTTAAAAGACGTAGGGTAGAGATCCACAGCCTCACAACGTCCCGAGAGGTGTGTATTTTTGGGCCATCATGAAGAGGAAGGGATAAAATCCAGCACCGTCCAGGGATACAGGCTCCTTTTCTTATTCTACTTCAAAGCAGGTAAGGCTCCTGGTCTCGCCTTTCATGAAATCCACTCTCCAGAGGTTCACAAAAGCATAAGTTAAAAATAGCAACACAGCCCACAAATTCTTCCCTCACAGGACCTGGGGTGTGTGTGTGTGTGTGTGTGGAATAGCAACCAAAAACCTTCAGAAAAAGCTCTGGCACTGAGCACGAGGCACCAAAGTGGATGAGTGCCTTGATGGAGTAGCCAATTGCATGAGTGGCACCTTAGCAGTTAGGCTTATGCACGTGCACCAGAGGAAAACCATGAGCTTGCATGAGGACCAAGGACGCACATAACGTCCAGCCAGTGGCGGACCTACATGGGGTAGTGTGTGTGTTTGAGTCTCAGTTCCAGGAAGAAGACAGCATATAAATAATTTCAATAATAATTAAACAGACTAGTACCAAGTATGTGTTGGTATTATTTCAGCCTCGTATGTTGCCTTTAGGAGGTTTGACTGGGAGGGACCTTTCTGGGCTGGGGTGACTGTCAATCAATCCAGCAGTAACCAATTGTTCCTTCCCTGCCTCTGATTTAAAAGAGATACCCGCCTCTCTGCTTAAGTGTCTTTTCTCCTCTCTTTTAGTCTGTTGGCAGTTTGTGTGCAGTTATGTGAATGTAGTCTGAGAGTCTGCTGGAAGCCATCAGCCATGAGTCTGTTACTGCAAAGCAGTCATGTTTTCTACAACATGCTGTTTTGATCTGTTGGTGAGTAAATGAAACCTTTTTACTCTTCCTCTTACCAACATCTGAGTCAGTTATTGAGAACATACGTGCCAGCTGGTGAGAAGCAAAGAGGGTAGTCTACTCTGGGGAGACTTGTAGCTGATTCTGTTGTGCAGCCAGAGGAGTTTAGCCAAAATGCAGAAGTATCCACAGAGTGACTTTTTCTATGGGGACTTTGTCTGGAGAAATGTGGTGCTCAGCGTTAACCCCTCCTCCAACCCAAATGCAGGCCAGTGTCCAACCCATTGGCAACAACTGGCCATCGTGTGGGCCCAGGACTGGTGGTGGTGGGCCCCACACAGCCCTGTCAATTGCACCCTGACAAAGGATACCTTAAGGAGGGAAGCTCGGCATGGCTGCCCATCTAGACAGGTCTTCTGTCCACGGCACGCACCCATTCTGGCACGCATGCCACCACACCAGCTCCACCCTGTTCTCATCTTTTCAGCCTCCATGTCCTGGCACTTACCCAAAGAGACTCCGTTCTGCTTGGCTGGTAACCCTTATAAGACATAGCCATGTTTTCTGGCTCATGAATCCCGCCTACGGGGAGGGAAAGCCCGTTCCACCAACACACACGGAGACCCTACACAAGCAATTTTCTAAGGAAGGAAAGAGACAGTTGCGTTAGGCATTCTGAATAGCCTCACTGGCAAAACTATCTTCATTTAGGAGCGCACGGCTGGGTTCATCTATTCCACTAATTTTGATGAATCTTTCATGCTTGGGCGAGCCAGAGAATATAAAGGGGGGTGGGGGGAATAGATGGAATCACACTTCATTCCAGTTCAAGAAGCATTCACATCACGGTGGGTTAGGTGGAAACATTAAACTTGATTTATTGAAAAATATCTATTACATTTGCTCCTTTATTACACAGGTTTAAAGTTTTTTTTTTCCCCTTAAAAAATACGTCTTGTGGACCATGACATGTTGGACAAAAAAATTTAAAAACTAGGATAAATAGATTACCTGATTGTGTGTGTGTGTGTGTGTGCAAGTGTGTGTGTGTATACACACAAACACACTGGATAAGGGGGAAGAGTCTATGTATTTTAAATTCAATTTCCATCCTTTTTTTTCTTTCTTCCTCATCCACTTTTGTTCAAGTCTTCCTTATATATATTAAAGGGAGAGGGGAGGGATAAAATTACACAGAAAGATATGTCTGCAAATATAAGAAATATTTTTTATTGCAATATACCGTAGCTAAGTGGCCTGAGAGGGAAAAAAAACGGGACAAGGACTGAAAGAAACGTCAATACAGTTTTACAACACTTGGTAGGTTTTTTTTCCCGACAGAAGCACCAAACAAAACTGGAAAACCCAACGAGCGCTTGACAATAGAGGATTTGGAACAGAATCACATGACCTAAATTCGTGCGTGACGGTCTCTCCTTCCATTCGTTAAGAGCTGGCTTTTTAAATGTTTAATTAACTTAATTTTTCATTTTCCTTTTTGCAAAGGCTGACATTTAACCTTTTGGGATTTCTCAGGGCTCCTGAAATGAAAAGCACCACCATGTATTATGGTCTACCCGTTTCCTGTTGCTTTCTCGCCTGTCCTAACACTGTAGGTTTCAACTCTTCTGCTACAAGCCTTTGGTTCCGTGTTGGTGGCTCACCAGAGCGCTTCCGCGGAAGACTCCCCGGCATGTTTTGAGGTGTAAACTCTATTTACGCAGGCCTGGTGGGCCCCACGGTTCACACCCATGAACCAAAAGTGCAACCTAGAAAGGCAGGAGAAGATCCCGGGCCAGGAGCAAAACCCCAAGCGTTGACCCAAGGAGGCAAGGCTTTTCCCTTCTCGGTGATGCCGTGCTTTCCACCTGGGGTGTGTGTGTGTGTGTCTCACCCTTTTTCCTACTAGTGTGCAGTTCCACGTTTCAGACTAAACTCAACGAAGGACCCCACTTGATCCGTCCTTTAGGGAAGCCAGCCCACAATCATGGCTCTACTCAACACTCAAGTCCCCAGGATTCCCCTGGAAGACAGGGCATCTGCCGTTTTAAAACCACTCGCCTATTCTACTTTTGTTCACACTGGAGAGCCAGCAAAAGACCCCAAAGGCACATCCAGGAACCCCAAATACAACCCTAGGTGGGATCTGCAGCCGGTCGGAAGCTCCTGTTTAGAAAAGTGCGATAAAATAACCTTAGGGCCCTGGACTCTGCACCTTGGCTTTGATGGCCAAATGCTGGGAAGAGACATCCTACAGAGCTCCGATTCACAGTACGTGTGATGTCTTTTCCTTGACAAAGACCGGCTTCCTTGGATCTGAGGTTTAAGTGCTTTGTTCCTGGAAGGACTCTGGAATCCAACAGTAGAGAAAACTGGAATCCCAGCTGGAAGAGACGTTTTGCTCCGAGACCCTTTGTGGGCGACTCTTGAGGAAGAGACGCACAAATATTGCACCTTCCTTCCTTGTTCAATAAAGGCATTTTTGGCAGGTGTGTGTTTGGGACTCTGTGTGTGTGTGTGTGTGTGTGTGAGAGAGAGAGAGAGAGAGAGAGTTGCATCTTGATTCAGTACATTGAGAAAAAAAATACATAAATTAGCACCACAAATATTCAGCAACGGAGTACAAAATCTGGCAGAATTTACCGTCATATAAAATGCATGAATATTCTATTTGTTACACAAGGAAAGAAACACCCCCACCCCACCCCCCACAACACACATATAAAAGCAAAGGCATGGGGCAGCCACACGGACACACATAAGCAGAGTTTTAATACTTTCTACATGGGTCGTCAAGGGTACCACGACGCAACGACAGAAGCAGCTGATTCCACGCAGTGCGCATCATTTTTTGGGTTGGGGGGGGCACGCAACTCTTTTGAAGAGGGGTGACGTCGGCCAGAGGGGATCTGGCCGGGGTTGATATTAAGAGCTTCGGAGGCAAGAGAACGGCAGGGATCCACCCGGGCTGTCCTAGAATGACCCAGGCACATAGCACCAACCAAAGATACGTGATTAAAAATATTAGCACCTGTGTTTCTAATATATATTTTTAATTGTTCTTTTAAAAGAGAAAGAGAGGTGGATAGCCTTGCCATATAGAGCCCTTCCAGTGGGCACGGAGGTTTGAAACCGAAACGGAAAAAGGCTATTTTTTTGCGAAGGATATTTTAAACAATAATAATAATAATAATAATAATATAACCCTCATACATTACAACAAGCAAAGGCAGAGAAAAGACTTCAATTCTATGCTGCTTGTCAAAACTGGGGGGAAAACCCCCCATCAACAACCCAATGTGTTGGTTTTTAAAAGTGGGTGCGTTTTGCACCCGTTTCTCACCCCTTGCACACCAGTTCTGTCAAAACTGTTCTGACATTTCTTGGGTTTTCACCCCTTTTTTTTCTTTGAAGACTCACTGTTATGTTTTGTTCTGATTCCTAAAAGATTCAAGCACTTGTTCTTCCTCATTTTAAAAATTTTTTCCCATCACACCAAAGATTCTCTTTGCCATAAATAGAAAGACTTTTCCTGCTGAAATGTAGGGTTATAATTTTAGAGCATAAACTGATTTAGGAATAAGGCTGATTCGGCTTAAGTGGGGGCTTACCTCTGAGTAAACAGGCACAGGAGGAGGGCAGGGAACCCCTGGCTGGGCAAGCAGGACCGCTGTCTGGCACAGGAGGTTTGTTCATTCATTTATCAACAGGGGGCGTGAGTCGCGCGCATGCTTTGAACCCAGAACCATTTCATATTTAATATAATAATATACAACTATTTACTTACAAAATACAAAAATAGAAGCACCTTTATCATATGGGGTAGACAGCCAGAACCTGGCCTAATTTTTTTTTTTAAATTAAAAATGTTAATTGGTTTCCGTTGTTACTTTTAGGATCTAAGCAAAAAGCAAACAAACAATTAAAAAAACAACAGCACCCTCCCCCCCCCCCCCTTTAAGCTCCTGACGCTCCATGTGGGTTGCAGCTGAAACCTCAGTGAAGACACCAGTTTGAGCTGCTGTGTTATTCCTGGCAGATGGTCTTGTGTGTCCTTCCTGTGACGGGAAGCGTCTTCCACTGATGTCAGCATGGCAGTCGAAGGAGCTCGCCGAGGTAACGTTTCATGGCCGGCTTGTTTCCGACGGAGAGGAGCAGCCATAATTCCAGGCAGAGAAAGCTGGGGCCTGGGGGGGCGGGCGGGGGGAGGCTCTCTAAGAGGAAGAATAGCAAGGGGACACAGGTAGGAAGACATTGCTTTTGCCAACTGGTTGGAGGGGGCGACATGCCTTTAGGTCATGTGATTCTGGGTCCTGCAGGGGGAAGAGTCCCCTCGTTGACCGGGTCCCATCGTTGGTCCCATCGTTGACTGGGGTGTGGCGGCGGGGCTTCATCGGACTTGGGATCTGCTGGCAGACGGGGACTCAGGCGAAACAGGAAGACAAAGACACACAAAAAGAACCCATCAAGCTGTCCAGTTTCACAACACGCACGTGACGGTGACCAAAATAAAAATAAAAAAGGTAGCCAAAAAAACAGAAGGCGCCATGAGGTTACGAGGTTGCTCATTTGGAGACTAGTCTTCTGAGTGGCTTTTAGCCCATGAAGCAAGCCGGTCCCACCTCAAATCCAAACTTCTGCGAGGCCTCTCCAAAGTCGTTAAACATGATGTCGACAATGGGCACCTGTTCCACTTTGGGGGTGTTGATTTCTAAGACGGTCTTCTGGTAGCCCTTCTTGGTCTGGGGAGGGGGAGGAAAAGCAAAAGGGGTGAGCCAGTGGAAGAGGCAATGGGTTGGGTCAAGCTACCGAACTCCCTGAGGTGACGACTTGATTGGATTGATTTGATTTATATTTATAAACGACGGGATGGAAGGTTCCCAGAAGTTCAGCCATATTTCTGGGTAGTGCTGAAAAAGCACTCCATTCTTTGTTTAAGGAGAACGAAAAGCACGGGCGTGTTTAAAATGAGGACTTGAGAGACAGGGCCTTCTCGGTGGCGGCTCCCAGGTGACGGGATGCTCTCCCTTGGGTGGCCAGGCTGCCCCCCCCCTCTCTTTTATCCTTCCATCGACAGCTGAAGGCCCACCTTTCCTGGCAGGCTTTGAACCATCAGGATTGAATCCCTGAATGCCTTTTGAAAGTTAAGCTTTTAATGTCGACTTGCTTTTAATTATTCAATTGTAATTTAATTAGCATATAATTTAATTTTTTAAAAAAAATATATTTAGCTTACTATATTTTTAATTCTATTCTTTTTTAATATTTTAATATTCTTTTTAGCCAGCCAGCTGACCAACCAACCAACCAACCAACCAACCAACCAACCAACCAACCAACCAACCAACCAACCAACCAACCAACCAACCAACCAACCAGCTGTCTTGCCCTCAGCCTCACAGGGATGGATTCAGAGGCAGCGCGAGGATTGAGGTGGGATCCTCACACCACCATGGGCTCTGGGGACCCAGGAAGGCTCCTGGCAGAGTTGCCCTCCTTTTTCCCCCCACAAGCCAAGGACAGGTCACTGAGTGGACACCCCGAACGTCCTTGCTTTCACCTCCCTCAAAAGACGGCAAAGCTTCTGGACAAACACTCACTGCACAGCCATCAAGGGCCGCCCTGATGAAAGGATTGTTGTCGTAGGACATCTCTTCGTCGTTGGACCCCAGGAAACGGATGGCCTTGTCGTAGTGGCCGGCCGTGGCGTCATGCCACGCCACGGACTGGAAGCAGTTGTAGGTGATGTTCTGGTGGGCGGCAGCGCTCAGCAGCCTCAGGAAGGTCATCTGCACCACTCCGATGGGGTTGCCCTCCGAATCGACGTAGGACAGCTAAGGAGAAGAGAGGACAGGACTAGGAGGAAGCAGGGGGGGGGGATGATGGGATTTGCAGTCCCTTCCGGGGTGGGGAACAGAGCACAGGAAGAGCAAAACGGCTTCTCCCACCACCTTGGCATCTTACTCATGGGAGACCCTTCAAAGCCAAACTCAACTAGGCAGCTCCTCAGACTTCCACGTTGGCGAGGAAGGGTGTCTACATTTTGAGTTCACAGCCTTTTTTCAAAAGCATCGTCGTTAGCTGTTGGAAGATAAACAGGGCCTAAAGACAGTAACGTTTGGGATGGCTAATTTTGAACCCTGCTAAGGTCTGTTCAATCTGCACCTTGTACTCCAGGGGGTCTAAACTTCATGCCTAAAATCAGAAAACTCGAATCTGAGAAATAAAATGCATGATTTAAAAGGGTGTCCCACAAATGTATAGTAATCAACGCTGCAGGAAGGACAGAAGTCTCCTGCATAACAATAAGGCCTAAATCCCATTTCTGCTCTGAAGCAGACCCACTGAATCAACTATATAATATATAATAGCCATTTGAACAAATCCTACTGATTCGATGGGACTGCCAACTGCATCCAGGCCTAAATCAGAAGATCATCAAAAGCTAAAAGGTTGGATAAAGTAGAAAGATTTTAACTGGATGTCTAGAGATATTCCAACAGTTGTGGGTCTGCCTGGCATCTTCTGGAAGGATTCTTGGCAATTATCGTGCTACCTCAGAAAGGGGCTTGAAGGA
This sequence comes from Intellagama lesueurii, assembly GCA_037013535.1. Taxonomy (NCBI): domain Eukaryota; kingdom Metazoa; phylum Chordata; class Lepidosauria; order Squamata; family Agamidae; genus Intellagama; species Intellagama lesueurii. The sequence goes on along the minus strand of JBAJHW010000017.1, from coordinate 572,577 downwards.
TTCCCCTCTTGGAAAGACAAAAGGATTTGGCTGAAGGAATTTTGTGTCTACGGAAGAACAGGTATCAGAGGCTCTAGCTGCCTTCTTGCACTCTGTGCTAGTTTCAAACCATGAGAGATGCAACGGGCTGCAGATTCAGAAGGTCCCTGGGGACCACCCATTCCGCCAAGAGAACGATGTGGAGTATAAAGGAAGGGGTGTGTGTGTCTCTGCTATGAACAGCCTCGAGGGGCTCACGGTCAAGGAAACGGCACCAAAACAAAGCGTAATAAGGAAGAAAGAACATACCAACCGTTTGACTGGACTGCTCTCCATTTTTGGTCTTGAGAGGTCAAGGAGACTGACTAAGGTGGGCTGAGCATGCCAGGTGAACAAGCAAAGAAGTGGTTACCAGGACCTAGAAGACGGGGTGCCCAACGGGCCAATGGATTATAGGTGATCAGGGCTCCAGTTCAACCCCTCTGGCTAGGCGAGGTGGATGACAAGGATGGGTCTCACCTGAGAGGTGGCCCCCAGGAGATGATGGAGCAGCTTACTCCTGCTCTCCTCAAAAATCAAAAAGCTTTTAAAGATGCTCCTTTTTTAAAGTCATGGATTGAGTCCCAACACAATAACCCTTCTTCAAATGTCTTCTAGCCTTCCCGACGTGCGTTAATGGCTGCTGAGAAGGTTGAATATTTTGATAGCCATTTTAGTGAGGAATTGCTCCCTTACTGTTGCATATTTCAGACAGTGAAAGAACCTATGGGATGGCGCCTCACGTTTTAACAGGGGACAGTCACATGAAGACTAAAATTACTCATTAGCAATCTTTGCAAACATTGTGCCGTAGATGTGGCAATTTTTTATTTTAATGTATTTTTAAACTCTGAAAGCTTGACATGGTGCATGGCCCATGGGCTATTAAACCTAAATAAACTTGAACTTGAAAGATCGAACTTGTCAATGGCTGCCATCAAAAGTTTGGGCAAAAGTAAACCCGAAGTGAATCTCAACTGGCAAAACATTCATAGAAATTCGGAAGGAAATCGTGTCAAGCCTCCAAAGTTGGTGTTCACTTTTCTCAAGAAGGCTTTGACGCTCCCAGCAGCTCCCAGATTTTGCCTATTGCAAAATTCAAAACCAAAAATCCTTTCTGACGGGACTGAAAGGGGACAGGGTGGAATATATTCACAGGGCTTTTGCATTTACGGGTTTCACTACTTTGGAGGTGCAAATGAACCGCTGTCCCTCCCAGTGTTTGCTTAATTAACCCGTTACACTTACAAAGCTAACCCTGATTAAATCTGGAAGCGGATTTGAACTTCCTTAAGTGCCTGCTGTTTCCAGAAGAGCACCTGCTACCCTACACGAAAGTAAATCTTCAATCTCATATTCCCTCATCCATGTGGGGACCCTTCTTTTTAAGACGGCCCCTGATTCAACAGATGGAGGGTCTTTTGTAAAAGATCAACATACTTTCTGGAGAGCGCCTTCATTTGCAAACTTATCTAGATAAAATCAATCTATTAATCAACCGAACTGTCTATCATTCGTCGGCTGGGGTGGTTTTTCATCAGATGAGACTATCAGGGCTCCTTCCCTGCTATTGTTTAGGGAGAAACTTAAAACACAGTTTTTCCAGGGAGGTCTCTTTCACTCTGACCCCGGTTGACGGTTCGCCTCCTGTCCTACTAATCTTGGGGAAATTGTCTCTGGGGCCGTTTGGCTTTAAGCTTGCTCGTGTATTTAATTTTCTGTTGTCTATTTGTGTGTTTGAATATATGTTCCAGCTTGTGGTAAACCACCCAGAATAGTGCTTCTGCACTAATGGGGCAGAATAAAAATAAAATAAAATGGGGTGGGTCTGGCCAATGGGGCTGCCCCCTCTCTACCCCTGGAGGACACGACACAAGACTGTTAGATGGAGGGGGGCAGGCTATGCCCCAAAGGGCTGCCCTCCTGCTTCAAACCCCCACCAGCAGAAAAAAAAAAACCCACGTGTGTGCGCGGAGAGCTCCTTCGTTACTTAAATGTTGTAATAATAAGAGTTTGTGACAGAAGCCATATGGCAGCCCAACCCTAATGGGCCCGAAGAGGCAGTGAGGCTCATTTAAGCTCTCGTGAGAGTAATCAACATGTTCTGGAGCTGGGTGGGTGGGGGGAACCTGAGGTGAAACACAAGGTTTGTAGCAACGCCTTCCATCTTTCACTCTCTAAAATGGAACCATGCGGTGTAGAGAAAGAAAATTAACTCCTTCTCATGGTCTTGGAGAGACTCGGTTGCCTTTCTTGACTTTTGAGAAAGTGGGGTAAACCAGATGTCAGAGTCCCTTTGGGGTCGCTCCGTTCCACTAACAGCTGTTTTCTGCCCAGTCAGCAGCTCATTCCGAGGAGGGGGCAGGATCTGTTCTCCATCAGCCCAGAGTGCAGGACAGGCAACCATGGGCTCAAGCGACAGGAAGCCAGATTTAGGCTGAATATCAGGAAAAAACCTCCTAACTGTGAGAGCAGTATGATGATGGAACCCATGACCTTGGGAAGTGGTGAGTGCACCAACGCTGGAGGAAATGGGACCACCCTTGGTCCGATCTGCTTTGACTTGGATTCCTGCACTGAGCAGGGGGTTGGACTCCATGGCCTTATGGGCCCCCTTCCAACTTCATGACTCTAGGAGTCTAGGATTTAAACCTGCTGCTAAGAATTTACAAGCACAGGATGGAGACCCATCTAAGCCCCTCTGGCTTGCTAAGGTTTATTCCCAGGGGCGGTGGACGTGCAGGGTCTTTCACATCCCAGCCCCCAGACATGGGGATGAAAGCACGACCCTTGGGTTGTGCCATAAAGGGCATCTACCACTGAACACCCTACCACTGACCTACAACGTGCACACCTATGGCCAAACGGCCTTCCCAGGCTTGGCCAGAGCCTTTGCGTCAGAGCCAAAAGCAGGGGTGGGGGGCAAGCCCCAGAAGGCTCAAGGGGTGAACCCACCCACTCTGGACTTTGCGACGGTCACCCTGCTCCCATCCTTCCTGCACCCCTGCTTGCCCAAATATCTGCCTTTCCAAAAGGCGCTTCTTGAAAACCGAGACACACCTGCTCGCACTTTCTAGCGGTTGGTAAAAAAAATACAAAATTCTGTTTTTGTGCGTTTGTGTGTGTGTGTGCAGGGGAACCCTCGAAAACGTTTAGATCGTGTCTTCCTATCTTCACAGCTAAGCAAACAGTTTTTAAGGGGGAAATCAAGGTTTTCAGTACCAAAGTGCTGTCCCTATTCAGTGGGTTTGTCACCGAAATTGCACCTTGGCCAAAATTTGGGGCCACGTTTTAAGGATCCAGACAAATTTTTGGAGCAGTGAAGAAAGTTTGGGCGAGTAGTGAGACCTCTGGGGCTGGAAAGGGGTAGACCAGACGCCTGAACTGTGCACAGAAATACTTTGTGACCACCTTTTGTACCGTCTTCTAGATGCGGGTCAGTATTCTGCATACAAGGAGCAATACTTACGCAGAGCAGGAGAGAGGGAGCCGCGTGAAAAGAGAGAGAGAGAAAGAGCAGCATTTGAGGCTTTCGGCAAAATACAACGGTGCCAAGCAGAGGTCCCGATTCCCTCCCCCCCCCCCCACTGGAAATGCCCACGTGTGACGGACAGAGCGCCACGAGGGAGACCACAAGGCCGGGGTGATGGAGACACGGATGGCACAGATTAGTAGTGGGGTGAGTCTGAGAACGTGACAACTTCCCTGTCCAGGAAAAAGACTCTATAGAGACACCCCCCCCCCCCCCCCCCAAAAAAAGGTTCGCTATCAGCCACAGCAAAAGCCTTTTGTCTGGCACGTACCAGCCCAGGAATATCCTGCCAAAGGGGATGGGGGACAGAGCTGGTTTTGAAAAATGTTTTAAGGTAGAAGGTCATGAAAAGCCATGAGAAGGATGGAATTCCTGACCCACACGGCTTGTTTTTGAAGAGTCATTAATTCCTCACCTTCCTCGCAGGCTATTTGAGGCATCATGAAGACAGCGAGCAATTGGTTTGGAAACCTAGGGTGCCATCGGATGGCGAGAAAGGACAGCATCGGATCACACTGGAAAGGGTGGCTTCACTGGGAGCCGTCTCTCTTAAAGCAACCAACCCCATAAGAAGGGATTATCTCCAAGATGAAGCTGTGGGACTAAGGACCTGAATTCTCTGGGGTGCCAAAAAGGCATACACCTTCCAGGTATAGTAGGACTCCCTTATCTTCAGGATCAATATCCGCTGATTCACTTACCCACGGTCTGAAAATATTTAAAATGTTAAAAGAAAAATCCTAGAAATGTCTATTTCTCAAGGTGAAGTTACCAGAACTGGCCACTAGAGGAGGCTAGAGACCATGCTATGTATAGCATTTGCTATAATCCATCTTTTTCAGCATCCCTGGGGGGTGGGAGGGCTTGGAACCAATCCCCTGAGGATATGGGGGTCCTACTGTACCTTCAAGACAGCATGAGAACTTCCTTGCTATGTTGGGTGGCAGAGAGGGGGCTGGTTCCTCCTGCAGAGAGACGGCCTCTTTCCATAGGAGCCTGCCTCGAATTTGAGACCTTCAGCACTGGCCCCATTGCGGATCCCACCCCATAAGAAAATAGGACACGTACCCACGGCAGGGGCTTCTCAGTAGCACAACCTCAGCTATGGGATCCTCTCTTGCCCCAAACCAGCCTGGCTTCATCCCAATTCAGCTCCTGCCTTAACGGCCTAAAGTGTATTCTTCTGCAAGTAGGTGTATTTTTAAAACTAGTTTTTAATCTCTTTCTAAAGAACACTTTCATATGTTTTTAATATATCTTGCCAGTGGGGAAGGCTGAGAAGAATACTGCTCAATATATTGTAACCTGTTTTTATATGTTTGTTTGGTCTATTTCATAGACCTTTTCATGCTCAAAGTCCTGATGGGCATCTGATAATTACTTTTAACAAAAGGGGCCATGATCCTGTAGGGCCACTCAGCAACTAGTGCCTTGATAAAGAGCTGGAATTCACCACCGCAACTTATCCGATTTCACTTACTTGGGAGCAAAATCCTAGAGGATTAATAATAATAATAACAACAGGAAGCCTTCCACGAGGCATGAAGGCAACGGGGCGGCTGCCCCACCTTCCAGCTTAAACCTGTCCCTCGGCCATCCTTCGGCTCCTCCTAGCGGTGCTCATTAGTCCGTGCATAGAGTGAGGTCAGTGGGGGCTTTGTGAAAAAGCGTGCATGGCGTGATCCAGCTTCGAGACGGAGAGAGCCGAAAGCAGACCCACTTACCAAGGACCCCCTCTTGAAATGACTAAACCACGTGGCGGGCTGCTCTTTGGGCCACCGGGCCATTTTACTCTGCAAAACACGAGAGGGGTTAAAGCCCAAACAGAAAGCCGAGAGCCGGCGCCTCTTACCAGTTTACCGCGCTTGAATTCACTGAACCAGGAGCCCGGGATTTCCTTTGGCCACGAAGTAATTCTAGCCTGGACATGGCGGAACCGGTGGGATAGGCAGGAGAGGAACAGAGACAAGACAAAAATAAATATTTATACTCAATGGCAAACTCCCAGGCCCTCTCAGGCACCACAGAGATGTCTATGGTGAGTCTCTCGCTGTGGTCCAGATCCTGACTCTGGAGAGTGGGGCAATGCAGGTGAGCTGGCGGGGTGGGAGAGGTTGTAGGAAACAGCAGAGAGAAGGTGAGCCAGCTGGATCTTCAGGGTCTCTGGATCCCCACCACCACCACCGGGAAACCTTTACACCACTGCTGGAGCTGTCGTAACTTATTTCCAGTGGAATGGGCAGGATGCCTACTGGGAGCTTCTGAGGATGGAGCAGGACTGAGGCCACTGAAGTTCCCATGATAAACCACACCGACTAAAAGGTTTGCCTTCCCCTGACTCTTAAACTATTAGGGACCCCAGTCCTCCATTTGAGGGCAGCACCTCCTGAGTGCTTCCCGCCTGCTATCAAGAGCCTGGAAGAAGCCAGAGAGATCGAAGGCTGCAGCATTGGGGAGGCCCAGCCTGAAGCTAAGTGAAAGTCACCAGTAAATGGGGAGAGGGGCAGAGAAAGTGCAGTCCTGGCACCCACGGAACAGAAAATTCCTTCCCCCCTTTTCCTTCCCAGACCACCAGGACTGACACCTTCTTTCTCGGAACTGTTCTTCAAACAGGGTAAAGGAAGCACTTGACTTCTAAGCTCCCTTTTGCAACAGATGCCTTTAAAATTATAATGGTAAAGCCCTTCTAAACACAAAGCAGCACTGTACTCTTTGGGATCTCTCTGTGTCTTGCGTTTTGATCAAAAGAATGGGGTGGCACACACCAATAAATGTATGTGTGAGCCTGTGATGCAAACAAAGTCGTCCACTAGGGGCGATTTCTGCTAATGAAAGACTTCCTCCTTCTGTCCGCCGCACCCAAGGCTACAATGATGAAATGGATTATTCACAAGTCAGGCAAGATCCAGGATTGAAAGGGGGAGTCTTTAGTCAGCAAAAACCTCCTCCTGCTGGTGACGTCATCACTTTTCCACAGGTTATTTATTTCGACAGCAGGATTTCAACTGCACTGCCTATGCACCGGCCCTTTAGGGTAGGAGAGCTGAGCCTGCAAAGGGGAAAAGACCCCCAATTTCTTCAGCAGCAGATCTAGCAATGTGAAAACTACCCTTTCTGAGTCAGCAACGTGAGGCCATCTTCTGTTTCTTGACCTCAGATTCAAAAAACAGGAAGTGAGGACACCCAGGATGGTCCCACAACAAGAAGAACGCCACTTACGGGCTCCCAACGCTTCACAAAATACTTTCACATGGAAGAACGAAAAAAGTTGAGCAGACCAGTGAGGGAAGGAAACAGGTACTTACTCCTTCTGATTTCTTATCTGGGAAAATGCAAGTTTCACCACCAGCTGTGAAATTACAGTAAACTTTGAAGGAATCTCTGGAGCAACCTTGATTAGGATCCACCCAGTATTCACCTGGAGTCGGGAGACCAAAAGGTTAATTTTTTAATTAAGGAAAAGCAAATCACCAATCACTTGAATCCAGTTTTTTTTTTAAAAAAAAATCCTATTTAACAACAAAGTTAATGCAATGTAAGCATGGATTATGGTTTATACAAGTATCGTACGTGGGGTCTTCCGTGAATTTATTTATAAAATTCAGCAGTATATGAGGATTCTTTAATGCCACCCACCAAAAAAGTTCATTTTTGGAATTTACTGTGCTCAATACAGAAGAATAAATAACAAAACAAAACAAAAGAGTAATAAATAAAGGTCAGAATCCTGTCGAAACAGCCCTGAATGCAGAAGGCTGATGACCCTGTCAGCCTTCTTTTAACTTTAATTAACAAAACTTGGCCATACATCATACCCAATATAATTTTTAGAAGCACAGGAACTGTAACTTTCGAGGTATGGTGTACAATTTCAGAAGAGCACCGCCGTTTCTTTCCTTCCACCAAACGGACCCCGCTACTCGCTCTTAAACAACGACCCACGGCCTACCGTCGGGGAAGTCCGGGTGGCAAAGCTGCAGGTCTTTGCAGGTGCGGGCCGGGTTGTGTTGGGTGCCCAACGGATGCTTCATCTGCTCGATTTCCAGTTTCAAAGAGTTTAAGGAGCCAAAGATCTCCTCCATGCCATCGGCGTAATCCATGTAGTTGTCGGCCGGGCTGTCGTCCACCAACTGGCTGGCGTCGATGTTTCTCCGGGTCCGCTTGGAGGACTGGATCGGAAGGGGTTGGATGACGTCCCCGGGAGGGCCCTTGGAGGAATAAGGCAACGAGGTTAGAGCAAAGCAAGAGGCAGAAGACACCAAGGGAAGGGGGCCAAAACCACGCCGGGGAGGGAGACACTTCTCAAGGGCTCTAACTGGAAGAGCGGCTCGACAGAGGGACAGACCGCCTCAAATGGCACCTGGTCCTTCCAGGGGGTCCTTCATCCATGGCCTGACAGCGGCATGGATGACTTTGGAGGGCAGTGGACGAGAGGGGTTGCAATGTAAGTGGGAACCTCCATCTATCAGAGATCCTGTGGCGGTGGGTTCCACAGCTTGGAAGAGGCTTTCACTCAGAGACTCTGGTCATCCCTTCCCTACTGAGGTTCAGGGAATTCTGTCATACTCACAGGAGGCCCTGGCGGTCCAGGGTGTCCCATTTCTCCTTTCGGACCTGTGGGTCCCTGGAAAGAAGACCAAGAAAGAGCCATTATCAGTCAGGGAGGTTGCACAGACTGGCAAGTCACACATTGACAGACACCACCAAGACAACTGAAAAAGTAGACGTTGCAACCAGCCACCTTGAATGCCTGGAAGAGAGAGCCAAGGAGCCAAAGTCGGAATCCAGAGCACCTCTGGACTCTCCCGACCAGGAAAGCGGCCGGGAAGGAGATTGGCTGGAGTTGGCTTTCCCACACACTGATGCTGCAGGGAAGGGGGGGGCAGGACAAAGGGTTGGGTTGGGGAGGCCTCTGTTACAGACAAAGGGGGGCAGAAGTAGGAGAGAAAGCATGGGGACCCAACCCCCCCTTCCCTCCCACCGAGTGGGCCCCAGGCAGCCTGGAAACAGCAACCTCATACCACCCAAAAAGAGGGTCATGCCAAAGCCGGCACTTACCGACGATCCTTTAGCACCTTTCGGACCAGGCGGGCCCTAGAACGAGGAAAGGGCCGAAGCAGCAGAGTTAGGGAGTCACAAAATTGAAAATAAATAAATAAGAACAGAAATAAATAAACGAACCAGCCGGCATCCATGTCAGATATTGATTAAAAGAAACCCTTTTGGATTCCCATCCCATCCTACCCAGCTCATTAATTATGTTTACATCTCAGCCGTCCTTGAATGCCAAAGGGAAAATAATCTGTTCAGCCTTTTTAAACAAATGCAGGTTTACTGATGCCCTTTGGATGAAACCTATTCATCTTTCAGAGCCGGTGGAAACGCTGAGCGATGCATTCTTGTCCTCGACGGAAAATGTGGACAAACTCTGGGGGATTGACTATCGGGATCTGGGAAAGACGAGGAAAAGCAAGAGGCTTCCCTTCGGGCAGAGCCCTGAGCCGACATCTTTCCTTTGTAGCATCGAAAAGAGGGTGCTTTTTTCTCCCCCACTTTTGGGGAAACCTACGTACCGGTAGCCCCGGAGGGCCTGGAGGACCGATCGGACCAGAAGGACCAGAAATGCCCTGCGGAAAGAGCACAAGACACATTTAAGCACTTGCTACTGATCGGGAATTTCAAGGCAGAAACGGACAGCATTGCAGTTAGAAAGTGATAAAACCTCAATGCACCAAAGGCACGTTTTTTTTACAGCTGCTGTGTTTGCACAACCCAAATGCCAACAAAGTCCATTGTTTACTGCCTGGTGACCAGTTGCCAAGAAGAAGCAAGGGGATTTGCAGCTTTCTCCTCTGGGAACCCCCCCCCCCCCGAGTGCGTAGGAGCTGTGCTTCTCATGGCAAAGCTGACACCTCATTCTCTTCTCCTTTCTGATTAACCGACACAAGCCATTGGGATGCTTTAAAATGCACAATCCCATCTTAGGCTTGCCTTCCTTGACTTGCAAGTCAGTCTAGCTGATTTGGCAGAACATCAAGGAGTGACCGGAGGGACTTTTCACGGATGCTCAGAGGAAGAAGCCCACCTGCTCTCCTTTGGTTCCAGACGTTCCTTGAGGACCCGGCAAGCCTCGGTCTCCCTTCTCGCCTTGCTCACCAGGAGGCCCAATCAAACCGATCAAACCTGGATGACCCTAAAAAGAAAAAAATATATATTTAAATTAAGCTTCTCAGGCTGCAAGGCTGAGAAGATGGCACGCCTTTGCCTTGCCGACTTTCAAGGTCTTGTTTTGGAACAGGTATTTATCTTCTCTATTCAAAGTCTCACCTTTTCTCCTTTCGGTCCAGAATCTCCCTTCAAGCCTGGTAAACCAGGTGGACCCTTGGAAGAGAGAGAGAGAAAAAAAGAATCACACAAAAGAATAAATCCAATACCATAAATAAATATCATCCTCCATAAAGTTATTCTGGAGGCAAACTAAAATGGCATTCAAAAACTGAATTGGAGTTGAATTGACAGAATCAGAGACTCATAGAATCATAGAACGGTGGAGTTGGAAGGGGCCTCGAAGGCCATCCAGTCCCACCTCCTGCTCAAGGCATGAACCCCAATCCAAGCCGATCAGACCGAGGGTGGTTGGCCAATGTTCTCTTGAAGGCCTTGAGTGTTGGAGCTGCAATATGGGGCACGCCCATACCCATACTGCAAACACCTATGAAAGCCATCACGTTAAGCTTCTTAACTCCAGCTGCTTACATGCAAACGTCCACATTCAACCCCAACATGGACAAACAGACCCATGATGACCTGGCCAGACCTACCATTGGCCCGGGGGGCCCATCGGGGCCTGGTGAGCCCGGAAGTCCTTGCTCTCCCTGTAAAACAGCGATTAGTTATTCGCATTAATATGCTATCGTCATCATCATCACCATAGCCTTCTTCTATTCTATCCACATCATGAGAAACATGGGAAGCTGCCTTAGGTGGGTGGGTGGGTCTCTGCTCCTGGCTTCATCTCATGCATGCCTCTCTGTCTGTCTGTTTGCACCATGAGATGCAACCTCTGATCCGCTCAGCCCTCGCTGCTCCTCTGGGTCCTGCTTCTGTCCCATTCCCAGGCTTGACCCTTCAGCCTGTCTGGGAGTTTGGGAAGCTGGTCTAGCTGTGGATCCCAGAAATCGTGCCGCGTAGGCACGGGTGCACCCCAGATGCGTCCCAGATAGCTCCAGGATGTGAAGAGCCGGCTGCCCCGCACCCTCGGGAGCCTCTGCCCCCATTCCTGACTCGTCCCAATACTCACGACTGGGCCAGGGATTCCCCGGAGTCCATCTGGGCCTGGTTTCCCCGGAGGCCCCTGAGGGCCAACGGGGCCCGTTTTCCCAGAAGGGCCTTCCAAGCCAGCTTCACCCTGAAGACGAGAAGCAGAAAGAATCAAAGCTGCTGCCGCTGCCGGAAAACCACGGAAAACCCCCCCAACGGAGGTGGTTGGATAGCCTTTTCCCAGGAGAATGCCAGAGCTTTACCTTGGCCCCTTTCTCCCCTTGCCGGCCTTCGGGACCTGCTGGCCCGGGTGGACCCTAGACGGAACAAAACAGAAAAGAGGGGGTGTGGGTGGAGAAAAGAAGGGCTGTCCTTGGGCTCACAGGGAAGCCTCGGCGGCTCGTTTTTTAAAAACGAGTTGCTTTTGCTCCTCCAATGAGCCCCAAGTGGTGCTAATGAGGCTCTTGCTCTCTTTATCCTCACGACAACCTTGCAGGGCAGCCCACTTTCTTGAGAGGAAAGGAGATTCCTTGGCTTTCTGCCACTTACACCAGCATTGACTTATAAAATCCCTATAGATCTATATATCTCCCCCTACTTCTGTTTCTCACACATCCTTAACTCTGCTTATTTGTGTAAAACATCTTCCCCCCGCTGTTCACGTGGTGGATGATGAGCCCCGAGCAGCCACCGCGATGGGTGCTGCCCCAAGGTCAATGGACCCTTTCTGGTGAGACGGACAACTCAAGACAGGCACAAAGACAACTTACTCTTTTTCCTGGTGGACCTGAAGGGCCCGGCTCTCCCGTTGGACCAGGGGAACCCTGAATTTAGGAGAGAAATAGAAGTCAGCTCCTGATTCCTCCTCCCTCTGGGGTCACCCACCCAACAGACCAGACCACGGATTAGACAAGCTGAACCCAGCCAAAGACAGAAAGGTTTTGACTTCTCTGGGCGACGGTTTGGCAACATGGAATGCCAGGAAGAGCCACGGACAAGACTCCAAGCCCGGCCTCAAGAACTGCTGGAGAAACCCAGATGTGTTCTTTCTAATCTGTTAATGGGGCATTTTTTGGTCAGAAATGGTCCAACAGGCACTGGAACGACTCCATCAAGAGGGGCCGGGGTCTGTCCTCAGAAGGAAGGACCATCACTGCCTGGCATGTTGTTGCGGCCTTCAAAACCTCAGCTCTCCACTCCGGCCACTGGAGCCCCAACAACTAGCTATGGCTCAGCAGCAACAACAGGTGGACGAGAAACCTGTTTCCCTTAGACTTTTGATCAAAGTGCGTCCGGCTCACCTCGGTCAGAAATGAATGGGGACTCTAACGCTGCATGCCATTAGACGCCCATCCACTGATAAGCTTGCGATTCATTGAGGGATGCTTAGGTTTGAAAAATGGCCACAAATGCTCATTTCATGGGAAGAAAAGCATCAGTGTTTCATATTATGGACACAGAAAGGCACACAGCTTTCCTGGTGGGGAAAGTAAAATCCAAAATGCATTGGGCTGTGTGTGTTGATGCAATCAAATGTGTACGAACTTCAAGCTGGAGCATTTTAATGAGGTCATTTTTTTTTTGGCTCGTTCGTTGCCCCTTCCAGCTGTAACACTTGTATTTTGTTTGTTTGTTTAAAACCGTTATTGAACGGCATCTTGAAGCCCTAACCGACAGAGGTGCTAGGTCCATGTTTACATTTACTCACCGTCTGGCCAGATTCACCATCGTCGCCTTTATCACCAGGAGGACCATCCTGGCCCTAAAGAGGCAAAAAAGAGGAAAAAGCTTCTTCACATTTCCCATCCACCCATTCTGTGCTTTCTGAGAGCAACATTTCTGAAGAATATCCTGATGCATCTAAGCGGCTAATTCTTAAGCACAAGAGGTTCAGAAACAAATTGCAGGCCACTCTTAAAACAACAAGGTTACTTGTAAAACTATAAATCTCCTGCAGGAGGTCCCGGAGTTAGTTAGGGGTCAGGGAATTTTGGAGGGTGCAAACCCATTTCTCGAGAAAAATTCAGCATTTCCGAAATCTCAGCCCTGAGCCCTATCTGTGTTATAGTTCAAGTGTCTAACCTTCAGGAACGACTAAGGAAGAAACTCAAATACACGGGGGACCATTCTCTCCATAAAGACTTATCACTCCATTATTTGCTGCAGAAAAGAATTGATCCTATGCACGTTTACAAGGGAGTAAAGTCCACGAAAGCAACTGGGACTCAGTTTCAGAGGAGAAATCAGAAAGAGATAAAGAGGGCTTCGTGACCAGTACTTACAGGCGGGCCAGGTTCGCCTGGAGGACCCGGATCACCAGGGAATCCAACAGGACCCTGCAGAGAAGAATGGAAAAAACAAAACATGATGTACAGATGTTTCCTGAGCAAATCCGAAGGGAGACGTACACTGCAGAACCGAAGTCTGAAGAAGGAGCGACAGATTTGGCAACAGGCCGGTCGCAAAAGCCAAGGGCGTGCAAAGAGGTTCGGTTCCATGAAACGGAGCCTCGTCCAGTGACCCGAGAAGGACATCCAAACATCCCATTTGAAGCAGAGCTCGCCAGCCAGGTTTTCATGGGAATTTCTTCAACCGTGGTGGACGGACGGACGAGGCTCGAGCGAAAGGACGCGCCCGTGGGGATGAACCGGCCCAGAGGAAGCCTGTTCTAAATCAGGCACGCAGGTTAGCTTCCCCTGTCCGGGCCGCCTGGGCGAGGGGTTGCAAGTCACGACGTGCCCCTTCGGCCCACTCAAAGGCGGCCACCGCGAGACACCCGGGGCCGCACCGTCCAACGAGCAAGGCGGCAGGGACGCGAACAATCCAAGCCCCTGGGAAGAGCAAAACCCGCTCACAAAGAAGGGCACAAGGCCAGGCGAACCACAGGTCCAACCAAGCCCAGCACACGGCGACTTGTGGGGGTGTGTGGATCCAGGCGCGAGGGAAGCCCCTCTCCTTTCCTGAGGAGAGGCAGGTGGGGTTACTTACGGGGCTGCCCTTGGGGCCGTCATCACCGGGAGGACCCTTGGGGCCGGGCGGACCGGCAGCCCCAGAGGGACCCGCTTCGCCCTTTTCGCCTCTCTCTCCTTTGGGACCCTGGGTGAGGGAAGAAGAAGAGGAAACACGGGGTCACATTTCTCAAGCCAGGGTCCTTTCTGAGAGGCAGCCCGAGGAGGTAAGGGGAGCCCAGCCACCGGCCCCCTTCCCCTCTTGGCACCCACACTCGGTTCCCTGTCCTGCCCCCACACCTCAAAAGACACGGCGCTCACAGGAGACAGGAGTCCTGCCCAGACCGGGTGCATTGCCAGGCTTCGATCTGGATTCCTGAGTGGAGCAGGGGGTTGGACTGGATGGCCTTAGAGGCCCCTTCCAGCTCCCTGATTCGAGGATCCTGGGATAATGACTGTACTCAGTTCAACATGTGGACAGCAAGAGACTGCTGGCCCACAGCTCTTTCTTTCTTCCCCCTTAAAGTTCAAGGCAAAAGGGTCGGGTCGGGTCTGTTGGCTACCTTTCAGCTCGATGGAAGAAATGCAGGCTTAGCGGCCCGAGGGATGCAGGGGCCAAGACTTCAACGGATTCAGTCAAGGCAGATGGGAAGTCCAAAGAGGGTGACACCTCCAGACACCTACCAAGGCTTCACTCCACTCCACAGCGTGGTGCAACCTTTCCCATCACCCCCGGGCACATTTATGGATGCTCAGGACCTTTGTGGCCCACTTCCGAAGGATTTAGGATGGGCCTCGTGAATGCTCTGGCCACGATCAACCAAGGAGCACCCACCGTACCTGACCATGCTTGGTTTCAAGGAACAGACAGGGGAAAACTTCGCTGACATGCTAGGGCTTCCCAAGAGTTCAATCACATTAAGTGTGAGGTGGGATTACTATGTCCTCTACAAGGAGTTGAAGAAAACTGTGAAGAATTAGGAATGGGCACCCCGGTGGTTCAGGAGCATACAGCCAAACGGGGACTTCCTGAAAATCAGGGCGAACATTCAGTCTTGAGACTATTTCGGAAAAGGGGATTGTTGTCACTTGTATGAACCCTGGGATAGAACTCTCTGTTATAGCCCTGCAGCTCCTTTGGGAACTCAACCTCTTTCCTTACATTTCATTTCCCAACGGACATTTCTGAAAAGGTCCCAACTTACTGGTGGTCCACCGTCTCCAGGCAGGCCAGGCTCCCCAGCTTCTCCAGGCTCTCCCTGTAGGGTGGGAAAGAACCATGAAACATGCACCCATATGCCTTTGCATCTCATATGGAGGAAGAGCTGCCCTCCAGCCCTCCATGCCTCTTCCCCTTGTTCTCTGTCCCATATGCCTTTGCATCTCACATGGAGGAAGTGCTGCCCTCCAGCCTCCCATGCCTCTTCCCCTTGTTCTCTGTCCCATATGCCTTTGCATCTCACATGGAGGAAGCGCTGCCCTCCAGCCCCCCATGCCTCTTCCCCTTGTTCTCTGACCACCGAGGCAATCCAAGCCTAACGAAACTGAACTGAAAGGTCTCTGACTCAACTCATGGCGCTCTCCTTCCCATTTTGGACACCAAAGCTCTTTCATTCCATAGTCCAAGGGCTTTCTTGAACTTGAGATCCAACATGCTGGACATTCCATGCATGAATTCTTACAAGGTCAGAATATGCAACCACATCTCTTTACAAACGTTTTCTGGCTATGGGCAGCTTGGGGCTGGAGAAGAGAAGTGGGGTTAATCCACCCCAAGGCAGTTGTTGATCCGCTCTCTCTGACACCCGAGTAAACCATCCCTGAATTCCTGTCCATCTCCTGCTCTCAGACCCTCCCCCCAAACGGGGCTTCGGCTTACCTTTTCACCCACGGACCCCGGGTTTCCAATTCCGCCGGGGGGCCCTTGTGATCCATCGGCTCCTGGGGACCCAGACGGACCTCTCGGCCCCGGGGGACCAGGCGGACCCTGGGTTTGGAGGTGGGAGGGTGGAGAAGAGAAAGCAGACACCCCCCCCGTTAGTGGAAATATATGCCTTTTGGACCACAAACATTCAGAGGAAAACGACATCACAACTATGATATATATTTTTAAACAAGGGCTTACCATTTGACCAACATCCCCGGTTTCTCCCTTCTCACCAGGAGGTCCAGGTAAACCCTGTGGAGAGAATTGGGAAGATGGTTTCAAATCATTCAATCAATCAATCAATCAATCTATCTATCAAGGGGCTGAATCATCACCCATCATCCTCTTTAAAGGTAGCACACACTGCTTGAAAAGGGAATGCAGAGACCAGCAAACCCATATGCTTTCTTGGGGTGGGTGGGTGGGAACCAGTGCTAATTTTGGGCCGGGATGTTGGCAAGTCTTTGGGTCGGAGTCCTGAGTTCGAGTCTTTGGTACCAAGTCCCGAGCCCCAAGTCTTGAGTCCCTATTAGAAACAAGCTTTTTTCCCCCAGAAAAAAGGGAGGAGGTGGGTGGGTTCTGAGTCTCAAGTGAAGTCCGAGTCACTGAAATACAAATAAACAAAAAACTCTGAGTCGAGTCGCTGGTGTGACTTAGGCCGGAGTTGGACAGCGAGTCCCCCTCCCTGATTTTGAAGATCTTTGCAAAACCGACTTCACAACTGTCCGTGTTTCCGCTTGATGCAAAACTTCTGGCATCCACTAAGAACATGGCTTTGGGTTGCCAATATCTTGTCGTTCCCACAGATGTAAGATTTGTACGGGCACGTGTTGATTTCTTCCCCTTGGCTTCACCCCCGGGACGGAACGGCCTTCCCTTCCGGCCAGCAGGAGGGACGCCTCTCCTCAGGCGACCCTCCTTTTTCTGGAATTCCTAATCTGCTTAGCCTGGAGCAAAGCCCATCGTGAAGTTCCGCACGCTCTGAGCACTGCATGGCGAGGCAGGGAGGAAGGAGATTTCCAAACCCTGTCACTTTGGCAGGGTGCAAATCTTCTATCCAAGGACTTGGAAAAAAAAATTGAGGGGAAAACCTCAGAGCAGAGCAGTTCCAGAGTCTACAGGACTGCACCCACACGGCTTTTAGAGATGTAGGCTGGGCTGAAGCCTTGATCCCTCCTCCGAGTGTTCTTCAAATCTTTTGGAGATTACCTGCAATCCAATGGGACCTGGCGGTCCGGGGAAACCTCGGGGTCCTTCATCTCCCTTCTGGCCAAAGAGACCTTGTTGCCCTCGAGGGCCGGGTTCCCCATCAGCTCCCTGGAGGAGAAAAAAAACAACGGGAACGTTTCATACACCTAGGAGAATCTTCACTACAAACCACAATATGAGATACAGCAGGAACACGGACGTCGACGAATTTCACAGAGTGAAGGATCATCTCTCTGACAAGCACGACGCGTGATCTGAGTCACCCAAAGGATAGACAAAACAGGATCCCGTAAACCATCAACTCATAGGATGCAGCCCTGGATCAGAGCATGATGGAAGGGACTCTCATGGGAAGCACGCCCACCTGCTCACCCTACACCCACCTTGGAAAGGGCCATGTCTCAGTCAACTGGAGGACCAGACCCCAAGTTAAATAAACTGTGGGAGACGTGCCACGGACCTCTAGATGGTTTACATTTCTAAAGTCCCGCTCCCATCCATTATTAATTGAAAAAAGGGAGCATGGCAAGACCCCTGTCGTAGCAGTAAGCATGAACGTGCAGGTAACCACGAGAACATTCTCAATTTTCCTTCTGTAGGCACAGGACCACCCAGGGACTGCCCTGACTTCTCATGGGAGGACTGCGGTATCCACGGGATCAGTATCCACTGATTCACTTATCCCTGTATCCAACCCCCTGGATTGTACCGGGGAAAAGACCCGTGATCTAGAAGGAGGAAGAGAAGCCGCTATACTTACAGCTGGACCGGGTTGGCCAATGGGGCCTTGTGGACCGATAGGACCTGGAGGACCCTGGCAAGAGACAGAGAAGAGACACGGACACGCTCCGTCACCTGGCAGAGCAGACACAAAGCCACCCAGGCAGACCGAACTCAATGGGACGTGAAGTCCATGGAGAAGGTTGAGCCCCGTTCTGTTGTGATACAACAACAGATCCCCACTGGCAGTGGTGCCGCTTCTGGGCATCCGTGAGAAACCTTCCCCCCTCCAGACGAACCCCGGGCAGGGCAAGGGTCCCAATAGACAGGAGAACCGATGTGTTAAAGGAGTAGTCGGCCTGAAGTCTGGTTGGAAAAGCAACCCGAGTCCCTCCTCCTCGTTCATGACTGACTTGGTGAATCCGGCATTCAAGAGCAGGTAGCCATCCTCTTGTTGGAGAAAATGCATGGGGTGCTTCCGCCCACCGTGGGCAGCTCCACCCTTCTGACCTGCCTGCTAGGAACCAAAAAGGATGGACGCTCATAAGACGTCAGGCACCCGTCTGAAAACCACACTTACCTGTTCTCCTTTGTCTCCTTTGCCACCCTTCTGCCCTGGGTCGCCGATTTCACCCTGCCAGACAGGAAAGAACCACAAAATGACCCAGCTGCATCCTATACACAAACACAGCTCATGAGGAGAGCAGAACGTTCTCCAGGAGCAATGGTTTAAGGATCTGGCTGCGGAGCCTGAGGCTGGGAGTTCGATCCAGAGGGCCCCTTCCAGCTCCGCAGTCTTATGTTTTACCACCAAGCCATCTCACATCTGGCTGTGGTTCAGGACGGGGGTCAATATGGGTCTGTTTCTGCAGGAGCCTCCAAGCACTTGCCCTGCACCAAGTTCTGGTTTGAAGGGGAAGGACGGTTTTGCTCGATCATCCCCCAGGACAAATCCACCCGAGCGGGAAGTTTCTCTACCTTGTCTCCGTCTTCCCCAGGTGGGCCGACAGGACCCGCAGGGCCCGGGAGCCCGACAGGTCCCTGGATGCCATCGCGCCCGGCTGGCCCTTGAGGGCCTTTCTCGCCCTGAAACAAAAGAGGAAAACATTCAGCAGCCAATTCCGCTCAGCCCCAAGGTGACCAACAAGCTCACCGTTCCTGAACCACCTAATGCTCAACTTGGCAGTGAATGTCTGAAAAACGAGAGGTAACTTTTTTTTTATTCACTGCCTCTGCAATTCAGAGTCTTGTGGCACTTTTAAAGATTTGTGAGTTTTATGGGGCGTAAGCTTTTGGGGAGAGCAGGGGTACATTTCTTCAGGCACAGAGGACCACCGTCCACAAACACTTGGTTACCATTGGGGTGACAGATTCAGGTGGCTAATCTGTTGGAAATTTATTTTTTGAAACTGGATGGAGGACAGGAGCTGAACAAGTAAATAAAGTTGTGATCTCAACCCAGGGCAGTTGAACGCCCCTCCCTGAAGACTGCTTTGCAATCCGAGTCACTGGCTTTAGAGGGTTAAGGAGAGGCAAACGAAACTGCCACACGTAAAGGCTAAGGGGGTGAAGAATTCTCACCAGCATCTTGGTTTTTAGCCGATACAGTCTGCCAAGAATTCACCAATTTGCCAGCAGGAATCTTGGTCTCCAGTGCGAGAGTGAGACAAGAAACACTTTCCCCCGTCCGGTTTCCTATTTTTTTGCTGCAAAGTCTCACCAATGTGTAAATTCTGCCTTACACAACAATCACCACCACGACACCCTTACTATCTCACCGTGAAAAGTGTTTTCTGTTTTTCTTTTGCACTGTTTCCCATCCTCGAGACAAAACGGGACTGAAATTCTTAACACCTGGAGCCCCTTGGTTTGACTCCCAGCAGGTTTCTGGGACCCCACAGGTTTCTGGAGATGCTGGGGTTTGAACCGGGGACCGTCTGCAAGTCATAGGTGGACTTTATCACTGCACAGCCCTCATCTCTAGGCTACAAAAATGCGCCATTGCCCAGCAATGGATTTTTAATATATATTTTTAAGGAAAGCAAGGGTTGTTTTTTCTCACTTTGACTGTTTACACTGGACGCAGAGAGGCAGTCGTGCTATCAGGGAAGTTGAATGGATGAGCTCTTAAGATGCTGATAGCAGCTCCCTGGACACCTCCACTCCTGCCCCCCCCCCCCCCCCGGATGAATTAAGAAGTACTTCAGAAAACACAAATCAGTTTCCTTCTGATCGGCAGCTGCTTAAACATTTCATTTCTTGATGACCTAGACTGAAGCGAGAAAGCATCTAATTTTTTTTAAAATTTCTTTGCCTTTTCATTGTACGGGCAGGTTGTTTGATGTTCAGGCTCTCCCCAGGAGCATTGCTTCAATTTCTGCCTGCATCCGAGTCAATGCTTGTGCAGTTGTGTAACCGATCAGGTGTCAGATAAACTACCTGCTCAGCTTTCTAAAACCATTTCATAGATAAACAATGTGGCCCCGGTGCTCATGACGGAGCCCGGGGAGGAGATTACCGCCTCCAGCTGGGCTACCATCTTTCAAAGATGCTGCCTGCATGTGGGGAGGGAGTGGGGCGGAAACGGGAGGGGGGTTGGAATAACACAGATCTATATCAGCAGAGACATCTCCGCTTAATGCAAAACGTTTCAGCTTGTCTGCTCTTCCGAGCCTGTGAAAGATGCTCTCTATGTGATGGGAAAGCAGAAAGACGTCTGTTCGGAACAGGAAAAAAAATAATATTCTGCCTTCCAGACTGAGGGCTGTTGAGAACTGCCTTTCAGGATCATGCCCGATCCAGGTAGTCTTGCCTCTTGCTTCAGCAACAGGCGCCACATCCATGAGATACTGTGCACCTGGAAACAGCACCAAGCCCCTCGGTTTGTGTGAGATTTGCGTAGTTTCCACAAAACAGCTCTACTGTCTTTTCATTTTTGGGGTTAAGCAGAGAGACACACCAGAAGCCCAAAAGGAGGTCCCTTGATTGCTTCCAAATATGTTTAATGCTTTTAAAATATTTGTATACTTATTGTTAGTAGCTTTTAAATGTTGTCCTTTTAATGATGCAAGCCTTGTCTCCTTTTAAGGAGAAAGGGTTTTTTTAAAAAAATATTTTAAATGAATAATAAAAAAATAAATAAAGATGTGAATAACCCATCCCGTGCTTCCAGTTTTGAGACGTCCATGCCACAACGAGGTAGCCATTCTTGCAGTTTTAAGTCTTTGGCATTTGTGGGGGGGGGGGGGGGGGAGAGAACCTGCACATAAGTAGTGTCATACATGCAAAAGTTCTGTCTCAGATCCTCAACTTTTTGCCCCCATAAATTCAGACGAGGGACCTGGACCTCTGACTGGGAGGGTGAACTTCCCTGACTCTTGACACCTCAGTGAGAATGGCAGGGCCGGTCTGGGTGGCTATGATGGGCAGGCAGCGAGCACGAGGCTCTTGGACTGGTAGGGCAAAGAGGGTGCTCAGTGAAGGAACATCTTTGGGAACCTGGACAGCAGAAGACTCACCGGGGCTCCTTTCTCGCCGGCAGGGCCTGGTGGCCCTTGGGGTCCGGGCCTCCCTGGTAGACCGATCGGGCCAGAGGCTCCAGCAGGACCTCGTTCCCCAGGGGAACCCTGGATCAGGGAAGAAGAAAAGGGCTTGTGAACTCAGGATGGCGAGACAAAGGGTGCTAAGGCAGAAACCAAAAGGTCTGTTGTGGTTGTTTCAAATGACATATGGTGCAGGGACCCTCTGAGGCTCTCACGGTGAGAGCGGTGGATTTCCCTGCAATGCTGAACCGATCCCATGAATCGGTTGTTTGCTGGGTGCTGGCCCACCCCTTGTCCATTGCTGGACGGGACACCTCCAGGAGGCACCTCGGACCACCCGTGGATGGCAAGAGGGCTGACCCTGATCCCATTCTTCTTAAACAAGCCTTTTAGATGAGGACGTTGCCCATACCTCCCAGGAGCAAGGTGTGAGTCTAGGAACAGGACCCCGGTTTTCCTTACATGTAACCCACAATAGACTCTCGGACTTGCACGGGATGCTTCCCAGCTTGGGTTACAGCAGGAAACCAACAGAAGCCCACCCACCCCTCCCCGGCACACTCGGAGAGTGCCAAAGGTCTAACCGGCGTTAGAGGCGTCCACTCACCGCTGGTCCAGGAGGCCCTGGTGGCCCTTCGTTGCCTTTGAGGCCGACAGGTCCCTGCAGGAAACAGAAAGGGGGGGGGGAGAAAAAGCTTGTTGATTTCCTCTAGAAACGGACAGGAGGCCTGGAGGGCCATTTCTGACCCAAGGACTTGAGCGACGAAAAGAACGTGGCCGAGGGCTTGACTTACAATTGGCCCGGGAAGCCCTCTGTCTCCTGGGAAGCCTCTCAAGCCAGCTGGGCCGTCTTTTCCGGGAAGACCGGCGGGTCCTGGGTCGCCCTGCAGGGAAGAGTTTAGGGTTCAGAACCAAAGGTTTACGGAGTTCGCTTTCTTTGTCAAAGAAAAAGGGACGAGAAGACAAAGCAGATCCCAGGAAACTGGACAAACTATCGTTGTGATGTCCACTTCGACAAGAGGCAGCGGTTCAGGTGACCCCCCCCCCCAAAAAAAGCACAAGGAATCTTGTTGCTCCTTCAGAACCGCCCTCCTGCTGCTCCAGGGAATGTCTCCCTCTCTGTGGGGGTCCCAGAGGGGTCTCCCGCCAGGGCAAGGGGTCAACCGTGGACAGAAGAGAGAAAACGCCAAGTATTTTTTAACATCCCCGATCGCAACAGACTCACCTTCGTCCCTTCCTTGCCAGCCAGCCCAGGGAGCCCTTGTTCTCCAGGGGGTCCGGGTGGCCCAGGATGGCCCCGCTCTCCCATGGGCCCCGTTTCTCCAGTAGCACCCTACAAGGAAGCAGAACAGAGAATCAGGGAGGCCTTGGTGGTTGAGGTCTCCGGCTGCGGAGCCAGAGGTTCGGGGTTCGATTCCCCCCACTAAGCTTTCTTGGCAGGGGCTGGACTGGATGATTTATAGGGGCCCTTCCAGCTCTGCCATTCCAGGATGATGATGATGAAGAAGTAAGTATGTGGAAGCACCCATGGAATAATATTTGGGATCTGAAGAACAGTCAGACTCAGGTCCTCCACCCGAAAGAGGGCAGAGTTCTGTCCAGTCCCCCCACCCAGTTACTCAAAGGATCGGGTTAGTGGAAGGGGAGAGGAAAGACCCTGACAAGCAGAAGCAAAAGGTTGAAGTAGACTCTTCGCAAGGAACACTGCCGATGTCAGACTTCCCACAGGAGAATAACAGCCATCCTATCCCGTCTTTACTTCTTAGCTAGTTTCGGGCTCTCAATGCAATGGAATATTTTGTAGATGGCCTGATGTGCCTCTTTACGTGGAACCCATGACGTCAAGGGGAGGGGGGGTGAGCGCTCCAACGCTGGAGGCCTTCAAGAGAAAACTGGACCACCCTCGGTCCGATCTGCTTTGATTTGGATTCCTGCCTTGAGCAGGGTGGGTTGGACTGGATGGTCTTAGAGGCCCCTTCTGACTCCATCATGCTATGGTTCTCCCTGGACATCTGTACATTTCTGCCCACTAACCATCCTTCATGTATCCAAATGATTCTTGACGGACCATTTCCTCGTTCCTGTATCTATACCTGTCCAGGCCTACCACTCATGTATCGCTATATTGGGCTGCCATAAATCCAGGAGATAAAGTTATTCAATAAAGGTAATGAAGTAAGTAATGAGCGCCTCTAAAAACAGACGGTCTAAAAACGACAGTTAAGACAAGCCAGTTGATGGTCATCAGTAAAAAGCAAGCATCCGGAGCCAGGCAGGGTTGGAGACTCAAAATGAAAATGCAGAGTCTATTGGCAAATTTAAGGACCTTGGGATTTGAGTCAATGAACAACGCGGTCTTAGCCATGCCGTAGAAGTCTGGGCACAAATGCTCTGGAGCCGTTTTTTTAAAAGACAAAGCCTGTAATGTGCAACGAAAGCTTAACCTTGGTTTTGAGGCTGCCCATTGAATTGTCCTACATTGACCGGGTTGTGCTGCCCATCATGGAATGGTAGACTTCCTCGTGGACTTCCCTTTTAAAATACTAGAAGCCTCTGAAATAAAGATGGACTCCTCCCTAATGCGGTGGATTTGCGAGAGGGAGCAGGTGACCAAGGAGGAAAGGCAAGGAGGAAAGGCAGGAAATAAAAGGCAGGAAACTCGAAGACTTTTGTCACGAAACAAAACATCCACCCAACCAACGACAACCACAGAGCGTTAGCGATGAACATAGAAGATAAAAGAAATGGGAAAAGTGCAGGGAGAAATGCGTCTATAAAGAGTTTATAGACCACGTGATTCTTAATAAGGCAAAACCTACCTATTGGCTCACAGTATGTTATGCTAACGTTTTGGCCAGCCATTGGGCGTTCTCTGGATTGGGCACAGCGTCTTAGTACCACTGATCCGTGTCTCTGTCAAATTTGACAGCGCTTCTCTCGTCAGCCCCCCTCGTTCTTATCCTGTCTGCACTTGGGTTGTATGCCATGGCCCCCCAAGCCATCACCCGGTGGTGAGGCAAATGCCCGAGGACCCCCTTTTGGGTTCACGGTGGGCCACCGTGGCAGGGTTGTCAGGTGGCCATGCCTGTTAAGGACACCCAACCTCCTTAGAGGAGGAGGAAAAGCCATATTCTCCAAGTCAAGCATTTTACGACTGGGCCTCAGCTTTTGGCTGGGAAACACCGTTATTCCTTTATTGGACATAAACAGCAGAATAACTTTGGGACGACATGGTGATTATCGATCTGGACATGGGGACTAATGTCACCGCCTAGGCCTTAGGCTAGAATGGCAGCTGTTGACGTGCCGGCAGTCAGGAGAGAAAAAGATGCTGCTGAGCAGCTATTCAAGGGTTGCAAAATCAACTCAGGGGTGGAGCGGGGTGGCCCATTCAGAGTCCATCTCTTTCCCACAGAATTCGACTCGTTCCTATGATCCCAAGTTAAATGGGTGTTCGTTTGTTTTTTTTAACACTCTCAAAATTGTGAATTTCTGATAAGTCACTATTAAACAAAGAGGAAAGAAAAATGAGCCCAGGGTCTGGTCAACCTCACGGACGATGGGCAGGAAGCCACCGGAGGTCATCCTTCAGCCCGTCCCCCCTCCACCCGCTTCAGCTTCTCATCTGACAGGGAGTCGGAGAACCAGAAAGGCCTCATCCGGCCCCTCCAGTGTTCACAAAGGGCATCGGGCTTCTTGCCAACTCCACGAATGGGCGCCTTGGCCAAGCCGCTGTTTCTGGAGATGACACTAATTATGTTTTAGCCTCTCCAGACATAATGACTAGGCCGTTGACTTTTACACCGTGGGAAGCAGACATAAACACGTATTTACCCTGCGATGCAGAACTTAACGTTGCCATTAATCTACCAGAGGTTCTACTAATTGTGAGGTAATTGGGACAGCCGGCGTTTCTCCCCATGGTGTCAGGAAGCCAGTGAAGGGGATGTTTTTTGGGGTTGCTCACCTGAGGGCCGACGACACCTGGAGGCCCGGGGGGGCCGGTCTTGCCTTGGAAGCCCTGTGAGAGAAAAAAGAGAAGACCACAAAGCTGTCATTTAAGGAGCTAAAAACCCGCAGCCCATCATCCCACTCTATAACGATCCAGCCGACGTGGCGAGCTCTCTTTGGAGAAGCACACTGATTGCTGTGAAAGGAGGAGGGATCCCAAAGGAGATGTGAGCAAAGCAAGACCGCAGGGAGGGAATGTCTGAATATTCACATGAGGGAGGTGCTCAGGACCAAGTCCCCAAAGACTAGCAGCCCTGGTGCCGGACCTTCATGTGCAAACCTTCATTGGAGGTGCAGGAAAGGATGATCGGCAGCCGCCAGAAATAACGGGCAGAACCCTACAGAGCAATCTGCTGGACGATGGGCTTCATGGTCCATCCAGAAAGCTTGGAGGCCCAGATTGTGGAACCGGATGGAGAGCCCCTTGAGAGGCAGCTCCACCGTTTCCATTTGGGGTGATGGAAGATCCACCAGCCGGCCCTCTGGAGTTCACCCGAGGTCGCTCGGCCAGCCAAGCTCCAGCCTAGGCAGGGATCTATACACACATCGAGGCGAGGCTTCTTCCAGGCGGCACATGAATAATCGGTTGATCAATAAGGCAAACCGCACGTCTGGCTACAGGATTTCTTCTCGCTTGCTTCCTTTCATAACAGGAATGGCACAATCAATCTCTCTAGAGGAGGCCAGCTCCCTCACAGGCCTCAGCGGCAGAAAGAGAGAGAGAGATGATGATGATGGCTAGGAAGGAGCTGGGAAGACTTTCAAGAGATTCGCCCGTCATCCTCGAGAGTGGCCGGGGGAGGCTGTGGTGCTTCGTCTGGGCAAAACGCTGGCTGCTAGAGGCCCAGAGCATGTGGGGGCCCAATGGGATTTTAGCTGAGTTCGGAAAGGACAGAGCAGTGGGGCGGGGGGGGGGGGGGAGATGCAACCCTGCTGTGCAGTGGTTAAAGCTTGGGACTAAGACTCGGGAGCAGCCGCTTCACACCCACACTGGGCTGTGAAATTTCCCGAGTGACCGTGGGTCAGGTGCGCTCTCTCAGCCTAGCCTGCCTTGCAGGGTTCTAGAATGGCTGGGGAGCTCAGTGGTTTCAGTCTCTGGCTACGGAGCCAGAGGTTGGGAGTTCGATTCTTCCGCTGCGTCTCCTTGACAGGGGCTGGACTGGATGATCCCCCAGAGGGTCCCCTTTTCCAGCTCTTGCCGTTCTAAGATGATTCTGCTCCAAGGCGAGGCCGGCTCTTCCAAGGTCAAGAGAGAAGGCGCCGCTCAGACACGCATCGAGAGCGTGAAGGTCTCGAGATACTCACCGTCTCCCCTCTCTGCCCAGGGTGGCCTGGCAGTCCGTCTTTTCCTGGTGGGCCCTGGGGAAAGAAAGAAGAAGCTGAGCCAAACTGGGAGCATACCTTGGGCCGCCTGCTGACATGCAGAGAACCGAAGCCTGGCTTTGTCACGGACATTTCCGTTGGGGCTCTTTCTGCTTAGCAGATGCCTCGGGGTGTTGTCTACTTACCGGGGGCCCCTTTGGTCCGGGAAATCCAGTAGGTCCCTGTGGCCCTGAAGGACCCTTAAAAGCAAGGAAACAGACAGATTAGGGTTGCTCTCCCATGTATTGGGGTGTGTGTGTGCGTTCACAGGCCATGTGCATGAAGCTGTTGACCTTCCTGGGGCAGCTGATGGGTTTGTTTGTTTGCTTTGCTGGAGAAGAACCCAGGAATCCATAAACTCCACTGACATGACAGCCCGGCCCTTCAGCCACAGGAGGAACTGAGGACTTCTGAGTCTCAGAGCAGAACCCATTTCGCATTAATCTGTCCCGAGGGATGTGGGGGGAACCTGCTCCCTTTGCGTCTGATAGGTAGATTTCCCTTGGGTGCAACCCCCTGAAACTGATTCCAGCTCAGACATAGTTTGTGTCTGGAAACCCAGACCCACCCAGACGCGAGATCCACTTTGTCAAACAGCAAAAGCAGGATGGAGGAAATGAGCCCGCTGGAAAAGTGCACAGAGAAAACCGAAGTGCAAGGTGAAATCTTTATTGAACCACTTAAAAAAATATTCACAAAAATTGCAAGCTTTTGTGAGTCCTCGGGTTGTGCACAGCTTGATTTGACCCACCAAAGCTTGCCATGGTGTGTGATTCTTTTCACTGCTTCAATTGAGGTTTCACCTCACTCTTGCATTTTTGTAATCCTGATCCTTTAGCCTTTTCCTAATTCCTTCTAGGAAATTCACGAGCAGCTGCCTCCGAGACCCTAGCTTGTGGCCCGTCACAGTTTTAGGGTTATCCGTCCTTCCCTGGCAGAGACGGCCAACGGAAGGAAGCATTTAGCTTAGCATTTCTACTTAAAGTGTTCTTTTATGTCACAAAGGCATTTCTGCTGTAGTCTGTTCCATCTTACCCTTTCGCCTGGAGGACCTGGTGGCCCATCACCGCCAGAGTTACCCTTAGAAGAAAGGGGGGGGAAAAGGAAGTTACAACCACACACAAATAGTATCAGCAGCAGAATATTAAAACCAAGCAATCATGAATTACCATGTGAAGTGGAAATTTTAAAAAGGAATATAAAAGGTAAATTATTTAAAGCATATTTGGGATGCATTCCAAATGTTTTTGCAAAAGGGAAATGACAAACGCGAGCCCAATACTTTTTATTTTTCTGGAGAGAATTGGGGTATGTTGATTAGAAGGAAGAGTAAAGCGCGGCGCGGAAGATAATTAACAAACTAATATCCCAGTGGTGATGGGAAGCACCAGTTGTGTTATGGTGGGGTGGTGGTGGTTGTGTGTTTGTTTTTTGTACGTTATTGTATTAAGTGTATATTTTTGTACGTATATAATTTAATAAAAATTATTTAAACTAACAAGTGGAGCAGTCTCGGCCAGGAGGTGAAACCTAAAACACCGGGTGAGAACCAGATTGGGGGAAAGTCTGCGTACAAATATTGGGGGGAACAATATATATATATATATATTGCAGGCTGCTCAGTCTGTCAAAGAGGGAACCTGTGAAAGGAAAGTGAAGGCTTTCCCTCCAGGCGGGGTGGAGGCAAGGGCGACACCATCGTTCCGTGTCACACACAAGATGGATTTAAGGCGTGCCAAAGGATTCCCTCCCCGAAGGCCTGAATCCTGTAGAGGTGTTGCTGAGCAGGGGGAAAGCTCTCCTCCCTCACCCTCCGCATCCCACGTGAACAGGCCCAGAGGAGACGCTGTGCCGGGAGGTGGCTGCTTGTGCCAAAGGAGGCACGTTAGGTGTAGATCCTTCCGGTTCCACCAAAACGGACACGTCCACAGAGCCACCCCAATCGCCAGTAAGGCACGGTAACCAAAAGCAAAGCCTTTGAAAGAGAAGGAGGCTCTGCCGAGGGCGGCAAGAGGCACCCCTAGAGAGTGGGGCGGGGGGGGATGCAGCTGTTTGGGTCAACCCGTGGCGGCCAGAAGGGCAGGATGTGACCAAAAGGAGGCACAAGGAAAGAGCAGCCACGCCAGGCTTCCTTTCTTGCAGGGCTGCTGCGTCCCATGCACAAGCCACATGATGTGGCAAAAGAGACGCGCCTTTCAAACATAAAGGGTGAGGATCAGGGGGGCCACAGCGCAGACTCAGGAGGGGAAAGGGGGCACAGGGATTTCGGAAGCCCTCCTGAACGTACCTTTGGCCCAGGCTTGCCCGTGATGCCGCGCTGGCCTCGTTCTCCACGGGGACCCTGGGGGGGGAAACAAGCAAAGGTCTCGTTGACACAAAACCACAACTCAAGGGGGAATTGTGGATATGGAAAGCAGGGCAGGGGGGAGGAAGGGGGAAGGAACAGCTTACCGTCGGCCCGCGCTGCCCTCGGGGTCCAGGTTTGCCAGGGGTGCCCTAGGAATAGCAAGAGGGAGAAGAAGGTGAATGGGTGCCGCTTGACCCGTGTTGCCAGTGGCCATACAGGTCCACGGCAACTGCCCCCGCCCCGAGCGGGCTTGTCGAGTCCTGAGGAGCCAGAACGGGACCCCGGAAGCCCACCTGCAAAGTTGGGCAGGGGGTGCAACCCTAACCAAACCTCACAGCAAAGCCGAGGAAGTCAATCATTTGAATGAAAGGTGAGGATCAAGCGACAGGAGGATGGATAATGCCTTCAGGAACAGATGGCTGACTTAAAACTTAATTATTTCCTCTGATGATACCTGTGGCTGTGGCAAAGCAGCAAGGTGCTTGGTCAGTGTCCCCCCCCTCCCTGCTGACCCAGGGACCGGCCCCCTCCAGTCTGCAAAGTCCGCATTCACGCCTAAAACTCAACGCAGCCCTCTTGGTGGGACCACGTTTGTGGAGACGTGAGCTTACTACAGACCACGAGTGAGAGACTGAGCACACGTAGGACACCCCAAATCTCCTCTCTTTTACCTGTGTAGGAATCGGGTCAAGTGTTGAGGAGACCAGGATTTATCCCGACACAAAGGGGAAGGGAGGCAGCTGGGTCGGAAGTAAGCCGACGTATCGCCCTCCCTTTATTTCCACGCGCCCAGATGCAAACGAGTGGCTTGATTGTTGATGCTGGAAGCCAGCGCTTGGATTTGAATCACTAACTAATGAATGACAGGGCTATCGGCAGCACTGGCCTTGCCGGTGGGGAGCCTCTGCGCTAAATATTATGGGATGGTGCCCCGCTGGGAAGCACAGAATGGACCGTATAGGATGGGGAGGGGCACAGAAGCCCCAGATATGATCCAGAGAGAGAGAGAGCATTTTTTCTCCATGTTCGCTTTGAATGGCTCTTTGCAGGAGCTTGTTCCACAACGGCTGTTTGGGGTGAGGTTGCACCCAAAAGCTCACTCATACCTCCCTCAGAAACCCCAAAAGCACGCCAACGAAATCATAAGAAGACCTTCCAGCAGCATTTTTGATTTTTCATACTTCTCCCCTCATTGGGGGAGGGGGGGCCCTGATGTGCCCCCGCCATGGGCCCTGGAGGCACAACATGGATCCTCCAGACCCTTTCCGCTCTAGGGTTTTTCCTGCTCCAGTTGGCAGCCTCTCCCTTGGGTGGGCTTTCTTCCTTGTTATCCCCCTCTGCCTCAGTTCTTGTTCTCCTCCATCTTTTCCCCTGGGTCTTCTTCTCTTCCTCCCCTCAGAGTCTTCCTCCCCAGACAATGGCCAACTCAAGCATGCGCTGCAGCCCGGCTCCTTGACCTCTGCCTTTTGGAACGTCTGGCTAGTTTGGCCCTTGACTTCCTCCACAAAGCTTCCCCTAAGCCTTGCTTCCCTGTGAAGTTTTCACATCAGCCCCAAACAAAAAGCACCTCTTTCTTACTGAGTGTGCAGCTACACCGGGGAGAAAGACACTGATGGGTGCACTGTGAATTGGGGTACCTCGAGTGCAATCGCTTTAGCAGTCCCTGACAGGAGTCAGCAAAAAAGAGAAGAGGAAATTGCTGATCAGCCCTTGTATGCAGCTTCTTAAGGCAGTTTCTGCTTTGGCTGTCCAGATTTGCAGGAGCCACGGCAGCAGCAGAAGCTGCCTTAACAAGCTGCAAACAAGGGCTGATCAGCGATTTCTTCCTTTCTCTTTCCTTTTGTTTGTCTCCTAGGTAATCCAGCGTAACTATGTCCCAGAGCTGGAATGAAGCCTTTAACAAGAAAAGGAAAGCGCTGAAGACAAGGGGTGCAACTCACACCCCTGGGAATGCCACTTCGCTTCCTCTCTCCCTACTCTGCTGAACATCAGCACCTCTGTACATATGCCCCATGGTGTCACTACATCAACTCAAGCGATCACTCCACCTGAACCGATGCGAACGCATTGGCTGTCAACAAAGGGGAAGCCCCAGCAGCAGAGAAAGAACGTACAGATTGGGGAGGAGAAGTCCAGGCTGATTCGCACTGACCACAATGCCATGTAGACAACAGAAGATAAGAATACAGATCTGGCTCTCCCAACTCCAGAGAAATTCCCGTATGATTTGCCCATGGAGTCACTGCCTGAGTGGGATTATGGTTTTCTGAGCAGCTGGAAAGTTAGTGGAGATTCTTTTTCCACCACACACTTATTCAGTGTCAAGGGATCTATCGTTACGAGCAGACCTTGTCCTCCTCCTCCTCCTCCACCCCTTCTGCCGTTATGTAAATGACATTTAGACGGCACAATACGAGAGAGAACATGTTGAAAAGCAATTTATATCGCCTGCATCTCCTATCAAGCATGCCTGTTAGAAGCAATTTGTATTTAAATGAGGGTAAAAAGCAAATTTAACACTGTTCCTGCTCTTTTGCGGTAATGGGGCGGCTGTCGAAAACCAAGTGGGGTTTCTGCAGTACATTTTAATGCCTGCCTTCAGAACTGGGGTGCCAGAGTTGGCTTTTTGGCCAATAAACCATGGAAGCCACTGAATGGAGCCTTTGGTTGTTCTGGAATCGGAAGAGGTAACTGGCGCTGGGCAAGCTTGAAGACAGGAATGGTAAGGTCTGCCGGAGGAAGTAGAGGTATCTGGAGGGCTGGCAAGGTGTTATCTCAACAGGATCACAGCACAGCGGGCAACAGTCATTGACATTTAGCGATTATTTGTTAGGTCCTCAGAAATGATCACTGCCAGCACAACTCATGAGTTCCTGCTTACCCTGGTTCCTTTCTCTCCATTGGCACCTGGAAATCCTGGGAATCCAGAAGAGCCCTAGATTGAAAGAGGGCAAGAAGAGAGGGAAGGGGCAGGCAAGACACAACGGTTAATCCATGAAGGTCAGGGCAACCGAAGGAACTCTACAGCAGCAAAACACTTGAATAAGGTAAGGAAATGGAACAACCCAGAGACATGGGCTTTTTGGGCCCCTGGCAAGGCAGGGAGGTACCTAACCCAGGACAGCGCAACCCAACAGCTATACCCGCCCCAGGGAAGGGAAGGCGTCCTTCACAAGCACGACTGGATTCATTCTCCCGACCCTTTCCCCAGCCTCATCAGCTTGCAGGGATTTCAGGCTGGATTCCCAGTCCTTTGAGCCCTGCCTATTGCTCTGGATCCCTCAAGATCCCAAGCTGGCACCTTTCCCCTCCTCTCACACACCACCAAACAGCATGGTGAGCGCCA
The DNA here is from genome assembly GCA_037013535.1 of Intellagama lesueurii. Taxonomy (NCBI): domain Eukaryota; kingdom Metazoa; phylum Chordata; class Lepidosauria; order Squamata; family Agamidae; genus Intellagama; species Intellagama lesueurii. Next base: position 540,355 of record JBAJHW010000017.1, on the reverse strand, counting down.
GGCACTCCCAAGAGGCTGGCAAATCGTCACGGGAAAAGTTCTCCTGGGATGGAGAGCATCACGCTCCCGCCGGAGATACTGGGAGGTGGAATCCCAGGTGGAAAAAAGGCACTCTACACTGAGAAGGGCAGCCCACCCACCCCCACCTCCGTCCGTGCCTTCTAACGATCCCCAGGTATGTTCCTGGGATGCAGTGAGGTGGCAGCAGGCAGGATGGAGGCCCACAGAGGGCAAGATCAGTCCAGCCTGTGAGCCTTCAAGCCGAGGCCACGATTGAAGGGTAGTCTTTCTACTCGGGCTCATTCAGGCTTCCCCAGAGTGTGAACAGCAGAGTAGGGGGCGTCCAGTTGTGGGTCAACACAGCGGCAAGACAGTTACCCAAGCAGCTGCTGTCGGGAGCTGCAGAGCATTAAGCCGGAGGGCAGGCGAGAGCCAAGACAAACATACAAAAAAACCAACGGAATTGGCTGAGCAGCCATTTTATGGAAAGCTGGCAAGCCGGGAGCTAAGAGAGGCCCTAAACGTCTGCAGGTTTTGAGGGCTGATGGGCAAAAACTGGAATGAATACACCAGCAGGAAGTGAGCTTTTGTGGTTAATTGTGTCTCCTGCACCAAAGGAGCGAGTTTACAGAAGCATTAAATATGAATAATAAAACACAGTTCTAAAAGGAAACAAACAATGAACGACAAAGAAAATGAAGAGTGGAAAATCCATTGTTAACCAAAAAAAGAGTTGAGTTTTCAGTCATCGTTTGATGAAACCCCGACTCCGGCTTTCTACTTCGTACAGGAGGAATTTCTCTTTAAATTTAGAACGGGGAAATATCGGACAACAACTCAAACGGAAGTGGGTGGGAAAGCGGGGCTGCCTTTTATCCCGAAAACTGGGCCATCTCTTTTAGAGCTCCATCTCGTTAGTTATTCCTCTTAATTAATAATCTAACAGCTTGCATAGCGAGTCACGCCACTTGGCTTTGGCGTTCCTCTCCTTGCTCCGAGTGGAAACGCCGAGAGAGGCGGTCGATGCCGGCATCAAAGGCTTTCGCTGGCTCCCCTGGAGCGCCCATCGCCGGCGACACTTTGATTTCCCGGTCCCTTGGCGCTCCCCTGGTTCTCTCATGTATATTCCCGCCGCCCAGAGAAGCATCCCTCCTCAATAATTTAAGGCCTCTCCAGCAGCTTGCACCACCAGCGCTCTTGGTCTTGAACCGAGCAATTACTGTAAGAGTGCTTGTCTCGATTTTTCCTAAAAATCTGCAAAGGTAAGGGAAACCCAGCTGGCCAAATTTCACCCTGAAGGAATGAAATATCATGGGGAATTTTGAGAGGCTCCTTTGCTTAGACAGCCCACCTGTGGGGACTTCCAAAGGACGGCTGGCAAAAATGGATGACAACCACAGAGATTGTCAAAGGGAAGAGCGGGTGACACCTTTTATTGGCACTGCGGGGAGAGCACGTCATCCCATCAGCCGCGGGTTCTCCATCTGGCCCAGTGGGGGTACAAATTCCCAGCCCCTGCCTCTGCTACTGGGTGCTCCAATCTACTGAGCTATATCAACTCTAGAAACAATAGCCATGACCAAGGATGGGGAGTAGAGTCGTGAGACTCACGGTCAAGTTGGACTTAAGTCGTACTGACGAATCAACTCGGACTTGACTCAGGGTTTTTCCCCCCAACGATTTGGGTTCAACTCGTAACTCGGAACCCATCCACCCTCCCTTTTTTGGGGGGAGGGGGGAAAGTTTATTTTTAATAGGGACTCAGACTTAGGACTTGGTGCCAAAGACTCAGACTTGGGGACTTGAACCCAAAGACTTGCCAACATCCCCTGGTTGTAACTACTACCATATCCTATTGTTGATCTTGCCATCTAAGGAGACTTCAAGCTTTCTTCCTAATTTCTGCTGGCTTTCTGGCCTCCAAAGGAAGAGCCAGAGGTCACGCGAGACCTGCCCCCAGGACACGGAGCGGATGCTTGCGGCAGCTTCCACCCATAACGTATCCAGTATCATCCCCCAAACTGTCTGCCTGTTCGTAACGGAAAAGGCACAACTGCCTCCCATCCCACTTCGTTCACTGCAGCGCGGTCGGTCCAGCAGAATCCCTCGGTGGTCCCAGCAGCTGTAACAAAAGCATCTCAGTCTGGAAATCTTAAGAATGGAAGAAGACATACCTTGGGCCCTATTCTTCCAGGATAACCTGGCAAACCCGGAACGCCAAGTTTTCCCTGTAGAAACAAATTAAAAATACATTAAACACAACGGAGGGAAGAGATAAGCGCCTATGTTTTCCAAATACAAGAGTTAAGCTAACTTCATGATTCATCTTAATTTGTGTGAGGAAAACAACCAAGGTTGTGGATCGGGAGAGACAAGGAGAGGGATCACGCGTGCTCCAGAAAGAAAACCACGTAAAACCGAGACAGGAAAGTCGACATTACAGGATTTAATAGCAGGATTCCAAACCCAGTTGGAAATGATGCCAACAGATCCGTTCTTGATCAGCCCTGCCCTCCTGAAACTCAGACGGGGCTTTTCAAGGAGGAAATGCACAGAAACATGCAGTAAATTTAAACATATTCCTGTTAAGATCTGCAAAATCTTTCACAGAGGGTTTTGGACACCCCTACACCACAGAACACTGGGGCCAGGAAAAGAGTTCGGTAGGACTTTAAAGCACCAGTGAAGGTGAGGAAATAAATTTGAGATCTGGACGGACACAAATTTTGGACAGGATTCCTTGCGCATCTTTCCTACGTGGGAAGGAAGTAAAACCTTACCTTTTCTCCCGAGGGACCCAGTGGGCCAGGATCACCATTTGGACCGCCACGGCCTTTGGGGCCTTCTGGCCCGTCCTCACCCCGTGGACCAGGAGGGCCAATTTCACCCTAGGAAAAGTGGAGAACAAGGCCATTGTCCTTTGGCGGCTCGCAGACCCTTGCTGCGCTCACACATAAGCAGCGGGGAAATATTTAAGGACAACGGCAGTTCCAGATCAGCATCAAGCTCAACTGATCTCTGGCATAAACAGCGATCTTATAAAGGTAGCATTTGACATCTAAGAGACAATCGGAAAAGCATAAAATAATTCAAAAAATAAGCGTTTTTCAAGCAAGTATCAAGTCGTAAGATTGAGTAAGAGGTCTCTAATAGTAAGCCGCACAGAGAGAACGAATCTTGCTTCTCCAGGGGACCCGGTGCCTCCCACCTTCAGAGTTAGATCCAGTCCTGTGGGGTTGAGGAAGCTCAAACCCTGTGTTGCTTCAAAACACCTGCAGAACCTCTAAAACATGGTGGGAGACCCATCTAAAGCAGTCCTGTTGACGTCTGGATAACAGCCCTAGCATCCGAGTCTTGCGAACAGCCTGGGCATCTCTTGGTCATTTGAACCAGCCCGGAGCATGCCCTGTTCTGGAAAACTCACCCTGTCTCCTTTAATCCCCATGTCGCCTTTGAATCCCGGGAAGCCGTCTTCGCCCTACAAGAGACGAAGAGGAGGAGAGGTACCATTAGTGGTTGGTAGGAAAGAGGGAAGGTCAAGATGTCAACGCACCACCAACATCCTTCCAGCAAGGATCACCTACAAAGCCCTCCACGGTTTGGGACCACGTCGCCTGTCGGAACAACTTTTCCCAAGGTCGTCTCCCCTGCTCCATGGCGTCCTCCCAAGCCATGATCCTCTGGGTAGCTACTCTGAAGGAAGCCAGGAAATCACCAACCCAAAGCAGGGCCTTCTTGGCTGTGGCACCAGCGCTCTGGAACCAACCCCTAATACAGCGGCGCCTGGCCCTCTCTCCCCCCACGTTTAAAAGGCTCCTTTTTAGAGAGAGATCTTTCTTTGCAACCCTGCCTGACGTGTTTTTCTGCTTTTTCTCTGTTGATATGCCTTGCATTCTCTGTTTTATTTGCAAATTATGCCTCTTGGAGTTTCCGTGTTATTGTTTAATCTGTTTTATTTAATATAGGGCTGTGGTGTTTTTATTTCAATGTATACCACCTAGAAGAGTGCATTGCACTCATGGAGCGGTATGCAAATTTAAGAAATAAGTAAATGAGAAATAAATGATTCCTGCAGCACAGACTCCGCAACCCACTCACTCCAGACCTTGGTCACAGACAAGAGATGCCGTCGGCTGAGGAGTTCTCTGTCCGTCTTTCACAGAAAACCCGGGGAACTGCAGGCAACTTGAGAAAATTGTTCTCGAACTCACGAACGAACTCCGCTCTTCGTGATCTCAGAGAACAAGGGGAGAGGCTTTCTCCAACGGGGCACCCTTCACAGCTGCTGAACCCTGGTTCTGTGACTGGCCTGAGGTCACCTCGTGAGTATCAAGTGGGGCTTTGAACCGAGGTCTCCAGAGATAGCTAACCTCAAGATGAACAAACGCATGTCAAGGATGCTTGACTCCCAGACCCGGTCGCTTCGCGGACATCCCCCGTGTAAAGAAGCTCTTTGGATCAGGGCCCTGGTGGCCTTTGGCCATGTTTTTAAAACCTGAAAGGAACAGCCCCCTTCCAACCCCTCAGATTTTTATCTTTCACATGGAGACAAGGCAGGCAGCCCCTTCCGAACGTTAGCAGCTCAGTCGGGAGGAAGGACAGCTAGTTTCCATAGCAACCAGATTACTCTGCAATCGAGATGAGATATATAAGTATATACAGTACACATGCACGCATGCACACACACATAGACATATATATGTGTGTGTGTGTGTGTGTGTGTGTGTGTGTTTTCTTCCCCTGGGGGAAAAAATAAATGGAAATCTGCAGGGCAGGGACGGAGAACTTAAAAATATGTAAGACATTTAAAATCATCTTGTTACTTCAGTAAAATAAAAAGGATCCTTTGGTTTCCTCATAAAGTGATCACAAAATCATAGAAGAATTGGGTTGGAAGGGGCCTAAAAGGCCATCCGGTCCAACCCCCTGCTCAAGGCAGGAACCCAAATCAAAACAGATCTGAGAGACGATGGTCCCATTTTCTCTTCCATGCCTCCAGTGTTGGAGCGCTCACTCCTTCCTGAGATCTTGGCTTCCATTGTCGTACGGCTCTAACAGGATGTTTTTCCTGACATTCAGCCAAGATCTGGCTTCCTGTCACTTGAGCCCATGGTTGCGTGTCTTGCACTCTGGGACGATCGAGAACAGATCCTGTCCCTCCTCTGGAGAACAGCCTTTCCAGTATTTGAAGAGTGATATCCTATTATCTCCCCCCTCCGTCTTCTTTTCTCAAGGCTAAACCTGCCCAGTTCTTTCCGTCTTTCCTCCCAGGACTTGGTCTCCAGCCCCCTGATCCTCCAGTTTGTCAACATCCTTCTTCAAGTGTGGTGTCCAGAACTGGACACAGGATTCAAGATGAGGCCTCACTGGTGCCGAACTGAGGGGAACGAGGACCTCACTGGATTTGGACTAATATTTCACACACCTTGCAGGTCACCAGCACAGAAGTGTCTCTTCCTTCCATGATCCCCGTTACCTTTTCACTTTCTACTGCTGGTGTAGGAGTGCCCTTTCTTTTCCCTTCCCTGACTTCAAAGATACGGGGGAAGTCCTCTAATATAAACTCTCTCTCCCTCTCCTTGGTCTCCTCTTTTTCCCCCCTCTCTCTTCCCCCACTAGACCCTTTTCTTACTACCTCCCCCCCCCCTCAAACTCCTGTTTGCTCTCCCTGGTCGCTCGATCTCATCACTCAGTTCATCTCAGTTTGTTCATGTCTGGATATACAAAATGCGAAAGCATAATTTACTGAGACAATAATTACACATTTACTCATCAAATTTACTTTTAAGCTGTTGAACCCATCAGAAATCTAGAGTTTCTAAATGTTGTGGGGTTGGGGTTTTTTTGGGGGTTTTTTGGCATGCTTTTGAGAATCAGGCAAAAGATCAAAGTTAAAACCAGTGGAAAGCATCAACATTCAAGGAAAAGAGAGAAAACTTATTAAGTATTCCCCGAAATTATTAGCCTTCTCTGCAGGGTCAGGCCGACACAAAAAGCTTTCATTTTCAGAAAAAAATATATGAAAAAAGAAGAAGAGGGGAACCCAAACGTTATTGCATACTAATTTAGTTTCAAGGAACTTTGTTTAATTGCTCTCCTCTTCTAAGCTATCCATATTACCAGTTCCTTTTTATTCGTATCATTTTATCACCTCGATGGGATGGCTAAAACCTGCAGGTGCGTCAACATTAAGACAATCCCCCCGCCTCTCTTTCACCTGTTGCTTTAGTTCTGGATTCGGCACCTTTCCAAACACAGAGTCGTTTCTTTCCAACACCACAGCAAATGGAAGGGAGGGTCATGAAGCCTCGGAGGCTGGCTGACCTTGTAAGGGACTCAATCCAAAGGGCAGTGCAGTGCAGTGGATAGAGTGACAGATGAAGACTCAGGAGGCCTGGGTGCAAAGCCCCTGCTCAGCCATGGAAACTCACCGGGGGAGTGGAACTGGTCAAACCTCTCCTTAAATAGATCACTTATTAGGGTCGCTGATTTGACGGCAGATACCAACACCATGTATATTATTTAATAGCAATCACGTGCCTTCAAGTCAATGCTGACTTAGGGTGACCGTTTTTCAGGGTCTTCCAGATAGAGAGTAATTCAGAAGTGGTTTCCCCTTCCCTTCTTCTGGGGTGCCCTGGGACTGTGCAGCTGGCCCAAGGCCACCCAGGCTGGGTCTTTTCCCCTGGGATGCACACAAGGGGGAATTAAACGCCTGACCTCTGGCTCTGCAGCCACATAAGCCTCTGAGCTCTCCAGCGAGCTTGTTTATTATTTATCCACTTTATTTTTCCTTGGGGGGGGGCGAGGGTGTAAAAAACAAACACACAAAAGAAAACAACCCCCTTGCATTCTACCCTAAATCTTCCTTTATGTCCAATTCTCCTCTCCTGGAAACAAAACCGTTATATAAGCTATCGTTTTATTTCCTTGGCAGAAGCAAAATCGCTCTGGTTGCAACATTAATAATTATAGATTGGATTAAGTCCTGCCTGGGACATCTTGTCCTCGGAGTCTCCCTCCTTCCAGGAAACTCCCAGGGGTGCCCTTTTCCTCCTCCGTTCCCAGCCCAGAGTGTCAGCTCCGGTGATGTAAATATTGGGAACCTGGGAAGGCCACCGACAAATTACTTTCACCAAGGCCGTTCCACACTCATCTCTTCAGCAAGAACTCAAGAGCCATGCCGATATTTCTTCCAGACGGCCAGGGCTTAACTGCCGAGGCTCAATCAATAGCACATCGAGTCCGAAAGCAATGCTGTCAGGTGCTAAAAGGAAGGAGGCAGCAACCAGAAACAACACAGGGGCTTTGGGTGGTGGCTTGTAAGCCAGTTCCCTGGTTATAATTGTCAGCTTTTCCAGCCATGGAAGGAAGAAAGGAAGGCTGGGGAGATTTAAGGTCAGAACAGGGGTGGAATATTACTCAGCCTTCGCTCCTCCTCGGGGAGAACATAACCAAACCCCTGAAAAAAAGCAGACAGAAAGCGTGCGGCTGCAAGCTCCCTTTAAACACGGCGGCTGTTTTAAGGGCAGCGCCGGTTGGCACTTTGGGCTTTTTCTGCCTGCTGAATTCTCAGGCTTTTGTTTTCCGAAAGGTGTAAATCAGAGGGATCTGTCTGTATAATTGAGATCACGTCCTGGGTCTACCAAGGGGATCAGGCGGCTCTTCTCCAAACCCCGGAACGAAACAGGTGGGGGAGAGCATGATGCAAGTTCCTGCAGGAAGGAGCGTTAAATCCTCCATCTAGAATTATACACATTGATCACACCGGTTTATATTTAATTCATAGGCTTACATTGTTTCCTCTGCGCAGAACTGGGATTTTATTTTGGGGTATGATCAATCCACTCTGGCACCCCAGAGGAAGGCTGGCACCCCAGAAAGCGCCCGAAACCCACCCTCCAGTGACAACCCCCCCTCCCACTTCTCTGGACTGGGATGTGCAGGGCGGTGGGGCAAGAACCCAGTAGGGCCTGAGGGATTTCGGCAGGGTAGTCTACTGGTTAGAGGTCTAGAGTAGGATCCCAGGGAGCCGAGTTCAAGTCTCCACTCCCCTTGAAATTCACATGGACCAGCCCCACTTTCTCTGTCTGATCTACCTCACAGGGATGTTGTGAGGGAGGAAGAGGGAGGGCCACGAATACCACCTTGAGATCTCTGATGGACGGGCATAATAGAAATGCAGTTCATGAACAAACAAATAATTTGTAAGGCCAGGTTTTTTCTAACCTCTGGCCAAATGCACAAGCTGAGCATGGAACAAGGACCAGCCAGAAAGCAAGAACTAAGAATTTCATCCATGTTGGGTTTTCCCCAAATTCTCATTTTCTTGACTAGACATTTTGCTCCGTCTGGTTTGAGGGGAGCAGAGGGTCTCCAGGAGAGTTTGCGTGCAGCTTCACATAGATTTACTTTAATTACCCTCTTGTTTGCATATTAATTCATATTAATGCATGGACATGCATATTAATTCACAGTAATGCATGGACATGCATATTAATTCACATTGTGTATTAATTCAGGAAATGAGACTTTGCTAGGTTTTGACATGATTCCAGGTAAAACAAGCTTCTCCCAGAGAAAGTTCCTAAGACCAGAAGATCCCCCCCAGGAGGGCCTGACACGCCGGCAGCCCCTATGCCAGCGTCCAGGTGAGTGCTGCAGGCAAGCAGGGACCCTTTTCCTGACTTAGAAAGAGGGGTGGCGAGATAAGCACCCCAGGTGGAGAGAAGGCGTTCCAGTCCGGAGCCCGAACGGGGGAAGGAAGGTCCCGACACGGAGAGTAGAAGGGGGAGAGAAGGCGGGGGTGGAGGTGGAGGTGGAAAGGAGAAAATAAAAACAGAGAACTTTGTCAAAGCAGTGAAAGGGGCATCTTCTCACCTGGGGCACAACGGCATCCAGTCAATGCACTGAAGCACACTCACCTTTTCACCCTTGGTTCCTTTCAAGCCACGGACACCATCTGCTCCCTGTGGGGGGCAAGGGGGGGAGAGAGAAGCAACAGAAGAGAGGATTACGACCCTGGCCCAGCCAGAGGAGACCCATTCAGTTGTGACGCTGGAGCACCCGGCCTAAGAGAGGAAGGCTGGGCATCCCGTGGTCACCAGAGGCCACGGAGGAGATGGCCTGTCCCCGCATCCATGCCCTGGGCCCCTGAAATCAACCACCTCCGGCTTGACATGCGGAAAACAGCTATGGCTTTTGAAAGCGGCCCCGGGGAAGAGCCTTCCAACACCCAGTTCCCAACCCCAGCCCGAGAGGCAGGTGGAGAAGAGAGGAGCCATACATCGCTGAAAGAAACGCCAGGAGACAGAGGAACGTCAAAGGAAGCTACAGGGGTTCCAGGAAGAACCGTTCGGAGCCCGGAGAGGGCTTTGTGTGCCGCAAAGTTTCACCAAAGTAACGTTTCCACTTTTGTTTTTAAATTCCTAGTGAATGGTCAGCTCAGCTGGCTTGGCATACAGGAGGACCCCCCCTTATCCGCGGGATCACTATCCACTGATTCACATATCCACAGTCTGAAAATACTAAAAGAAAAATCCTAGAAATATGTATTTCTCAAGACGAAGTGCCCAGAACTGGCCACTAGAGGGAGCCACAGATCACACTATGTATAATGTTCCCTATAATCCACGTTTTCCAGCATCCGCGGGAACCGATCCTCCGTGGATATGTGGGTCCTCCTGTATACATGATTGGAAATGCTTATTTTATTAACTGCGCTGGAGAGGGGGGGAACCCTTATCCTTCTCTTTAAAAATGTTGCTCCTTCTGAGGCACATACCTTTCATTCTGTTCCTCCACCCATAAGTGTGTTCTAAATCCAGCACGTTCTGAGATGCAGGGCTTTGCAAGTTTCCAGGTGAATTAGAATTAGCTAAGAGAATTAATTTGAGGGGAGCAAAGCCTTGATTCTCCACTGGGCCTCCTTGACAGGGGCCAGACTTGATGCTCCAAAGGGTCCCTTCCAGCTCTGCTGTTCTGAGATTATTATTGCCTTATTATTATTTATCTTTAACTGAGACAAATCACTGGGAAGCAATTCAACACACAGTCACTGGAAATAAGCCACACAAAGTGGAAAAGCGTATCACCTTTCCATGTGATGAATGGCACAATCTCCCCGGCAGGAAAGCAATATTATTGCATTATTATTACCACAAAAATTTCGTACAGAGAGCATTGGTGGATACAAGTTATGTTTCTCTCTGCTTCCTCTCATACTAAATTTCCCTGAATTCTTATGTTGGAAGGGAATAGAGAATCACAGTTACTAATTCATTCAGCTAAAATCTTGGATAAAAAAGTAGATTAAGGAACCCACAACAGATATTGGGTTAAAGAGCTGACGAAGGAGTTTACACATCCGATAAGGAAGAAATGGGGACAGAACAATGAGACCAAACATATTATTTAAATATGTGAACATCGTGTTTGAAACACTGGAATAGATTTACGACTGTCTCAACCCTTGCCAGAAGCAAGTGTAAAGAAAATCTCATCCAAGATGCACTGGTTTTATGGGTTGATTTGTTTTTCTCCTGCAGAATTTATCGAGACTTGGTCTACACCTTTTTCTAGTTACCCTACAGTTTTTACGAGAGTTGTTTTTATTCCTTTCCCAAACTGGCACCTCCCCATCCACAGATTGAAGCAACAAGACGCTCAGAATGGCGCCGAGGAGACAAAGTTTGCCGAGCACCCTCTTGTGGCTTGAACGGGTTATGTCTGCTGCTGGTGACGGATCGGTGCTTAAAGGAAGCGAATCTTCATGATGTTGCTGAGTTTTCCAAGAAATGCAAGGAGGGCTACAGCTTCTGAAGGCGCCCCTTTCACAAAACATGATCAAACAATAGCAACAGCGGGGGAAATCTGCAAAGCAGGCGTGTCAAGGCTCCCTTGTCTTGTCTTTGTATCTGAAAATGAGGAGCAGCAGCATATTTCCCCTCGTTGATAAGGAATTCCCTGACACTCTCAACACGGATGAGAAAGGTATTTTGCACAACACTGCCAATTTTTGAAAGAAAGAAAAAACACCCAACAACAGCATGATTGAAGCACGGGATGGGTTGCTTGTGTCCTCTGAACTGTCAGCCAGTCCTTCTGTGCTCACTGTGTGTGCCCTGCTTTGCAAAGTGGGTGGGAAGGGGGACACGGGACATGTTTTGTTCAAACTGCAAACAATTTTTTCTCACTCTAAAGATGGAGCTGAAGAATCCCGTTGAGAAAGAGGAATTCAATTTCACGAATATGTTGTTGCATCCACAGTGCAGAGGGCTTGTCTCTTACCCTGGAGTACGACTACAATGCTTGTGGTTAACAAGATACATTTCCAGCTTGCAGGCTGCAACTTCTTGCTCTTCTCTTTTCAGAATTTAATCACGGGTCAGAGAAAAATAGGACCCAAGTGGGTGAGCAGTTTGCTCAGCTGCCATGGCTATGTTGCCGTTTAACTTTCCTTCCGACATTTTTGGTTATGGATTTCTTTTTCACGATCTGCTCCTGCCGTGGAAGGGGGGGATGGTGATGCTAAGAGAGCATCAGGCTTCAGATTGCAGGAAGAAACTCTGATCAAAAGAAAGGGGGGTGTCCAGAGACACGCCACGCCTGTTCACCAAGGAGACACTTGGCCCCGTCTTTGGAACTCGGCTCTTGTGCAATTAGCGCCACACTAGCTGCACAAAGCAAAAATAATAAACAGGAATGCTGCAGATTTTTGCAGAGGCAACATTTTTTTTTTACGACGTACGAGTTACTCTTTTGCTGAGTCGGCAAAAGATCAGCTGTTGTCTGAAGCAGCTGACAGGTTTTTAAAAGAAAAATGAAAAAGCAATAAAAACTGGATTTAATTTGTCAGGCCTTTGGATAGAGGGGAAGATGACAGTTCTGGTTTTGTAGGACTTCAGAAAGTTGGGAACGCAGAAAGGGGATGCAACGGTTCTCCCTCTGAAAACTCAGGGCCACCCATAGCAGGAGCGTAGCCGCAGGTTTAGGGCCAGCCGAACGGGAAGGAAGGCTTCACACAATCCATGCACAGAACTCATGAATATCAAGTTAGGTGCCTCTAAAAGTAGGGACGCAAGGAAAACTTGGCAATGAATCCTTTAAAAGGGAGACCAGCCACCTGGGCAGTGCAAGGAGCTTCACCTTCAGATTTCCACTAGTCATCCAACCAGACCAATTCTGACCCTCCCATTTCCCAAATCTCGCTCTCTTGTAGCAGGGAGAAAATATCCACGCCTTCTTCCTTTTGCATGGGAGGATAAAGGAAGTCACAACAGACATTCCGGTCTAAAAGCTATTAAGCCCATTACGGAGGTCGAACCTCCTAATAACCATAATAACCGGATGGAACTTCCATTTTTAGAAGTACTGCATCTCCGAATGCCGTATTTTAGGAACGGACAAGGCGGAAACGATGCTGGTTCCATGTTTTGATGGTACATGTTCCCAAAGCATCTTCTGGACCGCGGGGGCTCCTTATTAGCCCCAAACAGCACGATGACACTTCGGGTCTGTGTCGTAAGAGCTGCAGAGACCAGTGCGGGCCTGATGCGCAAGCACGCCGACCCTCTCCAACAGCCTCCTCTCAACGCCATCTCCTCCGGCCCAATTCTGCCGTTACAGGACAGGCCAAGGGGAACCCTGAGGCCGATGTTTGAGAAGATTCATTTCCAGTACCCATCAAAACGCCCAGATTTTTCTGTCCAGAAGATGCCAGGCGCACCCTAGTTGACTTCTCTGCATTTATGAGGACCGTGAGGGTTTGGTGCCAGCTTTCTTACCTTCACACCCCGCGGGCCGGGATATCCGATGGGACCCTGAGGGCCAGCTGGACCCTGTTGTTGAAAGGAAAGAAAACAGAAAGGATTTAGCTCCGGTGAAACGGAGTTTGCATTTATTTGGTCTTTTTTTAGTTAGTTCTGTGGCCGCCCCATCCAGGCATTCTGGGGGAAGCCCATCTGGTCCATACATACCTGGCTCCCCTTCTCACCAGGGGGACCTTCTTTGCCGGGGTGGCCCTGTGATTAGGGGGGGGGGGGGAGGAAAAAAATATAAATAAATAATTAAATGAATGGATGGATGGATGCAGATAAATGCATAACGGATGTATTTCCACACCACGAGCATGTCATTTATTCAGGGTGCACATCAGTGCCCTTTCCGGCTTTGTCTGTACGCTCTCTCGCACGTTATCCCTCTAGACGGTTTGCAGATTTCCATTTATGCAGATTGTGACTTCTTAGCGAAGACTGGATGGAGCCGAAGACTCTAGCAAACTCCGAGTGGCCAGTTTAGACCTTTAAAGTCTCAACTGCTGGGCTCAGATACCTCCCTTAGTGGCTCTTAGCCTTCCTAATCAGCTGGACGGAAAGCAGAGTCCAGCCTGAAATACACCACCCGACAGCCAGCCGAGAGCCCACCCCTCCGTTCTTCTGGGCTGACTGGGTGAACTATGCCCAGAGAACGGGGGCAAGCCAAGGGGTGGGGGGGTCCTGCGTGCGTCTTCCCTACAGCTAGAGCCGGCACTGATTCTGTCACCCCGGCGTTCCTCAAAGGCCCATTCCTCTTCGCAGGCAAAGATACACCCGGAGTGACAGACAGGAGGAAATGTGTAGCTTTGGCCAAAAGGGGCCGATTCTTCCCTGCAGGCAACAGAACTGTGGAGGTTCTAGCTTTCTAAGGGCAAAATATAGGCCAGGGCATCATCCTGTTCGACTAGAAGCTACGGCTTAAATCCCAGGGAGGACGAAGCCCCGACGATCTGGGCTACGTATCCCATGGGCCCTAGCCAACAGCACCCAAGGCAAGGGATGATGGGAGACGTAACCCGACAACTCCTGCTCATTATGGATTTACACCCACCAAACCCTTCCCCGACGAGGGCGTTCCTCTTTCAGGAACCCCTTGCCCCAGTGAGGCCCACAGGTGGGCGCTCCCCAGTGGCAAGGTGGTCTCCCTTTCTCGTCCAGTTTCTAGAAGGAAGAAAAGCCACTTGTTTCCTCGGTCAAGCTTACCGGAGGACCGTCAGCTCCTGGCATTCCAGGAAGGCCGGGTTTCCCCACGGGGCCCTAGGAGAGGGAGAGGCAACAGAAAGAGGGTTAGCGACCCACCACGTCCATCCCAGAAGCCCGAGAAACCTCAGAGAACTGAACCTTCCTGTTGCGAGTTTTCCTTCTGCCTGGAGAGGAGCAGCTGGAGGCGGTGCAGATGCCCGAGGAGGTGGGTGGGCTCGCACCCGTCCACCAGCAACGCGGGGGTTTGCATCCTGCCCACAGGATAGGACTCAGGTGTGGGGTGAGGGAGATGGGAGCCCTGTCCATGGCAACCGACGAGCCCCAGATGGGGCAGCCATCACAAAGTCGCAGGCGGACTGGCCGAGAGGCACCCAGAGAGAGAAAAGCTCCTGGCCGGCCACCCACCCGTCACCAGAGACTCAGACACCCGAAACACAGGCAACTGGGCGCTGGGTTGCCTCGGTCGGGTCTGGAGTGGGATACAGTGGCATGTCTCCAGTCGCAGGGAAATGAACATTAAAAACAAGCAGGTGGTGCGCAAGGAAGCAGGCGCCCTATCAAGAGGCCCTAAGCATTCGTAAGCCGCAACGGTGGCTGGACGGGTTGCATTGACCTACTTTTTCTCCTGGTGGGCCGATCGCACCTTGAGGACCCGGAAGTCCCTAGAAGAAGGGGAGGGGAGAGAAAACAATGAGCAGACACACACACACACACACAACGGAGATCTTCCTGAGATATTGGTCAGAAGGAGGCCACGAACCAAGCCTAAAGCTTTCTTCCTACAAAGCCGCCCATTCAACCACCCCGCACATCATTTTCTCTGACAGGCTCATTCTTGGGTTTCACACTCTTGGCTGTTGAGCATTCTAGGGACCCCCTTTTCTGAGGATTGGGGTTCAAGGCCTCCTGAAACACATCTTCCTGAATCTCTTGGGCGAGCCCCCCCCCCCCCCGCTCCATCCTGGTACATGAGCTGTCTGAGCATCCTACAGAGTCAGGCCCCCGGCCTCTTGGGCTCAGAGTAAAACCTATACAGTGACATGCATTAGGGTTTTCTGGAGGAGGAGGAGGAGGGGGTCACAAAGAGTCTTTCCCATCTCCATTTGGAGAACCCAACGGTTGGGTCTGGCCTCTCCCCCCCCCCCCCCCCCGCAACCAAAGCATGTGCTCTCTACTGCATTTAGTTAATGAATCACCATTAGGGCAATGAGAAGCGCTTGGTCTCTGGTTCCCATCCCTACAGGAACACAACAGATCCCAAGCAACTACAGGGAACGGACTTCATCTCGAATGGGCAGAGTGGCCCCCTTTTGCAACTGGCCAAAGACAGCATCTTCTCACCTGAGCGCCTGGGTTTCCCTGTTGACCTGGCGGGCCGGGCTCACCTTGAGGACCCTTGGAAGGGAAAAGAAAAGTGTGAAACTCCATGCCCCAAAGGCTGTAGGCCATGAATTTCAGAAACATCTTTCCTCGGCCTGCCGTGGCACCCTCGTCGAAATGAATGGCGATTATACACATGCTGACAGGCTCAAGGAACTTGACTTCACTCTTCCTCTCTCACCATCCACCAGAGCAGACCTGTAAACTCTCTGCTTCTGACCATGTGGTAGATCCAGACTCCCACGTGATTTAGGCTGCAATTTCTTTCTTTTATCCTTTTATTCTTCTGATTGTAACTGAAGTCCCACAACAGTAAGTAAAGATGTGTTCCTTTTCTACTAAAGCTACTTATCGAGTGATTTTTATTAAACAAAGAGCTACTGCGAAAAGGTTGGGCTAGATCTGAGACTTGAGATACTCTCTCAAACTTTCTCTGTGCAGGTGTTGTTTGTACTTTAAACTCTGCTCACAACAAACTCACAACAAAGAGTGCCACAAGATACCTCACCTTGTCATGGAGAATAATTTTACATTTCCTCATCTCTTCACGTGGGGACGAGGCAAGGATCTACATCCCTGCTGTTCACACATGGTCGTTCATGGAGGGGACTTCCCTGCTCCTTGATTTGAGCAAGCAGCCATGTACTCAAGGTAGAAACACAACATGCATGCACACATGAATACACACGTGTGTAGGGCTGTTTTGATGATCATCAATCACCCCAAGTGTGTGCATCTGTTTGTTTGTTTCTGAAGAAAAGTGATACACCACACCAGTGGGAAATCAATTTCACGATAAACATTAATTAGCAGCTCTTTAATTGAAGAAAGCAACATCCACACCCACTGAAATGAAGGCAGTCTAAAAAAGCCATTGGGAAATGAAATTGACACAACACGGACGCACACTCTGGGCTGCAGAAACTTACCACGTTCCCCTTAGGGCCAGGTTGTCCATCCATGCCTGCTATGCCCTGAGTAGAAAGTTATAAAAGATAATATGAGGGGGGTGGGATCTGATTATTCTGAGAAAATGAAAAGACAGTTTTCCTAGCAGGAAGTGTTTCGGTTCAGGCCTAAAGGGTTTGTGTGTGTGTGTTTGTTGTGATGCACTGACAAGTGGGAACCAACCTATGGTGACCCTGGTGGGGCTCTCAAAGTAAGTGAAATATTTAAGAAGTGGTTTGACTAGATTCACTCCCCCCTCCAGGTGGGGAGAAAAGCAGTTTTTAAGAGGTTTCCCTGCAGTTTCCTCTGCAAATCGCAGAAATGTTATTTTTTTAGGAAAGACGACTGCCAGGACCCACTTTTTTTTTACTACAGGTGTAAGAGAGCACAGTGGTCCCCCATTAGCTACGCGACCTCGGGAGGGGGAAGACGGTCCCAGGAGCAATGCACCCAGTGGAAATGTCAGGCCGCTCAGATCAATTCCTGCCACAAGATGCTAGTCCTCACTCTCTGCTTTTCCTACTCTTGGCAGGCTGGCTGTCCACTTCCAGGAAAGGGGAGGCATCAGTGGGAGAGGCAGGCCACTCCAAACATGGCAAAACGGGGTGGTTATAGAAATCAGGCTACTCACCGGTGGCCCCGAGGGGCCAGGGGGCCCTTTAGGTCCCAGCAACCCACGAGGTCCCTGTTGGAAGAAGCAGGCACAGCTCGAATCATCCCATAAAGATAAGATTAGGTGGGACTCTTGGGAGAAACCAAACAAGGTCCGTTTCTTGGTCATCATCTCAGCTCAAAACCCCACACTGCTACCCCGGGATTTTGCCTATTTTGGTGGGCTGGGCAGGGTGAGGATCCAGGCTCCTTAACAAGGCTTTGGTCCTGCAAAACACCCCAGGATAGGACGCAGGAGGAACCTCTCCTGCTTGGTCCAAAGGCTTTCCTGATGTGGGATGCTTTGCCGCCGGTACTCCTGGGGCTCAGTCCCACATCTGCCACCATGGACCACGTCAGGGGCCGGGCGAGGGCTCCGGCTCGTGGGGGAAGCGGCTGTTTCGAAAGCTCGGGAATGAGGAACTGGGAAACCCTTCCTCGTGCATCGGGAAAAGTGGGCGACGGCCCACAAAGACTTGGAGCCCCACAAAATGTCGCCCCGTCTTTGTTTCCTTTCTCCTTCCGGTGCCCGGGAGTTCTGGAGCCAAAGGAGGCTAGAAATCCAGAGGCAAAGGCAGTGGAAAGGAGAATCCAAGGGAAGGTCCCCACGGTTGACCGTCGCCCAAGGACCCTCTTAATGATGGCATTATGACCGTTTTATTATTTTAATTAGTTGTACAGCTTTGCTTAATTGTATAAACCGCCCTGGGGAGTGTTTCACTACGTCGTGTGGTGGTCTCGAAGCTCTATAAATTAATTAATTAAGGGCCACACCTGTGCGCACTTCGGTGCTTCTAAAGGAGCCGGCATATCAGAAATTCTTAACAGGAAACATGTTGCAGATTACAAAGGACGGCGGCACCCGGGTAGATTTTAATGAGATATCTCCAGCCTCGTTCTTGACGGGATGAGTTGGTTAGCATTCCCCGCCTCACCGCCGCCCCCCCCCTTCTCACTCTCCTCCCATGAAGCGTTCCTAACATCTTTGAAAAAAGCTGTTCAACTAGAAAGCTCATTTTCACAACGGTAGTGTTTGCCTTTCATTTCTGGATTGCTGATCGTTATCTGCTAGAGATGAAAAAGAAACGGGGCCCATGGGTGAGCGTGTCTGGGAGCAACAGCACTCAAATCTATTGTGAGACACTGCAGGGCTTAGCAACTTCATGGATGCCCACCCCCTGGGCAACAACGGCGGATGGACACTTCGAGATGGGCACTTCAAGAACGCATCCAGGGAAGTGACCTTTATTTTCTGGGTGCATGAAGTGGTGGGATTTTTGTTTGTTTGTTTGTTTTAAAGAATATTGACTTACAGGTTCACCGGGGAGACCTCTTGGTCCATGCTCTCCATCATCACCCTGTTTGGCGGCAGCAGCACAGAAACAAGAAGGAAAAAGGAGGGATTAAGAGCCACGGATAGCCTATCACAAGTATAAAATTCATTGGTGAAATTATAACTGCGCAGGAAAACAACAACAACCACAACTCTTTGGGAGTTGTAAAAGGGCAGCTGAGCAGAATGGGCCCAAGGATGCAAGGCTACCGGTGATAATGGCATAATTCATTCGTCCTCTATAAAGCTGGATTTTCTTAAAGAGAGGATGGAAGCCCTGACCGGAGACAGGTAAGGTCAGGAAGTGAAGGAGGGCGTAACGGATCAGGCCACAGGGCAAGCAGAAAAAAACACAGCCGATAGCTTCTGGACCATTGCGATCATGCCAGTGAGCCTTGGTCGTCCTTTATTTATTTATTACTTATTTAAAATATTTTTAGCCCGCCTCTCTCCATAAAAAAAGACCCAAGGGGGCTTACATCCTTAAAAGACAGCATTTAAAGCTAACCACAGTGAGTATACAAAGACTCAGAAAAAGATCAAACACGCCCCATGCTCAGGAACAGAAAACAGTGGGATGGCTTCTGCCACAAAACGGTCACGTGGGAAAGACCATGCAAAGGGCTATGGCAATTCATCTGGGGTGGCTCCCTTCGCAGGGGCAAGCCAGCCATAGGCAAGCAGGCGGCAACCAAGGCATGTCCTTGAGATGTAGAAGCGCCACCGACAGAACTTACCCTCTCCCCATCTTCGCCTGGAGCTCCTGGAGGACCTGACGGTCCGGGTTCACCCTGAGAAGACAAAGGTCAGAATCAGCTGGGCTCGTGGATCAGTGACCAACCCCAGGCCAAAGGCCAAAGGCACCATCCTAAGCAGTCCTCACACTGCATCCTGTTTGTAAACAGGCAATGAGATGGATTTCAAAGATGAATGAGATATTCCAGTTTGGACTTTCTCCTTCCTTTTTTTTTTTAACTGCATTTAGTGGCTGGAATCCTATTGTATACAGTAGGACCCCTGTATCCACAGAGGATTGGTTCCAAATCCCCACCCTTGTGGATGCTGACAACCACGGATAACAGCAACCACTATTATAATAGCAATCCTATAATAGCATGGTCTTGGGCTCTCTCTAGTGGCCTGTTCTGGTCACTACATCATAAAAATACCTAATTCTGGGATTCATCTTTTAATATTTTTAGTATTTTCAGACCGTGGGTCAGTGATCCCACATATATGGGGGTCCTACTGTATTTCCACTAGCTGTGTAACTTTGAGTGACTCCTGTGAATGAAGAAGTCAGAGTAGGTATTTCCTCTCGCATACTGGAGTCATGCAATGGGTGATCGTCAACGTTCAGCTCGTGGGAGGCAACAGAGGCTGTCCATGGACAAGAAGCCACAGAAGGATATGCAGCACACAGAGAGGTTGCGGCAGCCACGTGGCCGCACGGGAAGGAAACGGAACAGAAACCCAAGAACCTCAAAGCCAAGCACTCACCCGATGTCCCTTCTCCCCTGGCAATCCAGCGAGACCATCGAAGCCTCGGTCGCCCTGCAAGAAATTCCAGACACAGAGAGAGAGAGAAATGGTTAAGGCAGGATCCGGGACAGAGTCCTGTTGGAACACTTCCCTTTCCAACTTGCTTTACAGGCACCAATGCAAGGCAGAAGTCTCGTTAAGAGATCCCAGAGGAAAAAGAAAGAAGAAATCAGAGCCAGTAGCCATTCTCAGCCATCTTCCATTCAGGGGCTCCATTTGGGCACTCAGTACCTCCGGAGGGCATGGCCAGGGACACACTCCTGACATCAGGAGCCGAAGTAAATTGGAGGGGGGGGGGGTAGGGAGGGAGGAAGGAGATGGCAGGGGCTGCCCCTCTTAGCACCCAACCCCTCAGCCCCCCCCCCCGGTCCCTTCCCATCCACCCCCAGCTCAACAGGAACAGGGGTGACCTGAAGGATGAATCTCTGTGGCTCATGTGGAATCAATTTAAGCTGCCCTTGCAGGATCCGTGAGGGGCGTGTTGATGGATGGCGTTTCACTGGGGTCCAGAGTATCCTTGTACCTCCTCAGAGAGAGGAATTAGCTCCTGTCTGGGCAGCGATCCATCATCAAGCCCTCCCTCTCCTCTCGCCTCCTCAAGACTCCCTTGTTCTTTGGGCAGGGGGGGGCGCAGACAAGGACGATGGTTGCGACACTTAAGGGACGAGGGAGCTCCTCCTCCGCTCTTCTTGGCCCTGGCAACCCCTCCACCCAGCCGCTTTCCATTCCGAGCACCTACATCGTCGGGCACTTAAGCTTCCTAATATGCAGCCTGCAGGCCCTGCTTCCCCAATTCAGATTCACGGCTAATGGCTTCTGTCTCTTTTGATGAGAGCCCTGCAAGATCCCCAAAGCAACGTGAGCAGAGAAAGAAAGAAAGAAAGAAAGAAAAGAAAGAAAGAAAAGGAAGGAAGGAAGGAAGGAAGGAAGGAAGGAAGGAAGGAAGGAAGGAAGGAAGGAAGGAAGGAAGGAAGGAAGGAAGGAAGGAAGGAAGGAAGGAAGGAAGGAAGGAAGGAAGGAAGGAAGGAAGGAAGGAAGGAAGGAAGGAAGGAAGGAAGGAAGGAAGGAAGGAAGGAAGGAAGGAAGGAAGGAAGGAAGGAAGGAAGGAGGGCTGTGAAGAAGGGGGTTCCTTTATAAATTAGTGCACAACCCTTCAAGGATGAGTCCCCTGGCCTTGCGTTTCAAGCTCACTGTCAACTAGTTTCCACGAGGGATGGTTTCCTTCTACCATGAACGCAATTTTCCGACTTGCTTTCTAGAACATCTGTGAATCGGGATGGGTAGGGAGGAAGAACCGGCAAAAACCCGGCATTATCCATTTTAATTCAATTACCTTTGGTCCGGTCTGCCCGGGCATCCCACGGGCACCGTCACTCCCAGCACGTCCCTAAAACGAGAGAAAGAGAGAGCGAGTGCTGTGAGTGGGATGGTGGGGAGAAATTACACGATGAAGGAGGCCAGGCATCCGTCCGCTCCGGGGCTTAGAAGAGACGGCTGAGTCACACCCCCACTGCTTTGGCCACGGATACAGCATTTCGTTCCCAGCCGATGGCAAAAGGTCCTTACAGGTCACGGGGTTGCCTGACCCATTCGCCGGGCAGAATCCGCCCCCTGCTCCAACCCTCCCCGCCACCAAGCGCATCTTTGCACCAACGTACACCCACCCGGTCAAGACTGAGCCCTGAGACACACCCGGTCCACTTCCTCCACGTGGCTCTCCATCGCCACCCTTAAACCAAGGATTTGGGGCAACGGACCAACGGATGAGCCTTCCTCCCCCTGAGCTGTCAGTGCGTCAAGTGGACGCAGCCGTGTCCATTTCTCCCTCCCCGCTCCTGCGTTTGACTTACCCGGCGGCCTGGCTTTCCTGATGGGCCGGGGGGGCCCTGCACACCTCTTGGGCCCTGGAAATAAATCGGACAGCATGAAAGCAAGCACCGGCAGATGAGGATGGACCAGATGAATGTCATTTGTGACATATTGTACAAGGAGCAGCACTCCCAGAAGGCTTAGGAACAGGATGGACAGCCAGGTGGTGAAGGTATCACCCTGCTGGTACAGTAAAGGGCCCCGGTATCTGCCGGGGATCAGTTCCAATCCTCCTCGCGGATGCTGGAAAATGCAGATTATAGCAAACGCTCTGCATTGCATGGTCTCTGCCTCCCTCTAGTGGCCAGGTCTGGTCACTTCATATTTAGAAATATATATTTCTAGGATTTTTTTCTTGAATATTTTTAATATTTCCAGACTGCTGTGGATGAGTGAATCAGCAGATACTGATTCTGAAGATAAGGAGATCCTACTGTATTTACAAAAGGAACCCAGCAAGACAGGAGCCGGACTGATGTAGATTCAGACCCTTGGTGTCCCTGTCACTTGAGCTCATTGTTCTGTGTCCTGCACTCTGGGATGATGATGATGGTGATGATCCTGCCTCTCCTCTGTAGGACTGCCTTTCAAGTATTTGAAGTGCTATCCTATTATCTCCTCTCCGTCTTCTTTTCTCAAGGTTAATCGTGCCCAGTTCTTTCCGTCTTTCCTCCCGGGGCTTGGTTTCCAGTCCCCTGAGCCTCCTTGCTTAAACCTTTCCGGATGTTGCTTCGTTGACTTCCCACTGAAAGTCGCCTCTCAGACCTCTGAGCCCAAGTGGGTAATATTTACAAGGCACAGCTTCTCTCCCGAGTCTGCACCAGGGGCCAAGTCCAGATCAGGAGCCTGGAGTCCAATGGAGCCCAAAAACCACGCTGAGCCCACCAAGGTCTCTCAAATGGACCTCCTGGCCGCTCTTCACCATTTCTCAAGGTCGAGGCAAACAGTTTTACTTCCTCCTTAAAAGACGCCAGTTAGCCGTCCTTGTTTTCAAGAACAGAAAAGTTATTAGGAGAGGTTAAAAGTTTAATTAACTGTTGATGGGCTCAATACCCGTCTTAATTATTTTCTACCACGCTTCTCATCTTTGATTGTTGGCGGTTTTCTTCCTGCTTTGTCGGAGGTGAGATGCCAGGGCTTCTCCATAACATCTGTCAGCAGATCCGATTCTAGTGGTTTCTGTGACCAATTCGAAGGCTTTCCACCACCACCACTATTTTGCCCCATATTTGAAGAGAATTTCCAGAGTCAGCAAGCACCTGTCTCCTGTTTTTATTTGCTAGTGAGTTTCTGGAATAGTCTATCCTATTTAAAAGCCATAAGCTCAAAGCAATCCACCTTGTACAGACGGGATCCACCCCTGTGTTGATCCGTCAAAAACCCTGCACCAGAACAATCCTGGCCTACTTACACAGACGGCCGCCCCTCAATTACTTTCTGCAGCAATTTACCGCTGGGCTTCTGTGCATCTAGGGCAGGGCTGGGGATAACTCTGGAAAAGGGCACATTTCCACACCAGTTCCGAAATGAGTTCAAGGAAGCCTCAAACCAGTAAGACCAGCACTCAGGTGGAATGGAAACGTGAGGGAAGCAATGAACCCACGGAAGCATAAATGAAAGGACCGGGGAGAGGAGAGCTCCCCCAATTTAAGGTCGCTCCATCACTGGGTGATGGAGAACCATCTCTGACGTACCTGAGGCCCCATGTCTCCTGGTTCACCCTTGATTCCTCCACCGCCGGGGGGTCCCTGTGGAAAAAGAGATATTGATAAATGTACAAATGAACAAACCCTGCCTTAGGACCCCGAGACCTTGCTGGGGGTCCAGCAGCACCAAGTGCAAGGGGGCTGGTGACAGAGGAGGCGAAGCAAGACAGCTAAGCACTTCTGGATGGAAGAAGTGGCCAAGAGCTGAATTCTGCCCTGGGAGGCACGTTGGCATTCAACATTGCTTCTCTTCAGCTAAGAAGAAAAATGAAATGGAGCTTCCCACAAAGGATGATATCCATGCAGGGAACGAGGCAAGAATGGCCATGAAATGAAGCATCAACGCTATCTGACAAACCTTGCTTGCCTCATGTCTCATCCAAGGATGGCACAGAGAACCAAACATCCAAAACGGGAAAACCTGCTGCTGGAATTGTGTGTGTGTGTGTCGGAGAGAGCCTGCGGGACAGATGACTGACTCTCTTGTGCCCAACAGTAAAACCAATCAGCTGCCATTTTGCTGTGAGAACCCCTTATGGGGTTATTTAGGTTACTTACCATCGGTCCCGGCCTTCCAGTAAGACCCATTGGGCCAGCTGGTCCTCTCAGTGCCAGCTGCAAAGGCATCAAGAAAGAAGAAGTCGTGAAGGAATTAATCAGCAAAGTACTTCCAGTTTTTAGAAGGCGATGCTAATCACTCACCAGAAGCCACAATTTCCACCATTATCAGTGATGTACAAAATGAAGGTTTCCTCCTCCCCCCTTGTTTACTAGGAACAGGATTTTCTGGTCTAGCAATACAGTAATTCTCCATTCTGAGAGTTCTATCTACTTTGCAGGCACCTTTCAAATATCTCCCTGTGGCTCACCTGGGAGAAAGGCCTAGGCTGAAAGGTTTCAAGGCTGAGCTAGGCCTAGCTCTGCCCAAGTTTCCTGTTCAGAAAGAAAGCTCCCAGCTGGCACTGGGGCAGGAACAGGAAGCTCAGGTGGAGCTTGGCCTTGCTCAGCCTCAGAGCTTTCCAATTTAGGCTGGGTGACGATGATGATTTTGCAAAAAGTCCCAAAACATGACGAAAATGTGCAAAACCATCAATTGCACTGGGGGGGGGGGGCTCAGGAAGGAAGAGATGTGCTCATGTGCAAGGATGAAATAAGCAAATATTCCTGACCCTGTTTCTCTCGGTGAGGGTTTCGGGTTCTGCTCCCTGCCCAAAGTCAGATCAGAGTCCCAGCCTCGGTGCAGAAAAGGAGGTAAAAGCACCAAGTTCATTCCTGGCACATCCAGAGGAAGGAAGGGTGGGACAGAGAGAGAACCCAGGATGTTTAATTGCTACTTTATACCCCGATACAAAGAGCAAGAATTCAACCTGAAATGTCAGGGTTTTGTTTTATTTTTACCTTTTCCATCGCTAATTAAAAAGTCATGTCGCCACAGCAGAGTCAATAAATCTCCCGGCAGTTAATGGGCCTGTCCACACTATTCTAATGACAGGGGGACAAATTTCTTCCATGGCAAAAATCCAATACTTTAAAAGACCTGTAATTATCTGTGTTCCTTGTTAATTAAAATCCACCCAGGGCTGCAATTGTAAAGACAAAAAACTGTTGCTGAAATACCGGGTTATTTAGTGAAAGATGCTCCTCTATTAAAAAGGGGAAAAACATGTTGTTACTTTGGACTCAGGAGCAAAATCTGCACGGCAAGGGAATGGGTAATGTCGAAAAACAGCAGTCTGCAAAACCCAAAGGATTTAAGAGAGAATAAATGTGGTGGCCGGAAAAGTCAAATCCTCTGCACATCTACCCGGTTAACTGCGCTGTCTGAACACTAGAGAAGAAACCCTGGTGTGTAAAATTAACTGCGCTGTCTGAACACTAGAGAAGAAACCCTGGTGTGTAAAATTCGGAAGGGAAAGGGGCTGCCGTGCTCAAGAAGTGCCACGGTGTGCCACGGGGACACATGTATTGGTCCCAGGTCACCCAGCCTGGAGCCAAGCCACACAGATCAAGTGGTACGGTAGCAAATCCCAGTGGAAGCTCCCATTCCCCTTGCCTTTGCCATGTTCTTCACCTCACGAGCAAGGGCGGGAAGAAATTCCCCAGCCCTGCTGATAAAAGGGTTTGCATCGGGGAGAAAAATGTGGGTTTTTTTTTGTGCAAAAGCGCCCTTACAAATTTTTTTTTGCCTAAAATTTCTCAGCACGTGCAAACGATGAGCTTGCATGAATGGCCCAGAACTAGGAGGATAACTGCTGTGCTTAAAAACCTGAAGCACTCTATCTCTATCTGTCTGTCTGATTTATACACTGCCCAATACTCCACGCAGTTTGCAACCGTCGTTTAAACATGCAGTACTAAATACCAATTTAATCAAAATTTAAGACATTTATAAAATAAATAAACAAACAGCATCTAAATGATGGCAGAGCAGGGAGCGAAAGGTCGAAATCTGATAGGGTTGGTGTGGAAAAGCCTACGATGGGTTGTTTGCATCTTTCCCAACCATCTTCCGGGTCTTTGTGGGTGCTGGGTGCCAGGACGGACTCAGGAGACCTGGGTGTAAGTCTCTAGTCGGTTGTGAAACTCACTGGGTGATTCGGGGCTCAGCCTACTTTGCAGGGTTCTTGAGAAGAGGAAGAGGAGGAGGAGGAGGAAGAGGAGGAGAGCCTTATACGCAGCCTTCAGTTCCTTGGTGGAAAGATGGGATGGAAGTGCAACCCATAAAAAAGAAGGTCAGTGAATGGAAGGAGACGCCGGGACGCACGGGTGAGACACCTACCCTTGCTTGCTGCAGGATGGCTTGCGCCTGAGACTCCTGAGCGGAGACCATGGGACCTTTCGAACCCCCGTCTCCTCCACCGCTGAACCGGAACTGTGGGGGAAACAGAGAGGTGCTTCAAACATTTGACCCCAAAACACACCCACACGCGCAGAGAGATAACAAGGCACAGAACCTTCCAAAACACCAATGAAAGGCATGCCACAACTCCTCTCGCTGGTGCCTTCCCATGCCGCCTGGCTTCCCCAGAAGAGAAACTCCCGTTACACCTTCCTTCCTTCCAGAGAGAGTCCGAGAGCCGGCCATGCCCTCCTCCCTTTGCTGTCCCCTGCCAACCACCTCCGAACCACAGTGGGCCTGCAGCATCCTCTGGCCACGCGGCATGCTCGTTTCTCACGAGTTGTCCTCCCCCCCTCTCTACCATACCTGCCCCCTCCCGTTCCCCTCATACAGATTTATTCCCACTTTGTGGCCTTTGACACCTCCCTCTTGCACACCCTTAGTGCTGTTTTGGCCACGTCTCAAGACTTGCGCCTGGGCCTTGGAAACACAGGGAACGAAAGAAAGGCACCACAGGATTCAGCCGAGGTGGCATTTTGAAGCAGGTTATGCCACGCTGCACGGTTGGCTTAATACACTGGGAGAAAGAAGCATCGTTCAGCTCAAGAGCGACGTTGCCAGGTACCAGATACTCACCGGAAGCATCAGCATTGTTCCTGGAGGTCCTGGCAAACCGTCAGCGCCAGGGAGTCCTGAACGCCCGGGGGGGCCCTGCGAAGAGGGAGGGAAATAAAGAGGAGCCTTTAAACTCCTGAAGTTTCTTTTGGACGAGCCGTGACGGGAAGGTTCAAGCACTGAGCCGCTCATCAGCCCAACCTCTTCTCGTCCTCCAGTTTCTGCTTGGGAGAAGAGAACAGTGAGGAAAGTAAAAGAAAGAGGATGATTTTGACTCAGCCGGGACTTAATCCTAATTCTTCTCCTGCTCCTGTTATGCTGGTCACACCAGCGCAGGCCAGAGCTTGGACATAACACGTTATGTTGTGTAAATTTGGTTTGTGTATTTGGTTTGCTTCACTCTGGCCACACCACATCAATCTGGACCACACACCCATCAATCTGAAGCAAGCTGTTCTGGTTTTGGAATTTGGGATCTACCTGAAATGAAAAAGGTGTCCCAGTGATGATGTCCAGAGACACCGATCAGTCTAAACTCACACAAAGATTTGAGAGAATATTCCACATTCAGTGTCTCCCAAACCTGCAAATCTTTACTCTGGTCGGTTGCACCTTAGAGGCAAAGGGACACGGGTCTTCCAGAACGCACTTTCCATGTAAGAAGGTGGTCACATCACACACGGGTGGCCTGGTGTGTGGCCACATGTTCTCTAGAAACTCAACAGCCAAGGCTTCCAAGCCGAATCTCAAAGCCTGGCCCTCCACGTCCAACAGAGAGACCAAAGCTGAGTGCCAAGAGGTGTAACTTAACAACCCACCATGCACATTGCCAGGCTCAGCACCTCCTGAAAACACATATTGACTTCTTTACAAGGAAGGATCGATGGTGCTCAGCCAGCCCTTTCATGTTCCATCATCTCACACCTCGGGAAGATTATTATGAGGCCATCAAAGAGCAGTAAACACACAGGGAGCATCAGAAAAGCAACACTCAACTCCAGAAGATTCAAGGACCCTTCCCTCCACTTGGTGCTTCTCAGAGGTACCATTCCCTGGCCATGCAGGCTGGGGACGATGGGAGGTGCAGTTCTGACCAATCTGGAGGGCAGCAGGTGGAGGCCAGACTGCACCAAGGTTATAGCAGGGGGTCCCCAGGAGAAAAAATGCAGGGAAATAAAAAATTTTTTGGAGAGAGGTGAGTCTTGAAGGGAGAAGGGGTGCAAAAAGCATCTTGTTGTTTTCTCATGAACTGGGGACCCCACGGTGGCCACCCCAGTTTTAAGCAAAGGGGTTTATGTTTTTGATATGAGGACACTGTTTTTTGAGCTCAGAACGCCGTCGCGCCTTGAGCTCAACCTGCCAGTCGGCAGCAAATCGGGAAGAATAATCAATCACCAAGCAAAGCAAAGCATCAGACCAACGGTGGGGAGGGTGTACTATAGGGGGACCCCAAACTGGCATTCAGGGATCCCCAGGCTTTCTGAGAAGGTGGAAAAGAGCGATGGGTACTGTTGTTGTAGGACAGCAATAATGCCACTAGGTGTCAGGCCTCAATTAATCTTATAAACAGGCACGGCTCCCGTTTTTTAAGCAGCTTTCTCCGCCGGAGAAGCCACGCACCCTTGAGAGCAGGAGGTTTCAAAACTTCTAACTCTGGCGTTGTAGAAGGGGTGCCGGTGCTCATCTGTGCCAGCATTAGAGGTGAAAGCAAAATTTAAAAAAAATTAAGTGAACAAAGACAAAAACGGGGTGGCCCTTTAAAGACTAACTTTTCTATTTTTTTTAATAGGTGCTTTTGTGGACAAGTCCACTTCATCAGACGTGAGAGGAGGAGAGAGAACATGGCAAATATTTATACAAGTGTAGAGAGCAGAACACAGAGATCGCGGCTGGTGGGTAAGAACGTCAGTGGATGTTAAACATTGGGTGATGATCGGGTCTTTGCGATGCAGGTCTTTCCTTGCCGCTTTGAGCTGTAAAGGGCGTGAGAACCTCTGTCGCCAATTTTTCTCTGCCCTTAACAGATCCACCTTAGAAACTTGTAAGGTAAAACAGATGATTTGCTCTGCTCTTGTGGTCATCCATTGTCTGGGGTAATTCGCACACTCTTGCAACTGATGAGAAAGAAAAGCTTGTGGAGGGGGGGGGGAAGTTCATCCATGACTGTAAACAGCCCCTCTCATTCACACTCATGTGACTCTACCATGGTTATTTCACCACGGACAGAGGTCCTCATCTTCTCTGCAGCACAAGCTTCAATGCAAGACCTGCCTATCAAGGACATGATCGTTCTTGATCCACTGACGTTCTTACCCACCAACCACCCTCTCTGTATTTTGATATCTGTACTTGGGACGTTATGTTCCGCCGCGCCTGCACCATCTGCCAGGGGACCCCGGCCTCCCTCTCAGAGCCCGTGTGTGCTGCAGGTGGTCCTTTGGCACCCTCCGGCCTGGGGGGCTTCGGCATCACCCCACAGGGGCCCATCAAGTCCCCAAAGTCCCTTTCAGAAGGTGTGCACTGGATCTGGCCACATCCCAAATGGGACACAAACAGCATGGTTAAAGCCATTAAAAATATGCATTTTCAGAGGAGTGGGGCTCCTCCTGCTGGCCATTTCTAGGCTTTGCAAGCCATTTAATAGGATGTTCAGGAGGTAACATAGAAGACGGCTGGATTTTGGAATTCTTCATTTCTCCTCGCTCTGTTAGACATACTATACTCTCAAAGGGGTGGGGTGGGGGGGAGAGAAATCCAGTGAATTTACCCCAGCCTTGATACAGCGGATTTCCTACGCTTGAAACAACTTGGACGTAAATCAGCTCTATTTTATCGAGTGAGAACACAACTGTGCGGGGGTGGGTGGGTGGGGAGTCCTTCTTGTGGCCTTTCTTTTCACTGATTGGGACGGCCAGCCCCACAGTTTGTACAAGACCTTGCACTGCTCTTAAGCATCGGAAAAGGGAGGGAACCGCAGAAAAAGGTGGGACTGAAACGGAACGAAAGAGATCAAACATGCAAAATAACTCACCCTTTCGCCAGGATCTCCGACTGGACCCATGGATCCAGTAGGTCCGGGAGGTCCAGGAAGTCCCTGGTGGAGAGAAAACAACAACCCAACAACATGAGCTTCAAGGCAAAAGGGCGAGTGTTTGTCTGTGTGTCTGAAAGAGGAAAATTATGAGAACAGCCTGTTGACTTCGGCGTGGTCAAGCCACCATCATATGGAAGCAATTGAATCCAAAAGGAGCTTTGGCTTCTACGGCCTTTCCTCCAGCTCAGGTGGGAATCCATTATTGTCTCCGATGGGGAGGGAAAAGGGGGGGGAAGACGTCTAATACTTACGGCTGGGCCTTCCGGGCCAGGTGGGCCTTCAATGAGCATCCCCTGCAAGCAAAAGAGGGAAAGGAAACACCACTCAAGAGGCGGAAGACTGGCCGACAAGAAGCTCGATCGGAGGAGGAGAAGAGAAGGATGGCCAGGGTGGGCTGTATCCGGCACCCTCAGCGTGCCTCGTCAATGCAAGGGGAACAGCCACCCCTCCCTCCTCCAACCTGTCACACACCCTAAACCCCCTGAAACCTGCTCGGGAGGGCTGAGAGTCTGGCCCCCCGTCAGCTTCTCTGTGCCAGAGGGAGAGATGCCAAACGCCCTGTGAGTATCCCACCGGACGAAGGTCTAAGCAACTGGGGGAGGATGTTACCTGTGAGAATTAGGGGATTTGAACATATTTGCATCATTGGCTTTGTTCCTATAATTTCCAGAACTACTCTATCACAGAACCAATGGGAAGCTGCCAGATAGCTCAGGGGCTGGACTAGATGATCCAGAGGGTCCCTTCCAGCTCTGCGGTTCTAAGAGGAGGAGGAGGATGTGAAACATCCAAATGAGGGTCCAGTAATTTAGTTGGCTGGATAGCCCAGTGGTTTAGTCATGCTCTTTTTTAAAGTAAAAAAGTAAATATTTTAGATACTTCTGGGAAACAGAAAAGAGGGTTTTTTTAAAAAACAAACAAACAATAATCATCTTTAACTCTGATGCCAACCATTTACAGTTGGGGGAAGCCTGGGATTATACCTGCTTCTTAAAAGTTACTTCCCAGCTTTCCGGACAGGGCACAAACGGCTTCTTTCTTCCAACGCAGGGAGAACGACACTTGGCTGTATCCCAGATTGTGTGAATGGGCAACAAAATACAGAAATATAGCAGGCAAAAACAAACAAACAAACAAACAAAACAAAACAGAAACAAAACTAACAACAAAAAATCCCAAGAGGTGAACCCTAACTGCTACATTTTAACATGAGTTTTGGTGGGTCAAATCCACTTCCTCAGATGTAAGAGTAGGACTGTATGACTGTCATATTTTATTATTGTTTTAAATATAATACTTATTCAATTTAATGATGTAAGCTGCCTCGGATTCTTGCTAAGGCAGAACAGAAGTATTTTAAATAGATAAATACTAATATTTATACACATTCTTGTTTGTTTGTCTGTGTATAGTTTTGGTTTGGTCTGGTCTGATGTGCATGTATCAACTCACAAGACAACATCTTCAAACTGTGCAGAAATACGTCTCAGGTTTTAATCCGAAAAGTCTACTTGGCTATCAGAGCTTCGAGGAAATCTGAGCCACCAGTCCAGCTTCTTCCATGCAACCAATGGGGATCAATTTCCTTTTTTTTCCCCCTCCCCTTAAAATCAAAAGTCACTTAGTCCGGAGGGGGGGAAAAGGCTGGGAAAGAGCCAGCCTTGAGCTCACGTTACACGGTCCTCCCAAGGAGGGTGTCCCCCTTTACTGGAGGTCAGGGTTGAAGCTAAGGTCAAGTGGAGGATGGATGCCCATGCACAGGGGGTGTGGAGGGGAGGTCACCCACCACCACCTAGTAGATTCTGGCACTTTCACTAGAGTGGTCACCTTGTGAGGGTGATGTTTGGTGCAAACTTACTACCTTTTTTCTGCCGTTGCAGAAATTGTGCACATTTTTTTGAATTTTCCGAATTGTTTGAATCGAGGATGAGTGTTGCTTTGAAGTCATGGGTGGGTTGTCTGCCTGCTTCTGAACAACCATCGGAAGGCGACGTTTTGGGCAAAACGACTGAATTTTTGCAAAATTGCAGGGATTGTACGCATTGGATTACTCCAGTCGAGACTGAGTGTGGCTTTCAAGACCTTGACCGGTTGTCTGTATACATCTTGTAAATGGCGTGAGCTATTCTTCTGTGCTTGCCGTTTGTATATCTGTGCTTTGAGACCTTTTTTTTTTTTTGCCTGTGTTTGAGCCACTTTGAAAAGGAAAGAAACTGTTCTTAGCTTCTCTCTCTCACTAGAAGTGAGGGATCTTACCGATCTTCAAAAATCCTGTTCACAAACGATCTCAACCCTGTAGAGACCATCGGAATTGGGGAAGAACTGGAGCTGTTATTTCTTTCCCTGGTGGGAAACGCTTGCAACCCTCAGCGGCTCAAAACCACCTCCACAGAAGAGCGACACAAGATGGCCTCAGCCAGAAGGTGAAAGAAGAGGTTGTGTATCGGACCTTTCGTGAGAATCTCCTTCCTGGCCTCTGGGACTGTTTATGTTTCGCTCACGCTCCGGGGACATCTGGAGCCTCTCCTCTGCAAGAGATCCCAGCTGTTTGGGTTTTCTGCTCAGCCCCGTGAAGTGGCGGGAGTGGGGGAGGAAAGTAGGTCCTCAGAGGAAAAGCGATGAGGAGAAGCGAGGAAGAGCGGGCTGACAGGTTCTACCTGTGTCATGATCTATTGTCTTCTCACCTGGGCCAAGGCGTAAGGTACTTCTCGTGGGCCACAGGCAGGGCTTGTTCGGAGTAGAGGTGTCTCCCTTTGCTCAGGAGTCAGGCATGGACACAACCCATCTAACCCGCCACCTGGCTGGACCTCTCAGAGGCACTAGCCACGCCACCATCATCTGGCCATCAACGTTCTGGCAGGCTGGACTGCCCATAAAGCATCACCCACTGACCCCTCCCCATCACCCCCACTCATTAAAAACACTCCTCAACCCTTGAAGAAGTGGTCCCCAGATGTTCTTGGACTACAACTCCCAGAAATCCTGGCCAGCACAGCGCGGGGTGAAGTATCTTTTCCCTGCACTACAATGGGGAAAAGGGAAGGCAGGAGGAAAAGAGGAAGACCTAACATGAAATGGATGGACTCAATAAAGAAAGCCATGGCAATGAGTTTACAAGACCTAGGCTCTTAACGAGAGCAGCCGTGGGGGTTAAATTATTTATAGGGTCACCCTAAGTCAGAAACAGCTTGATGGTATGCAATAACAAAGTGTGATGGAAAAATCGCTTGCAGGCAGCCTGATTTCATGAGAAAGCAACACAGAGGCCCAAAGTGCAGCGAGCCGCTGAGGATCCCCCCCCTACTTTCCAGGAAAATGGTTACCGTAGCGAACCACCTCCTCAAACCTGGAGCAATATCCGTGCATCCGCTAAAAACATACAAGCCTTTGTGGCCGATAAGAGGTTTCAAGGGCAGGGAGGCCAACGGCCCCTGCTTTTCTTTTACCTTATTATTTTTTTTAAGGACGTGTTCTTGGTAAGTGAGGAAGAGGACAAAGGGAGGCAGAAAAGGGGAAAAGGCAGCTATTTGACTTGTTTAGCTTCTGGCAACGATTCGGAGGTCTGGCATTTTGCAAGCCAGCAGCCCGGGCTGCCAAATTCTTCGGAGATGATTAAGCTGAACTGTGTTTGGTTCTCTCTCGGTAACGTCTTGCAGAGAAGAGTTTATGCAACCAGTGGAGCAGAGCCCCTCGGTGTGGAAAAACCTGCGTCTCTACCCGTTTCACGTTTCGGCCACAATCCCCTTGCCCAAAGCAGCGAGGATAGAGCAGGTTGGAAGAACAGGAGAGGGCACTTTTTGGGGGACGGTTAACAGCCAGTATTGTCTGAGATTTCCCTACGCAGGAAAAACTTCATGGGCAAGAGAGAAAATCTTTCACTCCATAGGCCAGGCAGGGCTCCTGCCTCCGTGCCAAGGAAAAAGTGGGTTAATTGGGCAGGAACAGTTTTGGAACAGGAGGAAAAAAAATTTCAGGAAGGGTTGCTTTAAAAGGGAGGGGAGAAGTCCCAGCTGCAAAAGGCGTGTGGGCGGGAGAAGGCCCAGGAAGGGGTGCGCACAAGAGAAAAGAGATGGTTGGGTTGCTCAGCGAAGCTTGCTAGCTCTCCTTCCTGCTGTTACTGCTGCACCACAAATGTATCTATGCAAATACCATAGCAATGAGGAAAGTTTCAGCTGCCAAATTTATTCATATCCTACAAGTGATGCATGTTTGGGAGCCTTATTTTTTAAAAAAGTTGGCAATCAAACCCTCTCAAAATGGGCTTAATATTTCAATGAGCCACGACAGCTGCTGCCTTGGGATATGAACTTTAAAAATGGGAAAGCACGGGATGGAGTGTGTCTTTCTTTTTTACCTGTCACCCAGCTATTCTGTGCTTGCTGCAGAGACATTTCCACAAATCACAGAAGCACTGATATAAGAAAAAGAGGTGCCCCTTGTCTCGCTCTTGTGCTGGAGAAGAAGCATCTCGCAGGCCCTGTAAATTCCTTGTGGAAGGGCGAGGGCGCAAGGCAAATACAGAACAAGCCCCCGGGTTCTTACCGGCTCAATGATGGCTGGCTCCCCCTTCTGTCCTTTCTCGCCTCGTGGCCCGCCAATCTGTGCCCGAGAAGGAAAACACAAGTAAGCGACCACGGACAAAGGGCACCACTTCGCTCCATCCGTGGAATTAACCACGGGCGAAGGGCATGCGTTTTGAGCAGAACCGTGACCTAAGCAACCCCCCTAATTTGTCTAAAGGGACCCCGCCGTCCACGTGACTGAAAGCGGTATCTCATGGTAGCCGTCCTGCCTGTCTGTCGCTCATCCGTTTACCCACCTCACAGGTTATCTGGGCTCTTCTACCGAGGAGTTTGGAACCGTACGAGTGGTGTTGATTCCACACCCTTCGCACGACACCCTCGACTGAAGGAGGACAGCTGAACTCAAGCGCACAGAGAGAATTTCTGGAGCAGTGAGACTCGGCGGGCTGTTCCACCGTGGCTACAATGCAGGGGATTGAGCCCTGAGCATCCTGATCGGGTCATCCCGCCTGCCTCCGGCCAACCTGCCTCGCAAGGGTGTTGTGAAGATGAAGACCGGGGGGCAACACAAAGAGTAGGAATATGTATATATTGTCTAATGTTGCTACTCTGGACGGCCTGAACCTTACCGTTTTGTTCAGGACTGCCATGCTCAGCGGAGACTTCCGAGGCCATGCTTCCGAAAGGTCCTTACCCCTTCGTAAACGGTGTCCTGGTTTGCGGGCATCCCAGGCCCAATATCCGGAGAGTCAGTCCTGTCGTAGTAGCCCAAATCGTAGTAGCTGTCGTACTCCTTGATGGTGTCCACTGCGAAGCCTTCTCCCCCTTCGCTCTCTCCTCCTGCCGCCCCCTAAGCAAAAATGAGCGCCTGGGTAAGACAGCAGGTGGACCAGCCATGGGCCTGGGGTGGGACCTCATCCCCTTTTCTCTGCAGCTCCATGCCGCTGAGGGCTAGGAGGCGAGGGAGACCAACCTCGGCATCCAAACAGCTGTGTCCCCACCACAACCACCACTGGCACACGACAGGGTATCCCCCGGGGGTGGGGGCGGGGGCCTACGTACAATATCTCCCGGTCGGTGAGAAGACAGAGGAGACTCTACCTCTCCACGCTCTGAGGCTCACCTGTGCCAGGATACCTCAGTCTGTCTTAATGACAATGACTTTCCATTTTTCTTAATTTTAAAGGACCGACACAGCTACATCAACATCTGCATGATTAGCACTATTTTAATTAGGTACGGTGATGTTCCAGGCGTCCCTCCCTGGAATCCTAGCATAATGGGGTCGGAAAGGGACTACACGGACACCGAGTCCGACCCCCTGCTCAAGGCACGGATCCTGCCTCCTTCTGGCTCTCTAACAGAGCGGGCAGAAGAACTTACGTCTGTTTCGTTGTAGGTGATAATTGTGCTGGTCGGAACCTCTGCCTCGACGCCACCTTCCGAGACATTCTCCAGGTCAATGTCCTCATAGTTGATATCTTCATAGGGGAGGGGAGTGTAGTACTCGTCCGTGATGGGGCCGTAGTTATATTCATCCACCAGTGGGTCGTCCACCTTTTCTTTTTCCACCGTCTCCTCTTCAGTGGCATCCACAACTGAAGGGGCCGGCGAGGGGAGAGGGGAAAGATCCTGCTTCCAAAGAGGAGACAGTTGATTGATTGATTGACTGCCCCATTAGAGGAAAAGCAGATAGAACGGTTATATGGTGCTAGGGAATCCCTCTGCTCTTCCACCCCCATCACTATCATCATTGCCGCCGCCACCATCATCTCCTTTAATTATATGGTGCTTATCCACCAAGCATCTCCAAAGCAACTTACAACACAACCACAGCAGTAGAGGGGGAAAAGAACCCGTACCAACGGAGAATTGCAATAATAACAGCCCAAACCTTTCATTACAACACTATCCCACAGAACATAGCCCCGTGGGGGCCTGATCCATTATAGAGCACCTATTTTATTTGTTTGTTTTATTTACAGGCTGCCTTTCTCCCCATAAAGGGACCCGAGGTGGCCATTTTGTGGTGCTTGACAGGGACGAAGACAACGGTCTGCCCACGCTGTGTCCAAGGTAGACGGGGCCTCTGAAATGCCCAGCCTCAGGTCTAATGTTGAAAAGGCAAGTGCTCCGTTTCCTTGGAACGCATCCCGAGCATGAATTGGGATAATACGGCAACATTCTGACACAGGAATTTCACAACTGGAATGACGCTTGTGTGGTTCCCCTCCTCTTCTCTGGGGACCCAAATAAATATGATCATATTAGTTGGGTCCTTCTCCCCCCCTTCTACCACCATGGGAGCCCCCCCCCCGGACACACACACCCCTTGCGCCTTACCTCCGTGATTTCAGTCCTTTCCCTGGCCGCCTCTTCGGTCTCCAGAGGTTGTCCAGTGGGTGCCACTGGTTTAGCCGTGTCATCGGTATCCTCGTAGTAGGGGTACTCGTAATAGTAGGTCTCTCCTTCTGCTTCCAGGTTTCCGTCCCCTTCTATGTACTGCAAAGGAAGCATAGCCACTGAAACTTGGGGGGCGGGGGTCTACCAAGAGGCTCTATCTCAGGCTTTCCTCCACCCCAAAGACCCCCTTGCCCTGCTCCCCGAGAGCCACATTTGGCCCTCGGAGGAGGCTCCTGCGTTGGGCACACGGACAAGTGTCCCAGCCTGCACGACAAAGTGCAGGCTGGGACACCTTCTCCACTTAAGAGCCCACAACGAAGCCACGATGAGACATGCCATGAAGTGCACCTTCTGTTTGGGGGGTGGAAGGACGGGGGGGGGGGGGGAACCCACGTGGGACACCGGAATGACTCTGATCCAGCACCAGGAGGACTCTTTCCTGACTGTGTGCCCACGCACTTGCAGGCTTCTTTCCACTTACATATTCGTCCGGGTTGGGGTCCTGAGACTGTGGTGCGTCCGGGACAGCCGTGTCGCAATCAGGACTGTAGTGTTCACAGTAATCGCTGGCGGCTCGGTGATCGGACACCACCAAGAGTTGCTGGACGTCACCCTGCGGGAGGAGACACAAAGTGCAGATGGCGCTCAGCCCTGAAACACCAACCCCAGAAAAGCTGCATATGTACACCTTCCCTCTGTCTGGTAACAAGGCGTTAGCGATGGAAGAAGGTGTTTGGTGGAGAAGAACGAAAAGCAGCCCTAGGATTGGGTCAACCTTACCGAGCACAGCTGGGAAATAATACATTAGAATTAACACGCTGACGTTAAAACACAGCAGGGCCCCCCGGATCCATGGGAGATTGGTCCCAAGATGCCCTGCGGATTCTGAAAAATGTGGATTATAGCAAACGGTATTTTAAGAGTGAACACTATACATCGGGTGGTCTCTGGCTCCCTCTCGTGGTCAGTTCCTGTAATGACATGGCGAAAATATATTTCGCTAGCAAACGCTATACATAGCATGGTCTCTGGCTCCCTCTCGTGGTCAGTTCTAGTAATCACATTGTTATATTTCTCGGCTTTTCTTTTTAATCTTTTCATACTGCGAGTAAGTGAATCAGTGGATACCCTACTGTAGTTACTGTTCCATGTTCAGGATAAGCAGCCAACAGAGGCCTCTGAGGAATAATGATTTGAAAATTAAACATATTCGATATTACTCTCAAAACATTATTTTAAAAGATCAGGGGCATTCGCCCTGTTTATCAGGAACGTTGAGAGTTTACCTCTTTAATCACCGCAGCTTGATCCGAAGGATATCCTGGGTTTTCTAGTTTGGTGAAATACCAAGAATTTGGTATTAAAGCGAAAGGTCTAGTTTCAGCGTCAGTAATTCTATGGCACAGAATCTCAAGAGAGTCCCTCTCCAAACTACAAATCCCATGATCCTTCAACTGGTCCCCAATGGCTGCCACTGTTCTTAGTGTAGATTCCCCTTTGAGTTAAAGTTTTACATATTGGTCTTGGTCAAGGAGAGGCCATCTGGAGTATCAGCAAGACACCCCTACGGCGAGCAAGGTCTTGCGTCTGCTGGGTACGGCTGCCGTTGGGGTCAGAACACAGAAGGGCCGTTCTCTTTCAAAGTGCCGAATTATAACACAACAGTACAACGGAACACACGGACGCACATCCATGTTCACTGGCTCCCCTCCTTTCTCTCTTCTCCCAAAGAACAGGATAGATTTAATTTGGCCCTATGATGAGGCCTCAGTAAACTTTCTGTTGTTCTTTGGCTGCCACCCAAGAATCCACTTTTGCTGCACAAAAAATAAAATAAAATGATTTTCCTCTTTTTTCCATGCCTCTTGTCGGTGTCAAAACAGATCTAGGGGACCAAAGAAAATATCTGCAGGAAGATCTGGAGGGAGTGCTCAAGTGCCTTCAGCGGCTCCTGTACCCGGGGCCGAAAGAACAGCTAATCAAGGCCCACCTGCTCACTCACCCCTAACCAAGAGCTCAGAGGTCTGGCATGGAGGCCTTTAGCTCTCCTCCCTCAAGCAGCCATGGTGTAGTGGTTAGAGCACCGGGCTTAGACCTGGAGGGACCCAAGTTCAAATCTCCACTGTGGCATCAAACTCATGGCAGCAGTCTTAGGATGAAACAGAAGAGAAGGACCACAGACACTGCCTGCGCTCCTCGAAGGAAACGTGGAGCACTGTTTAAATGCAGCAAACAAATAAAATACAACAGTACAACACATGCCCGCACGCCAAGATTGATAAAACAGGTTTGGCAAAATCCTGAGGCATGAGCGAAACAACTTCCTGTTGCCAGCCAAGTCTTAAAATACTGGCCATTTGTGCCAACTGGCTAGCAGGAACCTTGACAATGCCTGCAACACATTACGTATAGGGACAGTTTCCGCAACTCCAAGGCAATTCTTCAAAGGCCCTGCCTGAACTCATTCTAGAATCATGAAATCGTGGAGCTGGAAGGGGCCCGTGAGCCCCTCAGCTGGCTAGGGCTGGGGGGAGTTGTTGTTGTCTAAACTGCGTTTGGAAGACCCCTGCCCTACACTGGTTCGGGACCCCATCAACAGACAGAGCCCCCATACCCGTTTGCAGTGAAGTCACAGGGTCAAAGTCTACAGGCTTCCTTAGTAGGTCACCCCACCTCACTCCAGTTTCCCTGCTCCCTCTGAGCTTATTGACGGTCCTCCCAGCAGTTGGGAGAGAAGCAGGTTTTCCCAGGAATAGTAGGTTCTTGTCACGTAAAATCCTTGTGGGTGGTGACATATTTAGGGGACAAATAGGAGCCATTAAAGTTACCAAAGACCTGCTCCTCTATAGTTGCTATGGACCGATCCAGCGGCTTCCACTTGCGGTAATTGCGGTAAGTGCACCTTCAGCTGTAGTAATGAAAGGCAGCTGAACGGTCTTTGACATGCGTCAATAAGGACACCTCAAAAGCACAGCATTGGAAGCCAACCCAAGGGTCATCAAGTCAACTCCATCAACACAGGCGTCTGTAGCTTGCACATCACCCAACTTCTCTGCCCCCCATTCCACTGTCAAACCGCTTTGACCACCAGCAGCTTCTTCCAAAAGTTTAGTCAAAAATCTCCCTCCGTGTGATTTGGATCCTTTGAGTTTGGGTCTTAACTTAACTAAAACCAGCTCGCTCCATCTTCCATGTGAAAGCCTTTCCAGAGATGTCAAGATCGCTTCATCCTTCCGTCGGGCTTAATCCAGCCCAGTTCCCTCCACCTGGGATTTGGTTCCCAGGCCTCTTTTCCGGCTGCCCTTTCAGAGGGCTCTCATCCTTCTGGAACTGGGCTCCTCAGACTGGACCCCATGTTCCAGGCAAGTCGGACCAAAGCAGAAGGGAGTCAGCTGCTTACTCCCCTACTTTGGTGGCTCTCCACAGATGCCGCTGGAAAACCCGTCGCGAGGAGCTGTGACAAAAAGCACCCAGCCTTTTCCAACAGTTAAAGCAGACAAAAGACCGTTTCATAGACTCCATGCTCAGTCGCCGGGCCAAAAATGTTGAGGGTTGCGGTTAGGTGGGGGTTGAATAAGCAAAGAGTAATCTACCCTTTAGGGGGGGCGGAAGGGGCTTGACATATGGGTCCCCTCCTCCTCTCCCCTCGGCTATATTGAGTTAGCAGCTTCTGCTATTTTAACTTGGGGTGTGGGGGGGGGAGAAAGAAGGGATTCTTTTTATTTGGGTTCTCAGATTTCATTCCTGTGCTGTGGGGGGAGGCGCGTTCTGTCCTTACATCGTCAATTTCCCTGCTTTCTTCTCTTGTTTTGTAAGGAGCGATATATTCTGGGCTGCGACCCAAAAGCTTCAGCTGATTGGAAACAGATGGGGATGGGCACTGGATCCAAAACCACTGGGGCTTTCTTTACGAAGCCATGTTTCAATTTCACCGCATTCCAGCCAATATTACCTTCCTCTGTTGGCAGCCTTCATGTCAAGGAGCGGCACATGGAGAAGCGACTCTGCGCATGATTGGGGAGCGGAGGAGAACATTGCAACTAACACAACACCGCATGGCATTTATTTATAGGTTTGCTCAAACAGCAAACCGGCGCACAGGGAGCTCGACGGGCCTCCAGGAACAAAGATAGGAAAGCATCAGAACTGCGATCTCAACAGGAAAGAGCAGGACACAGAGTTGGGCCTTTCACAAGGACTTTTAAAGATGCGATGCTGAATATGAGCAACGATTTAGGTCGCAAGGGTGCTCTCGTGCATGGGCCCCGGAAAAAGATATGGAGAGCGGCCAGAAGTGACTAAAGCGTGGGGAGTTGGCCAGTGTTCCTTGCCCGGAAGGGTCACCGCATGACGAAGGTTTGGCTGGGCTAAGCGAATGGCCAGTAGAGGCATTCAAGATGCAGCTGGACTACATGTAACGGGTGCAGGTCACAGGGCCGTTGATTTTAGCTGGACATCATGCAATCTGAACAGAAAAAGCCATAGGACCAGCGAACCAGCTTGTTTGTTTATCTATTTATTTATTTGTCTATGTATTTATTTATATGGCTTCTCTACCGCCCATCTGGTTGCCAGGCAGTTCCCAAGATCATTGCGAAAGATGGGCACAAACTGCCGGTCTGGTGGTTCGTGCTGGTTCATTGATTAGCCGAACAGGTGTTCAGTGCTTCAAAGCCCCGCCTCCTCCTGTTGGCGCCCGCTCGGAGGCAGCAGCCTGGCTTCCCTGCCCCGCCTCCTCTGGGAACTGCCTCTGAGTGAGCGCCTGCCAGAGGAGGCAGGGTTTTGAAGCGTCAAACGCCTGTTTGGCCAATAAACAAACCGGTCCGAATCATCGAACCAGAAAATGATTCTGCCTTACAGAAATCGAATTAACAATTTCCCCCTGCAACACCGCCTGACCCTCTTTTGGGAGAACTCAAGAGGAGCTTCTGAAGGCTCAAGGCGAGTAAAGGAGAAGCTTCAGTCAGTAGCTGCAGACCATCCTCTGGTCTTTAAATGGGACGAGGTCAAACGGCACTCTACATTTTCAAAAACCCAAAGGCAGAACCTCACCCCAATAAACACACCCACCCACCCAGAGGCATCGTCCGGAGAACGTGGATTATTTTCCCAGGTGTTCTCAGGATGCTTAGCAAATGAATACCGTTCCTGAACTGAATCCTGAACGGAGAGGCCACTGGGATTTTGATTTCTCAAAACTCTACTGTAAATCCCCTCCACCCAGGTCTCCTCAAATAATGTGCCGACAAGAAGTCAGCTCACCTGGAGACTTTGGCACTTCTGAAATGATCTGACGAAGATGATGAAGTACAAACTAGAGTTTTGTCAAACCAAAACACACCAGTTATGAAAAACTCTGCAACAATTCATAATAGATTATACGAATGAAGGCCCTCCTTCAGAAAATTTGACCTGACATGCCTTAAATGTAGAAGCATCCCTTCTTCTGGCCTTCTCCGTACTGCCCCTTGGCCTTTAAATCGCTCTCACACCAAAATGTTCAGTTGTCCCAGGAAGTGGTGTTTCTAATGCCTTACAAGTCACACAGCCCAAGCCCCAAAGGACCAATATTGGATCACAGAAGCCAAAAGCAGCACAAAATAACTCAGAACGGAAAAGCTGGAAGGGACCCTATGGGTCATCCAGTCCAGCCCCTGTCAAGGAGGCCCAGTGGGGTGTGTGTGTGGAATCGAACTCCCAGCCTCTGGCTCCGCAGCCAGAGAACGAAAACCCTGAGCTACCCAGCGGAAATGCTACCAAAATAAGAACCACATGAACCCGGCCAGCCGGGCAAACTATGCTGCCTACTCATGCCAACAGATGGGATCTATTTGAGATTAAGGCTACCGTTGTGCCGGAATACACATCCAGAGGAATGGCGAAGAACACAACACACAACAGCAGTGCAATCACACCTCTGCTTGCTCCCCAAGGGTCACAATCGACATGTGTAGAGAATCAACAGAGCTGGGTTAACTACGAACCCCTACGTTCAGTATGCCCTCAAATCCTAGGAAAGGCAGTGTGGGGTAGGGGATGCAGTGTCAGGCTGAAAATCTGGAGACCTGGGTTCAAATCCGCCCTGCTCAACCACAGGTGCTCTCTTGGCAGGGGGACACGGGT
The DNA here is from genome assembly GCA_037013535.1 of Intellagama lesueurii. Classification (NCBI taxonomy): domain Eukaryota; kingdom Metazoa; phylum Chordata; class Lepidosauria; order Squamata; family Agamidae; genus Intellagama; species Intellagama lesueurii. The sequence goes on along the minus strand of JBAJHW010000017.1, from coordinate 497,311 downwards.
AATATCACTCTTTAAATACCACACCTACCCTCAAAAACCCTGCGAGGACGGTCGTTAAGCAACAAACCTATGACAAACTGTGGCAGGAGTTTTATAGGGCTTGACAGTGCCCCTCACCACCACATAAAGCCTATTTCAGGTCAGGATTCCCTGTTTGATATACGGAACCCAACACTCTCCTCTCCATTCAAAACCCACGCCAACATTTTGTGGTACTCTGGGAGGGTTTTGTGGCACCATCGGCAACTGTCTCTCCACCCAATCTGGGTTCACATCGAGCGATGCCAACGTTTTATAGGATACGTCCAGACACGCTTCCTTCGGAAAGAGGTCGGTAGAGAGGTGCCTCCCAAGAAATGGGGAGCCTTTTTAAGGACATCCGCACACTCCTCTTCCGCCGAGACGAAGGTGTGAAAAATAAATACAAGGCAGGGAAAAGAGAAACCAAAAGCAGACAGACAACCCTAACATTTTCCAGCCTGCAAAAATGATTTGGTTTCCAAACCAGGCTTTCCCCCCCTCTCTTCAAGCTACCTTCCTTCTCCAGCATCTCCATGGAGACTCTCCACCTTCAGCCTGTTCCCCATAAATCCAAATTCTCTCTCTCTCCCTCCCTCCCTGATTATGCACAAGTCTCTCTTCTCAAAAACTGCAGAGTATTTTCAACCCTACAAAGATGAAATATTGCGCCCTTCCGTAAAACAGGCCTGGCTGGCAACCAAAAGACACAAGATAAAGCCCGGGGACTCTCCTTGGAGACGGGGGGTAGCCCTGTTGGAAAAAGGGGGTGAGAGATTCATCCACTGGCAGCCCCAGTTCAGGGTTCAGGGAGTGGAGAAGCGGATCATCCATGCATTTCGCTGGATGACTTTTCGCTCACTGGACAGAGTCTTGTGGCTCCAGGTTTTCATCTCTTCCGGGTGTGAAATCAGAACAGGTGATGCTCTCTATCGGCAAAATTCAGTGCCTGCCCCATTCTCTCTGAACACCCAGGCAGAGTTTAGAAAGAAAAGAGATACCAACCAGTGCCACAAACTACAGGACCGTAGAATTAATTTCTCTTGTAATCCGAGTGACACCATTCAGCCGCCGGACAATACATCTAGCTAGGTTTTGGGGAGCATTCCAACTTTTTTTGCTTCTCTCCTGTTTATTTATTTATTTTGATATTTCTCCCTGAGGAAAAGGTCTGAAAGACACGAAAAGCTGACCTTGTCGCACCCCGTTCGTGATCCCACTCGTTTGACATTTGCAACCAGCAAAAGAAAAACACAAAGAAACCCACAAAGGTGTGGACTTTTTTTCTCAGGTGGCCATTGATGTTAAAATGCGGCAGACCTCAATTCGAGTAAGTCTCAGGTGGGCCCTCGACTCAGCACCACAGAAACCCCTCTGGGTTGGCTCCCTCCCACCCACAGGGCATCATCTCCGAAGGCTCCCAGGGTGGTTCAAAGCGCCCTCCTCCACCCTCTCTTTCTCTCCCTCCTCAAAACCTCGGGCAGGGAGCAGGAGCTCAGAACGGCAAGGCCACCTGACCGGGAGGTTGTTCCTGGCATCTCCCGACCAGGGAGAAGGGAACCAAGTTGGCCGTTGCCTCCGAGGGGGCGGGCTTGATCCAAGCCAGGCTTCTGTGATGGAGGAAATGGCTGAGTTTTTGTTGGAGACACAGAACAGCCAGGAAAACTCGGAAAACGCCTCCGTCAGCCGAATCGGGAGAGCGGCAGGGGCTCTGGTTTCACCGTGGCAGCCTCGCTGGGGTTAAGCCGGGTGGCCCTTGGTGTCTCGGTGTTTTCTTTCCCATTTGATGCAGGGTTGTGTTTCCCTTTTCAGCAGAACCCTGAAAAGGTTCCGGACGAGGCATTTGATGCAGGGATTCGCTTCCCTTCTACAACTCAAACCAAGAAAGCAGTCCAGCGCGAAGCTGGCCTCCTTCGAGGAGCTTACGTTTTCCACATTTTGAGGTGCTACGACTACAAAAAAGGAGCACCCTGGCATCTTCTAAATGCTCGAATCGTAGAAGGGTTGAGTTGGAAGGGGCCTTGAAGGCCATCAAGTCCCACCCCCTGCTCAAGGCAGGAATCCAAATCAAAGGGAAGCATTTCCAATACTAACTGGAATTGTGCTTCCTTTCGAAGGATATAAACATCTACTTCTTTTTTCCTCGGTCTAGAGTTTTAGGTGCATGTCCCTCGAGCCGAGAAGCCTGCTGGAATATTTAAGAGGTACAAAAGCTGCCAAAGAAAGCTATTCCAGCCTGCACACACAGTTCACGAGCCCCCAAGGACGGTTTCTATGGCCCCAGGGTGCCCATCCCAGAAATACTGGGAGGGTGAGAAAATCAGTGAATTTGCTATCAAGTGAATCAGCGGATACTGATCCTGTGGATAAGAGGATCCAACTGTAAATGTCCTTTTTGCCTCATTACCCATCTCCATAGTGATTATTCGTCTTCAGTGGTCAAAAGCTCAGCACTTGCTCTACTAGCAAATACTAAATGACTCTAAAAATGCAAACAGCCCCCTTAGTCCAAAATCTTTGGGTATGATCACTCCTTAAGGAAAGCGGTAGAATGGCATGGCATTAAAGTGTCCCCTGAGCATGTGCAGAATGCCCTGCTTTCACTCCTTATCCAACTGAGGGCATGATGGAGGCAATGTCCGAGAGAGCAGTCAAATAATAAGGACCGCTATCCTTGAACGACGGCTGGATTAAAAGCACTAATACAATCCATTCTTGCAGATTTTTTTTTTGAAAAAAAATCAAAAACACAGCCAGCTCTGATTCCCCATTTGCTATGTTCCCGTTCGCCAAAACAAATCATACTGCAATCCTTGTCCTTCTTTTGACATTTTTCCATCGTGAGTCATGCATCAGCTGAAGAGGTCCGGGTTGCAGCGAGGCGGGGTCAGGAGCCACCCGAAATGGCCAAATATATATATATATATATATATATTAAATCACAGAGGACATTTCTCCGCTGTACACTGGCTGCACGTTGAGATCAGGCGTTCTTGAGATGTGCTAGTTTTCGAGATATATCCGGGCCTCCCAAATGGCAGATCTTGAAAGCGAGACCCACAGGAGAGACCAAGTTTCCAAAAGCTTCACCTGGGAAGCTTTGGAGCGGTGGCTCCCAGCTTTTTTCGAGTCATGACCCCCTTTTATACCAGCCAAGCGACCTGTGACTCCTTCTGCCACATTTGCATAAAAAGGCATTTTTAATAGGGTAAAATCCTTTCTGAAAAAGTAGAGTCTTCTTTCTTCCCTGCAAAGAACCTGTTTCTCATACATAGACATTCATGCTAGTTTTAAAACCCTGCTATGAAAGGTCATGGAAGAAATTACTTAACAAGGACTATGGCCCATAAAAGGTGACCCACAACCACCCCCCAGAGAACACTTTGCGATCTCCTCGGGGGGGGGGGGTCACGACTCCCAGGTTGAAAAACTCTGCTCGAGAGCTTTGCATTCCAAGCAAGGGGTGGCCTTATAATAAGTAACTGCAAGGTTTTGTGATTTTAAAAAAGAAATGAAACAAAATCAGAGAATCAAGTGCAAATGGGATGCAGAAGACTTAAGGGGTTCACATTTGGAAACACCGCCTGAGAAGAGGCTGGTTCGCCCACTGCCCCAAATTGCTGCCACTTTGTCAGCATGGGATGCCTGTGTCTCAGAAGGAGGCCTCGTTTGTGACACGCGGGCCTACCTATGCAATACGGCCTTCAGTGTTTGCTCAGATGCTACCTCCAAACAAAATAAAAATTGAAACAAGAAAGCCAGCCATTTGGTTTCCTGAATGCCGCTCACCCAATTATGGCTTCACTCAAAGCTACCACACAAAACTAATCCAAGTGGGTGTAAGTCAGAGCAGAGATGGGCACGAACTGCCAAAGTGGTGGTTCGTGCTGGTTCGTTCAGAGAGCAAAAAGGTGTTTGGCGCTTCAAAGCCCCACCTCCTCACCATGGGTGTCCACTCAGAGGCAGCAGCCTGCCTTCCCTGCCCCGCCTCCTCCAGAGTGGGTACCTGCCAGAGAAGGCGGGGCTTTGAAGCACCAAACACCTGTTCGGCTCCTAAATGAACTGGCACGAACCACCGAACCAGCAGTTCGTGCCCATCTCTAATTCAGAGCCATCCCATAAGTTGATGAACACAAAGTTTCAGGGTTCTGATGTTCACAGTAAGGGGAAACATTCACTGAGATTATAATAGATCACTCAGCTAGAACCAGATTTCATTTTTTTAAAGAGGAGGGTGGATTTAGTAGCCAAATTACTTTGTAATAACTTTAATTCTCATTAATATGGATGCATGATCACTGTCCCAGGCCATGACAGGGTCTCTGTTCAAGGATTCATTGCATGTGGCAAATATTCAAGAAACCATCGCCCTGTCAGGAGATGGATTTTCCACATTTTTGGACACATTTCAATGGCTCAATAATGAAACACACTTTCTCCTTCTCCTCCAAAGCTGAGCCTGTACATCTCATTAGGAAGGAACCCGATCTTACAGTCTCTGTCCGAGCGGGAGGAATGCACAAACTCTGTGAGCAAACACAGTGAAGTTACAACAGCTGCTGCCTTTACAAATTGGAAGTCTTGAATTGCTTATTTGCATCTTTTTGATCAACCAGTCCACCCCTTCTATAGGTACTGAGAGCTTTGCTTCTCACAGGGAAAGAATGTTAACAGTGCACTGATATCTCATACAAAAAGAAAACATTCATTTTATTGTTCTCGTGCAGAGGGTGAGAGTTAGTAAACTTTCAAAGTTATGCCTCTCCAAGTCAAGATAGCTTAATCCACTAAAAAAGGGTTAGATAATCAGTCACTGATGCCTGAGATGTTCAGTGGCCTCTTGATTTGGTTCATGTATGAAGAACCAAATCAGATTAGGAGCCACTTCATCATGTACTCTTTTGAAGACTGAGTAGGATCCCTATATCTGCGAGCTCTGTATCCATGGTTTCACTTTATCTGTGGTCTGAAAATATTAAAAATATTAAAGTAAAAAATCTAGAAATATGTATTTTCACAATGTATTTATCAGAACTGACCAGTAGAGGGAGCCAGAGACCATGCTATGTGTTCTTGTTGGTAAAGAATACAGAGCACAGTCCCTGGCACTCTCTAGTGGCCAGTTCTGGTAATACATGTGAAAATACTTTTTTCTGTTTTGTTTTTAAACCATACTATGTATACCTTTCACTACTATCTGCATTTTCAGCATCCATGGAGTGGCTTGGAACTAATGCTCTATGGATATGGGGGTTCTGCTGTATTCCCACCTGGTCCATGGTCCATGCTGGCATTTGTTTGTCACTGAATGCCCCGGGGGAAAGAAATTCCCACATTTAGGGAAACACAAATGGCTGTAGCTTGTAGGTATGCAGCACCACCAGAATTATTACTGGGCTACCATCATCCCCCAAAAGACAAATATAAAGGAAGCAAGAGATACCATCAATGAACTGCGATACCACTGCACTGAAAAAAAGAGAAAAACCAGTCAGGGGAGGAGTGGCAGGAATACAGACCATAGAGTCCTAAAGTTCTGCCCAACCCCTCAAAGCCTATACAAGAACAATGGTATTCACCCCCATACACACACACATTCAGTTCGATCACTGTATGTTATAATCAATGGAAGAAAGAAAACCAGAAATTTGAGAACAGAAGGCCAACATGGTACATCAACACAGGTATTTGGAGACACACGCATGCATATAAACTGTGATATTTGGATAAAAATCTAAGTGGGTAGGCAACACAAAAACAGTTCAAAGCAAAGCCACTGTGATTAATAAGACAAAGAACCTGGGCCCACTCAAAGCAGAGGGTATTTGTACATCCCTGACCCACATCAACATTATGGAACCACAGAACTGTAAAGCTGGAAGGGACCCCAGGGGTCACCCGTGGCGCATGGTTTCAGAGTAACAGTCCAAAGGTCTGGAAGGATCAGGCACCATAAAACTCCACTCTCAGCCACTGCTATGTTGCGGTTAGATTGTTGAACTGGCACATTCCAGCTTCTAGACCCACTGAGCTATGAAACTCAGTTGGTGACTTCGAGTTAGTCTCTCTCTCTCTCTCTCAACCCGGTCTACCTCATCAGGCTGTTGTGAGAATACTGTGGGAAAGGAAGAGCCATGCATTTATCTGGAGTTCACTGTACAGAACTGGAACAAATAAACAAGCCATCTCGGAGCAATTTCCGGCCGGGAACATGACTTGCCAGTCTGGAGATGCTGCCCATTCAGTTCTGTGGAAGGCAAATAGCCCCACACATCTGCCAAGCTCACTCATGTCTGGGCGGCCTGCCCTCGGCCGGAGGGGATGACGAAAATTGCCCGTTGGTTGCTTTCTGGGTTTTCTGACTGAAAGAGCAGCAAGCCAGTGTTTGGATCATAGCATGAGAGGCTCACAAGCATCAGCTTTTCCAGTGGCAGCTTCTCAGAGGGATGTCAACATTTTTCCCCTTAGGCGGCAGTTATAACATCCTCCTGCTGCTGAAATGCATGTACACACACACACTGCAGTCCATCCACCCGCACAGTCCCCCTATGAGAAGCCCACTGATTTATTCCAGATGATCAAAGCAGGCTTATTCCAGGAGAAAAATAATCTCTCTCTCTCTCAAAAAAAAAAAACACAACCCAGCAATAGTGGAGACCGAAAGCGAAGCAAAACCCGAGCAATGAAAACCATAAATTACAGTGTGAGTTTGCGGAGAACCATCCGTTTTTGTAATACGAAGAGTACGAAAGACGTTGGCTCCAACTCTTTTCGATTTTCCATCACCCCATGTGATGTACTGGAGGGTTTGGGTTTCTTAATTTTGTTTCATTTTATTTAAACACACACACACACACACACACAAACCTCCCTTACAGGGCTTTGCAGTGAGAAAAGTGAAATCAGTTTTGGCAGAAAACAGTCCGACCTGAAGCCAACACCATAAATTTCCTCTCTCCGGCAGCCGACCAAGGTGGAGGGCGGGCAGGCGAGCAATGGAGGGGGGGGAGCGAACTGGATCTGGCGTCCCCATCACACCTCAGGAAAGAAACCAAGGCTGCCCCAATTCTGAGCTTCAAGCCGTTAACGGTGTTTATTTCCAAAACTATCACCCACACAGAGGACACCTCCTTCCATATTTCTCGACATATGAGTCACTACTTTGTTAGTTCGGCCGGATCTCCGCATCAAATGAGCTTCAATCCTTCAGCCTCAAGCAATATGGAGATAATGGGAGGCAACGACCCCTTTTCTGAAAAGGTTCTAATATTGCCTCTGTGTGAGTCCCTGTTCAGGGTCTGAGCCCCTCCAGCTAGGAGGCAGGTACAGACCAGAGATTCATGCCACAAACTCATTTAATGGCGAGCACTAACACAGTAGGATCACGGTCTCCACGGGGGATCAGTTTGAGAGTTCTTCAGTTCACATCCTGCTGGCGAGTAACAGGGCAGCTTGCTGTGAGCTAATTTAAAATTTAATCTAGTGGCAAAAGTTATCAGCAAAACAACAACAACAACAACAATAATAAAGAACTGCATGTTTAGGTTGTCTTCTGATTCAGGTTACACTGAAATGGAAGTTGCTCACTTTCAGCTGAGAAATAATGGCTTCTTTGAGGTATGATGAAGGCGGAGGAAGTGGCTGTGCAGGGCTAAATTCAATGGAAAATGCAAGGCATTATAGGTCCGGTAGTCTCCCTGCTTCTTATGCTCCATACAGGGTGCCTCTCAGGAAACTACCACATTCATAATGCTTTGGAGTTCCCATGAGCCGCTTCCTCTGTTTTTATCATGCCCAAGAGAAGCCATTATTTCTCAGGTCAAAGTGATCACACACACCTGAAAGGACTGGGGAGGGTTTGGGCCAAAGCTCCCAGAAGTTGGGCCAAGGGAATTTCTGGGGGCTGCAGCCATGAATTCCCAAAAGCCCCATGCCTCCTTCTCTATATGTGCCTCGTACTAAACCACCTGCACCAGTTCATCCAGCACAGGGATGGGCCTTGTCCCCACCACCCACTGCGATCCAGGGCTTCAGTCAGAGAAGAGTATTTCCCGACTCTCTTCCTACACGTCTTTTAAACTTGAGAAGTCGGGAATAGAACCCAATGCCTGACACATGGAGAGCAGGTCCGCTATCAGCGAGAGTCAGCAGTGGCCCCACGGGCGGAGACTTTAAGTTACCTGCTCCCATCCCATGAGGCTGCAAGGTTAGACTCTGAGAGTATTTCATTATCTCTCTAATTGAGCTCCGGGTACTTTTCACGGAATAATAGTTCAGGCTCAGCAATCTCTTTCAGACCCATAACAACACGTTGATCGGAGAGGCGGACGAGTCAAAACAGTCCAACTCGGAGATCGTTAAAATATGACAGATGGTGAGAAGAAAGCCAAGGCTGCTTGATTTTAATTATAATTGTGAGGTGGTTTTTTTGTTGTTGTTTTTAAAGAAATGTTCTTCCTTGCTAAAGCAGAAATCGCAACAGCAAAAGAAGAGCCAGGATCATGGCCGGAAGGCTTAGAGATGGTCGAGGGGGAGCGTGTGTGTGTGGAGATGGAGGTGTTTCACCACACCGGCTGCCTTCTCTGGTTCCTCCCTAAAAGGTTCAAGAAGCTTAAACTAAGTCTGGCTGCCAGCCCAGGCTCGCTGCTCTAGCTGAGCACAGAACACCCCGTTCCACTCCCAGAACTAATACCTTCATTTCACTTTGCAAATTGCAAAGGGAGAGAATTTCCCAGATCACAAGCATGCCTCGCCAGATCCTGGGCTAGATCGAGGTCCTGATCATCTCAAGCACTCATACGAGTGCATGCCTTTTGGGTTAAAAGTCATGGTTTGATTTCCTGCAGCTTGCATATAAGCTTGCTCTGTCTTGTGATTGGTCCTCAGGAGGTAAACAATGGCTTCACTGGTACAGTAGAACCTCCTTATCCATAGGATCAGTAGCCGTGATTTACTTATGCACGGTCTGAAAATATTAAAAATATTTAAAGAAAAATCCTAGAAATAGGTATTCCTGTGATGTCATTACCAGAACTGGCCACTAGAGGGAGGCAGAGACCATGCTATGCATAGTGTCCACTATTAAAATAGTGTTTGCTATAATCTGCATTTTTCAGCATCTGCAGGGGGGGATTGAAACCAATCCCTGTGGATACAGGGGTCCTAATGTATTCTGATTGCTCAGGCATGAATCTTGGAAGGGACTCCATAGCTGAAACACTGACATTCGTCTTTCTTGACTGATACACTATTGACAACATCTGTTTTGACCCCAGTGGCTCATGGCCACGTGTAAATACGCCGATGCCCTCATCCAGATCCTGTCCATTTCAGGAGCATTGGATAAATTCCAGAACAAGGACACAGTGTCCGTGTTTCACCCACACAGTCTCGTTCAAGCTTCATGTCAGAGCAATCAGAATACAAACAAAGCCAGTGGTGTCCAGCAAACCTAGCTGGCTTCCTGTTTCCACATAGACAGGTCGATATTTGTTATGGGCAACTGACCAGTAAAACAGTAAGACTCCAGAGTATACCTCATATGAACCGTAATCATCTACCTAGAAAGTCTGAGCCATCTGGCTACATTTCAAATCCTTGTTATTCACACAGCAATGACAGTACAGTAGGACCCCCCCCCCCCATATCCGCAGGTTCAGTATCCACTGATTCATTCATCTGTTGCCTCAGAGTACTGCATTAAAAAAATCCAGATTTGGACTGTAGGGTGAGCGCCTTTGGGGTCTGCCTCAGGTGTCAAAAACACACTTCTCAGCCTATCTTTGTGACACAGAAACACAGTGTGATAGATTCTCCAGTTCCTGAACGTCTGACCTGCCACGGAGCCCTGCATTTCTGCCCCTAATTAATCTCACAGCAGCCGTCTCTCTGCTTGTTCGTTCCAAGAACAGTGAACGGTCCCCCTGCCTTTGCCGTCATGCCACCGACACAAATCTTCCCCGACAAGGGCAGATCTTCATGTCAGATCCTCATCTCAGCATAAAAGGCAACCTACATGCCTGGAGACCAGTCTTGGCTGCAGGTCAAATCTCTCCCTTTCCACCGGCCACCCCTCTCCTTCTCTGCAGAGAGACAGACTCATGCTCTGCAGCTAAAACTAATTGAATTTTAATGAGAGGAAGTTGTTTTTTCCACTCAAAGAACATTTTGAAACTCTTTTCTCCTATCCAGCGATTAGGAACTGACTGTTTGGAAGCTGGAAGTGTTGGGACCCTTGCTTATTATGACCCCCTCCTGGAAGCACGAGAGTCAAGCTTGACTGCACGGTGGGGGAAAGGCACCATCCGTGGGGTAGCCCATCTCAAGTTGTTCCATCAGAGGTAGAGATGGGAAGGCCTGCAGAAAAAAAACTGAAAAACTGGGGGGGGGGACTTTTCCCCCCCTTTCCCCCCTCCCCCAAGAGCTATTTTTTGTTTTTTTTCTGGAAAAATTGGGGAGAAAAATGGAGTGTGGAATACGTTCTTTTACAAGGATAAATAATATGTTTATGACACGGTATTCAAACTATATAACACGAAAACCATAATGAAAGACTTCTGAGACTCTATGTATTTAAGTTATCTCTAGAGATGTAAAATTCCCGAAAATTTCCGTATTTTCTCCAGGGGAAAAAAAACAACAGGATTTTTTTTTCTAGAAAAAAAAATGAAAAATTTCAGAAATTTTACATCTCTAATCAGGAGGTCCCTCAGCTGAAAGCTCTTGCTAAATCTCTCTCAAGCCCTTCGAAAGTCAAGCATTCCTGGCCAGCCAGAAGTCTGCTCAGATTTTGTGCTGATTTTTTAAAAAATGGAAAAAAAATATGAAAAACCAGACACTGAGGGGAAAGTGTCTACCCAGAACTTGAACGTAACTTGTATTGCAAGTTGTATAATCAACTGCAAATAGTTATATTTTGGGTAATGACCATCTAACTAGGCTACATTGCAAAAAAACAACAACGTAACAAGTAGTTATAACATTGTTTCTTGTGTCCCGAGTGCCATGGCCCAGTCATTTTTAATAGCCCAAACTTTAACAATTCTGCCCAAATGCATCTACTAATTCCCCAAAACGCTGTAAATTGAGCAAGAGTTTTTCAGGTTTTTCTTATCACTTTTCGGTGACAAAGGGAACACTGTATTTTTCCAAGCATTTTTAAGGTGCAGGGTCAGAATCAGACACTAGAGGGCACCAGAAAGCGCTTTACTAGTATTTTTCTGAGGCGCAGCCTCCGAAACAGCAAGGCAAGAAAGGAGGAACACCAACGGCAATGGGTTACTTTTTGTGAGTGCAGCAAAGATAACAACAATGCCACAGCCCTGGCTAACACAACCAATTGCCTGGTAGACTCCCTACAAAGTATTCCGTGTGGCTCACCTGGGAGAAAGGCCTCAATTGGGAGGCTGAGCTAGGCCAAGCTCCGCCCATGCTTCCTGTTCCTGCCCCAGTGTTCTCTGGGAGTTTTCTTTCTGAGCAGGAAGCTTGGGCAGAGCTAGGCCGAGCTCAGCCTCCCAATCGAGGCCTTTCTCCCAGGTGAGCCACACTCAGGTATTTGCAAGGTGTCCGCAAGAGAAATGGAATTCCCGGAATGGAGAATTATGGTCTTGGTAGTCCAGAAACTCTGGACATCCCATTTCTAGTGGCTATCACCGCTCTCCGCCATATCGGCTAAAGCAACCTTGGGTGACCCAAGTGTTCTTAGGCCGTAACTCCCAGAAATCCTGGCCAAGACAGTTAGTGGGGAAGGCTTCTGGGAGTTGCAGTCCAAGAACACCTGGGTCACCCAAGGTTGGGAACGACTGTGCGAAAGGAATTAAAGGGAAGCTGCTGTTATTAGAAGAAACGGGAGTAGAGGCAAAATCTATTAGCAGTCATTCCTCCAGAGCTTAACATTTAGGAAGTCTGCAGAACCCTGAAGAATGAGACAAAAGGGTTGAGCCAAGACTTCTCACAATGCACAGCTATCTGATATTGTGTATTGATATAATATTTTAATACTCTAATTTCTTCCAACATTTTCTCTTTTCCACACTGCCATAGAAATGCAAGGTGCCTCAGCAGAATTATTTCTAGAAGTTTTTTTTCCACCACTTTTTCTGGTGGCTACCTCCCTGAGCCCTTCATCGTGACGGCCTAAAATGACCCAGGGTCAAGGGCCTGGTGGAAGACGCCCCCAGGTGGCCAACCCAGTTGCTCTGACATTGGCAGTGACAGAATATGAATACGAATAAGAATACGAACACGGATAAGAACGCGAATAAGAATACGAATATGAACACAAATACGAATACGAATAAGAACACGAATAAGAATACGAACACGAATAAGAACATGAATAAGAACGTGAACATGAATACGAATAAGAATATGAACACGGATAAGAACACAAATAAGAATACGAATATGAACACAAATACGAATAAGAACACGAATAAGAACACGGATAAGAATAAGAACAAATAAGAAAAAGAATATGAATATGAATACAAATTAGATTATGAACACGAATAAACATTATTAGGAATAAGAATACGAATAAGATTACGAACACAAATAAACACGAATAAGAACACGAAGAATGAAAATACGAAGAGGATAACAAATATGAATATGAATACAAACACAAATACGAATAATAAGAATAGGAACAAAGCTCTTGGACTCCCACCTCTGAGAAACAGCTAGATAAGTTCTCCTTTCTCCAGGAGATATTTGGTGAAATAGTTCCCCATTTCTCTTCCCAAAAAACAGTGTGGAGAATTTCAAGACAACATCTGCCCACAGATGCTGGAACAGCATACACTGGTGTGAACAAGCAGTTCAGTCGCTAGACATCAACACCTCTATTTTCAAACAAATGTGGCTCCCCCACCTGGCCTCCTGTGAACCTTTCTTTGGCCATCCTTCAGATAACTCTCTGCCCCCCATCCTGGATTAAATATCCCACCAGTCCCCAGGGCCCCCCCCCAAAAAAACGCGGCAGAACATGAGAGGTACCCAGGAGTATAATTCTCCACAGGCAGCGGGAGTACAACTGTGTGCGTTGTGTCCCATATGGAATAACTGGGCATCTTTTCAAGCCGGTCGGGGAACACCCGGCCATCGTTCCGCCCAGAGGCTTATTAGCATGGCTGTCGCTTCCTATTAGCCACACCCCTGCAGGCAAACACAGTCAAGCGCATTCATGCTCTGGTAGGGTGAGGAAGCTGGCACAGAAACTCCTGACCAGGAGAAATCTGACTAATTAGGATTCCAGCTAATGCACGCAATGTCACCGTTTTAGGTCAATAAACTGTCCTCCATTTCAGCTTACTAAAAGGTTCGGCTGCCCCAAGAAAATAATTTGATATAATTGTGCATTGTTGGTGTGTGTGTGTGTGTGTGTTTACTGCCTGCAGGAAACATCTGTAGCTGAGCAGTTGTGGAAAATATGGGAGATACTTAACACCAGTCCCTGCGGGGAATAAGTCAGGCTTTCCGGACCGCGATGAAAACTGGAGACTGGATTCCCGTTGAACGGCCAAAACCAACCCCAGTCTTTCGGCTACACGAGCCCACCAAACATCCCATAAACTTGTGAAATATGGGGGATCTTGTTACCATATAATAAGCAGCCAGGCAGACACACTGTTCCTCAGCAGAGTTCGTCATATCGTTAGTCAGCCAAAGGTATGTTTCAAAGGAAAAATAATAATAACACGGCGCAGTGGTTCAACTGCAGTACTGCAGTCAAGACTTTGCTCATTACCTAAATTCAATCCCAACGGGTTCAGGTAGTCAGCTCAAGGGCAAACTTGCTTTCTCTTGCTGGCTCCAGAGATTCCCTTTTCCAGATCCCAACCGGTGGAAAACCAACCCTTCTTTCTGGCTGGCGTGGGTCTCGCCACTGATGGACGGAGGAGGTTCTTTCTGACCATCCAAATGTTGGTCTGGTCAACAGACAACACAAACTTCCACAGACCACGATTTCTGATCCCAAATATTATTCCAGAACAAGGCGGCAGCATTCCCTATTTTTTTTTCTCCCCCCAAATAACTTCCTGGCTCTCTAAGCCCTTTTCTTTCCTCGCTTCCTCACCTCAAAGACTTCTTCATCCAAAATCCTCGTGCCAAATACGATGATACCATTGACGTCAATGATGGGATGGTCACTCCGGTCCAGGAACTTCGTGATCTTCTTTTTACAATCCAAAATCAGAGTGATGTTCTTCTTGTGCACACTGATGGCTATCCGATGCCATCTGCGAAATAGAAATGGAGGTTAAGAAGGATCCCAACTTTTAAGAACAGGCTGGTGGATTTCAGAGCTTCGTTCTCCAAGGACTGGATCACTCCGATGGACCTCCTGCCCTCTCCCCCGTGTTGGACAAAAGCCCAGTTATGCCAATTAAGTGAAGCAATGCCCATTTGTTCTGGCCTTACAAGTGAATGCAGATGGTAGGATTCGGCTTTTTATGGACACATAATTTGGGAGGGTTTTTGTTTTGTTTTTAAAGTGGAAGAATATGCAAAGTCTAAATTCAGTTCAGCCCATGCAACCATCACCCAGCCCTAGCATAAGAACGCTTCCAGCTTAGAATCCCTGGCTTGGGAGGCTAGTTGGCATAAGGGATGCCAGGGAGCTCCCTGGTTCCATGTCCTGCATCGGACTGGAGGCACCAGACTGGGTGGACCTGATCCTGAAAGACCTTAAGTCCCCAAACCTTCCCTTGCAAAGGAGTTCCGATGCGCCACCAGGATGTCCCACCAGTAGGCATCAAATGGGCCCTGGGGACTCTCTCCCACCATGGAGTCTGCCCTGCCCAGGAACAGACAAAAAGGGAGCTACTTACTTGCCGTCCGAGAGGTTGATGCCCCGGAAGAGAGGGTAGTCCTCAGGGCCTGGCTTCCCGGTGTGGTCCTCGTACAAGAATACGGGAGACCTCCCCATTTCCATGCCAATCTGCTGGATGCCTTGTTCATTGTAAATGGAAATCAAGAAGGCCTGGCTTCCTTTCTTTGCTTTTACAGTGGTTAAGATGGAGAAGTCTTCGGGGAATGGAGACGCTGAAATCGGGAAAGGGAGCAGGAGCCAATGAGACCGGTGAATTCTCTCCATTGTATGACCACCCATACAACCTTGAACACAGTGGACCTTCCCTGGTTTTGGAAGCTAAGCAGGGTCAGACCCAGTTAATGCTTGGATGGGGGAGACACCAAAGACTTATCTGGTGATGCACCGGGGAGCAGTCACAGCTGAAGCCACCAATGCAAATTTGAATTGTGAAAGGCACACCTGGGAGACATAAGGCTATTAAACGAACAAACGAATGAAGGAACAAATGAATGACTTTCTGCAGCGGTGCATGGTTGGACTTGATGGCCTTTGAGGTTCCTTCAGACTCTACAATTCTATGATTATATATATTTTCCCACTCAATTCTCAGTCTCACAAAAACACACCCATACGCACGAGTACCCTCCCTCTGAGGGCTTGATTCCTTAGTAGCTGCACTTTAGGAAAACTCTGCTAAAACCATTCCGATATATTCTCTCCCGGGGAGATTGTTCTGTTTGAAAAGACAACCACTTTCACTTTCAGTGTTGTGCCACGTTGACAGTGGCTCAAGGGGGCTGGGCGCAAGGAGCTGAAAACTACCAGCTTAAGGGAACAAAACCTTCTAATTAGCCCCAAATATAGGGTGCTTTCTGTGGGAAGGCTTTTGGGCCCAGCCGCTTGTCCTGGCGTCTTTCCACCTCAACACCCTTCATTGTCAAATCCCCAAACTCCACTTATATTTGACAACTGCTCTACAATTACTCCTGTTGTCTTGATCTCTCCATCTACTCATTTGCTTGTTGGAAACGAAGTAACATCTCGTTGTTGGGAACGATGTGTGTTATTACACAGAACGGGGCGGAAGGGTTCGGAGAGGCCCTGGCCGCCATCCAACGGGCTCATCTGAGGTCTAAATTATGCCCCTTGGCTGGCTGGTGGTTTTGTACACAAGGCTTCATCCATCTCAAGAGTTCATCTCCCAAATTCCTTTTTTCGTGGCCTGAGATCAGCCCCAGAGTATTCAAACCGAGACCCACAGGAGGTGCTTTGAGTGAGGGGGCCGGCCTGTCCACACCTCCAGAGCAGCCCGTGCTCTGAAATCAAGGAAAGAACAATTCTGTTAGGTTGGGAACGATTCTCAGGGGGTTCGTCCCTTTGGTGACCTCAGTCTTGAACGACAGGGGAAATATGGGACTCCCAAGTAAGACTGTACATTGATCCCGCCTGGCCCAGCCTTTTTCCTACTCCGTTTATTCCTTTCCCCCCAGAATCCTCACACTCCAGGGGCCACATCCATGGATTTCAAAGCCAAGTTCCCCACCTGGCCTTCTTCGAAGATGGTGGGAAATGCAGGTAGCAGCCAGGCTGATGAAGGCTGGATGAACCCCTGCAGGGTCTGGGACCCTCAGGAGGTCCCCAGACCCCCCAGGTGGGCACCATCCTCAAATGAAACCTAGTCTAGAAGCTTCTGACTGTTTGGCAAGGCAGAGGAGAGAAGCCGAGACTCTCAGTTGTATCTCCAGACCTTCGCCTGAAGAAAGGAAGAAGGCTGGTCTTCATCGTTTTCCTTCCTCCACCCTCTGGCCAGTTTCTCTGTTATCTGGAGAAGTTTAACCTCTAGCAATTGTAAGGACCTGGGAATCTGTCTTATACGGAGTGGGACCACTGGACCCTCTTGCCTGCCGTTGTGGACTCTGCCCTAGCAGCCATGATGGCTCTCCTGGGTTTCGTGCGGGACTCTTTCTAAGCCCTACCTGGAGATCCCAAAGATGCCCTGGCAGAGTGTCATCAAGGTATTCACCAGGGCTGACCCTGCTTAGCTGCCACAATCAGGTGTGATTTGGTGTGTTTTGTACCACGAGGAACAAGACCACAGCAGCAATGGAAGAGGACTTCTGCTGAAGCCAGCCATCGGGACCCCTGGCTATGTGGGGTCACCTCTAGCTGTCAGCCAGAGGTATCTGGGGTTTTGGGAAGGTCCCCCTTCCACGTACTCACCAGGCCTGACCCTGCTTAGCTTCCAAAATCCAACGATGTTGGCACGCTTAGGGTCACACAAAGGCTACGTCTCCTCAAAGGCCTGGATGCAAACCCAAGTCATGTTGTGATGCTCTTTTTGCAGCAGAAGAGCCAAAAAGAGAAAGGTTCTCAACACACCTGAATCATTCGCTATTGCCCAACCTCTTTCTGAAACGCAATTACATCTTTGGGAATGGGAGAGGGAGCCTTATCCCTCTCACGGTTCCTTCTTCTCCTAAAACCCTGCAAATTTATGTCGCCATAAAACCCCTGAAGAAGGAGTTATACCAGCAAATGTGTCGGGTGCAATAAATTATTCAGGCATTTCAAAATGTGTTTTCTTTCCCCATTTCTTTCCCTCTCTCTTTTCCCCCTTTTTAATGGAATTATACTTTCCCCTGGCTATTGCAAAGGCCTTTGAGGGGTCAGGAAAAGCAATATAAGAAGATTTTGAATCAATATATTAGGTATTCTGCATGATGATCTGGGGTCAAATCCTCTTACTTCTGTTTTTTTTTTAAGTTAATGGAGATTATTCCTTCTCTGTTTCCCACATTGCCATAGTTCTCTCGAAAAATTGACCACTATTTGGTCAGTAACTGGACAGAATGAAGTAGCGTCTTTTTATGGCCGGGAACGGGTCTTTCAGGAACGCATTTGATTTTCAAGAAAAATATTTTGGTTGTTTTAAATGTGTTTGAGTATTGATTTGATTGCCGTTCTTCATATAATACTTGTTTAATTCTTTTTCAATGTTTGTATCCCTATAGTTTTTAGCTTTTAAATATTGTCTTTTTTTTTAATGATGTAAGCTGCCTTGGGTTCTTTTTAAGGAGAAAGGCGGGATTAAAAATATTTTAAATAAATAGATAAAAATAATTGGGGGGGGAACTGTTGGGGGGTGCAGAAACAGGTGCTGTCCTCCAAATTCTGGGGTGGGGGGCTAAGATTTGGACCCCGGGCCTTCTGGACGTTGCCCGCCCCTGGCGTAGACCTCCCGGATGGCCTGACTCTGGTATCAGGCAGAGTTTCCTGTTGACTTTAATGGGCAACAAACCTTACCAGGGTAGAGCTGTTTGGTGGGCGCACTCAGCTGGGCATCTTTTGTGACTCGGTAGGCCACATCGGCTCCTTTGGAAGACCTTCTACTTGTGCAAAAACCTGTCGTTTTCGAGATCCCGTCAGGTAAATTGTGGAAATCTAACACCTTCAAGAGATCGGCAGGCTCAGCTGGAAAATAAGAAAAAGGAGGGGAGAGAAGGAGAGGCCACAATCAGTAGGTGGAAAGGGAGTTGCCACACAATTCCGATCAGCCAGGCTCTGCGCAGAAATAACAGGAATGACCCAAAGTAACCCAAAACATCAAATAGATTGCATTCCGGGGAAAAAAGAAAAAGAAAACAAATGGAACCAAACAAGCCACCATTAATTGCATAGAACATAGATTCTTTCAATGGCATGGAGAGGTTTTCAGGCAGCTTCAAATGTAAGAAAGGTTTTTTTTTTCCAGTGAGATTACACACAGACACACACATTCCGACCAACACGCTGGCATTCCTGGACTCTTCCGTGTATTTCCCCCCCCTTAATGCCAAAACACCCTGATTGATTTTTCTCTGCTTCGATTCTTTTCTTTCATAATAACCGTGCTATTTTATAAGGGAAAAAATGGATTTTTCTTTAAAAAGCTGGCGGCGGTTTGGTTGAAATGGACCCATTTATAAAGTGCAAAAAATTAGCAAAGAAAGTTAAGAGAACCAAGTAGCAAACACGGCACTGTCAGAACCAGAATTAATTTCTCACATGAGAGCAAGAGTAACCGGTGTGTGTGTGTGTGTGTGTGTGTGTGTGAGAGAGAGAGAGAGAGAGAGAGAGAGAGATGCTTACACTAATAACTGCTCTCTAATCATCATCATCATCATCATCATAATTCTGTGCTGATAAGTTGATTCCAACTTCTAACTTGAGGCAACCCTTCCAGGGGTTTCTCTGTCGAAAGTGTGACATCATACACTCCTGCAGTGCATAAGGGGTGAACCGAAGACCCACATTTGAACCCTACCCCCAGAGTGCCAAACTGCAAAGGGCAGAAGTGGGACCTGTAAAGCCCCTAGAATCATGCAATGCACAAATGGGGGGGGGGGGGGGTATAGAAACCAAAGAAATGATCGTAATAGTAACCTAGACAACCAGTAAAAAAAACTGACAGATTCACAGAACTGAAGACATGGCTCAGTTTTAACCAGGGATGTTGGTGAGCCTTTGGTACCAAGTCCCAAGTCTGAGCCTTTGGTACCAGGTCTTGAGTCCGAAGCCCCAAGTCCGAGTCCCTATTAAATACAAGCCTTTTTTCCCAGAAAAAAAGGGAGAAGTAGGTGAGTTCCGATTCGAGAGTAGAGTTCGAATCACTGAAAAAAGAAACCCAAGTTTAGTCCAAGTTGAGTTGCCAGTGTACGTTAAGTCCAACTTGACAGTGAGCGCTGTGACTCCAGTTCCCATCCCTGGTTTTAACATGGCCAGCTGGCAGCGAGACATGAAACCCTTGCTTGATCTAGAGACCAGAGACTTAGATTCCTGCATTGAGCCAGGGGTGGGACTTGATGACCTTATAGGCCCCTTCTGATTCCATTATTCTATGATTCTATGATCAGAGGGGGACGGAACAACTTCCCAGGCTGTCGAAGCAGCCAGATGGCGCCAATGGCAGAAGCTGTAACAAAGCAACGAAGAGGAAGAACCTGGACCAGTAATTACTCTTGCAGAAGCCCATGGTTTCTCTTCCACTGTTCATTTTATTCTGTTTATGTTATTCAATCAATTTCTCTCCCATCATTCCAGACCAAAGCGGGCCCAGGGTGGTGCAGTGCAAAACTACCCGAGAAATGCACAATTAAACACAAAACCATGACTGGAAGCCAAGCATAAAACAGAAAAAAAAAGGAGCAGTGAAAAACCAGGGATAGTAAGATCTTTTTTTCCATCCACATTTCAATACGATCATTAATTCATCTGCCTTTCTGAAAGGGTGACGCAAGGGTCAAACTGCACTCTTCTAAACACCCAGACCGATTCAATGCAAATGTCTGGATGAGTGAGCAAAGGTGCAGCCAGAATCACTGTGTGCTAAAGCGGGAAGCCATACCTATGAAAAGTGCAGGCGAAGCTGCATTTCTCAGGAGAAAGGCTTGTAGAAAGATGGGCGCTGCCGACTTCTACCAGCAAAATCAAGGCTGAAACAGACCACGGAAACCGTAACTCAGGAAATTCAACTAGGTGAACAAACATTGCATGCACCCATGCTGAATCAAAGCCTTAGAGAGAGACTCATTGAGGAAAGTGCTTGTTGGGAGAGCCCCATCCCTCCTCAACTGCACTTTGCAAATGTCAGGCCAGGAGATGAGGAGGAGGAGGAGGCCTGATGCTTAATTCTCCAGGACAGGATTAATTCCAAAAGCACTTCAATGCACATGAGCCCAGGTGCCCCAAAACATCAAAAGTGTTGTTTCTTTGGGGGCGGGGGGAGTTGATGATGATAACCTAATGATAACCTTAGAACGGCAGAGCTGGAAGGGGCCCCGTGGATCACAGAGTCCAGCCCCTGTCAAGGAGGCCCAAGCCGGGAATCGAACTCTCAACCTCTGGCTCCTCTCTAAACCACTGAGCTCTCCAGCCAGCTAAATTAATGAACCCTAATTTGGATGTTTCATGTCATCATCAACAACGTCGTCATCATGCTAGAACTGCAGAGTTGGAAGGGACCCTACGGATCATCAACGAGGCCCCATGGGGGAATCAAACTCCCAACCTTTGGCTCCACAGCCAGCGATCGAAACCACTGAGCTGTCCAGCAGTCCCTCTGAACTGCCAGGCGCCTGTGCATGCGAGCTTCTGTGCGGCTGCACACGCAGGTGCAACACAGTTTGCTTCTCAAAGAGAAAAGGCATCGGTTTTTCAGAGACCGCTTCCACAAATTATGGAGATCTGAGCAAATAAATAATAATAATAATAAAAATCTGTTCCTCTCGACCTGCACTTTCTGTCTGAGGAGAGGAATTTCAGAAGCCAGGGCCTTTCTGATTTTTTTAAAAAACACAACAAAACACCCTTCCCCTCAGAAAAGCTAACGCTGAAGCGCTTACAGCCAAACCATGAATGTGGCACACGCGGCCAAGAAGGTTCCAAGAAACCTCCGTGCCAAGCTGGAATGGGTGGGGAGCTGGCTTCAAACAACATCCCAGTCTGGACCTTGGCCGCCGATCTTGGCCGCCTGCAACCCCTTGCCGAGATCAGCCTGCCAGTGGCTGACCTTGGACTTGCTTCGCTTTGGCTCCTTTTGCGCTTCCCTGTTTCTGTTTGGTTCCATGCTCCCAATGGCTGTCTACCTCCGGCTCTGGATCCCCAGCACCTGCTTTGCTCCTCTCAATGGTAGGACTCAAGAACCTCCGGACGAATACAACTGGGTTGAGAAACAAAAGGAACATGGGGTTGGAGTCTACTACCGACCACCCAATCAACCAGAAGACGCGGGTGAAACCTCTGAAGAACAATTTGCAAGAATTTCAGAGAGGCATGATGTAGTCGTAATGAGAGACTTCAATTATCTCGATATCTTTTAACAGGCAAATTCGGCCACAGATGGACCTTCCAAGACATTCCTGGCTTACACGGTTGATCATTGGCTCCTACAAAAAGCGGAGGAAGAAACCAGAGGAGTAGCTATCCTGGACTTGATCCTAATCAATAGAGGTGACTTGATGGCACGAGTGGCGGCAAGAGCAACACTGGGAGAAAGCGAGCATGTTCTACTTGAGTTCAAAGGAAACCAAAGCAGAGTGCAGCCACACAAATATGCTGGGTTTTAGGAAAGCGAATTTTAATAAATTTAGAGCAATGACAGATAAGGTCCATGGCAGGAGATCCTAGCAGGAAAAGGAGGCCTAGGCGGGTGAGAGTTTCTTTAAAAAAAAAAAAAGAAATTCTAAAAGCACCACGACAAGCAATTCCAACAAGAAACAAAGGTGGAAGATAACAAAAAAGACCTGTGTGGCTTCCCAAAAAACTCAGAGAGGACTTGTAAAAAAAAGGTCGCTACCTGCTGTTAGCTTTCCCCTGCACATTTCAGGGGTGGGTGTGATAAAGTTGCTGTCCTGTAATTACACGCCGGCCAGTTGTTTGCAACTTAGGGTGACCTGAGCCTTCTTCAGCATGTACGGGCTCCATGCTTGAAAGGCTGCAGTAGAAAAAAGGTCCTCTGAAGCCAGAGCCGTCTTGTGGCTTCCCCGTTCCACCCCAGTGGCTTCAATAAACATCCATGCTGTGGTGCTTCTTTCCTCTGGGTTCAGCTGTGCAAGAGCCTACATGAATTTTCACGGCTGGAGGGGCAGTGAGTAGAACTTGATTTGGCTAATTACGAGTTGCAATGTACTTGAAGAAAAGCCAAACAACAAAGGAGGAGTCTTCTTTGAAGTCAACTGCAATACAGGCCTTTGCTCGTGAGCTGATGAAGAGCACCTTTTTATTTCCCATAGACAGCGTTAGGGATGGGATTTTTTATTTATTTTCTGGACTACAAATACCATAATTCACCATTCTTGGAGTTGTATCCACCTTACAGGCGTCTGGCAGACACTTGAATGTGGCTCACCTGGGCGAAAGGCCTAAACAGGAAGGCTTTGAGGCCGAGCTAGGCCTAGTTCCGCCCAAGCTTCCTGCTCAGAAAGAAAACTCCCAGCTAGCACTGGGACAGGAACAGGAAAAATGCAGTCTGTGGGTGACACACTTCTTGAAATGTCAAAAATAACATCCCATTCCAGAATGTGTGGTTGGCGCTCCAGAGGCCACACTTCCTGGAAGGGCTAAAAACAACAGGCCACTCCAGGAAGAGCCACGAGCATCCAGAAATTATACTTCCAGGAGTAACTGAAGCATCCTATCTTTCCAGTCCCCTTGAAGGGAACAACACGCCTGTATTGCGTGTTGGGATTCAGTACCGATGGAGAAGGGTTTGGTCCTGCAGGAGACGCAACGCAGGGCAAATTTCCTCCTTCCACCGTTGCTTCTTGGAAAAAGGAGTTCCTTCCCCAGTTGGGGTCTATGGTTCTGGGTTCAAGCCCCTAGGCTGGCCGACACTGGCAGCAGGAGCATCTTTTTCTTCCAGACCTGGTCCTGTGCTTCTCCTGGCAGAAATGTAGCAGGCACTTTTCCCCCCTTCTTTCTGGCACAGAGAGGGAGTCACGGGAAAGGCTTCCTTCATTTCCCCATGTCAGGCTGCCAGGACAAGCAAGAGAAGTAGGGCAAGGGGGGTGGGGGGGTGGGGAGGGGAGGAGAGATAAGGTGGCATTCTTGCTGCATCTCCCTCGCACCTGAACGGCCTCCACCAACAGGCGTCGTTTCTGACACCAGACAGAGAAGCCACAAAACTCTGCCCGAGAGAAACGCCAAGGGAATGGGGGCGGGAAGGGGGTCTGTGGGAGAATTCTGAAAGAAAGAAAAAATGGGCATAACCATGATGCAATTAACTGTGAAACAGGAAATTGGAAGCTTCTCCCTGCCGTCTTTGATCTGCAGCAGCCACTGACGCACCATCCTGGTTCAAAGCTAGCAGCAGCCCTGAAACGGATCGCTGAAGCAAAGCTGCGGCCCTTGTCGCTGTTTCGAAAGAGACTCTTTTGCAGGATGCATTGCTTTGCAGGAGGCCAGCCTGGTGTTCACTGTCCTTGCTCAGCTCACAAAAGGAGTAGCTGCTTCGGCCATTATGAACACCTTGCCCTGCCCCAGAGCAGCACGCCGGAGGAAAGGCAGTGGAAGTGTGCCCAAAAGGTGCCTTGCTGTGGCCAATTCTGAAACTCCACCTTGACCATAACAAAATCCATGTTAAAATCCAGAACTGCCACTTTCAAAGTCAAGACAGTCACCGTGACGTCAGAACTGGCCACTAGAGAGAACCATTAGGTTCTCACATTAGGGTGATCAACCCATCCCAAACGGAACACCACCAATTGCTCTAAACACTCACCTAGCTGCATGGAACTATGAGTAAAGGTAACTAGGGTCTTTTACAAAAAGTAACTTTCTAAACTCTTAGCTCAGTATGTTTGCTCTTAAAGTTTCACATGTTAACTACTTAATGTAGTTTGCAGTGTTACTTGCTTTAATAACATGAGGCAACTTGAATCAACAAAACCTAAGGGGGGGGTTGACTCACCAAATTCCCATTGAGTCAGTGGGCCTATTCTAGTGTGATTTACTATGCCAAAGCAACAGTATTTTGGCCAACGTTTCCATGTGAAAATGAGTGAAGTTCCACAGATCTCCCTGAAGATTCAGGACAAATACTCCACGGATCAGATACTGGCGCTGTTTTATATGGTGCTAAGTAACGAGGTGTGATTCCCAGTGCGATGTAGAGGACAGAATGACAGACAGGGACTCTGGAGAGCAGGGTTTAAGTAAGCACTTGGAAACTCACTGGGGGAGTAGTGGAACTGGTCAAAACACTCCTTAAATATCTCACTTAATTTGAAAGCCCTATTAGAGTTGCTATATATCAGCTGTGACTTGACAGCACAGAACATACAGACAAGCAAAGATGTAACAAATACTTGTAAATGGTCTCATCAAATTGACAGCCATTGCAAAAAATCTTACCACCACCACAGATTTTTTGGGGGAAAGCCCCTAAAATGTGAACAAAGCAATAAAAACTCTTCCCAATGGGAAGGAAGATTCGTTCTCACCTGCGGGAAAATGAGGGGAAGCGAAGGGTTACATCCCTGGGGGTGAAACCAGCAGAATCTCTCCTTAACCCTCCCCAAAAGGCTAAAAGATCTCATTGTATCCCAAGCCAGGACATGACAAATGGCTTCCACATTTTCCAAAGGGGAAAGAGAACGGAGACTTTGTTACAAGCCAGCAGACGGACAGAAGAGACGAGGAACTTTCGACAAAAATAGTCTGTTTCAATGGGCACACCGTGCAGAGCAGCTGTTTCTTAAAGTGTCTGCAATCCATCGTCTTTCTTGTCTTCTGGAAAAGAAGCGGCTTCAGCAGCCGGGCAGCAAGCCCATGGCGGGTCCGTTGGCAGCAAGAATCCACCTAGAACAGGGTTGCGTAAACCCTGTGTTAAATATATCTGATTTCCCTATAAATCATGCACATGACGCCTGTTGGCGTGTTTACTCTAGAACCTCTAAAAGTTGGTCAAGCCTTTGGTGATGTCTCTTCAGATCCGTGGGGGCTAGCCACTTTAAGCGGATGCTGGAGATTTTCAGAAGATGAAAGAGTTAAAATAGTTTTTAATGTTGACTTGCTTTTCATTATTCAATTGTATTTTAATTAGCGTATAGTTTAATTGCTTTTAATCTTGAACCTATTATGTTTTTAATTCTATTCCTTTTAATATTCTGAGCCGCCCTTAGCAGAAGAAAGATGGCCTATAAATAAAATAAATAAATAAATAAATATAAATGAATGAATGAATGAATCCCATCTAACAGAAACTGGTTAATCAGAATTACTTTTGCAAGGTTTTGTGAATATTCCTGCAGAGTTCTACTTCTGCATTGTGCTTTTTATTTTATTTTTTAAAAAAATCTCTCTTGCATGTGTCTTTTCTCAACATTTTAGTATACAAAAACACATACAACCCCTAGTTATGGCCTTGCAGAAGGCCCAGCGATTTTCTCCCCTATTCTGGACAAGATGGCTGAACCCAAAGAGGGTTGGTTTTGAGCATCTGTGCCTGGCACAAGTTTTGATTGGCAACCTTCCTCACTGAGGGCCCACCCACTTCGGCCCCCATGCCCCACGGCATGACACAAGATGCCAGCTTTTTACCAAAGGGTGAGCCAGTGGGTAGGAAAATATTTTTCCATTTATTCAACACACCACTTTTTCTGGGCCTCTTCTGCTCCTCCCTCTTCACTCCTTGATCGACAAGGACCTCGGCATCAAAAGAATATATACAAACCAGACGGCATCTGGGTAGCGTTTGGCCATAGATGCTTCTCTTGCTAGACCACCAAGGTTAAAAAAATAAGGTGAAGAAGAGGCTTGAAGGAGGTGAGCCTATCAGGACTAGAGGATCAGATACGAATGGAAACGTCTGGGTTTGAGAGGGACCACCCACAGATGCACTTCTGCTCCGCTTGGCAGCCTTAGGGTTGCTTTCCCTAGGGACGACGACATGGTGGTTGTTCTCCTCATCTGAAGAAGGAGGCCAGAGATTAAGGCTGGCTAAGCAGCTGGTATTGCAGGAGAGTTTAGAACACTTCTGAGAAAAAAAACCCTCGTGCTCTTAAAAACGTTTCCTCTGAAATTCCTAAGATGTAGAATCCTCGGCTTAAAAGAAACTTATTCCCATTACTTTTCACTTTGTTTCCCTTTAAAGTAATCCCATAGTTATCTTGCATTCAAACCTACTGCATTACTCAGTGCTTTTGCTCACGACTTTTCCAAGACTTTTTAATTAACTTTTTTTTTAAGTGCAAAAAAACCCCACAAACAAGCAAACTCTGTGGGATTCAGAAGAGAGTGGAGCAAAGCATGGAAATCTGGAGCCAAAGTGCTTCTAGAAATGTTTTAAAAGTTCTCCTAAAAATCAAGTAGGAAATTACTTTTGAAATCTAATGTCATTGCCCCCAAGTTAACTTGTTACAAGCACCTATATAACTTGCAAGGCAAGGCTCCAAAGCTCTAGCATAAAATTCAAGTTTACCTCCAGACGTCAGTTGGGGAATCATGGCCGTTTGCATGTGGTTCCTAGCAATGTGCCATTCAGATTTTTGGAATCCAACTCTGAAAATTCTCAAAGAATTCCTCAGTCAGAATTCTGGGCAATCGTGCCACAGATTCACATCTACAGACACCTATATTTCGCTCGCCTCTGAAAGGGCCTAGTTGCAGGGCTTCACAGCCTAGCTCTGGGTTTACTTCCTGTCATTAATTTCCAAAAAAGGAAAGCTGTTCTGCTACTTCTTGGAAGCTGGATTTCTTTGGGAGCTCCCTTCTCTGAAGATGAAATGGTAGAGACTCTACCATTCCCAGGAAGGACCCTGGTAGCTTCCTTTTTAAAAAAATATACATTACCCAAGCAAGGCCAGAGGTAGGCCCTGGCGTTAGGCACTGCTCCAGGTGAGTGAAATATAGGTGTGGGTTTGTGGACCAGTAGTCCTAAGATTCTGCTTGAGGGATTCTTGGAGAATTCTGGGACCTGGCGTCCAAAAAAATCAGAATGGCATCGTTGTGTGACCGATCCAGAAGGGGAACCATCTGCATGTTATTGTCCTCATTTTAGACATGTTCACATGGGCAAAATTTAAGGGCAGTGCCAACGCTGTGGTGACACTGACTGCTCCTTCCAAGGATAAATTTGACTTGAGAAGCTGCAAAAGAAGGTTTACAAGGTGCAAATAGTTACACGTCATGTTTTGTCTACCAACAAAATTGCTTTTTCTTTCCAAACCCAAATCAAGAGAAGAGAATCTTATTTTAATTTCCTTTGCACTCCCTTAGATGTGGTGCCCTGAGTGGAACTTCCAAAACTACTTTGAATTTTGCTTCAGGTGAAATTCATACACAACCTCTGATGGGATGTGTGAAGCTCTCTCAGAAATCCGCCAAGTCCCTTTAATCTAGCCTCTAAAAATGTCTACTTTAAAAAAAATAATTAAATCCAAGCAGAAGGCTGGCTTTACAATAATAACCAGAAGCATATTTAGAAACAAAGCCCAACTAAATCCTAGCATTAGTAAGCAGACTCTGAATTTTTCAGACAGAGGCATGAGTCTAGGGCATAAGAAAGGGATCAATTTAATTTTACCTTTAGGTGTCTTTCTGAACCAGTTTCTCCGATGCTTCTGCGCATCCTGGAAGTGACACCAAAAACTTGCTCCAGCAGCGACTAAAAAAGCTGGCAATCCTACCCCCCCACCCCTTGTGTGTACTTTTAAACAGTTGCCAAACAAGCAAAGACCTTCCCTCTGTGTGTGTGTGTGTGTGTTGTTTTAAACTTGCCTTTTTCCTAAAAGCTAATAACAGCAAGAATCAAATACCACATTAAAAACGATAAACCAAATCAATACTAAAAACACATCAAAAGCAGTAAGGGGTGACCATCCATTTTAAAAACCCCACCCAGGTCACCGGTTATGGAGGGAAAGCTTGCCTGAAGAGAAAAAGGCCTTTTCGCCGCTGGCGGAAGGAGAGCCGAGGCGACAGGGCCGGCCTGGCCTCCAGTGGCAGGGAGTTCCAGAGTCTAAAGGAGCCGCCACCGAGAAGGCCTTCTCTCGTGGGCCCACCAAGAGCACCTTGTGAGGATGATGGGACCGAGAGAAAGGCCTCCCTTGATGAACTTCTCACCCGGGGGCCCCCCTATAAGGAGAAGCACGGCCCTTGAGATGGCTTGGGTCCCAGCCATCTACGTGGGTGGCCCTTGTGGAGAGGGGACCGCTCTGGCAAAAGCCCCCGTGGTGGTGGGCAAGAGCCCACCTCTCCCAGGAGACCCTTGTTGGGGGATAGGCTCCACACACACCCACACACACACCCTGGAAATTACAAGAGGCAACAAGGAGAGCCAACCTGGACCGCAGGCAGCCAAGCAGCCTCCGGGAGCCACCTGTTTCAGAGCCAAAACCCCAGGCAGGGAGGCTGGGCTGGGCTGGGCTGGGCTGGACTCGGGGGGCCTTTCGGCTCCGACAGAAAACTCCCCGACTGGCCACCCGGCTCAGCCTCGGCACCTTCCCGTGGCGGCCCTTCTCCCAGGTGCACCTCATTCGGGGCTTGGCAAGGCAATCAGTGTGTGTGTGTGGAGGGGAAGGCAGGTGTTGAACACTCATCCTGATTGAACCCTCCCCTGCCTTCTCTGATCGCTTGTCATGTTCACCTGCTTTTAATTATTCAATTGTACTTTAATGAGCAGAGAGCTTAATTGTTTCTTCAGGTCTGACTTATGTTTTTAACTCTATTTCTTTTAATATTGTGAGCCCCCTTGGGGAGAAAGGCCTGCAAATAAAACAAACAAACAAATAAATAAATGAGCGGCTAGGGCCTCAGACCTTTTGGCCTGTCAGGCCATGGGTTTTTTGGCTCTTCCTTCCTTTTTTGGCTCTTCCTTCCTTCCAAGAAAAGAGTAACTAAAGCGTTAGAGTAAACCTATTGGGTGACAAGCAATTTTTCCTTTCCTTCAGACCAAGGGTTACACACTCCACCCTGAGTGGGTACGGAGGCACGGGAAGCTCTGAGCAGGCCCATGTTGACAATATAGGTTCTTGTAGACACGAATAAGCGGCTGGCTCGGGGGGTTGGAGCATCTGGCTGTGGAGCCAGGGACCAAACGTTCCACGCAGCCACGACAGAATATAGCCAGCCTATTACGTGGACTTCTCAGAAGCCGAACATGTGAATTATCCTGCAACCCCTTTCATTTAATATTACAAAAACATTGGCATGGGAAGTTTACAATTCGCTCAAGAGTTATGAATCTACCCAGAGTTAACATCGAAACCAGCGGTGGCCAAGTTTTGGGCATCCTCACCATTTCCTGGACACCTACACACACCTTGTAGCCCAAATCTGCAGGGGAAAGCCACAGTGGGTCATTTATGGATTGGGTCCCTGAGCCGCTGTGTTGGTGACCCACACAAGCCCTACCCACCTCCTCAACAGGAGAACCATTTGGTGCCTGAAGGAGGCCATCTAAACACTGCCCTTCTCCTGGTTTTCACCCTTGGAAACAAAGCAGCTCTCTGGAGGGTGAGCAGAGGACAACTTCCTTCCTACGACACCCTTTCCCTGTTTTCCTGCTCACGGCCGCAAAGGATGCCCCCAATTTTCCAACTGGTCTAGTTGGACTCTTGGGTATCGTGGCAGAGCGAACGGATCCTAGCCCCTCTCCATGCCACAAAGGGGGTTGTGGCACACCATGAACTACGTGCAAACAGTAAGGTCTCAGAAGGCCATCTCTGAAGGTTCAGGGTCTTCTTGGAAACCAGCCAGTTATTCTGTCAAAGTAACGTCGGATCGTCTTAAGCTACTGATCCATCGAAGCTGGCTGTGTCCCAGTGGCTCAAGGGGAAGATTATGGGTTGGGTCGGCTGCCCTTCTTCCTCCCCTTTCTCAAACTGAGGAGAGACCGAGGAGGAGATGGGAGCGCTCAGGTCTTCCTCTCCATCGCCCGTCCCCTTTTCTACAGATGCATCCTTTTGCTTCACAGGAGAAATTTCCACATGCCTGATTTAATCATGTGTCGACTGATATTAAGCAGACGTGAGCTACCTGGCTGTGTTCATCCTGCCGTTCTCATTTGTTGCTTGCTAAAATGGAAAAACTGACTCAGTTCGGTCACATCCACCCACCAACTCTCAACACACACACACACACCGTGCTCTGTTAGACAGCCCGATTCTCTGGAAGGATTCGAGGATGAGATCCGAAGAGCGTTTTCCTGGAGAAAACGATGTAACTGCTTCCTAACAACAGAGGGGTCTGTCTCAAAAGCAGCCTCGCCACTCCGTCCATCCACAGGAATGCTGGACCAGGAGGCACAAAGGATCAGTGGGTGAGGACCAACGACGGCCATCCGAGCACCGGGCTACCAAGCAGCAGCAATGAGATCCTTCTGTCGGGCAGTTCGCCACCAACAGGCTGTCCCGCAAACACTTTTTGTGGAACAGTTGCAGGATGATGATAACGATGATGATGACCACTGCACATTACTCTCCAAGCATGGTGTGTCTGTGCACCCACATCCGAGAAGCTCTTGGCCATTGCGTTACAAGGAGAAGAGACAAAGGCGCCCACCAACTGGCATAGGCATGAACTATCACACAACCTGGCTCCAACTCTAGATTGCCATCTCTCAGGGCACCGGCCAAAGTCTCGGGGGATTACTCGGCTCCTCTGGGCCTCCAGGTACCGAGAGGAATCTCAGGACAAGCAGAGAAAGGGGAAATTTGATTTTTTTGTGTGTGGAAGAGGCTTAAAGGCCAGCCCCTCTTTGTCCAGCCATTCCCAGCTGGGGTTACGGCTTGGGGGCTCATCAGAAAGGGGACATGAGTTGTGCTTGCTTCTCTCCTAGTTCTTGCCTGCCGCCTATCACATGGGCCCTTCCCACTGTCTCAGACTTTGGCCCTGACATTTTAGGCAGTGGGATGCTGCTATCCTGGCAACCCCAGGAAGACCAAGCACATCTGGCTGCGGAGCCAGAGGTTGGGTGTTCGATTCCCCACTGGGCCTCCTTGACAAGGGCTGGACTTGATGATCTAGAGGGTCCCTTCCAGCTCTGCAGTTCTAAAATGACAATAATGTTGATGATCATGTGTAACATCCAAATTAGGGTTCAGTCATTTAGCTGGCTGGATAGCTCAGGTGTTTAGGCATCTGGCTTCGGATCCAGAGGTTGGGAGTTCGATTCCCCCATGGTGCCTCCTGGACAGGGGATGGACTTGGTGATCCATGGCTCTGAAGTTCTGAGATATTATTATTATTATTATAAACAACAGCTGCAGACCCTTGAGGAATATTGCTGCACACAGTTGCCAGAAATGCATGCGTCCTGCTTTGAACAAACACACACACACACAAAAAACCCACTTGTAGACTAACAGGTGTCAAAATTCCTTTCAAATATGGGAAACAGCCCCTCATGCAGATGTCGTTCGCTACCAGATATTTGTTAAAACCTCCAGAAACACGGAGCAGCATCTGAGGGTTAAAGCAATGCAAGACTTGACCAAAACAGACCCCAGATTGACCAGCCTCTGAAGACACGCCACGGGCTTCAAGGTTCCTGCTACCTTCCGCCCCAAACTGGGTGCCTCTCCAAGACCTGGCAGCTGCTCTCCTCCTGGCACCTGCACCCAGATTTCCTCTTGGCTCAGCCTAACCTACCACTAGAGAATCAATGGTTCTCTGAATCTCAAGAAGGCCCCTAGTTTCTTGGGGGCCACAGGGGCCTCATCAGCTGCAGCAGGGGCCCAGGGAGAAGGTCTAGCACTTTCCTTGGGACGTGCCAGGCCTGGCACTATGGCCCCTCTCTACCATGTTCCCCAAGGGCACACGGATAGAGCGCTGCCATGCATGCAGAAGATCCATCCAAGGAGCCAGGCAGGGCCAAGAAGGCACAAGAACAGCTGCCGGTTGGCGTGTCTCGGCAGAAAAGCAACAACGACACACACACACACACACACATGGAACGCGGCTGATTTTTCAGGATTTCTTAAAGGCTCGGAATGTTCTCCGCAGGAGAGGCTGCCTTCTGCTCCCCAAAGCCAATGCCGAAATCCTCTCTACCCCAAACTGGGTTTTATTTGGATAAGGCAAAGATTTCCTACCCTCCTTCAGCCTGTAGAATTCTACTTTCATTGCTTGGAAAGGGGAAATTCCTTCGAAGAACAATGAAATCCTGTTTCCCCCATTAAAAGAAGAAGGGGGGGGAAACACCCCCGCTGTGTGGCTGCACTTTCCTCCAATTTCTAGGCGAGCTCCCTCATCCCTTAGGATCCCTGGTGATAAATAAGGCAAACCGGCCGGGCGTGAAAACGTCCACCTTCGAACCCCGACCTGACCCCATCACTATGAGAAGCTCTCAGAGGGACAGCCAAGAGGAAGTTGCTTGGTGGCCAGTGACGGCTGGAAGATGGGGTCCAAAGGAAATAAAAGGATGAAGACGGATTTTATGAGCTCCATCTCCTTCCCGTGAGTCTCCACTGGCAAGCAGAGATTTGAACCCAGATCTCTGGAGTCCTACTCTGTCACTCAGGCTGGTACATTGATTTGTTGGCCGTCTCCAACGAGTTGAAGGCCTGTCACAGAGAAGATGGAACGAGCTTGGCTTTCTGCAGCTTCGGAGGACTCGACGCCCAGCAATGATCACAAATTAGAAGCAAAGAGATTTCACCTAAACTTTAGGAAGACACTTTGGCTCCCGTTTGGGCTTTTTCACAGTGAAAGCGACCTCCTCAGAGAACACAGCATGCTCTTTTCCAAGGGGAGTTTTTAAACAGAGGTTGGGTGACCATCAGGGGTGCTCCAGCTGTGGATTTCCCATGTTAGGTCTAGAGGACCCTTGGGTTGCCTTCTCACTCCACAATTCTATGATTCTTCAAGGGTTTTCCACTAAGAATGAATTCACTCCTCTTGGCTCACCTCCGTTTCCACTTGCTTCCAGAGTCCCATGACAAATCCCAAACCCAACGAAGGCAGCTTCCCCCTGAGGACTCGAAGGATAACAGAGGAGCTATGGGTTGGGGGGGGGGTGAGGGTCGTGTCATGCCCCTCTTCCTCAGGGCCATCTGACTGACTTGCCTTATTCACAAAAATCGCTGAGGGGGGCGGTACAATGGCACAACCACTCTTTAAATAGGTTGAGTGTCTCGGACACCCTACTAGGGTCAACATACGTTGGCCCCAACTTGACCGCACATCACACGAGGAACCTGGAAGTTGAGTCATGGCCACTGGACTTCTTTCTTGTTAGGCTGAAATGTTTCGCTCCTCCTCCAAGTAGCTTCTTCAGTCGGAGGAGGAGCAAAACATTTCAACCTAGCAAGAAAGAAGTCCAGTGGCCATGACTCAACTTCCAGATAACCTCACCTGAATGACTGAGAATCTTCACGGATATAACATGAGGACGCATTTATCCAGCCTCACAGTTCTGCGTGTAATGTAAGGACACCCCTAGCATCCCCCTACTGCAAATGATTTATTTATTTGTTTATTTATTTGTTTGCTTGCTTGTTTCCATTTCTCTACCACCGCCTTAGTGCTGCCCTTCTCTGGGAAGTTTATAAAATGTAATTAAAACACAACCACACCATATCATAAATACAAAGAAATACAATTAAATACAATTCTTATTTTTACTTGATTTACTTTCATTGTGTTTTAGCGGACTGTAAACCGCCCGGCGTTTGCAGTCATGGGGCAGTACGTCTATCAACTTTAGAAATAAGTAAGAAAATCAATCAATAAATTAAACCCTCTTACTAGCTGACACTACTTTTAAATTAAAAACGCACACATGAAAACCCATTTGAACATCTCAGGACAAACTCAGGACACATCTATAGCGGTATTAGGCCGCTTTGTGTATACATGAGGCTGCTTTTCGGAGACGGAGATCATTCCTGATTCCAGCAGGCCAATGGTTGGTTTCCACCCAAAATGCCAGCCCTAAACAAAAGAGTCAGAGAGAGAGAGAGAGAGAGAGAAATCGGTCCAGCTGGACCATCAGATCAATGCCAGCTGAATCTCTTGGAAGGCAGGGGTGCCCATTCTACCCTCCTGGGCTGAGCTTCTCTCTCATGTCACGCCTGCATGGTTTTCCTTTTTAAGTCAAGCACATCTGGCCACCATATGAGGAGACCTGAGTCAGCAAAATGTTCAGATGGCCTGGCGTGGGCACCCGAGGCTCGGCAACGTTATTGGGATGGCCCGTCATTAAAGGCCCTTTTGTAAAGGAAGCCTTTTAATTTCCTGCCCGAAAGGGCCACTGGGCCATTCCTTTGCAAACGATGAACCGCACGGAGGGGAGCAGGAAAGGAGCCATATGGGAGTCGGAGAGCCCTGCGGTTGAAGACAGGCAGCTGGAACTGAGGGCGGACCGATGGGCTCAGGTGCGGATGGCGCTGCTCTGCTCGGCAGCCCGCTTCCGGCCATTTTGGGGCTAAAGCCAGAGACTGGTCAGCATATATTGTGTGTGTGTGTGTGTGTGTGTGTGTGTGTGTGTGTGTGTGTGTGTGTGTGTGAGAGAGAGAGAGAGAGAGAGAGAGAGAGAGAGAGAGAGAAAGCTGCCTCTCCACTCCTGAGTCCAAAGAAACCTGCCGCAAATTGCTGCTGGAGCCTCCTCTTCCAATTCTCAGGCTGCATTTTATTATTCCTCTACGTCTTACCACAAAAATGCCCTTTTCTTTTTTCTTTTTACTTTCAGGAACAACCCATTCTGCCTGCAAAGGAGATCAGGCGATGACTTAACCACCATCAGCACAACGAAACCTGGTTTTGTCATCAGGGCCGGTGGGAAGCTCTCAGATTCAACACTTCCCCATCAGGGAAGGGGTAGCCCAACGAAACAGAGTGCCCTCATTACAAAGAATTAAATAAATGAGCCATGAGACTTACTGCCCCCCCCCCCCCCCGGTCATCCTAGTTAAGGTCTGCATGTGGCTAAAAGCAACGGAAAAGGAAACCTTTCTTACACCATAATCCTTTGTAGCTCTTCTTGTTTATGTTCCATCAAGTCGGAACCGACTTACAGGTACCCTAAGAGGGCTTTCAAAGTAAGTGGAGTTATTTAAGGAGTGGTTTGACCCATTCCACACGACCACTGAGCCTCCATGGCTGAGCAGGAATGTGAACCCAACTCTCCTGAGTCCTAGTCTCTTACTCTCTCCACTACACTGCACTGGGTATCTATCCACTTGTCTGTCAACTCAGCGATACATCTCATTCATTGGAGAGGATTTACTCCCAGGTAGGTTTGTATAGGATTGCACTCCTGGGGCAGACCAGGTAGGAGATGGTGCCAGGACCGCCCAACGCCAAATGGCTAAAGATGCCACCTTGAGTTCAGTGAAGGAAAGGCATGATTAAAATGCTATCACAACACAACATACAACCACACAACATAACACATTGTTGCAGCTGCAACCCAATGGTGGGTTTTGACCAACAAAATAAAACCCAGTTATTGAAATGGATTTGGAATGGTCCCTATGTTTCCTGCCAATTCTCCCATTATCATTGACTTGACTTGCTGCCTGGGGATGATGGGCTTTGCACTCCCACATGGGAAGCCTGGTTTAAATGATGAGAAGAGGTGGGCCAAAGCCATACGTCAGTCAACAGCAGAGGTGACTTAACCTGCCAGATATGAACATGCCATTTCAACAACACAGAGAATTCCCACAACATCCTCTGCTAACCTCAAACACAATGATTTCCAGAGTGTCTATTCACATGTCTAGTTTCCAATATTCAATGTGGAGCACAACTCCGGTGATGCAATTGACTAAGCTATGAACCACATCAGGTTAGGCCAAGCTCAACCCAAATGACCTTACAGGGTTGCTGGTAAGGTAAGAAAATACACCGGGGAGCGGTCATACATGAACCTCTTTGTGCATTTATGCTTCTCTCCTGACCCAAAGAAAATGTGCATATTTTAAAGGTGGAACAGATACATAAGCTTCCTCTCAAATACTGGAAAATGTTGATGGAACATCACTGATAACAGTGCAAATTCTGGAATATAGAATTGATAGTATCAAAACGTTCTGAAAACAATACACCGTATCTTTCAACACATCTTTAAATCAATCCATAAGGAGATTTTTGGACTTTACTCAATACGGGAAGAAAGAGGAAACAGGAAAGTGTGACTAAGATTCATGGGAGATGCAAGGGACTATGACCCTGGTAGTTTTTGCTTTGGCTTTCCTTTCCTTTCCTTTCTTTTCTTTTCTAAAGAAGCTTGGTGTGCAGAGCCTAATAGGCAGTGACTACCAGATTCCAGTCCCCACATAGCTTAGCCCTGGCCAACTATATAGGGCCTGAAGACTGCTCATCAAGGTGTCAAGGCAAGACAGCTTTTAAAGCTATAAGGACAAAGAATTTAGCAAGGATTCTTTACATCCCTCATCTAACCTAATGACTGCAGCCCACCAAAGCAATTATTTGCATGCCAGGATAAACCCATCTCTTAAGAGTCTGAAGGTGGGTGCCTACCTCCAGATGACTTTGGACTGCAAGAACTTGTCCCCTCTATTTCTGCCTGAACCATCCATGCCTCCTGGTGGAACGGGACAAGCAAAGAGCAATAAGTCAAGTAGATGGCCAATCAATCCACTGCGTTGAATGGGATTGTGTCCCACAGAGACAGAAGGAGTATGACCAGCCTGCAACATCTCCCATGGAGGAGGCCATGGGGAGGGCACCAAGGCCAGAGCAGGGGATCATACAGAGACTCAGCAGAGCCTCCTCCCAAGACGACAGCTTTCAAAGATTCTGTCAGGCCATGCTAAAAGTTCTCTCCTAGTCTACCGGCATGTGCTAATGCCAAGGATAGATGACTGCAAGACCACAGAGAGTTGGAATGGGCAATCCCATTGCAACCCTGCACATCCTCAGGTTCCTGTTTCTTGGGATACCCATATCTGAGGTGGGAGTTGCTTCCAGTTTTGTCCGCACTGTCCCAGTGACATCACCAACTCCCACCCTCACCCCCAACTCTTCCACGGCTCTCTTGACGCACAGGGGATGACCCTAGACCAGCAGGCAGAAGGGAATTGGCGGAGTGACTCACCCGGATGGAATTTTAACAGTATCCCGCTTGTCTGAAGACTGAGTCTGTTCCCATATGGGCTGCAGGATGATTCCCTAACAAAACTCCCTCAAGAACTTTCCCGACAAATCTAAACAATCTCCTTATCACTTCTTCTTTTTTAATTATTACAAGTTTTGTTTGTGACTGTTTTTCCATTAAAAAAAACAAAAACCAACAACCTCCAAAGAGAACCATCTGCCAACTCTCGAATGTCTCTGGGATGAAATCCTTTTGAGTAATTCAAGATACTATATTATTTTTAAATCCTGATCACTTTGTTGCAAATTTCATTTGATCCACACCATTCTGCTGGGGTTCCCATTTGCTTTGCCTCCTGGTTTCCACTCAAGGGTCTCCATCCAACCCAGCCACCTTCTGTCACGGTTCTTTGCCACCAGCATCTGGGAAATCCGGGTTCAGGGCCTTGATGGGACCCTTGCCTGAAATGACGCTGAGGATGCTTTTATTTACAGTATCGGGGCAAGGAGACCTACTTCGCACCCACACCACCCTGAAGGCGGCCGGTGGAGCTCCGGATGGCCAGATACCAATACCTCCTATTCCTGACCCTGGGACGGACACTGCCTAAAGCAAGATGGGAAAAAACCCACACTACTTCTGGAAAGGTAGAAACAGGATCTTATTTGTGGCCATGGAGGTTCGGGCTAGGTCATCCCTCTATGTTTGCTTATGGAAAACCTAAGATGGAAGGTGCAGCTGTGACTTTACCGAGTTTTCTTCTGAAAGGTAAGCATTTACCCATAACAACAAACAAACAATGCCCCAAACACCTCAAGTTGCAGAAAATGTACTTCTGACATGTGAAATGGACAAGTGGGATGAAGCTCCATGGGAGATGCAAGGAATTATGAGCCTAGTAGTTTTTGCTTTGCTTTGCTTTGCTTTGCAAAGGAAGCATTTACATACAGTACAATACCAAACAGACAACATTCCAAATACCTCGAGTTGCAGAAAATGTACTTCTGGTATGGGATAGTCTAGCTCAACTACAGAAAGAAGCTAAGAAGTAAAAGAAAAGAAAAGAAAAAGAAACAGTAGATTTCAGATGCTTTTCAGACACTTTTTCAACTGGCCTGAGAGCCAATTTTTCAACTGGCCTGAAAGCACACATGTGTGTTCACATGGAGGCACATATGTAGTCATGTATGTGCAACACAAAGATCCATTTGGTGGCGGCCGAGAGGACTTGCAAGCTGGCAGCATTCGTGCCAGGACCTCAAGCCTCTGGCATGAGGTCATTTCCAAGCACTTGCCCTCCCTCCCGCCCTCCCTCTCCCCCCTCCCCGCTGCCTTGCATCCTCCCCCCAGGCCTACTCGCAGGCTTTCATCTCCCACATCTGGATTCCTGGCAAACAGCAGGCGCACAGACGAGAAAATGGGAATCACATTTGTGATATTTTGGCTCCGCTCCTTTTGCAAACAGGGTCGAAAATAGGGAGTTTTCAGCAAATATCCAATAATTTTTAAAAACTCAGCTCCTTCGGGTAGGACCAAACCTTAGTCTTCTCCAGAGACTCATTAGGTTCTCTCACACCCTCAAGCACGGGTGCCCTTCGGAAGTTGGCCCCAGAAGGCCTGGCTGGAAGGCTGGGCCAGACCAAAAGCTCTGTGCCCAGTCCCCGCTTGGCCAGTATTTGGGGTGTGACCCTGCTTTGGGACGGTCCCCTCTTGCTTAGGTGAGGGATTCTATGGGACGGCTGCAGGTCTGGTTGCCAGATCAGCAGCATCCCATACCCTCAAATTTCACCGACAAAACCTGAGCTGAGGCACAGATCCTTGTGAGGTCACACGGCAGGCAAGGCTGGGCCTGCTGGGGAAGGGAGGAGCAGAACGGTCCTTCTGTTCCTTCTG
The DNA here is from genome assembly GCA_037013535.1 of Intellagama lesueurii. Lineage (NCBI taxonomy): Eukaryota > Metazoa > Chordata > Lepidosauria > Squamata > Agamidae > Intellagama > Intellagama lesueurii. The sequence continues at coordinate 458,042 of JBAJHW010000017.1, read as the reverse complement.
TTCCCTTAGCTGCAATCCTGGCAGTAACTGGGCGAGAGACATGGTGACTGTTTCCCAGAACAGTGACTGTGGCAAGCTATCCCCCAGTGGGAATGAAGGTCATTGCAAGCGGTTTGGTTCACCTCGTGGGCAACCAAGAGATGTTAACTTTACAAAAGACCTGCCCCTCCAGGGTTGATATGGACTGATCCAGCCTCCTGCCTTTCTGGATTCTCCTTATGGTCATCTTAGAACGGCAGAGCTGGAAGGGACCCTGTGGATCATCGAGTCCAGCCCCTGTCAAGGAGGCACTGTGGGGAATCGAACTCCCAACCTCTGGCCCAGCTGTTCTGGTCTCAAAAAGTGGTTGCAGCTGCAGAACCGTCATTGCTTCCTTCTGAGGGATTCTCTGGGACGAATCTCCAGAAAAATCACTGACGCCACTCCAGGGCTCGGTCCTGATGCTGCCTGGTTCTGAGGGCCCCCGGCCGAGCTCTGCAGAGCTGAGCCAGCCCTAGCTTCTCGAAGGCAGGGGAAGGGGTGAATCTGCTTTGCTCGGAGATCTGACACCCAAGGAAGGACCTCTTGTGGCCTCTAGTGAGACCGTCCGCCCCTCATTCCTCCTCCGACCGATTCCCCCAGTCTTGGAAAAAAGTTTTACACACAGGGTCAGCAGTACATTCCTGACGCAAGGGCGGCTGCTGCTCCCTGTGAAAAGATTTTTCCAGTCCGCCAGCATCTGGAAGCAAAAGGACGTAATTCCAGCTCGCTTTTGGCTCCCAGTGACACGTAAGCTTTCGCGCAGAGTTCAGGCACGGGTGGGCCACTGAAAGGGCTCAAGCCGTTGGCCGTGCAACCCTCAAGGCAGCCCGTCCTTGCTGTGTTATTCAACCCGTCTCACACACACACACACACACACACTGCATCTAACCATCTCGAAGAATACATAGATATAGACTGTAGAGAAAAAAAAGCCACACAGAGCGGGCTGAATGCAGCCAATCCTGGGTTCCTCCATCCTCCCAAGAGCAGCGGAGAAGGCAACCACCTTTTGAACCTCCTGATGTGAATTCGGTGCAGGCTGCCCGGGGACGGTCCCTCTCCCGAGCAGCTAAAGCCAGGGTTTGTTATTCTCCAAGACAGCCTAAGACTTGCGGGACAGGCAGCCGTGAGTTTGGAGGCCCTTCCCGAAACCATGGCAAAGTCCCAGCCTGGACCCTCTTAGGCTCTGCCAGCCCCCCCCCCCCCCCGGCACCAAGTCTTGAGGTGAACTCCGCCACCCCCCCCCCCAGGCTTCTCCTCCTCTGGGCCTGGTTTTCCTCCTTCTTTCACCTTTCACAGTGGAAGTCTAGTCTACATGCTTCCCGGGAGGGACTTTTTTCGCCTTCCCACAGTTGGCAAGGATGCTCTGCGAACAGGACCGTCAGGGGCACCTACCACCCTCCGAACCGGGTCTTTTTCTTGCACGGGGGCTTCACTCACCCCACCACATCCTTTCCAGGCCACACCGTTCACACGAAACCCTTAGAAATACAGAATGCAACTTTTGCAGGGATGCTCGGAGGCGTCTCCTCGGATCCCGCTCTGGGCCACGCAGGGCCATGATAAAAGCACTTTTCCTCTTTCTCCTGCCGCCACCCCCCCTTGCTGTCACAAAACCCCATGCAACACTGAGCTCCTTTACTGGGGGGGTGGGGGTGGGGGTGCCGGGGGGGAGTTTCTCAACCTCTCAGGGGGATTCTTCAACAGAGGTCAGAAGGCCACCTGCCAGGGGTCCTGGAGGGTGGGTGGGTTTCCTTCTGCAGGAGGGGCTCAACCCAGTGGTCCTTATCAGTGAGCGACTCAAAGCGAGCTTTCCCGGGCGGTCCAGGGTTGGACTAGATGACCCTTGGGGGTCCCTTCTCCCTGCCTACATCTGCGCTCCCCTCCAGCTTGGGTGCCCAGGCTCCCCCTTCTCTCTCTCTCTCTCTCTCTGTCCCTTTCCCGTCTTAAGCCGCAAGCCCGGCTCCCACCCAAGCAACCAGGAAGGCACATGAGGGGGCGTCCCTTGCTCAGTTCAGGCGAGTTTGCAAAGTTTCCTGCCTCCCATCGCGAATCTCCTTCTGGGATGCCCGGCGCGAGCGGGGAACAGAGCCTGTCACGTCGGGCAGCTCTGCCCCCGGGGCTCCTGGTCGGAGAAGTGGCCTCCCCTTCTTTCCCCCTTTTTTGGCCCTCGAGCTGCGCGCGATCCCTTACCTGCGCGGTTGGGGGCCGCGAGGGCGCAGAGGAGCGCCACGGCCAGGCTCCAGGGGCGAGCGCGCCGTTTCCACCGCGTGTGGGTGTCCATGGCCGGGGGCGCGCGAGCTCCGACCGGGGGCGGGGGGTCCCTCGACGGCTGCCTGCCCGGAGAGCCTCCTCCGCCTCCTCTGCTGCTGCTGCTGCTGCCTGGATCGGAGCCCTTCCGTCCGAGCTGCTCCCGATCCCGGTCCCGGACCCGATCCCCTCCCGCCCCGGCCAGGGATGCGCTCCTCAGCAAGCCATGGCGCAGCGCTCGAGCGACGGGACGGCGTCGAGGAAGAGAAACTTCTTCGCCTGGCGCTGGCGGCGGCGGCTGCTCCCTTGGCCGCCTCTCCCCCCTTCCTCCTCCTCCTCCTCCTCCGGCCCCCTCCTCTCCGCAGTCCTCCTCCGGGTCGGGGCCCCTCCTCCCTCCTCCTCCTCCTCCCCCCTCCGTCCCTCCCGGGGCGCGCTCCGTGCCCGAGCGCGGCTCCCCGCCTTCCCTTCCCTTCCCTTCCCGGCCGGCAGCGGCGAGCGCAACTTTCGCGGCCCCGCGGCCGCCGCTGCCTTCTATGCGCGCCCGCGGAGGAGGGCCTGTCAATCCCCCGGCCGGCGGGGCCAATCCGCGCCCGGGAAAGGCCCCGACGCCCCGCCTCCGCGCGCTCCGGTGGGAGGCCGGCCGGCCGGCCGGGAGGGGGGCGCGCGCGCGGGCGGGCGGCGCTCCAGAAAGTTGGCAGGCTCGCCGGCCGGCCGGCCCGGCGAAGGGGAGCGGGGCCCTGGCAGGCGGGACGGACCCGGGGGGGGGGGGGAGGGCAGTCGGTGGGGAGCAGCAGATCCCGGGTGCAGGCTTGGCGGGGGGCGGCTGGCGGTCTCGCATCAAACGTGCCTGCATTTGCTAAAAATGCGCACATAAGGCAGGATGCGTGTATAGGAATGCGTGCTTGATCCGAGAGCATCATTGATAAATGGACATGCAATTAATGGCACACGCATCTATAGTAATGCATATATGATATGTTAATATAATACGATATGAATGCATGGCTGGCTCAATAGCTCAGCGGTTTAGACATCTGGCTGTGAAACCAAAGGTTGGGAGTTCGATTCCCCCACTCTGCCTCCTTGACCAGAGCTGGACTTGATGATCCACAGGGTTCTTTCCGGCTCTGCAGTTCTAAGATGATAATGATGATGTGAAACATCCAAATTAGGGGTCAGTCATTTAGCTGGCTGGAATGCTCAGGGGTTGAGGTCTCTGTTCTGTGGAGCCAGAGGTTGGGAGTTGGATTCCCCCACTGGGCCTTGTAGGGGAAGAGCCAGCCTGGGTGGCCTCTTGGCCAAGCGGCAGGGCGGTCCCAGGTAAGCCACTTCTCCGGCTCAACACCCCCAACCTTTCCCACTGTTCCGGAAAGGGCCTCTGATGCCTTCTAAACTCAAGTTCCTTCCACAGGAGTTGGGTCCAGAAGACCATATTCTCCCACAACCTGACCCAGAGGTTGGGGGCTGATGGAGAGACGCCTCTCAGGGTCCTACCACCTTCAGAGGCTCAACAGGTGGGGGCTCAAGAGAAGGATCGTTAGTGTTTTCAACGTTTTTCAGTTGTAACTGGAGAAGAGGCAGCCAGATTAGTAGTCTGTGCTGGCATCTCATGCAAAACCAAAAGAAAAACAAAAAAATAAAGAAGACAGAAGACATGGTGGCACCTTAAAGACTGTTATATTTTAATGTAAGCTTTTGTGGACAAGTCCACTTCTTCAGATGTGTCCACTCTTACGAGACTTAAGAGGAAGCCTTTCTTTGTCCTTCTTCACGGATGTTGGCAAGACTTTGGGTCCAAGTCCCAAGTTCGAGTCAAAGTCTTTGGTACCAAGCCCCAAGTTTGAATCTTTGGTACCAAGTCCTGAGTCTGAGTGTGAGGCTTTGGCACCAAGTCCCAAATCCTAAGCCCCTAGTTCAAGTCCCTATTAAAGCAAGCTTTTTTCCCCGGAAAAAGGGGAGGGATGGGTGGGTACCGACTCACGAGTTGAATCTGAGTCATTGGAAAAATAAAACAAAACCCGAATCAAGTCCCCAAGTTGGTCGAGTGACCAAGTTGGTCAAGTTGGACTTAAGTTGGACTTAAGTCCAACTTGACAGCGAGTCACTTGTGACTCAAGTCCCCACCTGTTGTTCTCTTCCCCTCTCCTGACTTTTGTTATTGGCTTGCCTGATAAAGCGATCCATGTGCTCAAAAGCTAGCACAAATGTTCATGCTTTTTTCGGTTGGCCTGATAACACTGTCACCCTCCTGTACAGATTTAGGTTCCAGTGCCATTTAGGGGTGTATCTCCTCTAGAAAGCAGCATTTTGAAAAAGGCAGGCTGTTAGGGAGTCACCCCAGAGGAGAGAACACCCTGTGAGCTCGGGGACTGAGAGGCAGGAGGGCAAGGGGGTGTCTTTAACACCCTGACCATCATTTTTGGTGTAGGAAAGACGAGCAGCAGAACAATACTGGAAGACGGTCCCTGTTTGCCTCCGGTCTCATCCGGGACACGAGGGAGAAGATGGAAATAATGGGGTGGGTGGCTGTGGATTGGTATGTAACTGGGACATTCCCCAGAGGTCAGTGACCCTTTTGGCTTCAGCCGTTCCAGGGTAGAAAGATTCCATTTTTGCCTCCACAAACAATACAGTGACCGACGCGAGAAAATGACAGGAGGCTTCTTCAGGGCCGCCGTTGTGGCTTGCAAAATGATAGAGCCCAGGTAGCGTTTGGCTTTCCATTTTCCTGTCTTCGGCTCTCTTTTTTGTTTCCAGATGTGGGCTGGCTTCCCTTCTCTCCCCACTCCAGAGTAGACACAAATAGCTCATTGTTTGCAACCGTGACCTTTTTGGAGGGTGGGAGGGCAAGGGTTCATCTGCAGCAGAGGGAAATATCAGGAGATACCTTGGTTGGCTCATTAGGGACTTGTGCAGAAGAATCCGGCCCTCTCCAGAACGGCACGGACAAAGATGAAGCCTGGTTACTGCACTGTGCCGAAGATTTCTTCCTCCCCACAATTCTCCCTCCCCCCCCCCTCCAAATCTGAAGGCTTGTGGCAGATGCTACAAGCTCTCACTGTGACCATCACACACATTCTCCTCTCTTCGTCCCTGGTGAGGCCTCATACAAGTTCAGAGGAGGGCAACCAGGAGGATCAGGGGGCTGGAAACCGAACCCTAGGAGGAAAGACTGAAAGAACTGGGCAGGTTTAGAATCATAGAATAGTGAAGTTGGAAGGGGCCTATAAGGCCATCAAGTGTAGCCTTGAGAGAAGAGAACGGAGGGGAGGCAGAATAGCACTTTTCAAATACTTGAAAGGTTGTCCTACAGAGGAGGGGCAAGATCTTGCTCTCAATCATCCCAGAGTGCAGAGTACACATTATAATGAGCTCAAGTGACAAAGCCAGATTTAGTCTGAATATCAGGGAAAAAAACTCTTTAACTGTTAGAGCAGTACATCAATGGAGCCCATGACCTCGAGAGGTGGTGAGCGCTCCAATATCGGAGCCCTTCAAGAGAAATCTAGACAACCCTCTGTCAGACCTGCTCTGATTGGGATGCCTGCCTTGATTAGGGGGTTGGACCATAATTCTAGGATTCAAAGCCAAGTGTGCTGCACTCTGTAGAGGTGCAGACTTCACCCATAATATTGGGGCCCTTCTCCACACAGGAACAAAACTTTAGACCAATATTTAGGGTTTCAGGAAATGCCATCTTCCGTCTTCTTGAGGCATGGAATGTTAATCAAGAAGTCCGAAATTAGAAGCTAGCCCCCAACTTGAACTGATGATAGAAACATTCCAGGGACTTTAAGGAGAGCGGTTCCTTTTTTAAACTCGGCTCTGCGTCTTGTTTCACCAGAGATGGATACAAGCTGGTGGGTTTTTATCTATTTGAGTGCCCATGAAACGTGAAGGCTCGTTCGATGGTTCTGGAGTTTCCTAGAGCCAATATACATCCAAAGCCAAAGCCATCTGTTTTTTTATCCCTAGGACGGCAGAAGGAGGCCTGAGCAGAGATACGTCTGAAATATATTTTGTGTGAGAGAGAGAGTATGTGTGTCTGTGTGTAAAACAGGGTTTTATTTATTTCAATTATTTATTTAAAATGATTTTACCCTGTCTTTTCTCCTTTAAAAGACCCAAAGTGGCTTACATCATTAAAAGACAATATTAAAAGCTGAAAACAGTCAGTATACGAATTCTAAAAAGGATCAATCAAATACAATACAAAAAACAAGCAACACCAAAAACACAATCAAAGGAGTAAAGCACAACAATCCATTTAAAAAAAAAAATCCCAGCTCAGGCAGCCAGTCCATTAAGGGAAAGCCTGCCTGAAGGGAACGGTCTTGGCCTGCTTGCGGAAGGAGAGCCAAGATGGGGTCAGGCGGGCCTCCAGTGGGAGGGAGTTCCACAGTCTGGGAGCAGCCACAGAGAAGGCCCTCCTCTCCCGGGTCCCCACCAAGCGTACCTGTGAGGACGATGGGACCGAGAGAAAGGCCTCTCCTGAGAATCTTGACACCCGTGCAGGCTCATAATGGGAGACGCGGTCCTTGAGACCGCTTGGCCGTTGAGAGCTTGAAACCAGCACTTTGAATTGTGCCCAGAAACGGATCAGCAGCCAGTGGAGTGCCTATAACAGAATAATCAGGAGAAAATCCCAGCTGCTCCTCTGAGAACCCATGGGAGAGGTTCTCCTTCCTCTGGGGACATTCTGTGCAATGATTCCCCCGAATGGCTCTGCCTGTAGGTCAGGTGGAGACTTTTGGAAGAGAAGTTACAGAAAAAAGAGGGGATGCTGGGATCGTCGCACTGTGCTGTACACACCTGCCAACGACAGGGAACCAAGCCCAAAAACATGGGAACAGTCAGAGAACGCAGAGTGGAACAGTTCAGAAGGCAGAGACCACCAAGGAGGGGGGACTCCAGTCATGGGACTTGCTGTCAAGAAAAAAAGCTTGATTTTAATAGGGACTCGGGACTTGGTCCCAAAGGCCCAGACTCCGGGACTTGGGACTCGGACCCCAAGACTTGCCAACATCCCTGGAGGCCGCTCGCTTCAGCCTCTCTCCTCTCCTCTCCTCCCAGCAGCCCTTCAGGAGGCATCCCCGAAACGGCGCTGGCAGCCGCCTCTTCTGGGGCAAAAGAAGGGGCACGCTTGGCAACCGCAGCTCGACGAAGCAAGGTAGCTGTGGAACAAAAACATCATTTCTTCCAGCTGCCTTGCAAACGAAGATGGGATTGGGTTAAAAAAAAAAAAACAGAAAAGCAACAACCCTCTACACAAGTCCACATCTGTCATATATTAAAAATGGCCAAATATCAGCTGGAAAAGCCATTTGCTCTGTCACTTCCAAGACTGCCTTACAAAGAGGAAAAATGAATGAACATGACAAATACGGGAGGCTCAAGACAAGACGGCTTGGCAGAGGAAGCCGAGGAGGGAGGCCCCCGATCCTGCGCAAGGAAGTGAGGAGGTCCCTTCTCTCTTCGAGGGGGTTTTCTTCTTTCTTTTGGGCAGGCAGGGTTGGGGGAAGGGGAAGGGAGGAGGAGGGGGTGCCAGGAGACTCCCACCTCTCCAAGGGGACTCGAGAGCTTTTGCTTTTCAAGAGTTTTCAGGCACTGACTGGGATGCCAACCTCTCTGTTTTTCTACTCCGATATTCGTAGGGTCATAGGTTTGAGGACCGAGAAGGGAACCCAAGGGTCACTTCGTCCAACCCTTTGCTCTGTTTTCATGGCCCTATCTTTAGCAGAAGTGTGTGACAGGCAGAAATCAAACAGGAGGAGCTGTTCCTAGCCTAGAGGATGGGTTTTGGAAGCAGATCTTGCAACACCTGACAGCCAGCTATCCCGGTTATCCACCGTCAGAATGGTGAGTGACATACATCTGGAGAGTCACCGTTCCCCATCCCAGTGGACCACTTCATCGGTGATGATCGGGCTGATGTTCTGGCTGAAGTTCATCACTGATCCACGGTGCAAAGCCTTCTTTAGATATCTGTTCCTGAGAGATCTATGAACCTTCAGCCATCTCATTGCTCTTCGCGAGAAATTGGCAGAACCCTCTTGAGACATTTTGTGTGTCGTCAACGTATTTTTGCTTTGTCAGTTTCCCTTGGAATTCCTCAGATGTTTTGCCGGGGATTCAGCCTCTAGATGGGCCCAAGTCCCGTTTATTACTCAGCTATTTGGCCATCTCAAGGCATCCTAATTAGATTACAAGCATTCTCAAGCACGATTTGTGGATCCAAGCTTAATAGAATTGAAATAATACAATGACAGCAGAGCCATTGACCAAAAATAAATAGATGAATAAGTAAACCATGAAGCATGAAGAGTCGTTTTTGCTATGAATGCAGTCAGAGAACATGTATCGTCATTCAGAAGGAAGACCAAAGATTGTAGACAAATTTCGGACCACAGAAGTGTAGAGTTGGCAAGGAACCCAAAGGTTGTCAAGTCTAACCTTCTGCCCAAGCAGAAAATACGCAGCTAAAGCATCCTTCACAGCTGGCTGCCCAACCTGGAGGCCTTTGAGAGAAAATTGGACCACCATCTGTCAAATCTGCCTTGATTTGGATTCCTGCATTGCACAGGCGGTTGGACTCAATGGTCCATTGTTGGACACCCCTTACTTCCATGTCTAGAACGAAGGGGATGCCCAGGTTTTGCCTGTAGAGAAACAAGCAACAAAAAGTGTTTTGATTGGGTTGGAATCTTATGACAAGGCTGAGGACTCCTTTGAGAGACACTGCCTTGTTTTATCAAAACTCTTTTCATTCTCCTCAAGGTTTTTCAAATGTCTTGCTGAAGAAGGAGGTGTTCCCGGACTCAGGTAAGGTTACCTGGAGCAGTCTGGGGGTCATCACTCCCAAATTTCAGAGCCCACGGCATTTCCAGGAGGCACCCTTTTGCTAATTCCTTCGTGGCCTTGCCTAGCCCTCCGCCCTGCACCAGAGGAGCAGAGGCTGCCAGTGGGCTTTGATGTCCCAAGATTACAGTTTTCATTCTTCTAAGATCCTTGCAGTGCTACAAAAACCCCTCATTTTCATGTGTGTATGTGTGTGTGTTTTTAAATTTGCTTTTTTGCGTTCCTTGGAACTGGTGGTTTGGAAATTATAATGCTTTGACGATGGCACAAAGAACCCCCTCCGTCTAACAGCAGTTTGGTCATGAAGGCGATGTGGCCTTTTCAGAGAGGCAAAAGAAAAATGTGGGAGCTAAGTGATGGTTTCTTAAGGATGAATCACTGCGAGAAACCCAGCCCGCTGCCAAGTGGTCTCCAGCACGACTAATTTGTACTTCTGCCTGCTCAGTGTTTCAAACAAGCCACCTTAAAAGAAGACGAAAGAGGGGAAAGTGAAGGGAGAGAGAAAGTGGGAGCAGTTTTTTCACTCCATTTCCCTACTTTAGATGGTTTTCTACTGATGAATTTTCCAGAGACCTGGCTTACTCTGTCTGGGAAGGCTTCTAGAGAAGAGAGTTCACCGTCTTGTTCCCACGCAGCGTCGTATATTTGTGGCTTTGGGGTTGGAGTGGTGGGACCGTGAGAGGGGCCTCCCCAGCAGATCTCCGTGTCCAGAGGGTGGTGTACGGGGGGAGCCAGCCTTTCACAGAGCCTCGGCCCAAACCCTGCAGGGCTTCAAGCCCTTCGTGGCTTTGAGCTTAACGGAACGCAGGCGTGGCATCCCGCTGCGGGCGCCCTACAAACATCTGAACCCAGGATGCACCTGAGAGAAAGGCTTTGTGGCTTATCTAGGCGAAGCTCTGCCCAGTTGTCCAGCTGAGGAAAAAAGCTCCCCGTTGGCAATGGGGCGGGAAGAGGAAGGTGAAGCGTAAGCTAGGCCTAGTTAAGCCTCAAAGCCTTTTAATGGGGTCTTCCTGCCAAGTGCATTACGCTGTAAGGTGCTCTAAGGTAGAACTTCCAAAATGGAGAATGGTGGTATTGGTAGTCCAGAAAATCCCCCAAATCCTGCCCTTCTTGAGCACCATTGAAGCGACACAACTATTTCTGCAAGGGGTGTCTTTGGACGGTCCCGTGGGCACCAAACCCACCGCTTTGGGGCTGTCCCAGTCACAATCCGATCTATAGAAGCTCGGAGGCTCTTTTTCAGGCCCTTCTCCTGTGCCCCCCCACCCCCTTTTGACAGAAGGGTCTGAGAAGCTGAAGCTTGTTCAGGAGCTCCCCGTCCAACAATACCGGCCTTGTGGTTCTCTCAAAAGGGGATAAGAATTCCTTCCCGCTTGAGAAGCCATCTGTCATCGCGTTGCGCCCCCCCCCCCCCGCCTGCCTGCCCCCGGCCAAATGATACGCTCCCTCCGGCAATTGTCCCAGGTGCAATAAAGCGACGTGGTTTCATCCTGCATTGGAGTCAAATAAGCCACAAATTGTCTTGAGAGCCATTCATACCCCTGAGCAGAAGCGCCGTGAGGTGGGAGGGAGATTGCTCCCAGAAATCCCAGAAGCTGACTCCCTTTTCCATCCGTTAACCACTTCTCACCCAAACACAAAGCCATCGTCAGGGCTGTTTCTCAACAAGTCTCTAAGGCTACCTTGGATTATAAGTGTGTAAACAAGGCAGTCAATGGTGTCACAAATCAGCCTTTTGAACCTAACGAGTCTAAGTTTGCACCTCTCCACTTTTACTAAATATGGGCCATGGGTTGAATTTGAACGCTAACTGCTCCTGTTTTCCCGATCAAAAAACCCCCAGTCACCACCCGCATCATTTTGGCCTTGGTCTTTTATTATTATTATTTATTTCCTTTTTATTTTAAAGCCTGGGCATATTTCATCAAATGCAGTAACTGGTATTACTCCAGCGGTGCCAAACCCAAGTTACTTCTCAGACAGAAAACAGCGTTCTCCGACATGTGAGGATCCTTAATCAGTCCCAGAGGAGCCCTGGATGAGTTCAGCTACTGTAAATAGATGGCTTCATTCTTACAGACCAATTTCGGGCAAGGGAGGGCTGGTGAGGTTTGGTGAGGGCTGGAGGCGGTCTCAAAAACTGGAAAGTGTCAGTAACTGACTCCGTTTTCTGTTGATTGTTCTTCGGGGGAGCATTAAACCACACAGGACGGGATGGAGGAATCCTTTTTCCATTGGCTTGGTTCTGCTTGAATTGTTTGTCTGCTGTAAGGAGTCGCCATGCTTCCAGCTCCATGTTTGAGGGCTTTTCAGCTGTGCTTTCTGGACTGGTCCATCTCCATCCCTCGGTTTGCTCTCTCTCTCTCTCTCTCTCTGGACCTAAGCTGTCAAACTACCTAAAAGAAGAGCCCAAAGCAAGTAGAGGAGGGTGTTTGCCCTTCCCTCATGCTAGCGTGCTGAGAAAAGACTGGGGTGCACACCCCGGCTGCTACTCCTCATGTGCGCCCCCAAAGTGAAAGAGGTCGGACAAGAGATTTATCTTCCTCCCACCATCCCTGCCAATATTGTGGTGGCTCAGGCTGACGTCTAGAACCCTGTCCAGAGAGTAACCTCTTTTGGTGTTTGCTTGGTAAAGAGGCCAGGGAGGATTTTGGAAGTCCAGCTCCCAAACCCCCAGCGATTGAGGTGCAAAGTTTGGAGAGACTGGTGGATCCATTTATCGTTGGGTTCTTGGTACAGCTACATTTGTCTCCAAGCCAACACTCATCCCAAAGCAGGAGATTAGAATCCTTTCAGGGGACTGATAAATTATCACAGAATGGTAGAGCTGGAAAGAATCCCAAGGGTCATCCGGTCAAGCTCTCTGCCAGTGCAGGGGGTCAACAGCTCAAGCAACCCTGACCGATGGCCAACGGGTCTCTTTTTAAAATCTCAACCAGGGAGAATCCACCACCTTCCATTCCACTGTGAAAGGGCTTTCTTCCTCTCATGCTCAGCCTTTGGGGTACGATGACTCACTCTGGACACAAATAACATTCCTGCAACCGCGGAAAGATGTAATCCATCCAGGACGAATGTAACAATTACACCAGAAAAGAAGCAATGTAGGTTATATTTGTAATGCAATGTCATTCTGTTTCCTTACTCAGTGGAGGAATTGATTACACATGGCCAAGTATTAGTTACTCTGGGTGGCTGGCATGGAGCGAACAGAAACATGCTACGACATTCGTCAAGAAGTTTCAAGGGAAATCTGAAATGGGCTGCATTCTTTTTTCACATGCATGTGCAAGCCTTCTTCTAGAACAGTTTGATCACTTTCCTTCTTATTATGACCAGAGGTCAGCCATGTTAAATCCAGAACATATGTGGGTCGGGTTTTTCAGCTGGGGGTGGTGGGTGCTCTTGCCATGGCAGCTGCCATTTTGCTTGGCCAGGCGTCTCTTTCCCATAAACCACCTGGCTTTTCATGAGCTTTTCATTATCATCTTAAATTAATTTACTTTATTAATGTTGCATTTTTACTTGGAATGAAACCCGTTGACTGTTGTTGTTTTTTCTCCTCAAGTACTGGAATAAGTTTGCTAGCTTTGGGCCCCTGCACGTTGAGTTTCTCTAGGCAAGACAATAGCAAGACCTAACTCTGATTTTGCTCTCTGCAGCACTGCTGCATTCATTAAGCATCTGGACCTGTCTGCTGTGAGTGCAAGATCAGCCGTCAGTGCAAAGGGCAAGCTATCTCCCAGGACGTTTCAACAGCCTCTGTGGAGATAAGACCAATAAGCCAAGGGGGTTAGGGTTATGCTGGAAAACACCTCTGTGTCATGGAGACCTTACTAAGCCAGGGCAGGAAGACCGAAATCTGGAGAACAGCCCAAGGTAGGGTTCCCTACAGCCAGTGGGCAAAAGTAAGGACCTGGCAGCCTCCTTCTGGGCCAGGTTCATGTTTTCCATGGATTTTATCGACCACCACGAGAATGTGTCTCCAAATTACTGCTGAGTTCTTGGAAAGAAAAAAACAAAAACCCCTAGGTTGAACTCAACACGAACAAGTAGGAAATGCAGGCGGGCTGATTTTCCTCCACTGACATCATTCATTCCTGCAGCTCACCCAGCCTGTGGTGGTTGTCGTGCTGTTTCTAAGGAGCACCTGTCCAAGAACATCTTCTGTTGCTCCACAGAAAAAGACCTTGTGTAAGAAAAAGGCAGTAGATGGACTGGTAGATTCTTCCTGGACTGAATCACATTGGAGCGCAGTTGTTCCAATCAGAAAATACTCCACCCTCTAAAATTAACAAACGTCCGCCTTCGTGTAGACAAGACAACTTGTCCCATCATTGAGTGACCCGAAGGTCTGGAAGTTCTACTAGATCTTTCCCCCTCCCCCTAGCTCTTGGTTTCATTCTTCTCGGTTGGTGCTAACGGGATCCTATCCATGCATGGCATGCCTTGATCAACCCTTTGTTGCTGGTGTAATTTACCGTTGAAAAGAATGAAAGGCGAAGAACAAGAGAGGGGAAACACTCTCCAAAGAAAGGTGAAAACTTTAATTTAGCAGCTGAAGTTGCTTGGCAGCGCCGGCTGGAAATTCCTCAGCTTATGAACATGAGGTCATTCTGATGTAGGCGACAGAGGAAGGTGTAGCACGTCCTCGGAGAAGGGTTCAAAGGATTAGAGACTCCTTTGGGTTCGGCATCACGGCCTTTGCCAAAGGGGGCTTTGAACGTGCTGTGGCCCTCACAGGATTCTTCCTCAGCAGGGCCAGCAACATTTCACGCGAGAGAGGTTTTGCTCAGCTTGGCCACGGACCTCTGTGTCTGCGTTATCGGAAAGGAAAGGAAAAGGAAGAGGGGGTTGCTCTGAAGCAGAAACGTTCTCGATGATGCATTGAGAGGCGGTAGATCAGTTGCCTTCTTCTTTTCCTTTAATTGAGGAATGAGCCACTCTATGAAACAGCAGATCAGGAGAATAAAGGGTGTCTCTGTGTTGTTACCTACGTAGAATGTGATGGTTGTTAAGAACAGGCCTTTCGTTCCAGACAAGGCTGTTGGTTTGGAATCATCATACCTTCCTCTCACAATTTTCCAGGGGGTCCAAATGTTGTCATATGCAAGCCGCTCATGTTTCCCTACTGTTTCTGCAGTAACGATGCAGGTTTTTGTTACTGGAATGATGCTATATTAAAGAGCTGAATTAGAATCATAGAATAATTGAGTTGGAAGGAGCCTATAAGGCCACCGAGTCCAACTTGTTCCAGGAGTAGTCTGGGGAAAACCACAGACAAGCCAATTTTTAAAGAAAATCTCTTAAAAATTAGACAGACTGCCATCCAGTTGAAACTAAAAAGAAGAGCTTTGGGTTCCACCCTACTCCGCACAATTTTATTCCAGGGAGATTAAATTTATCCAGAGATTTTTGGATTTTCTGGACTACCAACACTAGAATACTCCATTCTGGGAGTTCTACCTACCTTGCAGGCTAGGCCTAGCTCTGCCGAGCTTCCGGTTGAGAAAAAAAAGCTCCCAGAGAACACTGGGGCAGGAAGAGGAAGCTCAGCTGGAGGTTGGCCTAGCTAGGCTTCAAAAGCCTCCTGATTTAAGCCTTTCTCTCAGGTGCATCACATAGAGGTGTTTGTAAGGAGGGGAGGGGAACGCTGCATTGCTTGAGGAACGATGGGGACGGATGTAGGGGTGATGAAGGCCTCCATTGCTATCGTGGTTGGACAGGTGGATGTGACTCAGAAAATGGTGGCAAAAGCCACTGTTTGGTGTTACCAAGGACCCCCGTTAGAGCTTGTTCTCGTGACCTTTAGGCTGAAGGCGGCCACCCGCCCCTTGGAGGACGAGGCCCTTGCATGTCAAAAACATGGTGTTTGTTTCTTTACGTAGCAAGAATCTGGTCTACATGTGTTTGGCTGGAGTTGGCTTGGTTCTCCTGGCAAACGCTGCTGGCAACTCGTTCACTTTCCAGGCCGCCGGCAACGATCTCTGCTGGAATGTGACCTCCATCTGAAACTGCTGGAGAGCAGACAGCAACCAAGAGATAAGGTTGGGATGGTGTTTCCATGGAGATTCACAACCTGCCTTGGAAAAACCCAATCCAAGGAGGTTCCTCATGGCCAAGTCTACGAATGCATACATTTGCAAATGTCTGCCTCTGATACCAATATTTCTTGGGTGTCGGTAATGGGGGGGTTGTAGCATTGTGCAGTGCCCCTTTTAACGAAGTTTACTCTAAAGTAAGCCCCACCTCAATGAGCAGGAATGAATCCCCATGGAACTTCCTCCCATATAAATTGCTAAAGGTCAGCACCTCAAGGATCCTTTTCGATTCCACATGTTAAGTGAAGAACAAATAATTCTAGGAGACCCTTGAAACTCAGTGGATTGTTACCAGGAAGAGGCGAGAGCTGCTGACAGATAGGATATGGAATTTGCTGAAACTTTTGACATGAGCTGAGGAACACTTGCTTAGTTTCAGATGGAACACAAGTTCAGTAATGTCGCACCATGGCTGATGTCAGTGCGACTTTCTAAGAGCTCCCAAGCTGTGAAGAAAGAGCGAGGGTATCGCATTTCTGAACATTCATCCATTTAAAGTCTTCTTTGCACACAAAAACCTAGCTTCCCAAGGTGAAAAGCTGGTTGTGGGTTTGCTCTTCTATGTCAGGGGAGACTTTCTCTCCAGAGAGAAAGAGACATTCAAACATGCAACCCACCCGCCCTGCCTTGCAGACTTGAGAAGGCGTTGCAGCTGGATTCGGTGGAATGCCTCGTCCAGCCCGCAATGTTTATCGAGCGGAAGCCGTTCAGAATAACTGGGATGCAAGATCCCTTGGAGCTAAGTTCAGTCAGAGATCTTGAACTTTATTTCATTCCTGCACATGTTCTTGATAATATAACATGCCATAAAAAGGGCTTTATGTGTCCTCTACCAGGGCAAGGATCTCAACCGACGACTGGAAACATGTTGGCCTTCACACAAGTTATGAACCTACAATACAGTTAAGTTCCAATAAATATAACTGGATGACCTCTTTATTTTTGACCTCATACTTGGGAATGCTCACGTTTGGCAGCTTACAGACCACTGGAAGCATGCAGGGAAACGTTGTATGTGCAAGAGCAGTCTTTGCCGTTTCATCATTCACACATGCCGGTGACCCCTCGATGCTGTAGTCATCATGCATAAAACGCACATGCCTGAAGCGTGCTCGCCTCTTGAAGGTTCGGGATGATCCGGCTCAGTCCGTTGTGGGATCTCTTACTCAACCTCTTTGAATTGGGTTGACACCATTATGTTACCCTTCTAAGGCTGATGGGATTGCCATCTTCAAATATCTGAAGGACCGTTGTGAGGGAACGATTTTGTTTTCTGCTTGACTAAATGTTGGGAAGACACCTCTTGACAGTAAGGGCGGATCGCCAGTGGAACGGACTATCTCAGAAGGTGGTGGAGTTTTTAAAACAGCAGTGGGATCGCCATCCATTAATGATGTTTTAACTGTCGATTTCCTGTTTCAGGAAATGACTCTGGGATCTTTTCCAGCTCTACAATTCTATGCTTCTGTCACTATCATGGAGATTTTATATGGGCCACAGAACATTTATTCCAGTCTGCACGCACTTAGAAGATGATTCATTGGCGTCTTGATCATTTATGCCTAGAAAGAGTTGTGGAGAAGACACATCCCAAAGGTTATTATTCTCTAGAATGAACTGGCTCTGTCTAGATTTATTGTGGTGTGAAAAAAGGAGACCACTTGCTCTCAGGGTCAAGGCAAATACCAAGGCGGGAAGTGGAGTGTACGACCTTCAAGAGCCCTGCCGTATTCAAAAGCAGCAGCGGGCCAGGACGATTCCCTGGCGGCCATGCAGAGTGTGGAAGGCTGCCACCCAACTGGCATGCCAAGAGTTGGAAGGAAGAAGCCGCCTGGAAGAGGATAATAATTTTGCTTCTGCCCTGTCAAAGGACAATTGCATGACAAATAGCAAATGTGCAGTGAGCTTTCTAGGTGGCCCACCAATGGGGCACATGTACTGAAAATGCCCACCGTGAGCACCTCCTTAGTGTAGTTGGGGTGGAGAGGCTCGTGGCCAGCCTGTGCACCCTCAAGGGGCCTTTTTGTGGTCTTTGCAGCAAAAGAAGAGAGCTGAATCTCCCCTCCCTGGGTTATCTTCACAGTAACCCTGTGGAGTAGGTGAGGTGTCTAACCTGGTCTCGAGAGCCCATAGGGTAGCAAGGCAGGCCAACGGTGCAGGACCGAGGACAGCTCCCAGTGTGTCCCTCGGTAGACAGTGGCTTCTTCAGGCCCCAGATTACTCCCTCCAGCCAAGCGTGGAGACCTCAAGGATTCGCTTCCTGGCCTGATGATGAGGTCCCTAAAGGAGGGTGGGCCATCCATACAGCAACACGTTGTTCTGGGCATGGAGGCCTCCACTTCAGAACTAGCCCCTTGGGGAATGCTGAAAGACCAGGGCGTAGATCAGTGGTTCCCAACCTTGGGTCCCCAGAGGGAATAAAACTCCCGGAAACCTCCACCGCTTGCTGTGCTGGCCAGGATTTCTGGGAGTTGTAGTCCAAGAACCTCTGGGGACCCAAGATTGGGAAGCACTGGCATGGGTGAAGGAACTGGTTTCTCTCTCAGATAGGCATGTTTTTAAAATCGCAAACTCTTTTGGTCTCAAATGTGAAGATATTTGCACTTATTTCTTTGAGTACTGGAAGGTTCGTTGACCATGGGCTTTCTAAGCAGCTGCCAGGACCAATCCAGCTTGTCCTCTTTGGGGAAATGTCTGTCACCACCACAGACAAGACTTCAAGAAGGGAGGAGCACAAGAGGCCGGGAAAAGATGCAGGCGAGGCACCATTTCAGAAGGTCAAGCTAAGGAGCCTTAGACCCAGATGCCTACATGTTGGCCCAGATGCTTTCGACAGCCAGCAGCTCCTTCTCAGGGAGCCAAAGGTTGAGGGCACGGCCTGGAAAAATGGATTCCCCCCCCATCCCCATCTACTTCACGGAAGTCCTGAATCTATCACAAACCCCCACCTCTCCTTTCCCTGTGGGTGTCATGCAGTCTTATTGTCACATCAGCCCGGTGAGGTAGAGCCAAGCAGGAGCAGCTGGCCTAAAATCGTGCTGTAAGCTCCACTGCTGAGGTCTGCCTTCAGAGCCTTCTGCTACGCCTTTTTTTTTATCCACACGGGCTTTCCCTTATTGCTTCCTGCTTCTTCACTGGGTTGGTTTCCTAGCTCTTCCATTCATGGCTGTGGATTTCCTGCTTCGGCATGGGGGAGCGGTTGTCTCCGTGGGGTCCCTTCTACCCATTTCCCTCACTCTGTGATTCTACAAGATTGCCAACTCGCTGCTCACATTCATCCTTATCAACATGCATATTTTTGCCTTTTTGATTGGGGGGGGGGGTATGTATTGCAAAGATCTGCTTAATTGTCTCTACTTGGCCTCCATTCGCTGGCAGATGTCTCCCCCTGAGCCCCCCTGGTGCATGTGTTGATTCTGATCAGATGTCTAAAACTTTCCATGTGAGATGCCAAGTTAAGGAACATTTTTTTCCACTCTCCAAAATTGCAGGGAGAGCCGTATAGAACAAAGAAAACCTATGTAAAAAAATGCAAGAAGTACTCTGTTTACCTGAAAATAGGACCTAACCTGAAAATAAGCCTTAGTATGATTTTTCAGGATACTCGTAATATAAGCCCTACCCCCAAAATAAGCCCCAGTTAAGTGAAACCCCGCCCTCCACCCTTGTGCAGCAACCAGAAGAAGATGACATGGCTGTATTTGAATAGATGTAGATTGTTGTACATGGGGGGAAATCCCCTGAAAATAAGCCCTAATGCGTTTTTTGGAGCAAAAATTAATATAAGACCCGGTCTTATTTTTGGGGAAACACGGTAAGAACTTGAAGAGCATCCTACAAACCAGAAAAAGCAGATGTACACATCATTTTTACATAATGCTCTCTGCTGAGCAGGGCTGTTGAGGACGGGACATTTTGGAGGTCACTCAATCATAGGGTTGCCATAAGTCGGAGACAACTTGATGCATGTAACAACAATAACAACAACAACACTCCTCTTTCTGTCTACTTAGTCCATTTCTTTTCAGTTAAATCTTTTAGTTACTATGTTCCAGTCCTATCGTCTCCTCAGAGCTTGACAATGCTTATTAGATCATATTTGCCTCCCTGTGTCAAGAGTTCAAGTTTATCTTGTTTGTTTCCCATGCTGTGTAGTCACTTGCTTTCAAACCTACTTCACCCAAGGCACAAGCGCTTGACTTCTTCCAGGGTCCACCCCTGGCCATGCCCAGGTAAAATACTGACTTCTATTGAATGCGGATTCCGCCAACTTTGGGTGTTCACTCGCTGGAGAAAAAAGATCTTCCTCCATGGCTCATGTCATTTTAGTGGGATGGAGTGTGTGTATTGTGCATGAGGAGAGGGGAAATAGCCAGCATTTCTCCTTGCAAACCTGACATCATGCCCCTGCTTTCAAAGGTAATAAATAAAGCCAAGGCTCCCCAAGCAGCTATTAAAACTGAAAGAATTGGCAGACACGGAGAAGGCGAACATCTGCTCCATTTAAAAACACATGTCTAAGAAACATAATAATTCCCCATCATGGCTGATACATTTGCTCTGGTTGCTGTTTCTCGAAAATCCTACAGACCTGCCTTGTGGGACAGGTCTTATCCAGGTGGGGCTCCTTTTTAGGAGCGAAAGGAAAGGAGGGGGGTTCCAACTTTAAAAGTTGTTTTTCAAGGTCATTGTAACTGGCCAATTACGCCAGCGACTGCCCCCACCCATCACTGTGCAATGGAATGATGTTCTGTGATAGTACACAATTTTTTAATTTGCAGGATTCCTCTTGAGCGTTCGACATGCTTTACATACATTGCTTTACTTACATAAATGAGTCCAAGGGTATCTCAAGATATTGATTTTTGACTAAGGTGGAATGTCATGGTCAGTGCTGAAACGTCTTCTTAGACAATTTGTTTGAGGAGGTTTAGATGAAGCAAAGAATTTGATCAGTTACATGACCTGATTCCTCTGGAGAAGGCAAGGGATCTGTTTTTGTTCGATGTGGGGCCATCTGGAGTCCTCCAGGTCTTTCACATCTGCCCCACTTATACAGGGCTCTGGAACTGTGGTTGAACCCATCTGGAGATTCCCAGGTGACCACTGTAGTAGACAGCAAAGCAGTTTGGATGTATGTAAAAAATTAAAAGTAAAGAAGGAGGTTGTGCAGCTCAGGGCAAACCTCTGAGAAATATTAAGGACCTTTAGAAAGAAAGAAAACGAGAGAGTTTTGATAAACCATGTAACATTTCTGAGGGAAGTGAAACCAATGTGGAGGAGATATCAGGGGTTTCCTACCAACTCTCCTCAGACTGAAGAAACTACTTGGATGAGTAGCGAAACTTCAGCTTAAAAAGGACCCAACGCAGATTAAATAATTAAAAGACAATATGTAAAGCTAAAACCAGGATATATTAAAAAAAGACCACACTAAAAGATGGTAAACAAAAGCAACAGCAAAAGCGCAAAGCAGTAAAGCACAACAATCCGTTTAAGAATCCCACTCAGGCAGCCCATCACGTTGGTTCTGCCAACTCGGGTCCATAATCATGTGACTGGGGACTAAATTTTCCTGGGGCTCCATCCTTTGTAAGAGCTGAGTAGTTTTCTTTCTGTCTCTTTCTGCATGATAGTCCTGGCATTAACAGCTGTTCCTTCAGGTTTCTCGGATGTTCTGAAAAAAACTTTTCTTTGAGTCAAGACAGTTGTTAAAGAAAAGAAGGAGCCACTTTGTGCCAAAATGTTTTATCTGTTGTACGTGGAGGTCATCTAGGCCTGCTGCCTTGCCATTTCTGAAGCCGCAAGTAGTTTTCTCCAGTTTGATTAACCAGAGTGGTCTTATAAGGTCATTGTTCTCCAGCTGATTGCTTCTTTCAGCTTTAAGTTATGGTTTCCTATGGTGTTTTCCAGATCTGCCATTAATGAGGCATTGATGGACTATTTAGCTATCCCTGGAGAGTCATTATGACTGGTACCCAGAGATAATCATTGCCATGAAATTGTCCCATCTCCCTTTAAAGCTGTCTCAGTTGGAGGCTGTGGATAACATCCCATCACACGTTTCCCATCTCTGGACATCTCTGGGCTACTGCTGGAGATGGGGGGTAGACAGAGGAAAGACATGAGCTAATGGTGCCGTTTTCAGGTGGAGTTTCACTGTGTCTTGGGCAGCTCCAGCTGAAACATAGCACCCAATTCCCAAATGTAAGACTTCCCCCCCCCCGGGTGTTCCCACCCCCAAGGACAAAAAGAGGGAAGATCTTTTCCTCCTGCTGTCTTTGCAGACAGGCAGGGAGCTGGAGACAGGGCCAGCTGTTCAAAAGAAGAGGCAGACCTCCTTCCACCTGAGCAAACAGCAGCAAAGAGGAGCAGGAACGTGCTTGGTATGCAAAGAGCAGATGTTCCCTGGGCCAACATGCCAAGACAATCCCAAAAAAACGGCACCGTGTCTTTCTGCATGCCTTGGTTCTCCTGATTCATTTTGACAGAATGCTCTTATCACAAGGGAGAGGGTGCGGCAGCAGTGGGGGAAACTTAGGTGAATCCGCAAAGCCCAAACCTGCAGGATCCCTCTGCGCCTCTCTCTCTCTCTCTCTCTCTCTCTCTCTCTCGGTCAGCCTTCCAACTTTCCATAACCGGAAGGGAACGACTCACTTGCTTCAAAGGGATCACATACATAGGTGTCTCAGATGATGATCCTGGGGATTAATGAAGTAATGAAGGACAGTAAAAGTCACGGTGTTTGCATTTTCTTTAGGGAAGGAAGGAAGGAAGGCATATCTTTCTGGAATGCACAAGGGATGTGGAAGGGCTTCACCTTGGACCCCCGACATCTTTAAGGTCCCCCTCTTGCAACGGTCTCTCCCTCGTGGAGAAAATACATTTGCTCTAAACTGTATTCATGCTTGACATCTAATTGATTGCAGATGGCATCGCAGATAGTTATGAAACGACTGTTAATATGGATATATTCATTGTGCAGACACTCGGCTCCCAAAGGGGCAAGTGTTCGCCTTCCTTAGCTCCACAATCGCAAGACACTTGTTCTCCCTGACCTGACCTAGCTATTAATACTTCCTAGCTATCACTACAGTTTCACATCAGTGCAAGAGTTCACCAAGGTTACACAGACTATCAGGAAGGTACATCCAAACCGCACGAGAGCAAATATGCAACCTGGTTTTGTGAAGGGCAATGCACTTGTCCACAAGGCCGCCCCGCCCAAGCATAATATCCAGTACGATGCGTCTGCTGAAACAGATCCACCTGTGACGAGGGATGAATGCTGATCACCTAACTGGATCAAAAATGGAGTGGCCAATTTTTCCATCTTCAGGTGGAAGGAAAAGCCCAAGCCAAGTACTACGTGGGAATGTTTCCCCTTCTCCCTTTCAACGTGAGCAGGGTCCCTGGTCCCAGGAGGAAAACAGGAGTCCGACTGGGATTTGCATTTTTCTCAAGGTCTCCCGTGTCATCTTGGCTCTGGATTCAATTCGGCTGGGGAGATGCTCCGTCCCTGATGCCAGCTGTTCCAAACTTTTGCTCCCTGTCTGAGCCAGGCACATCCTTCCACGGTTGCTTTGCTTTGTTCTCTGCCACTTGGCTGCCAAGCTTTTTCCTGTCCAGCCCTGCCTCGCCCTGCTCCGTCCACTTCCGACGGCCCTGGCCTGACTCTCCAAGCAATTTCCGTTTCCTGCCTTGGGAGCCAAAGTGAGGCTCGTCCTCCAGATGTGCCCAGCTTTATCTCCCTCCAGACGGGGGCTGTTGAGAGGCTGTTAGGCTGTCCCCAGCCCCATAGCCGGCTCGCTAAAATGGATCTTTTATTCCTCCCACGTGCCATCATGGAACTTAGTATTACAAATTCCACTGTGGAATATATTTTAAAGTAAGAGCCAAGCCCTTGAAACTGCAAGAAGATAAAGACTGATACAATGATGACGACGACGACGACAATAACAAAAACAGTTATCAGCTGCAGATCTCTGAAAGAACACAATCAGAGCTACAAAAAACAGCAATATTAGGAACAGCATACATACTGGGCTGATATTTAACAGATACTTAGGTTTTTGGTTAAAACCAGTTGTATCTCATATAATACCAGTCAATGTTTTTTATAATTTTGATTGATTGCGCCTGGTATTTTTGAATACTAATGCTTTGTAGTGGGCAGGGGCTGCAGATTTCAAGGAAACTCTGTGGCGAAACCTGGAGAAGGGGGAATCTGTGTGAGTCCTCCCAGGAGCTTGGAAGAAAGGGGGAAGCCCAGCTCCCTCCTGGGAATGGAGTCATGGGAAATAAAGTGCATGGATGGAGAGCCATGAGTCAGTGTCTCAAAGCAAGGAATGCATCACCCTGGTTTCACAAGTTCTCTGCTCCATGCATTGGGCTTCGGGAATTTTGTGGCTCGTGAGAAAATGTGGAGAGAAAGACTTCATCCAGACTCGTGGGTCGGCCTCTTACAGATGTGTCCATGCCGGGCCCCCTTTGGGCATCCAGGTCCTGTGCAGCTTCATCTAAGTTACAAAGGGGGTTGCAGAAATGTTATCGATGCCTAATCCAGAGGGTAGCAGAAGTGGGGTCAAAATCAGAACACGGTTCAAAGCAACACGAATGATGCAGGACTCGGAGCGCAGGAGGTTCACTTAAAGGATGGAATGGATCTCAGGCTGTGATCTGGAAGAACAGAAGAAGACACGTATCTGAAGGACAGAAGAAAAGTGGTAGCAAACTAAGAGGTGGGAAGGACCAAACAATACACCCCAGATAAATCTTTTATTAGAGGTGGGAAGTAATTCCTTAAGTGCTGAGAACATCTGGTTGCCATCCAAGGTGCTTGCCACACTTCCTGTAGCTTGCATGTTAGCCTGCTCTTCAGACATGGGCTTTGCTGGTGAATAGGATCACCCAAAGATCTGAAGGTCAGCTTGAACCATGTCTCTGGCTCATGAAGGTGTTTCATTTAGGTGATCTCAGTTTCCGACTGAGCTAGGCAGACTAGTAAAGAGAAAAGGGGTGGTGGAACACAATGTGTCCCATTGATCAGGAAAGAGCCTGGCCTGCTGCAGGTTTTTCCACGACCAAGATAGAAGAGGGGGTACCAAAGGGACTCAAGAGAACACCCCCAGCCCTTCTTTTGCTACATGCCATAAGGTGAGTCACCACTAGGGGCAATATTGCGTCAACCATGATCGCCCCCGTTTTAATCCTGATTTATTCCTAGAGAGGAAGGACAACAACGTTTCCAGAAAAGGATGGACATCCCATCAAAACTATGTCCTTTCTCTTTGTATAGATTTCTGGTTAAGCATCAGGAAGCCTTCTTGACAGTAGGGACTGTCTGATAGCAGAACAGAGATTTTTTTCAAAAAGAGATTAACCGGCCATCTGTCAAAGATGTTTTAGCCGCACATTCCCCCATGGACGTAGGGTTGGGCTACATGACCTTTCACGTCTTTTCCAGTTCTTCAATGCTCGGATCGCGTATTCTAACCCCATAAATCATGAATGCCTCACGCATCTTCATTTATTTTTCCCAACTTATTTATACACCAGGTCTCTCTGCCTGTGCATTCAAAAATGACATACGGTTAAAATTAGTCTAAAGCAACAAGATCAGTCAATGAAGCAAATGTTAAAGGGAATATTTGGAGAGAAGGGAAAGTGAGTTTCAAAGTCCAAATGCCTACTTAGATAAAATTACCTTGAGAGTTGCAAAGAAAGGCAGTCCTCAAGTAGTTTATTTTGGTGCATCTGAATTGTAAAATCAAGGGTTTGGTGTGGATGAGTTTTGTATTTTTTTGAGCACCGTCATTCACCGGCAGCCACATGTCCTGACCAAGCAGATTTTTAGACTATGAGTCAGGTTTAATGGAGGTTTCTTAATCAGTCCACAAGCATCTTTGATTTATTGGGTTTTTTTTCCCACCAGAAGCCATTCAGTCATGTGGAGAAGACACTTGGATTTGGTTAACAAGCCCTTGAAGTAGAGGCTGTTTCAGCAGCTGAAAGTAGAGTTAATGGGCCTTTCTGGGCCTCATTGTCTCTTACGTACATGGTAGAAGCATTGGTGGTATGTGTGAACTTTCCTTTCTGCTTCAATAGAGGAGAAGAATTAGAAGCAGTCAGAAAACTGATGTGTTCCTTCGTCTTTGAGTCTGATCTTGTGTGTCACAGAAATAGGATGGGAAGAAGACCAGGGCCCCCCTTTGTCTCCCAGTTACCAACAACAAAACCAAGGATGCTAAATTTGCAAGACATTAGAGGAGAGAAAGCTTAGGCTGTGGTGCAATCAGACACCTTCCACATCACCAAAAAGGAGGAGGAAAGAGGACCCTGATGAGCGTAAAATGGCTTTTTCCATATTCATACCTAGGGGTGCAATTATGTGGGAGGGTTTGATCAATGACTTGTGTGCCTGTGGAGTCTGGCCTTGTCCAGGTGGTGCTCACTGTGGATGATGGGCATCTTCAGTGTCCTGAGACACTTATACGCTTCATCTGCTTCTTTCTCTCAGGGTAAGGTTTGGACTGAATGTCCCTTCCCATGGAAGACACCTTCCAAAGGATGATTCTCCTCTGGCGTCCCTGCAGAGACAAGACCGCCTTCCCCGCAAGAAGACACAGGGCTGCCCTAGTATGATAGTTTAGGTTTCCTGACGTGGTTTAAGCCCAAAGCATGGAGATGGCCCCCAAGCCGAGCTGCTCCATTAACGTCCTACAATGGAAATGCCAAAGTTGAGCTTGGAGAGATGGAAGTCAGGAAGGAAAGCTGGGAGTGGGGGAAGGAGAGAGCCGTGGAGTTCAGGGAAGGATCGGGCTGCTTGGCCCCATTCCACGGCATTACTTGGTCCGATGGAATGCATCCCAGGGCTTCCTTTCAAACAACGTACAAGGTTAATGCACAGCTCCATATGTCCCGTGTGTCATCAGCTGCATGATAAACGGTAGGGCAGAGGCTGAGGGAATGCTTGGCGGCCCCTCCTCCAGGTTCTTCTGGGTATGGCTGAGCCAAGGGAGGAGGGTCTGCCTGGCTTCCAAGGGTCAAAGTCCAACATCGAGGCTTAGGTAAGGCAGAGAGGTGGAGGTCTTCCTAGGTAGACCCCTCTCTGGTCGTTGCTGCTGCTCCTGCTTCCTGGTAGGAACAACACGGGGGAACCCGTTCTCAGATTCATATTTTCTTGCTTCCAGGGTTTGGTCTTGGTTTCAGCTATTTTGGAAAATGGGAAACAGCGCAAATGAGTCGCACACAGATGTCTTCATTAAGATTCATTTATTAAAGCCTCCTGGAACGCAGAGCAGCATCTGACCTCCACGGAACATGAAATGTAACCAAAATGGGCCTTGGATTGTCTTGGCCGCCATGGAGGCAAAGCAACAGGGCCCAGCTGTTCCTCTAGGCCTCTGCACCCGTCTGAATGCATTCCCTCCTGCTCCGCCCACATAGGCTGCTAGTCCTGAAACATTTCTTTTCTTGAAGGTTGAAATGTACATTGAAGGTTTCTAGTCTGTGGGCCATTGTTACATTTTCCATACTTATTGGCATGTTCTTGTTACAATTTTGACAGATTCGGTTCCCACAGATTGGAGCAGTTTTATCAGTATCCCATCTATCCCAGTTATTTATTTCTTCCGAGTGCTTTCAAGAGAGCTTTCATTTCACTTTCTAAAATGGCAGATTCTTCAAAGTAATCCATCAGCCTTGCTTCTCTTCTGTATCGTTCCCCCCCCCCCCCCACATAGCTTCTACTCTCATTTTATTTATATATCCTTTTTTCATGACAGCAACCACCTGGATAAAGCTAATGGCTTTTAGTTCTACTTGGGCCTTATTTCCTGCCATTATCCCTTGCTGGGTGGTGTCAAAATGCTACACACCTTCACCAATGAGAAATGTCTCTTGTTTGGACCCCTTTTAAAAATATTTTGGATTTGAGGGAGGGTTTTTTGGGAGGTGGGTTTTGTTTTTTGTTTTTTTGGCCTCTCTGCAGTACATAACTGTCATGGTACATCTGTGGCCATGTCATAAACCTGAGGGGTGTGTGCTAATTTGGTTGACAGCAGGCGGAGTGTCACCTGCAGCGAGTAAATCTGAGCTGGAATGCAAAATGGGAGGGTGGGCAAGGAATCCCGGTTGTGATCTTTTCCAAAAGACCCTGGCGATCCTTGCCCAAGTTAAGCTGTATCTCTGCCCAGCCAACGGTGGTGACCACCTGAGGAAGCCACAATGTGCCGCGGGGCGGGGGGTGGGTTCTGCTGTTCCCACTGGGCCACCACTGAGCGTGGGCCGCTTTTCCTTGATGCCGAAGGAAATTAAGAAGCACCTCCAAACAAGCCAGTTGAATGTATGGGCAAGAGTGGTTTCGTCACGATTTCTTAAAAGGGAACTATGGTTGACGTTATGTGTGTTCAAGGTGCCCCTGGCATCTCGTGGACGAGGGCAGGAAAACGTTGACGGTGCTTGGCCACCCCCCCACCCCAGGGATGAGCGACCGGTGCTTGCTTGATTTTTCCCTGGACCCACGCATGCTTACTTCCAACTCCTTGGGTTGGTTTTCAGATGCACAGGGTTGCATCTTTTCAGTTATTACTAGCCCCTTTTCCAGTCTCTTGCTGCAACCTCCCACACGGGACGGGGAGGTCCATCTCTCTCAGAACATCACCGGTGGTAGACGTAAGGCCAGGACCTCCTGGAACGTGCCCCAGAGGCCATGAAGGAGCGGGCGTGTTTTAGCTGACTCACGCAGCCTTCTTACCGGCTACAAAGAACGTGTGACTCTTCCATTGATGGGAAGAGACTTGACCACAGGCTGGAGCAGCAAGCTTGCCTTCCTTTGCAACTTCATGGGGAAAGAATGCAAGGCCCACCACCACTGGCAGCTTGAGGTTTCTTTTTTAATTATTTCCTTGGGCAAACAGCTCTCGTCTTCCCACGCCGGACTCCGGAACATTTCTGACGAGGCGCTTTCTAGTAGGTCACTGCTTTACCTAACAAGGCACCAAACCTCAGGTTCTTGCTGCTGAGGATCTCAGCATGAACGCTCATGGTGGGACCAGTGCAGGATTTTTCAGAGTGGAGGAAATCATGCCGCTCACTTTCCTGTTGGTCAAAGCAGACATTTACCCCCCCCCCCCTTGTCCCGCAAAGGACAGGGAGGGATCCCTCCGGAGCGTGTTCTTACGGGCGAGTGCAATTAAAAAACAGCATCTAGAGGCTGGTTCATGTTCATACCACATGAAAATGTGGGTAAATGCATTTTAATGCACTCCGACTGTATTGTTGATTTGTATTTTATTGTTTTTATTTTCTGCCCTGTTGAATTGGTATCTTAATGATGATGCTGTGTGTCTTTGATGTAAACCCCCCAGAGTGGCCCTTGGTCAGATATGCAAGACAAATATGAAACAAACAAATACATGAAAACACAAGCTGGGGTAAGGGCCTGCGTTCCTTATAGGGGGGGAAAAAGCCATCTTGCATGGCCTTTAGACAAGCTACTTGTTACCAGGTAGCCCCCAGGGACTTGTTGGGTTCTTGCACCCATGGTCTGCGTTTCTGCAGTAAAAGGACGGGTCTCACGAAGGTTGGACAGAACGTTTCGGCCGAGAGCCCCACAAACCTGATCAGGATGCAATTTAAAGTAAATCACACAAGGCAAGGTGGCCGAACCCAGGAAGACAAGCGAAGAGTGGAATCCCCATTAAAGCCAAGAGAGAACTCAATGCTACTGAGGAGACTGTCAGGCAAAGTCAAAAATAGATCTTCTAAAGATATGCATAGATGTACATACAGATGTATATACAAAGAGGTTGAGAGACAGAACCATTTATTTACTCATCTCTCGGTAACTCAGACAGCACATGTTTGAAAAATGTAGACAACCACAGAATAGCTGCTTTGCTGGACTCCCAAAGGAATATATGAAATAAATAGGTCAAGGAGGGAGAAGCAAGCGGGACAATCATCATGATATTCTCATGTTTCTTGTCTGACTGATTCCATGGAATGAAGGGCAAGAGCGCTGGTAGTTCAGTGGTCCCACAAGCGTAAAATACAGGATCATGGCTAGGACAACACAGGAGCACGAGGTGGTCCATATTGTACATTTACAAGGCCAAGCGTATCATCCTACACTTCTTGATTTGGGCTGGAAGGGTGTAGATCAGTGGTTCCAAACCTTGGGTTCCCAGATGGTCTTGGGGTAAAACTCCCAGAAGCCTTTCACCATGAGCTGTGCTGGCGAGGATTTCCAGGAGTTGTCGTCCAAGAACATCTTGGGGGACCCAAGATTGGGAACCCTGCTCTAGACCCTGGTTTGTTTGGTTCAGATGATCCTCCAGACCATGGTTTGGAGGGTCATCATGAACCAACCCAAGGATGTTGTCACCTGGTGTGAAGCAGGGGTTCCCAACCTTGAGTGTTCTTGGACTGCAGCTCCCGGAAGCCTCCCAGGTATCCAAGAACACCTGAGTTATTCAAGGTTGGGAACCACTGGCCTAGGGGAACAGGAGCGTTCTGCAGGATAAGCACCACTTGCAAAACTGCAAAGATCCCTTCTGGAGTCCCAGTGTGACTCTGCTTCCAGTGCCCTGTGGAGCTTGAGCCAACCTGAGACAGCCTGAATTCTGGTCTTAAAACCGTTTTTAAAACACTGCATGTTAACTTAATTAATCCTGTTGCCTTTCTAACAAAGGCTAGACGTCATTTCCAGACCTCAGTAATTTCCAAACCTAAAATCAGATACGCCCACTGCTAGAGGGGCAATTATCAAGCCCACCAGCTCCAAAGAAGAGTGAGCAAAATTATCCTATTGAATAATGTTACCAATTACAATGTCATCAACTTAGCACAGCTGTCTTTTCACTCAGTAGCTACTTTAACACAAATAACACTTATCTTAGAACTGCAGAGCTGGAAGGGACCCTAAGGGATCATCGAGTCCAGCCTTTGTCAAAGAGGTCCAGGGGGGAATCGAACTCCCAACCTCTGGCTCCGCAGCCAGAGACCTAAACCCCTGAGCAATTCCTAGGGCTTTTGCAGGACTACGGCTTGGCCCTGGCAGGCTGGCCCTGAGGAGGGACTCTGCCATAGAAGTGGTTTTATGGGAACTTAGCAAAGGAAGGATTAAAGTTCTTGGCCAAAGAAAAAGGTGGCTTAGACTCGCCAACCCTAGTCTGGAGCCTAGGGGTGAAAGTGAGCCTGCTAGACTGAGTTGGCAGGAGCTCCCAGAGGTGCAGCATCGCCACGCATGCGCCAACCACTTTGCTGCCTTCTTGATTGCTTTGCCGGCCTTCCTTTTGCCAGTGGAACCCTCTGATCCGAGCTGGAAGCATCTCAGGGTGGAGATCGGAGAGGAGCGGCCTCATTCTTATCAGCAACCCAGATCCCAGCATCTGCTGTCAGGCAGGGCCGCTGACACTGCCTGCAGGATCAGACCGTAGGAAACAGCCTCCCTCTCTGCAGGGAACGAGAGCACCACCACCGTGGACTCAATTGGCGTTGAATGTTGGCTTTAGTGTGGGTGGAATGTGGGGCTGCCGGAAATCCCTCATTGATCCTAGAGGCTTGTTCCTTTATTCCGACATGTCACCATTTCTCAGTCTTATGCTTTTCCTCCCGGCCCTCCCCAACCCAAGGAGTTGAGCCGCATTCGTTCCACTGATAAATCCACCCACCCACCCACCTCCGAGTAGCCATTAGCCTCAGAAAGCCAGAACACGACAAGCGTAGGGGACAACATTTTCTCAAGTACTGCTCAGCAGAGAGGTTGTGCATACAGCAGAGGGAGAGAACATGTTCTCCCTGATGAAGGAGACCATCAGGCCTAAGTTCGATGCTCCGAAGCTCTCTCTCTCTCTCTCTCTCTCTCTAGCACCAACTGAAAGTAAGCCAAGACATCTGTGCTCAAAACCTGTGCTGGATTCTTGTTTGTGACTTGCTGAAGGGAGAGGACGGTCAACTCTCTGCAGCCGCCTGTCACGTTTTGTTGATTTCGATGGATCCGCTCAATCAGACACACGGAGACACATGAAAGTGCGCCATTGCACGGATGGATGATCAGCACAACAAGGGGTCTCCCCTTTGGGCTGCTTTCTAGCCCTCATCTATTTCCCAGGGAGCATGTGTTTTAGTCTGTTGCACCAACGACAGCAAAGGATCTTGGGGGGATCTTGAAGACTAATTTGTCTTACGTGGCATAAGTTTTTGTGGACAGAGCTTTTGAAGGGACTACAGTGCTCAAATCCTCCGGCCAGCGTCTGTGAGTTATATGCCCCCAAATTAAGTCCTTATTGCACTGAGCAGGGGGCTGGACTTGATGGCCTTAGAGGCCCCTTCCAACTCCATTTTTCTATGCTGATTGAAGCTCCAGGGGTGTGGACGCCATAGTCCAACCCACCTTTCCTCAGAAATGTCACTAATCTCCAATGTTCAATTTCATCTCTGTGGCATCCTGTTCCTTGAAATGCTTTCCCTCCCCCCTCCCCCTGAGCAGGAAACTCCCTGAATTCTGTTTTGGGAGAAATTGGGTGGCGAGTAAGCCCTACGGAAAGAGTCTTGGGAACACTGCAATGTTTGGGGTTCCCATGTTGGATCCGTCCTCCTCACTTGAGAAGAGTTCAAATGACTAAACCAGTCCGGCCGCTCAGGGCACCCGGCCTACGTCCACGCTGGCCTTCTTGCTCCCGCTGGGGTCCACACGCGTGCAACGAAGACCGCGTTCCACGGGCTGGTGCCAGAGAGCCCATCGGCACCCCTTGGACGTCCACGCGGGAGGAAGGAAGGAAGGAAGGAGGGAGGAGAGAAAGTACAGTGAGGAAGCGAGGGCGAGGGAGGGCGAGGGAGGGAGAGATAAACAATTTCCTACCCAGGCTTGCAGCCCAAAATGGTCTTACAAGAAACACATGCTCCCTGACAGACGATGTAACGCTGCTGCGAACAGGGTCCACTTGGAGGTTGGTGATTGCGTGGAGATGGCAATTGTAGTAAAACATTCCTGACTCTGAACACACACACACAAAAAAAGGGGGGGGGGGAAGAGGAAAAATTAAAAAGAACCCAGCCCACAAGGGCCTCGACACATTTAACTCCATGAGAGCCGGGAGTCTGTTTCCAGCAGAGCCCTCGCGGGGAGGCGATGTTGGGCACATGGCCGGAAAATGGATGGTGGTGGTGGTGGGAATGGGAACCGGACCAAGCAACGGTTCCCTCCGCCCTGTCCCCATAGCTTGCATGCGTTCGTCCTAATTCCAGTGCTTTCTTGGCACCCGGTCTGTCCTGGTGTGAAAAGAGTCAAGCGAGAGGAGAAGGCGGGACGTGATGGGGAAGGCTTGGCCCTCGTGGAGAGCGAGCGATGGAAGTGGGGGGGGGGAGCCCAGATTTTCTGCTCATTAGCGAGAAGGAACTTGCAGTCGGAGCTGTCAGAGTGTTGTGCCTGCCAACAGATCACTGGGGTTTGTGAGCGTTACATCACTTTGTAACTCGGAGGACAAGCATAAGTGGAAACAGATGGGGTGCGCTCAACAGTTTCATCAGCGCCGCTTCGCCCTCTTCCCTAATGTCGTGTGTGTCCCCCCCCACAAGACTGTCACCCCTGCGCACAACAACGGCTCCCCCCGCCCTCCCCAGTAGGGAAGCACACAGTCGGGAATCCTGTGGAAGGCAAGCCACACATTTTTGAGAAGGGAACTCTCCGTCTCCTGCATACGCCAGCACACAGACACCCTTTTCAAAATCAAGGGGTGTCTGCGTGGGAGGATTCTCCTCTTGTTCGGATTCGGAGTGTCTGGGGGGGCCCCTTGGGTCCTGTCTCTGCTCCCAAAGCAAGCACGACAGACATGAATTCCCCAACCGGCAGTGTTGGGCAGGAGTGTTGGCTGCGCTGGAAGGCCGGCATTGTTGTTGTTGTTTTAAAGAGAGCTTGGATGGCCACCTGGCAGGGATGCTTGAGGTGTGCATTTCCGGGGTTGGACTAGTTGACCCTTGGTGATCCCCTTCGGCTCTGCAAATCTAGGATTCTACAAAATTCTCTGTGGAGATGCCCCCGGCCATTGGTTTGATTGATGCCTGGCCTCTTTCCCTCAATTTGTCAAGAGGATGATGCAATCAGTATGTCTACCTGAAAAAACAGGTGGACAAAAAACAGGACAAAAAACTACCACCACCAACCCCCAAAATCCAGGGAAATTGCCTCCCCGCACCCCTGGGGCCTGGCAGCACTCCATGCCTCTGGAATGGCCAAAGGAGCTCCCTTTGGTCCTCGAGATCTAGAAGCGCCAAGGAGGAATTCTCTCATGTTTTGAGCACCCCCTCCCCGGACCCCTGGAACTCCACAATTTTAAAAATATATATATTTGGCCGCTAGAGAGAGCAAGAGAGCTTTTTAATTTTAAAAAATTACAGCCAAGAGCCCAGGACAGCCTCTGACTTATGGCGCCCTTAACAGAGCTCCCAACGTAGGCGAGATGTTCTAGAAGTGACTGATCCACCGTGTGCCACCCTGAGTTTCTGTGGTCCAGCAGGGATTTGATCTCCTAAATCCTGGTCATTCACTCCATGTGCTGGGCTGTCCATCTGAAGTCTGATTTCAAGCTCAAGATTCCCAAGGAAGAGGAAGATTTTAACTTCTAAGTGGCTCCTCCGGCACAGCAAGCAACACAACAGCCGTTGAGTCAACAGGTCTGTTCTTCTTGGGATTTCCCGTTGGATTGTGGCTCTTTTGCCTTTCCTGGCAACTGGCCTGTGAAATTCCAGCAGAGGAAGTCTGACGAGAGTTCTGGAGCAACGGGACTTACTTCTGAGTAGACGGTCATAGGTTGGCCCTGTCAGGTGAGTGTTCCAGGAGACAAGATGCTGAGACGTGGCTAGTGAACTTCTCTGTTGGTTGCCATCTTGCCCCACGAGTTCTGGCCACAAACACCATTGACATGTCCTTTGGACAAAGGTGGTCACAACTCTGCTGCCAGACCTTTCAGCGCCTGCTCGGAGAAGCCTTTTTGACTCTTTCTCCAGCAATGGCTGAAGTGGAATCAAAGAAGTGGGCGGCTCCTCCTTCCGCGCCTGGGCTTCCAGCGAATCTCCTCAGCTCTCTTCTGTGGATGTCAAGCAGATCCCCGAATCCTCCTGCCATGGCCTGGGTTCCCGAAGCTCCTTCTCTTTCCTTCCAGCCTCAATGTATGCAAAAGTCTAATTAGGCCAACATCCAGCTGGTACATCTCGTTCCTCGAGCCGTCATGTGGTTTTTGTTAAACGTATAATAATAATAAAGACAAACAGAGAGCTTAATTCCACCTCAAGCAATTTTTATTTTGTTAAGTGGTTTCTTTTCTTCGACTGGGAAAATAAAGGACAAGACTTCCTATCCTGATTTTTAATTTCAAGAGGGGGAGACCCTGAAAAGTCTCGCCTCTCTTTCGACTCCTCTCCATCAAGACTCCCCCTGTTTCCATTCCTGCTGTGTAAGTTTATGGGGGCAGAACCTGGACTTTTCCTTAAGACTGGAACAGATATTATAGGAAACGTGTGACGAGAGTGAAAGCCCATTGGTGTGGGAGAGACATGATTCAGGCTGACCTTTGCTTTTCAGATGTCGGGCTGTGAAGGAACCCCAAACACAAAATTAACCAAACAAATGGACAAATTATGGAGAGTGAGATGAGCTCCTGCAATGACATTCACCAACGCTCCATTCTTAAATTACCATTTTGGGGGTTCGAGGAAGAGGGGGAATCCAGAAAGCAGCATGCATGGGGCTCTTAATTGTATTTTTTTCCTGCTTTGCACACAGTTGGACAAAGAGTTGCAAAAATATGCCTTCATGGCCAAAGAATGTTTGCTACAGAAAAGGGTCATCAAATAGCACACACGCACACAAACACCATCTCCATTCTAAACACTTCGGAAAACCTCGCTGCCCTGTTCAGCATCCGTCTCCGGTCCCTGCTCTCCCTCTGCTGCCTCCAGCCGTTGGATCCGCATTGCAGCCTGGTAGGACCTGAACCTCCACACCCCGCCGAGTCTGATGCGGAGAAAAACCACAGACTTGCTTTGGGGAGACAAAGGGCCCAGACCATGCCTGAGACGCCGGGGTTGGCGCGACGGGGGGAAAGGAGAACTCAGGAACGGTTCGGCATCAGGGAGGGCTTGATCGCCAGGTTAAGAGCCCTGTAAACTGGCCCAGTGTGTGTGTGGGAGGTGATTTAGGACGTGAATCCTTGGGCCGTCCTGCTTTCCTTGGACCACTCAAACATTTTTTCCGGCAGTGGCTCAGGTCTCGGCCGTTGCTCAGTAATGATGACTCCTCTGTCTGAGAATGACCATCGGAGAAGTTTGCTGAGCTTTGGGGGAAGAGGTAGGAAACTCCGTCAAGAGTTTCCGCAGGAGGAGGTGGAGATCCCTTCGGCTACGATTGGATCCCTGGTACGCACGGCTACAAGGAGAGACTTCTGACGGAGTGCCAGGCCCGTTTGCACTTTCCACAAAAGAGCATCACCTCTTGGCTTCCTTCCCAGAGTGAAAGGTGGTAGATGAACTGCTGGGTAGCTCAGGGGCTTCGGTCTCTGGCTGCGGAGCCAGAGGCTGGGGGTTCGATTCCCCCTTCCGTGCCTCCTTGACAGGGGCCGGACTCAATGAGCCATAGAGTCCTTTCCAGCAGTTCTCCGCTGTTCTAAGATGATGATGATGATGATGTGAAACATCAAAATTAGGGTTCAGCAATTTAGCTGGCTAGATAGCTCAGTAGTTTACATCTGGTTGGGAGTTCGATTCCCCATTGAGCCTCCCTAACAGGGGCTGGACTTGATGATCTAGAGGGTCCCTTCCAATCTCTGAACTTCTAAGATGATGTTGATGATGATGTGAAACATCCAAATTAGGGTTCAGTAATTTAGCTGGCTGGATAGCTCAGTAGTTTACATCTGGTTGGGAGTTCGATTCCCCATTGAGCCTCCCTAACAGGGGCTGGACTTGATGATCTAGAGGGTCCCTTCCAATCTCTGAACTTCTAAGATGATGTTGATGATGATGTGAAACATCCAAATTAGGGTTCAGCAATTTAGCTGGCTGGATAGCTCAGTAGTTTACATCTGGTTGGGAGTTCGATTCCCCATTGAGCCTCCCTAACAGGGGCTGGACTTGATGATCTAGAGGGTCCCTTCCAATCTCTGAACTTCTAAGATGATGTTGATGATGATGTGAAACATCCAAATTAGGGTTCAGTAATTTAGCTAGTTGGATAGCTCAGTGGTTTAGGTCTCTGGCTGCAGACTCAGAGGTTGGGAGTTCGATTCCTCGCTGTGCCTCCTTGACAGGGGCTGGACTCTGATCCAGAGGGTCCCTTCCAGCAGTTCTAAGATTGTCATGATAGATTATAAGATTCTTCTTCTTATTCTTATTATTATTATTATAGTCATCTCTTGGTGCTTGGGGAAGCTCTCCAAAGGACCACCAGCTCTCCATCGCTGGGTGAGGGCGGCCATTGCCACCCACTTCCAAACTAGCCCTTTCCACCGTGGGGTGGCTCTTTCCACCAAGACATTCTTCCTTGGTTTCCCTCCTAGCCTTTTCCCATTTTTCTAGACAGTGGATGTCCTCCAGATGTAGAGAACACGTTTACGGAAAAAACAGCCTTCCGTATTCTTCGATCTTGTGCGTTCGATCCAGCTTGTGAGTTGCATTCGCAAGTTGGTCAAGTTTGTTTCCATCACCAAATTATGGTCTTTGAACTTGCTGCCTTCATGGAACCTTTTTCTTATTAGTCCCGTTGGCCGGGAATGCGGGACTCGGTCTGCCTCGGGACAGACCATTCCTTCCAGGCAGCCCTGCCACGTGGCCTGATCCCTCCTCACCAAGAGACCCCCAAGTCCGGCCTTGGCTGTTCCGTTCTGGGGCAGGGGCTCCCGGCTCTCGAGGGCCAAAGGGAAAGCGCACGATCTGGAATGCCCCAGGCCTGGGAAGACCCTTTGCAGTGACAATTTTAAAAATCATCATCTTTATGTGAAGCTACTGTTTGCCCCAGAAGGGGAACGGTCTAGAGGCAAAAAGGGATGAGACTGAGGTTGCCATCCTGTGTGTGTGTCACAAGAAGACAAGACATGCTGGGAAAGGCAGTAAGGTCCAGAGGCAAACCTTGGTGCATTTCACTCCCACGCCATGTTTCGAGAATCAGTGGCTAGCCAGTGATTCTTCACCCCACGTCTGCTGCTAGTACAATTGGGGGGGGGGGGAATCAGCCCAGCCAGTGACTTCTCTGCCCACTTAAGCTTTAAAAACAAAATCAAAGTAAAGAATCTGTGTGGAACATCCTTCGGAGGTGATTCCAACCAGAAGCGAAAAATGCCCTGTTTCTGAGGTGTCCTTTGCTGCTGATTCTTGCTTTGTCAGTGACCTCCGAGGCTCAGCGGCCTTTGTGGGAGGACAGAGAAAGAGGGAGGGAGAGGGGGGACGCAGCCGGACGGGGTCGGTCCTTAGAATGTGCGGCTCCTCCTTCTCCTCCGTCTCTGTGCAATTTCTTTACTTCTTGCAAATGAGTCATAAAAGACGTGCGGCAGGCGTTGCCATGTTTATCTAATTGGGATCAGGTTCAAGGCACAGCAGACAGCAGGCGATGGAAACTCCAGGTCACCTCATTGAGTCGTCCTCTCCGGCTGTCCTGCCACAGCTCCTCAAGGAGCCCCTGGCAGCTGGCCAGAACGCTCTCCTCCCGTCTTTCCAATTCGTCCAGAGTTCATGTTTCCTCCCGTTCCAGTACTTTATGGGCCTTTTGTCCACTTTTGCTACTTCTCAGTGGCTTTCCACCCTTGTTCTGAGAACTCACGGGATTTAGGGGTTTAGGGTCTCTGGCTGCGGAGCCAGAGATTAGGAGTTCAGTTCCACCACACACACACCCCGGCCTCCTTGACAGGGGCTGGACTGGATGATCTGAAGGGTCCCCTTTCCATCTCTGCAGCTCCAAGATTCTTATAAAATCCAAAGAGAAAAGTGGTGTACAAAACCCTCCTGGCGCACAGAAGCATTTCTGCTTTTGAGATCTGCAGATCGTTATGATAGCTTCTTGGTCTGCACAAGCACTCATGTGGCACCTGAAAGACTTGACGGGTTTTAGGTGGCCTAATACTCCGCGGACAACAAAAGCTAAGCGTTGCATTGTTTAGACTGCAAACAAATGGCTACCTCCTTGGAAAAAAGTGCTATGCACAGTTTCTGCCTAACCCCTCACCTTTTTTTTTTAAAAGCCACATCCACAGTGGCCAAAAGTATGCACACGGACTCTCGACTCACAGCTGGTCACAGTACCAGCTGCGGCTACACAAGGCCCCTGATCCCCGGGCTGGGCGGTAGCAGCAGCTCCAGTTTTTGGATAGCGTCCTTGCAGCCCCAAGAGGCTTCCCACGTTGCCTAGAGAGAGCGACGTGGCAGCCAACCCCTATTAGGTCATCGGTCGAATGTATATAAAGTTTCCAGAGTCTGGCTTGGATCCCTGGGCAAAACATCTCCGTATTCTGCAAAAGAAGGGGATCCATTTAGACAGATGCTCCTGTAAACAAAAACCCAGCCTGTTTCCAAGGCCTCGCTTTTCTGATCTCTGCTACTCGTGGCATTCCACTTGGATCACTGGAACTGGTACAAAATATTGAAAAATCCCCCGTTATTCTTTAAAAGCCCTCTCTGTGGATTGATATCAATTAAATTCTGGTCAAGATTCACATCCCCGGTTGTAAAAAGAGGACATGTGTCATGAATAGCTAGCTGTCAATGAGTCAACCATGTGAGGTGGCTACAAAAAGGGCCAATGTGCCTACGGGCCACATTGGAAAAGGACTCGTCTCCAAATCGCAACAATTAAGTGTTCCACCTCATTCCAGTCTTCAGGGTATTTTCATATGTTCTTCGATCAGCACCCCATGTTCTCAAGTTTGTCATGGATAATCAATTCTTGGGGGAAAAAAAACTCTGGTTAATAAATGTGGGATAGGGTGCTCCTGTAGCCACCATTTGCAAAGCCGGGAGATGGACCGATATTGCTGCACAATATCGTGACCGCGTTGCCAGCAGGAAAAAGGAAGCCAAGCTTTACGTAGCCAAGGGCAGCCTGCATGTTGACGACACCCATGGCAGCAAGTCAAGATGGTCTACAGGGTCCCCTCTTGTGCTCACTGCCATTCACAGCCCCAACAATTGCTTTATGTCTACAGGGTCCCCCCCCCCCCCCCTTAGAGTTCTGGAGCCTTTTCTGGATTCTTTCCCCAAACCCAGATCCATAAAATCTTTTTTCTGGATCCTTTTCCAGATTGGCCAGAATGCAATGTTATACAAATCAGTCCTTTGGAATTCTCAGATATTATTTAAAAAGATTCTGAGGGAGGGGTAAAACTGTGTTATTTTTTAAAAAAAGATATCACAACTTGAAAACCTTTTACCCAAAGATCCCCAAATTTGGCTCCAAGCAAGAGCAGACTTTCTGCTCCCTCTGTGGCAAATTTGGTGCTGCTCTGAGGTCCAGTTTTATAGTTATAACACTTTGTTTGCTACCCCATCTTTTGATTTTGCTTATAGTATCCTTTTTGCTGTGCTTCCACAACATATATGGCACCACTACCGGTGTGCCATAATTAAGCAGGACGTTGCCAAACATCGGAGTAATGGATGCAGGAGAGAAGTCAAGAAACATTTTGTTCTCAGTAATTTCCGGAGTCTTGATATGGTTCAAACTTCTACAAGGACACGTGGTATTTCCCAGCTTCCTATGAAAACAAGACGCCTGGTCCTTCCCTCTCTCTTTTCTTTCCCCCCCTGTTTTTTCTTTTTCTTTCTTTTTCTTTTTTTGGCTTTTTAAATTCCTCAATAGAAATGGCCAAATTCTGCTTAGCTTAATGGCTTTCCAGGAAACCCAGTGCAGCGAAAAGGTAGTTTTGTGCAGGAACAGCAAGAATTCTGTGCAAGTGGGTATTTCTTCTGGAGAGGGGAAAAAACAACCACGAACCACCTCAAAAATCCCGTGAGATTTCCCGTGAAGAGAAAAAACCCTC
The DNA here is from genome assembly GCA_037013535.1 of Intellagama lesueurii. Classification (NCBI taxonomy): domain Eukaryota; kingdom Metazoa; phylum Chordata; class Lepidosauria; order Squamata; family Agamidae; genus Intellagama; species Intellagama lesueurii. The sequence continues at coordinate 417,787 of JBAJHW010000017.1, read as the reverse complement.
CCATGGGGAAATTTAGGTGCAAGGAAAACACTTTCCTTGGTTTCTTCCTGAGCATCCTCGATGGGTCGCTGTTCAACCTCTCTTTTAAAAAGAATAGGTAAAGGTAAAGGTTCCCCTTGACATTGAGTCCAGTCATGTCCAACGTGCTCATCCCCGTCTCCAAGCCGTAGAGCCGGCGTTTGTCCGTAGACAGTTTCCGTGGTCACGTGGCCAGCACGACTAGACACGGAACGCCGTTACGTTCCCACCGAGGTGGTACCTATTTATCTACTCGCATTTTTACATGCTTTCGAACGGCTAGGTTGGCAGGAGCTGGGACAAGCGATGGGATCTCACTCCGTCGCGTGGATTCGATCTTACGACGGCTGGTCTTCTGACCTTGCAGCACAGAGGCTTCTGCGGTTTAACCCGCAGCGCCACCACACCCCAAACTCTCTCGACTAATTCCAGCCACTCCTCTGAGCAAGTGGACTTGTTCCACGGAAGCTCATGTTCGAATATAGCTGTTCGTTTTTCCGGTGCCACCCTGTTTAGGTCTTCTTTATTTTTCTTTCGGTTTTGTTTTTGCCTGATTCGGCCACTTGGTTTCCAGATCTTTGACCTTATTGTTTGCCCTCTTCTGGACAGGTTCCAACTTCTCAACAATTCTTCTTCCATTTCTTAAACTGTGGCGTCCATATGTGGGCTGTACTCCAGATTAGAGTTGACTCAATCGCCATAGACGGAGCTGCTGTTACTTCCCTTGATCTGGTCACACTCGCTATACTTCTGCTCATTTGGCCAACGAGATGGCTTTTCTGCTGGGTCAGTGGGGAGACGGCACAGCTTCATTTGCATGTTCGATACCTTGGGCATGTAGCGCTGACAGACTGGCGTGCCTGGAAGGATAATGTCCCATTTGCCTTGACACGCCCTCTGACCCTGAGTTGTTAAGGCAAAGGCTTTCTAGAAGCTGAAGTGGAGTTTCTGGCTCTCTTCGCTCGCTCTGTATGTGTTGTGCAAACAGATCGTGCATTGCACCACGTGGGAACCCTCGTGGAACAGCCCATGTCGGCGTTCCCTCCTGTGCCAATGAATTTGCAGTCTTTTCGAGACTGTTTCTTATATAAGATTAATAACAAAGACATAAGGGACACATACTTGAGGCATCTGAACCTCATTAAGATCCATGTCCCAGATAGGCAAGTATTTGAGCAACATATGTGCTCTGACCCCTTTTTCCCGAGTCAGCCAGGGCCATCTTTTGGAGCACCGGTTTTCGTTGGGTGCCGTGATCTAGGAATAATATTGGAGGGCGGGGTTCCCTCCCCAACGCTAAGTCCTTGTGCTCAGAAAGCCTAACAAACTCCTATCAAAACATCTCTAAACACACTCGTAACACGAAGTTTCGAAAGTAACTGCACATGACTTGATATACCTAAGAAACGTGACTCACCACACCCAAAAGGAACTCTGCAATTACTAGTTATATTGCTATTTACTCAAAAAGCAACTCGTTACAATCAGGTAACTAGGTTATTTATAACTATTTGCTTCTGAGGAATGCCAAAGGCAAGGACGATGGTCTTCTAAGTGTCCTCACCCTGAGCGACCTTGGATTCTATAGCTCGTGACCAGCAAGACAGTTCTTAAATGGCCACCTTGGCTAGTAGACGTGGCTGGCCCGTACCTCCATGAATCTCTCCAGCCTCCTTCTAATGCTGCCCAAGTTGACCACCATCGCAAGACCTTCTGGCAATGAAGTCCATTGTGAGGTGTGGTGTGAGAAAGGACTTCCTTTTCTCTCCTTTGGACTGCCTTCCGGAGAACCAGCCTTGCTTCTATCTCGTTTTTGGCCCTGGCAGGTGGAGATGTGTTTTTCGGATGCTTTCGTGGATCCCCGTTAGCCAGGGGGAAAAACTTTTCCAAACCGAGTGTCAGCCTTTTCGTGATGGTTCTTGCAAAGAGCGTTCTTTTCATAGAAAAGAGATCTGGGTCGGATCGGTTGGCTTGCCAGCCCAGATTTCACACCGCTTGAGAGCATGACCCGTTTTGAATGACAAGGCCCATAATCCCCGGTCAGTATTCCAAGGAAGAGTAACCTGTCAAAGCTATGGGACTGTAGTATCTTAATACAAAATGTGTTTGATATCTTTAGGATGCAGATTCTGTCATACCTCTGTCTTGATTCTGAGCACGGAGTTTGGAACACCGGGAGATGCTTCCCTGCTAAGGCAGCAGCTCCAGAGAGAGGGAATTCCAGAGTGGCTGGGGAAGGGAAGCAGATCGGTGAGGCGGGTGGGTTCCTGTTCTTGCCAGCCCTCCTACCAGCAAGCAAGCGATGCTAAGTCAGCTCTTCGGTGCAAAGCGGCAACAGCTGCCCTCAAGGGCCTCGGGTGTCTTTCCCTGGTGCCAAATGTTTTTCAATTTTCGGGCAGATATTTCCACCAGAAGCCAGGGGTCCTTTGATCTTCACCTTTGGCCTGTTCAGGACGTGCATGGGGTTTTCTAGCTCGGACCGCTTGATCCTGCCGGTTTCAGCCGGGTGCTCGGAGCTTTCTGCTTGTCATTCCACGCTGGCAACGGCGGCTGTCGTGGTGACCCTCAAGAAGAGTCGGTGCTCCGTTGACCATGGAAGAAGCCCGCAAAGGGCTTCCGGAGTTCGAGAGATGGTTCGAGCTTCCCGCACCAATGAGTGAAAAGGAGAAGAGGGTCCCCTGTTTTTAGGGTAGACCAGACTTTCTGCTGCCATTGCCCACAGAAAGGGTCAGAGTAAGAGCCAAGTTCTAAATTTTGCACCCTCTCTTCATGCTAGACAAAGCTCCTGTTTAACGCTTCTCCGTCCTCTTCTCGCTGAAGCCATCAGAGGAAGGAAAGAAGGCAAGGCACCGGTTGCTCAGTCTTCGAGAGCTCGTGGTGGAGCATCCCCCGTGTGGATCCCACTGCCCTGCGCATCCTTTCCCACTCGCTCCCCTCACACCAGCTTCCAGGCCTGTCTTTCTTAGATTTTATGTAAGCGTCCTGTTGTTCCCTCATGGCACAACGTGAAGGCCAGATAATAAGGCTGTTAATAATTCTTTTAACTCGCGCCACAGACCATTTAATGGAACATGACAGGACAACAATGTTTCTTTCATGAGAGTAATTGCTGAATGATTTGGAGCCTTTACTCTACGGCAGCCGCGACTCAGGAGCAAGGCCAGAGCAGAGGGAGAGCAGTTGCTCCCCACCCCCCGTGCAGGATGCCTCGCTCCCTGAAAAGCATCACCCTAAAAGGGCCAAGGTGGAAGCAGAATCTTCAAATGGGCCATCTTCTCTGTCACTAAAGTGATTCTCAACCCGGGAGGTCATCCTCCATTTTAACCCCACCATGCTTTCGAACCCTTGAAAATGTGACATGAACTAGCAAATTGAAATCAGTTCATAGGCTTAAGCGATAGGAAGCCAGATTTCATTTGAATAGCAGGAAAAACTTCTTAACTGTTAGAGTAGTACAACAATGGAACCCATGAACTCAGGAGGTGGTGAGCGCTCCAAGGCTGGAGGCCTTCAAGAGAAAGTTATAGACAGCCATCTGTCAGGTCTGCCTTGATTTGGATTCCTGCCTTGAGCAGGGGGTTGGACTTGATGGCCTTAGAAGTTCCTTCCAACTCTATTATTCTATAATTCTGTGATTCTATGAAATTATGAATGCAGGTGGAGACTTCTGAACAGTGGAGCAGCAGCAATTTAATTCAATTCAAATTTTCTTGGAAGTGGTTGACTTACGTTTGTATTTTTGCACTGATGTTTCTCCAGATGTTGGCACGAGGGTGAGGGTGGTGCTCTTGCGTAAGTCAGGAAGGCTCAGGGTACAAAGTTGGGGGAGGGAGGTCTTCATAGGTTTCCCATAAGGGGCAGAACTCAACACTTCCTGGAGAGCCAGGTTCAAATCCTGACAGTCACAACTTTCCCCGGGTGACCCTTGGCTAGTCAATCCCCTGCTTTCAGCTTCATGTTCCTGGATTGGGTTTATCCTTAGGATAATGTGAGGATTTGGGCAAAACCTGAGCAGGGCTTCTGCAGACAGGATATTTAGAGGTCACTCATTCATAGAGTTGCCATACATCTGATGACACACAACAACATGTTGCTCTGTTTCACAACTGTGTGGGAACTGTGTTGTGTTTCGCTTTGGTGATCACCAGTCAAGCAAGCTGGAGATCACCCCCATGGCGGACAGCAAGAGGAAAACAGGAACCATGCGTGGAATGGACTGTTCTACACCTTCCTCTAGGAAAGAGGACATGGGGTAGAAAATCTCAAAGGCCCTGAGGATACCCTGCTAAGCTTGGAGGCCATTAAAAAAAATCACAGTTGAACTAGACTCAGCCCCGGTTGCCGTCAAAGGATCTCTCGACCTGTTAATGCGGAGATGAGAAGTTTCCCCATATTGACATTCAGGCTGCATTTTCCAAGAGGATTTACTCGCTGCCTCTCTCCCCCACAGGGCATCCTCAAGAACGTTTTGAAGTCTCTGTAATTCTTCCCTTATGTTCCTTTTTTGGGGGCGGGAGGACGAGAAATAAATGCCTTCGTTTGGCTTTGAAGAGGCTTTAATGAGTCAGGAAATCCAGGTCTCTGGATATATCCTTTCTAATGCCTGCAGAATACTAATGTAGGCAGGAAAAAGCAGAGCTCTGAAGGGCTGAAATGATAAGACGCCATCCAGATTTTTGTACGCAAAAGCAATCTAGGTCAATTTACAAGTCTTCTTCATTTCCTCAGGATTTCGGGACTTGGGTCTCAAGGTGAGACGATGGAACGACAGGACGGTCCGTTCGGTGCCTTCACCCAAACAAGCCTTCAGGGGATGAATCTTTTTTTCCTCTTGAAGACCCTTCAACTTGTTTTGTCATCTCAGCCGCGAGTCTCCTGCTGGTTCGCTTGGGCCTTTTCTCTCTGGAGGCTTGTTACTCCTCAGAGGAGGCCAGGAAGGGCTCCCACCAGTACCAAAATGGAGCCCGTATAAACCTATGTCATCTAGGGGGTTTAAGATCCAAGTCCCAAGTCCAAGTCTTTGGTCCCAAGTCCCAAATCCCAAGTCCTTATTAAATTCAAGCTTTCTTTCCCAGAAAAAAAGGGAGGGATGGGTGGATTCTGAGTCACGAGTCGAGTCCAAGTCATTGAAAAAAAACAACCTGAGTTCGAGTCGAGTCACCAGTGTGACTTAAGTCCAACTTGACAGCGAGTCCCGTGACTCAAGTCCCCACCCCTGGTTTCTAGGTGCCTCCTGCACCTCAGGCTTTGAACTGGTCCTAAAATAATTCAGTCGTATTTCATGTTTGTTTTGAAATGCTCCCTTTTCTTTTAGGGGTACGTGGATCTGATGAAGGAGGCCGAGCGCGGTTCACAAAAGCTTGCCTGGTCTACTGTATGATCAACCCAGAGTGATGTCAATTTCGACACCAATTAAACATTAATGTGAGTGTTCATGCAAAGCACCTCTCTTTCTATGGAACTGTCATTTAATCAGATTTTTAAAAATATATTAACCATTAGCTGAACATGCCACCCTTTTTCACCGCAGTGAGAGTGCAGAACAGTCTCTGGATGTTGCAACATCACTGTGTTGACGTGGTTTTGTGGCTTTGCTTTTGCCCTGCGTTTGAGGCATATTCCTTCCCCCCCCCCCCCCAGGCATTGTGAGGGATCTCCTCGGCCAGCCTCTATTTATTAAGACACCTTGCTTTCCTCTTGGAAGGGAGCAAAGGCTCAGCATCTCGAACAACGTCAAGGAGACTTGGCAGAATCCTGTCCGCTACGGAGTGACTGGGCGGCAACTGCCAAGCTTCTCCATCGTATCCAAGAAAACGCTCAACGTGTTTTTACAAACTGATTTTACATACTGTCGCTACCATGACTTCACTTCGACTTACTAACAGCGAAGGCTCTGCTGTGCAGATTTTATTATATACAACACACACCATAATGTCCTCGGGTAGCCCGCCACGAGACCTGCTGCCTCAAAATAGGGGCGCTCCCTTGAGCTGCGCTGGCACACAGCTGGGGTTGGACGGGCCTTTCTTCTGAGTAAGGTAACGGGAAAGGGGAAGAAGCGTCGCTTGCTCTGCCTTCACCCTGACCCCCTTGCTCTTCTCGATCAGCAAACTAGCTCTTGGGTCATTTCACAAACTGCCCCTTCATAGCTCAGCCTCTGCCGTTCCTCCCTGGCAGCATGGGTCCAAAATCCCCCAAGTTAGGCCAAGTTGAACCCCAGGCTCCCAAGACAAGAAAGCAACAGGTGTACTATGGATGCCCTCTGTGCCACCAACTGGTCAGCAAAACGGTGAGGACTACTGCAATATGCTCTACCTGAGGCTCCCCTTCAAGGTGGATGATGCTTTAGCTATTGCAGTATGTAGCCCTACGGGATACCAGCTCTAAAGAAATGTGACTGGCTGCTAATGTTCTTCTAATGTGGATTCATGATATACCAAGTGTCATGGTGGTGATCTTTTAGGCCTTCCATGGCCTGAGTGGTAGGCTGTTGAAGGAGGCCCCTCTTCCCTTTCCTGTCTTCCGCTCATATCAGCAACAGAGGATGCAGGAGTGAGGCACTCTGGGGGCAGAATACCATCTGTGGAGACCCATCGACACCACTGTCACGTTAATTCTGGAAACTTGGGTTTGAATCCCTGTTTGGCTATAGAAACTCATGGGGGATGTGTGGAACTGGCAGAACCAGTCTTTAAATTGCTGGATCCTAGTATAGCGCTGAAGCTCTTTAGCGCTAGAGAGGTTAAAAGATGCACCCCGTAACAAAGTGCGCCCTGGAAGACCCTTGAAAATTGTATCTCGTTTGTTACTTGCAAAGCTGGCATCTTGTCTAGACTGGCCTTAAACCTTTGCATCCTGCTTTGTGATATTTGTTGCCCAGGAATTTGGGCATCTGTTGTCGTCATTGAGTGGCTGCCTTTATCATCCTCTCTGCATTGCCCTGAACAAGGCTAGCGTTGGAATGAGCCAACCCAAGGCTTGAAAAAAAAATGCATCTTAATGGCCAACAGCACTACAAAAGAAATTGAAAAAAGAAAGGAAGCTGCCTGTGATGTTGGACAGAAGGCAACTCCCCTTAAAACCCAGCCCTCCCTCCGTCCAGCTGGAAGGCCTTGCAGCAGCAGAGCCGTTCCAGATTCAACTTTCTCACCAGATCGTCTTGGTTTCCTTCGATGCAAACAAAAGCCAGCCAAGGAGGAGTGAAGCTCCACCCAGCACTCGGTGCTCTGGGCAAGTCTGTAAAAACCGGGGCTGGCGGCAGGGGGGAGGGGGGGAGGGGGGATGTGTGAGGGTTGGAGGGATCCGAGTCCCTGGATGACCTCATCGCGGCCACATCTGGAAGCACTTAAGGAAGCTGGAGCTGAGACTACTCTGCCATCCCCGAGCCACCAAAAACGCTGCCTTTCCCTCCAGGTCTTGTTCCTCAATGACCAGCGTCTTGAGAGTCAACTCGAGAAATTGGAACCTCTGCCTTGAGGCCAAGTGGGCGATTTTCAAATCTTCTGGAAAAATGCCTGCCTGCTGCCTGTTCCCTCGTAGGGGCAGATGCTCCATCGCCACTGCAATTACATCTCAAGCACAGCCCGGGCCGAGCTGTGCACTTGAGGAAACCTCCCGTGGATTTCTGAAGCAAGCCCACAAGAGTCTCAAGGAACTCTAGATAAATTTCTCAGAGGACTGTTCCTTCCTAGGTATGGCTCAAATAGAGACTGGAAGGCAGGGATTGAGTTTTCCTATCATCCTGTGGGTTTATTCCTTGTCAAGATACACAAGCAGTCCTCTTGCCTGGGAGCACCTCAAATCTGACTGTTGCCCAGATGGCATCACATGGACCTGGTCTAGTGCCACCTAGTGGTGGCTGGAGAGGTAACTGGAGCCTCTATGCCAGGGGTTCCCAACCTTTTTCGAGCCACGACTCCTTTTTATGATAGTCCCGTAACTTGTGACTCTCCCACCACATTTGCATAAAAAAAGCATTTTTAATGGAGGAAAGCCATCCCTCCTCAGAACGCAGAGGATTCATTCTCTCCTGACAGACCCGTTTCCCAGACATACACCTAGGCGCTAACTTTAATAACTGGCTCCAAAAGGTCAAGGAAGGAATTATTGAACAAGGGTTACCACCATATAAGATGGCCCTTGACCGCCCCCCCCCCCCAGAAAATACTTTATGACCCTCTTGGGGATCAAAATCCTCCGTATTCGCTCAGAGCACATCCAGACAGACACATAGCTCGCTCTTTGGATCGCTTTTGGTGCTGCTGAGTTCTAACCCAATTACGGCATCTGCTCATGCTTTGACTTAGAGTGTGCCCCATCTGTCCCCCACTTTTAGAGCTCTCCTGCTCCTTTCTCTGACTTTCCCAGGGCTTCGGGGCGGGAGGTTGGCACGATTCGGTGCACTCCTAATAATCCCGTTGTGTAGCCTGTGCAGATGACTAGTTCACATCCAGATGGAACTGTGAGCAGTGTTATTTATATCCTATTTATGCAGCACTATTCTAGACAAATGAGATATATCAGCAGAATCATGTGTATCATGCCAGGTTGATGCATCGCTGTTTCGCTATGTCACCTACTTTTTTTTTTAAGGAAAGTTGCCACGGCCCAGTGAATGACAATTACAGGAAAAGACGGGGAAGGGGGTGGAAAGAGGAATGTCATTAACCAAAAGGGGGAGAAATTTGGGTGATCCAAAGATCTGTCTGGACCCTTCTCATGGGAGAAAAAATATCGATCAGTGTGAACAGAAGGTTCACTTAAGTGGGAGATAAAATAGATCTTGTTGAAGTTAACCCTTTGAAGTGCAAACCACACCACTCCACCTTCTCCTGTTTGGACATGCCCTTGATTTCATCCCGTGGCAAGCTGGTCTCTTCATGGCTGGTTCCCCCTGACGTGGTATGAATTGCAAGCTCCTGCAGTCAGAGACCCCTTGTCTCCTTCTGTTTTTGCATGTCTTCCTGGGCAAAGCACCACACGCGGTCATGCAGCTACAGAGATCGTCATCATAACGACCCCATTCAATTCCTGGTTTAAAGGGCAAACGAAAGACGTAAAGGTCTGAAAACAAGGCTGTCCTTCAAGGCAGACTCCTGACCTTTTTCTGGAAAGCAGCCGGAGGGAGGGGGGCAGGGAGCCCCACTGTTGAACAAATTATTTCCTCTAGACCCTTGTTGGCCGCCTTCTCCAGATGCTTCCGTCTGGCCTTCCCCAAAAAAACACTCTGTTCTTCCTGCTTGCCTTACGGCAATTTTGCTGCCTAGTTTAGATAAGATTTTGCAGCAAGCCAACGTATCTGGGGGCAGATTTGCAGCTGTTCCCACTAGCCTTGTCGGCAAGGGTTTGGGGCCTTTTCCCGAGGCCCCATTAAGGCATGGATGCAGCTTTGGCCATGTTTACAGTACACGTGGGCTGCCTCTTCCCCTGGGGCTCATGTCTCTTCCTCAGTTTACTTGAGGTGCGGGGGGGGGGGGGGCAGCAAAAAAGCAGGTGAGGGGATCCAGGCTCAGAGGCTGGCCATGCAACGATGGGTGGAAATGTGAGGGGAGAACTCCCAGAATGGAGCGTGATGGTATTTGTAGTCCGGAAAAATAAAAATAAACCTGGGCAATGCCTTATGTGTGCCAGATCCCTCACCAATCCTGTCTATATTTACTTAATTTTACATTCTGAAATCTGTTGCATAGTTTGGAGAAACTGCCAACTCCGCCTCTTCCTCTTCTTCCTCCTCCTCCTTCATCACCATCATCACTGCCATTTTTCTGGTGGGGGGGGAGGGAACCAATGACCGGGAGTCCTCTCAACACAACACTGCAATGAAAATTGCTTTTCTTGGAAGTGCACAAATCACAAGCAACGCATTGAAACTAATGCCATATAAAAGTCCGCTAAGTACCTCCGATTCATCACCGAGAAACAAAAGTGCCCATTACCTTGGCTCAATAATCACTTCCCTTATTAATAAAAATGAGCACGGTGCTCCCTTTCTCCCACGGAGGAGTTGTTTGGCAAGATTTACTCTCTGCCCTGACCATCCTTCCCGGGTGCCTCCGAGGCCCGCCTGCCATTCCACCCACCCTGGTGTTTTATTACGACTGCTTTATAATAGGAGGCAAAATGACGCCCATTTATTTCCACGGGCACCAAGGCAGGGAAAACAATGCAGGGCCTCTAATAAGCTTCTTATCTCCTTAACAGGAGGATGGAGAGCTTCTTACCGCCAGACTTTGCCTGCATCCCAAACGGCTGCCTTTTGCACGTAGGCCTCCTTAATCTATTTCTTCAACCACAGAATTAAATTTGCTTCCCCGAATTCTCCTCTGCAAATTTCGGTGTCTAATTTTCTCCCGTGACTTATTGAGTCCATCGGTATTAGGCCAAGATGGATCCCAGGAACACTCTTATATCGATAAATGATATTTTAATTCAATATCACCAAATGATATTTTAATTCAATGTGTATTTAGCATCTGAGAGTCGGAGGCCTGTTGAAAGGCATGGCGGGAGGCAGCAGGGAGAGCCGTGGTAGCTCAGGCACAGAGTTGGCCTTTGTCTCCAAGACTCAACTGGTCCTGCCACTGATGATCGAGTTGACCCATGATTCACTCCCAAACAATGTATGGAGAGAGGTGACTCACCCCAAAATGAGGCTCCACGAGAGGATTGAGGGTCGCTTTGTGTGAAACTGCGTACTAGGAATCTCTGTCAAAGACTGTCTGAAGTTCAAAGGAGGTATCTGTCCAGGGAACTTCACACTTTGGTCCAAGAGGAACACAGGGACATAACCAAGCTGGCTTGTCCTCTTAGCAGTCCATCTCTCCCCAAAGCTGGGAGGGGTGGCTTTCCAGGGAGATGAGCTCCAGTCTTTCCTAGCCTTAACCTGGAGATTCCCGTGTACAGCAGGACCCCAGTATCTATGGGATTGGTAGCCATGGTTTCACTTATACACGGTCTGAAAATATTAAAAATATTAAAAGAAAAAAAATTGAAATATACATTTTCATGATGTATTTAGTAGAACTGGCCACTAGAGGGAGCCAGAGACCAGGCTATGTTTCCTTTTTGTTGACGAATACATGGCTCAGTCCCTAGCTCCCTGTAGTGGCCACTTTTGGTAATACATGGCAAAACCACGTACGTACTTCTGGATTTTTTCTTTCTTTTACCATGCTGCATATAGCATTCACTACTATATGTGACTTTCAGCATTGAGGGGGGGCTTGGAACCAATCCCCCACAGATTCAGGGGTCCTACTGTAGTCTCTCCTACTCAAGGGCTCATGCAGCCAGACCCTCCGCAGCTTCCAAATTCAGAAGGATCCTCGTTGTTCAAGGTGCCAACGGTACTCAGGAGGGCAAGCTCTGTGAGCTACCACTAACAGGCTATTTGGATCTCTGTATGCTTTAGGGGAGTGATGACTGAAGAAGACATGTCTTTCCCTTCCTACCTCTGCACTCCAGCAATGATTAAACTTCTAGCACGGTGGCTTGATTGCCCAAGACACACTTCTGTCACTGTAAGTGTGCTGTCGTCTGTCAAATCTTCTTGGAGCGGTTTTCAAAGCTTCTCCAAGTACTATCCAAGGGTGGTGCATGGACTGAGTGGGAAGGCCAACCGAAACCTTGGGCTGGCAGCTCCCCTGCCTTGGTCATCAGCCACCCATGACCTAGCCACTGAGAAAGCCATTGGCCACAAAAGAAGAGGAATTAATGCCTCTGTCTCCCGTGGCAGGTCCTAAAAAGCTGAGCCCCAGGGTCCCTTTATCTCAGCATTGAGCTGGGTTCTCTGGTCTGCAGTGCAGCTGGCAAAGGGGACGATCCCACCTCCTTCCCAGGATGGGAAGATCCAGGCTTGCGCCGTGGCCTGCCAAGGGAAAGCTGCCGGCTGAGCAAAGAGGGTTGATGAATGTACTCTGGGTTTGCCAGGTGGCTGCTGGCCACACATGAAGTTCCAAAGGAGGCTTTTCTGCAGCTGTGGAACATTCGGGGGGTGGAGAGCGGAGAGAGATGAACTCTGGATTTCTATGAGAACGGCTTCTAGAAGGAGGACTGGGTTGGGTTTCGCTCCCACAAAGTCTGCTGTGCTGGTCGTGATGATGAAATGTCGTTCACCAGCTGCTCCCTGCATGGCCCCACTTTTGACAAGCAGGCGCTGAACGCCCAAGAACCTTCCACGTTCATTTTATTGGAATGAACTTCTTCAGAAGAGGACCCCAAGAGATTTGGGTCCTACGTGGGCTTGGTCTACTGTCAGCTCAGCCAGGTGAAAGGTTTATTCGAAACACACGTCCACCCTCCGGCTTGCACTTGTGATGAACATTTCTGAAGATGTAGGCTGCTGCAGCCTGCAAGGACTCTATGAAAAATCATTCAAGGAACCTGTCTTTGGTCTCCTATATGATTTATTCTCCTCAGAGCAGTCGGGGACCAAAGTCAAGCAGGAAACTGCCCTGAACGGCCTCCCCCAACCCTGCACCCGCCAGAGGCTTTCCACTACAGCTCCCATCATTTTAGGGAGCCATGATGGCCAGGGAAGATGGAGGAGTTGTGGTCTAGCCATGGAGAAGGTGATCGGTGAGGTGATAGGGTGCCACGTAAGGCCTAGCTGAGTTCTTGGTGCTGCAGATATGATGTTCCCTTTTGAAGTTCTTGGAGTATCTACGGCTTCCCTTCCACGGTTGTGTCACACTTTAGACTCAAGGAGGGCAACACAAGGTCCACGCAGCACCAGGACCTGTTTTGAAAACCCTCAACCCCCCACCCCAGTCCTTAATGTTTTTTTTAACCAAGATATGTTGCTTCTCTCCCGCTTTCCCCCACCCTCGCCGCCTGCCCATCTCTTTCCGACAGCTTCTCGGTCAGCTCTCCCAAAACCTTGTTGATCCTTGCCCTGTCGTCAGCAAACCTCCAGGCGGGTCTTCCCAGCGGCCTCGGCAAACAGGCGGGCGAGCGTCCCTGTTGGATGTGCCGGCCTGGCCCGGCCCCACGGCTGGCTGTTCCTTGAGTTCATGTTTTAGCATTTCCCAAGAGCAGCACAGAATCCAGCTCAAGTCTGTGTTTCGTTTCCTGAGATTCGCCCGTGGAACGGTGCCCACCCAACTCCCGCTGAACTTCATGGCTCTTTTAAGAGCTTTGCTAAACAAAAATGTTCACAGAAGGAAGTTCTGGTTTTGTAAGGACACAAAACTGGAATGGGTGTTTTCATCCTTTGAACAGAACTACAATTCGTCTCAGCTGAGTGGGGAAGAGAGTGGCCCAAGGGAGGGTTGGTGTTGCCAGGGGTGGACGATGGGCCAATTCAGGGCTCCTGGTTTCCCTCCCTTCTTCCTTCTGGTTCCCGGGCTTCAAATCAGAGTCCAGTGGGTCACTCCTACAAGCTGAGTACATCGTCAAAAGTTGCTTTCCTCTGCCCCCCCCCCCCCACACACACAGATGGAGGACGTATAGGGAATACGGTCCACCTTCTGACCAGAAAGGACAAGACCAGCAGAAGGAGGGGGTTTGGCCAGGGATGCTGGCAGGTCTTTGGGTACCAAGTCCCAAGGCTGAGTCCGAGCCTTGGGTACCAAGTCCCGAGTCTCAAGCCCCAAGTCCGAGTCCCTATTAAAAACAAGCTTCCCCCCCCCCCCAGAATATAAAAGGGGGGTGGGGAGGATTGAGTGGTTTTTGACTCATGAGTTGAGTCGGAGTCATTGAAAAAATCCCCCCAGGTGAGTCCGAGTCAAGTCACTGGTGGACTTAAGGCTGACTTGAGAGCACGTCCTGTTGACTCGAGTCCCCCTCCCTGGTTTCGACATCTGGACAGCAGGCACATGGGTTACCTGGTCCCTGCCTTCCCCCTTTGAGAGGAAGCGTTGTTTAACTGGGAACAATCTTGTTTCTGATTCTTCATCTGCAGATATCAACGAACACATGGTGGCTCTTTTGTCTTTGGTTCAGGGATGCCTGACGGGCCTTCTCGCTGTTCTTTCCCGCCGTGATTCCTGCCCCACGGATGCCTCCCCCCCCCCCCGTTCGCTGACTCCATGATGATTCTTGCAGGAAACATCTGGAAGCCAAACAGGAATGCAAAGGGGAGAGGGGGTTTTTTTTAGGACCAAAAAGAGAAAGGGGGGGGGGAGGGAGGACGCCATGATTTCTGCCTTCTTGAAACAACGGCAATGATGCCTTTGAGGGTTTACCCGTCAGTGGCAGATTCCAATCGCGTCGGATGATGTAATTGGGAAACTATGGGGAAAAAAAACACTGGTTGGTTCTGGGAGGAGAGGAAAAAGATATTAAAAAGTTGGTTTCTGGCACACATGAATCAAGAGGAAAAAAAGAAAACCAGATGTGAACGGTCCCGGTTGAGTTTCTGATATTGTCTACTATTCTCTCTGTGTGTGTGTGTTGGGGGAGAAGGCTTTTCCTTACAGACTGTCTGCATGGATGCTTACACAGGCGTTTCCCCCTGATTTCAGTGCAACGCGCTCTTGAGCAGCTGTGCACCCAATTGCAAAGGGCCCAGGCTGCAAGAATGCCTGAAATTTTAAATTATATACCATTTCAGCTTTTCTTTGCTGGAAAAAACAGGAACGCCAGCCCAAGGCTGAAGGCTGCCCTCCCTTCGCTCTCTTCCAGCTAAAATAACATACTATTTATTTTGAGCTCGGCTGCCTTCCTGCATGCAGTTCAGTGTTTTATAATCGTGGGCAAAACCCAACCATCTCGTCCGTATTGATCTCTCTGCTGCAGATGGGCCAAAGCGGGAAGGGAAGTTAAATCAACGGCCACGCGTTACTTACTTGGCTAACAAGAACTGACATCCGACTTGATGGATTATTTCCTTGATCTCTTACTCACTAGAATAGGTCTAAGGTAGGAAGAGGCACTTAGGAGCTGTGTGCCAACAATCACTTGATCCAGTTCCCATCCCTGGACTGCAAAATGCAAAACTATAAGGGTGCAAATAATAATAATAATAATAATAATAATAATAATAATAATAATAATAATAATAATAATAATAATAATAATAATAATAATAATAATAATAATAATAATAATAATAATAATAATAATAATAATAATAATAAATTGCACCCAAACTCTCAAAATCCTGCCCAGCAGGAAGAAAAGTTAGTTATTATTTTAAAAATGGTTCCCTTGTGCGAGAAAGGAATGAGCAAAGGTTGACCTCCCTGCCAATCTGGAGCCTCGGGATCAAATTCCCAGGCAGAGCCGTGAAATTCAACAGGTAAATCTTGGACCTTGGTGCGCTCTTCCTGGATCTGACCTACCTTATAAGACTGTTGTGCGTTGGAAGAGATGTAAACAGTGCTGAACTAAACAAGGGTTCACTGAAGCCCATTCTCCATTATCGGGGGAAGGCTAAGGAACGGGACTCCCAGGGTGGTGTAGTAGTGGATACACTGACGGACGAAGAGGCATGAGAACAGGGTTCGAATCCCCGCTCAGCCATGGAAACTGACTGGGGGAGTGAAACTGCATTACTGCTCTGATTGGGTCATCAGTACTACTTGTGTTTACCATTGCTCAGAGTGGTGTTCGTTTGTTCCTTTTTAGTATTTGCATGCTTATTGTTTTAATATTGCCTTTTAATGATGCAGGCTGCCTCTTTATACTCATTGTTCTTAGCTTTAAATATTGTCTTTTAATGATGTAAAGCGCCATTGTATACTCGCTGTTTTCAGTTTTAAATATTTTCTTTCAAGGATGCAAGCTGCCTTGGGTCCTTTTTTATGGAGAAAGGCAGGGTAAAAAATGTTTTAAATGAATAAATAAAATAAATAGCTGTATGGGAAGCAACCCTTTTAAAAAGGAGATTTGGGGAATGTTTTTTAGAGGACCCAGGGCCTGCCTCCCCCACCCGCTCCAGATGTGAGCCTTGTCCGCCAGCGGTTGTCCCGCACCGTTCCCGAGCCTTGTTTGTGCCTTTCCTGCACAGCCCAGCCGTGCCCAGAATGTTCTGCAAACCGGCTGGAGCCGAACCTAAAACTCAATGCAAGTCGCTCACTTTAAAGTGTGCAGACAAGGCAGTGCATAGATCCGGAAGAGGGGCAGAGTAGAAGATGCTCAGATTTATGGCATTTAGGCCCAAGCGCCGTGGGATCCCAGAGGCTGCACTCGCTGAGTGGCCAGCATCCTGCAAACCCTTCGCTGGGATTGTTCGGGGTTCTTGTTTTGAGTTACTTGGTGTAAGCCTCGCTGTCTTGTTAGCTGAAAACGGAAACGGGGCCAAAAATAACGACAACCTGTTACTTTGTTACAATGAAGAACATATATTCGTCTAAAAAAGTAACTTTCCAAACTCTCTCCCTGGGTAACTACAAAGATCAGCCGCAATTGTTCAGGGTGACGGACACAAACCTTATGTCAGCATCTACGAGATTCCAGCCGATGACTTTGTTAGCCACCCTCCAGTTCATAATATATATATTACTTGCAACACAGTATTGGCTATGTGCACACATGTTGCAAATGTAACACACACACACACACACACACACACACACACACACACACATTTGCAACATGTGTGCACATAGCCAATACTGTGTTGCAAGTAATATCGTTCCTTGCAATGCATTGTTTCTTGTTCCAATTTTTTAAAAAAACTTGGGTTTATTGCAACATTTGTGATTTTTGATTGCCTTTGTTTCTGTTTGTAAGCTGCTTTAGGGACATCTCCAACATTTAAAATGAATTAATGAAATAAAGAGGGGGGGAGTGAGTCTGAGGCGTCCCCTTCCAGCTGTTCCTCAGGCGCTCTGGATTTCCAAGCCACGCATTTTCTGAATTCTCCACCTCCGAGACAACATTTGCCCTGAGACCTGGGAGGGACATTGCATTCTGTTTAGTTTGTTAAAATGAAGGGGGGGGGGAGTAACAGGAGGAGGGGTGTATAATCAACAAGGCAAGCTTCCCAGGCAGAAAGCCTGCACAAACCTGGCAAAAGAGACAGGAGCGTGGGATGATGCGCGGGGGGGGGGGGGGGAGAGAGCCAGAAAGGAACTTCCGTCCCAGCAGCTGTTGCAGAGAAGAAGCTCCAGAGGTCCAAGAAAAACCATCTCCAGAAGGTTTGGTGGGGCGATGCCTCCATCTGCTGGTCGGGTGGCTTGCCACTGAAAACGTTTTGGGAGGTTGCCTTCCATCTTACAACCGGGGGCCCTTTTTCCCTTTCCAGGCTGAACGGGGCCACGGTGGGCTGGGTGGCTGCTCCTTCCCCTCGAGGGACACCCTAGCCAGGCCCCGTCCTTGATCTGTCCTTGTAACTGGGCCATTCTTTTCAGTTCTCCTTAAGAGGAATATGGACCAGGAAGCGTTTCGAAGCATATTTTGCTTCACCAGGAAAACCAGAGCCAGCTGGGCAACAGCTGGGGGCCTGGAGTCTCGTTGAGGCAGGCAGGGAGTTGGTTAAACGGGGAGAACCCGCTCTGCTTCCTTTCTTGTGGGCTTTTCCCAAAAGGAAGAGGCCCTCGCTCGGTCTTCCCTTCCCTCCCTCCGTCTCCTCCTTTCCCCCCCACTCTGAGCTGCTCATACGGGCTGGAAGGGTTGCTCCCCTCACTCCCACCACCTTTTGGGTCCAAGTGTGTGGCTGTTGGAATCTCTCTGTTTATTTGCTTTTTGTGTGTGTACATTTTGCACAGGGAAGAAACACGTTTGTTTATCCAGTCATGGGCTGCAACAGATGGGTTCCTGTCCCGGCCTGCCCAGCCAAGAGCAGAAGGGCTCTTGGGGAGGTTGGGGGGGGTGGGGGTGGCGGAGGGGAGGGGAGGGGGAGAAGGCCTTCAAGAGAGCGCTCCTACACTGGAGGCCTTCAAGCGAACACTGGACCGCCCTCGGTCCGATCTGCTTTGCTTGGGATGCCTGCCTTGAGCAGGGGGTTAGTCTGGATGACCTTGGAGGCCCCTTCCAACTCCGTTCTTCTAGCAAGTGATAATTTAGTTGTGTGAAGCCAACGTGGCCCCTCCTGTCTCAGTTCTCAGAAGCTTCTTCCAGCCCTGACACACTTGGTCGCTCCCTTTCTTTACCCAGAAACGCAGTTGCTTTTCTTACCAATCAAACCTGGTGACACCCTGAAGCAATGTTTGCAATTTCAAGAAAGCAATGAACTACAGACCACTTCTTTGGAAGGACGGAACGCCATCCAGCATTTCAGGTATATATGAAACAAAAACAGAGACCAAAAAAAGAGAATACAATTTTTTTCCAGTCGTTAAAATTTAATGTTGTTAACTATTGTTTTTACCATGTGGTGAACCACCCAGAATGGCCTTTGAAGCCAGATGGGTGGTATATAAATTAAATAAATACATAAAGCCAAAGGTATTGCCGCGCCTTCAGACTCACACCTTCGGTTCCAGGTGTGTGTGTGTGTCTTTCTGTGGGGGACAAACCACACCTTTGGGTGGAGAGCACTCAATATCTGGGCCACCGATTTTAAATGGAGGACATGGTGTTGGGGACCCCGTATGGCTAAAGGAAGGTGGGTCTGGATTTAAAAGGACCCATAATTGTGTATTAACACCTAGTTGTGAGCTTCCACAATGACAACAGTGTGCGTAACACAGGCAATGGGCTAAAACAGGAACTGGGTCCTTGGACAGCCTTCTGGTGAGGTGGTGTGGAGACAGGGGAGAACGGTGCTGGCACACACAGAGAAACATGGCTCCCCTCTTCCTGTCTCTAGGCAAGTACCATTCCTCACCTCCACCTCTACCCCCCCAACTCGGTGTCTGAATGAGCCAACGTGGCAAAACCACAGCTCCAGCTCCCGCAACCGTGGTGGCCTTCCTCGGCTGCAGTTCTCAAAACAGGTCACCAGATGGGAGTGCAGGCCTGGCCTTGGAAAACCGATGGCTAAAGGCTCACCCGAAGCTCTGCAGGTAGGAAGGAGGTTCGCTTGGTTCCTCCTGGACTGAGGCTATTTCAACAGGACGCCTCTACATGGCGTGTTTGAGCCCTCAGCCCCCGACATGACAGCCAGGCATGGAGAAGACCATTTGTGTGACTGTTCTCTGCACAAAACTCACATCCTTTCTTTGCAAGCCTCCACCGGCACACGGAGCAACACACGAAGAGTGAGAAGACCATTAACTTTCAAGATGCAAACAACCCACCGGTGCTTCCGATTCAGAGAAGTCCATGAAATAAAGCCACTGCAGTTTCCCGCCCCTTGTGCCAAAACGTTTCCAGCCATGCAAGGCCTCTCCCTGAGAGCACCCGGACACGCCATGCTCTCAGCAGCAGCAAAGAGATGAATCTTGTGCCTCTTCGCTTGTGGCATTTTGCAACGTGAGGATTTAATTCTCTGCCTCTTCAGCGTTTCAACGTCATTGAAAGAGCCAAGACTCAACGTCGTTCATCACTAGTGGTGCTGCTTGAGCACCAGATTCTTCTAGCAAGACTGGCCTCTTCGGGCATCTCTGGAAATGCTAGTTCTTGGGGGGTTTAGTTTTTAAATCATTCTTTTTCAGATTCTATGGGTACGCAAACCTCCCAGTCCTTCCCCCGCACGGTTGGTGTTCCACTGGGCTCAGCACTGGGCCTGGTTCTTTCTTCTCTATGTATGCTTCCTTTGGGTGCCTTAATTTCTAGGTTGGGTTTTCATTACTCCATTTGTGCTGATGATACCCAAGGGTACCAGTCTCATCCTGAGCTTGGTGATGAGGTCTGGCCTTCCTTGACCGGCTGCCCATTGGACAACGATCTCTTCATGGATGTCCTCTCACCTTCTGAAACAGAACACGGATCAGAATGAAATCTTGGGTCTTTCGTCCGGATCCTCTTGCCCGTCCGTTGACCGTCCGTCCTCTCTCCCGCCAAAGGCCATACATCTCAACGTTCTTAGTGAATGACTGGCTGTCTTTCTGTTCATTTCTGAATGCGACAGCCAAGGGATGGAATCTCCCTCTTGCGAAGATCAGCTGGACCCGTCACTTCCCGGCTCCTGAGACGACCAAGCGCCTTGTCCATGCCCTGGTGGTGTCACACCTGGACCATGGTCACAGCCCTTCACTAGGTCTTCCTTCTTCACTTCGTCCCCTTGCCCTGGCACAGAACAGGTCCGAGTGGTTTTCAACTTCCCACGTTACTTCTGCCCCTGCCATCATCATCCTAGAGGCCTTGCATTGGTGGCTGATCAGGTCACGGAGATATTTTAGAATCCTTGTCTTGACCTTAAAAGCCCTACCATGTCCTGGCACTGCGTTTTCCTCTCAAGAGGAAAGACTTGGTCTGCAGGTTCTGGACTTTCATCGGTCCCTTGGACGAAAGCGGCAATTCCAGGCTTTGGAGTTTTCCCTGCTTGGCCCCAGGGGTGTGTCACTCCCTTCCCCCCCCCCCCCCCCAGCACCTTCATACAGAACCAGCCCTGGACCAATTTAGACCAGGTTTGAAAACCTGCCTGTTCACTTTGGAGCCCCAGGCACCGCTGGGGGCAGGGGAGAGGTGAGTGACCGGGGGGGGGGGGGGCTTTTATTTGAACTTTTAAAGTAGTTTGTTAGCAGTTGGTTAGTTCTTCTTGATCATGGCTTATTCCGAGGAGTTTTATGTTGATGTACAGGAACATATGTATATTCTACAAATTATACATACACACACACATACATAATATTGAGGATGTTGTTAAATGGGTTGCCTGTTTTGCGTCCTTAGCATACTACATCAGAGAGCAAATACGCCCGAGGAGTTTCCTTCCCAACCTGATTGCACACTCTGTGCTTTTGGTGAGACCACAGTATGGGAACATTAGATAAGAAAAGCCCCCCCCCCCCCCGTAAACAACAGAACCCTAATCCTAATCACCGTGTCTCCATCCTGTTCCTTCCGGTTGGGAGGAAAGGAATAAGGAACGCGTGGCTCTGCTTCCCATCCTGTTTCCTTTGAATTCTCTTAAACCACACATTCTTTCCACACTGAATGTGTGAACGCTGGATTTTGGTTAAAAAAAAAAAATTTAAACAACAACAACAACACAAACCTTTCTGCACCTACTTTGGTTTCTGCATCTCGGCCTTTGAAAGGAAGCAGGGAGTCTGTGCCCCCCCCCTTCCAAGCCTCCTTTAAATGGAGAAAGAAGTGTGGGAACACCGAGCACCGCCTTGCGAATTCAACCCCAGATCTCCAGTTCAAGCCAAGACAGACGTTTCTAATCAAAGCTGCGTTGCCCTAAAAAACCCACAAGAAACAAAAAAACACAACCCACAACAACAGACACCGGCATCTCTACATGCTTCCCATCCGTTCCTCTCTGCCTCGGAACTGACCTTGGTGATGCTGCAGCCATAAAGATGTTGACCATTTAACCCGTGACGTCACCGTACGAAAGCCAAGGAAGGTCCCTTTTGAAAAGGAAGCCCACACTCCCCTCTGTCTCCCGAGTTTTGCTGCCTGCTTACCCCCTTCTGAATGTGAGTCGTGGATTCCAGACGAAACCCGAAGGAATCGTGGCAGTGCCGCTCCACACACACCCACACCCACACGCCTTCAGGCCTCTGGGGTTCTTGGCTTCCCCCTCTGCCCACCCGCAACTAGGCCTGGTTCGATTTCTTTTTACATGTTGGTCCAAGGAGAACATTCATCCCTGATGTTCCCCCAAACCTCAGATTTCTTAGCCCGTGTGCTGAAGCCGAAAGGAGTGTCAGCCGTGCCTTGAGAGGGTCTGTTTGGGCCAGAGAAGCTCATTTGAAACAAATTCATCTTTTGAACGGCCAAAACAGCTCCTGTTTGCACCTCGCTGAAGACCCCTGAAAGCCACGACCACTCACGGAGTGTGTGGGCCCTGAGCTGTGAGAGCGAGGCGTCCGCATGGCTTCTGGGAACCCCCTCCTCCTCTTCCTCCTCTTCCTCCTCCTCGCTCTCCTTCCAACACCAGCCCCACCCCTTTGGCCCCCTGTGTCGTCAGCAAGAGTCACATGCCTCCTCCGGTTGCAGAAACTGGCGTTCGCGCCCACACTCATCCACCGCTGTGGCGAAGTTCGCGCTCGACAAGCACAAACATTTGTCCCCAGAGCAAGAAATGGAAGTCAAATCACATACTGTCCCGACATCAGCACGCCAAAATAACCAGAAAGAGCATCCAAGATTGCACAGCGGCCAGGAGTGGTGTGTCTCCCTTCCAAGTCAAGTCATTTCTTGAGAGGAGCACGCAGGTTTCAGCCCTTTGAGTCATCTGCACCCAGCCGGCTGCCCTTTGGTGCCTCTTACCCTCTCTGTCCTGTTTCAGCTGGGTATTCAGAGCTAGGAATCCTTTTTATTATTATTTCTTTAGTGGAACATATTGCATTATTCGCGACATGTTATTCGTGTGCTGTGTTATTGTCAGGAAACTACAAGGAATTACTTTGCTTCCCTCTAGTGGTCAATTCTGTTATTGCATATTACAAATATTTGCAAAATATTTGCAAATTACGAAAATTAAAGAATGCACCCCTCGTGATAAGAGGAAGGCATAGTGGAAGTTTCTCATGCAAAGCCCAAATGGTTTCTAAAAAAGGTTATAATTAATTTAGGATGACTCTAACCTAAATAGCCTTTAAAAGTAACTAGAAGACATTATTTGCCACAGCTGAATCTGGGGCCATAACAAACCATTATCTTAACATTTTAACTTGTTTTAATTTTACCTATACATCATATATGTCTATAATTTTAAATTGTGCAATGCTCTGATACCAATAAAGAAAGAGGGACCAGTTCCATGCCCCCAGGGAGTTTCTACGGCTGAGCAGGGATTCAAACCCAGAACCTAGCCTGTCACTCAATCCACTGCACCACACGGAGTATTCCCACATATGTCATTAGCACATAATAAAAGAGAGACAGAGGTACATTATATTTTAAAATGCTCATATATTTTCTTTTTTACCTTTTTAAAACAATTCTAATACATTTCTTCAAAATACTGGTATTTCCAGCAGATTTTTTTTTATTTACTTTATTTTGTTTTTATTTAGTGAACAATAATATACGGTAGTGATTTCACAGTAGAGTAGACCTGCAGGGTAACGCTGCCGGCAGGCAGTGGGCGGGGGATGCAACAAAAGGCCATATTTTGTGTTTCCAAAGGTAGCTGCGGGAATAAAAATCCGTTTGTTGGAAAGAGAATGATTTCCGGATAAAGAGGTTTCAACACGATCGAAAAGTTATCCTTTGTTCCTGACAGGTGTGCTTAGAGCTGAACATATTAATGAGGTTTAGAACAAATTCTATAAAAGCAGAAAAAAAACACCCCCCCTCCCCAAAAACCAAACCCATTTTCTCCCCCCCCCCCCAAGAATATGCAAGGGATAAAATTACATTTGTACAAAAATAGATATTTTAACTTTATTGACGTTTTAGATATTTTCCATACCTTCTCTCTTTTTAAAATTTCCTTCTACTTGTCTTTCTGCAGTCCCTTCTAAGTGTCTTTCTTTCTGCTTTTTTTCTCCTCAAGCTACGCAATCTATATGGCGAAGGCATCCCATTTTCCTAAGTGCTCAGAATGGCTAAAGCGACTGTTCCCTCTGCCTCCTGCTTCTCCTCTCCACTGTAGCCATCCTTCTTCCTTCCTTCCAAGGCATCGTAAAATAGATGCAACATTTACTTCTCTCCTTGGGTTGCAAAGATCTCACTTTGGTGATCGTCAGCTCGGGACAGGGCAGAGGCCGGACTGTGAGCTTCCAATCAAAAATACAGTAGGACCCCTGTATCCACGGGATCACTATCCGCTGATCCACTTATCCATGGTCTGAAAATATTAAAAGAAATATCCTAGAAATATATATATTTCTAATGATGAAATGACCAGAACTGGCCACTAGAGGGAGCCAGAGACCATGCTACGTTTAGCATTTGCTATTATCCGCATTTTTCAGCATCAGCGGTGGGGGGGCCTTGGAACTGATCCCCCGTGGATACAGGGGTCCTGCTGTACTTGCTTTCATAAAGCAAATCAAAATATGGAGGTTGGGGTGGGGATCAGAAATGAGGGAATTCAAAAATTTAAAAAGAATGGAGAACAGAAAGGTAACACGAAAAGTGGGTACATTATATGTATATGTGAATGACGGTATTTATACAGTGTATATATCTACACTACATACATGGATACACACACATATGTATCAACTTAAAATGCAGAATGCAACCTCGTTAGGGACAAGGCGGTTGCCAGGCGGTGGGCCTTCGTTCTGGTGAAAGGGGGGGGCATCTTTGGGTGGGTGGGCCAAGCAGCAGTTGGGGGCCAGCGGAGGTGAGGTGCTCCAGTATCAACACCAGCCTTCACGCAAGTCACCGGTAATGCGGGCCCCCGGGGAGGCGTACGCCACTGCAGGCGTCTCTACAAGAGGGCCCCTCGCCAAGTGCGCACGCACACAAACATGCCCCAACAGCCTTGAGCCAAAGGGGTGCCCCGCCCGTCTTTCACAAGTTCTACTCTTCAAAACCCTGCCCTGCCCTCCCTTCACAAGTACCAGGGACACCCGTCAGATGACCCCTCGGGTCACCATTCTGCCCCCCCACGAAGGGGTACAGAGTTCTCCAGACCTCTTGGGCAGCAGAAGGATGCCAACGAGCAGATGGGAAAGGAGGGAGAAAGCACCAAGAGTTAAGTCAACACATCGGTTTCCAGCATTACCTTGTAGGACCGCAGAGACAAAACGGAGGGCTGAATAATATATATATATAAATGAAAATCAGGGTGTCAACGGTATTGGCTTTAAGGCTGCAGCAGCCAAGGTTGCAACGTCCACCTGTCTTGAGGGGCTTTTGACTGATCTCCACCAAAAAAGCAGCGTTCTCTGCCCCACTCCCCCATACTCACAAAGGAACACCGTAGACGTCACCTGTCCTCCGCACGGGTCACTCAATGGCTCTGAAATGGCCCCACCGGCATGTTTTGCCAGAACAACAGATACATCAAGGACGGACACCGGCCAAGCGCCAAGATCCATCAGGCAAAGGGGGTCCGTCTCTCCTGCCTTCTCCCCTTTTGAACCACCATTAAGATCTGAAATGTGAGCTGGGGTCTTCAGATTCTTAAAACGCAAGCCAGCCATCCCCCACTTCCACGTGGGACCTTTCCAGGAAGGGAAGTAGACACGATTCTTCAAACCTCATACACCTGACTAAGGCCAGAGAGAGCGCCAGCCAGCAGAAGGGTTTCTAAGCACCAGCGCGACACCGAGGAAGGATGTTGGCAACCGAGGTGCCGGGGAAGGCAAGCGGGCGAAGGCGCATCCCTCGGCTCCCGCCGCCTGTCCTGCGGTGACTTCACTCTGTGGATGACAGAAGCGCCCTCGGTTTCCTGGGTCAACAAAGCTGGGCAAGAATCTCAGCAATGGACAAGATGGCAACGGGAGGGAGCGAGAACCCGTGGAAACGCCAAATGGAAACCTTAAGGAAAGGCAGGCATTTCGCAGGGCGGACGGATTCTTCCTGGAGTAGGGGTGGAAGGGAGGCTCTGGACGTCCCGAAGAGCAGCAGCGGGAGCAACCTCGCCCTAAAACACGGGATCTTACAAGGCATCTGTTTAACTGATCGGCTGCAGCTCGGTCAGCAGCGGGACCGGAATAGTTATATACGGGTGAGGAGTCCACGGGTGGCTGCCGTGGTACGTACGGGCCTGTGTGTAACCGTCTTCCAGCCTCGCACTCCAAGGAACCTCCAGGGCAGGAATCAACCCCAACCGTCTTGCTCTCGGCCCTGAGCCAGGGGACGAAGACCAGCCACCTTTCTGCCTCCCTTCTGTCCAATCCACCGACTCCTTCACTGTTTATTCAGCTTTAACACACACACACACACGTGCATCCTCAAAAGGTGCATGCAAAGCCACCTTTTGGCTTAGGGGAATTTGAACTTAACAGGATCCTTCCAACCACAATCCCAACTCACACACCCTAAAAACACCCGGTGGACCTTGCTACGAGTTGCCGAGGCTTGCAACTTGCAGGAACGGTCCAGCTTTCTTTCAGGACGTCTCGCGACGGCATCACAAGGAGAAAAGGCTGCGACTCGTCAGCTTTGCCTGAAGACTTTCAGAGATGCCGCTGGGCAAAGGCCGCCTGCCTTTTGAGGTCCCCTCGGCTCCGCCACCGTCCCCCGTTTCCTGCCCAAAAAGGACTGCCTTTGTTTGGCCGGCGGCGCATCCTCTCGGTAGCGCTTGTGCGCCCAGCCAAGTGGCTCACTCCTGCTTTAAGAGCAGAAAAGGAACCTGGTCACGGTGCAGAGAAGAGGTGGTGGCGGAAAAGTCCCGGCTGCGTAACAACAGGGCGGGCCGCGGGGCCACAGAGGAGACCCTGTAAGAAAAGGGTCAGCCCGCCCACGGGGGTCTTTCCCCCTGGAAAAGGGAGAGGGGGGGCAATTGTGGAATGAAAGGTACCGGTGGAGTTGTCGCCTTGAGAGCCACAGCGTTAAAGCAGCCAAAGAAGACCGTATTTGGAGAACACCCACAAAAGAGAAAAGGGGAGGGAGAGGGAGGGGGCTTGCCCTTCACACCCACACTCCCCCAACCACTGGAGGAGCCCAATCCGCTCTTTCCCACAGTCCTTTGCTCATAACTCAAAAATGGCTCCAGATTAACATCCCGAAATTGAGGTGAAGAGAATCACATGGAAAAGAAAAACACACACACACAGGGTTTCCGTTTCGACGCTTTTCCAAACTGGTGGGGATCGGCACCCGTTTCCTTCTCCCCGAAGTCTTATGGTCGGAAGCGAACCCTCTTCCACCTCGGATGGCCCTGCGTGGTTGTGTGTGAGAAAGAGTGTGGGGGATTGTGTGTGCGTGTGTGCGTGTGTGTGTGTATTGGAGCAGGGGGACAACCGAAGCCACAAACATACGGGAGATGAGCAGGACCCGCACTGCAGGCTGTTTAGAAACCCACCTCTGCCTGGGATTTGGGGGGGGGGGCAGATGGAGGGCCAGGGGAGGAAGGCGCCCTTTGCACACTGAAAAGCCACGTTGTCTCTCCGTCCGTGAAAGGGAGAGCAAAAGTCAATCATCCTATCCTCAAATGCGCAGAGGTGGCGAAAGCGGCAAACCGGCCAAGTCAACAGCGTCACCCGACAGCATCACAGAGAGAACAGCAGGCAGCGTCTCTTGCACCCTGGATGAGGAGGAAGAGGAGGCGGTGGCAGTGGCAGTGGAGGGACAGAGGTGTCACGGTGGCGGCGGCAGCCTGCTGGACAGAAGAAGAAAAGGGGCGGATCCTTGCCTTTTAAGTCATTTGGTGAGGCGCTTCCAGCATCTCCATCAAGAACGTGTCGATTGGCGTGTCCCCGATGAGCTTGAAAAAGAAGAGGTGCTCCAGGCATTTCAGGCCGATGGATCGGAGGGCCGGCAGGCGGAGCAGAAGCTTAGCGAACCTGCAAAGGAACCAGGAGGGTGAGGAAGCAGCCGGAGGCAGGATGAGGCCCGAAGGGGAGGGAGGGAGGGAGGGAAGCCCCCGAGCGACCCAGCAGAAGCTAGGCTGATGCTGGATGTGGCCCAACCTGGGATGTTTTGAGTCTGAGTCAGGGGAACGACTCCCTCGGACAAGAGGAATTTCTACAGCAAACAGAGAGACCTCCCCTTCCAGGGGAAGCCGGCAATTTTGATGGTGCAGGAGCGAATGGAGCCTGAACTTTAGGAGAGCCGTCCAAGGTGCTGATTCTCTTGTGATTACAGGAGCTCAGCACCTTGGAAGCTTGGACGAAAACGGCCCTTTGAACGTTGACCTCGCCATCCACTCCACAGCACCGTTCGGTTTGTTTAAAAGGAGACAACCGTGCTAGGCTCTGAATAGTGAGGAAGTAGCTTTCCTGATGGGGCGGCCACGTGGCCTCAAAGACAACGGCTTACCTGCCCGGCTGGTCGGGGTACTTGTGTTTGCAGTAGGCCTCGAGCGACGCGTAGACCTTCTCGCGCAGGGCCTCCACCTCAGCCGGATTGGAAAGCCCCTTCGAGTCTGCAACGGAGGAAAGTCACCGAATAAAGCTAGGAAATCTGGAAAACGTCCCAAGGGCTCTGGAGGGCTGAATGTTTTCAAGAATGTTTTAGGCTGAAACATTTAAGGCCGGCCCAGCCTCAGCCCTGTGAGGGGGGACAGGCTTTGGGGATCGGAAAAAATCCAGTTTCTGCCACCAAAGCAGAAAGGAGATTTGAGAGCTGGAACATGGAGTGGCAGCCCCACTCATGGGAGATAAAGCAAAGGAAGCGGGGGGAAAAAGGCATTCTCGAAGGCTTTCACGGCCAAGATCCGATGGTTGTTGTAGGTTTTGCGGGCTGTTTGGCCGTGTTCTGGAGGTTTTTCTTCCTAACGTTCCGCCAGTCTCCCCCTTATCACAACAATATACCCACAACAAAAAACACCCTGATCACCACAATCACCCAATCTCCTGAAAAGGACAAAAAGCTGATCCCACAGCTACAAATACTCAACTATCCCACACACTACACCAGAACACAGACAGAGTTCTAACTCCTGTCCTCTGAAGATGCCGGCCACAGAGACAGGTGAAACGTAAGGAAGAAAAACCTCCAGAACACGGCCAAGGAGCCCGAAAAACTTACAACAACCGAAAAACAAAGGCCCCGGATTAAATTATACATAAGGCATCTTCCCCAAGGCAGCGCTCCACTCCAGAGGATTTCGTAAACTGCCAAATCCAATTACGCTGATTAATTTCAGATTTTGGGGGTTGATTTCCTCTTGATTCCCCAAACATGGCTGTTCTTATCATCACCACTAAGCGTGACCCGGTGCCACTCTGCCGGGGAGTTTAAGATGATCTGAGAAACAGCTTGTAAGGTTCGAGGTTGCCGACCCGCCCGTCCCAAGATGGCTTTTTGGAAGGCGGGCTCCTCGTGTCGGGAAGTCCGCTGGCCTCTTGACTTGGCCCGATCGTGGGCGGGGGCCCCTCCACAGGCAAGGTGAGCCAGGCCCCGAGCGGAGGCTCAAGTCCCTTCAGCCGAAGCTGGGTCGCCACGAGGAGGGTGGAAAAAGGGCTCCACCTACCGGGGTTGAAGAGAACGATGGCTCGTAGGCAACCGAGCTCCGTCTTGTCCATCTGCATGTCCCTCATTTTCGACACGAGCTCTGTCAATACTCTGCGCGGACACAAGAAATCAAGCCTAAGGGGCTGAGCACACCTTCCTGAGCTTTGTAATTCTGCGTTTTCACAGGGCAGCAAAAGCGAACTCGTGGAGTTGAAAACATCTTAAGCCAAGAACCCTTTGCTGGCCTGCCCTTCTTTCAGTTGGTCTCTTCAGGTTGTGATCCTCTTTCTGTTTCTCTTTTCAGTAGCATCTCTGAAACTATGAGAGCCAGAAATGGTTTTTCCTGAAATTTAATGTACAGTGGGACCCCCTTATCCACGGGATCAGTATCCACTGGTTCACATATCCGTGGTTTGAAAACATTAAAATATAAAGAGAAGTCCTAGAAATCTATATTGCTAAAGGTCAAGTTACCAGAACTGGCCACTAGAGGGAGAAAGAGGCCATCTTATGTATAGTATTTGCTATTAAAGTAGCATTCACTATCATCCACGTTTTTCGGCATCCGCGGGGGAGCTTGGAATGCATTCCCCATGGATATGGGGGTCCTCTTGTATATTCCCCAGTCGTAGATGGGGTCAGGCTTCTGATTGTGTGAAAGGGGTGTTGAAAAAGAACGATCTAAGCGGTTTGCTCCCCTTTTTCCTGCCGAAGAGGGGGCCGGGGGCCTCCCAACCCCACCCTCCTCCAGTCAGCCGCCTTTGGCCCACCTGTCAAAGATGGCGCCGACCCCCGCACTGTGGGCACTGTTCCGATGGACGTGGAGCCCTGTGGCGAGCAGGATCCCGTCTTTCACAGCTATGGACCGGTGGGAGAAGGACGCAATTAGCAACTCGTTCCAGCCTGGAGAGAAAACCAAACACAGAACAGGAGGCGGTGAAGAGAGATCGAGGGCGACCCTTCCCTCCTTGGCCCCTTTTTCCCCCAGTCCGACACGGTCTCAGGCTCCTGCGCGAACCCCATCCCTCAGCGTCCAAAATCAACACTGGATGTAGACAAGCGGTGTTTCAAGTCTCTCTCTCTCTCCCCCCCCCCCTTTATAATTTTGCATTATCAGGGGCTGCCCCCTCTGTCTGCCCCCCCCCCGCCTCACTTCATTTGCCCATCCTGGCTTAAAACAGGTCCTCTGAATGAAAGTCGATGGGAGCAGCCCCCTTCCCTCGTTTCCCTGCTGCTCACAGAGACAGGCAGAGACGTGATCCTGTGACTCTATGAAAAACCCGCGCAGGACGCAACCCCCCCACCTCGGATGGGCCATCCCATAGTATTCTTTTAGGGTGCTTGAACAGCACTGCCTCAATCCACCTTTACCACCGCCCTGTGGGGCAGACCACCCTTAGTCATCACCCCTTACGGGCAGGGGATTAAGACCCGAGGGGAGGGTGGCTCGCCTGGGACTCTCCTCTGAGCGCACAGCGGAGCCAAGACGAACGGGTCCTCCTCCGTCTCTTTTTTCCCTAGTAGACCTTTCCACCCGAGGGCCAGGTTTGGTTTCAAGGGAGTGGGTGGAAGCTTTAGTTTCTCCTGCGCTCCAGCGCCGGACAGGCAGCTGTGCATTGATAAACCAGTGTCTAAAAGCCGCCTTGGTGAGGCTGCCTGTAGGTGCCTGAGGAGGAGGAGGACCGGAAAGCAGAAAAGTGGGCAGGGTTGGGGGGGCCACCAGAAAGACCCCGGCCCTGGAGCATTTCCCTGGCGAGGAAGCGCTACCGGGAATGGGGATCTTGGTAAAGAAAAAGAAAAAAGGGCTCGAGAAAGGGGGGGGGCACGACAGAGGGGGTATAAAACGGTGCCTGGTGTAAAAAAAAGACACAACACTCCACAACAGGAATGGTGAGGCAACCATTGACCCCCCAGCGGGGTCTGATTGATGAGCCCGCTGCTTCTCAATGCGTACATCAATAACGGGGGGGGGGGGGGGGAGAGGCACAAAGGACGTCGCGGGTGGTGTTTATTTTTGTACAAGGTTCGTCAGTATGGAACGGAACCAAGGGTGCTTTCTCTGCCGTTGGAAAGCAGGCCAGACCGCGGCAGAGAACGCGCAAAATCCCAGCTGAAAGGCGGGGTTTCGGAAAGGGTTCGGAAGCCCCTTTCATTTAAACACAGCTGCCACAGCCGCCACCACAGAAGTGGGCACCGGGGGTGGGGGGGCTTGTTCTGGAAGCCAACAGGATGGCCAGCCGAGTCCGGTCCTGGCCCCGACCTCGGTCAGCGGCACGTCCCACTCACCGGCCCGGAGCAAGATGACCTGGTCGTCCAGGGGCAGTTCGGAGAAGTGGGGGACCCTCTTGGCCCACTCCACCAGCGTGAAGAGCTGCTTGTCGGCCGCCTGGCAGATGTTGGTGACGGGATCGTTGGGCTGCCAAGGAGGAGAAGCCAGAGGGGTTGGTTGGGGGAGGAGAGAACAGAGAGCGGTCAAGGCACGAGGGCCAGGAGCCGCGCTGCGAGCCCAAGGGGGTGGACAGGAGGCACCCTCTGCTCCCCATCCAACCAGGACACGAGGGCCAGGAGCCAAGCCTGGGGAATTCCAAATTCCCATTTCTACCTTGGCTGCAATGGATCTCCCTGGTGGGAGCCTGTCCCTGATTCTCACCCACACCCCCGAGAGATGCACACCACTTTGGAAGACGTTAGTCCCACGGCCGTCTCTGCCATTCCGTGCCAAGCCTCGCGCTCCTAATTGCCCCTGGGGTTGGACCCCTGGGGTAGGAAGACATCTCCCCCCCCCCCCAGCGTGCACTGATCCTCCCCTTGTACAGCCACCGATACATCGTGGGAGTCACTCCTCCATCTCCGGGAGCCCAGAGGAGCCCCTGGCCTCTATTTAGATGCAGCCGGCGTCCCTCCTCCCAGCCATGCGTGCTGAATTATGCAGGAAGCCACATTCAATTTGCTAAAAGAGGCTGGCAGAGAGACTGGGCCAGAAGCAGCCATTTATTTCAGCTCCATTTCCTCTCCGGGCCTCTCTCCCTCCCTCTCCCCTGAAAGCCTGTCGCAATTCTCATTACATCTCTCCTGAAGTCTATTTAATCTTGATCGCTGCCAGATCTTGGGTGCCAGGAGTAACCGGAGCCCGGCTTTTTCACTCACTCGCCCCCATCCAAGGCTTTCTGGTTTTTGCTTCATGCGGGGCCCGGGAGCTGGTCTGAGCCAGCGAGCAAGCCCTGCAGTCCAGCAGGGAAGTTTAGACTCCCTCGGGTCACCCAGGAAAAGCCACTTCTAGTTAGTTTTGCTTTTTGTTTGTTTTGTTTTTTTTAACTTTTGAGGGGCTGGGATGGGCTTCAGGAACCCCAGCCTGCCTAAGACAAAGCCACCCCTCCTGGAGGCATCCAGCCATTGAAAACCCACTTTTTGTTTTGTGCCAGAGGGGCTATAAAAATGCTTTTGGGGTGACCCTTGGAAGCCCCAGGATAGCACATCGGCCTGCTTCTGAGCGCTTGCCTTCTGATGGGGCCAGCCTTCCTGAGCCACCACCTGGCACACCCAGAAAGCTGCCTCTACCCCGAGGTTCACGTTCACGACAAGGGCCAAAATGTATTATGGGTAGAAGAGGCATTCGGTGGCTACATGGGAGAAGGATCTTGGAATTGTTGCAGATCACAGACTGAATATGAGCCCACAGGGTGACGGGGCTGCAAAAAAAGGCAAATGCTATTTTAGGATGCATCAGTTTATAGACTCCAAACCCCATGAAATATTAGTCCCCCTCCGTTCGGCACTTGGTGAGGCCTCCTCTGGAGTCCTGTGTCCAGTTCTGGACACCACCCGTTAAGAAGGGTGATGACAACCTGGAGCAAGTTCAGAGGAGGGCAACCAGGAGGATCCGGGGGCTGGAAACCAAGCCCTTGGAGGAAAGATGGAAAGGGCTGGGCATGTGTTTAGCCTTGAGAAAAGAAGACCGAGAGGAGAGAGGGCAGCACTTTTCAAAGACTTGAAAGGTCGTCCTACAGAGGAGAGTTCTCAATCTGGTCTCGATCCTCCCAGAGTACAAGACATGTAATAATGGGCTCAGGTTACAGGAAGGCAGATTTAGACTGAATATGGGGGGGGGGGGGGGGAATTCTTAACTATTAGAGCCGTAAGGCAACAGGACCCATGACCTCAGGGGGAGGTGGCGAGCGAGAAAACTGGACCACCCTCTGTCAGATCTGCTTGGATTTGAGTCTCTGCCCTGAGCAGCAGCAGGGGGTTGGACTGGATGGCCTTCGAGGCCCCCTTCCGACTCCCATCATTCTAGGATTCTAACTTAAAAGCACCGTCCTCTCGGCTCGCTGCCAACACAAAACAGCAGTGGGGTGGTTGTCCCATACCGAGTTTGGGGCCAGGCCCATGTTCGCTTCGATGTACGTCTCCGTCTTTGGCTCCACGGCCAGTTCAGCTTCTAGGATCTTCTCTACCGGCATGTCCTCGTTCGCGTTGCTCGTGGACTCGACCTCGTTCTCGTTGCGATCCTTTCCTCGCTGCCTTTCCTCCTGCACAGCTGGCCACGCCAACCAAAGGGAACGAAAAGAGCAGAGAGGTCAGTCGGGGACTTCCCGAGCCAGAGGTCTTCGCTGAAACGGGACTCAGGGATTCTCCGTGTCCGCAGCCCCCAAGACCCTGAGAGAAAAGTGTGAACAAGAAGAGGAGGGCACAGAGAGGGACGGCCACGCCGGTTAGCCGGTTCCCGTCCTTCAAAAGCAGCTGGTGAAACCAAGAGAGCATTTCCCCAAGACCGTGTCATCTACTGACAGTGATTCAAGGAACATTAAACTATGCCAGGTTTTTCCTCGCCGTTTGAAAGAACTGGGGATATTTTCAAGACGAGACGCCGGCTATCACCTGGTTCAGAACAGCACGCCAGGCCGGGCGGGGCTGCTGCAGGGCCTTACGGTCCAGAACCCGATTACTTATACCCAACAGCATCAAGTATATCAGCACAAATCCAGCTGTTCGTCTACAAGCCCACCACTGTACTTCCTGTTACACACCAGTCACACGCATTGGCACGGGAGAAGAAGCACAACAACATCTTAACGAGCAGCAAATTCCTGCTGAAATTCACATCCACAGACCGACACCGGTGTTGTTTATTCAACTGGATTCTGGCCACTGTGCCTACAGCGACAGCCTAAGACAGGAAAGCACACTTGTCCACTAAAGTAGGGAGGAGAAATAGAGTCATAGCGTTGTCGTGCCGGAAGCTTCAATCCCAATAAAGATCGCAGAGGCCAACCTCCTGCCCGTACGGGAATCCGGGCAGATGGGCACCCAACCCGTGTCAAAATCCTCCCCAAAGGAGAGACACCCCACCTCTCCGTGGTTGAAGGAGAACATCATTTAATGGTGGAGAACATACTTCCTGGGTGTTCTTAAGGGATTGAGAACATTTGGAAGGCATTCGTCCGGGTTTATATCGAATTGTCAAATTAATCATTGGCCCTGAACTCAGTTATTCACAGCACTGATGAGAAAAAGGGGTTTTGTTCTATTAATAAGTCATTACGCTCTATTAGCAGAGCAGCCAAGAATGAAGGGTTCTTTGTCTGGGTCCCTCAAGCAGGCACACCAAGCCGAGCCTGGTCTCCTCACCAGGAGGCTGTGCTCAAAAGGGGACAAACCGGCCACCCTCACAACAAACGGAACAGCCGCGAGGACGAGTAGAGATCTACAGTGGTTAAAATGAAAGAAAATGGGCATTTCTTTAGATTTCTTTTTATGCCCAATAACATTTTTAAAAAGAGAGAAAGATCTACATTGGTGGACGAACCCCTCTGCCCTGAGGAAAGCAGGGACCATTGAGGTATTTGTGCAATTTAATTAAGCATTTTTAATCCAGCGCCCACCCCTTGTCCATCAGCAACACAGAACCTGGGGGCATGCTCACTTCATAGGCAGAAAGGTTCAGGCACGCCTTCTCCAAATGCCCACCAGGCAAAAGGATAAAAAGTCACTTTTTTAAAAGTACGGAGCCAATCTGATGGGGAACGTTCGAAGGGTGGAGGCCTGGAGTCAGAATCATGCCGCCGGAAAGGAGCAACGCTCGGGTGTTGGCGTTTGGCGTTTCAATAATTCAGCATGCCCTGCAAAGACTGCCAGACAGAGAGAGAGAGCGGAGCAGCCAAGGTTTCCATCAAAATTAGTTTTCTGTTTCTTTCAAGCATAAAATAATCTGCCCCAACAGGTACAGTGTCAGGAAGAACTTTTTTTTTCCTGTTAAAAAAGAAAGCTAAGAAACATTTTGATTTTAAGCAGTTTTTTTTTTAAAAAAAAAAGCTGGAGTTTAGAAACACCAGACCCCCATTTTCAGGATGCAAGCCAAGGGGCGAGGATCAGGGCCTGCATCCCCACAGGGCATCCTAGAAGAGAGTGGACTGTTTCTTAGAGTCGTCTGGCTGGCAAAGGGTCACGTCGCGCCGTCTGGGCTGCGGTGACGTCACAGAATCCCCGCGCAATTCCACACACAAGGTTCGTCACGGATGCCATGGCGATGATGATTGCAACCCCCGGTCAGGGTGCGGACGGGCGTTATCCCTCCGGAGGGCCCAACGTTTGTGCCAGAGATCAACCTTATGTTTAAGCAGAGGACTCCGGCGGATCCTCTCAAACATGCAAAGGAGGCAGTGGTGGTGGTGGTGGAAACAAGCCCCACGGGACCACTTCCATCCCCGTGGATGGAAAGACCACACCAGCCCCTCCAACCTGCCTTTGGCCTGCAGGGGCTCACCCGCCGTCACTTTTCCAGACTGCGCCTGGCCATGGGAACAGAGAAGGGGAGAGGACCTTGCCAGGTGACTCAGAAGGACACCCAGAGGAGGGCATGGGCTTTCTGCTGGAAAAAACGAGTGGGGCTCGTCCACCGGGCCACAGACCCCTTTCGGTCCGGTCCTCTGGCCCGAGAAACAGCCCACGCCGGGAAGCAGACCGTCCGGTCGGCAGGAAGCCTTGGGCCTTCCAAGGAACACACACGCGTGTGCCCCCGTGCGCGCCCGCATGCCACGGGTGTAACACGAACGAGACGGAGGTGCTCAGATCCCAAGCGAGGGGCCCACAGCGCTCCTCCAGAGAAGGCTCCGGAGCCATCGCAGCCGCAGGCGAGGGAATGCGCTCCGGATGGAGAAAGTGCCTCTTGGGCCGTCGGAGGCGGCCGCCGCTCACGACTGCGCCGGGTGGGTGGCTTCGGCCCATGGAAGGGGTGGCGCTGGGTCCTCGAGTGGGATGCGGGGAGGGAATCGTTATGGGATGCTGGTTAGTCACACAGAGAGGGAGGAAAGCAAGGGTGTCTTTGCAGAGAGAGGCACAGGTAGGAAATACATCTATGGGATCAAATTCTCCGTATGCCGAGCGAGCGTTCTAGTTGTCCGCAACTTCTATTAACCCAGCAGAATGTTAAGCCGTTTCCCGCCCCCCCCCCTGCAAGTTGAAAAAGTGCACCCCCTGAAGACTCAAACCCATTCCTGTACTTCCATTCTGTGGTTTCCCCCCTGTTGTTGCTGCTGCCTGACATTCTCCTCCTCCTGAGTAGTGCGTAAGGAAGAAGGCAACTAAGACAACTGCCAAAACTGGATCGTGGCCCCTTGGCTCCGGGGCCCAGGCTCCTTGGGTTCACCTGCGTCTTCCCCTCTTTCCTGTCCCCCGTGCCAATGAAACCTGGCAGAACCACAGTCGGGAGGGAAAAACCCCAGCTGGTCTATGAGCAGCAAAGCCTAACGTTTCCTGCTGATCCGAGTTCAGGTCTCCACACACCCATGACATCCCAATAGACACCACCACCACCCCGATCGCAGGATGGAAAAGTGCACTTATCACCAGCCAGTGAGATGCTCCTCAAGAGGCCCATGGCGATGGGGGTATGCGCTGCTCTGAGATCTCTCTTATGCTTTGAAACAGCAGCAGCATCTCATGGCGCAATGGAAAGAAGCGGGGGGGGAGGCGACGCACCCCCGGTTCAGTACTACCCAGGGGGGGCCTCTCTCCTCCTTTCCCACTGGCCCCTGCCACTCTCCAATCTCGTACCCCCCACAGAGTCACAGAACTGGGGACGCGAAGGTCATCTAGTCCAACCCCACGGCTAACAGGGAGGGGGACCCGAGTCGCGGGACTTCCTGTCAAGTCGGACTGAAGTCGCACCAGCGACTCGACTCGGTTTTTTATTTTTTCTTTCAAGGACTCGGACTCAACTTGCGACTCAGAAGCCACCCACCCCTGCCTTTTTTTTTTTCTGGGGGGAAAAGCTTGTTTTGAATCGGGACTCCGACTTGGGGCTTGGGACTCGAGATTTGGTACCAAAGGCTCGGACTTGGGACCAACATCCCAAAGACTGGCCGACATCCCTGATGAGGGCTGAGGCAGGGGATCCCCTCCTCTACCGAGCCTCCAGACCCTTCTGAAGAGACACCGGAGGGGGCCAAAGGTCCTCTCTCTTGCTCTCAGGGGAGCTCGGGTGGGGTGGGGTGGGGTGGGGTGGGGGCGGGGAGGGAAGCTGGCTGGGACCCACAGAAAGACAGAGCACGGTCCCAGGAAAGCTGCCGAGGTGGCTCAGCAGAGCCGGGAGGGGGGGAAGGCTCCCCAGAGCCCCTTGAACTGGGGGGTGGGGGTGGGGTGGGGGGCAGGTTTGCTGTGACCCCCTTTGCAGACAAGAGATAACATGTTGGGCTGCTTAACAGCTGGTCTAGTAAGATTGAAATGGGAATACCTGGTTCCTCCTGCCTTCCAGGGAGTCTTGTGGGCCGGGATGGATGGTGCTCCATCCCTGTAATAGAGTAAAAATTTTGAAATGAAACATTTTTGTAGTAAAGGCTGCTCTTTCTGTTTAGTATCATCATCATCATCATCAAAAATACTGGACCGTGGCATCCACCTACACCGCACTGGCACCCCGGAGCAAACGGCCCAACGCCGTCTTGTTCCAGGGGTGACAGGCTGGGAGCACGGCAAGACTTCATCAGTCTCGCTCGCCTGGAGTCCATTCTAATCCTCATAGGTGAGCAGCCGCCACGTAGAAGCCGTGGCTATTTCCCCCACGGGTTTCACCCCACTGGTTCCTGCAGCCACGCCGGCTGTTTCGAAGAAACAGACTACCGAATATGCATGAGAGGCAGCTCATCCTTGAGCCACGGAAAGCTCGGAGGTGCCACGAGAGCCCCACCTCCTCCTTCTCCAACTCCCCCCCCCCCCCGGAAAACATTTTGGCTGGGGACAGCTTGAATATCCCAAGCTCAAGGAAATGCCATCGGCCACCAATCCACCCCTTTCACACTGATCTTATCAGACTTTGGAAGCAAAGCAAGGTCAGGCCTGGTTGGTATTTGGAATGCAACCCCCCCCCCACCTGCCCCCAGGGAACAAACGCCAGGGAACTCTTAAGGTGGGGTTACGACGCAATCCTGCCTGGAGCCCATGAGAGCCACGGCTGCTGCCCACCAGTGTTAGCAAAGCTGACTGAGGTTGACCAGTGGTTATACTGCAGTGCTGCAGTCAAGACTCTGCTCGTGACCTGGGTTTGATCACAACAGACTCAGGTAGATCGTCCTCCTGTTTGCAGGGATCCAAACCACCCACGTGTACCCTTTTGCAAGGCGTGGAGCTCAAATCAGGGGACCAAGGGTGGGGGGAGAGCTCTTTCCATCTCCCTGGTCATCACCCCTTAGCAGAAACAAACGCCTCTGTCAGCAGGAAAGTTTGAAGCTTCGTAGATGTTTACCAACTTTGGGAAGCGGTGTTGAGGACAAACCCTCCACTAATACAAACAAGGGCTTGTTCGCCAGCCGAAACATCTTTACATTTGTATCAACAGATGGTTGATGTTCTTTTTTTAATTCCTTGCAACTTTGTTTTGCAGGCTGACTAGGCTTCACGCAACACCAACAGGACACGCAAAAGTCTTGCCTTAAAGAGAAGACTAAGAAGGAAACGGAGAGAGAGAGTCAAAAGAAGAAGAGTTTCATCATCATCATCGTCATCTTCGAACGGCAGAGCTGGAAGGGACCCTATGGAAGAGGTTCCAAAGGGCAGCATAGCCCACGCATCCCAGATTTTCAGTCTGTTAGTGCAAAACAAGTAACTAGTCCTCAGGACTGAGCAGAAACCAGGCATGCAACATCCTCCTGCCTTCAAAGAAGCAACAAGGACAGGGGGCCAAAATTTCCTGGGCTGAAGCTCGGCATGAACTACAGGAAGCAGGAGCCAGATAAACTTTGCAGAAGAAGGAATCAGCCACTGTGGTCAGGGCACCCCTTCCCAGCCCCCCCCCCCATGAGCTGCAGTGTCCAGTGCTTGTTATCCAAGGGTTTTCCTTTTATAGCTCTGAGGGGTGGCACCCACTGTCCAGAGTTCGGGCTAAAGACATTCCCAGCCCTGCCTGGGAGAGGCCGGGGGGGTGGGGGTGGTGGGGGGTGGGCAGCTGACCCTGGGACCTTTGGCGTGCCAAGGCCGGGGGGGGGGCTCTCCCTCACCGAGGACCCCTCTCCACTCCGCTCCTTTGCAAGGCACCTGTCCAGCTGCCCAAGAGAAGTCTGTGCCTCCCTGGATGTGGGCTGTCCCGGGTTCCCCCTCCCTCATGAGTGTGTGTGTGTGTGTGAGAGAGAGAGAGAGAGAGAGCGAAAAACGCGTGCAACCACGGCCACAGCAGCGACAGCAGAAGGCTCAGAGAGAGGTCACTGCATGACTACCAGTCCTGCAAAGTCATTCCAGGACAACCGTCAGCAGTTTGACGGGAAAAGGGCTGCATGTTAATTTTAAAAGCTAGTTTGC
Organism: Intellagama lesueurii; assembly: GCA_037013535.1. Lineage (NCBI taxonomy): Eukaryota > Metazoa > Chordata > Lepidosauria > Squamata > Agamidae > Intellagama > Intellagama lesueurii. The sequence goes on along the minus strand of JBAJHW010000017.1, from coordinate 378,016 downwards.
ATCCACCAATATGTGGCTATTTCCTCACTTCCCCCAATTTACACAGGTGACGGATTTCAGCTTCGCTGCACAGAATCTGCTCTAGCTTGGATTTATTTAGTTCCTTTTTTAAAAGCAGGTTTTATTTCTGGGAGGAACCACGTATAGTAGGACAACAGGCAGAAAAGCAGAAAGGATCTCAGGTGTTTGGAGCACAGAATTAAGGGTCCAGTCCCCAGTATTAAAGCCTTTCACGACATGTCCCTTCCTTGCGTCTGCTATTTAACGTTCAGACTTTTAATGTTCAAGAAGTCAACATCAAGGTACTAGTCCCCAAGCCCAAAGCTCTCCAGGTTTACGCCATAATTCTCCTCTCCGCTTCCCCCTTACACACCCTTTGGCTTTCTTAATTTCACATGCACACTTTTGCTATGGTCCTCTTTCTCCAACTCAGCATCCTCCACCTTTCTCCACACACGATCTTTGTCTGTTCGCCTCTCACACTTCAGGAGCGCCCTGGTGAGTTCTCTCCAAATGGTTTCTGCATGAACTTGCCCTAAAAGTGTTTAGGAGAAGTCCTGTTCTTTGTTAGGGTTTCTTTTCTTTTTAAAAAGAAAACCTTGGTTTTGCAGGCTAACAAGTGCTGCTTCTGTTCAGGTCCCAGGAAGGTTCGGGGACAGAGAGAGGAAAAGCCACGGCAACATCAGGAAAGCTTTAACTCAAGGACGGATCCTGTCTCCCTCTCCTCCAGAGAACGAATCGGGGCCATTTTCGCCTGCGTGCCTGCCTGCCTGCCTCCGTGAATGCGTGCTGGGCTGGGTGGGGCAGGAGGGAATGGGCTCTCCACCAAGGTCAACGGGGAGATTGTTCTGCAGGCGTCAACAATGCCAGAGTCAGGCTGGGTGATTTATATATCTATATCTATATAGATAAAGATATAGATATAAACCCCCAAAATATCCCTTCCTGACTCATCCAGACCACACACAATCACACATGCAGCCTAAAAGGTACATATTCCCTTAAACGGTTCACAAAAAAAAGATGCCAAGTGAGCAGAGAAAATCAGGCACAAACTCTGCCTGCAAAGAGATAAAATCCCAAAGCAAAGCAAAGCGGCAAGTAAACTGCCCCCCTAGGGCAGAGCAGAATTTGAAGAGAACACCTAAAACGTGAAGCACAAAAGAGGCCGGAGGGTGGACGAGGTGAGGGAAACCCTCTGGAACCCCCAAGCAAACAGGAGGGGTTTGACATGGCCCTGGCAGAAAAGGTCCTCTCCTTGGGGGATATAGGGAATTTTAAATTAAATTAAATTAAATTAAATTAAATTAAATTAAATTAATACATCCAGTAGCGATGTATGGAAGTGAGAGCTGGACCATAAAGAAGGCTGACCGCCGAAGAATTGATGCTTTTGAATTGTGGTGCTGGAGGAGACTCTTGAGAGTCCCCTGGACTGCAAGGAGATCAAACCTATCCATTTCTGAAGGAAATCAACCCTGAGTGCTCACTGGAAGGACAGATCCTGAAGCTGAGGCTCCAATACTTTGGCCATCTCATGAGAAGAGAAGACTCCCTGGAAAAGACCCTGATGTTGGGAAAGTGTGAAGGCAAGAGGAGAAGGGGAGGACAGAGGACGAGATGGGCTGGACAGTGTCGTCGAAGTGACCAACATGAATTTGACCCAACTCCGGGAGGCAGTGGAAGACAGGAGGGCCTGGCGTGCTCTGGTCCATGGGGTCACGAAGAGTTGGACACGACTTAACGACTAAACAACAACAAGGGAGGAAGAATCATGACACCCGGGGTGTGTGTGTCACTTTCAACCTACATGACACTCTGGCAATGCCATTTCGTAACTAGTTCCTTTGCTTGCGGCAGGTGGAGATCGGGCCAAGGCTTTCCCCCGGCTGCCTCCCGCTCCTCTTCCCGACGGGCCCTCTGGTTGGCCTAGATCCAGAGTACGGAGGCGTTTGGCCAGGGACCGGCGGGTCTCCCTTTCTGTTCGGGCTACCCTGCCTTGATCCCAAGCCCCGAGACCACCCTGTCCCCCATATCCTCTCCCCCCCCCCCAAATCCCACCCCTCCTGGATTCCTTCCTAGAGCCGTTCCATCCGTCACCACCAGGGTCGGCGGGAATCTCCTTCCCAGAGAAGCGCCGGGTTTGACATTTCCAGCCCCCCGGCGCTGGCACGTCCCAAAATAACCCGGGTAAACCGAGCACGTCGGGCTTGCTTAGCATGATGAGGGCGTCCCTCGCTGCCCAAACGAAGGGGCTCTTCTGGGCTCTCTAGAGAAAAAGGGGCCGCGCGCCCCCAGCCAAAGCAAAAAGACCCGACCGTCCAGCAAAAGCACAGTCCTAATGATCAACGCTCCGGCGGCATGTGGAACGAACCAACCCGAAACCAACAGAGAGAAAACTCAATGGGAAATAAGCAAGGCTAAAAACATTCTTCCTTACGTACGATTTCCCCGTCCATGGCAGAAAAGTTACACCAAGGACAGGACAGAACAGTGAGGAGAAAACTTTGGCCCTCCCTCCCTCCCGCGCCAGCCGGCCGTGCCCAGACCTCACGACTTCGTGGTGCACGGGTGGCTCTGCCCTGCCTGGCCTCGTGGGCCTCTCGCCCCCCCCCCCTTGGCGCCTTACCTTCCCGCTTCATGCCCATCGCGAGACACTTCTGGTACCGGCAATACTGGCACCGGTTCCTCTGGCGCTTGTCGATTAAGCAGTCCTTGTTGTCGCGGCAGGTGTAGGTGAGGTCTTTCCGCACCGTCCGCTTGAAGAAGCCCTTGCAGCCCTCACAGCTGTAGACTCCGTAGTGTTTACCTGGAGCCGGGAACGGGCGGAAGGAAAGGAGACCGGTGGGAGGAGGCTGAGAGGCCCCGGGGCAAAGAAGGGTCCCTGTCCATTTCCCCCGTTGAACCGCTCTTGCAGTCAAGAAGTTCTTCCTGATGCTAAAGCAGAATGTCCTTTCTCCGCATTGGGATCCATTCCTTCAGGATCTTTCCTCAGGAGCTGTGACTCCCAACCTGGGGTTCCCAAAGTGTTCTTGGACTACGACTCCCAGAAATCTTGGCTGGCACAGCCAGTGGTGAAGGCTTCTGGGAGCTGCAGTCCAAGAACATCTGGGGACCCGAGGTTGGGAACCACCGGGCCAGAGCGACAGAGGACAAACCTGGTCCATCGTCCCCGTGACAGCTCTTCAAAGATTTGAAGATGGCTCGGAAGCCATCTTCTGTTTGTCCCTTTTCCTAGCTAAACAGAACCAGCTCCGCATCTGGGTTGGTGGAATGGCCATTAAAAACTCTCGTATTTTAAAATTTCCTCTGATGAGAGAGAGAGAAAAAATCAGCTCTCCCTCAAGGGTTTCAAAAAGGATTTCTAGGTTTTAGGCCACAAGACACCAGAGGGGGGAAACAGTTAATACCAGAGCAGATATGGCTATGCAGAAAAGTTTTTAAAAATCCAAAACTCTAATATTTCCTTCCTTCCTTCCTTCCTTCCTTCCTTCCTTCCTTCCTTCCTTCCTTCCTTCCTTCCTTCCTTCCTTCCTTCCTTCCTCCCTCCCTCCCTCCCTCCCTCCCCTCCCTCCCTTACTTATTTACTTACTTAAGAGGATGTTTTTACTCAAGCAGGGAAACAACCTCACAAATATGAATGAAGTTTGGAACAGGCTATAAATGACAGCATCTGTAACGCTAAATCTTAAAATATTTCTGCCTTTCTAAATTTCTCAGCTAGCTCTGAGACCTTGTTTTAGCCTGGGTCACTTCAGAGTCCCGAAGTCAAAACCCCAGGAAGCAAAATTTCACCTGATTTAGCTGCTGCCACACGAGGGTGCCTTTCAACTTAAAAAAAATCATGGTGATTTTAGCATATTCTGTTGTATTTCCACCCCATCTGTCTTCTGGCGAGGTCAAGACAGGGCAGGGGGTTTCCTTCCTCCCCACTCAGTCCTCACAACGACCCTGCGGGGGAGGTCAGCCTAAGAGACTGGGACCAGCCCAAGGTGATGCAGAGACCTTCTTGCCCACGAGGGGATTTGAACCCAGGTCTTCGGAGTTTTCCTTCTACTGCCTCACCGCTAGGGCACCCATGAGGAGCCCAGAGGTCCTTGGTTACACCGAGGGAAAGCTAGAGGCCAAGCCTGTTTCTAATTGATCTTGGGGGGGAGAAACCAACCAATTTTCTAGCCCATTTTTCCGCCACCACCCCAGCCAGCCCAGCCAGCCACCCCCCCCCCCAGCCCATCAAGCTGGAAAGCCAGGAGTTACCTGAAAGAGCGATCCCGCAGATGGCACAGATGTGCTTGGTGAAGGAGGCCATGGCCGAGGAAGGGGTGCACCGGCACTTTCAGGACACCGTTGATCCCCAAGGGAGGTTTAATATCTTCGGTGCTGCTCACAGGATTCATGGGAGAATTCAGCTGCAAGGATGGGGAGACCAAAGGAAAACCAAAAATTGCCCGTGGATAAGCCAGGAAGGAAGAGAATACAAGCAAGACGACACCTCTAAGCCCAAAGGGTTTATTGTAGCGCACACATTCCTGAATTGCAACCTACTATTTATTTATTTGGTATCATTTGTAGGGTCCCTTTCTCCTTGCGAGGGGACCCAAGAGGAGATGATTGTGGCAACGGCAACAGAGCAAAATAGGATGACTGGTTGCAAGCTTTCAAAGCGTTGATTACATCAGTATCCGGGCATTAAGTCATGAGCTAAGTGACTGCTTTAAGGATGTATATTACCTGGTCAGATTAAATAAAGAGAAGGTGGAAACAATATACCGAAGAACTATACAGAAGAGATCCAAGGACGAAAGATTCCTTCGAAGAGGAATCCAATGACAAAGAACCTGCAGTTTTAGAAAGTGAAGTGAAAGTTTCTCTCAAAGCACTTAGAAGAAATAAATCACCAGAAGCAGATGAGATGACAACAGAGCTATTTTCAAGCCATATAAATAGGGATGACATAAAGGTCTCCTTTCTCCTTGGCACGGTCCATCTCCGCACAATGAGAGATCAGTTCTCCAGCCCTTGCAAGGATTCTCACCTTCACCCACAAGAACCCTTTCTCCCCATAGTGTGTTTGGCATTTTGAAGAAAAGGCAGCAGTGCAAAACTGAGGCAGGCAGCAAGCCACTCGGATCAAAACAGAAACAACCCATCCAAGGGTACAAGAAACAAGCAACTCATCCTGTCCGACAACGTTTGCTAACTCACGCAGGCAGGCAAAACCGTACAGCGTTTTCTGACGGTGAGCTTTTTGTCAGACGCACCCCAGAATCAGTCTTGCAAACCCCCCTCCCCACAAAAAATCTTTCTGAAACTGACACACCACACCCACAAAATGATTGCCTTCTCACAGTGTGGGGAAAACTCTCACGCTTTCTAATTTATTGTGCAAAAAACTGAAGAAGTCCGGACGCAGATTCAGGAGGAGGACGGATTTTTAAGGGTTCGCGGCTGGTGTCTGATTTGGGAGGGAGAGGACACAGCACTTCGAATGTCTTCCTTCCTCCCTTTCTTAGACTTGAGAGGGCATCATCCGTGCCCGGTTTAATCTTACTCGTATATTTATTAGTGCGGAGTTTTATGATGGTTTAAAACAGGAGTTGCAACTGTTGCTGAACGACTCGGGGATATGACTATTGTGCGTCGCACAACTTTTGCGACAGTCACCCTACAGCCTCTTTCAGGACGGCCGCTCGGAAGGCGAGTCGGAGGAGCCGGCAGGCAAGAAGGGTGTCGCTCTGCCCCCCCCCTCCTTCGCCAGCCTCAGCAGAACCAGGGTTTCCCTTCCGAGAGTGCTGAGCTGCGCTCTTCCGGCCCACCTCCTTCCTCCTTCTCCCACGCCGGTCTCCTCAAGAGGAGGACCCAAGCCGCCGGAGCGGAGCAGCATTTCCCCTTTGAGTCGGCTGCCTTTTAATTCTGATTAAGGGAAATGTGGGTGTTTTTCACAAGAAGGGGAAACCCGGCGTCACGGCTGGTAACTTCCCATCTGCCAAAGGCCAGCTCAGGAGGGCGTGGGGGTGAGGAAAAAGAGCGTGGAAGGAGGCAGACACGGACGACCCAACCACGAATATGGGACTTAACCACAAAGAATTCTATCCTTGCAGAATATTTTACGCCTCCCCCCCTCCAACCCCCTTAGGTAAGGGGACCCAAGGCAGCTCACAATGTTAAAAAGAATGGAATTAAGAATAGAATTAATAGAAATAAGTTAAACATTTTAAAAAACGAATTGCTAATTAAAATACAAATTCGTTCTGGGTGATGTGGAAATGGGCCCCCATCCCCTTGCAGGTCACCACAACGGGGTCGGTGAGGATGCTGGGTCTGTGGCCAGCGCCCTCCTGACTGGAGAAGTTGGAACATCTGCCCAGGTGGCCCAAAGATGCTCTCTGTCTCTCTTTTGGCCCGGCCGGAGACCTCCTCCTGCAAACCACCCTCAGGGGCAGAGGCTGAGCCCCCGTTTCCCTTTGCACCCAAGGCCAGAGGGCCCAGGGATCACCCTGACCTGCACGACCCGGGCCCCGGGGAAAACAGGCTCCCCGGCAGGAGGGCAGGAAGGCATCAGCCTCCCTTGAATCCCAGCACACGGAACAGTGTTACCTGCAATCCGTAGCTGTGCCTTTTGGGGGTAAGCCGCAGCATATGACCCACGGCAGGTGGGGTTTGGTTAAAGGGGGCTTCAAAGGCAATCAAAGGAAAGTTGCCTAGGAGGGCATCCGGACTCGAGCCGTCGCTCTCCTGCTGCCACCACCTCTCCTCCTCCAAACCACGGCCTGCCCATCCTTACCAGGCGGCTCCACCATTCTCCCCAGTCATCAGAAACCTCAAGCAGTGGCTAGATCAGCACCCACCCACCCTCCCTCCCCCCCCCCCGCTGCCGCCAGAGGTTCCTCTTTCCACTGCTGCTCTGGAAACCCCGGCGCCTGGCGGGGGCCCTCCCCGTCCTGCCTTGGCGCCCGCCAGTCCTTCCTCTTTGGCACTCAGGAGGGCAAACCTCTCCAAACCGTCTGCAGAATCCGAGAGGCAGACGGGCTTCTGCACCGCCCTTGAGACGGCCCGGGTGGGCAGGGAGGGCTCAGGACCCTCCCGGTGGTCCGTTCTCGTCCTCCCCTCCCGAAGCATCTCTTCAACGCTCCACCCCCACGGATGGTTCCGTCTGCAAAGAACTTAGCATCTCTAAAGATTAATGGAACTGGAGCACCCACATTTTGGGGGAGAAGTCTTGGACCATCGACGCCCCAAACTGGGCCCCAAGGATCATCTACTAGTCCAAGCCGCTGCTACAACTGGGCACCGCTGTGTTTGTGTGTATGCTCAAAGGCTGGCAGTGGACCGTGGCACGTTGTAAGCACAAGGGTGAGAAACACACACATGGCTTTACGGCTGCTTAAAATTGAGGGGTCACCTGGGGGGGAAATGCAGAGGCCAGGGCTTCTGCAGCTGGAGTCTAGCCGGCCAGGTGGCCCTGAGCCATCCCCGGACCCAGGACAGAAAGCCTAAAGCTCACTGACCAGACCCAGAAACACCATCAGGATGGAAACAAGGCAGTCACCTAACGCGTTCGGGTGAAAATCATCCGGTTTGCCAACGGAGGCATCTAAAGAACAACAATGTAAAAGGAAAGTTTTTCACATGTTGACCTTGTTTTGAAACCTATTTTTCTTAAGCTCTGATGCACTCCTCCTGAGGAACACAAACATACCCATTTTAGTGCCAACGCATTACGGCCGGCGTGTCAAGTCAAATGTCTGCATTTAGACCTCGGAGGAAAAGGTCCAGGTTTCCTCTCCAGCAGGCCATTATTGGCCAGTTAACTCCAGCACCTGAAAAGAGTTATTTCTTATCATCTTAGAACGGCAGAGCTGGAAAAGGGGACCCTGTGGGATCATCGAGTCCAGCCCCTGTCCAGGAGGCACCCATGGGGGGAATCGAACTCCCAACCTTTGGCTCTGCAGCCAGATCCATCAACCCCTGAGCTCTCCAGCAGTGTGTTGGGGAGGAGAAATGATGCCCCTTTAATTTTCACTGCCTTCGCTCTGTATGACTTCGTCTCTAGTGGCTCCAGTGTTAAAGACGGTCTAAAAATAAATTTCAATATCGCTCTGGAATATTTGGAGTTTGGGGCCAAATCCCCGGATGCAATACCTCTGGTAACACATACACACATGGACTCTCGCTTCTTTTTTGGAAACTTGTAAGCCTGGCCTAACTGGGGGCCCTGCCCGTGATCTCAAGGAGAGATCTTGTGTAAGCATCCGCGGCCAGCCCTGCGCATGTGCGCACGCCGGCGCTTCCCTGCCCTCGGGAGCTTGCAAAGCTACTGTCAGAGCGGCCGACAGGATGGTGAGACGTCTCCGTGGGCTGGGGGCTGAGCGCGCCGGACCTCCGGAACGGCAGGAGCAAGAGGAAGGGCCGAATATTTCAAGCCCGGGCGGGCTGCCTCCTCCTTGACCCTCACGCAGCCTTGAGAAGGGCAGAGAAGTCAGGCGGTTGGGAAGCTGCTGGGCTCTGCCGAGAGTATCTGACCGGACGCCCAGCCTCGTCCAGAGGAGGTCCCTCTGTGTGTGCGTGAGAGGGAGTGAGAGGGGGTGAGCGTGCAGAGGGCTCGCAAAATATTGAGCGAATGTGTGGGAGCGCTGCGCTTTGCATTAAAAGCAGCTTTACATTTAAAAAAAAAAGATGACATCATGCTCCAGCTGGATTTAAGTGCAAGCCAAGCCTGCAATACCTGTGTGTGTGTGTGTGTGTGTGTGTGTGTGTGTGTGTGTGTGTTTCAAAGCTCTCGCTCTGTGTGTGTGTGTTGTTAAAGTGGACAAGCCCATGTCCTGAAGGACTCTGAGCTGCAACTCTTCATTGGAAGCTGAAAGTAACTGGGATGCAAAGAGGGGTCCGGGGGGGGGGGAGACACGGAGGGCTTGGGTGGGCCACACATGGCCTCAAGACACCCAACAGGCCACCCTGAGCATAGGACACTTTCATCTAAGCCCTAAGGGGACCTTCCACGGGACCCGAGTCACGGAGGGCAGAGACCTCCCCCGGCACTCTAAGCAGCTTTTGCCAGTTCTAACACTAGGTCTCCAGTGACAGAAATCTCCATGTAGATAATGAATGGAAACCCTCCTTTGTAGTGCCAAAACGCCACCGCTCCTCTCTCTCTCCCCCCCCCCCCCCAGTGACCCCAGCTCTTGAGCTCTGAGCTAGCCTTCGGCACCTATCCAAGTACTGAGCTCCAGAGGGTTCCCCCGGGGGCCTTCTCTGAGGTTCGAAGCAAAGGCTGGACGATCATGTGCCAGGGATGCTCTGTGTGCCGATCTCCTGTGTTTGCGGAGGGGTGGACTAGATGACCCCGGGAGTCCCTTCCAGCTCTGCAGTTCCATGAGCCTCTGATGGCCCAGATAGCTTGGAGGAGCTTCATCCGGGCAGGACCATTTTTATAAACAGCCACAACCCTAGGAAGTCTTATGTGAGCCAAAAAATTTTTATCTCTCTCCCCCCCCCCCCCCAATTTCTGCCATATTCTGGTCTTCATGTATAAGCCCTGCTAGGAATAATAATAGCATCATCATCATCGTCTTAAAACTGCAGAGCTGGGAGGGAACCTTGGGATCATCCAGTCCAGCACCTGTCAAGGAGGCCCAGTGGGGGGATTCGAAACTCCCAACCTCTGGGTCCGCAGCCAGAGAACTAAACCACTGAGCTAATTAATCGTTGAGTTGTTGAGCCACTGGGAATTCAACTTTGGGGGACAGAGGCTGTGGTTCTTGAAGAATCCTCGTGGCTATTTTAAAAGGTGAGTTTCTAGCCCTCAAGGGTGCAAGGAGACACACGAGACTGGATCAGGTTCCCAAGGTGCGGCCCTGGGAAGTGGCAACCCGGCTCCTCGGATCCTCCCCATAAAACGAGGACATGTGGGGCAAACCATAGTGAACAGCAAAGGGGCATCAAGCACGCCGCTCGATGAAGTGGAGAGAGGAATAATATAATTTTTCCTTGCCACAGAGTGCGCAGGACAAATGGTTTTCAAAATAACAGCCGTGTGTGGCTCTGGCTGGATTTCCAAGCTGAAACTAAAACCGCAGGAGGATCTCCCTCCTCACGTGCCGTTCTGCGCCTGGCCTCTCGGGAGAGGCTCTCCAGGTGGGAAAAGGGGGAGAGGAAGCCTGTGGGCGTGTGATCCGTGCGGCTGCTTCCCGGCCTGTGGTCTCTCCTGCTCTACCATCCCTTCCTGCGTCTTTCTGCTCCGCTGGGCCTTCACCACCAACAAAGCAGAACCTGATCGCCCGTGACACCTGCCATCTGACACACCACACCTTTCGTCAGGGCCACCTTGGCTCCTGCCGGGGGGGGGGGGGCGGACACACACCCTCGTTGGCCGCCGAGCTTGGTGGGGGCTGGTGCCATGACGAGGTGGTGGTGGTGGTGGTGGTGGTGGTGGCTGGAAGGAAGGAAGGAAGGAAGGAAGGAAGGAAGGAAGGAAGGAAGGAAGGAAGGAAGGAAGATTGATAATGGAAGGAAGGAAGGAAGGAAGGAAGGAAGGAAGGAAGGAAGGAAGGAAGGAAGGAGAGGCGGCTTCTCCTTTGGCCATAGTCCACTGCCCCCTTCCTTTCTCCTTCCCTCACCATGTTTTGTGCAAACTCAGGTGTGTCCTCTGGGCCACGGCCAGAAACCGTGCAAAGAGGAGGAGGAGGGAGGGAGGGAGAGGGACGGGCTTTCCGGGAAGAGGAGAGCCAGATGGCAGAAGCCAGCCGGGCGTGAGCATCGCCCGCATCTCCTCCAGGGAAACCACTTAAGGCTGGCCATGAGTAAATGAGGGCTACTCCTCCTGCGCCGCCACCACCATGATCAGGAACTGGAGCACCGGCTGGTCTCCAATGAACATCGTCTGACAAGGAGCATCTCTCTCTCTCAATCTCTCTCCCTCCCCCCTCCCTCCTCTAGTCAACACCCCCCCCCCCCCGCCTCCTGTTTACTTCCGGTGCTTTGCGTGACCACGTCTAAAATAGACCAAGCGCCTGGCTCTCCGTCTCCCCAAGGAAGGGTGGCACGAAAGCAAGCAAGCAAGCAAGCATCCTTCCTCCTCTCCCACAGCAGGTGGACCAGAGAGTCAGGCAGAAAAGAGAGGTTGCACGAGGGTTCAAGGCTCTGTTTAGGCCGGAAACCCACTGGGTGGCTTTGGGGAGATGCAGCCCTCTTGGCCCGGCCTGGCTGGCTCCCCAAATTGCTCTGGAAACAACATGGGGTTGGTGGAGAGAGCCCCCCTTTGCAAACCACACGGCGAGTGAAGTCACCGACCGGGCCAGGCAGAGCCCGGGTACAGACAGGAGACTCACCGGGAAACCCAGGAGCCTCCCAGGCTCCCTCCTGGTGCCCCGGGGGGGGGGGGGATGTGGCTGCCCGTCCGGGCTGGCCCCTTCCATGGTTTCTCGTTTCAAACAAGCGCTGGCCCATTTCTCAATTTGCTACCTCTCTTTTTCCCCCGCCTCCCCCCCCCCCGCCCCGCCCCGTGTCTCCCTTTCCCCCGGGATGCAGGCACGACTGACAGGGAGCCCAACCCCTCAGCCCAGCCAGCCAGCTGGCAACAGGTGGCATCGGCCAGTGGCGGTCAGCTCCGACTATTTTTATCCCCCCACCTGGCTTATCTCTTGGTAGTGGGGTGGGATGGGGTTGCTTTTAAAAAAAGAGAGGAAGCAAGAAAACCTCAATCTCCCCTCCAGACTCCGCGCTCCCTCCCGAGAAGGAAGACAAACCGTCCGGGAAAGGAAGGTGGAAAGAGAAACAGAGGATGGTCCTCAAGAGAGTCAAAGACCAGCCGAGGAAGAACGCGAAAGGCTCGTTGTGCCTTCGAAATAGAAAGGACCCCCCAAGCTTGAAGCTGAAAGAGGGCAGCTACCCCGTCTCCCACGGCACTGGGAGAGGAAGGGAGAAGCGGGGGGGGGGGGTCCCCTAGGATCAGGGAAGCTGCTCAGGGAACCTGGGAAAGAACGCCCCTGACCGATGGCAAGAGGAAGGGTCAGCCGTGAAAGGCGCACGATGTGCCCTCCTTGAGAGGATTTTACGCAGAGGACAGGCGGCCACTGTGGGGGATGCTGGATCCCTGCCCTGCCCTCCACCGGCCAAAGAGGATCGGACCAGATGGCCCTTGGGGGTTACCTTCCCACCCTGCAGTTCCCCGATGACAACTCTCTTGGAGCCCAGGATCACTCGATCCCGCCGCTGTGAATCCCAGCGGTTATTTCCACGTTGGGTGAACAAACCTCTCTGCTCATCCCAAGGGAGCCAGTGACCCCGTCCGGGTCCCCTACATGGCAGGAGAGGGATGGGGAAGCACCACCACCCACCGCCGCCCCCCCCCCGCCCCCCCGCCCCCGCCAGGACCAGGGATCCATTTCCTTTCCCTGAGATTCTCCACAGGCTACGTGGACGACCACACATTCCCCAAAACCCTTCGGAGCAAAATGGAAAGTGACCAGAATTTTAAAGGGTGGGCTACTGAACGCTGCAGGAAGGAAGTGCGGCTTCTTCCAAAGGTGGGCTGCAGCTTTTGGGCGCTTCCAGGTCCAGCGAGACACCGAGGAAAGATCCAGGTCTGGAGGGCAGGAGGAGCCCCACCTTTTTTTCCGGTTCAATCCCTTCTGGGTTGCCTCTTCTCCGTAGGACTTATCCCTCGCCTCCTTTTCCCCAGCAAAAGGTCTAAAATCCCTCCGCCTTCTCCCCCCAGACCCAGCGCCGCAGCCCACCCCCCAGAAGCTCCTCCACTCACCTGCGGGCTGCCGGCTCCGTACCCGAGGCCCGGCGCGGAGGGTCCGGACATGGGGTGAGTCCCCATCGGGGAGCTGATCACGGAGAAAGGGGGGCCCATCCCGTTGATTGGCGAGCTGAGGCTGCTGATGGGCGAGTGGAGCTGGCCGGGGGAGCCCATGGAGCCCCCGAGGCCCCCGTGGCCCATCGGCGGGTGGAGGGAAGGGGCGTTCATAGGGCCCCCGGCCCGTGGGGGAGCTCAAAGGAGGTGGAATTGACTTGCGCAGAAAAATCTGTAGGGCAGAAGAGAGAAAAAGACAGAGTTGGACAAGAGACGGACAGCCCGGCATCTCCGTTCAGTGCCTCTGGACCCTCTTTTAGCAAAACGCAAAAAGAACCTCGGGACAACCATTCACATTTTGATTCTAAACTGGAGTCCACCATGGGGGGGGGGGGATTATGAAAGCATCATCCTCCAGCAACCGTAAGGGAACCAACAGCACCATCGTCCTTCCTTCTCTGCGTTTGGCTCAAGGGCCCGCAGGTGGGTCGTCACGGACCGCCTTTGTTCAGCTTCACAGCAGCCCTGCAGGGTGGGCTCTTCTGTGATTTAGCAACTCAGCAAAATTTCACACTCGGCACCGAATCCCATTTGACTTGGCCTTCCATGCAACGGCAGGGAAACGTTCCCTACAGAAAAGAGGGGCGCTCCTGCATTTTCCCGAGTGGGGGAACTCTCACCTTAAACCAGGGGCAGCCACTTCGAGAGGACGAGGGGCAAAAGCTTTGTGCCCAGCCCCACAAATGGTCATTCTCTGCTGTTAAAAAGGGTGAACAGGAAGCGCCCAGACAGGTATTTCTGGTTTTGACATTTTTCAGACATGTGTGTGTCTGTGTTTTTCTCCAATCCCTCCCTTCCCGGAGGTCTTAATTTGTTTTTGTTTTTAAACTTTAAAAATGATTTTTTTTAAAAAAACCAACAATAATCCATCCAGGAGGCTTCCAGAAGTGGAAACAGGGATTTAAAAAAACACTGCCACCCTTCCTTGTGCTAACTGAGGTCCATTGACCCCGTGGCAGGGTTGCTCTTCTGGGCAAGTCTACCCAAGGTTGGCACTGTAATCTGATGTGTCCTTTAAGCAAGCAATCTGGCTATGTCCAGTTGCAACTTCTTTGCCAGGGGTTGGGGGCGGGATGTCGTCCACCGTATGGGTTGACTACCTTTGAACTCTGTGAACGCCCGTGTTCCCTTAAAGGCTATACGCCCCCACCCCTTGGAGATTAACTGACAGTCAACAAAAATGGATTATCCATGCCCTCAAGATGGCTGAACGGCTGGTATCAGAACAACATGGAGCAAATATTGATCAGTCGGTGGACTAAGAACCCTACAGATCAGCATATGGATCTCTCTCTCTCTCTCTCTCTCTGGACATCTGGACGTCTTTTATCTGAGTTTATACTTAGACTTTTCATTTGGGGGTGGGGTTCTATTGTTCTTTATGGGGTTTTTTTTTCAATCCATCCTCCCATGTTCTGATCATAATTTATGCTCAACAAAACATGGATTTTCAAAAACATTCTGCTATGTGAACCAACCCCCCTGCAGAAGCTTCGTCCTGAAAAGCAGCACTCAAATGTCTTGAATGTATGAATCAATAAACAGTGACATGTGAGGGAGCTGGGTTCAAATCGCCACGTGGCCATGGAAACTCACTAGAGGAGCGGAACCCATGGAGACCACCAGGGACGGCAAAGGAAACGGAGAAGGGTCTTGAGCACCGGCGGAATCAGCCGAAGAGGAGAACCCTTTGGGCGTGAGCCTAGCCATGAGAATCAGCTCGCAACCTTTAGCGTGTTCCCTTTGGGGGAAGCGCCAAACCTTCTTTTCAAAACGTTGTTCCTGCTTTCCTTAAAAATAAAAACCGAAGTGGCCGACCATGACAAGTATCAGTGATAAGATCATGAAACTCAACACGCCTGTTTCAATGCACACGTTTCAGTTTACAAACATAGTAACTGCAAAAAAACAAACACTGGCGTAAAACAGACGCCACACAATACACAACGACCAGCTGGAACCTGCCGCTCCCCGAAGAGCCACCCATGGACTGGGCCCCAAACAAGCCCCCCTCCAGAGTTTTAAGCTGGTGCCGGAAGGGCCCCCCACCCCCACAAGCCTTTCTCTCTGAATGAACCGGAGCCGCCCGAGATTATCTGTCGTACCAGCAAGAACTCCTACAAATGCTTTAAAAGATAAATTCTGGGTTGCAAGTGATCTGTTTCAAAACCACCGAGACACATGAGCAGGGCATCATCCTTCTCTGAAAATTGCAGCTATTTTCTTCTCCATTAGAAGATCTTTATGTCTTTCTAAACTTTTGTGGCTTCCCATTCCTCCTGGAAATCTGAGCTGAATCCATTCAAAATCGGCTAAACCTTTAAATGGCAGAATCCATTCTGCAGCCCACCAATCCCAAAAAGAATCTCTTGTATTCTAACCCAGTAATTCCCAGTCGGCATGCCAAGAAGGAAGGAAGGAAGGAAGGAAGGAAGGAAGGAAGGAAGGAAGGAAGGAGAGGGAGAGAGGGATTGGCCTTTTTTGCAGCCACATCACACTGTTGGCTCATATTCAGCTTGTGATCTACAACAATTCCAAGATCCTTCTCACTTGTAGTATTACCAAGCCGAGTATCCCCCATCTTGTAACTGTACATTTGGGTTTTTACCCCCCTCGGTGTAGAACTTTGCACTTATCCCTGTTGAATTTCATTCTGTTGTGTACACACACACACACACACACACACACACATCGAAGTCATTAATAAAAATGTTGCTTGAGGCAGGGGGAACAGATGGAAAATTGGGGTTCGGGCCTGTCTTATCTCCAGCTTTGGTCACCTTACAGTTTCTTAGGGTGTGATCAGATGGTTTGCTAGATTGCTTTTTGGAGCACCATCTGGTTTGCTCTCCTGGATAACGTAGTCCAGATTGCGAACCAGCCCAACCCCGCTTAATGCCTGGCCCAGACCTTTAGGGTCCAGGGACCCGGCTGCTCAGGGTTTGTTTTTTTTCCTTTTTTTTTTTTTTTTTTTGGAGAGGGCTGGATGATTGGGACCAGACTCAACAGGGTGTAGAAGGCTATTTTTTTTAAGGACCCCTTTAAGGATCCCACCCTCAAAAGGAACCTTTCTTGCAGGATCCAACATGATTACGTTGCCGTCGGACCCCACCATCAGGTGTCCTCTTCTCCTGTTCCAGTCTTTGAAACGGGGTCAACGATGAGAGAAAATGGAAATAAAACCCAAAGCATTCCCAAGAAAGATGACTGGGGGGGGGGGATACTTTTGAATCATCTGAAAATTAACCACATATCTATCTATCTATCAATCGATCGATCGATGATCTTTCTTTCTTTCTTTCTTTTTAGAAGGAGGTGTGAAGGTTAAAAGGGAGGAGGTAAAATGTAAAAGATGGCCTGCCTCTTTTCCACCTGTGTGCCTTTCGATCAGGCTATCCTCAGAAGCAAAGGGCGGGAGACGGCTCGCTTCTTCACCCTCGGCTGCCTTCTGGGTCCCCCGGCTGGCAGGGAGCGCGGTTCCTGCCAGACCTGTGGGGCTTTCCGCCTTCCGAGCCGCCGCGAGAGAAGCAGCAAGCCAGGGAGGCAACAGGCCAGCCTGCAGGTTAGCTGGACTCGTTATGGCCTTTTAATTGCGCTCAACCGCAGTTTAATGGGCTCTGGGCAAATTGGAAATGCTGTAATTGCCCGTGTGGGGGTGCTGAGCTTTGACCAAAGGGGGGGGGGGAGAGGGAGGGAAGGAGGGAAAGGTTTTCGTGAGTCAGCCGGTTTTCAGCTGGGATAAAGTACAAGGTCTATGTTTGATCAAGAAGGGAGAAAAAAAACCAAGCTGAGCCTTTCCTTGTATCCTCTTTGAAAACTCATCTCTCTCCTCTTCCTGTTAGGGAAGGCATCCTGCTGAAGTGGACTCTTCAAAAACTCAAATTAAAAATAGCCAAGACACTGATGAAAACATATGAAAATAAGTAAATAATAACTGAGTAGTCTGGCTTCTCAATGCACAAACCTCGGGTTAGTTAATGAATCCAGAATTCTTCCCTTTAGGAACCTGAGTTTTCTTTCAGGGAAACATAACAAGGATTTTCTAATTTTCTAGTCCTTATGGAGGCAGAGGACTTCAGAAGCGACAGGGGTGGGGGTGAGATGTTGAGAAGGACTTCTCGCCCTCCTTCGCCTCAGGCTCCAGTCAAATCTCCTCCTCCCACCGCTTTATGCCTAATGACTTCATTAACCCAATGGAAGAAACACCAGACGGTGACCCTGGGAATCCAGACCGCCAACCGTCCGCTCCAGGGAGAAGGCAAGGAATAATTAGGATGATGATGTGATCACCATCACCTTAGAACTGCAGAGCTGGAAGGGAATTTTCTAGCCCCTCTTCTCCTTCCTCGTCCCTCCTCCCGCCCCGTTTTGTGACACATCACACCTGAGGAAGGAGACACACACCCCCCATCAGCTTACACACAATTCTGTGCCCCTTAAAAAAAAAAAAGGTGAGCCTAATTAAAGGAATCACCCCACCCCATACGGAAGATGGGTTCTGACCTTGGTGAATCATGGCCATCTATGTGGCCTGGCACATCCTGGGCAACCCCTGAAGACTCCTCCCTAGGTGCCTGCTGGGCACAACAGCTGCGAGAAAGCAGGACCGAGATACCAGGAGGCAATTCCTGGTTCAAATCTCCAGGCGTGCCTTTGGTGCCCTTAAACAAACCACCTTCATCTTTGTCGCACGCACCCCACACATCCCCAAATATCTATAATACTGGAAAAAATCATAAGGCAACCAAGCAGGCCACCATAACTGCAAGCCTCGTGGCGCAGTGGTTAAACTGCAGTACTGCAGTCAAAACTCTGCTCACAGCCCAGGTTCAATCCCAGGTAGCCAGCTCAAGGTTCACTCAGCCTTCCAACCTTCTGAGGTTGGTAAATTGAGGACCCAGTTTGCAGGGTGGCAACCCGTAGCCTGCATAATTAAATTATAAACTACCCAGAGAGTTCTTTAAGAGCTATGGGGTGGTATATAAGCAGCACACTGCTTTTTTTGCTAAGAAAAATTCCCCAAATTCATCATGACCAAGCAGGACTGTTATTAGGATCCTAGGATCAAACCCCACCCACCCCTAAAAGGCACAAAAAACAGCTTTTGAGATCTCTTCAGGCATCAAAAAGCAGTTTGTTTGCTGAGGGTGACAAAGGGGAAGAGAAAGGGTACCCACAGAATATTATTCTTATTCTTATTTTTGAACACACGGCTTCCTTGGCAAGCTAGACACAAAACGAAGGCAGCACAGAAATGAAACCAATAAACGGATAATCGATAAAGAGAAACTCCAAGCCGCCCTTTGGGCACCACGTTCCGACTGTGTTAACGTAGCAGCCTCCGCTTGGGCCACCAAGGCAGGAGAGCCGACTGAGAAATGTCAACGGCAGGAAAAACATTCCACCTCCTCGCTTGGCCACAACGGCACGCCAGAAAATGTGACAAGAGCGATGTGTTTCCTTCCTCCCAGTCCGTTCCTACGTTCTGCCGCTGGCCCTCCCCTCCGGCTGCCTGGATCCACCCGCCCTCCAGTCCCTGCAATCCTACACAGGCTTGGGAATCACTTTGGCCCCGCTCAGCCACTGACCCCGTCCGTGGACAGGAAGGCCATTGGGCTTGTGTTCCCAAACTGGCTCTGCGCCTAATTGGGAAGGAGCAAAATCCTTTCTTTCATCAGTGGGGCAAGCCTGGGGGCCTCAAGGCAACGGCCAGGGAGCGAACAGCATTCCAGGGCAGTCAGCAAAACTGCAATGCTGGCGCGTGCACGGGGGTGGTGGCTGGCCCTACCAGTATGTTCACACACACACAACCCCATTCAGTGCCAATAAAGGTCTTCCCTGCTTCAAAAATCCTGGCCACACTGTGTACCGCTAAACACCCCCCCCCCCCTTTGCCCTACCCCCTGCCTGTTCTGCAGCTGGTGCGGGGCCACCACACAGCAGGCCCCGCACTCCCAGCCTAAAGAGGCGGCCACCAACACTGGACGGCTGCAGCAGGAGAGGTTGGAGAGCAGGGGCCAGAGCCGTGGGAGGGAGGGAGGGAGCCAGGGTCCCACCTCCCCCCCCCCCCAGCGGAGGGGGCAGGCAACTTTGGTCAAGCCAGGAGGGTGCGCTGGGGCAGCGACAGCACTCGGAAGGAGGGTGCCTGGGTTGGCATCCAGAGGACACCAACACCCACCCACCCACCCCGCCAACGCCAGCTGAAAAGGTCCCGGGGAACAGGAGGTAGGGGACATCAAAGCTTGGAAGTAAGTAACTGCCTGTTAACTTAGCTACCTGCCCTTAGTTACTTTTCTGGGTAGTGCAATAAAGTTCCATCTCAAAGTAACACAAAGGGATGAAGGCCCTTTACAGATGCAGTAAGTCACATTTTCCAGTCACATTTAAAAGGAGTTCTCTGGACAGGAAATGTGCAAGCTTTATGTCATTTTTAATTAATCTGAAAAGTTTTTTTTTTTTTTTTAATGCAAAAGCAATGAGGGTCACTGGGTAACAAAACAGGTCACTTTTCCCAACAGAGTTCCTGAGCCATGGCAACAGCTTACTTTTCAAACAACACAACAGACAACGGGAATGAAAAGTAACTTTCCGAACTCTTCTCTGTCTGGGTGTCCTGGAGAGGCCATAGACGGGTGGACACACCTTCCAGATGGACACCCCGGCAGGCCAGTCCTGGGGCTGATGTTGCACCCTGGATAGCTCAGTAGTGGTCTAGGCCTCCGGCTGCAGAGCCAGAGGTTGGGAGTTCGAATCCCCCCACTGGGCCTCCTTGACAGGGGCTGGACTGGATGATCTCATAGGGTCCCTTCTAGCTCGGCAGTTCTAAGATGATGATGGTGATGATTCCCCTGCCAGCCTGAAGCCCAGGGCCATGGTGGCTGCCAGAAGTGGGGCTCCTGGCATGGACCCCCTGGGATGTGACACATCTTTAAAAACTAATTCACTATCCTTATTGCTTCCATTTTTTTTTCCAGCAGTAAATGAACAACTTGTTTTAACTTACTAACACAGCAAATGATGCTGTTTTAACACGGCCATTTAACTCGGCCATTTCCGGCAATTCAAAACAGTCTGTTCAGAGGAAATGATCTAACAAACTTAATGACAAATTAACCCACGAGTTAGATTTTGGTTTTTTGGTTTTTACATTTTAAAAGCAACAAATAATTTAACACAGAATTTTTTTCCCCCCCTGTAGAAACTGCCCAGAAATTAGTCGTTTTGAGTGCATGCAAAATCTGTTCCACCTCTTGTTCTAAAGCCATCGCTTTAGAAGTTCATCAGAACAGACATTTTCAAAGAAGAAGGACCCATGGCCTGTGGTGGGCAACCCCATTCTTCATGCAGACCAAGAAGACAGAAACAAGACAGAGATCTGTTTGGACCTGAAACCGGACACCTCTCTCTCGATGGCAGAAAACATCCGTTTGGATCAAGCCCCACGGCCCCAGAGGTAATGCTATTAGGAAGTCTGACGTCGGTGCTTCAGCCGCTTCGCCTCTGATCCGGTTGGCCGAACAGGGCAGGGAAACTTCTTCCGAACCTCTCTTGGCCTCCTCCTCTTCCGATTAAAACCCGAAGCGGAGCGTCGAAGGAACACAACTGGGCCAAACAACGTTAACACTTCAGCCCGGGGTTGGGGAAAAAAACTGCACCTGGCACTAGTTTTGATGAATTAACGTGATTTCAAGGAGAAGTTTCTGCCTGAAGGGGTTTTCATGCCCTTCCTTGTGTTTTCTTCCCCTATCTCAGAAAGGGTGTATTTCCATTCAGGTGCACCACACAGCCCGTTCTCACTGGCGAGGTCAGACCAAGAGCAGAGCATCCGTTCAGCCCTGGTGGGGGTCAGAGATTGGCCCTCCGGTCCTTCATGCCAGGAAGAAAGAGGCTGTGTGAGACCCTTAAGGCAAGATCACTCCAGATGTCATGGTTCCAGCCTTTAGGATCTGGGGTTCTTCCCTGCTGCAGCTTGGGGGTCCCAAAATACCTCTCCAGCAGAACATCCCAAGCGCCCCCCCCCCCCCGGGCAAAGGAAAAAACCCAGAAGCCTGTGGGTCCAGGCTGGGACAGTTAAGAGAAGTGGCATGCTGCTAGGCCTCAGCAGAGCAGACACAGCTTTAGAGCACACATGGCAGTGGCTTCCTTCAGGGAATCACTCCATCTCATGCTTGGTCTTCCTCTTTTCCTGCTGCCTTCCGCCTTTCCCACCACTGCAGTCTTCCCCAGGGAATTCTGCCTTCTCACGGTGCGCCAAAAGGAGGACAGGTTCCTTAAGCTTCCAGTGAGAATTCTGGCTTGATTTTATCTAGAAGCGCCTCGTGACTTCCTCCGGGTCTGTGGGAAACTCTCCTGCCGTACCCCATTCCAAACGAATCTCTTTTCCGCCCCCCTCCCGTTAGCTTTGCTCGTCACCCAGCTTTAACATCCACACATGGGAATCGGGAACACCACGGGGTGGATGATGTTCCCTTTGGCCCTGGTCGCACACGCTTCCTCTGGAGGATCTTTCCGAGCTCCTTCACAGCCGCCCTTCAGAGACTCGGCTTTCTCCCGACTTCTTGGCTGGAGTCTCCCTTGCAACAGAAGGGAGGTAAAGAAAATCTTGAACCATTTTGGTTTCTTCATGACAGACATTAAAGCTGGGCGATTCTTCTGTAAACATGATTTTTTTTTCCCTTCCTCTTCTTGATATTCAACTGCAATCATGCTTCAGCACTGTCTTCTTTCACCTTCCTCAGGAGCTGCTTCAGTCACTGAGGCTTTCTGCCAGCAAGAGAGTGTCATCTGCATATCTTCAATCTCTGAAGTTTCTCCTCCTTCCTCTGAATCTAATCTGTGCTGTTTGTTCTGCACAGATACTGAACGGATATGGGGACAACAACTTTGCCTAGAGAAAACCACGCGTACAGTCATTCTGATTCACATTTTTGCGATAAACACATGGCTGGCTTCACAGAGTTCTATGAATTGCTCATTTCTGAAGCCACAGTCAAATTCGCCTACAATATTTGCCTGTGCATTGCAGGTATTTTCCACCCTTGGGTTCCTCTGACAATCCTCAGAGCTGAACCACGGAAAAGGAGCCAACCCTCGGAATCGGCATATCTACAAATGACGTGAGGAAATTTTTTTCCTCTTTCCAAATTTTGAGGCTTCGAGAAGCTGCCTCTCCCGAGTCTTTGCAACGAACACGCTCTTTGCATGCTTTTCTTCCTCACACTTAAATGCAGCCCTCTCGCATAGAGCGGATTTCATTCACGGAGGACCTGAGCAACCAGGCACCACATGCTTCTAGCCCTCAAGGCTGCCAGGAGAGGCTTTAAAGAATACAGAACATGTCGGGAAACTCAAAAACCAGAGTCCTTTTGGGGCAGAGAACTTGGCAGGTCCCCACCCTTTTTGGTTACCATACGATACAAGATGCCGCTTAAAATCCACCACTCTAATTGTTGTGGTTTCTGTGGTTCCCCCAGGAAGTCAAGCAGAAGCAAAAAACCAAGCTACACAAGGAAAATAATGTTCTTAGCAAAGGAAGGACCAAGAGCGAAGAGCAGAAGTGGCAAAGGAGTAAAATATAGGTCGGGGTCAACTTAGAAAAGCAGCCCTGGGTGGTCCTTCCTCTGAGACGGAGGCAGAAGGAGCCACGCTTTTATAAAAAAAGGCAGCAGCAAAGAACAGAGAGCGCAACCCACTGGGGGAATATTAATTTGGGAGGGGGAGAGAGAAAATCACATGATCATCGGTTACTGCGGGGTGGGAGCGGCTGAGAGAGGCGATTTACACCATTTGTAACAGACAGAATCTATCCTCTGATGATTCCCTTTATTCCCCTCGGTTGTCTTCTTTCCAAGGGCTTTGCCACTTTGGAAAACAGAAAAGTCCTGTTTCATCCGTCTGCCCTGCTCTTTTATTTGCTAAAGTCATGAAAACTGCAAAGAGACGGAAATACAGAGAGAGACTGACTTCACTTACTGGAATCCCTGATCCATCAAACCACAAACCATTAATAAAGGTTTGCAACCACAGCTGCTGTGGGTCAGAAAACCATTTCTCTTCCCAACCCCTTAACCCCCCCCCCCCGGTCGCGCACCCCCCCCCCCACTCCTTCCCACATCCTGTAGCTAAAAATAAGCCACAGGACAGGCCCCTCCCCCCCCCCCCCCCAGTAAGACCAGTCCCTTTACGCTCTCACCAAGAGACATTCAAAAGTTTGCTTTCTTGATATTTTTTTACCCCTCGTGTCAGAGGATGGCAAGGAACACATGGACCTACAGCTGCAAAATAAAAGCTGAGGGCCGAAAGAGGGGCTTCTGGGGGTTGGACCCAGAGGGTGGGTTTGTGGTTTTGAAATGCTGGGAGAATTCCCACTAGCAAGGTCAGCCTTAGGTATCAGCTTATTCTTGATCAAAAAGCAGAATCTGGAGCAAAATCTTCCTGTGCCTTTTTTTAAAAAAAGCAAGTTTCTGGTCCTCAACGTTTTGCAGAAAAGCTCAACAGTGCAGGAGTTGGTGCAGACATGGAGAAGTCAATGAACCCTTTGCACACCCACCCTAATGGATTCCTGTGGTCCATAGCTGGGGGGTGTGGCAGTGCCTCCCCAGTGCACAAAAACCGGCACCTCGTTAAGAAAACTGAGCCAGTGGACGAACGAATGAGAAAGGGGACCTGAAGGCAAAAGCTGGGTATGCTCGAGGATGAAAACGACAAGGCCGGTCCCTGTGGAGCAGCCACGCATGTGTTTGTTTATTGGCCTTTCCTTTTCAAAATAAACAGAAGCTGTTTTTGATTAAATTGCATGTTATCACAACTTCCTTCATTATCGTCGGAAGGGAAGCCTGGTGGAAGCCTGGGGAATGTCTTAATCAAGCCAACAAGAGTTCCTTCCCAGTTCTTTAAGATGGCGGTTAATATCTGCTCATCACAACCCCACAGCCTGCTGCCGAGCCCCCTTCTGCTCCAGACTCGTGGAAGCGTAGAGCGGAAAGGGACACCAAGGGTCATCTAGCCCAACCCCGTTCAACCTCTGGTACCCACACACAACGAACCACAGAAGTCTGGGGTGGGAAAATGAAAAAGCAACTTCTCGACACATGGAGGCAATCAGTTAAAAAAAAATATGCATGGAATAAAAAGGCATATTAAAAGCCACAAGAACCATTTTAAAACAAAACTGATCTGAAATGTGAAATAAACCAGAGGTCACAACACGGGACTTTCAGATTAGAAAGGATCCAGGCATCACCCCCACAAGGCGAGTAAGGAGGGATGAAAATGAGCTCCCCTTAGGACGAAATCAACACCTTCCTTCCTTCCTTCCTTCCTTCCTTCCTTCCTTCCTTCCTTCCTTCCTTCCTTCCTTCCTTCCTTTTACTTACTTACTTACTTACTTACTTACAGCCCTCCTTTCTCCTTCAGAAGAACCCAAGGCGGCTTACAATAATTAAAGGACAATATTTAAGTTAGCAACAGGGAGTATACAATACGAAAAGGATCAATGAATACAATACCAAAAAAATAAGCAGCATCAAAACACATTCAACGGACAAAAACCCTAAGCAGCGCCAAAGGGCCTTCAACGCCATCAGGCACAACAAAACCCATTTTAAAAAACAGCCGCCAGCTCAGCACCTCCCCACTGAACTCTGCCAGGAAAGATTGGAAAACCCTTTTTAGCCCTTCCAGACGTCCTCTTTTGTGTGGCTCGATCACCCTGGAGCTTCTCGCCCGCCTCTCCTCCCCAGCTGGGACAACATGTTTGAGCAGGTCTCCCTGATGGCTCACGACCCAGGTATGTGCTTTGATGCCCTGCGAGACTCAGACAAGAAACGGCAGGATTGCTCGGAGGAGAGCCAGCCGGCCTTCTCTTGGGTGCGCGAGGGTGCGAGGCGTTTGCCATGGGGGCCGAGGAAAGGTGTGCAAAAGCAGCTGTTCTTGCTTTTGAAGACCTGTCGGTGGTGCTTGGATGAAGGGTGTGGTTATTCCTCAACCACGGCAGCCACTCACATCTAGGAAAGAAGGCTCACTCCACAGACAAATACAACAAAGTGAACTAGCATAAGCAATGGATGGGTGATGATGGAATATATTAATCGTAGAACTGCAGAGCTGGAAGGGACCCTATGGATCATCCAGTCCAGCTTCAGTCAGGGAGGCCCAGTGAGGGAATCGAACTCCCAACCTCTGGCTAGCCAGAGGCTCAGACCACTGGGCCATCATCCATGCATGCAAAAATGCAAAGCATGTGGGCCAGCAAGAGTCCCTGCACAAACAAACTAAGACAAGCAGTCAGGACCCAAACAGTCCAGTAACACAACGGTGACCTCTTCCCTCCCCTCCGACGCCCCAATCCTGTTCTGAATCCCACCCCACCTTCACCCCTTCAGATATGCAGTTTGTCTCTGTGTGTGGCGGGGGGGGGGGGAATGTGGGTTGCATCTTCCTGGCAGCGGCAAGTAGTGGGAGCGAAGGCCTGAAAGCGAAGGCAGAGGGGGGCCACCCCTCCCTCCCCGACTGCAGTTCATGCCTTCATCCAGAGCGGAGGGGGTGGGCGCTGACGGGCATGAGGCGGCATCCGAAAGATAGCAGGAAACCCAGCTCCAAAACACACCAAGATGAATTTCCTCCCGGCCCAGAAAAGGCCTTCCTGTTTATCATCAGAGCCACAAAGGGGAATTTAGAGGAAAGAGGAGGGGGGGTGGCCGTGGGGGGGGGCAGGGGGGGCACAGCCAGAGCTGAGAAGCCTGGAAGAGAAGCAAGAGGGAAGGATTAAGTCAGCTTCTGGACCTTAAATCCACCCCTCTTGCCTACGAACCCAGCACCCCACCCCCACCCCCGTCACACAGCTCACCGGGTCTCGTGGCCTCCTGCTGCCTGTCCCAAGGTTTGGGTTTTTTATAAAATTTCCCCCTGTTCCTTTACCAAAAAATGTATACAAACAGGATAAAGTTGAGCAAAAACCAAGCAGATCTCGTTAAGGAGCGAATCGTACCACCTCTTGTGCTACACCGGTGCCACTTCTGTCTGCAGCTTGTGTGCATCCGCGCGCACTCACCCACGGACACACCTGACAAACCGCACCGATTGCGATCTCGTTTCCTTCGCCGCCCCCTCTGTGGAGTCCCGCTTTGCCCTTCCGTTGCCCAGTCACGCAGGGCGGGCGGTGGGTGTCCGACTCAAGTCAACCTTGGCTGCTAGGTATCGTCCCCCTTCGGGGACTCAGGGGTCCAGCAAGGTCTCGGGGTTAGATCGTGCCCTGAATGTGAATCCTGCGCATCGGATACCCTTGGCCGACCTGCGCACCCACGGGGAAGGGTCATCGTTCACAGGGAACACCCCTTTCCCCCTCCCGGAAACCCAGCCCCTCTTGGCAAGGGGCTTCTCTCACGTCGGTCCTGCCGAGGACGCCAGGGAGTGGCAGCCCCTGGCCCAGGAGGGGAGTCATGGCATGGCAGGCAGGCGGGCGGGCGGGCAGGATTGCTCTTAAGAGCTTACAGCCTCCTGCTGGCTGTCCCTCTCGGGCAACAGATGCTCTCCTCGTAACCTCTCTCTTGATCAGATGAGCCCCAGCTGTATCGGGATCAAGCGTGTGCCCTGGCTGGCATCCCGTCTGCCTTTTCCGGGTCCAGCGCCAGCCGCATCACTTCTGATCACAGACAGCAGCTGCCCGCCAGCTCAAGAGGGGACGAGGGGCAGGGGCGGGCAAAGCCCACGGCCGCCCTTCCAGCACAGAGGGAGGCAGGAGAGGCGTGGCTCAAGCCTTCTGCTGCCGCTGCATCATGGCTGAGACAAACGTTAAGGAGTTTGTCACTTCACCCAAGGGAGAAGGGGGAGAGAAAGAGGTTTCTCCTCAATGCGACCCAGAAAAACCAGGACCCAGATCCACAGAGGGCAAGCGCACCGATGGAATCTTGAGAACTAGGTAGCTCAGAGGAGCTTCCACCTTCAGGAGGAGGCTACCCCTCCATGGCGGGAGACCAAGGGAAGCAGAGGCAGCGGCTTCTCTGCTTTGCCAGGGTCAGGTGAAGCCCTTGATCTCCTCAGTCCAAAATGAAGCCTGATGCTGGCCTTCTCCATCCGCAGACCATCCTTCCTCCCGCACGTCCAACTGTGTTGTGAACGAAAGACCATCCAGGGTCCTTGGAGCCGAGCGGGTTGGCCATGCGGCCTGTTCCACCGTGAGTCGGTGTCTGAGGAGAGCCAGCCAGACCTTCTCCTCTCCTCACATCCCACTTCTGAAAGGAATTCTCCCCCCCCCCCAGGAGGCCTCTGCAACCAGGTACGCCCTTAGCCGCTTTCTCACCTGCAACCATCCTCCTGGAAATGACGCTCATCCTGCCAGCATCCTCGGCAGCCCAAGAGGCCACCCCGTCCCCTGCGCCTTCAGCGAGCAGGAGAAACCTTTCGGCTTGCTCCCCGCAGGAAACGGCATCACATGCTGAACGGCCTTCGAAGGGGCCCCGGCGCGTCCAGCCAACAAGGAAGGCTCTCCGGCCCCACGCAACCCCCAACCCCCGTTAATCCCCCTTATCGCCTCCTGACCCACATTTATCCAAAGACTAATCGTTTTTAGGATCAGAAACGACTTCGGCCCGCTTCACAGATGCACCTTGCTGGCCGAGGCTTTGAGCTGGGATAAGTCTCACCTGGTGGCGCCTTCCAATGGACCTCAACGGTCCTAATCTTTTGGCAGTTCAAAAATAATAATCTCATCAAGGCTGTCACACAGTAATTGCCTCTCCGGGCGGGGGGTTAATTAAGGGGGGGAGGCATCCACCCGCCAAGCTAAAACGCAAGACCAGCTGAGTCACGTCATGGGACACGGAGTGTCCCACGGAAAAGCAGCGGGAAGCAAAGGCAATCCTCTGACTTTACGGCCGGAGAGCCTTTCCTGCTGATCAACAGCCGCGCCCAGAGAAGCAAAAGACGGGCCAGAAGGGTGCAGTTTAATAAGCCCAATGCCATTGTTATAACGTGGCTGCTCTTCAGGGCAGACTACAGAGACCCAGCAGGGTCTCCCCCGGGCAAAGGTGTCAGACAACGATGCATCTCTTTATCTGTACGCAGAGTATATTGCATGATAAAATCAATTAGATTCAGATGAAGGAGGAGTGAAATTAGGTGAAAAAAGCATTCGTAATTTAAGCTACGCAGACGATACCATTTCACCGGCAGAAAGCAGCAATGACTTGAAATGACTTTTAGCGAAAGGGAAAGAAGAAAGTGCCAAAGCAGGAGTGTGGTGGAACACTAATTTATTTATTTATTTATTTATTTCATTTATAAATAAATAAAATAAAAATAAATAAATAAAAATTTATTTATTTATTTCATTTCACTTATATCCCGCCTATCTGGTCAATTATGACCACTCTAGGCGGCTTACAACATACACTAAAAACAATAAACAAAAACATACACATAACATAACTAAGAAGACCAAACAAACACAAAAAACAACCCTCCCAAAAAAAACACACAACAACAACACACACACACACACAGACAAACCACGACTACAGAAGAAGGACACAATTTTAACATTAGCAATAAAGAAATTGAAATAGTTAGGGGCTTTGTCTACCTGGGTTCAGTCATCCTCCAAAGGGAGGCAGCAGCCAAGAAATCAGAAGAAGGGGGAGACTCGGAAGGGCAGCCACGAAGGAACCAGAAAAGATCATCCAGTGTGAGGATGATTCACTAGAGACCAAGGCCATCCAGACCCTTGTGTGAATGGGTGTGAAAGCTGGACAGAACTGTGACCAGCGTCAGGCCTAGCCACTGAAATTAAGCCACCCGACTGGTATGGACTTTTTAAAAACTAGCTGCCTATAAAATGGCATCCAATATTTTCTTGGGCAGAGATGGTCTTTGTGCTGAAATGGCCACTGATGTGGACCAACCCTAGATATGTAATCGGGGGGGGGGGGGGCGGATCTGTCGGGAAAATGCTTCTTCTGCCTTCAGGATAAGACTGTTTAAGCAACACCAGCAGCAACTTGACAACAAAGCAACGCAAACAGCCGCAAAGAAAAGCCGTGTGTGATATAAACACGGAACAGCAGCTAAGCCGAGGAGTCTTGTAGCACCTGAAAGACTAAGAAGTTGCGTTTCGCACCAGCTTCTGCTGCAGCAGCTCATCGGTATAAATGGGCCACAAAAACGGATGCCGAAGAAAGCTCGCTTAGGCTTTCAAAGCACCGCAAGCCGCTTTTTTGCTGTCTTGGCTGCAAGAGACGCAACACAGCCGCCCGCACCCCAGAAATCTCTCCAAACAGGAAACGCACCCGAGACTATTCCCTTGTACATTTTTGCCCTTTTTGGGCGCCTGACCGCTAGTTTAGAGTGATGCTTGCTCTTCTGCAGCGTTTGCCCTGCAAAGGAAGGAGAGCGTAAAACAAGTGGCGCACCTCTGGCTTGGCCACACATTTCGTGCAGTCATGATTTAGCTTCAAATTCCAGCCGTGCAAACTCTACCCACTGTGTCAAAGCTGGGGGAGGGAGGGAGGGAGCCGCCCCACGGATGTGGCAAGGGCGGGAAGGCCCATGGCTACCTCTGCATGTTCCTTCACTACATGGAAAGGATCACATGAACCCTAAAACTAGACTTCTCAGAGCACTCCTCCGTCACTGGGGGCCGATGTTGGAAATAAGAACCTTCTTTTACTGGTCAGCCTTCAGGACCATTTCTAACATGATTCTCTCTCACACACATGCACAGAGACAACCCCCCCCCCAAACCCTCCTATGTCTGCAAGGTCTAATAATACTCTACAGAAGAAGCATTTACATCCAGCGAGTCCTAATTTATACACAATTTAGCTCCCACCTTTCATAAGCTTGTTAAAGGCAGTTCTCAGCAAAAAAAGGAGGCTGAATAATACATTAAAAGTAACATGAAGGCAGCCTAACACGTAATTAAAATTAACCACGTTGTGTGCCATGAAACAGGGGCAGAAATTCATACAAGTGGCCTCTCCTTATCCTTCCATTGCTCCCCAATCTGTCTCGCTCTCTCTCTCTCTCTCTCTCACACACACACACACACACACACACCAAGAAAGGCTTTTGTGATCAAGAAAGAAGACCCAATGTCTTCTTGAGTGGAAATGAGATTGGGGGGGGGGGGGGACAGTGGCACTGTTCTGGCAGAGGAATTGGAAGAACCGCTGGAGACGGAAGCAGGGCCTGGCCTAACCCTTCCTTCTGGATGCAGAGCAGCATTTCTCGAACGGTTCCGAGATTTCTGGGCCCTCCCAAGGACAGGGATCATTGGCTGCTGACCCCTGGCGGTGGTCCCACAGCCCAGCCTGAGATGGAGGCGCAACTGGGAGGAGAAGGAGAAGCAGGGGGATCCCCATGGCCGCCCGCCGGGCCCAGGGGAAACAAGGGAAGAGCTCGGCCAGCCCCGTAGGGCCTCTCGCGGCTCCTACAGATCGATCCAAGGGGGTACCAGGGTCTCTGTGGGGCCCTACCAGGCACCCTCTCGATCCGACCCCGTTTGGGGCCACCCCGGTGGCCTCCCGAGCCAGTCCAGCCAGAGAGAGGAGGCTGGCTTTTCCAACCACAGGCTCCTCTAAGCACACTCCCGGCGTTGACTAGAAACCCGTCTCTGGGTTCTTGTGAAACCACCGCAAGCCACCGGTTCCTTTGCAGCCCCAGCCACTTCCTTCCTGGAGGGGTCTCGCTCATGCTCTCGCCTTAGCCCGCCAACCCCAAACACCCCCCGGGGCCCTCGAGGCACCGAGAGGGGGGCCGCAGCGCCAGGAGGATGTGGAGAAGCCGCTTCCGGCCACGCGTGGCCAAAAAGAGCCGCCTTTCCGACAGCAGGGAGCCTCCGGGCCCCTGGAACCCGTCTGACGGGCTGGGAGCCACCTCTCCCTCGCCGGGTTTGGTGGGGCTCGGTCGCTTGTCTGTTTCGGGCGAGCCGAGTAACTGGGAAAGTTACTGTGGTCTAAAAAGTAGTTTGTTCGCCTGACTCATCCCAAGGCTTGTGAGGAATTCTGAATGTTTGCCATTTCGTTAAATTGGTTAATTTAATTTAACGCATTTGATTATGTCACGGTTGTTTCTGTTAGTGTTATTGTCTGTGAATGGCCCTGAGTCACCACCGGTTCGATGGGCGGTATAAAAATCAAACCAACAAACCAACAAATAAATGCCCAGCTCCTCTTTTTTCTTATCCTCAACCTTTCTCTCTGTAGAGCGAGATTACATGGCAACAAATGAAATCAATAACTGTTTCTGTCTTCCTTTGTTTGTTTAAGGAAGCTCCCGCAGTATTTGGGGAGCTGCTCCTTACTTTATTGTTACTTTGCAGGTTTGGGGGGTCTTTTTGTTTTGTTTTGAAATTAGGATTGATAAGAGAGAGGCATTAAAGGGGGGGGGGGAATACCAGCCAAACCGTCTCTTACACTGACTTCAAAAGTAACGTTTGCCGCCTAGAAAAATCTTGGGGAGAGGCAAGGGCCAGTGTTTGGCTCTCGGTGCGGGCAGCCCCTGGGGGGGGGGCTACAGAGGGGAGAGGAGGAGGCAGAAAGGGAAGACCCCATCGTGGGCTTTCCTTGTCCTCCCCCCCCCGCCCCGATTTAACCCCCCAGGTCTGCAAAAGGGAGGCGATGGCCGACCTGAGGAGAGCCCATCTCCAGAAGCAGCCTCAGGAGGAGGAAGAGGAGGAGAACGGAGCAAGAGCCTCCTCCGGGCTCAGCCTGGTGCGCCCGCGACTCCTCGCCGGCCTCGGGCGCACGGAGACCGGCCGGGCCGCGGCGAAGGGGAAAAAGACGCACAAAGGGCCGCTGTCTTTCTCTCTTCCCCCCCCCCCCCCGGCAGCCCCGCCACCCGCCCGGAGGAGCCTCTGAGTCACCGGCGCGCCAGGCGAGGGCTGAGTCATTCCGAGGAGGACGGGGCGCCCGCTCCCCTGCCGGCTCGCCCTCGCCCTCGCCCGTTTCAGGGCCACGGAAACCTTTTCTCGCCTTCAAGCAAGGCCCGGTTGGGGTTTGGGGCTCGGCTAACCTTCCTCCTCCTCCTCCTCCCACCCCCAGCCAACGGTGGCGTCTCGCAGGTTTCTATTACGTCGGGAGCCGCCTGAAAGCCACCGTGGAGCAGCCGGGCCCCCAGGGAGCCACCCGCTGAACGGCTTGGCAGGGCGGCCGCCCGCTCCAGCGTTTGGGGCGGAGACGGGGACCCGAGGGTTCTAGTCCTCACGGAGGCAAAGGCAGGCGTGCAAACCGACGCACCTAAAAGCAGAGGAGGTGCTTTTTTCTGTGTGGATCTGGCAGCCCCGCCACGGTCCTCCTCACTGTTCTTCCCTGCGGGGAGCACCGAACGGCACATCACTGCTGAGCGTGCGCACGGCTCCAGGTGCCCAAGGGAGGCGAAAAAGCAGAATCAGCCGCAATTCTTTGTTCCTTCTGCCAAATCCTGGGGGGCGGGGGCGGCGGGGGGGGGGTAAGGGGGGGTGTTGACACTTGGAGGAGAAGTAGCCGGTGTGCTTTTCCGCAGGCTTTCCCTCCCCAGCTTCTACTTTCGGCACCTCTGCCCCGAGCGAGAGGGGGTTCCCCCTCGCCCCCCCCCCTCCTCAACGGCAGCAGGAAAAGTACACAATGTGACTGTTTGGGGAGGAGGCGGCCAAGGCCCCCTCCTCCCCAAAACGAGGAGGGGACGGCCCGTTTCCCAGGACGTCCTGCTCCCACACAAACACACCGGGCTCACAAGCCACCCATGTGAAGCCGCAGATGATCATTCAACACAGCGCACGCTCCCGGAGGGTGCGCGGATCCCGTCCGTCCCTTACTCTGTGCGGCCGCGGGAGGCACCGAGGGCAACGCTGCCGCCCCCCTGCGCAGCCCCCCAGGCAGAGGCTCACCGGGGAGCCGCCCCCCCCCCCCTCGGAGGGGCCCTCCAGACGTCCCCTCCCCACTTTCTCTCGAAGGAAGTTTGGGCTTCGCTTCGGTTAGGAAACGAAGGGTGGGGAGAGATCCTGCCCCCTGTCCCCACCCCCAACTTCACTCGTTGTTGAGAGAGGGGGGGGGGGCAAGGCAAGGCAAGGCAGCTCCCTTCAGAAGGGTGGTCCTGGAAGCTGGCCTATAAAATAAAGAGATGGGGGGCGGGAGGACCACTGTACATGCCATCAAAACGCACGGACAGCCGTGTTCGGCAGCAGGATCCCCCTAAAGCCCCCACCACCCCACCCCACCCACCCTTCCGTTGGCAGTTTCTCTGGCCCCCCTCCGTGTTGTGTTTTTTCAAGCGGTTCCTCCCCATCTGAGCAAAAGTCTGCCAAGCCCCAACTCTTGCAAACTCTGGTTGTGGCTGCTGGGTTGGTTTTTTTCTTTTCTCTCCTCTTTTGCACGAACGCCGTTCGCCTTCCAGCCAATGCCTCTGATCATTTGTGTGCGATCTTTTTTTCTTCTTCTTCTCACTCCTGACTTTGGCATTCACCCTTTTTTCTCTCTTTTTTCTTTTTTTGCTGCTGCCGTCGCGGCTGCTTCGGTTTTCATTTTCCAGAGGTTCCCTGTCGGTGCGCCTGCTGTTCTCTGCTATCGGTTTTCACTGGAATTTTATCATGTTTTGGTTTGTACTGCTGTGATGGTTGGCAGTTCCTTGGGGTCCGCGGGAAAACCAAGAGGGGACTCACTCCCCCTCCCCACCCTAACTATTTTAATTATCTTAAGGCGCACAAAGAGACACACACTGTGTGCACAAATCATGCTCACAGACCCCTCGGCAGCTCCCCCTTCCCGGCAAAACGTCTCTGTGTATTGTGACATTCTTTGGGCAACCAACTGTGGAAACACGGACCACCCATTAAAGTCTAATCTGTCCAGTTTATCATTGTGTGCTTCAGTACATATATATATGTACTGAATATATATATATCTCGGACATCTACTGGCACTTGCTTCTGAGCAGCCATGTGCAGAATTGGGCTCGGAGTTTTACTGCCAGGCAGTGCGGTGTGGTGTAATTTCAGACACACAGATAGAGAGAGACACACACACACAAAGGAAAGCTAAACATTCAACACAAATTCTCTAGAAGGAGGCCACCCCACCCCCAGGGTGCTCGATGCAAGAAGGTGGTCCAAAACATGGCAGCTCTGCTGGCCTGCAAGAGGCAGGGGGTTACTTCTTCCCAACCTCCCTCACAGTCAGGCAGAGAAAGAAAGGGGGGGGGGGGGGAGAGAGAGAGGAAATTCCAGATTGCGCCGGAAGGGCTATGAGGCAGGACCAAGCAGACAATGAACTTTGGAGTTCCTCCGCTTGCGGAGAGAGCGGAAACCAGCTCACGAGAACAGCCGGACTCTGATCTCTGGGTAGGACAGGGCGCCCAGCTCTCCCACGCGGAGGGACGCATGCCTCTGGTGCGTGCACAATCTGAACACAGAGCCTCCCTTTCCCACCGACTGAAAAGCCCAAGTGTCAAACCAGCCATCCCCTGGCCCTGGGGTTACTCAGATCTGGGCACTAAGGGGGGGGGGGATCCTCCCACCAGCAGCCTGAGCTCAGGCTGGGAGAAACTGGGAAGCTGACCGGCTTGGTGCTCGCCTGGCCATGCAAAGTCCAACGAGGTGGCCTTTGGGCCAGGCCAAGCCAGAGAGTTCCTGCTGCCTGCCAGTCACAGCCCCCCCCCCGTGGCCCCCTGCTGCCCCTTCCTCTGGCACAGAGAGCCAACGGACCCGGGAGGCCCAGGTTCAAGTCACAGACTTCAGTGATGACAAGCCTCTCTTTGCAAAAGAAATAAGGGCTTCTCAGAGCACGACAGACATGAGTAAGCTGGTTTCCCCAGCAGTCTGGGGGATCACCTTGCTCCCCAAGAATTCTAAGTTCAACACAACTAAATCTTGAGAATGGGACTCCCTGGTGCAACGCTCCAAAGAGAAAAGCCCATGGGAGCTGTGTATAAGGCGACAGACAGAGCAAACGCAGGAGGACAGGCTGAATCTTCGGAAAGACACAAGCAAACCATCTCCTGCTTCTGATTTTTGAAACTCCACGTGATTAGGCAGCAGGAACTGTAGTTTGGAGCTTAGCTCTACCCTTTGCACAATTTAAGCAACCAGGCAAAAAATTGCTCAGAAATGCAAAAATGCTTGTTCAAACCACATGACGAGAAACAAAGTTCTGGTTAAGCAAGGATTTACACCCCTCATCATGGCGTAGGCTCTCCCAGGCTTTGGTGATGCCCACTTGGTCCGAGTCAAGGCATAAAGCTTCTGCTTATGTTCTATTTCTGGTTGTCTTACAACTGTTACAAAGAGCAGGACGGCTCCCCTTCCTCCTGACCGTTGGGAACCCTCAAGCAGCTCAGGAAAGCAAGCCAGGCTTGCTAAGACATCTGGTGAAATGCCACCGTGACAACAAAGGTCTAGGGTGGGGTGGCCGGCCACCTCCCCATCCCTGGTCCTGATCCACTTGCCAAAAAAAGTTTTGGACCAAGGTGGCTCGTTTTTGGAAACCTGATGGAACGCCAACTCTCCTCTTTGCTTCTACGCCTTACAAACCACTCTGTGCCAACGGCACCCCTGCCATGCCCTGCCCAAACTAACGGCCACCTAACTGGTCTGGAGCCATCAGACCGACTGCTCAAGAGGTCTGGAGCGGGGAGTCTGGCTTCACTGTCGCTGATCAGTCTCAGTATCGCTCGGACAACGGCCTCCTGTAATTAGGGTCCAAGGCAGGAGCAATCCAGAAGGAACCCTGTTCCACTCCGGGCCCCCAGGCGGGGCCATCGAGGAAGGGTAGGAACGAAGCCGAGGAATCTTTTGGGGTGGGTGGACGGACGGGTGGGAGCGTTTCAAATTTTCCAGCTCCCCTTCGCTGACCAGGGAACTCCCAGTTGGGACAAATCTGCAGTTTTTAAAGGGAAAAATGTAAGTGTGGGGGCGTTTGCTAGTATCTTGCTTCTTGTACTGGGTCATTAAAAAAAAAAATCTTGTACATGTCCTGAACCCATCCCAGAAGCCCTGAGGAGCTAACGAGTGGGTGCAGAAATGTAATTAATTAAGTTGTTTAAGGAGCAAGCTGTCCCTCACTCCCACTGCCAGTCTACACAGAGAGAGAGAGAGACACACACACTCCCAGGCTTCTCTTCCCAGAGGGCTAAGGAGAGAATGTGTGCCAGCCAGCCCTCTTCGCCCTCACAGCCGACACCCGGAGGTAACGTGTTCCAGATGTGGGTCACGGGAAGACAGAAGCAGAGCTGTTCCCTCTGAGGAAGCTGGAAAAGGTTTCGAGATAATGTGGAATTCCTAAATTAGAGCCAGCTGCCTGGCTGGGGACGGGCGGGCGGACACGGGACACAAACGGAGAGACCCAGTTGGTACAAGTCAGCGAGCGCTGTGGATGAACAAAAGGCAGCCATCTTCCCAGAGGGGAAATATATGTCCAAGCAACCGCCAGGCCTGGGCCCCTTACACCACGGCCATCTCTCTTCCTCTCTCAATCTCTGTGTGTAAGGCAAAGGCTTGGACGGATCCAGACCCCATCTTCCCACTGATACCCAGTCCCCCGTTTTATTCTAAAGCAAGGATATTAGCAAGTCTTTGAGTTCGAGCCCCAAGTCCGAGTCCCTCTTAAAAACAAGCTTTTTCCCCCCAGAAAAAAAGGGAGGAGGTGGGTGGGTTCTGAGCCACGAGTCAAGGTCGAATCATTGGGGGGGGGGGGGGAACCTGAGTCGCGTACCTGGCGGGACCTAAGTCTGACGCGACAGAAGACTCAGGACTTGAGTCCCCTGCCGTAAAGTCTTCCAAAACATTTCACGCGGGGGGGGGGGGGGGGGACAAGCCATAAAGCAAAAGTGCTCTTGAGAAAGTTGGTTTCTTGGTGTGCAAGAATTCTGTGCACCAGAGTGAGTGTTTTGCCACGTATCAGAAATCTGCGGAAACAGGAACGGGGCTAAAATTTCCCTCGCCGTTAGGGAGGCTGTACTAAAGGGCAGCAGACGACCCAAGAACCACAACCGCTTCGTTGGTGGCCATGACAGCATTTGTCCTGGAAAACACCCCCCCCCCCCTTCTCTGTCCCAGCAGATCAGGACATAAAGTGCAAGAAGTAACAAAACTGCACAGTGTTTCTCGAATTTCATGGCTTTTAAACACCCTGCCTTTTAACCCCTATATTTATGTTAGAATTTTTGAACAATTTGGAACACAGCAAGAAACAAACTTCCTTAAGAGTATGTTTGTTTACTAACAAGTAAGATTAACACAGTATTTAAGGAGGAAAAAATACCTTTCAGGGTCTCCCAGACACTTCTAGTTATCCCCCCCCCCCAGGAGGAAAACATTATAACAAATAACGTTGAAACGAATGCAGTAATAAAGGCCGGAGTCTGAATAAAGTTTTCTACGTGCACAAGGCCATTCACAGAAACACCTTTCACATTTTCTGCCCATCCTGTGACCAATGGCTCCATCAACTGCACTGCCAGAGGAAGGTCTCGTGCCCTGCAGCTGGGAAAACAGCACGCCCCACTGGTGCGAAAACTGCCCATACGAACGAATTGCGAATGGGAACACGATTCCAGCCGATCCATGATGTTACTTGCTCTCCTGAGTAATGAGTTCCTCTGGGAGGAAAAAACACCCAGCTGTGGTGTAATGGATAGAGTGACATACTAGGACTCTGGAGAGCAGGGTTCGAATTCCCACTCAGTCATGGAAACTCACTGGGGGAGTGGAACCAGTCAGACCACTCCTTAAATGTTTCACCTTGAAAGCCCTCTTAGGGCTGCTATTTTGGTTCTGACTTGGCAGCAACACACACACAATGTCCAGCATGTTGCTTGGTTGAGTAAGACTTCCAGTCCCGGGCACGGAGAGCGGGCCCTCCTTGGCTACCCCTCTGAATGTCTGGCCCTCAAAGTTCTGCCCCACTTTGGAAAAACACCAAAAGGTTCAGCCACGTCTGAGCCCGAGCCGCTTCTGGAAAATTTCAGGTGCCTCTGTTTCAAGATACAGCCCAGTCTCTCTTTCTCTCAATCTCTCTCTCTCTCACACACACGGCAGCACAAGGTCTAAATATTAAATGGGGGAGAAGAAAGGGGGACTAAGATCTCCAGCCTCCATGACATAAGCAAACAAGGATTAATGGGCACAGCAGGGCACTCGTGGGCCTCCTGCCTCAGAGAGAAAGGCCAAGACGTGACTCTGCACAGAAGACAGGCAGGTTGCCGATGCCTATGGCTCTGGAAGCCACCATGGGCTCTGGATTCAAGGCAGGATTGGTGCGCTCCCAAAAGGGTCTGGCAGGTATTGGAGGGGGAGGACCCTAAATCAATTATTAGCAACAGATGCACTTATAATTAAAGTACTCTGAAACGTTAAAAAGAAAGACGTCGGGAGGACCAAACCTCTCTCTGGAGACAGACGTTCTCTACGACCCCTTCCTAGAGATGTGGTCCCGGCATGGCAAGTCCTCAGCCGTTCCTGACGAGACACACTGGATAGGGGCCTTCCTAGTTCAACGCCACCAGTGCTCTCTTCCCCGCGCGACGCAAGGTGCTGCCAGACTGTCAGGTCGTTTACTCCCACACCCACAGCAAAAACACAACAACAACAACCCTCAGCCAAGCTACGAACGCGGTTTAATAGCAGAGCTCCAGCTGGAGACCAGAATTCCTGTCAAAGGGGTCACGGAGACTCGCCAAAAGGCTAGACTGGCTTAATTAGCCTTTAACCCGTCTGGAGAAGGGATTGCCCAAGGGGTCCTTTGGGGGTTGGGGGGGTGAGGAAAGGGTGAGCCGTCCGCGACCAAGGAGGCTCTCGCAACCAGCACGTCAGGTCCAATCGCCCTGGCCTTCAGGAAGAGCGGCTTGGAAGGGTTCGCCCCCCAGGTTGGTTGGGCAACGGGGACTTGGCTCGTTCCCTGCAGGACCAGGATGGCTCCTGCCAACACCCAGGGCGGGACGGAAAGGGAGCCTCTGCCTAATAGGCTCTGAAGGCTGAAAAGGGCACCGAAAGCAGACGTGGCAGGTGGCTCGCCGGGCACGTCAGGATGGCCACGAGGCAGACAGGCAACGCGGTGGGGAGAGAAGAGGGAGGGAGCAAGGCCTCTCTGGACTGGTTCCATTCTCTCCAGCCCTGAGAGGAAGGAGAAAGGTGATCTATATAAATAAACAAAGGCATGGATGGGCTGGACCCCCGTTCGGGCTTCTCACAGCGGCTTCGGCGTCTGTGGAGCCAACGAACAGGCTCCCGAGAGCATGAAGGCAGAAAAGAGGTGGTTGTTTTCGGCAGTGACAATGATCAAGTCAGGAAACACACTCAAGGATCTTTGTTCCAAAAGGAAGGAAATCCCAGCGTCTACTCATGAGCCTCCAAAGGAGGCAGGGCTGGTTTAAGATGATGAAGAGACCCAGGGCGGATCACCTCCACCAACACAAAGGGCTCTAAAAGAGGGTCAGGATACCCATGCCTCCTCTTTTGAAAGTTCACTGGCTTCTCTCGGGAAGAGAAAAAAGGGAAAGCCACTTCCTCTTTTCAGGGTCCAGCCGACCGTGGGCAGGAGACGGGCGCACGAGAGCACTCTTTGTCTGTCACACAACTGTACCCCCTGAAGGTACCCCAAGGATCATCTAGACTGACTCCCCAGGGCTGCAGGAAATCCACCACTAAAGGATCCCTGACAGAGGGCCTTCCAACCTCAACTAAAACACTTCCGCCCCTCCAGAATTTTCTACCTTGCAGGTGGGTTCTCTAGCAGACATTCAGGTGCTCCTTGGCAGCCATCATATGCAGAGAGAAAGAGAGAGAGAGAGAGTCTGAAAACCAGCATCCCCAACAGAACCAAGAGACTCTAATTTAGATCCGCATGGAGTCCAAAACCCAAAAGGGCAGTCCTTCCCACCCTGGCCCTTCCCAACCGAAGATCTCCACCTCGAGACCCATCATCATGTCTCAATCCATGCTCTCTGGGGCGTCCGCAGGGCAACCAGGTTGGTGCAGCCAAGACCAGGCCAACCAAGACAGGCGAACAAAACCCACATTTCCTTCTGCCCAAGCGGAGACCGAGAGAGGGAGAACGGGCGAAGGAGAGTCTGCCCGGCCCCATCGGCTCAGAGAGGTCTCCCTTGCGGCAGGTCAACAACAGGACCAAAGACGTTTGGAGGCACCAGACCGGGTCCCGATGGGCATGAAGCCTCAGGTGGATGGGTGGGAGAGGCCCCGCCACCTTCTGAGCAGCCCCCCGAGGGAAGCGCGCCAGCAGCCCGGCTGGGCCAATCAATGCACGCTCGTCCGCCTTGCGCCCCGCTTCCCAAGTTCCGTTCTAGAGTTTCCAAAGTGTGCCTCCAGGCAGAAGCAACACTTTTCCATAAACACCAAATGCATGAGTGGAAAAAGGACACCCTGTTTTTCCTTGGAATGGCAGCCGCTGCCTGGCTTGTTCCCATGGTTACCCTCCCTGCATGATGCTATTACCTGTGTTGCTAAACGCTGGGTGGGGGGGGGGAGGGGGAAGGAGGCCGAGAAAAGGCTGGCTTTCCCCCACCCAGACTCTTGGGTTTCCTCTACAAAGCTGGCCCTCCCCACCCCGGGGCCCAGAGAAGGGGGGGGGGAGAGAAGGAGAGCCTTCCAATGTCAGTAGGCTGCGATTCCTACACCGAAGGGGAGGGATGATGAGAAGCGCA
The DNA here is from genome assembly GCA_037013535.1 of Intellagama lesueurii. Classification (NCBI taxonomy): domain Eukaryota; kingdom Metazoa; phylum Chordata; class Lepidosauria; order Squamata; family Agamidae; genus Intellagama; species Intellagama lesueurii. The sequence continues at coordinate 337,536 of JBAJHW010000017.1, read as the reverse complement.
GCCTAGCAACATCTTTAGGGGCACCACATCCCCTGACCCTGGGGGGGGGGGGGCGCACATCTTTTCTCGCTTGCCTTCCCAGAAAAGGATGACACGACAGCTCAGGTCAAGAGCTCGGTGAGTTGGAGTGCCCGCCTGCAGAGTCAGAGCCCGGAGTTTTAGATTCCCCACACTGCCTCTGCCGGAAGAAGAGTCAGCCTGGGTGGCCTTGGGCAGTGGTCCCGAATGATAACCCCCTTGGCCCCAAAAAAGGAAAGAGTGGCAGGCCACTTTTGAGCTCTACTCCTGGCAAGAATCGACAGGGAAGGAAAACCAAAGGGTCAACCCTAAACGTTAGATGCCACATTACTGTTGCTGTTGCCGTGGTTGTTCTTCTTAGCACACTTCTTGTTTCTCAGCATTTGCTGGTGTAAGGGATTGGGCCCAAGAGTCAAACCTAAAACTCAGGAGTCAGGTCATAAAAACACACCGGTGAGGTGAGGTGTTTGCAAAATCAAGGATTTCTGACTTTCAGGAAGCAAATTAGAAACCATTGGCAATGGTTTCAATCTGGAGGAGGATGACCTAGTACTGGCTTCCATGTTCTTTTCATTTCTTGCCTTAATGTTTGGTGCTTTGCTATTATATTTATACTTGTTATAGTAGGTAAGTTAAAGCCAGCTCAACTTTGACTAAGGGAACCATGTGCTGCAAATCTGAAGTTTCCTGTACACCGAAGAAGCATCTGAGGAATTCTGAGAGAAGGAAAAAGCCGTGGTCAAAAGTGAGCGGACAGCATACAGCAACAACAGCTCTCGTGGCTGCTCTTCATGTGACAGAACTCTGAAGACGTAACATTCATTCTCGCGCGCACACATGCATAAGCAACCAAGTTCTGTCTTGCGGGACACCCCTCAGGCCTCAAAAACTTGAAGAAAGTCATCTCTAAGCTGCAACCCAGCCAGTTTTTTTTAAATCAAGCAAATTGCACACTACCTTCTCCCCGCTCGCAAGAGGCAGACCGGCTCTCCTTGGCTGTGATTTGTGGCGTTAATATTTCCAGACAAAATTGGGAGCCGTCAGAGAGCAGCAGAGGCCAGAAAGCAGGGCTTCTTGACGGGCCACTTGCCAGGGGAAAGGGTCGCCGAAGGCTATGCAATACGACTGATGGATCTCAGGGCTCAGGAAAGAGAGGAGGGCAGGCAAATGGAAGCAGGGAAGAGTGATTCATCTCGAGGCCTCCTAAGGAGAAAGGGCAACGAGGCCCGAGGCCTGCTTTCCATGCTGTGGTGAACCGGCACCGAACAGGGAACAAATATCCCAGACAGACAGCAAAAGGGCAGGAAAAAAATTGATAATGGCTGTATTTGCACGCAACAATAAGTCAGAATTGTGGAGAATCATAGCACCCTGGGTGAACCTCAAGGGTCGGTGCAGAAAACCCGTGGCCCATGGATCCCTGGCAGTTGACTATCCAAGTGCTGCTTAAGAAGTCTGTTATCTCACAAGAGAGTCTGTTCCACCGTCAAAAGTCCCCCCCATCAGGAGGTTCTTCCCAACCTTTCTGCAAAAGCTTCCTCTTTGCAAATTGAATTTATCAATTTGGGGGCCACCTGCTGGAACACCCACTCTTGGGCTGCCATCCTGCCTGTCCCGGGTTAAAAATCAGGGAGCAGCTTTTCCAGACCATCTCTGAATCTTGAAGGAAGAGCAGAGAATGCCTGGGGATGATGTGGAAGGAAAGAACTACCCACCTCTTGAAATGGATGGGACCCCCAGGAGATTTAGCCCCACCCACCCACCCACCCAACACGCTGAGAACTGTCACTAAGAAGGCACTGAAGCAGAAGGAAGGAAGGAAGGAAGGAAGGAAGGAAGGAAGGAAGGAAGGAAGGAAGGAAGGAAGGAAGGAAGGAAGGAAGGAAGGAAGGAAGGAAGGAAAACTGGACCCTTTTCTGTCACCCTTCTCTGGATGCATGTCAGAATTCAGGGTTCTTGTTCCTGATGGAACTCTTGCCCGGCTTGTCCCCTTGGATGAAGCAGCTCAACCAACCAAGTCCGGAGCGACACTGGGCGTGAATCCCCGTGTGATTCAACTACGTTCCTTTTGACATGGAAACATTCAGCATACGCAACAGGGTCACCTTTTCCAAGGAGTTAATTCCAGTTACAAGTTGCCAAGGAATCCAGGCCACAGCTGGCAATGTTGAGGCCAACAATGGTGAGTGACCTCCTTGAGAACATCACAGACACTTTTTTCTTGGTGTCTGGATCATTTCTGACCAGCTTAGCCGTTCCCACTTCGGGACCGTGCAGAGCCCACCACGATGCCACTGAGGAACATCAAGATTACTCTGCAGATACTCTGACTCATCCACAGGTGGAAATGCAACCAGTGGGGTGTTCGGAATGCCATTTTGCTTCCAGGATTCTTCACTGCTCTGAAACAAGTTTCTAGTCCCTGTGGTGGCAGAGGTAACCTTGGATGCACATCTAGGCCACAGTGGCGGAAACCTCGGGCACCAGAGAGCTGCCAAACAGGACACTATTTTCCCAACTCCTCTGGCGAAACAAATCCCCGAATCACTTAAGCCACGTACCTGTTGCTATTTTCCCCTGTCAAAAAGAGGCCTAGAGAAGAAGATAGGCTTTAAAATATCGGAATTATCCTCTCATAGGGAGCTCTGGAAGCTCTCTGGGGGTGCCTAAGAAGCTTAAAGGACAAGAATAGCCGTGAGAACAGAGCGGCAGCAAACCACGTTCCTCTCCGCTCTTTGGTGGAAGAATCTACTAACTGCTCAAAATAAATGAGGCTAGAAAATGAGTGATGCTCATCGACAAGAGCACAGCCATTGGAAGAGACGTTTCCAAATACGAAAGCCAAGGTTTATTTATTTATTTATTATTTATTTATTTCATTTATACCCCGCCTATCTGGTCGATTGTGACCACTCTAGGCGGCTTACAACACACACTATAAAACAATTAAACATATAACATACCACATAACATAATTTGCATAAATAAAAAGAAATAAAGGTTGGAAAGTCTTTCGGTCTAAGTCCCAGAGTCTTTGGTACCAAGTCCCAAGTCCGAGTCTCTATTAAAAACATGCTTCCCTCCCCCCCAGAAAAACAGGGAGGGTTTGGGTGGGTTCTGAGTCATTGAAAAAAAGCAAAAACCTGAGTCTGAGTCAAGTCATCCATACGACTGGGCAGCGAGTCCCAGAACTCGAACCCCCATCCCTGGCCTTGATGGCCTCGTCCTGCCCCAAACGCAGGAAAGCGCCCTTCAGCACAGGCACACACACCCCAATGCCATCTTCTGGTCGTTTCAACCCCACAAGAGCGCCCCTCGCTCTCCCAGTTTTATTTGGTCAGCAGAAGGGCGGACAACCGGCCCATCTTCATTTCTGTTTGAATGCACAAAACAAACGATTTTCAGAAAGTGGCATTCCATCTTCCGTCCTTGGGTTGAATTTCCCAGAGATGAAATAAACAAACAAACACACACACACACACACTTACACTGCCCTCCGCACACTTTCAGGCGAGTTCTGCTCTTAGGGCAGCTTGCTCATCCATCATCTCCATCACTGGTCCTCCTGGGCTTTTCAGACAGGATGCTCTTTTTCCTTCCTGCACTTCTGTTCTCATTTAGCTTTTTTTTCCTGAATGTCACTCTCTGCATTTTTCACTTCTCATTACATGATCCAAGTATAACAACTTTCCGTGGCTTTATACAACAGAACAAAGTTTCAGAGGAAACAAACTGATACCCGCAAGAGTCTTAAAAGTCATTGCCGGGTGTGAAATGCCACGTTGACTCCCACGATTTACAACTGGTGTCTACTAACCCACCACTGTCTCTTTTGAGGCCACTCTGTTGGCAGCCTCCTCCTTACAACACATCTCACACACCCAAGGCATATGTTGTTGCTTAATGCTCCCACGCTGCTGGAAAGTCAGGTTGAGTACAGAAGCACGTGCGCGCGCACATAAACACAGAGAGAGCTAGGAAAGGGTTGATTTAATTTTTACACCACGTGCTCAGTGACAGCATGGAACACCCCACCGAGGCACACTGTGCAAGACAGAGCCCGTCACCAACACCCCACAGAGGCAAGACCGGCCGTGCGCTTCCTGGCCTCTTCCCACAATCAGTCCAACACCTTCTCCTCCGCTTTCCCTGAACTTTCTGCCATGAGAAAAGCCTGCCAGGAGAACCTCGAGAAGCTGGTTTGTTCGCTGCTGAGTCCAGAGTGTTTTCAGGCCACCCGGGAAATGTTTCGGCCCAGAAAACACTCCAGAATTGGCAAACCCGTCCTCAACCTTGTACGGTTATCTGTGTGTTGCCACACGAGCCACCCGGCTGGCTTCTACCCAGAGTCTGGGGCTGCCCCTCACTCCAATCTGGACTGATCCAGAGTTCCAGCATCCCGCCCCAGCGGCGGACAAACCCTGCACCACAGAGATGGGCCAATATTTTTTAAAGGGAATGCCTCAAGTGCTAAAAACTTCTGATGGTCACACCTCCTGGACTTGGCAAATAAGGCTGCCTTTGTTTTGTGACCAATCTTTGGATCTGAACCTGGGGATTTCCAGGGGTTCCCTCTAACTTATCTTTTTTGCCATCCAGGTCAGAGAACAGCTCCAGGTAAGGCTTTGCACCACCCGAGGGCAGCTAAGGCCCGCCAGCGGCTGTGGGCACTTTGACCGCATCCCAGTTGCCCCAAACGGGCTCTGTGCCGTTCAGCAGGGTTGGGGCACAAAGACACGCCATCCTGTTGTGGGGTCCCGGCCCAAGATCGAGGAACAAGTCCCCCCCAGTCAGCAGCACTTTGAAGAGAAGCATCTAATGTGGTCGTTGGACACCAAAACGACTCTCCCGGAGAAGCAAAAGGTCGTGGAACAAAATCCAGGGGCCTCCATGTCTGGGTTCATGGTCAGGAAAATCTCCCCAAATTCATTAAATGGGATCAACTCGGGCCCAAAAAACCCAAAGCACATAGAAGTGGATGTGGGGGGTCTATGGCTCTGAATCGCACATCGTCCTGAGCATGGCAGGATTTCCCCTCCCCACCCGCCCCAACCAAATTCTTCCACTAGACAGCACAAAGTGAAGCAGCTTTACCTGACCCGTAATAAGCTTACCTAATTCGTACGTGTCGCTTTGCTCACACCGCTAGCCTGCCTCCTGTCCCCATCTGCCAGGATCTCGCTTCTCTGACATGAGCCAGAATCCTACCGGCAGTTTAGGCTTGCTGGGTGAATCGCAGAAGCCAACGCACCCCTTGTTGATAAGGTGCTGGTTGTGTTGTTGGACGCACACCCACGAATGCAACCGGCACTTTGCGACCGAGCAGCCGTTGGCCACAGGGCCTTATCCAGGTCCTTTTGCTTTTCATGTATTTGTATACTCACCGTTGTTAGTTTTAGTATTGTCTGTTTATGGTGTAAGCCACACCGTGGGTCTTTTTTTAAGGAGAAAGCCGGGGTAATCATATTGTAAATAAATAAACAAAATACAACCCCCGCTGGTGGTTCTCGGCTTCCCACGCAAGAGGGAAACCATGCCTTTGAGTTCAGTGGGAGGGATTTGTATGGTCTCACATGAAGGATGTGAGGTTCCCAGCCTCCCCATCGCCAGGTGAGTCTGCGGTCCACCCTGGCTGACAGCAAATACCCCCAACCGTCTGAGGAGACCCTGGGCTTCACCGGCAGCCTCTCTCCCTTATGACAACCTAAAACAACAGGCAGGAAGCCGGCTTGTCTCCGTCGTCCACACCCATTCCATCCTGCCGCAGTCTTTGAACATTTATTTCCCTTGCTCAAGGCATACAATTCTCAAAATCCTGCACAATTTTTGTGCTTTTCCAATTGGCTCAGAAAGGCACCACGTCAGTCTGGAGTTTGGAATTTGCTTTGGGCCAACTCGACTGACCGTCAGGGCAGCGGCTTCGGCTCAAAAAGCCCAACGTAGCCAGAGTCGTGCGGGCCGAAAGCAAAGCAAAACAAAGTCCAAAGGCCACACTCGGGGTGGGGGGGGGACCCCCGTCACCGACCACAGCTAGAGGAACCACAAGAGCGCTGAAGGGCGCCATAAACTGGAATCCGCTTGTTGAGATCGGGGACCACGAAGGCAGCTAAGCCTTCTGTTTCTGTGCCCCAACAGGCAGCCAGGGGTGCTCCAAAGCAGCCCAACTGGGCACGGCCTACGAGGGGGGGGGAGGCAGGTCCTGGATCTGGGGGAGGCTGCAGGGACCGGTCGCACACCGTTTTGCCAGTCCTTCTTGGCTGCTAAGCCCTTGTTAAGAGATACGGTTACCACAGGATACGTCGACATAATTACTTCAGCTCGAGTAATTTTATCTCCGGCTTAGTTGCCAAGTTAGCGGTTTCCACCGCTCAGCGCTCCCACACAGGGTCCCGGCAAGAGGCCTTTGCCGCTCTGGCCCCTTTCAGAGTCGCACGGTCTCTCAGGGGGAGATGGTGCAGGGGATTCGCACCCTGCCCTTTCCTGGATGGGGGGTCTTGGGGGCCAGGGCTCCCATCCCACAAGCCCAGCATTGAGGTTGGGTCATGGCCCATCCTCTCTTTCCTCCCTCTCCCTCAAACAAGGTCAAACCCCAGGAATGCACAAACGTGCACAAACACACACACACACTCAACCGACCGTCAGGGCAGCTGCTTTGGCCTCACTCTATAGCCCATCATTCTCAACCAGCGGATCGGGTACCACCCATGGGACGCAGCAACGGCCTAAATGGGAACCCAGGACTTCCATACCTTTATTCCTAATAATAGTGGCACATGGGTTTCACTTTTTATCTTTTGTCTTTCACCCGTGAAATGGCACTCAACGTGATGGTTAGGGTAACCTTCACACGGCTAGTGGAATTTGTTTAACACCCAATAATACCACCGCAATTTTTCACCCCCTTAGGGCCTTCTAGATGCTACTGGACTGCGGATCCCATCACCCTTCCCCGCCGTTTAGGGCTGATGGGAGTTGTAATCCAAAAGCCTCCACTGACCACCCTGGCCAGGAATCCAGAGTCTGACGGGGCCCGTTTGAACCCAGGGGCCAAGCGTTGCAAGGTTTGGGGTTAGGCACCCGGGACCTTCCCTCAGGGCCCCGACTGGCCCAGAGGAAGCCATGACCGAGACCATCCCTCCCAGAAAGGTTGCCAGGTGGTGGACATGATGGATGGCTCTGGACCCTCTTCAAGAGCAGCATCCACACCCTGCCTTTTCCTCAAGGGAAGGAGCAAAGGCCGCCAGGGAACCTTGGAAACCAGGACGGACTAAGACCCAGAAGACCACGAGTTGGCTTTGGAGTGCCACAGAACGCTTCCTCGGGCTCTGACGCAGAAAGAGGAGGTGGTAAAAAAAAAAGAGGGCCAGAGGAGGTCACGGCCAAAACGGGTCATCCAATTGGGTCGGTAATCCAAGGAGCCCCTTGCAGACTAATTAAACTAAGTTGCGCTCGGTGCAAGCATTAATCGGTAGACGAAGACTAGGAAGGAGTGGCAGGAACAGGTCCCTCACCAACGTCTTGGTGGCGTGGGGGGGGGGGGGAGAGAGGGTCCCAGATTTAGACCAGGCAATGAGTATGGGAAGCCAAGATGATTCCTCTCTCCCCTTCTACTGAGGTGTATGTGCTTGCTTAAATGCAAGATCCCAAACATCTCACCCCACCTCCAGCTGAGCCCTAAACAACCCCCCGGGGAAGGGCACGCCAGCCCCTGCCTCCTGCAAAAGGACTCCCACCCACCCACAGCCCTGACCGAGTGCGTGTCATTCTCATTTCGACGGTTAAAAATTCATTAATGAGAGCAGATTGGTATTATGCGGCTGCCTTAATTAAAGAGGGCCACGGAACAGCATTTTAAATAGCAGTCTCATTTTTCTAATTGACACAGCTGCATAATAAAAGGCAGCTTGTATATGTATATGTACACACACACACACACACACACACACACACTTTTTAACTGAACTTGAAACCAAGCCGGGCTCCCCTAGTTCTTCCCCACGGCAGGGTTCATCTGGGTTTAAATGATTAATATGTTCATGTAAAATTGATGGCTGAAAAAAAGAGAGATGATGTTTCCTGAGGCGGACGGTGCCACGCCAGGGACCACGATCCACCACCCACAAGAGCGGCGGAAGCCAGGGAGGGCCGGGAAGGGGCTGTGCAGGTCTGGGTGCAAAATGCATAAGCAGATATATTGGGGGGGGGGGGCAAAACACACTGTTCTCTTTTATTAGGAACAACGGGAAACAGGGCCAAACGTGGTCGACTGCCTCTGCCTCGTGTTCCACTGGAAACTGGATTACAGAGTCCTGGGCCTTAGTTGACTCAACAGGTTCCTACTTTGTAAGGCCCCCCAAGTCTGGATCAAGGGCTCCCCGACTTTTCAGCCTCCTGTTTCTCTTTCTGATGCTTCAGAAACCCACTCGCCACCCCACGACTCCTCTACAAGCCCATGGCTTTTAACAAAAAAGCACTCAAAGGTGCAAAACCTTAGTTAAAATATATTATAATTTGAACTCCGTGCCCGAATCCCCTTCCGACACCTCACGCTGACACGCCTTGTGCGTTCTGCTTTTGCTCAGAGTCCTCGTGCAATGGCCTCCTGTCAATCTCTCTTGCACAAGAGGCTCTTAATTGTTCGTCTTGCTTGGAGGAATTAAGTGTGGGGGAGGACGGTGCAAAACAGAGAGTAAGGTGATCTCTCTCCGAAAGCACAGCCCTGGGACGGCACAAGTTCTTACTTGTTTTAAACCCTGTTTTCTGCTCCGAGCCTTCGGGGAATACGAAACCTGAACTGTGAAGCATGGAAACGTGTCTGTTTTAGACTGTTTGGGCTTGCAAAGCGAGGAACCACTCCAGAGCCCTGTGTGTGCGTGTGTCTCCGCATGTTGCTGGACTTCATCTCCCAGAAGGCCCCCCTGCAGGGTCAAAGGTGAGGAGGTTGGTCTGTGGCCAAACCAACCAAGGTCTTGGCCCACCTGGTTCATTTCTTCGGCATGCCCAGGATTTCACAGAGTGCAACCCGTGCAGGTTGCCCTGCACGGAGGAGGGTGAGCGCACCTGGACAGGTGAGGCCTGACCTCATCACCACAGGCAACCCTCCGGGACTAAAAGGGCTCCTCTCCCATGCCCTGGTCTAGCAAAGGGATGCAGGAGGCCCGGTGACCCTTGCTCTTGAGCCCCGAGTCCAGAGGGGACGTTTGGACATGCGCGGCGTCCCCACGCAGGGAGGCGAGAAAAGCTTCACTTCCAGGATTTGCAAGAGACACACGAGGGAAGGGAACATGCCGGTCTGCGTCTTCCCCCAAGACGGAGCGTGGCCCAGGGGTTCTCTGTTCCCCCACCCCCGCAAGGGCTTCGAGGGTCCTTCCTCCCTTGCAACCCACCCCTTGCTTTCTCATCTGTCCACCCTGTCCAGAGAACCAGAGACGGCCCAGCTGGCCAGCAGTGGATCCGGGCTGGTGTGGGTCGAGGCTGGCTGGCTGCCCTGCTTCTTTGGAAAGAGGCTGTCAGTGGCGGGGGGGGGGGGGGGGAGATACTGTTTTCCTCTCCTCCCCCCCTCCTCCTCTGTAGGGTCGCAATTTCCTTCTGAGAAATTATTCCCGAGGCCGGACTCTGTCTGGGCCATCTGGCAGAAGCCTGGGAGAGCTTCCTGCCTCTTGGCGACCCAGGCGGTCTCAGGTGGGGGGGGGGGGGTTGGCAGGAGGGGGAGGGAGGGAGGAAAGAGATAAGATGCCGGAAAGGAAGGAAAAGGAAATGGGTGGCGTTTGGAGGAAAAGGGAGAGGGTGGCCCGACACCCACACCAAGCTGCCCACGGAGGGCCAGGCGGGTCCCTCTCCTGCACGCTCTCTGGCTGAAGGGAAGCCAAAGCTGAGACAGTCAAGAACGGCTGCCTTAAAAGGCCCCAAATGCAACACACTCCACAGGAAGCAGGGACGGGGCAGTGTCGTGAGTGTCCCCTGGATCTCGGAATGGCCTTCTGGATCCTTTCCCGCTCGTGCCAAAACCGTCTAAGAAAGCGGGGCGATCTGCTCTCCCTGAAGCCGTGCACTTTCAGGAACGGCGGTGAAGACTCAGCCCCCAGTTGGCCGAGAGACGCTGGCCGGCCGGCCCAGAGCCACCCCTGAGGACTCCGGAGCCTTGACGGACCATTTGGGTCCCTCCTACGCCCCCTTGTTCTGTACCCGGTCAGACAGACCACTCCGCCACCGTCTGGCACTGGGAAAACCACAAACCCGCTCGCCTCCCGAGCTTCCAGTCTCTTCCCAATGAACAACAACAACAACAAAACCGAGGAGATTTAGGGAGCCAACTTACTTCTGCTCTTCACAGCTATGATCCGGCACACTTTGGGACTTAAGGCGACGTGCTAAATGGCAGTTCATCGGAAAGAAGCTCCCAGCCCTGTCTTCACGTCCATGCAAGAGAAGCAGCCCTGCATGGAAACGGAGCGCGCCGAACCAAAGGGCATCCCTAAAGCACTTAAGTAAAGACAAGCTGGGCACAACCAGGATGAATCTTGATCCTGTTTGTTCCCCCAAAATCTTGGGGCAGCTCCCAAGGAAGACGGCTGAACGCTGGCTCCGTCTTTAGTGATCTAACCAAGGCATCGGCCTGCTCTTCCCTTTGTATTCTACAGGGACCAGACAGCCACTGTTACTTAATTTAGTTACTTTCTTTCTGTTCATTTCCTTGTTTATCACAAACATGTTTATTTATTGATGGGTTCAAAGCGACGCACAATAAAAGAGAGAAACATTCTTTCAAAATGGAAATGAAATGCAACTCTTTCAAAAAAGCAGCTTTGAAGAACGGAGGCCTTACGACACCGGGTGGCCTTGGCTGCCCAGCGGGAGGCAACCAGCCTGAGACTCCTCAAGAGGCAGAGGGAAAGCCACAAGGCGGGGGGGGGGGGGTGCTGCTGCAGAGAAGGCCCTGTCTCCTGCACGCTCCACCCAAGATTCCCGGGGACGTGGGACACCACAGGGCCTCTGGGGAGGACCTCTGAGGGCGCAGGGAGACCCTCTGAATGGGACCCTGGCCCAAAGCCATGGAAGGCTCTGGAAGTCAAAGCGAGCACATGGGGTCGAGGCTCAGAAGCAACCTGGGGCTTCCAGGCACTTGGTTCAAGACCGTGATCACATGGTCCCTGAAGGGCCTGTCAGAGAAGAGCCTGGCTACCTCATTTTGCACGAGCTGCAGCTTCTCGGACACTTTTCAAGGGCAGCCCCAGGTAGGGCGTTTTGCAGTAGTCTAGCTAGCCATGTCTCTCACATAGAGAGAGGGGGGGGGGAAGTGAATCCGAACTGACGCAAGCCCTCCTCAAGTGGCCAATGAGCAGGAAGTGGGCTCTTCCACTTGGGGAAAGACCGACCCACCCACTCACTAAAAGCAATACACTTCTCCCTTCAACAGGGCTGGGGTTGGGGGTGCCGGACCCCTGTGTAGTTCAAAATCCATGTATAACGCTTACGCTCCTCCCCAGAATGTAACTACAAAGCATAAACGGTTGATTCACACACACACCCCTCTCCCCTGACCCGCGTTAGCCTACCAGCCTGCTCTAGCACCCTTCCTGGCCGCCATGTGCCAGGGGAGGGGGCCCTCCGGGTGCTGCCCCACCACCCATAGGGGCCTCGGACCTGGTGGGGAAAGCCCTTCAAAAGGAGGGCAGCCCTCCCAATGCAGAACAACCCTCCCTAAAAACTATTGGCAGGGGGCCACCCTGAAACACGCACACAGACACCCTATCAAGGTAAGCTTCTTTCGAGGTAGCGAGGCTCCCAACACCTCCTGCCCTTCAGCCAGCGTAGACCTCAAGCCAAACGCCAGCCCGTGAATGGCCCTGCCTACTAGGCACTTCTTCTGCCCAGGCGTGGTTCGGGCTTCGTCGAGGCCGCCCTGTTGCAGACACGCCATCCGCCATTCCCAACCGCGAGCAGCCTTCCCTTCTGTCACGTCCCCTGCACTCAAGATTATGCCTCCCTCACTGCACGCACGACAAATACTTTAAACCCAACATCAATTTATTCACGGTCTAAGCAGAATACAAGCTGACGCAGCGCCGTTCAGAGGGAAATGTATCTGATGAGGAAAGGCAGGGTGTGTTTGGAAAGATGGGCCTACAGATTTTATTCCCTCCTGGGCAGAAACCCTTTCCTTCTTCGACCGGAAAGCCAAAAGAAACAATTCCAGAACCCTAGGAATCTGAGTTGGGTGCGCTGGAGGGAAGAAGGAGCTGCACAGATGAATTTAATTGGTCCAGTTGTGACTGGGACGTCGGCCGCTGGATTCCTGAGACCAGGAAAGGAAGGTGGAGGCAAGAGAGAGGAGACGGAGCCATCCCAAAACTCGCCCTGGCTTCTCCGTTCAGAGGCGGCCGAGAGCAGGTCCGATCCGGCCCGGCCGCTGAAGCCACAGCAATGCTGAACGTTCCTCAGCCGGAGAAGGAAGTTCGCTTCCTTGGCCAACCTCTTAAAGAAGCCACACGTGCCTTCGGAGAGAGTGACGATCCACAAGAGGGAAAGCTGCTCCGTGGAGGAGAGACTCCCCTGTGAGCCTGGGAGGGATCTGGCCGCCTTCCTCCTCAGGCTGGGCTCCCTTCCAGTTCCTCACAATGGAAGCTGATGGGAGCCCAACTGGGAAACAGGAGGAAAAGGAAGCCCCGTGGCAGCTGCCAGGGGCTGCCTCCACCGTGTCGCTCAGGATGGAAGGAGGCGCGCGCAATGGGGTGGAGCTCCCGGGGGGGGGGGGAACCAAACTGCCCCAAACAAGCTTCTCCCTTCCAGCAACGCTTCCAAAGAAGGCAGCCCCACACGCATCCCAGAACCATCTCTGGCAGGGAAGAAGAGCAGAAGCTGGAGGGAACCACCCCAGCGAGGGGAAGGATTCGGCTCAAGCTGCAGAATCGTTGCCCAATTCCCTCTCACAGGCGACAACTTTAATGCCTCCAGTGTTTCTCAGATCTCTCCCCGCACCCCCTGGTTGTGTGTTGCTGTTGCCACCATCACCACGTCCCCCCGCTTCTCCACACACTTTCCTTCTCCAGCGGCTGACCCAGATTTCATAATGAATGAGACCATGCAGTGCTCGTTGTCCTGAGTTTAATTATTTCCCCCCCTCCTCTTTTTTTGCGCTGCATCATACATTATGCATCAATAATGGGGTGGGAGGAAGCGCACCATGCGTGCACACGCAGCCAGGGCACGTGATTCCCGTTTCTGTGGCCCGGCTCCACCGCCCCCCTCAAAACGGGTTTCTCGCTGGAAAAGGAACGAGGCTGAGGGAGACAACCCAAGCTGGGGCAGTACGGAAAATTCCCGTCCTCCTTTTCCTCGGTCCCCCAAATCGGGAGCAAAATAAAAGCTGCCCCCAAGAGGGTGGACGCAACGCGCGTTGGCCAGGGCGGAAAGGTTTTATTACACAGCTTTGCAAACATGAGGTAAGCTTTTTGCTTGGCCTAATAGGCCGGTTAATGGCACACACCAGGCCTGACGTCATGGCCTGCGATGCCTCCAGGAGGGAGCAGGCCTCCAGACTCCCCCCACAGGTCTGCAAGGCCCCAAACCCACCCCGTCCCACCTCGGCCACACAAGCGTGGCACTGGTGATGCTCTTTGCCCTGCAACCCAGGACACGAGACGTGTGCGCAAAGTGACACCCGTAAATCATGTTCACCACCAGGAAAAGCAGAAGTCGGTAAAGCAGAGCCCAGGGGCCCCAGACATTCCCCGGCTGTGTTTATTTAATTTATTTTTTTAAGCAAAGCTACCCCTGCTGTTTGGGGAGGGGGAATCTGCATTTTCCCCCTCTTGGAGGCTTCCCCGTTTTGTAAGAAACAGGGTGCACCCCCCAAAAACCATGTAAACCCTCAAAAATTAAAGCACAGATGGGACTTTTGGTGACATTCACTGTGGGTATTTCATAATTTGTGCTTATTTTCAGGGCACCCTACATGGAACGGGTCCTGCGTGCAGAAAACTGCTCTACAGTCTTTCCAAAGGTACCCCCCTCCTCCTGGATGTTTAGGCCTACAGGCCTCCTACAGGCCCATGTGGGGCAGCACGGGAGCAGACATGACATTGTCCCATAGCAAAGATGGCCTTCCTGACCACCGCGGGCAGACAGAAACACAACACAACGCTCAGGCACCCTTTTGCAGCGTGCCGCGTTTAACCTCCACACCCTCATTCCCCCACACTTCTCATGCAGGTGGATCAGCCCTCCAACATCTCCTAGAGAATGCACTAGCATGCGCATGCGCACGCCACAACACGCACATTCCCCAGTGGCCAGGTAAGATCGGTGGCGACAGATGAGCAGCCACAGAGGGAACGTCCTGGTCCTCTCCTCCTGAAATCGTCCAAGAATATATATTTTTTACTAAATTCTGCTGCAATTCCAGTTGTGCTTCAGAAGGGCCTCCTTCTCGCCAAAATGGGGCCGGGGGGGTGAGAGGTGTTTCTCCCCCTGGAAGCGGCCCAAGGCTTCCCGGCGGTGCTGCTGCTCCGACCACCTGGTGACACCTGCAATAAATACCGGCGGGGTGTCCTAATCTCCCGATTTGTGGTGTCCCCCCCCCCCCAGGCCAGCTCCCCTTCACCACAGAGATACTTCAGGAAGAAATTAAAGCTTCGGAGAAGGAGCGAATCCTCTCGGCCCCCTTCCTGTTCGCGGACGGCTGCTGCTCGCTCGCCGGTTTGCGCCCGCCGTGGCGTTGGAAGCGCAGTCAGGCAGACAGCCGGGCTGCTCCCTGAAGTGCAGTAATGGAGCACCAGCACGAGAAAAGGGAATGGGGGGGGTGGGGGGGGTGGAAAAATGCAGCAGAAGCTCTAGCCGGTTGAAAATTAATGTCATGCCTGGCTCATCGGATCAGCTTAACAGCAAGGTGGTGTCATGAAAACAAGCTCCCCGGCTCTGAGCAGAGGCAGCGGCCGCTTGGCGATGCCGCTCCTCTGACGTCAGATGCAGCTCCGTTTCCAGGACCATCTCCTGAACCAACTTTCCCGTGGATGGACACGATCCCTGGATTTAGGGCCTCTGAGCTCAAAGAAGGGCTCGTTTTACACCTCCCCTCTCTAAATTAACCACTAACGAACTTTCAGTGTGGCTTCTGCAGATGTTTCACCTGTTTTATCCAGAAGTTTTTAAACACCTCCCCCTTGTTTAAAAAAAATCTGAGAAGAACCAGGCAATTTCCCAAGATTTCTGCAGAGTAACACCCATCTTTCCCAAGGCAGAAGAAGTTTCACGTCTAGATGGAATTTTAGGACACTGTTTATTCACTGCTATCTAATCCTCAGAGGGGAAAAGACCACCCCGGCCACGGCTAACAGTCTTGCAATGACTCTTCCTCTGTCTGCACTCATCCACGCTAAGCCCAGGCCTGGCCTGGGAGATGCATCTCAGAAACCTCTGCAGTGGTGGAATGGCAAGGACGGCCGAGGGGCGAGCCGAACATCTCCCCTGGGGAGTCGGCAAGAATGGAGAGGTTTCTGGAGAAGCTCCCCGTTGCCAGCTGGCTTTGCCCACACGCTTCAGCCGAGAGGGAAGGATGTGGCGGGACCTTTCCCTGGCTGAGCTACCACATCGGTGGGTGTCTGCACCGAGGAGACTGTTGTGTTGCTTCAACGCCTCCATGCTGCAGCCACGTGACACAACAAGGACAGCACCAGATGCAGGACGCATCTTCCTTCCCCTCCCCCACCCACCCACCCCCACCTCCCCCATGATTGAGCCAAAGCCGGCTTTGTGGCAAGAGGCCCCCCCAGAAGCACCGGCCACAGGCGTGAAATGGTGCAAACCTTTCCAGGGTGTCTCGGTGGATTTAAAAAAAGAAAGAAAGAAACTTATTCGTGCCGTTTGCTGAATTTACAATATGAAGCCAATCCGACTCAGTTAACATCTGAGGTGCAATAAAGCATGATCCCTCGCGCACCAGGGAAACGTCCACCTCCTGCAGCCAAATCCAGCGTGCGATCAGGGCGGAGGGAAAGAAGCTTTGCGTCTCGCCATCTGCCAGGAAAGCTCACAGGGGCCGAAACGCAACAGCATAGACGATACGGCTCTCGCACGCTCGGCTCAGGGGGGCTTTTCAAACAAGGCGGCCGGCCGCTGCACCCCAGAATGGTGCCAATCTACAATGGCGTTCTCCAGGTTCAACATTTTATGAATACAAATGGTGCCCCATGTGGTGTAGGGACAAACGAGGACTGAATCCACGCTTAGCCATGGAAACTCACTGGGGGGGGGGGTGGAACAAGGTAAAGCCACTCCTTATATGCCTCATCTTAAAGGCCCTCTTGGGATTGCCATTACTTGATGGCACGTAACTAATTATGAATATAAAGCCAGCAGGAGAGTTTAGATTTTCCAAAACCCGAGTGTGTACCCGGAAACAAACTCAGACAGGGAGGAAGAGAACCCCTCGCCTTCTCTCCATACGCTTGTTAGAGTCCGTCCTGTAGATTCCTCGGGATCTGCGTCACAGGAAACATCCTTTGGTTCGTTCCAAGGCCACCCAAAAAGTCCAGCTCTCATCGGAGTCCAGAGGCTCCCCTCGCCTCAAACCGACAGTCACTCTGGACCACCGCCAGAGGTGAAATCCTTCTTCCATCTGCGCAAAGCATTGAGGCCCTGCCTCCCCAAAGGAAACGGTCTTCTTCTCTCCTCGTGCCGCCCGCTGTGCTGAAAACTCTCTCCTCCACCAAGTGCATGTTTTGACTGAAATCGGTCAGCCCGCTCCGATAAGCATGAAGGGACCCTGCAGGCCCCACGTGTTCCTCTCAGAAGACGGAGAATTACCTCAGTGGCAAGATTCAGAAAACATGTCAACACCTTTGCCGGGAAGCTGCTTCGCACGGCGTGTGGAGAAGGCAGATTAGGAAGTGCTGACACGCTCCCGGGGAAGAAGGGCTCCCAAGACGATGCACAGGCCACGGCAGCCGCCAGGGCCACGATTCTGCCAACCCTGGTGACACCTGGCCACCTCCTCTCCCCGAGCCCCTCAGTGTGTCAGGGTGCCGCTCTGGACCCCAACCTGCACAAGACCTCGCCTCCGTCCTCCCTTTTAATTCCCTTGGCTTTTTCCCTCACAAACGCAGGCCCTGCTTCCCGCTCCTTCCTTTCCAACCTTGCCTGGAAGCAGAAAAGCTGCTCTGTTTTCCTCACTGAAAGGAGGACAGCTCGGTCTGGTGGCCGCTCGCGCACCACCAAAATGGAAGGCACCCAGTGTGCACAACATTTCGTACACCGACTGATAGAGACAAATGCAAAGTGGGAAATGATTTTTTTAAAAAATAATTTATAAACAGAACAAAAACGCGTCTCCCTGGAGTGGGCAAGTAAACACAGAACACACAAAGTCACGCGGGCAGAGAGGAGCCTGCCAGCTCCATCCACGTCTGCCTTCGCTCTTTTCATGAGAAGGTGACTCTGTCTGTGAGCAGGCAGAGTCTGCTCCTGATGGGTGATGGGCAACTCCGAGGAACAGGATCCCGCTTCTCCACGAGGCTGTGCATGCAACAACACCATGGGGGACTCCGGGGAAACTCAGTATCTCCTAAAAAGCCCCACTGAAAAGTGACAGAGGCCATTTCTGCCCCACAGGAAGGCAAGGCCAGCCTCGCAAGGCACAGCTCCAATGGGGAGCGAGCCTGAGGGCCCACCTGGGCTGGGCAACCAGGACGTGCCCAGGGGGTGGCCTGAAGTTGCCGGTTCTCCACCTAACCTCCCTGGCACCCAGCTTGCTCCAAGGCCAAACGGGAGCCTCGGCCAGGCTCCTCCTGGGTGGAAGTGGGGCGGGCGAGCATCAGCCTTTGCCAGCTGCAGGAAGCATCCCTGAAGGTCAAAGGCCTAACTGGGGCGTTAATAAATAATGCCAATTAATTAGTGCTTGCCCTCCGAGCACTTTGCCAATGAACTAATTAGTTCCTCGCAAGGTTAAGCACGCTGAGCTCATTGGCTCGACTTTGCAAAGATGGGGGCAGCACCGGACAGGGGCCCCTTCACCTGGTGCAGACGTTCCTCCCAGAGTTCTCGGCAACTCGACCAATCAACCCAACCCTTAACGCCTGAATGTGCAAACTCGGCACAGAGCAGCCCGGCTGCCCTGCGCGGATCGCGAGAAGCAAAAGCAGCCCTTCAACAGAGTCCAAAGCAGGCCGGCACAGAGGAGGTGGCCAGCTGCCTCTCCGAATGAGTCACCGTTCTGGCCTGTTCCCAATTAGCCTTCCCTAGTCCTGCAGGCAAATGACTCACTGCCTCTGTAGCAAGACACCAACAGCCACAGAGTGGAGCAGCGAACTGATTAGGCCAGGGCAGCCACCCTGCATGAGTCACTGCTCTCAGCTAGCTTCCTTCTGAACCCCAGAGTACTGCTTTACAAAGATGTGGGGCACAAATTCTTATCACGCAGCCCTTTTAAGGCACAGAAAAGTTGTGCAATGCCAAAGGTAAGGAGCCTCGTGATGCAGGGGTTCAACTGCCGAAACTCTGCTCACAACCTGGGTTCAATCCCAGGTAGCCGGCTGGAGGTTCACTCAGCCTTCCATCCTTCCGAGGTGGGTAAATTAAGTACCCAGCTTGCTTGGGGGGCAATGTATAGCCTGCCTAATTGAACCGTAAACTGTCCAGAGAGTGCTTTAAGCACTATGGGGCGGTCCACAAGCTGCACACTTTGCTTTTTTGTTTTTAAGCAAGGCCCTCTACTCCAGAGACAGCCCCCCCCCCCACCTACACCGTACTCTATTCTCCCACCACCACCGCATTTAGATCTGGACACTTGCAAGCCACCCCCTTACCCCCCTCCTTCCCTACTCCAACCCCATCTTTCTTGGGCCCTACACACACACACAAGTGACCTATGTCAGCTGCCTTGGAAGACGCATCTGCTTTTGGACGGCATGTTTCTTGTAAGCACTTCAGCACCTCAGAGTGCCAGGACATCCCTCCCCAGACGAACACCTCCTCTGTGAACAGTGACAAGGACTCAAGCATCTCGTCGGGCAGCCGAGGCTGGAACGTGCTGGGGAGGGGACCCCTTGGATGCAAAGGCATCCGAGCCAGCCAAGAAAGACCTGGTGGCCGGGCACCGCCTGGGAAGATGACCAGACTGAGTCGGCCAGAGAAGAGAAAGAGGCAGCTGCCCAAAGCCCAGGGAATGGCATCCAGCGTTCCTTAGAGCTCAGCCACTTGCTAACTACAGCTGAGGTTGTGGTCTGTGATTACACCACCCGGCTAGGACTCAGGAGACCTGAGTTCAAATCCTCCTCATCCGGGAAGGTCACCAACTGGCCTCGACAGCCAAGTCAGGCTCACTCTGCTCAGCCTCCTTCACGGGATTACCGCAAGGACGGAAGAGGGAAGCAGGAGCGTCAGGTACCTCCCCTTGGGCTCACCGGAGGAAAGGTGGGCCATAAACAGAGCAAATAAACCATTAAAACGACCCATGCACAGCGTCTTGCCTGCTGTAGGTACATCCACGCCCCCACAGGTCCTTCAAAGTCACTCAGTCTTGTTCCGAATTTGGAGCCAAAGGATAGACACACAACGGGATACCTGAGCAAACCCAGCAGAGGACACCAATGGGCCGGGAGACCTTCACCTGCCTCCCTGTCTTACATCAGCCCCACAAGAGGGCTGAAGAGATCGGCTCAACTGAGTTCTGAAATAGGCAGCTCTCGGGCAGGGCAAGACACTTAAGACAGGTCTGAAGACAAGGATGGGCAGTGCCTTTCTCAGGTCACTCTCCAACATCCCAAGCAGAAGCTAGCTTCTGATTCCACAGGAGTCTTTGTTAGGATGAATGTCACAGCGCTGCGTCTGGCACAGAGGAAACCAACATATTCCTGGCCAGGTGACTGGGTTGGGCTTCCTTGTTTAAAGTAAGTTCCAAAGTGGCGGCTGCAGGATGAGCACCCCCCGCAAGCTCTGACATCCAGCCTGATGTAGACTCTCGTGGAGTCAAAAGCTAACTTCTGCTTGTGACATTGAGAACAGAGGGGTTCACCCACCCTTTGTCTCTGAACTGTGTACCAAAAACACACGGCTCTCTCTCTCTCTCTCTCTCTTGTTGGAATTAAGGGTGGCTATTCCAGGTACGCCTGTAGCTCATGGCTGTGCACGTAGGCGTCAGTCGCCAGCAGTGTCTCCCCCAGGAGGGCTGAGAAAGACACATGCCTGAAATCTTGCAGAGCTGCTTCCACCTCAATGTTGACAAAACCAGACCAGGCAGACCTGCTCGGAGGCAGCGCCCTGGGGCCTCAAAGAAGGGCCGTGGCTAAGGGGCCGACCTGGTTCTCCCAAGCATCCATCTGCCTTGGCGCGAGGCACTCTTTTGTCATCCTCTCGGTTGTGGCGATTTGCACGCAGGAGGTTCTCAACAGCAGCCCTGTTGCACGGGCGAGGGGTCTCCGAGCCTCTTCTCTCCAACACCCCAGCGGATCACGGTGCAGACCGCGTTTCTCCTGACAATGCACCAGCCAGTCACACACCCTCAAAGCTGATCTTCACGGCCACCCAGACCAGGAATTGAAAAAAGTCAAAAACTCTCACAAGAACGCCGGCTTGCAACTTCAGTCTTAACGACCGGCCTGGCACACGGGCTGACCACACTTTCCAGACAAACGGGAGCTGATGGGAAACATCCCCTGGATGTGCGAAATGGGTTTGACGAAGCAAAGAGTCGGGGAATCCCCGGTCCCCCCCCCCCTTCACACACACCCCTGTCAAAGGTGGCTGCTGGGCCCTGTCAGGTTGGCTTTCTGGGGATTCCCCCTTCTAGTGCCCACGCCCCGCCGCCCGCCCGCCCGCCCGCCCGCCTGCTGCACAAGCCTCCCTTGGAGCCGTCTGGCTGCCTTTAGCAACAGGCGGTCTATTTCTGAGGGAGCTTGGCAAGCCCAAGACTGTTCCTGGGGCTTATTTATAGGTCATTTAAAATACTTTCCACCCCACCAGCCGCTCTCCGCTGCCCCGGTCAGAGTTCAGGGTGTGGGTAAAAGAGTGCCCAGTTCATCACCAGCTCCTCCGTACATTCTTTGGCTCCCCGTGACTCTCTCTCACCAGGGATGCCAGCCTGGAGCAAAACCCACTAATCTCTCCCCCCCCCCCACACACACACCCTCTCTGTCTCTCTCCCTCACACACACACATACACATTTGCAACCCACATCTTCCACAGAGACACCCTCTGTTTTGCAAAATGTTCCCTGCAAGGCCAAGGAAGGGAGAGCAATTTCTCTAAAGAGGACTATCGCTCATGTGTCCTGTCAGTCTGAAGAACCGGGGCAAGGAGGGAATGTGAGCTATCCCTGATGCAAAAACATACCAAGATCCTAGTCCTCACCACTGTGAAGAGGGAGCCTGGGGCTGAAGGCACCAGAGTCCGTGATACAGATTTCCAAAGGCCAAGGCTTCGGTGACCACAAAAGCTCCTTGGCCCCGCTCCCCAGGATGAGCAACACGGAACCATGGGAAAGAAAATGGCAGCATTCGTTGGCTTAATCTGCATAATTTATACAGCCCTGCAGAATTACCTACCTACCTACCTACCTACCTACCTACCTACCTACCTACCTACCTACCTACCTACCTACCTACCTACCTACCTACCTACCTTCCTACCTTCCTACCTTCCTACCTTCCTTCCTTTCTCAATTAACAGATGACACCCGAATCAGACAAAAAAACCAACCGAACAAAGCCAGAAAAGACCAAGAGAGAAAAAGTGTGGTAGCTATTTTAATGCCTTGTTTTGTTTCGTTTTCCTCTGCTTGGCTTTTTTTCCTGATCTGCTTGCACATAACGGTGCAAATGGCCAGCAGCTCCGGGCACTTCTCTGGAGTTCAATATATAAAAACTCTCCAGTTCTCCTGCCTTCTGAAACATTGTGGTCATATTTCTGAGAAGGAAGGGGGAAGGAGGCCAGGTGCCGTACTGACAAGGCCAGCCCCCAAATAAAGAAAACCAGAAAGAGCCTTGGGGGGGGGGGGGGCTGTACCAGCGACCACGTCAAGGAAGGAAAGGTCAGCTGCCTTCAGCGTCGTCTCCAAACTGTCTAAGTCTTGACACAGAAAAACAGGCCCTAGTCCCGACTCTGGTGCATCCACGGCTCTCCGTAACCTAACCATTGATTAGTTATTTATGTCTCTGTTACTATTTCCTCTGTTATGCCATTTGCTATGGGCACTGTTGTCTGCCCAGCGGGCATCCAGTGCATGTAAAACAACTGGGGATTTTTATTTTTTAAAAATAAATCTTCAAAGAGAGTAGAGGCTATTTGAAACTGCAAACTGAGAAACCAGCCAGGAATCTGATGGTAACTTTGAATACACTTCTTAAAAAAAAACCAAAAAACACAGGCATACATATCAATTCTTCTCTGGCTATAAGCCACAAAACACTTATGCCAAATCAAACTTCTGGTTTTTAAGCTGCCATGGGATTCTTTGCCAGGTTTCCACAAGAGACCACACGCTGTGACAGCTCGTTCTCTAGAACTCCCTGGAGAAAGGTTACTTTTTTTGCTCACGGCCTGCGTCTCTCCCAAAGCATCTCTGGGACCCACCTTGGCCAGAACGAGCTTTCAACAGAGCAGACCACAATGTGTGATTCTTGGCTACCTCTCACCAACGGTGCCTGGTGTCATACTCAGAGGTATGCTGCTTCTGAACATGGAGGGTTTATCTTGGAACATAGCTCAGAACAGAGCATACAGTTTGCACACATAAGTATCAGGAGGACTAAGACAACAACCTCACCCCGGAAAAGGAACTCAGGCTGCAAGGAGGGGGACACGTCTGCCCTGGAGACCTGAATTCAAATTCTCCTCATTAGAGATAGGCACAAATTGAGAAAAAAAATGGTGATTCGTTGTGATTTGTAATTTAGCAAGGTCGACGAATCACGAATTTTTCCCCCAATAAATAATCAAATCAAAATTAGGTTAAAAAAACCATTGCTTTGTATTCATCGGGCTCTCCATATTGAATGACTATGAGGTGAGAAAGCTTTCCACCCAAGAATTTCTCAGTTCGGTTCCTGTTATCTCCAGTTAAAACCATTTTGTCTGCTAAGGCAACACTCTCAAAGACCGTGGAAAGTAGACCAGGCCAGTCCAAGGATCGGTCTGGGGGCACGGCCACCCAACACACCTCCTCCCACAGCATCCACTCTGGTCTCCTTTTCTGTCTTGGCTTGAGCACAGAATACACACGGTTGAAGTTTGCAGCCTGCTGGGTGAGCCCTCCTCGACTCGCCATGCCCCTCGCTCCAGCCGCTGGGAAGGAGGGCCGAGTACCCGTCAGAGTCGGCAGCGTCTCCCCCATCGGGCCCTGCCTGCCCTTCCTCAGGCTGCCCACTGCCACCCGCCTCGCTGGAGCCCTTTTAGATCATGCCACTTCCCGGCCCCGGGCAGGTTTCCAACGGATGCTTTGGGTGCCCTTCCCCCTCGGTGGCTGGGCTTGTAAGTACTTCATTAGCTCCGCTCTAATGAGGTCTCAGCACTGTACGTATGGTCGTTATCCCTTTCAGAGAGACGATAATTGTTAATGAGCAGATAAGTCGGCACAATGTATGAGAAGGAACAGGCCGTTCGGGGAAAGAAGAAAAGCAACAGGAGGCGATCCTCCCGGCCAGAGCCAACGAGCTGCTCATTTTGGTCAGATAGCAGAAAAAGAACCCATCCCACAGTCCTTCTCTTCTCACCCGAGGAGCCCACCAACGAAGAAGCCCCTTGAAACTTCTCCCGTCTTCCCCTTATTCACCAGAATTGCCCCCAGGGGCCCACATTTCCGCCTGCCCGGCTGGATTCGCGGGAAACCCCAAACGGTGGTTTTGGCACAAATGCGATTTTATCCACAGAGCTGCACCTCTTCACGCAGTTCGGTGGAGAAGCCACAAAACTCACAATTTGGCCTCTGAACACATCCTCTGCTTTCAGACGGTTGTTGTTTTTAAAAAGGAAAGAAAAAGAAACTAGGTTCCTAGTCTTTACGGATCGTGCCGGATGAGGCCCCTGGAAACCCAAGACCTTGCAGTCCCTTATCTTCGGGCCCAAAGATCTCCACTCGGCCAGTCTCCGCTTAACCCCCAGCAGCCACCCTGAGGCCCCCTAAGCGGCTTACCCTCAGGAGGACGGAGCCAAACCGGCCCGTTGAGCGGCTATCGTGGCTCACAGACCTTCCCTTCCTCTCCCGGTGCCACCCGTGTTAAACCCCCCTTTTGAAAAACAAAAACCCCCGGGCGCTGCCTCAGCACAAAGCAAATCCCAGAAACCATACTGGGGGGGGGGGGGGGGGGTGTTGGTTCAGCCAACCAAAAAGAGAGAAAGAGAAACACCCCCCCTGCACGCACGCACACAAGGGCACCATCTCCCAAGAGCTGCAAGTCGGCATAGGGTCTGGGGATGCAATCTAGAAGGCTCCAACGGGCCTCATCTGGGGGGTGCACCTTTTTTAGGTTTCACCGGGCAGGCGGGGGGGGGGGTGTTAGTTGACAGACGTGCCGGAAACCAGGAATTTGGAAACGCTGACCTTTCACGCGGGGCAACGGAAGGGCCCAGAGTTAACTCGAGAGGAAGCCTCTTCCCCTCCGCCATCGTGCAGCTTCCTTCCCTCACACGGTCGGTCAAAGCGACTCGGCAGCTTATAACTAACGGCCCAGGCAGGGAACCCCCGGCCGCTCCTGGACGGAGAGGGTGGACCTCAACAGGTGAGACACCAAAAAGGCCATGGGGCTGCCTGTCTAGCCCGAGAGCAGCACCCACCCGTGAAGGAAACGCCGCCACCCCCCCTCCACCCACCCCCATAGACCTCTGTGCCTACCCTGGGACCAGACAGGAAGGCTGACTCAGCAGGGAAGCCACCAAAGGCCACCTTCCCCGTCTTCCTTTCTTTCTCGTCGGCCAGAGCATCGGGTCTCGTTTCCCAGAAAGGTGAGAAGCCAGCCTGCCGCCTCCTCCCCCTCCTGCCCACCGACGTGGCCCCCTTTTGCCACGCAGGCACCCCCTACAAAAGAGAGGCGAGTGGGTGCTAAATAAAGACTTGCCTTAAGTCAGCCTGCCCGGAGAGCCCTCGCCTCCCCACCCCTGGCCCCCCGCCCCCACCATGCATGGACAGCTGTGCCCCAGAACCCTGCCAGCCCCCACCCCCGGGGAGCTTAAACTAAGTCCGGGAGTGGGCAAGGCCCGTCCAGGAAGGCTGCCTCTCTCAAAGAGAGAACCAAAGAGCCCTTCGTGCCCTTCGGATTAAGGGGAGACCCTCCTTCTGCCCAGCAAAAGCCGGACGGGTCCTCTGAGCAAGGGGCCCCAGCGGAAGCAAAGATCACTCCTTCCTCCTCCTTTGGGGAGGCGAGGGGGGGTTCTGAAGGGAAAGGAGGGTGCCCTTCACGTCCCAGAGAGGCCAGTGTGGGACCTGGCCTCCCCCCTCTGGAACTGGGAGGCTCCTTGAAAGGGGTTTCCCCAGGGGAAGGTCAGAAAGGGCCAGGAAGGCTGGTGGCAGGAAATGCTAACCCTAAAGTCCATCCCCAACCTCTCGCAAGCGGGGCTGCGTCTGAAACTCTTCTCCCACAGGACTTGGGGGGGGGGGGCGTAGGCTCCCACACACGCACACACACCACCACCACCCCCGTGCTCTCTGGGGAAGCAGCCAGGAGCAAACTGCAAAAACCTCTTCACGGACCAAAACGGAGAACAACTTTGCAAACGCCCAAAAACGAAAGGATGGAAACGCTTTCTCCAAAAACCACACGCAGCAATACTGTTTGCAATCAGCAGTCTTATCCGAGCGATTAAGGAAACAAAACAAAAAAAATCTGGGCTCCCGTCCAAAGCAGACGACTCAAACAGAGGATACAAAACAAGAGCAGGAACCAAGCAATGGGCTGACTAAGAAACTGTCTAGGGCCGAGCCTTGGGCAGTAAAAATAAAGTTTGTTCTTCCGCAAAGGGAGAAAGAGGGACGGCAGAGGGAGGCCTGCGTGCCAGGCTGAATCGGTGCCCAGCGAGCCGGTTGGCTGGTTACCTACCGAGTAACCATTTTTCTCAAAGAAACACACACAAAAAAATAGTAACACAAACACAATGCAAAAATCCAGAGAGATAAAAGTCCAAAGTGTTCACGGCAATGTCATTGTGTTACTGTCCCTGGGTGTCCTGCCCTGCCTGCAGCACTCCAAATAATAACAAGGGTGTGCTGTCAAGTCGATTCTAACTTACAGCAACCCTTTCCAGGGTTTGGGGGGTAGGTGGTTCTCGTTTATCGTTCCCTTCGTCTGGGGGTGCTGCTCCAGGACCCCCGAGCGGCTTTCCCAAGGCCACCCAGGCTGGCTCTTCCCCTAGGAGGCACGGTGGGGATTCAAACTCCTGGCTCCACAGCCAGGGACTCTCCCCTCACTGAGCTAGCTTGCAGCACTTCCTAGGCCGACATGAAGTCAGACACAGCCAAGGAGAGAAGAGAAAAAGAAAGCCCAGCCTGCAAGAAGCTTACAGTCTTCGTTTCCAACAGGAGAGAAGAAAGGTATTCGTATGCCAAAAACGGGGGGGATTTTCTACTGCTTGGCAGAATTATGAAATTGATCAATGCAAACATGATAGCTCGGTGGAAGCCAAACCACACATACCCTCTATGCAAACAGACAGCTGCAACCCATTCCCCTCAGTCGCTAACTACGTCTTACATGAGAAAGAAAGAAAGAAAGAAAGAAAGAAAGAAAGAAAGAAAGAAAGAAAGAAAGCTGCATCAGGCCTTTCGAATATTGATTGATTGATTGATTGATTGATTGATTGATTTCTATGCCACCCGTCTGACCAAGGGTGACTCTGGGCTGTTCACAGCAATAACAGTGACATAAAAGTAAACATAACATAATCAATGGCGTAAAATTAAGCTTAAATTATCACAGCAAATACACCTCATGACATAGACATCGATTACACTTTTATACCATGTCAACTGGTGTATATTACCTACACTCCCAAAGTACCCAGTTTTTCCACTGGAAAAACAGAATATTTGTCTGGGGCAGGGGAAAAGGAAAAAAAGTGGGCCTTTTTGTTTCAGATATTTGTTTGTTTGCTTGCTTGCTTGTTTGTTTGTTTGACTTTTATACCGCCCATCTGGCTGCCAGGGCCACTCTGGGCGGTTTTCAACAAAAAAATCGATAAACCGTAATAATAAAAAAACCAGTGAACAGTGATTATGGTCACATCCCTGGCAGACACGTGCCTCTGACGTAATTCAAGCTGGCGGCTAAACGAGGTACATACCAGCAACCCCCTTTTTCTAAAGGCAGGTGAAGCGATCATAACCAGAGTGTCTGGCACTAAACTCTCTCGGGATCTCCTGGAGAGGACCAATAAATACCGGGGTGCTGCAAAAAGAACCAGCTGGAAAAGCTTATGGCCCTTGCGCTGCAGAAAGGGAAATCGTTCTGTTAATATATTGGCCCATTAAGCCAGTACTTACTGTCCAAAGGCCTGCGTTCTTAATTTTTCAGCTCCAATTGACTCCCCCTGGCTCAGGAGGAGAAACCCTGTGTAATATGGCACGCTGATCCTCAAGCAGGGCCCCTTTACTGGAAAAGAGTATTTATCTGCAAACCACAGAACTGTTTTCCGCAGCAGTAAACGTCACACTCCCCCGTCCAGCTCTCGGAAAATATAAGAAATCCTTTTTTTTTTTTTTCTGAAATGTAAGGTACTAGTTCTCAACACTGCAGAGAATGAATGCAATCTGAAAAACCTAAGTGTTTGTAAGCAAGTGTGGTGTGTGCGCCTCCTCACTCTGTAAAGCATCTTGCGCAAGGATCATGAAGCACTATTTGTAATATAAGACTTTCTGACATGTGGTTCAAGCACGGGACGGTGGGGTGGGCCTGCCCCACTCCTGTCTCAAACCACAGGCTGTTGTGTTTATGACAAGCTGCTCTGATGACACGGACACAAGAACACCCAGTTCCTGCCCTGGCCAGGGGTTTGAACAGATGACCTCTGAGGTCCCTTCCTGACATGCAGTTCTAAATATAGAGTGCACTGGTTTCTGGTTTCCTTTTGTGCAAGACAGGTCGTGCACACACCAAGCGCCACCCACTCCCGGTCCCAGAAGCTCAGAGAGTCCAGCCGCCAGAGAAAGGAAGCAATGTTGCAAAGGCCAGCATGGGAATGTGTGGCTGAGCCTTAGAAAAGACGCCAGCAATCCTGCTGGTGAAACAGAATTGAAACACACACACAAACACACACACACAATGCTGGGTGTGGAGGGAGAAGTGGAACGAAAATGTTCTCATCAACACACTCGACTCATTTCCAAAATGGAAAGGAAGCAAAAAGCTGGTGTGTCTCCTCTAGAGCAAAAGGGGGAACGAGCGAGGGTGGTGAAGGGGGGCATTATTTCCTCCTGCCTTGGTTCCCCCCCTCCCCTCCCCATCCCTTCCTTTCTGGACCATTTCATGCTTGTTGGAGCTACGAAGCCAGACAATTGCTTTTTAACTCTAGGGAACAATCTGGCCATCAGGTCAGCGAGCTGAACACGAGCAAGCGCGCCCAGCTGCACACACAGAGGAGGCCCCGCCAAGGCCACGCTGCTGCTCCTGTTCTTAACGAATAACCACCACCCCTTTTTCAGCCAAGCCCTGCATGGGACGGTGGAGATCCCCGAACCCGTCACCTGAGCAGCAAGGACAACAGAATCATTCTGAGTCACAACACGAGCCAGAGAAGAACTTGGAGAGCTTTTTTGCCACAAATATTTGCAGCCTGAAAAAAAGATTCCACTGAAACTCCTGCTCGTTAGTGGCTTCTTTTCTTATTCAGCATGCAGCTTGGCTCACTCACTAGAACGACATACATTGCGGAACTAAACTGTTTCTTAAATCAGCATGGGATGCTTGTTTTCTCTTTGATCCTAGTCCTAAGGAAAGGAGATGGGAGGCCTCGCAGATGCCAGGATAATGTGGAAATGCAGAGGGGGGGAAACCCGAAGCCTGTGGAAGCAGGTAGCTTCAGCCTGCTAGGCATGAATCAGAAGCTCCTTTTCTGTCTTAGTGCAGAATCCCTGGTGCCTAGGATGATGACGTTCTGCAGGAAAGTGGACCTTCTTAGCCCTCTGCAGATTCCCCTTCCCTGGAAGAGGTGGCAGTCTGGTTGGACCCGCCACGATCAGCACCTTCACAGAGGGCCTTATTGAAGGAAGGGTGTGTGTGTGTGTGTGTGTCTAGGACTCGGAGAGAGGCTCTCCAAAAAGAGGAGCCTGAAACCCTGACGCTGACACAGAATGATACACGCAGGCCCTCCCCGAAACAGAAGGTCCAAACTGGAGGCCACTGGGTGTGCCTATTGCAGACCCCAGCCCCAGAAACACGAAGGAGAACCCCTTTCTCCCACACAAGTCCGTGGCCTGCTGCAATCAGAAGTGGAATGACTGGTCCAGGAATGCCAGGGGCTTTGCCCCACGGCATCAAGGTGCTGAAATCTAGAGGTGAACCCACAAAGGCGGGTTAAGAAAATAAACCGCAGTCTACCTCCCAGCCTATTCCTCTTCCTTCTCTAGAAAGCGTAAATGGTTTGTTCTCTTTTTTTGAGGGGGCACCTTATTCTCCCTCGTTCCTCCTTCTCGGGGGGGGGGAGTGCCCCCCAGGCATCAGGGTAGTACTGGGGGTGGGGGTGGGGGAGAGAGAGATTGGGCCGTTTGCCAAAACTTCCAAAACAGCTAGTGACTCCTCCGTGTCAGAACGCAGAGCACTTCAGCTCAGCTTTGCACGTGATCGCAACTCTGCAAGAGGACTGCCTGCCTCAGACCCTCCTCCCTCCCCGGGAATGAAGGCCACACGTGGCACTCTGAGGTCTCCGGGGAAACCCAGGGGACCACAAGCCTCACAGACCAAGAAAAGGCTCAAAACGAAGGAGGTCAGTTCTCTCTATAGCTTCTTGACTCGCCTTGTAACCAGCAGAAGGATATACTAGGGGGAAAGAGGAACAATTGCAGGATGGTACATGGTCATTCCTGCCAGTTCCACTTGCCCTTGAAAGCAGGGCTCATCCACTGCTCATGCAGCTGTTAGCAACAGCAGCCATGGGTGTTTTTGTCACAGAGGGAAGCAGAGAGTCCCGCATCCTCTCCCAGGGACCAAAACTGCTACACAACCCTTGCCACCGTTGCTGCTGGTTGGATTAAATATTAGCCAAGGTTTCTTAAACCATTACCAAATGTAATAATTATGTTGCTATCTACTGCTATTTTCCTTCACAACTAACAAGACCTACCTTTTCAGAACAAGGCTCAAAGGTAAAGTCTACCATCCTTAAGAGTGCTACATGTTGTTGTTCCTCTGCTGTTCCCTTTAATCATTGTTGCTGCTTATAGGACCCGGCTTCAAAAGAACTGAATATCAAACAGGAGTCATAAGCCATGACTAGGTGTGAAATGCAGCCAAACACCCCTGTCCCTTTATTTCAGAGCCGTGCATGAATGCTTCACCATGTAGTCTCTACATTTTCACTCTTGTGTCTAAAGACGTGGCCCATGTTCCATGGAAGCTTACATTCAGATATAGCATCTAGTTTTTAAGGAGCCACAAAATCTTTTTTTTTTTTTTTTTTTTTTTTTTTTTTGCTTTGGCTTTGTTTTCTGGGCAGCCGATGCTACCATTCTCAGGCAAAAGAAAAAGGTACGCATAGAAGCGTACCTTACAGCCTGGAGCAAGAAGAGACCCTGTTCCACGTTCATGTTCAAATCAAAGTAATACCAGAAGTAGGTGCAAAAGACAAGAATTCAAGATAAAAAGAAAGGACGATTACATCCAGCTGACTGTCTTTCCTAAGTCAGGGGTCATTTTGCAACCGTCTAGGAATATCAGAAATACCGTGACCCTGGTCTCTGGCCATGCTGTCTGGAGTTGATAGGAGGGGCCGTCCAGAAGGCGCCTAAAGGGCTCTCTGGGTCTAACTCTGCTGGTACACAGGAAAGGTGCTCATAGTCCACTTCCAAGTCCTGTGGCTCCCTCCCACAGAATCCTGGGATCTGTGGTTTGGTGGCCCAGAAACGGTTTAGGTGGGCAGAGCTCACCTCGCTGCTTGGAGTGTGATTTCTTAAAACCACAGGGAGCGGAGACACTCAGACCAGGGACTCCTTCAGAGTTCCGGCAGGCACCCTCCCCAGAAGGCAGGCCAGGAGACCTTCCTCCATCTCTGCTCCTGACCAAGAGGAGACAGAGCCCTGAACACGGACAGGCTCGTGGAAAGATACACCAGAGGACAGGAGAAAAACCCGTTCTTTGATTCAGTTCAGTCTGTCCTAGCGTTTGCCGAGATGAGCAAAACTAGAGCCGACATCCCACGGCTAGCCCAAAGCAGAGGAGAACCCCATGAATCGCTGGGATGTAAGTAAGTGTTGGCTTACCCTTCAACAATTGATTCCATGGGTCTACTCAGGTGGCAAAGCATAAGCCAAGGTTTTTAGTGGCCAGCCGGTGCCCACACAAGGCTCCCCCTGTTGAAACCGCGATGCTAGCAAACTCCAGAGCATGCCCGGCCTCCAAGTATCTCTACTGAAAGAGTTTCCACAGCCCACCCCATTGCCACTTGCAATGGGGGGGGGGGTTATGGGGGGTGCATGTGTGTGTCTCGGTGGAAGAGGCTGCCCTCTAAACCCAGGCAACTTGGAACGGCGCCTTCCGAAGACCCACCATGACTCTTTCGGGTGACTGTAGGAAAGCAGCCCTCCCCCTCAAGAGAGGGGGGGGCGTTATTTCCAAAGGAACCAGGGAGACAGATCCTGCACAACACAACGACCGACCAAAACCCAATCAAAGAGCAAATTAGATACTATTAGGTATCTTGGCTCAGTTACCCCGGGAGCAGAAGCCTGAAAATTGGTGTCATTTTCTTTCCTTAATTCCATACAGTTTACATCTTCCCTTTTTTGTAATTGTGGTTGTTTCACATTTCTTGAGTTATTTCTTCTTCTTCTTTTGAAGAAAAAAAAAGGTTCAGTGGGTCTTGTGATTTATTCCGGATTGCTGGATGCGACCGGAGGGGCCTGACGCAGCAGCCTCCAGCGTTGGAGCGCTCACCACCTCCCCCTGAGGTCATGGGTTCCCTTGTCGTTGTCGTACTGCTCTAACAGTTTTTCCTGATATTCAGCCTAACTTCCTGTCGCTTGAGCCCATGGTTGCGTGTCCTGCACTCGGGGATGATGGAGAACAGGCCCTGCCCCTCCTCTGTAGGACCTCCTTTTCAAGTATTTGAAAACTGGTGAGGAAGCTGGTCAGTGAGTGCAGGAGAAAGAAATCACAGACTGATCGTGGACCTCCTCCTGCTTGTGACCCAGTCTGGGTCCCAGAACACCAGGAAGGGCAACAGTCCAAGAAGCAGGAACAAAATCCAAACAAAGGCCGGGGGCTCTTGGTCCCCATCCCAACCTCCGTCTTCTGGAGAGACAGAGACAGGGCACTGTTGAGGTGGAAGGGATGGCCAAGGTGGCTCGCCTGCCCCACTGGCCGTCGCAGAGAACCCACAGTGGGTCTGCCTCCTGACCAGGTTCCACACAAAACACACACACACATACACACACACAGCTGGTCATCTGGGAAATGTGTGCAGGAGGGATCCTGAATGCAAACAAAAGTGGGAGGGGGGGACAAAGATGGAAAGCGCTTGCCATATGCTTAAAATATATCGTTTTTTTAAAATGGCAAACCAAAATGCCAAATGGTATCTTGAACAGTAAACAAGACAGCACTTCTCTGCTGGCCCATTAGCAGGATCACCTCAGGGAGGGAGAGATCCTGATCAGAGCACACGGATGGGGTCTCAAAGGAAATCCTCCTGATCCGTGATCCTTCTCCGTTCTCTCCTGTCATCGTAGACCTCTGTCCTCTGTCCCTCTGCCAGAAAGGGCCCAACCGTAGCCCTCTCTGGGCTTGCAAATGTTCGCCAAGGCAGCTCGGGGAGAGCTGCCCCCTCCACCCGTCCAGCTCCCCCGGTTCACACCCCTAAAGGCACCTCGCCACCGTGGCTTGCCCCCTCCCCACCCAAAAATGCACCATGAAGGAGTCCAGAACCGTGGACCTTTTTCACTCCTCAAACCATCTTCAGCTGAAAATATGGATCTTGACGGGAAGGAAAGCACAGCCCCAAGAGGGTCCCATTCTGCCCGCCCAGCGCGGCGGCCCGAGAACCCAGGCTCTCGTCCATCTCCACC
The DNA here is from genome assembly GCA_037013535.1 of Intellagama lesueurii. Lineage (NCBI taxonomy): Eukaryota > Metazoa > Chordata > Lepidosauria > Squamata > Agamidae > Intellagama > Intellagama lesueurii. The sequence goes on along the minus strand of JBAJHW010000017.1, from coordinate 304,324 downwards.
AAAGGATGTTGATTCTGCCTCGACCGGGGTTTTCTTTTCTCCCTGTGCTCTGCCTCGTAAAGCCAAGAGCAACACTCGAAACAGATAACTGGAATTCTTGCCTCCCTCCCAGCTCAATAAAAAGGCGAGGATCGAGCAAAGGCTCCCGGGGCTCTGAGCCAAGGAGGTGAACTTCTTGACTGGTTCAGCCCAGGTGGAGGCCTGGGACTCCCACCCACCCCACGTGGCCAGCGTGCCTCGGGCCCTCACGCGCACCACCAAGGCGGGCTCAGCGAGCGAAGTGCACGGCCGACACATCCTATGGAAAGCACGCCGCTCGCTCACTGGGAAACAGGGCTTGGCCGGCCTCCCGTTGAGTGTTCTGCTTGGTGGAGACAGGTCTGGACGGGTCTGTGAAATAACCCAAAAAACATCTGCACTTCTCCCATTTAACAACACTGGGGTTAGGGGCACCAGACCTCTGTACCGTTCAAAATCCATGTATAACTCTAAAACATAACTACAAAGCATAAACAGTTGAATAACAGACAGACAGAGAGAGAGAACCGTTCTCTCTCCATAGCGTGGACAATCCTTTCCATTCAGTACCGTGAGTAATGAGGCTTCAGGGTCCATACGACCCCCTGATCCAGAGGCGGAATTAGAGATGTTGAGTTTGGGGGCAAGCAAACCACTTTGACCCCTTCAGCGTTGAACTCATGGGGTTCTCAGTGGCCAGGAGCATAATATTAACTTATGGAATAGTTATTTATTTTTAAAAAATCTGTGTACAACCAAAACCATGCTGTTCAGACTCATGTCATTCAAGGGAGACGTTTGTTTTCACCCTGGGCCCTGGCTCCCCCCTACATGGCGAGCAAGGGGCCATGAGAGCAGGGCTGGAGAAGGCTTTGGATGTCCTTGGACTCCAAAGCCCATGTGCCCCAGGCAGCATGGCCAAGGACGATGTGGGGTGGCTGTTTAACCTCTCGCAGGGCCTTGGCGCCCCACCCCACCCCCTCCACTACAGGCTTGGCCCAGAAACGTCTCGATACAGGCATGCAGCACAAAGTCCAGCTCTTGACTGGGGCAAATGTTCTCGCTGGGGGGCCGACAAACCCTGGACCCCTCTAGAATTATGGGATGCATGTCTATTTGTGGAGAGGGAGCCATCCCATGTGATCATACATATATATGTGAAAATACAGAAGGTGGCTGCTGAGATACCAGAGCCCCCCCCCCCAGGGGAGACTCCCTCCCTCCCTCCCTCCCTCTCTAGAGCACATGGAAACACGCACAGATATCTCCAACCCGCACAAACAGATTCAACCGGCTTAGCTGTTTGCAAGTCAAAACAGGGTTTAATGTGTCTTTTCTAAACACAAGGAAAAGGCAGGTTTCTGCAGCTGTTCTGAACCGCCCCCTTGCTTTGAGAAGGACCCAGAAACCAGGGAGGGAGGTGGGCCTCTCCTGCCATCTCTCCACCCCCCCACCCCACCCCACCAGGCTCACAGGAGCCACTTGCCCACAGTCGCCTCCCACCGCACTGCACGCAAGCCAGCCACTCAAGGATTTGCACTAGAGGCGTTCCACAGCCCTCAAAGCCTGCCCTCCCCGAACCACCTTGGGATCTGTTTTGCTTCTTTATTTATTCTCCCGAGTCTAAGATTCAACTTCCATGAACTCGCAAAGCACACGTGGGGCTCTCCAGGAGGAGGAGAAATCGTGAAGCCGGCGGACTAGCCCAAGGCAGTGTTTTGAGGGAGAAGCTTGGGCGTCTCTCTCCAGACAACCCACAGAGGTCAGCCAGAGTGACTCCCAGACAAGAAGGCGCAGCACCAAAGCATCAGCCCCTCCAAAGGGACCAAGGTTTTCACACCTTGGCTGGCATCGTCTAGAGAAGATGAAGAGAGGTGGGCCTCGTCTGCGTCCTCACCTCTGGGACAGAGTTTGTGCCTCAGGCTCGACCTCTGATGCCCAAAGTCCGTGAGAGGCCAAGCAACAGGTTGGACGAAGTTGAGGGTGGGACCCACGAGAGCACGGCTCTGGGTCTGGGATCGGTGCAGAGCAGGAAAGTAGCCGGGCCGGGAAGGATTCTGGGCACTGTCACCTGAAAAAGCAGGTTTCCCCAGAGCTCTACGCTAGTCTGATCCAAGCACAAACACACACACACCCCCAATGCCCTGTGCTCCGTCTTGCCCCTCTGAGGATGGCAGCTTACATTCAGGCAGGATGCGATCAAGAGCCATCAGCGTTGGCACCGAGCGGGATCAAGGGGCTGGGATGCAGCTCACGGGCAGGGCTAATCAAACCGGCGCAGGATGGGTGCTCAAAGCGGTGCCCGCCTTTGCCAAAGATGTCCCTGCCACCCTACGGGTAAGGCAGGACATCGCGAAATGCCTGCCGCTCCACATACCGGTGCTCTTGGCACAAGCCAGGGCAGGCCTCCTCCTCCTCCGGAGTCCCGATGCCCACGGTCAGAGGGGCGCAGGACCCAGAGAGGAAAGTGCCACAGGGTGATGCCGAGAAAGGGGTCGGGGTGGGCCCCTTGGACCAGGCCCGATCCTGGAAGGTGGCAGTCACACACGCCCTTCCTTCCCTCCATTGCTTTCCTTTCTCCTGTCAAAGGGGTTGCAGAATGCTGACGCTGCTGGGGTGGGGTGGGGTGGGGGTGTCACTGCAAAGGGGGGAAGGGGCAAACATCAGCCCCTGATACCAAGGGCCTTCATTATTCCTGACCCGCTTCTGGTTGCCCTCCATGCAGCAAACCAAACCACACACATACACACAAGCTTTTTACCCTTAACTACCTTCCCCAAAAGCCACCCTGGGGGTCCCTCTGCTAGGCAACCCTCCCGGCTCCTGCCCAGGTCCCTCAAAGTTGTGCCAGGCCCCATGAGCAGAAGAAGGGGCCCCGGGGGCCTCGAGGACAAAACCTCAGCGGCAGAAAGCACGAGGGGAGGCAGAGCGCCTGGGCGGGTGGCTGGCTTCGTGGGCCGACCAGCCCCCAAACCGCCCTCGCCAGGGGACCATCCCAGGAGTCCAAAAAGAACCTTCTCCCAAGCCTGGAAGGGGAGCCAAGGGAGAGGCGGGGGGTGGGGGGGGGAGGTTCCATCCACACCCGGGTCAGGCCCAGTGTAGTCGGTCCCTCTCTTCCTGGGACTCAGAGAGAGGCAGTCACAGAGGAAGGATGCCAAAGGATTCAGAGAAAAGGGGGTCCCTTCTGCAGATCCCCGGAAGAGGACTGAGCCACACACACACCCCATCGCCTCTAGGGCAGAGATCCTTTCCTGCCCTCTAAACTTTTCCCCAGCCTGTGGCGGAAAGGAGAAGGCGGGCCACCGAAACACTGGGGCAAAAGGGGGGAGGGGGAGGGAAGGAGTCCCCCCCCCCTCAAAGGAGGCAGTAGGAAGGAAGGAAGGCCCTCCTCGCGCGCCAGCAACAAACAGTGCGGAGTAAAGCAGCAGGGCAAAAAAAGCCAGTCCGGATTCCCAGGAATCGCGAGGAGGGGACGCCCTCGAGACCCGCCCCCCGGCTACGAATCCACCCACCCCACCGCCAGTCTCTTCCCGCCGCCGCCCCCCCCCCCCGCCGCCAACTTCCCAAAGGCTTGCCAAAGTCCACCGCGAGCAGCACCAACTCGCCACCCGCCCGGGAAGCGCCCGGATCCCTTGCGCGAACCCTGCGCGCTTGCGATTGCGCTTAACTTTCTTCCCCGGCGGTGGGATCCCCGGCGGGCGGCACTTCCAGGCCTACTCGATCCCTCTCTCGCCCCCTCCCTCCCTTCCTTTAGATTTCCCCCCCCCCGCTCAGCCCCTCTTCCTCCGACTCCTTCCCAAGATGGGAGGGCCCCGATCCCGACGTACGGTGGATCCCTTTCTCTCCCCCCCCTCAAAAAAAATCAGCCTTCGGCTCTTTCTCCGAGACCCCTCCCTTACCCCCCGCCCCCCCCCCCGGCCAGGAGTTTCACAATCTCTCGATTTCCCAAGCACTCCTTGCAAACTTCAGCCGAGACGCCTCCAGAGCCGCCACTTGGGGCAGAATTCGGGGGTTGCTCGTCTCTGTCTTGTCTGTGTCTTAAAGCCAAACCCGCAACTCACACAAGTCCACCGAACAACGGCGGCCGCGACGGCAACCACCAGGCGGCGGGGCTGGCGAGGTGGGTCAATGGCAGCGAAATCGACCCGGGCGCCGAGTGAAATTGACCAACCCGGGAGGCAATTGACAGACTTCGCCTCCAACGCCGCCGCCGCCTCGGTGGTCGAGCGCGATCGGCTCCAGAATAAAGGCACTTCGTCCTCCCCGGACCAAGGCACGCACTTCTCTCCAACCCCCCCCCCAGACCACCTCAGTTCCCCCCCCCCCACAAGCCTCTCCCCGGTCCTCCTTCTTCTCCGCCGCCTCCCGCCCAGGAGGGGAGCCATAAAAAGAAGTCACACCCGGATCCCTCGCTCGCTCGGCGTTTGGCAAAGGAGCCCCCTCCCCTCTTTCCTCCCCCCCCCCCGTCCCCTCCCCTCCCCCGCGTTCCTCCCAAGCCAAACCAGACAGAAAGAGGCGATGCGCAAAGCCACTCACCCAGCGGCAGGAAATGTTTGGTGTCCATGTCTGCGTTTAACTCATGCCCGAGCGATGAAGGAGGAGGATCGCGGCTCCGCGGCGGAAAAAAAAGAGGAAACAAGAAACAGGGAGTGCGGGGCGGGGAGGGGAAGGGAGGGGGGAAGGGGGGGAAGGAGGCCCGCAAAAGCCCCCCCCTCCGCACGCACCGGGGCAGTTGTTTCAAAAAAGGAAAATCAAAGCCGGAAGCGGCGAGCGGGGGGGGGGAGGGGGGAGGGGGGAGGGAAGCCGCGCTGTGGAGCTTGGGGGGGGGCGCTCAGGGATTTCTCTCCCCCCCGCCGCTCCTATTTCGGCTTTGCTCGGTGCCCCCCGCCGGCCCTCTGGCTGTTCCTCCTCCTCCTCCTCCCTCTTCTCGCCGGGGGCGGGGGCGGAGAGGGGTCTCCGCGGGTTAGATCCAGTCCGCGGGGCTTGCGCGCGCCCGCCCGCCCTCCAGGCCGAAGCGCAGGGAGTTGTTGCAAACTCGCCCAACAATGTAACTCAAGGACTTGTCTGTGGGGCTCGGCGTGCGTGCGTGTGCGTGCGTCGGGGCGCGCGTGCGCGAGCCAGTGTGCACGAGTGTGAGTGGAGAGAGAGAGAGAGAGAGAGTGTGTGTGTGAGTGTGTGTGTGTGTCTGGCCCGCCCGCCTTGCTCCGTCCAGCCGCGAGAGCTGCAGTTGCAACGGGGCCCCTTGCAGGGGGGACCCCGACGGCCGACGGGCACGCAGCGACGCCGCTGGGGAGGGGGCTCCGCGCGCCTTCTGGGACTCCTGGGGGGGGGGAGGCTGGGGGGGGGCGAGAGGGTGTTGCAAGATGCGGTTGGGTTCCTCCTCCGGCACAGCCCCTTCTCTCGCACGCCTTTCCGTGAGAGAGAGAGGGAGGGAGGGAGGGAGAGTCCCAGAAGGGCGTGTTGAGCGGGGGGGGGGGGGAGGTCGGGAATCAGCAGCCTGAACGTGGGAAAGCGGCGAGGAAGCCCTTGCCCGGGAGCTCCGGAGCGTCCGGCCCCGATGGGGAGTCTTGGAGAGCCTCCAGAGCAGGGCCGGCCGGCCTGCCTCCAGGGGGGAGTCCCAAGCCAAGCAGACCTCTAGCGTCGGCGCGGGGGAGACCCACGGATGGCCGCGCTGGCAACTGGAAGGCCACTCGGGCCAGCCGGCCCAAAGAGGGCCTTCCGGGCAGGGGGCCGCGGTCGGCGGGGTTAGGGTCGTGGGTCGTGGGTGCACGACCTTCCCGGGTCGTGGGTGCAAAAGAGGCGGCAGACGCCACGCCTAAGGCAGAAGCGCTCCGCTGCCCCGAGCTGGCTTTCCAGAGCCGCCGCCCGAGCAACCCAATCCATGGAGATGGAAGACCGAGGCAGGGGGGTTTCCAGCTCTTTGTGCAAAGCAGAGGGACCTGAGGACCCCCACCAAGCCCAGAACCAAGCCAGACCAGCCCCTCCTCGGAAGGCCCCCTTTTTTCTCCAGAAGCCTATTACACAAGAGAGATGCGAAGGAAGCAAAATGATTGAGACGGCGGGGACTTCTGTCCCACCCACTCGCACAGAAATCTTAGAACGGCAGGGCTGGAAAAGGGGACCCTCCAGATCATCCAGTCCAGCCCCTGTCAAGGACGCAGAGAGGGGGGACTCGAACTCCCAACCAGAGACCTAAACCACTGAGCTATCCATCCAGCTAAATTACTGCACCCTAATTTTGGATGTTTCACATCATCACCATCAACAACATCATGATCATCTTAGAACGGCTGAGCTGGAAAAGGGACCCTCGGGATCATCCAGTCCAGCCCCTGTCAAGGAGGCACAGAGGGGGGACTCGAACTCCCAACTTCTGGCTCCACGACCAGAGAATTAAACCATCCTTTACCGACCTGGAAGTGCTAGTAAGGGAACAAAAATTAAAGCCAATTTTTCAGTGCGGCGCTTTTAAGACTCGCTTGTTTCTGTAGAGGGACAGTGTCCACTTTTCCTCACACCCAGGGAAGAACACTGAAGGAGAGGGTCGTAATACATGACAACCCCCTCCAACCCAAAACACAACAGAAAAGGGGCTCCGGCATCTTGACGAGTAACCCCTTCTGAGCAGGGGTGAGCCCCCCGCATAAATCAGTTGTTCTTAAAGGTGTGGCCAAGATTTTGTTTTTCCTGTTGTGGTGTCTTGTGTTGAGTTTGCAGGAGTTGAGTTTAGCCTGTTGGGTCTCCCGGGTGAAACCGACAGACTTGGTTACCCCTTTGAAAATGGTTACAGATAAGTCACCATCATTCACTTCTTTCTTTGCAATAAACAAGACAAACACAACGTGGGATCCCATTGGTCTTTTTGTGCAAGAACTATTTTAGTCACTTTTATACAGTTACCATAGTTTCATAAGAGGTGGCTTCACTGCTTAGGTGTGTTTTGTAAATCAACCCACAGCTTGTAACATTCTGATTCTTTTTTTAAAAAACAAAAAACAGTTAACCGAAAAATAACTATTTTAATTTGTTTTGAATAACATGTAAGAAAAAAGTTACTTTTAGAAAACTGTAACTAGATATGGGGCAGGAGGCACCGCCTGGCACTGTAACTGTAGCTAGCTATGTCTTAGCAGCAGCTTCCTAAGCGCTGATCGCTCCCACATTTTTAGGCTGGGGTTTCATGTCACCACTTCTCTCCTGGGGGGGGGGGGGGAGGGGGGAGGAGAGATAGCGGCCAGATCCTCAGCCAACCTGGATTTCTCCTGCTCATGCTTTGCCCTCATCAATTCTGTTGGGTCTTGTTTTCGAGAAAACTTCGTGGGAATGGCCCCTTCTGCTCATGGTTCTGTAGTTCCCGGCTGAAATCCTGTTGCACAAGTATTCAAATGGCGTGACTTTTAGAGTAGAATTGCCAAAAGTGAAGAAACCTCTGCGGACCTCGGTGTGAAACAGACAATGCTCACGGACACATCTTAACTTACGGCAGTTTTCAAAAGTTGCACCTTTTGTGTAATTCCACAACAGGATTTCAGCCTCTGCATTAAAAAAAGCAACAACGAAGAGGTGAACAGCCATTTTTTAAAAAGCAGAATGCTTTACGTGTGTATGGTATTGTTGTTTTTTTACCATTCCAAATGCCAAACATAAAACCAGTTTTAAAAGCCACACAAAACGATGCCAGCTGAAAATTCATCAGGGATGGAGCCAGCCAGACTTCCTTGGGGAGGGAAGAAGAACAGAAGGCCTTCCACAGCCAAGGGGAGCGGAAGAGATCATGCTCCCTGGGGTGGGGGGGATGGGCTACCCAAGTTGGATTCGGTGGACATTGCACCATCCCTCGAAACCCCCGGTAGGATTGCCATAAATCAGAAGCCCCTTGAGGACATACAGCACACAAAATTAGAAGCACCTCCTTGAAGTCAGATCGGGAGGAAATTAGGAAGCCGTGCCGCTGTTTCAAGGGCAGTGGTTATAGGGGTCTGTAAGCTGCAGGCCAGACCACGGCCTGGCTGTGCACCAGCCGCAACTTTCAAAAACACCGTCAAGGACAGCCCCGCGCAAAGCACATTACAGCAGTCTAGCTGCAGGGGAATTAAAGCACGAATCACCACAGCCCAGAGTGAAGACGGCGGAAAAGAGTAGATTAGGGCTTCTGCTGGTTCCCTAACCCTCCACCCGACCACCATCAGGGCGGAGAAGGAAGGCAGGCAGGCAGGCAGACATTCATGGAAAATAAAAATAATGGCAAAGCAGCCCCTTAGTCCTCTGGACCCAATCCGGGTGCTGCTGCAGCGGCGGCGGCTGCTACTTGGCACCTCCCCACCCTGCCCACAACAGCAAACCTCTCCCACCCACAGGTTCACAGGGCAGACAGGGGCCCAATCCACCCACCCACCCACCCACCGCTCTCCCTGCTCTTGTGAGCCCAGGCTGCCACTGCCGCCTCTCTTCCTCCTACTCAGACGGACGGTGGTGCCAGCGCCCTCAGGAGCTCGGAATGACCTTGAGGGTGGGGGGTCTGTGTGGCTATGATTCATGGAGAAGCTGCCAGGAAATGGGGTGCGGCTTTTTATATCAGAGCCACCTTCTTGATTCGCAAAACAGAAGTAAATGCAGGACTCTGAAGGGCCTCCTCAAGCCACCCACTGTGTTCCTCCCAGTCTGCACCTTGGGGGGGGGGGAGTGTCCCCCAGTTGTGGTTGCTGCACTCAAGGCAGCCCATAGCAGTGTTAGAAGCATACAATTAAAACACACACAAGACCCCCCCCCAAAAAAAAAGGATGGAAAGGAATACAAATCAAAAGAGCAATCAGGACCATACGTTCCTTGTGGAATTAAAAAGCACACCTTGCACTCTTGGGTGAAGAGGAAAGGTAGATTTGCAACCCTGACGGGCATCTACTATCCACATTTCTTTGATATTCTATTTTCTCTTACTCTTGAAGAAGCATTCTACGTGCGGATCACCCGGCCGTCTCATCGTGCAGTGTTTTTAGAAACCTGAGCAAGGGGTAGGGAGCTTGGACCGCAGCGCTTCTGGGTCTGGGTGTCGATTCAGGTTTTCTGTTTTGTTTGCAAGCTGAGCTGAAGCCAGCGAGATGAGCATTTCCTCAGCCGAAAAGCAGAGTTTTAAGTCAGAAAGGATTCCGCCTTCAAGCACTGCCATATGAATCATGTTATTGTTTTTGCTTTTAACATATGTTCAGGAACATAATCTGAGGCTGAAAATATCGTCTCTGATGAAGCTCAGGGTGGCATCTGCTCCTGCTTTCCAGGCCAAATCCTGGCACTCGTGTGCAGAGGTGGCTCGTGAGCCAGGAAGGGGGAGATGCTTCACCCTAAAGGTTTGGGATAGGGTTCCCGCCCTGCTCCAGTCACAATCCTCCGAGGCTGGATAGGGACCAAGGAGCTGGAGTTTCAAGATGCCCCGGGGGGGGGGGGGGAATGTTTGGCTGTCCCTTTGCATTTTATAAAGCCAGCGATGGCAGCGGTGTGTGTGTGTGTTGCGTGTAAGTGGGCGTGGACGTACATATGCACACCTTTTACTGCTAGAGCCATGCCCGCAAACCATCCAGAGAGCTGCAGGCTGGTTCCTTCCGACCCTCCCTCCCTCAGAGAACTTCCTGGCGGATGTGGTGTCTCGTGGCTTTTCCTGCCTCCTCACCAAACATCCTCAGCAAGCATCCTTCCTGACCATGCCTCTCTGTGACTCAGGGCCAAGCAGCCTCTACAGCGATCCGCGCCCCCCCCAAATCTCTCTCCTCTGGTCTGCTGGGCATTCCTTGCAGGTCTCTCAGATCTGCTGGGGGGGGGGGCTTTTCAGGCAACTTGTCGAAGCTGTTGGCCCTCCTGCGTTGACCTTGACCTCTCCATAACAGGGTCCCCTGCCTGCTCTTTGGAAGCAACTGCCTCTGCGTGGAGGTGAGCCAAGTCCTGGTGGGTCAAGGACGGCAAGGAGAGAGAGAGAGACTCAGGAAAAAGGAAGACAGAACCCTTGGTTCAGTCACCCTGGTCTATTTCTCAGCCACTCTCCGCCTCTGCTTGGCTTTCAAGGCAGGCCAGAAACATTTCCACTCAATTTTTAAAAAAATCAATTTATTAATCAATCAATCACATGGGGAGTTTTAACCCATGCTTCAATCAATTGATCTGCTTTAATGCACCCAGAGAACAACAAACACAGGAAACAGTCCCCTGGCATCATTAAATAAGTAAAGGGAGTCGGCGACTCAATTAAATTTAGCAAGTGTTGTTGGGCACAAGCTTCCGTTTCCATTTGCTGGCTCCTAAGAGAACGCAGCGGAGGAACAAAACGGAGATGGACCCCAAGGGGTGAGCAACCGGGAGCTGGACGGGAGAGGGAGAAGGAAGGAAAGGGTCTCGTGGAGGAAGAGGCCAAAGAGAAGCCCAGGAGAGAAAGGCAGGGAGTTTGCAGAGACCAGCAGAGTTTCCCTGCCTCTTTCAAGGCAGGGAAGGCCCAAGAATGTGAATGTGAGCACAGCTGTGTGATGCAGCTGCAAAAAAGGCCGAGGCGATGTTGGGGCCACCCTAGTGGTTGTGGGGGTTTACTGCCATTCAGCGCTGGAGGGAATTTTTGTAGGGTTGGGGAGGGGATACCTTCCCATCCGCTTTGTTCCTGAGGAAACCCAGGGCTCCACTGCAACCTACCTTTAAGACGGGGACCTACAAAGCACTAGAGAGGATTTGCCTCAGGCCTTCTGAAGCCCCTCCCTCTTTCTCTCAAGGGAGCAAGCTCTGCCTTCGTACCACCTCCTTCGGGTTTTTTGGGGTGGGTGGGATGCTTTGAGGAGGAATTTGACGGGCCGCTTGTGAATTCCACTTGTGAATTCAATGTCGCCTTAACGAGGGGCATCCCTGAGTGGTGCTGGCCACCGTCCTCTTCCCCTGCTTCGTGCAAGCGGCCAGATAGGGCGAGCATCCATATTCAAGATTTAATGGGCAGGAACGGTTGCCCCTTGGGCATGTCAGCAGAGACACACACACACACCGAGAGAGAGAGAAGGAAATGAATCATCCTTTCGATACAGCGGATCCTCGCCATGGCTCCCCGCAAGGCTCCGCAGTGGGTGAGGGTAGGAACTCTGCTTTAAATATCACATATGTGGCAAGCGCCGCATGGAGGGGAGGACTGCCACTGTTATTGATGGGGCTCATAAAGCACTTGCTTTTTTCCCCTCGTACTGGCAAACACGTAAGTCACTGGCCAGCCCTGAAGCCTCTCTGGCACTGCTTGGAAGCCAAGGTTTTTTTTAAAAGGATTTCCTTCCCACCCCTCTGAGGAGCAGACCATTGCCCCATTCGATTTCTGCCAGGGAGGAGTGTTCCTTTGGAAAGGGGGCGCAAGGCACCGCCACCCCTTGGGCTGGAGAACGGGGCCAAGACCCTCACGCACTCCTCTGACCAACAGGAGTTTATTCCACTCCACCCACCTCCATGCCCTCCGTCTTCTCCCTGACTCTGGAGATTTCTGAAGAGGGTGCCTACCCATGCTCAAGCCGTACAGAGATCCACAGAGGGAAATAGCAACAAGTTCCCCAGATAGCCCACCCCTTTCTCACTAATGGGCCCTTAAGCTCTCAGTAACTCATTCCGAGACATTTGTAGGAGAAAGAATAAACATGTTTCATCACTTACAGTTGGAAGCAGGTCAACAGGGGTCTTTCCATCGTTCTCTTCCCAAGGAAAGCTTCCTTCGTCCAACTCTTCCAACGAAGGACTATGCTCTGCACGAGAGAACGTTTGTTTGTTTGTTTGGTTGTTTGTTTTTCTGTTTTATTTATAGGCCACCTTTGTCATGATAACAGAATAAGTTAAACATTTTAAAAAAACCAATTAAATGATACACTCATTCAAATACAATTGAGTAATTAAAAGCAAGTAAACATGAAAAACTTCTTTAACTTTAAAAAGGCATTTCAGGGACTCACATATCCGAAGCGGGGCTGAAGCCCTCCAAGATGGTAGAGCCGGAAGTCAGTGGCAACAGACTGGGGGGGGGGGGGGGCTGGCCCAGCATGTCGGGAGGGCCCCATCCAGGCAGCATCCTAAGTTATCCTCTGAAACCCAGGAACGCCGCGGCCACCAGCACCCCCCAGAGTCTGCCTGGCACCATCCCTCCCATGAGCAGCTGGTGCCCAAGCCCAGAGAGGGAGGACAGAAGGCTAGGTGTGGGGTTTTCAGATCTTCTGGGCTACAAAGGCTTCCGTGCTCCCTTCTGGGAGTTCTGCCTTCCTGGCAGGCACCTGGCAATCACCTGAACGGGATGCACCTGGGAGAAAAGGCCTCGATCCGAAGGCGGGGAGGCTCAGCGAGGCCAAGCTTCACCTGGGTTTCACCTTCATAATTAACAAGACAATGTTTTAAAGCTAAAAGCAATTATACAAACACTACAAAGGATCCAGCAAAGAGCAGGCTCCAACTTTGAGAGGGATCGTTAGGCGCTGCTGCTCTGACGGGGTCTTCGGTACTACTTGTGTTTACTGTGGTATTTGTTCCTTTTTCATATTTGCACACTTACGGTTTTAGCTTTAATCTTTTAATGATGCAAGCTGCCTCTTTATACTCACTGTTCTTAGCTTTAGATATTGTCTTTTAATGGTGTAAACCACTGTTGTATATACTCATTGTTTTCAGCTTTAAATATCGTCTTTCAAGGATGTCAGCCGCTTTGGGTCCTTTTTTAAGGAGAAAGGTGGGGTAAAAATATGCTAAATAAGTAAATAAATGCTAAAAAAAAAAACATTAGCGGTGTTAAAAGCACATTTAAAAACAACACAGCACAGCAGTTACTCAGGAAAAGCCTGCCTGAAGAGACGGGTCTTTGCCTGCTTGTGAAGCCCAGCGAGGCTGGGGGACTCCTTCCCATTTTGCTCCAGTGACTCTATGAATGGGCCAGGCCTCCTTGGACTGAGCAGCTGAGTAAAAAGGGGGCAGGATCCCACCCATGTTCACATGCCCCCCTCCAGCACCTCTTTTTGCTTCTTTGCTCCACTCCCCCCACCTCCCGCCCACCCGCCTGGCCTGTTGGTCTCTTTTGTAATGTTGATCTTGGACCGCCTTGCAAGGTTTGCACTGGGAACTCTCTGGCAAGCCCGGTCTTTTGCCTCAGCAGCAGTCACAGCAGCAAAAGTGGGTCATGTGAATCCCACACACACACACACACACACACACACATACACACCCCGCAGGAGCCCATGGGGTGGATGGGGAGCTGAAGGAGGGAGGGAGCCCTGCGTTCAGACCCCAAAAGGAATCAGGAAGGCCCAAGATGGGGTGGAGGGTGGAGGAATGCCATTCGGAGGTGGCTGGCCCCACACGGAGGCTTCCAAAGGCAGATGTCCCAGGAAAGAGAAATGGAGGTCGGGGGGGGGGGGGCGCCGACGGCTCCTTGGGGCTCAAGATAGTGGCCACCTTCTTCAGCAGGGCCAAGAAGAACTTGGGAGGACCGTTGGGTGTCCACGGCCCTTCTTTGAGAGAGAACTGTTTGCAGGGGGTGCCTCCTTTTTCAAAGGGTCTTTCTCCCGTGGAAGCCCCCCATCCATGTCCACATCTGACTGAAAAGGAGATAACGGGGCGAAGGAGGGAGCTCGGAGACCTTGACCGTCCCTGAGCTGGGCAGGACCTGGAGAACGGCAGGCCTTGCCAGCATTCCCGGTGTTGGCCCCGGTTGTTCTGCGGCACCGGTTTCCAAAACCGAGTCGCCTGGCCCCTTTCTTTTTTTGACCTGTGAGAATACGAAAGGAAGGTGGCCCTGTGCCCAGGTTTACTGAGTGCAGTCCTCTGTCTGAAGGCGTTCCTCTGTGCAGCCCAAGCCTGTTTTAAAAGAAAAGACCCATTAAAATGTGGCCAGAAAGCAACTAGGCCCTTGGTGTTTTGGTTGTGTCGAAGGGGCAACCCTAAACTGAACCCATCTCGTTTCTGGAGATCAACCGGCACGATGCACATTTCAGTGTCAATTTGTGACGAATCAGTTGGACTGGTTTTATCCAAGAGAAAACAGACCCCCGCAAAGCTCAGATCTGGCTCCTTTTCTGGGCTACCTTGGAGGTGTAGCACGGTCTGCCTGTACTTCACCCCGGGTAGCCAGCAGCGCATTCAAGAAGAATCAGCACAAAAACTTCAGAGATGGTTAACTCTTCACTCAACAAAACGCACCGCCGTGGCTAGGAGTTCCCGGTTCCTTGCGCGTGGCTTTTCTGGCAACGCTGTCCGAACACATCTGCAACCGTCTGGTTGCATAAAGCTGCCGCTTTCCATGCCAAATGCATCCATGTGCCATCAAAGTGTCCGTGGAGGCTTGTGTTTTATCAAGGAGCTGTGCGTTGTCTCTCGCTCCCTCCGCATAGTCTTCAGGGGCCACCTGCTTTCCAAATATTTTCCACATTCACACTCTCTCTATATAAAGTATCTCTCGGCTGCCCAGATTCTCTGGAGGGGAGACGCTGGCGGGTGCGCTGGGTAACCAGCTGGGGAAGATCTCTTCGATAAGGGCTCCAGCCTTCTCACCGCTCCCAAATGGTTTGGATTTCCAAATTAGATTTGCTCTTTATGGCGGAAGGACTGATCCGGGTGCTGGGAGCCTTAATGACTTTGCGTGGATTTGAAAATGGAGTTTATGAGGTAATCCTGGCTCTCTGAGAAGCCTGGACGGGCAGGCCTGAAGCCAGAAATGTCGCAGTAAGGGTCACGATGATACGTGTACTCTGTGTGTGTGTGTGTGTGTGTGTGCTGGGATATCACAAATCAACGCAAACCAGCAAACGCATTAAAACATGAGTCACCACAGGGTTCAGTTTACTTGAAATTAAAAGCCAGCATATAAATATTTAAAGCAAATAAACCCGTCTAGTTGCATTACAGCACAAATCATTTTAGTGTGCCTGTGTGTGTACGTGTGCATGCCACGACATCTACGTACGCACACAGAGTGCGTGCTGCCCACCTGTTTCGTCTCAGCAGCACCCACGGGCTTTCCAGCCGGATTCCCTTTCTGTTTTCCTCACCTGCTGATCTTGGCGATTCTGCTGGGGTCTCCCACCCATGAGCCAGACTCTCCTTAAAGTCCAAAATCCGATGGGAATGGGATGGGTAGTTCTGGCTTGTCTGTCCGAGCCAGTGGGATGCTACTTCTCGTTCCCATCATCCTACTCCTCCCTGCCGGCTTTCCAGCTGTGGTACATCTGTGTAAATGTTGTTGCAGAGTTAAGAATTTCTCGTACAATTCCCTTTTGTTGTTCTGCAGTAGGAGTACAGAGATCCTCGGAACAGAATAGATACAAGTTCCCCGAGTCCAGCCCTTTCTCATAAACTGGAATTTAAAGTCTCAGTGACTCACTCTGAGACATTTGTTAGAGAAAGAATAAAAATGTTTATTCACAGCTGTTTGAAATTACAGACTTGCCGCCGCAGCTTTCTTTACTGCACTCGTATTCGCAACCAACTGATCAGATCAACAGCAAACAAACAACAGCTTCCAAATGACAGAAGAGAGGGGAAAGAACACTCAGCAGAGAGGTGGGGCTATCTTTCGATTCACACGCTGTAAGGAATGATTGGTTTGTGCTGGATAGATCGACAGTCACCCCAGCCCAGAAAAATGTCCCTCCCAGACATAACTACGAGAGGCAGCATGAAGGGTTCCAAAAATCCAAACATTTTCTGGGAGTCAAAAAAAGACTATAAACCTCAGAGGGTGCAGAATATAAATGCCATCGGCACACACAGTTGCAGAGTCCCGTTTAAATTGGGTTCTTCCCTGTTCCTCCTCCCGATGCAGAGCCCTGCCACTGTGCACCAGTCCAGCCCCACTGGCTCGTGAGCAGAGAGCAGGCACAGGAAGGGATGTGAGGACACCTCTATAATGCATAAGCCCTTTAAAAATTCATCACTGAAATCAAACTAATGGCAAACAGATTTTCAGAAGTACAGGAAGGGAAATAAAATGAAGGCAGGCATCTTGACCAGGCTGGAGGTCTGGTTTATGTCCTATCAGGTCGGCCCAGACTTAGGGTGACCCTATGAATGTGCCATCTCCGGCATGTCCTGTCCTCCACCGCCCTGCTCAGCTCTTGCAAACTCAAGCCTGGGGTTTCCTTGAGGGAGTCACACCATCTCGTATTTGGTCTTCCTCTTTTCCTGCTCCTTCCACCTTTCCCAGAATCATTATCTTTTCCAGAGAATCCTGCCTTCTCATGAGGTGCCCAAGGTGGGACAGCCTCCGCTTCAACCTGTTCGCCTCCAGAGAAGATTCAGACTTGATTTGCTCTAGGACCCACTCGATCGCGTCAAGCCTGAAGTACCTCTGAACTACGGATCTTCCTAAGTCAGACCAAAGAGGACGTGTTTCTTCTCCCCGCCTCGTCGTGATCTTCTGGAAGCCACCTCTTGCTGTTTGGGACGTCGAGCAGAAATCTGCCATCGTCGGCTTCATTCAGCGGGGACGAAGGCCAGGGCGGCCAAGCTGCTCATTCTGTCAGCCGACTGGACCATCCATCTTTCCTGAGCCCTCTTGTTGTTTTGATCCGACTCTGAAAAAAAGGAAAAGAAGGTGGCCGGTGGGGGTGGAACGAAGGAGAGGACGAAAAAGGAGCCGTCTTTCTCCTCCTGGGGTTTTTTTTGTTCGGCCGCCATGCCTGTGAAAGAGAGAGAGAAAAATTAAATGAAGCCATCCTTTGCCAAGCCCCCTCTCCACCCCCGGCCACCCTCTCGTCTATTCTACCCATCCAGGGGTTGCCATGAGGACCAAAAGGACCCCCCTTGTTCTCAATAGGGCAACAGCTCTGGGAAAGGAAAGCTCGTTAGTGGGATGAGCGACACCTCTTCCCTGCTTTTGGTACTCTCCTCCAGCGTGGCCTGTCCAGGCATTTAGCTGGATTATTATTATTACATATTTTTTTAACACGGCAGGGGTACGGAAATGACACCAGGCTAAAGGCTGTTTGTCTCACTAAATTTGCCCACCCAGACCGATTTTATGGCCATGGACGTGCCAGACTCTGCTGGTAGTTGTTTAGCTGGCTGAAGGGGTGAAAACGACGGGGCATATGACTGTTCCCTGGGCAATTATGTGCATCAAAAACGGTTTTGCTCCTAATTCAAACCCAAGGCTGAACCAAACATTTGAACTATGAGGGGAATCAAACTCCCAACCTCGGGCTCTGCAGCCAAATACCTAAACCCCTGAGCTATCCAGACAGGGATAAGCAGCCAGGGAGTCTGCAATGGGATCAGGATACATGAACATGCCATATCAGGACCCGGAAAAGAGGCTGGCTCCACCTGAAGTCCAAGCCTGAATCTCCAGAGAGGGCCCCGGTCTTGCAGGATCAGGCCACTCCTCCCGTCCCCATCAGATTCAGGGAGACCTGGCTTATCCCCGCTTGAGTCCTCCTTTCTTTCTGTCCAGTGGGACTCTGTCCCACTTCCCTCCCGTATGCCCCATCCTCAGGAGCTTCCTTGGCCAGATGCAAATCTGGTGGGATTCCCAGCTGGGGCATCCCCGGAGTGACTTTCTGCAGAGGCCGAGCAGGAAAAGGTGGGACCCCTTTTTGGTGGATTGGGTCCCACATTGTCTTTGACAAATAATACAGGGCAAGACGGGCAGGGCTGTGTCTACGCTCCTGAAGGATCATTACCTCCATTAATTGGCCAGGAGGGCCTGAGTGGGCGAAGCGCCGTCTGGCAGGATTAATGCCCCTCGGAGTCACTGAGATCATTGAAACTCTTCCGTCAGGCCCATGGCTCTTGAACAACAAAGCCTGTTTTCACGGCGGTTAGAATTGGCTTCGTTACCTTTAGGTCATGCCGATGTTTATGGCCAGCTGGGGCTCTGGGAAATAAGAGCCCTTTTCGACATTCTGAAACCAAGTCCCACCTTTTTAGAAAAGCCGGAGCTTGGCCTCTGGCTGGCAAAAGGGATCGTTTCAAGAGAGCTGGGGCTGGCCAGGAGGGGAGGACGTCCGGGCTGAAGGATCCCTCCCTGATCAAGGCAATTGCCCGGGATCTGTGCATACAACCCTCTGTTTGCAGAGATCAGGGGTGCAGGATGATGACACAGCACCGAGTGGGCCTCTGGATGTTGGGCAAAGTTCACAGCACCCATGGGGAAAGAATTAACATTTAACTGAGAGGCCGCAATGCCAGCACCGCCTTTGCCATCCGTAGCAGGGAAGGAACAGAGTTCACATGCGCACGCACGCGCACGCACACACACACGGGGCTGCCCAGAAACTTTGTCTTTCCTACCAACAGGAGATTCCACACAAGGGCCCTGACCGTTCTTTCCTTTTTATGTTTGCGATCTGGTTCATCCTGGATCGTCGCACGCTGCGTTTTCTGTGATAAGGGACACGCAAAGACATTCTGGACATGCATGTATCGAGATGGTGGGGTGTGGGGTTAAGCAAGGCACCCCATTCGGAGTTTTGGGGAGGCCCGCAGAGGGTCCGAGGGATGATGGGGAGGAGCCAAAGGGCCACCGAAGCAGGCCTTGTAACTGACGGGTGTTCCCGTGTTGCCGACGTGGGTTGCTGCAACGTTTTGGTCGGGACTGGTCAACTCTTTGCCTGCTCGGAAGGCGGAGGGAAAAGGTCTCGCAATGTTCTCCGGAGGCGACTAGGGGATCGCGCACGTGCGGTTTTCCAGAAGTTGCTGTTTTCCACGTCAAAACAATACATCAATCCCTCAATTTTGGACTACAGCTGCATACTGGAAGATGTCGTCCCTAGAAAGCACAGTACATTTCCCCAGTGTTGTAGACACCGTTGTGTGGCTTTTGTGCCCAAACTGAGAAGGCCAAGCCGAGAGGAAGGCTCCTGTTCTGCTCCGGCCGTGGAACACAGAAGGTGTGCAGGTGCTGCCCGGGCGCACACGCCCTGAGCTGTTACTCTTGCGTGTCGCTAGCTTTTTAAAGGGAGGGTCAGTCTGGGTGCCCCGATCCACCACCGCCACCCAGACTGCTCTCCATCACCTGGAAAGGCCGTGGGATCTCCTTCTCCTCGGAGGGCCGCCTCTCTGGGATACGGTGACTGGACTTCCTGCCTTGGCTGGGGATTGACTGGATGACCTCTGGTTTCCCTTCATGGTCTATGAGGCCACCATGGGCTTCCTTGGGAGAACAGCGAGCCCACCTCCCCGTGAGCTCCGAGTCGGGACAGGCGATGATGGTGGAAGCTCCCTGGAGGTCGGGGTAGAAATGATATCCGTCCCTGAAACGGCCCGTGAGGTGGGGGGGGGGCTTGAGGCCATCCTGGCTGAAAGGGACTTGAAGTGGGCCGGCCACCTCCAGGGAGACCTCGTCTTCTGATGCCTGGGGGCAGCGATGGCGGCCAGGAGACAAAGAGCCGGCCTTGGCCAAGACTCCGGCGTTGCCCAGTCGCCCGGACCGAAGCGGGGCACTCGGCACCTGGGAACATAAACACTTCAGGCGCCTCATTTATCCTCAAGAGTGGCTTGAAGAGCTTTGCTATGGCAATGAAGCCGCCTGGCGAGAGAGCCTCCTCGGGCAGGAAAGAGGAGCCAAGGAGAAAGAAGAGCCGCCGGCGGCAGCAAGCCAGGCATTTTAGCCACTGCCAAGGGTGCCCTCGTGACCTTGGAGAGGGACTTGGTTATAACCGTACCCAGCAGCCCCCCAACCCCGACCCGACCCCGCACGCCAGAGCGGAGGTCCTCTGGAGGTTCTCCCAGGCCCTGGAGAAGAAAAGCCACGGTGTGCATCCTTGCGCTTCTTGACGGATTCCATGCACGGGGTCCAGAGTTTGCAAGAGGGAGTGGCTTCAAGAAGCTGCAGAACAAGAAGCCCCCCGTCAGAGGAGCACCTTGACCGGAGGAGCACATTGTCGTCTTGGGAACCCACGGCTCTCTTCCTCAGCTGCCCTTCAGGGCGAAGGTCTGGGTGGCAGCCCTTATGTCTAAAGGTGGGGCACAGGCACAGCTAGAAGGTCATCTTCTGCCCCACGGTTAAGGACTTTTCTAGGCTGGGGCAACGCTCAGTCTATCCAGCACTAACCAATCCTTATTTCATGGCCTCTGAATTCGAAGAGAGCCCCGCCTGTCTGCTCCAGGCTTTTCCCCTCTCTAGAGTCTGTTGCTGAAAGCAGTCGTGTTTGTCCGCTCCCTGTTGGCTTTGTACAACTCTAAGTAAATGAAAGCTTTTATTCCTGCTCTTGTGTCGCTCTCAGAGTGAGTCACTGAGACCAGAGTGACAGTTAACGAGAAAGGGGTGGTCTACTCTGGGGAACTTGAAGCTAATCTGCTCTGTGAATCCCTGCATGTCTGCTGAGCAGCTAGAGGAACTGAACCCAGATTTCAAAACTCTGCAACAGCAAGCACTGGGTGCAAGTACCGTGACTGATTTTCAGCACAGCTCCTTTCCACAGATGGATGGGTTGAGCTTGTGCCGTCTCAGGCTTGGAGCAGCTGCTTCTACTTCTGTCCTTCCCCCTGGTTTCCCTTCCCCAGTTTTCCAGCCCTTTGCCCCAGGGGAAGGAGTGGCTCCCCCAGAGAGGGGCTGAGAGGAGGAAGGAGGCGTGTCCAGGGTGAAGTGCCAAGAAACTCTCATAAAAACGCCTTTCAGGAACTGGATTCCCCACCCCCACCCTCCACGGTCCTGCCCCAGCACAAGACTCGGCATCTTTCTCCAGGGACGTCTTTTCTCTCTTGGAGGAAGGACTGGCAGCCTGGGGTTGAAGCCTGTTGTCAAAGCCGGGCCGGGGCAGGAACTACACATTTCTGCAGCTTTTTATTGTGGGATATCTGCAAACTGGAGCGAAATCCCTGTTTTGGTTGGCAAGTTTTGAATTTCTGGTAAAATTCCTTTTTTTTTGCTTTGCAACAGAAGGACAGAGATCCAGAGAGCAGAATAGCTTCAAGTTCCCCTCATATAGCCCACCCCTTTCTCATTACTGGCACTTCAGGTGTCAAGAACTCGCTCTGAGACATTTGCAGGAGAAAGAATAAAAACATTTCTTGACTTACAGTTGTGAACAGGTCATGCAATGCACAAGATATTGTGAACTAGTCTGACCTCGATCTGGATCCGATCCAGAAGAGCCTTTCTGGAAGTGTGGCAGGGCTGCCTTTTGTTTTTAAAATGGGTTGGAGGGATTCCTGCCTAACCGATGGGTTGCTTTAAGGGAGATGGCTCCCAGAGAAGGGGCCCCATCCAGCGCAGTTGGATGCGGTCCTTTCTCCCTGTCTGATGGCACCCTACTCCCAACTTTTCTTGCTTTCATGAGTTTTCCCTCCTTGCAACTGACACACGGCCACGGATAAAGTATCTGGAACGTGCATCGTGAAGCTCAGAGCTCAGTCCTCGTTGCTACAGAAGCCTCAAGCAGGAGAAGGTGAAACCCCAGCATCCGAGGCCCATCACAAAGACAACGGAGGCCGTCTGGGGAGAAAAGCTTCCAGCTGCAGCAGGAGGGGGGGGTTTGCAGGGTGGGTGGGGGGCTCACCTTCTTCCCGTCTCCTTTCTGCCTCCTTTAAAGGTCCAATGTCACGTCGGCTGGGTGGCTCTCGGAAACGGAGCCCTCCTTAGAGGCAGGTGATCTCAGGCAAAAGCGAAGCGAGATTTCCCCAGCTTGACATTAAGCCAGAGTTAAGGTTAAATCCCTCCTGGGCTGCCAGATGGTGCTCCCCATCTCCTGCAAGAAGAGAGGGAGATGGGAGACAGGGGTGTGTGTGTGTAGGGGGGAGAGGGAGACGGAAAATCAGGATGGGGGCCTTTCCGCTCAGTCCCCCCACCGGGGCTTTATTTATTTTGGGCTCCGTTGGCTTGTTTGTTGCTCAGGTGCCAGCACCGGACAGATCTTTCTGAATGTGGAAGAGTCCACTTCTCCCAAGGCTAAGCTGCTGTTGTGAAGAAGAAGGAGAAGAATAATAATAATGTGCTATCAAGTCAATTCAGACTTTTTGACGACCCTTTCCCAGGACTTTTCCAGGCAGAAAGCAGAGTACTCAGGACCGGTTTCCCCTTCCCCTTCTTCTGGGGCTGCCCTGCGCACTGACCACTGCGCAGCTGGCCCAAAGCCACCCAGGCTGGCTTTACTCACAGAAAGGCCTGGCTCTGAATGTTTTTCTTTTTTTTCCTCCTGAGTTAAAATCCTTGCGCATAGCCACTCTTTCACATGAGGGTTGTGGCTGATGTGGCACCGTTTTGCCCTTATCCTCTTGAAAAGGGGAGCTAAGCCGTGGCGTGGCGGTCCCTCTGCCGTGGCTGGGCCACTCAGAGGGAAGTTCACCTTCTGCACGTTAGCACCCCCGGCAGCACTAATTAGCGCCCCCCCTCCATCTCACGCCGTCTGTCCCTTTTAGTCCCTTCCCATCCAGGGCAGCATGACTAATGAATCTCGCCTTAACTGTATGTTCACCCAATGGGCTAGTTTTGACAGTGATAGGCCTCTTAATTATATATTTCCCCTCTCTTTTTAACTCCATTTTTTTTAATGGCGGAATCATTCCACTTCACAATTAAGAATTTAAAAAAATGAATGAAAGGAAATCAATTTGAGGAGCTGTGGGAGGGACCCGGAGTTTGGAGAGCAGCATCAGGCCCACGGAGCCCCGGCTCAATCCCTGTGCCGTGGGGTGGAGGGTGCGCCTCTCACGAAACCCCCTGGCGGCCCGACCCCCAGCTGCTCCTGGGAGTGTCCCTTCCCCGCCAAGCATCAAATCGCTATCAAGCCGGGGCGGCCGCCTCGCCCAGGCGCCAGCGTGAGGCAACATGTCGTGTAGAGCGCACAGCCCCGGTTGGCACTGCCTCTGGCTTGCAGCTGGATTTCCCCCCCCCCCGCGCCTTGTCCAAGCTTTCTTAGACAAGAGAAGCTGGTGGGGGGGGGGTGCTGAAGAATGAGGTCCCGCTGGCGTTGCCCCAACCTGCACACAAATCAGTCCTGAGGGATGGAGGAGGCCGGGTGTGCCACAGAAAGGAGAGAGAGAGAAGGAGGGGGGGTTGCCTGATGACACAGAGTCACCAGCCCCCCCCCCTCCATCTGGCCTCTGCACCTTGGTCCAGGCAAGCAGGGGTCCGTCAGGAGAGATGGGGCAGACACAGGCCTCCCCCACCTGGAGGCCGCCCATCCCAAAGGACCGTTGGCCTCCAGCATGCCTGGCTTGAAGGCTGCTCCAATGGAGGGGTAATGTTTTATGACCTTTTAATTGTGAAGCTGCTTATGCCCTTAAACAGACACGTGCCGTGTGGGAGGTGGCATTTAGGCCCATAAAGAGGTTAATGAGGTGGCAAATGACCCCCATTTTACCTTTTATCCCCTTATTTCTTCCATCTCCCCCCCCCCCCGGATAAAACTCTGTAGGGGAGGGCAAGCGTCCACACACACACCTCGCGCTGTCCTGCGCCCTTGCTTCAGCCCTGGTGAGGCGGGTTTGTAGACGGCAGGGAGGCTCCTGAGGGCATTCAGCCAAACCGGAGTCAAGAATCCTATTCAGAACTTTATGCTGAAGGACTTGCGGGGGCCTGGCGGTTCGGGGTGTGTATGTCTCAACTTGCTGCAGAGTTTTAAGTCACTCGCCAGCAGGTTAGGAGAGAGAAAGTGAGAGAGAGGTGCCGGGATGAAACCAAGGAAGCAACGCCCTTCCCTTTGCTGGCTTGGCGGCTCGCTCAGGGCTGACGCCTGCCTGTACCTGAGCCCGTAACATCGCCAGGCCGTGCAGATTCTCCAGATATGTCCAGAAGCCCAGATCCTCACGGCATCCTCTGTTGCAGGGCCGTGATATGTTTTTTCTTTCACTAATGGGATGTTTCCACATGGCCTGGGCAACTCTTTGGCCTGGATCGGGCTTCCCAACGGCCACTGGGCTCTGAGCTGAACAAGGATCCAAGGAGAGACTTCACTGGCGTCTGACCGGCTCCTCCTGTTTGGCGTTGGGGCTGCCGCGTCGCCTCCAGGGGCACCCCAGCCGGGACGGGTGTTCCGAAGAAGGCGACGGTCCTCTGTAAAAGTGAGACGAATCCTTTTTCTCTTTGGCTCGGCTGTTGCTGTTGTCGCTGTTAACCGATGCCCTTGTCCAAAGGCACACATGTGCCCGGTGAGTTGGTGGTAATCACACCATTTCGCAAGGTCTGGGGGTCTCTCCGTTGGGAGCAGCGGAAGATAAACAGGCAGGCAGGCAGATGGGCCCGGGGGTGGGGTGGGGGGACCAGGTAAACTCCCGAAAGGCCCCCTTGGAGGGAGCAACAGGCCTCCTCTTCCCGGCCTTCCTTTGGCACAGTGGAGACCTTGAAAGGCGGCTGGGGGGGGGGGAGTGCCAGCTTTGCAGATCAGATGGAAGGAAGAGCCCCCACCTGCCAGAGAGCTTTTCACACCTGCTGGCTGGCTGGCATTTATTTAAAACAAACAAACAAACAAAAAAACACCATGGTTTCACACCCACGAAGAGTCGTGATCTTAGAGCACCAGCCGTTCAAACATGTGCTCATGAATGTGCACACCAGAGGAAGGCAGAAGGAAAGGGAGAAAAGACGGGAGGGAGGGAGGGAAAGGTTCCCTTTTCTGGTTCAGACTGTGGAGAGCCCCCTGTTCAGAGGGGCCGTTACATGGAGAAGTGGTTTATCCAGCATTAACAGCCCCACCTGGGTCCTGCGGACTCGAGGCTGTGGCTTCCTTTAATGCGCCGATGCATCTTATGTTAAGGCTTTCCTCTTCTCCTACTACCTCCCTTTCCTCCTAGCGTGGCGTGTGGACACACTTGAGAGAGTTCAAGCTTGCTTCGATTTGATCTGGCACCCACCTCTTTCTCTGGCAATGCCCGGCGCCTGTCCAGCTCTTGCCCGGCACCACCTTGGGGTGGATGAGTCATTTTTTAAAACCTCTCCTGCAAATGCAGGGGAAACAACCCCAAGCAGCCGCTTGGTGCCGCAGGGGCCTGGTCTCCTGCCTTCCGCGTTTTCCGGGGGCCGTGTGTGTTCCCAGGGCCCTTTCCTGCCCAGGTGGCCTCCTCCGTGGTCCTCCGTCCTGGCCCTCACATTCAGCCCAAGGAGGGCGAGGAAGGCTGCCGAGGCCGTGACCCTCCCCCTCCGCACCACTTACGCAGACAGTTAAGGAAGGACATCTAAGCCTCCTAAAGACAATTAAGCTCAGGGGAAGCCATAAATCTCAATAAAGAGGAAGGGACGTTTTCTTCACCGCTTAAAACAACAGATATAATTTCATTGGTTCCTGAGCTCAGGCTCCCAAAGGGAGGGCAGATTAAAAAAGCCACTTATTCACAAGCCCGGCAACCCACCGGGCCGGCTGGCCCCACAGTTGGTGGGCTACTGGGAGGTCAGGGGTTGCGCTGCTTGCGAGGGGAAAACCTTGACCCTCCTTGGCCGATTCTTCTTCTAACCCCATTCATCCCGGGAGGGGGAATGGAAAACAGGGTCGGGGAGGGGAGGGGAGGAAGACTCCCTGCAGGGCTTGGGGGGGGGGGGGGTCCACCGGGACGGGTGGTGTCACCCGGCAGCTCCCTGATGCCCTTTCTCTGCACATTATGGGATGCTGGACATGCTGTCCATACCCGAGCAAGGTCTGAATAGTGGAGACGGAACATTTCAGAAGGGTGCGCCACAAGCACACCCACCCTCAAAGCATAAATGCTCAGCTAAATATTTTACCATGCAGTTCTTGAGACCTGATCCCACATCTCCTCTTGCAAAAGTTTTCAGCCAAACTTTTGCAAATCCAGGAAACCCCTTTCCTAGCTCCTGACTCCTTATTTGCCCGAAACTGCCAAACGCGGCTGATCAAGGACTTGGGGTCTGCTGAGCCTTGAAGTTAATCCATTTTGAGCAGAAAGAATTGTGGGTTGTTGTTGTTGTTGTTGTTTTCCCTTAGCTCAACAAGAGAGTTTCTTAATCATGCCCATTTGGGGTATAAGGCCTTTCTTGCTTTGGATGCTGGGTGTGTGTATAAACACCGGAGCTTTATTGACCTGAGGGACTTGGTTCTGTCTTGTGGTTTCGCATGAAGAAGGAACAGGGAACTTAGAACCAACTTCTGCTCTCTGCAATTATTTTGTTTATTTAATTTTTAAACTGTCTGACTTAGTGACAGCTCAGCCTTCTGGGCGGTGTACAAAGAAACAGAAAATCACAATAAACAATACAATAGAAATACAAAGTAACACTGTATAAGTACAATAGGACCCCCTATCCATAGGATCCGTATCTGCTGATTCACTTATCTGTTGCGTGAATATACTAAATAAAAAAACCCAGAAATACATATTTATACATATTTTCAAGGTGTATTTACCAGAACTGGCCACTAGAGGGAGCCAGAGACCACACAATATATATAGGGTTGACTCCTTCTCATGTTTTTTTTTCCATCCCGCCCCCCCCAGAGGTGGGGCTTGGAACTACCACGGTCTTACTGTATGTAACTATCGCTTCAGTCCCAGCAGTTGATGCAGGACTAAAATGTGGCTGCCACCTCCAGATCCAGGAAATGTTGTCACTTCCAGCAGGCACACCCCTGCCCCGTAAACAGCAGGGACTAGCCCCTTGAGGGGAAGAGAGTGTTCCACAAAGGCTTTTTTTCTGGGCTGTTTCCAACTCGTTTCTCCAGATCTCTTCCAAGGCACTCGCTTCCACCCCCTTCTTCCCCGAGCACAGCTTCCCGAGCCTTTCGATTTAAGTTCTTGCTGGCCTGGGCTATTGATTTCCCTGCGGTAGGTTTTATGGTGAGTAAGCACGGCAAGGAGAAAGGGCCGGGACCTCCCGCCTTGTGCGCCACAGAGGGCTCCTCCTCTGCTGCTATTTTTGCTGCTCCATATGAGCCCTCTGGGACAAAAGCAGCGGAAACGATGAAGAAAACCTGACAGGGCAAAATGTAAGCTGGACTGAAGAGAGGACTGGGAGTGGCCCTGATCCACCAGTGGTGGTGTTCAGCTCCAGAGGGGCTCCCTTTTCACCACAGGGCCAATAGGCCTCGGCTGCCCCTCCTTCCTCGGCAGGGCTTGTCTGCCTCACCCAAGGATTGGGGCGGCACATCCAGGAAAACTGGTGCTCTGATAAACCTCTTGGCCTCCAAGGTACCACGTGATGCTTCGTTACTTTGTCCAAAGACGGAGTGATTCCTTTTCTACCTGTTGCAAGAAGTCAACATGCTTTCCGGAAGGATGCAAGGTGGTGGCCACCGGGCCAGTCAAGCCCTCGACGGGACTGACTTGGCCGTTTCCTGGGCCGCCCGGGTACTGCATGAGCCGGTCCCAGATCCTGAGATTCTTGAAAGGATCTGGGATCAAAACAAGAACGACTCCTAAGTCCTCCATATTCTCCACACTACTCAAGGCAGGAAATCGCTTGCCTTCACAGGGCGGAGAAGGCGTTCCTCTTTGCTGCCGTAGGTCCTTCTCTCCACCGCCTTTCCCCGCCCACAGTGCCAGAGGTGGACGAGAAACATGTTGGGTAAACCGTCCTGGTAGAGAGGTGCACAGAGTGTTGCCCTTGGCCGGGACTGAGTCATCCGGAGGACACTGGCTTCACCTCATGACTTCCTCACCTCTTGAACCCACGGCATGCCTGGCCGTGTAATATGATTTGTACAGATCGTGCCGTTTCACTCTGGTATCTCCAGACAATTCGTAATCTCCTGGTGGAAGAGAGGAGATGGGGAGAGCGCCTTCCCAGAGCATCAAAGGAGCTGTGCAGGTACCCTGAGGAAAAGGGAGGACCTGTATAAATGGGCCTTGGTAAATTACCCCACACATTCCCTTCTGTGCCGTGGCGAAGATCCTCCCAGTGCCCCTCGGATGTGCAAATATTTAGGAAATATTTCTTATTCAGGATCGGCATTTGATGTTCAAAGTGTTTCCCGCAGGAGCCAGTAATTGAGAGGGGCTGGCTGTCGGCAATACTGTAAATTGGTTTTAATTAGCTGCACTCATTAATTTAATGAAAATGGAACCCTCCCAACTCTAGACTGAGGTCCTGAAATTCAGACATCAAACTTTACCATCCTGATTTGACATTTTAATCAGAAGGGTGCGTTTTGGAGGGGGGTGCTCATGTCACCGCCCTCTAGAAGGGGGGGTGGGATTTAGTCTCCAGGGGCACCCATTGCATCGCCTCCCCCCTTTTATTGGTCTTTTGTCAGACGAGCAATTTCCATGGACTGAAGAACTCGAGGAATAAAGATAATCTGTTACAGCAGCCTGCTTCTTGTAGCAGCCGGCCACTGACACGGGTCTTTGGATGTTTTCCACGGAGCAATAGCCATAAAGCAATTTTCCAAGCTATTTTTTGTGGGTTTGGGGTTGGTGTGTGCGTCCTCTTGGAAAAACTTTTAATCTGCTTTTAAACTGTGTTGCATATCAGTCGATAGGGCTATACAGATTTTTATACTCCTGGGCCCATCCTCCGTCACTCTGGCTGCTTCTCACAGTGCTAGGTGTTATTTTTAAAAATTTATTATTATTATTATTATTATTATTATTATTATTATTATTATTATTATTATTATTATTATTATTATTATTATTTATTTATTTATTTCTTGCAAACTGGCATAGTGCTATGACAGAATGACAGATAGGGAGGAAAAAAAATAAAATGGCGGTTTCTCTGTAGCTCAACACATGTGCAGGGAGACAGAAACACCCAGAGACAGGGAGCTGGGGCTGAAACTGACTAGCGACATTGACTAGGCTTGTGGCCTACACACATAGCCCTGGCTGAAATTGACCAAGACATTTTGACTGGATCAGCCCTTGCAAAGGAAGAACACACACACACACACACACACACACACACACACAGAGAGAGAGAGAGAGAGAGAGAGAGAGAGAGAGAGAGAGGATGGGAGAAGGAAAAGGGAAGGCACGCCAGTAAGTGGCAAACCCCACAGACACAATTTATATTGATAGAGGCATCCACAGAGGTCAAAACGATTCAAAATAAATTGATTTCACAAGCAATTTAGAATAAATGGCCCTGTTGCAGCCGTGTAAAACACCTCACTTCCCAACCAAAAACCATGCTTCCTGGGCAAAAGAAATCTGTGCTTCCATGTGTATTGTGTCGTCACCTTTTTAAAAAATCTAGTTCAAACCCTCTTCAAATACATGTATTTTCCCCTACATTTTACCACGCTCTTATACTTTGAGATCTTTCCACTGGACCTCTTGGGGAAACTAGTTTTGGCCATGCGGAGGCTGGTCTGGCCCTGAGCCACATCTCCACACCCACCTCCCTGCTTTAGAAAAGTTGCTAAAGCACTTGCCTTAAATTTAATCTGTAATGTTCGTTTTCAGGGTTGTATCTTTGTTCTGCTGTTTTTAATTAGATTTTAAGAAACAACACTTTATTTCATTCTGTGGTGACTGTGTTCTTGTGCACCTTTGTTGTTTTTAATAGAAAGGGATAGAGTACCTAAACTCGTAAGCAAATACCAACCCTATTGCCTTGAAACCTGGTATCTCCATCTGGCCATCTGCCTGTGCACAGATATATTAGCTAATTAAGGCCCTCTTATTATAGATTATAGATCTGACAGATCACTGTTGATTCCATTGCAACGGTGCAATGTGGCTGCAAAATGCCAAGGCTATTTTAATGCTCTGTGTTAGCAGAAGTATAGTTTCCGACTATACTAGTCCCCCTCTCTTCGGCACTGGCTAGGCCTCCTCTGGAGTCCTGTGTCCAGTTCTGGACACTGCAACTTTATTGAGAAGGATGCCAACAAACTGGAGCAAGTTCAGAGGAGGGCAACCAGGAGGATCAGGGGGCTGGAGACCAAGCCCTATAAGGAGGAAAGATGGAAAGAACTGGGCAGGTTTAGCCTTGAGAAAAGAAGACGGAGGGGAGATAGGAGGGCACTTTTCAAAGACTTGAAAGGTACAGAGGAGGGGCAGAATCTGTCCTCGATCATCCCAGAGTGCAGGACACATAATAATGGGCTCAAGCGACAGGAAGCCAGATTTAGTCTGAATATCAGGAAAAACTTCTTAACTGTTAGAGCAGTACTACAAGGGAACCCAGGACCTCAGCAGAAGGTGGTGAGCGCTCCCAATCCTGGAGGCCTTCAAGAGAGAATTGGACCACCATCGGTCAGATCAGCTTTGATTTGGATTCTTACCTTGAGTGACCTTAGAGGCCCCTTCCAACTCCATTATGCTACGGTTAATGTTCAGCTGAGATGTGGCATGCTCCTGAAGGTTTCATGTTGTACAAAATCAGGGTTCATGGGGGCTGCATGACAGGATCACCACGTCAAGAGCTCTTCCATCACGCCAGACTAAAAGGGGTCCAAGATTCTGAGCCAACCCACAACCAAGGGTGGTCCTTGAGTGGGGGAGGGGATTCCCCAGTGCAAACGGGCCCACCCTGAGAGATGGGGCTGCTTTGTATAATGCTGCTGCTTTCCAGGTCGGCCCTCGGACGCCACCTCCAGGAGGATTTTGCTGGCCACAGGCCCCTCCTGGTGCTAGGACTCTGGTTTGAACCTCGCAGTGCTTGCTGTTGACCAGTGAAAAACTAAACACCACACCTGCATCTACTGGTTAAGAGTCGCCACAAGATAAGCGTTTCATGTAGGGAAATGAGCACACGCAGTTCCCTCCTTCAAGAGTTGAAGGCAAAGCATTTTTCTTCACGGCGGTCAAAAATCAAGATTCTTCTCAGCCTTTCTTCTTCCTCTTCGGATTCTTTCTCTAATTCTCTCTCTTCTCCTCCCCAACCTGCAGCCAGTGTGGGTGGTGGCTCCAGAGTTTTCCAGTCTGTGACGAGCTCAGTGGCTCATTTGGCTGGAGTCGCTTTCCGGAGTCCTGGAGTCTTGATTTTCAGGCAAAGAGGCCCGACGACCTTCCTGCAGGCCATCAACCCTGCCCTACATGCCCCCGTGGCCTCCCATCAGCCCCGGATGCCCCCGTGTGAGCCCCATGGCACAAACGTAGATGAACTGGGGACTCCTCTGGCAGGGTGCCTGTGCCAGGCAGCCAGGTTTCTTGGAAGCTCCTACTCAGCCGGCCGACTGTGTTTGTTTATTCCAAAATCCCTTGTCTGGCATGGTTTTCAAAACCAATAAAGTGTTTGTTCTTTTGGTTAAATATATGCCAGAGAAACATAACGGTGCTAAGAGGAGTTCAAAGTACAGTATACTTCAGCAGCAGGGGCAAGAGTTGAGGCCCCAGGCAACGAGGACCGGGCAAATGGCACACGGCAAGGAGGCCCATACGCCTGCATGCATGCCTAGTTACGGGGAGAGACAGAGAGACCCAGCAGTCTTTGGGGCAGACGCTGTACCCTTCAGAATGGCAACGGGTGCTGCTGAGAGGGTCAGGGTTACCTGTAGGCCAGTCAGAGGACCCCAGATAGAGAAACTCTCCCTTCTCAGTGAGGATATTCAGGGCCAGCTTGGAACAACTGTTATCCCACCAGGCACGCCGATCTTTCAGTGCTACATGCCTGACCTCACCGGGAGTCCCGCATCCAGTTCTGGGCACACAGTTTAAGAAAGATGTTGAGCACATGTCCAGAGGAGAGCCATCAGAACAGGAAGAGATCTGGAAACCAAAGGTTGAGGGGACCTGCATGTTCAGCCGGGAGGAGAGAAAGCGGAGAGGTGAATATTTGAGAATTTGAAAGGTTGTCACATGGAAGATGGAACAGAGCTTGTTTGTTTTTTGGTTCAGGGGGGCAGGACCAGAAGTGAGGGATTCGAGAAAGGAGAGTTCGGCCAAATGTTCGGAGTCATTTCTTGACCCTTAAGCACTGTTCGGCAGTGGGGCCGGCTGCCTCGGAGGGTGGTGGACTCTCCTCTTGTGGAGATATTTCAGCAGTGCCATCCTCTGGACACGCTCCAGCCTCTCAAGATCCTTCTTAAACTGTGGTGCCGGAACTGGACGCAGGGTCCCCGTTGCAGTCCGACCGAAGCAGAAGAGAGCGGGTCCAATTACAGTACTTCCCTTGATCTGGTCTTTCGACTTCTGTGGACACAGGCTGGAATTCATCTGTGTTTGTTGTCCAGCCGTGTGGGTAAAACCATGGAGCTGGTGCCCTGAGGGAGCCGATGTGGGGCGGAGGGGGGGGCATCTGCTGGAAATAGGCAGAGCCGGAGTGGAGGGGGCCTCGGTGTCTGGCAGGCCAAGCCAACGGCACCCGCTCTGCCTCCCTCCTCCAACGGGTCTTCCACGAGAGCGGGCAGGACCATCCCACCCGTTTGCAAGGGCACCGAGCGAGTGAGAAGCCAAGAGGCCGAAGCCAAGGCGCAGCCAGCGAGATCAGCGCAGTGGCCAAGGCTAAAAATAGCCCTAATTAAGTTATTGGGAGAACAAACCTCTCTTTTGTGGCCACATAAATCTCCATTACCCGTTACACTGAGAGGACCATAAAAGAAAATTTACGGCCAGGCAGAAGTGTGGCTGTGCCACCTCCCTCGAGAAGACCTCCTCCCGCTCCCCAGGAGGAAAAGGCCTTGGTGAGCCCGGTTTTCCAACGATGTCTACGGAAGGGGTGCCCTTTCCACCTGGACATCTTTGGGGATCCCATCGGGCAGGACGGAGGGAACCAAGCAGGGGGCTGGGCCAGAAAGGAGGCCCAAAAAGCCAGGGTGGGACAACAACCAGAGGGAACGCTGACCGGGGTTGGCAAGACCTCTGGAAACCCCTGCCGTTGCTTCCGCCAGCCAAGCCTTCCCTCCCCTTCCCTGACGAAGAGAGAGATTGGGACAGGAGGGAAGAAATTCTGAGAAGCCTTGGGATCGGTGGATTGGGCTCACCTCCATTTTAGAAGAGAGCCAGCTTGGTGTAAAAGGGAGACTACTGGACTAGAAAACCCAAGAGACCCGAGTTCAAATCCCTGCATGGCCTTTGGAAACTCACGGTCATTGGGTGGCAACGGTTCGACCACACCCTGAACATCCCACGTGCCTCCATTGGGTCCCCATGCATGGGAAGTAACTTGATGGCACACAACAACAACAACAACAACAACGCCAATTTTAGATGAGGCAGCTGAGGGGGTAAAAAAAAAGATCCCTCTCACCCAAACCCAATTAAATACAAATACATCTAAATGTCCAGGGTTGTTGGCCTGGACCGTTCGAGTCAACTCCCGAGAAGTGCGCACACGCGCCTGCCCCCAGTATCCCTCATGTCTTCCCATTCCAGATCTTGGAGGGTGGATGCTTTGTTTCTGCTGCCCCCCTCCAGATTGTTGTGGGGATGTGGGGGGCGGGGGGGGGGAAGCTGGACCGAAAGCTGGCCCCAGGCCCAGCCCCGGCTGCCCTTCAAGCCAGGCCGCCTCGAAGAAAGCAAGAAGGAGCCGCCTTTGTGTGCCTCCTACAAGGCTGCCGGCCAAGCACATTCTCCGCATCGCATGCGATGGAAAAACGCAGGCCATCCCGGAGAACTGCAGCTCATTTGTTCCTAGATGCCATTTAAGAAGACAGTCCCGGAGGCTGTGAGGGAGGCCGCCCACCAGAGACCCTCACGCTGGGGCTGGTTTACGCTGGATGGTGGGACCGTCCCAGTCGAGAGCACCCAAGGGTGCAGCTAGACATCCCCCCGTCTCCTCCTCCTCCTCTATATGTTCTGCTTCCATGTGGACCGGATGGACCAGACAAGTTCTCCCCCAACCCATGAGGTCTGCCGGGAGGGGCTCTGTCCCTCCAAGCCCAGCCTGGTGCCCAGCGTAAAAATCTGCTTCCTTGGTGCGAAGGAGGGCCATGCGGAAAGGCAAAAGATACCTTCTGGGTTTGACCACCTGGGCCGAGCCATCTCTGGGGATGCTTGGTCTTGGCAGGCGGCCAAGGAAGGATTGTGGGAAGGGAGAGAGTCGGGGCCTGAAGAGTGCTTGGCTTTGCTGGGACAGCCGTCCATCAGGCCAGTTGGAAAGCCAGGATGGCTCCCGGGCAGGTGGGGAAGCCACCAAAGAGCTCTCCATCCGGGTTTCGTCTTTCTGCGCCCCAGATCTCCCCTAGGAGCCTGGTCACCTAGGGTGCAAGAGAGGCTTCCCTAAAACCTCCTCCTGATGGTTCCTCCAGGAGCCTTCGTTCTGCCCACGTAGACCCCCTTCCTTAGTAAACCTCTTGCCAGGCACGTTGGGGGGCGTTGCAAAGTTCAGCGGGCACTAAAACCTTCCAAACAATTCATTCCCGGCTGCAAAGTGAAAGAGAGACAGCCTAATCCCTATTAATATTAGTTATAGCTATTGATTTCCACTTTACGGGATTGATTTTCAGTCCTTGGGCCACGTTTATGAGCCTCTTTGCTGAAGATGCATCTGGGGGGCCCAGCGCAGCTCTTGAGTGCCTTGGACCCGACCCAAGGCCAGCTGTTAGGACCTGGGTCAGTCGGAGGAGGAGGAGAAGGGAGTAGCCTGGCGTTTGGCCTCGGCCGCTCGCAGCTCGATCTCTCCTGTGTGCTGTCTGCCTGTTTGCAACTCAAAGGGGAAGGGGGGTCACTCTGACACACACACACACACACACACACAATATCCCTCAGTTACAACTGGCACAACAGTGACATGTAGCGACTAGACCAACAGACTGGTAAAATTCCTGCTCAGCCCTGGAAATGCCAGACCCCAAAATCTTTGGGCATCACCATTTCACTCAACTGGATGCAGGCCTAGCTCCCTCAAGCTCCACGGCCAGCTTGGGCCGACTTCTTTTTGTTCATGTACAACAGACGGCCGCATCGCTTCCTGGGTGTCGTAGTTCTTTGGGACGCGCCATCTGTTGAACCTAAAGGACAGTGAAACTACCACTCCCAGCATGCACTATGACTGCTTTCTTCTCTTAACAGGAAGCAAGGCTGAAGAAAGCCCTGGAGTCTCAGATTTTGAATAAGATACAGGATGTGCCCGCTAGATTCCTTTGCTTTACTTAAATGGGTTAAAGAAGCAATAGTTTGTGAGAGCAATCCTATACTCAGGTTCCACCTGCTGAAGGGGTGCTATAGGATCTGGTGGAAGTCCTGTTGAACTGGCAGAACCTGAGGTTAGAGTGGCCAGAGAGAGAAACAGGATGGCAGGACTTCCAACACTTTGTTTTAGTAAGAGTGTAAAAAGCCATGGGTCCCCACCTTGGTTCACCCGAGGGTTCTTGGACGGCCAGCTCCCAGAAGCCTTCGCCCCCCTAGTTGTGCTGGCCAGGAGCTGCTGTCCTAGAACACTTGGATGAACCAAGGCGGGGAACCACTGGTGTAGAGAAATGAAATTTTACCAGGCGTATCTTCCAAGATGACAGAGATTTGGAGAAATGTGATAGTAGCGACAGCTCTTAAATGTGTCGGCGCCCTGCCTGCTTTTGCTCTGGCCCTGCTCATGAGAGAGTCTGTCAGACGAAGCAGGTAGACTGGAACTACTAGTGGAAGCACAAGCAGAGTGGAAAATAGAGCAGCCGAGCAGCGGAAAAGGCCAGGAAATCTTGGTTGGAAGATGGGGCACAAGTGGATGACACGGTGATCTCCAGAGGCCCTGAAAAGTTGCCTCGAAGTAAGCCGTTATTTTTCTCAGACTCTATTCTCCCTTTTCCAAAGTGCCCCCGAAAGGTTCATCTCTTGCTGAAGGTTCATTGGCAACGGAGTGTGTGCTATAAATTATCTGAACCTGGCTTTGAAATACAAGGTCTTTTATAGTGCCATAAAGTAATTATGCTCCAGACAACAAACACACGGAGGAGAAATGACATATTTCTATGCTTAAAGGATAATTTCATTAAAAGGCATCTTTTCTGCTTTGGTGTTCTGGGGGCCCCTCATGGCCTGGGTCAGCCCCAGCTGCTGAGCAGGGCAGCTTGTTCTAGGGGCCCATCGCCTGCCTTTGAAATAGCTACTCCTCCGGGACCTTTCTGGACTCCCTTTAAATGTTCTCGTGTTCCTTCCTGGCTTTTTGGTTAATTGGATTTTTCTTTTTCTTTGTCAGGCCATTTCGGTTTTACTTGTGCATGTTTAAAAAACAACAACAAATAAACGGACAATTTTCTTGCTTGCTATCATGTCAAGTTCTCGTATTATGGGAGAGGAACGGGGGTGGGGGGTGGGGGGACCCTCAGCCCCCGCAGCGCTCCCGGAGCTGTCCTCGTCGCCCGCCGAACTCTCCCTTGGACGCGGTGGTTTTCCCAGTGAAACAGTCCCCCCCCCCCCCCAAGAACTGAAGCCTGTGGTCTGCCTTGCAGGGGCTTCCTGGGTGCCCGGGGAGGGGGAGGCGAGGCGACAGTCCAGGCCGAGCGAGCGAGCCCGGAGCAGGCGCGCTCTCAAGGGCGCGCGGGCGCCCAGGCCCAGAGGAGTGGGGGGGGGGGGGGCGGCGGCCGTCGTGTTGCTCATAGGCCACCGGAAGCGGGTGGGGGTGACCGTGAAGAAGAACCCGCCGGGCGCCGAGTCCCTCCTCCCCAAAGAAGCCGAGCCAGGGGGCGCGGGGACCCGTCGCCAGCCGGCTCGGGAGCGCGGCGAGCAAACCCTTGCCCGCGGCAGCCCTGTGGCGAGACGGCGCCTTGGCGCGGACGACGCCGTCCCCGGTCGCTGCGTCTGCTCGCAAGTAAGCCCCTCCGCGAGCGCGCCCGTCAGGGCTGTTCCCCTGCCCACGGGCCAGGGACTCTGGCCGAGGCGGCGGGCACCTCGTCGGGGCGGCGGGGGGGGGGGGCGCCACCGAGGCGCGCACGCCCGTTCGCCTCCCCGGGTGGCCTCAGGGGCTGGCCTGGCGGGGCCGCGGGCGGCGGGGCGCGGGACAGCCTGGCGTTTTCCCGGCAGGGCCCCCAAATCGTGCAGAGACGCAGCAGGCAGGCAGCCTCTCCGACAGACGGATTCCTCGACTCCCGGGGAGGAGGCCCTTGGTGGGCGCTGGATTTTTTTTCTCTCTCGTGCCACCCTGGCCCGTTCTCTCCCGCTTCTTGTGCTTCGTCCCCTCCCCAAGCAGGTGGCCCCGGCGAGCCGTGCTCCGCTTCCAGACAGGCCCGCACTTCCTCTGGGCCCGCGCTTCATGCAACCCTTTCCCCTCCCGCTTGGCACAGCCGTGGGGAGAGCCACGGGGACACCCGCCCGCCAGCCGGACACTCCGCCGGGGCGCCTGCTTCCCGCGCGCTCCCTTCTTCGCAATCCCGGTTCCTCTTTTCTACCTAATTCATATCGACAGGGACTTTCAGAACGATTTAGGCCTGCGTTCTGAGTTGAGCCAAAGGAACATGTTCTCTCTTCTTCGAAAGAGAAGGGTGGGCGGGGGGCTGGCTCGGCTGGGCTCCCGCCTTTGGCTTTGGCCTTTGAGAAAACCTTCCTGCCTCTCCTGGCAGAGGTCTTTGGGAAGCGGTTGGGATCCCCTGCTGCTTAAGCCACCTCCTCTTATTTCGATGGCTTCCTCTTTATAGAGCTAGCATGGCATCTTGTGGCTGAGAGTTCCAGAGGCCAGTTGCCTTCTGCCCATTCACCCGTGGCTCAGCGTCCCTGCCTTCCGCCTCCTACAAGCTAATGGCCACAAATCTTCACTCAAAGCACTGGGGATGCCGGTGATTATCCCCTGCCGCAGGGCCACCCCATAAATAATCCGCACCACGGTGCCCTTTTATTCTCACAACCTCCCTTCAAGGGAGGCCGGAGTGAAAGACAGCCACTTGCCAAGCCCATCTGCAGAGCTTTGTGAGTGAGCAGAGAGTCAGACCCCGGTCTCCCCACTAGGTCACCCTGCCTCCCACTCTCTTCAGAGCACTTCACCCGCAAGGTGGGGTGCAGTGCAGCTCACCGGGAGGATCTACACCCCCAGATTTTCCCCACCCACCCCTTTCCAAGTGGGGATCTCACTTATAAGATGGTTGCTCATGGACTCCTTTCTTCTGGACGGCGGCTAGGCGCCCAGCCATGCAAGAGCCTGACGCTGTCACAGCGGAGCGTCAGGCGTGAGCTGAAAGGGCTCCAGGCAGGGAAAACCAAGTGTGGAAGAATCAGCTGAGATTCCTTCTGTTGCCACGAAGGCTTCCGTGTCCCTCTGTGGCTTTGATCTCATACACGACTGCCTTCCGGTTCTTGGAGGGGCCGGGAACGCAGAGAAGCCACACGCGGCCTCTTTCTTTGGAATCCTTTGCACGCCAAGGTTCTCTATCAGCCCAGAATAGACTGCCCCAGAGCGCTTTAAGCATCCTCTGGGCACTTTACCACTTAATTTTATGCAGGGTGCACATTTCCTGCCCCCTCCTGTCAGCAAGCGGTGTCCTCAGTTGAGTAATATCAGAAAGATGGAAGGCTGAGTTAACCTTGAGCTGGCTACCTGAGCCTGGCAGGATTGAACTCAGGTGTCGTGAGCAGAGTCTTGACTGCAGCGCTGCAGTTGAACCACCGCACCATGAACGTCTGTCTTTAAGCACTGAGGATTCTTGGAGAAAGAGGAGGTCCATCCTGAGGACAAGAGGTGCTCAAATATCCTCCCCATTAAAGCAAAAAGAAAAGAGGAAGAAAGATGAACCTAGAAGCTACTGTCAGGTCAGCTCGGCTCCAGGAGAAAAATCCCAGAAGGTCGGTCCATGAGTCAAGCACATCCCTTCCAGAGCAGCTCGGTGGTTGATGCCTTTCCCGGCCAGCACTGAGAAATGTGAAACGCTGGCCCGCTCAAAGAGCAGGCGCTCCAGCCAGCCAATCCGCCTCCTGCCATCCGGTCCTCCTCCCGGTTCCACTTTGGTTCAGTAACAGCCTGCAGAGGAGTGGGAAGGGAGGGGGGGGCGACACGGTCAGTGCAGAAGGGGTCCAACCCAAACGCATAGAGGCCTGTCACACTGGACCCAGTGCTCAAAAAGGCCAAAAGGCCCGGGTAGCAAAAGCGGGCCTCGGAGGCGGACGACGGCTGCAGACGCCAGGGCCCAGCGTGACCTTTGGCGGGGGGCGGGCAAGGGCCAGAGCGGCTGCCTGTCATCCAGGGGAGAGCCTGGCCTGGAAAAGCCAGCCGTCACAGAGCCAGAGGGAGCCGGACGCAAGAGCCTCCAGCCGCAGAGGTTGGGGGTCGGCACTGCCCACCTATCTGGGTGGCCATTCCTCCTGAAGGCCAGCCGCCCCTGGGGCTAGCCCAGTCCGACGGGTCAGTTCGTGCCATGTGGCCTGGCCAGACCTGCCCACCTGGCTACGGGGGAGGACCCTCTCCCGTTGCCTGCATGCAAAGACCTTCAGCTGCCCCTCGGCTCAGCCGCCGCAGGGGAGCACTGCCTGGCCCTGGGGTGTGCGTGTGTGTGTGTGTGTGTCCCCCCCCATGGCTGCTGGGGCGGAGGGGAGGGAGGGCAGGGAGGGGAGCCCCCCCCCCCAAGGCAGAGGCTCCTTCTCTGCTCAGTCTCGTTGAGAGGACAGACTCTTCACTGTTAGGAGATTTTTGTGTGTATATATCTCTCTCACACACACTTTTCCACAGCGTAACTAATTGTTCTGGGTGTTTTATTCGTCCTAATTCCCAAAGGTTGGTATATAGAGACACCATTCGTTATTTATAAATAGCAGGGTAATCATTTTTAATACATGTGGAATCCGCGAAATCAGCGTCTCATTTCATCACGATAGCATTCAAGATATTAAATTTTTAAAAGAGAATTGTACAGGAGGAGGAGGAGGAAGGGGAGAAAACCCTACCAAAAGCAAACCAGAAGCACAGACAGGCACCCAAAAGAAAACCCCCGGGTCCTTTATCCCCATTGCCTGCTTGTCTTGCATGGAGGGGGGGGGGGAACAGGGTGTAGGGAAGGCAGGCCAGGCCCTCAGGGGGCAACGGGGCCCCTCTGTGGGACGCCAGCCTCTGCTGGAGCTTGGGAAAGTTACCTTTTTGGACTACAATGCCCATAATCCAGTGTGGTCTGCCCCACTGCAAGCTGAGCGATGCCAGCAAGCAGGGGAGGGAGCCGTGTTCCTCTTGCACAGGAACCGGCTGCTTGGAGTTCAAAGATGAATTAAAGCAGAAGCAGAAGGAAGCTGCCGGAGGGAGGCCAGGCTCCCCTCCCTCCCTCCGGTTGAAGGCCAAAAAATCTCAGGGCTCCCTCCAGAGCGTCAGAGCCCTGCT
The DNA here is from genome assembly GCA_037013535.1 of Intellagama lesueurii. NCBI lineage: Eukaryota > Metazoa > Chordata > Lepidosauria > Squamata > Agamidae > Intellagama > Intellagama lesueurii. The sequence goes on along the minus strand of JBAJHW010000017.1, from coordinate 264,330 downwards.
GTTGTGGTTGTGGTTGTTTTAAAAAGCCCTGCTAATTCTCTCCCCATCCTGACTACCCTGGAGGGGAAACGGGTCCCTAAGGGGCAGGCAGGGGCGGCTCCCTCCACCCCAAGGAGTCACGGCTAATGAACGGGCCCCCCCCTCCCGGGACATACCTCCCTGGCTGAGGACCCCCTTGTGACCAGGGTGGGCAGAGGTGGCTTCTTGGATATCTCCCCCCCCCCCGGCTCGGTCCTTCCCTCTCTTGGAAGGGCTCCAGCTGGTAACGCTTAGGGCTGGTGGTGACTGTTTCCAATCCTGACCCCCCCCAACCCACCCACCCACCCACCCCTGTCTCCCACCCCCTAACCGCTGACAGGCGGCGGAGTGAGCCCGCAAGGGCGTGCAGAGCCCCCACCCACCCACCCCCGGCTCCCTGGGAGGAAAGGCTCTTAATGGGACCCAGCCCCTTCCTCTCCAGTCCACCCTGGTTTCCTGGCCTTCCGCTGACCTCCCTCCTCTCCCAAAAGTGGGGTTCAAAGAGGCAGCCTTGAACCTGAGCTGGTTGCTGCTCTGCTTTGGCCTCTCTGCTTCCGGAGGTCAAGCAGCCGGCTGCTGGGGGGCGGGGGGGGGGGCTTCGGGACTCATTTGCCAAAACTGATAACCTGGGAAAGTGGAGATTAATTTAGGGGTCATGGAGGGGTGGGGTGGGATGACGGTTGCAAAAAGAAAGCACCCCAAGGCATGCTGTTCTTGGTGGCGACAACGCCAGCCTCCGTTCTTTGGTCTGCCTTTACGGGGGGGGGGGGCGGACGTCCTCCAAGCACCTCCTTGGCGAGCCGACAGGGATGATGATCTCATGGGCCAGATCTTTTTTTGAAGAAATGATTTAATGTGAATTGAAATTTATTGGGCTAAAGAGGTGCCAAAGATTTTCCTTCTTGTTTAAAGGATGATTAAATGAGATCTCCTAGCAGATATCCATGGCAACAAATGGCTGATTAGATGTCACCAGCTCTTGGTTGTTTAGACGGAAACAGAAAAATGCTCCAGATGAGGGCAAATGATGGCAGATCGTTGCCATAGGAATTACCCGCCGTTCCACACATGCATGGAGCTACACGTCTCCTTCGAAGAATGAACGTTCTCCAACACTTATCATTCTAGACCGGGGGTTCCCAACCTTGGGTCCTCCAATGTTCTTGGACTACAACTCCCAGAAATCCTGGCCAGCACAGCTAGAGGTGAAGCCTCCTGGGAGTTGTAGTCCAAGAACACTGGAGGACCCAAGGTTGAGAACTGCCGATCTAGCGCCTCTATGGCAGGGCCACTGACTTTGGGATTCCCAAAGACGGGCATCTTTCACTCCTTCGTGATGCCAGGGTGGAGACAGAGATCCTTTGAGGCTCAGAATCAGCCCTTCCCCTCGCCTTGTGCCCCTGTGATGGCAGGAACGGTGAGCCCGTTGGTAAGGGGGACTCTGAATGGGGCCCCGTTAAGGCCGAGCCCAGCCCACGTTGGAGACGCCTCCTGACTGCACCGCTCGCTCATCCTTCGGTTAGGAGTCTGGGCTGGAGTCCCACCTGGGATCTGTATATTGGCGGCCTCACGGTCATCTGGGGTGCCCGCTGGTTACCCTTCGAGGGGACTCCCCAGCTGTGCCCTTACCTTAAAGGGTGGTACAACTGAAGCAGCTGCCCAAAGACCTCCTGGGTGTCTGGGGGCAGGATTTGTGCTTATGTGTGTATATGGGGAGTCTCCAAGGAGATTTGCATGACCAATGTCGAGCTGACGGATTCAGTTTTGCTTGCATAATTTTGGACATCTGTCTCAGGCTGCTTGTTTCAGAGAAGCTGGAGCCCAGGTGGGTTGATGCCCACCTGAGAAAAAGGGTCCCTTTGTCTCCCTCGGCGGGTGCAAAAGAAGGCGAGGGGGAGAGCAAACACAGCCCCACCCACACAAGGGGGCTGAACTGGGCTGGAAAGACCAGCCTGTGCTGTTGATGCTTCAGGCGATGGGGGCCCAGCCATGGCGGCCACATGCCTTGATGTCTTTGCTATTATTTTCGGGTTCTTCTACTGTTGCCTGGAGGCCGGTTCCTGCTAGAAGCAGAGCTAACATGATAACAATCTCATTTGTCTGGACTTGAACACCTATTGGGAGCGACCAAGTCTGATGGCACATTCATTTCCCCGCTAAGACTGGCTGTTCTTTGCTTATTGGGTTGCTTCCACTTTGCCTGTTTTTTTTTTTGTCTGAAACGGTTGCCGTCTGTTCACTCCCTTTTAACGGGGATTTTAACGGAAAATCCCCCGGCTTCTCGTCACTGGGTAGCTGAATCCCCGGGTTTCCTCTGCTGCCCCATTCATTCATTTATTCCACTGTTATACCACCCATTTAGTTACTCTGGGCAGGTAAGAAACAAATAAAGTAAATACAAATTTTATAACAGTAAAGATAAATTATATAAAAAAAAGAGCAAAACCAGTCAATAAAATAGACTAAAAACAATTACACTGATGTTTATCAGCAGAATATCAGGAAGAAAAAAAGAAAGAAAGTGTGTGAGCTTTATCTCAGTCTCACCAAACCTCCTTTGGGACGCACTGTCTAGCTCTTCTGCAATTAAAAGAAGAAGAAGTGATAACTCTAGATCAGGGGTTCCCAATCTCAGGTAACCCAGATGTTCTTGGACTACAGCTCCCAGAAACCCCAGGCAGCACAGATATAGGGAAGGCTTCTGGGAGTTGCAGTCCAGGAACACGTGGTTGCCCAAGGTGGGGAACTCCTGCTCTAGATGTGTCTAAGAGGAGAGAAGTGACCTTTACTCACAGTTATCCTCTGCAGTTACAATCAGGAGAAACCCTAGGCTTCTGGCACAGAGAAAGACTCCATGCTCTATGCTTCTTGAAAGGTGGGGTGAGGAAAAAGAGAGGCAAAAAACAGCAACAAAGGAACCTGAAAACAAGCCAGAAAAAGGGACGGGATCCAATGACAGAGGTGGGGAAAAGCTCTGCCAACTCAATGAGAGGCAAGTAGTAAAACAGCACGGCAGGGTCCTTCCACTTCATACTCAATGTTAAGGCATGCACGATCGCCGTTTTCTCAACATCTTCTGACACCAGACTGGAAGATTTTCACCTGCTGCCCACCCACGAATGGCATCGCACCCTTGGCCTCTCCCTGGCAAAAGGCGACCGAGGAGGCTTTTTATCGGTTGCTGCCCGCTGAGCCCAGCTCACCAGAGGCTGACTTGATCCCCTCATCGACCTCCGTGCAAGGGCCAAGCTCTCAATTAAAAGGCGGAGCGGGGAGGTTAAAACCACCCCATGGGTCTGGGTTTCAGCCTGAGCTAGGGTGGCCGGCACGGACCCGCTCTCTAGGAAAGAGGAGGACCACAACGGCTAGCCAAGCGGGGCTCATGGGAGTGGCAGTCCTCTTTTGCAGAGGAAAAGAGAGACATTGCACATCTCATATAGCTCACTCTCTCCCCCCCTCCATCAAAAAAAGCTGCTCCTCCCCCAGGCAGATCAACCTTAATAAGCCTCTGACGAAGCCTTCAAGAAGATTCTCTATTTTTGTTTTTTTGATGTTTTGTGGAACTTGCCTCTCTGGCTGCTGTTTGTTACGCAGTATTCTGCATACATCTGTCAGAGTCACATGGATCCTCACACACACACACACCCACATCTCTTCCTAAAGACATCTATGCCCTCATTTCTAGCTATGTTGCGATTTCTCACTTCCTTTCCTTTCCAGGACAACCTGTTGCTCGTCTGTCGCTGCAAGAGAGCATCTGTTAGGGATGTGCCAAAGTCATTCCCCACAAATCCACTCTGAACCCGACAAGATGACCCACAGATGAGGGCCAGCGGGGTCTCTACCCTTTAGGAGACAAGACGCTCCTTGATGTCGCTTGGACCCAAACCGTTTGGGGCTTTATAGGTTAGAAGCAGCACTTTGAATTGTCTCTGTGGAAACAGATCGGCTGCCAGTGGAGTTGCTGTAATGGGGGGGGGGGTGTCCCTGGGATCAGCCCCAGTTAACAATCAGGCTGCTGCCCTAGTTAAATCTCTCTTTGCATCTTGTGCCTCATGGCACTGTGGTTAAACTGCAGTACTGCAGCCAAAACTCTGCTCACAACCTGGGTTCAATCCCAGGAAGCCGGCTTGAGGTTGACTCAGCCTTCTATCCTTCCAAGGTCAGTAAAATGAGTACCCAGCTCACTGAGGGGTGTGTGTGTTAATGTGTAGCCTGCATAATTAAATTGTAAACTGCCCAGAGAGTGTGTTAAGTGCTATGGGATGGTCTGTAAGCAGCGTACTTTGCTTTTTATTTCAACGGGCAAAGTGACACCTGGTGGACGGGGGGGGGGGTGTCTATGTGGCAATTATGGGATCCATCACGGGGAGGGAAACAAGGACCCCTTCCTTCCTGGCTGCAGTTCTGAGAGAAATCCCTCCTTTGGTGCTGCTCTTTTCATTGGGAGGAAATGCCCTCTCCCTCCCCCCCACCCGAAAGCAAATCCCAGCCTCAGGGCTGCGGCCAGTGAAGAAGAGGTGAAATGGCCCCTCTCCATCGGCTCTGGTGAGGCGTGTTTGGCCCTCGTGTCTTCTTGTGGGGGAGTCTCCCTCCCTCCCTCTCTGTACTAACCTGCCTTCTCTTTCCCCCACCACCACACACACACACACCCCGCCTGCCCGACAGCCCACCATCCCCCTCCGTGGCTGTCTACCTCTCCTCGCCACTCGGCGAATCCAAAGTAAGATCTTCCATTGATTGCATCCGACAGCTCCAGTTCCTCTGACGGTTTGCTGCCTCCTTGCTCAAGAGAGGCAGCAACTGAAAGAAAAACAACAAGCGGTACCTCTGCCCGAGAGAGATGCTCTCCTTACAAGACCTCTGAGGTTGAAGTCTAAAAACAGGGGATCGGCTTCCCTGGCGGGGTTGGGGTAAGGGGCAAAGGGAGACCAAGGGGGGGGGTCCTGTTTCTTTTTAGGATGGGGTGGAAGAGGGGATCCTGGCAGAAGAAGCAGCAGCTTCTCTTCCGGGAACAGACAAGCCATCTTTGCTGGCAGGCTCTTGCTCTTTGGGGCACAGCCCCCCCCCCCCATAATGCCTGAAAAAGAAGGATGGAGGACGAGGCACCAGTTTAGAGACAGAGGAAAGTGGATCTCTTAAAAATTCATCACTGAGGCCCAAATCCAACGGTCAGTGGCTGACTCTGAACATGATCATATTTTGGACTTCTGTTTCCTAGTAATCGCATCACGTATGGGGAAATGCGATCCATACGGGACCTTTTTGCTCCAGCTGTTGTCCTCCTGCTTTTTAGGGCCAGGATGGAGCAATTTGCCAACAGCTGCAAAGGTTGCTTTGAGGGAGATCACTCCCTGCAAAGGGACCATTGAGATGCGTGCTCTTCCCACCCTCTGATCGTATCCTAATTCTGAAAGTCTTGTGCGATTTCTGACTGAGGGTGCGGTTGCACTATTGAAATACATTGAGTGATGGGTTAGGTTTTTTGAAATCAGTTTAAAGTCAAGTGGCAATCACGTGTTTTTCTGGGTTGGTTAGACACAGCACTGCCTGCTCTTACGTGTTGGGGGGTGTTGACTGATTATGCTAAGCAGAAAGTCTTGGGGCTTTGCCCCTAGAAGTCATGGCTCTGTGCCCCCCCCCCCGGCCTCATAGGACTGCCCCAAGCAGGTGTGGGATGCAGAGGGCAGATGTTTCAAAAAGGAGGGTGGGGTTTGCAGGCACAACGCGACCCATGAACACCCTTCTTCTCTTCCCATTGGGCATCTCATGGAGCGGCACCTGGTCAAACAGGTTTCCAGGTGTTTCCAAGGCCAAAAAGTCCTGCCGGTCCTATTTGACCAGAGGGATGAGAAGGAGATGAAGGTGAACAGAACAGAAAAGGATGAAATCCAAAGAGAAAAATCACCGCCCACCTCCATCCTTAGAAACAAGGCAGATTCCCCTCCTTCTCTACGCCGCCCCCCCCCCCCCCCCGCTTTCCGGCACTGAGGTTGCTGAGTTGCATGTCACTCCCGCACTCTGACAAGTGGGCGACCTTCCTCTGAAGGACACGGAAAGAGCCAGCCCTGTCAGGAAAGCACTCTGCCTCCATCCTTCTCAGCAGAATCAGCCGAGTGAGCAGGCAGGGCCCAAGGGTGTTAAGATGCTAAAAGAACGGGGTGGGGGTGGGGGAGGACAAGGCACGGAGCAGGGGAGCCATGGAAGCCTGGCTGGATAAATTCGGGCGAGGAGAGCAGCCGGGAGCAGCTGGGAGGCCCTTTGCAAACGCCAAAAGGAAGGATGAGCCCGCCTGGGTCACCTTCTGCGTGCAGAGTGTCCTTCTTTGGGTTACTTGGTATTTACGAGCAGACTGCAGAGGCCTCGTCCCGTTCTTGTGATGACTGAAAACAATCTTCTGGAAACTGGAGCATTAAGGCCAAAAGGAAATTTACTGTTTAGAGCCAAAGAATCATAGAGCCAGCAGGGGCCTCGAACGACATCGGGTCCAACCCACCCAAATCAAAGCAGATCTGACAGAGGGTGGGCCCATTTTCTCTTGAAGGCCTCCAGCGTGGGAGCGCTCACCGTCTCCCAAGGTCATGGGTTCCGTCATTGTACGGCTCAAACAGTTAGGAAGTTTTTCCTGATTTTCAGCCTGAATCTGGCTTCCTGTCCCTTGAGCCCATGATGACGTGTCCTGCCCTCTGGGAGGATCGAGAACAGATCCTGCCCCTCCTCTGTATCACAGCCTTTCGAGTCTTTGAAGAGTGCTCTCCTATTTTCTCCCCTGAATCTTCTTTTCTCATGACCTACCTCCAGATTTGGAGGCCTGCCTTGAGCAGGGGGTTGGGCTGGATGGCCTTGGAGGCCCCTCCCAACTTCGTGATCCTAGGATTCTATCCCTGTTCAATGTCATCCTGTTGTTCATTCAAGATCTTTCAAGATCTTCCTGAACGTGGTTCCTGTCTTCCAAGGTACGAGCTCTCTCTCTGTGAGTGGCCCTCACGCCCCCTTCCATGGGCGACAGTGGGAGCAGCTGCTGGTAAAGGCTCTTTATTTGAGGAACAGAACTTTTGAAGGGCCAGCAGAGCCATTAAGAGAAAACTGGACGGTCCATTCAGGGTGCTCTGGCGCCCACTTCATTCGCCCAGTCTGTGCGTGGAAGGGGGAAGCATTACCAAGTGCATCTACAGCCTCTTGATGACAGGATGCCCACATTGAGACTGCCTGGTACAGCCGCCTTGGGATCTTTTTAAGAAGAAAGGTGGGACAAAATATATTTTAAATAAACAAATAAAGGTGTTTGCAGGTGTAGGATTTCCCCCCCAAGCCTAAATGCTCTTCATTATTTTAATGTGCACCAAAGAGACCGATGCACTGTTTTTCTGTGAGACACGGTGCACAGAAAGGATGCTAACCTGCAGCTTTGCTCTCCCCTCCAGAAAAATTCCTGCACATTCCTGCTCCAAACCCCAGCGTTTGAGCACCCCTGTACTAAATGATCTCGCAGTCCCCCTTCTCTGTCTGTCTCTCTCTCTCTCACACACACACACACAAACAAACACACACACGCATAAGGCCAGGTGAAAGGAGGAAGCCGCCTCCACCTGGGATCCCGACTAGCTGAAAACTTTCGGCGAGCCCCCCCCCCCCCCCCCTTCTCCTGCAGCGACGCTTCCAGACCGGCTCGCTCGCTCGCTCGTCCGTCTGGGCAGGATGTCAAGGCGTGCTCTAAACTGGAATTATTTTAAGCCCGGGACTCACTGGGGACCGAAACAAAGGCCGTGCTTTAGCTACTGAAGCCTTCTGTGAGGCGGCTTTTGATGCACAAACAGCTTAAGTGAAAAACGGGGGAGGGCAGGCTGCCGCTCGCAAGCGCAACATGACCTCGGCGATTCTGGGAGGACTGTACCACCTCTGCCTCCCCCTCCCCCCCCCCCGCTTCCCTTCCCAATCTGATCTCCGGTTCCTAGGAGAGGAAGGCTTCCACCTTATCACGTTCTTCTTCTTCTTCATCATCACCGCTTCATGCACGGCTGCGTTTTTGGATGTCCCAGTCTTTAACTCCAGCGCCAGGTGGCCGAAGGAGGCGAGGGCGCAGCCGAAGCGAGAGAGGGGCTCTTGGCAAGGCACAGAAGCCCGGCCTCAGCCAGGCGGCAGGGGCTGGGCAAGGGCTGGGCCCGGCTTGACCTCTCTCGGGGCGCCCGGCCTCCTTCAAGGGTAGTCCGGGGGCGGGCAGGGGGGGGCGCTCCCTTCGAGCAGGTGGGCGGGAGGGCGAGAAGAAAGACGCCTTGCGCCAGCCCGGCGCTACCGCAGCCCCGGCCCCTGGAGGCGGAGAGCGGCGCCCCGACACGCTCCCACCCTCCCCGCCCAGCTGGCAACCCGGGGGGAGCTTGAACCCCCTCCCCTCCCCCCCCCGCCCTGAGAAGGGGCGCCCGCAGCGTTTGCGCCTTTGCGCAAACAGCAGCGACACCGCGCGGTGCAAGCGGTGCAGTGCGAGGAGGAGCAGAGGTCGCGGGATCGCGCCTCCTGCGGCTGAAGCAGCGGCGTTCAATGGGCAGAGCCGAGCCTCGGTCATTTAAATATACATTTAAAGACAACCCCCGAATCGGCAGAACAATCTACCACCATAAATCGGGCACAACTCCCGGCTGTTTTTTAATTTTACAGTATTTTTATTCCAACTTGTTTTAAGTCCCTATATTGTTTACAGTCTTCATTTTCTTGGTCTACAACCCTATCCCTTTACCTTAATCACCTTAATGGATTAAGGACGTCTCCCTTCAGAGGAATTTATTTCCTTATTTCTGGCCACCAGCTCACCCAAAGGGAAGCCAGGAGACCCCTAGAACAGGGGAGGGAGATGCCCTTAATCAAGGGAGACAATTAAGGGAAGGAACTATGAACTTCAAAAGTTTTATTTTAAAAAGATGTCTATTCAATAGCTGGAGGAGAAGCTAGAAAAGTCGATGGGAGCTGATTTTAAAATTATGGATCACACTGAAATTCCACACAAACATACACAAGGGCTTCCCCCCCACCCCAGCTGCTTTTTCCTGCGTGGGAGAGTGGCACCATGTCCCACTAAATGGCCACGTGGCCCTCAGCCCAGTCAAGATCACCTGCCCATCCCCTGTCTTAAGAGGAAATGTGATTTATGGGGCTCAGAATCCCCGGGGGGCCTTGGGCTGATGGAAGACATTCTTCTGTGAATCTTGAAGGAGGAAGAGGAGGGAGGCGACGGGGAGGCCTGTCCGCCTCGGTGGAGGAACACCCGGGACACTCCCTGTGGCGGCTGCCCTTTTCCACAGAGCCCTGTGTTGCCCGCCCCCCTTGCTGTACGGGCAGGGGCCTCTTTGTGGCTCAAAACCAGGACCCACTCTGGCCAAATGCTTTATTTGGGACCCAACTGTTCCTCTAGACAGGGTTAGCGAAGCCAGCAGGTGGCCGCCAGAGACCCTTCTCTGTTTCGATGCACTCGGGTGCTTTGAGGCCATGCCCCCCCCCACAAGGTGAAACAGACCCAGAATCCACTCCACCCCACCCCCCACCCCCGTGAACCTCTGAGCATGAGATACAGACATGGGCTTTGCAACGCCAAATGGTTTGAGGACCGGGAGAGGAGAAGAACGGGAGAGTGAGTTCCGTGCTCCACAGAGGCCGCCGGGTGCTGTGAAGAGGCTGTGCCACAGGATGGTGTTTCTTGTGAGTAAGAGCCCTTGCTTTGCCTTTCTTGGGGGCTCTGGCTTTCCTTCAGAGGAGGAAGAAGCGGACGATCACCCAGGATGCCACCAAGCAGCAGAAGATGGGGCAGGAGCCCCCCAGGAGGGTGGGCCAGGGGGACCCATTGCAGAGGTCCTTGTCACAGCAGTGAATCCGGACCCCTGGGAGTTCCTGCTGCTGGCAGTGGCGGGACGTGGCACACCCACTGGTCAAAAGGATTCCCAGGACCACTGCCAGGCAAAGAGGGGAGAGAGAGAGCAATCAGAAGACGGAGTGCCAGAGATGACTTCTGGCAAAACATTACAAACAATACATCATTCAGAATTTCCTGAACGGCTGAAAACTGCCATTTTCCTCACCTCCTGTAGTTTGCCCGTGGCTTCCTTGGTGGTGTGGCTGGTCTTCAAGTAGCCAGCAGAAGCTTCTTTTGCAAGTCTGACAGCTTCGTCGTGACTGTTTCCCTGAATCCTGTCCCTGGAAAACTAATCTAACCGCACCTTACGCTCTGGTCCTTAGGAATGACTTACGAATGCATGAGCCAAGAAGGGGGGGGGGGGGAGATAAAACCAAACCGCGAGCAGCTCCATTGGCAGGATTCAAGGGAAAGAACAAATATCACAGGGAAAACAGGAAGGCACTTGGAAGACTAACAAGCATGTTTCAAGTGCAAGCTTTCAGGGAGCAAAATCTCCTTTTTCAGACACGTCTACAAAAGCTTGCCTTGAAAGGGCCACCCTATTTTCTCCCTAATGGTTCCCCCCCCCGTTCAGTTTTGCCAACATGCTTATGTCTCTATTACTGTATTTAAAATGTATGCATCTGTATTCATTTATCTTTCGATAAGATACCTGCCTCTGACTGAAAGACCTCCCAATATGTCTCACATAAAAACATGAAACCGTGATGATGAATCATGTTTCCGACAGGGCCCGCAGATGTGTGGCCTCCTGGATGGTGCTGGAGTACATCTCCCATCACTCTTCACCATTCGTTGTGCTACCCAGGGATGATGGGAACTGCTATCCAGCAAGATCTGGAAGGTCGCACTTTTCCCAGTTCTGCTTTATTAATCGGAAAACTTGTCCTGCTTCCTCCTTCTCTGTTGGGGGGGAGGAGAACATTTGGAAGGACCGGCTTACGTTATTTTGACGGCCAAGGGGAAAGAAAGCCCAGCCAGAGATGTTTGGTTTTAGCAGGTCTCCGTTTATGTGATTGTGGCTCCGTAAATGTGTGGGGAAGAGTCCGTCCCGCGCGAGGCTCTCCTTTTTCTCCGTGGCTTGCGCTGGGAGGAATGTTCTGGTGGAGATTCCCCAGTTGTTTTCAACAGGGCAAGCTCTGGCTTGTGCAGCCACGGTCGGGGCCCACGCAGAGCCCTCGGGCTGAGAAGGGGCCATGTTTGCCCACGGGATCCTGGCAAAGAGGCTCCGGATGCAAACGTACACACTGTGATTCCAGAAAAGGACACGAGAGCAGCCTTCGTTGTCGTCAGGAAAGGGACGACGACTCCTTGGCACGTCTGAGGTATTCCCTGAACTTTATCAGCAAGGTAGCAGGAGGCAGGAACGGTTTCATTCTGCTCTGTCCTGAGTAGTTGCCTTATTTGCTGGGTTGGGCGGGTGTGGGAGGAGAGGTTCATTTGTTACGTGACGTGACGTTTAAACATGTAATAACAACGGAACAAGCCATTTCTCCATGTAATGATTTGACAAGGGAGATGGGGTGGAGGGTGCAGAGCGGTAAACCACGGTGATCCTGGCCACCTGGTGACTGGAGCGGCCCTGCACAGCGGCCCATCTATTCCCTTCGCATCCCTTAGGCTCTCCCCTGGCGCCCTCTTTTCGGAGGCTGGAAGCACACATTTATCTCGCGTGGGCGTGGATGGGCACCTCCCCGCACTCTGAGCGAAATCTCTAATGCAGGTTTTGCATTCAGGGAAGACGGCGCAGGAAACCCACCCGCTTGGCCACCTCTCCCCTTTGTCCTCCAAGCTCCCTCGCCTCCGCCTTTGTCTGCCTCTGTCTTTCGCCCTTCCACCAGCACCTGGCCAGATGGGATCCTGGACCCCCCGGCCCACCTGTCGGGCCAATTTACGAACGGCTTTCCCCACCCAAAGATGGGCGTTCTCCCTCCATCGCATGCTTAGAGGCAAAGCAGCCTCAGGGAGCTGAACTTTTAAGGTCCATTCTGGAAAGGCAGGTGGTGTGGAGCATCAGCGGAGAGGAGAATAATAATAATAATAGCAATCTTAGAATTGCAGAGCTGGAAGGGACCCCGGAGATCATCCAGTCCAGCCCCTGTCAAGGAGGCCCAGTGGGGGAATCGAACTCCCAACCTCTGGCTCCACAGAGAGATCCTTAAACCCCTGAGCTATTACTGAACTCTAATTTGGATGTTTCACATCGTCATCAACATCACAATGATCATCACCTTAGAACTGCAGAGCTGAAAAGGGCCCTATAGATCACTGGGTCCAACCCCTCTCCGGGAGGCCCAGTGGGGGAATCGGACTCCCAACCTCTGGCTCCGCAGGCCAGAAACCCAAACCACCGAGCTCTCCAGCAGAAGGCCGTGGAACTGTGGGCAAAATAAAATGAAGAGACGATCCTGCGTGCCACTTACCACTTTCCATCTTGATGCAAAACCGGTGCTTGAACCCCTGGTGCGAATGGGAGCAGGTGATGACCTCGGGATTGGTGCAGCCAGTGGCCACCGAGCGGCTGCCCACGAGGATGTTGCACCCGTAGCACTGGAGGCCTGCAGCTACGTAAAGCAGGGGGAGAAGAAGCAGGCCAGTGAACAACAACACCATTTTAAAAACACAGTTGAGGACCAGTTTGTCCAGTATGAACCAGCAAAGGGCTACGGAGGGGTTTCCCTGCTGTGGCCCTTGAGTTAAACCAAACCTCTGAATTAGCCTTTTTATAAAATGGGTTTCTATTTGCAGCCCACAGCCCCGTTTTTACATTCATCTACTTGCCCAACTAGGCTTGCTTTCTGGTGCGCAACGTATCGTCCAGCCATGTCTAACTTAGAGTGACTGTAAGAGGGTTTTCAAGGTCAGTGGAGGATGTACGCCCACCCCCACCCTCCGTGGGTTGCCATGGCTGAGTGGGGATTTGAACCCAGGTCTCTGTAGTCCTCGTCTATAAATCTATCCACTCCACCACATGGGCTCTTGTTGCGTTTGTTTTATTACCCCAAAGATATCTCGTCCACCCCACAAGAACTCTGGGCTGGAAAATTCCACCGCCTTCTGTGCAGGCTGAAAATCCCATTGCCTTACTGGAAAGGCAGACAAATTCAATTAAGAAAACTAAAATAAAAACCCTTTTAGTTTAACCTGTTTTGGAGCAGGCAGGGCTCTCCCTCTTCACGGCACCACCCACGGCAGCTGAGTGGTTGGCCCAAGACCCCCCAAAAAATGCAGGCAGAGCCTGGGCAAAATTGCAGGCACTCCCCCCGCCCCCGAGGATCATCCGCATCATCTCCCACAGAGAAGGACGGCACACGCCCTGTGGTCTGGATGGGGAAACTCCCCAAGCCAGGTGAAAGGGCCCTCCAACCCCAGGCTGGGGGTTCTCGCCTCTGCCCGAACCTGGCCTGTTATAACCAGCAAGGTCTCCGTCTAAACGTTCAGAAGAGCCCCTCATAGGGCGGCAGGGATGGACCGAAGGGGGAGAGATGCTTCTGAGCAGGGGGTGTGGGGCAGAAGTTCCTGGATCACAACGCCCATCACCGGCCCCGGCCAGCAGAGCCAGTTCTCAGCATCTGGACAGCCATATGTTCCCCATCTCGGCTGTGAAACGTGCCAAACGAGAAGGAAGGGGGGGGGGGAGAGGAGGATGGCAGGACGAAGGAAGCTGAGCCGCTCTGGGCCCTCATCCCAAGTCCCCACGCAGGAGGAGGGGGACGTGTCCAGAGAGGGACCTTTCAGGAGAAGGCCGGGCTTTGCCGACGGCTCTTTCGGTGCCCTTTCCCGAGGCTTCTCCAGTGGAGGAGAAGAGCCTTCTTGAAGAAGCAAAGCCATGAAGGGTAGATGAAAAGAGGACGCAACGTTTCCCAAACGCCCCAGAGAGAAAGGGGATGCCTCTGTTTCTCTCTGCCTGATTTAACGCTCTGGTTTGGCTCACTCAGTCCCTCGCCTTCCACCCTGTCTCTGCAACGTTCAGCCTGTCCAAGTACGAAGCCTCCGCAGAAGGGCTCGTCCTTGTCGAAGGGGGCATCCCGGTATGAGTGACTGTTCTGGGCCTTGCTCCTTGGCGATGGAAGGAGGAGGATGACTATTTCCTGGGTTTTCCTGGGACTCTGGCAGGGCAGGATGCTCACCCGCCTGAGACTTGTTCATTGGACAGCGAAAGGCCTTCGCTGAGAGCAAAGTGTGGTGAATTCCATTTGGTTTCTGGAGAATATAGAAGTGCCTCAAAGAGTTTCACCCGGTTGCAGTTCAGACCCTCGGCCTGTGATTAGGGGGTGGGTAGGAGGGAAAACCGAAGCGACCAACATGACTTGGACCCAACTCCGGGGGGCAGTGGAAGACGGGAGGGCCTGGCGGGCTCTGGTCCACGGGGTCACGAAGAGTCGGACACGACTGAACGACTAAACCACAACAACCACAGGAGGAGGGAAAATATGAGAGGGAGACGAGGGGGCTGAAAGGGACCCAAAGGGTCCTGCCTTGGGGAAGAGGCTGAGCAGGGACCCAAACCCTAAACACAGAGGAGCAAAACGACTGAAGGGGCAGCTGAAATCCTGGACGGCCAAGCACCTCCCGGGAAGCGCTCTGGCGGGGCTGCCCTGCTCCGGGGGGGGGGGGGCTCTCTCTAGCAGATCCAGGCCTCCGGGGCAGGCGCCCAAAGAGGTGTTCCTTCTCCCACCCAAGGATGGCCGAGCGGGAGAAGCCTGGGCCCCTTTTGGAAGCCACGTTGGGGCTGGTCTGTGTGGCTCAGGATTCGGCCGGGACGATCCAGGGAAGCTGTTCTCAGTGAACGGCTTTCTTAGGCTAGTCTGAGCTGATCTCTGTTTTGTTTTGCTAGCCGCCCCGAAGGTCTGCAAGGCCAGAGCAGGTGTTAGAATTCTAAAGAGGACAAAAAAGGTAACAGGACAACAACGAGGACAACTCAGGACATACCTGAAAACTGGAAACCAGAAGGATCCAGGAGCCCCCCTGAACCCCAGGGCAAAAGGGGAAAAAGTCCCACCCCAGCGCCTGCAAGTGGGTTGCTTTTTAAAATTGAAGCCGCACTTACCCACAGGGAGCAGAAAAGAGGCCGTCACGAGGGGGATCATCCCACCGGCTGTGCCGCCCCAGTGGCGTCCCACCAGCATGGAGCCCAGCCCCCGTCCCCGGCGCTGCCCGGCAAACTGACCACACCGCTCTTCAGGAGGAGAAAGGCAGAGCGGCCTCTGGGTCTCTTAAGCCATCACGGGGGGTGAGGGTGCCCGTCTCTTTCTGGAAAGTGTGGGTCTCCGGGATCCCTCTTCTGGACAGAGCAGCACCTTTTCGAGAGCCAGGTCCCTTTCGGCCGAACCTCCCTTTCCAGGCTGGCGTTGGGAATGAGCACGCAGGCACCCCCCCCACACACACACACGCCCGCCCGGTCTGGTTCCTCCACCACCACCGCCTCCGAAATGTTCCTGGTTGATGAACCAGTGTATGTGTGTGTGGTGTGGTGTGTGTGATGTTACCCTTAGCTATTTCTGTCCTATTTCTTCTGCCCACGATCATTACCCATTAATACAAGCGTGCAGAGGCCGTGGGAGAGAAATTCTCCCTAATCAAGATTTAACTCTAAATCCACTTCAAAATCCTCTAATTCAGTTGGATTAGAGGAAGCTTCTCCATGTGCCCCCCCCCCCCGCGCAATCTTGCCCACCCGGTTCATTCATCTCCCCCACCCCACGGCCTTCTTACCAAGACCTCCCCCCCCCCCCCCCCAATTCTGGCCCTTGTAAAGGCAAAATAAAACACCGGGGCATAACTGGATAACAGGAAGGGTCATTTTTTAAACCTGGAAGGATGTCATCTGGAGAAGGAAAAAAAGGGGTTGCGGGAGCTGCCCCCCCCCAAAAGCATTCCCGCACCACGCCTGGCTTGGGGGGGGGGAATCCCTGCCGCAGACCCTCCATGAAGGGCCAAGCCAGAATGAGCAGGAAAAGGAAGAGGGGGTTCCTTCCAGGCCAGCGTTTTCCTGCAAACATGAGATTTCTAAATCCGCTTCCCCCCCCCCCCCCGACTCCCGCCACCACAGGCCTCCCTCAGGGATCCCCTTCTCCCATAAAAATACCAGGTTAGCGCTTGAGGCCCTCCTCACTGTTGGACCTCCAGCAGGGGGTTGGGTGGCCCTGAACCCATGGCCGAAAAAAGGAGGAGACGCATCCCAGAGACGGAGGGCAGGAGGTACCGATTTGGATAAAACCAAATTAAATAGAAGTAGCAGAAGTGAATTTGGCAGTACAGGGCAGTGCTTAGAAGGACATTCTAGAGAATGCCTCTCGCCCAGATTGGGAAGGAAGGACGTGACCCTGGGCGTATTGTTTAGTGCTCGGAAGCCCAAGGCAGGCAGCGGCAGCTGGGGCCACCACCCAGAAGGCCCCCCATTCCTCACCACTGCCTGTCGCCTCGTGCACAAGAGCTGCTCCGCACGACGACGGCACGGCCTGAACCCAAGCCAAAAAGACACTCCGCTTGGCGAGGCCGTTCGAAACCCTCCTTTCAGGAAAGGCCCTTCACCGAAAACTCTCATCCTTCTGAATGAGTGCAGCAGCTTCTCCCACAATATGATTAAAGGGCTCCCTGCGCCCCCCCCCCCAGCAGCTGTGGTCCACAGGGTACGGCGCCCGTAAATCATGGGATTAATTAAATCCATGAATGCCCAAAGCCGAGATGGACAGGGTACACTTGTCATCCGAGATGAATGCCGTGGTTGTCCCCGGAAGGCCTGCAGACCCGATGGCGCTGCCGAGACTCATGGCTGCCCTTCACCCGGCCGTGGGGTGCAGAGGCAGGAGGGACCACCCTTGAGGGAAGCCAAGGGGCCGAAAGGACCCCCCCTTCCCCTTGGAGAGCCTGCTGGCTGATTATCCCACCTCTCCCACTTTTCCTCCCAAGTCTCTGTTCTCCAGCCTCTCCACCCAGTGGGGAGGTAGGCCCCGCTATGGGTCCGCCCGTCCGTCCATCCATCCGAGCAGCGCCAAGGGGTCCGATTTGGGCTCAATGCAAGGAAGACCCTTCCCAAGGGTGAACGGTGACCCTCACCCTTTGCTCCAGGGCAGCAGCTCACAGAAGTATTTGCTTTGCTTCCCAGCAGGTCAGACCACGGCAGGGAAATCCTCTCCGTTCCACGTGGCCCAGGGACACCGGAGGCTTGACCCAAGCCCTAGGGGCTTCGTTGAGGTTTGGGAGAGATGGGGCAGGAGTGGGGCACGGCTTTTTCCCCTTGGCTGGGCGGGAGGGGGAGAGGACGGCCGCATTTCTGTTTCTCTCTTGTCTTCCCCTATATTTTTAGTTCTCCTCCTGTCGGTTTGGTTCATCGTCAAGGCTGGCGAGGAAAAGCGAACCTGACCTGCTCCCGTGCAGGTGAGGGCCGTGGAGGCGTTTCCCGGCGTGGAAGAGCGCCTTGGGAGGGAGGGAGTGCTGCCGAGGCGGGCAAAGACCGTTGCCAGCCCCGTCCAGACCCAGAGGAGGAGAGAAAAGAGAGGAGGCGGCGATGCTTTTCGCTGTTATCTGGGAAGGAGGATTTTGCGGGCGTGAATCTGACTCCCAGTCCTGCTCAAGGTGGCCAAATAGCCCTTGGTCCTCAGAGGAGCCTCTTTGGTTTCTTTTCCATTTGAGCCTCTTAGGGAGGGAGTCTGGCACGCCTTTGCGTCCCAGTCCCAAGTGCCAGTCTTTACTTGGGAGTAAAAAAAAGGGCCGAGGCTTCCTCCAGGCAGCTGCCCTTTGGCCTCGGGGGTGAGGGGAGAAAACGGGGGCTTGAGGCAGGTGGACCACCGTGGGCCGGAGGCAGGCAGGCAGGCGGCTGGGCCCCCCCTTGCGCCATTAACAAGCCCCGTGCAGCCTCGTCTTCTCGCTTAAACCCTTCAGGATGCCCAGAAAGGCGGATCACCCGGCACAGATTAGTCGGTTTGGTCTGCAAATCCTGCTTAGCGCTCATCCTCTCTGGCTACCACACGGCTGGCTCCGTTCAAGGCCGAGAGATGCTTCAAGCTCAGGGGGGCAAGCCTGGCCTGGCGCGGCTGGACCAGCTGCCTCCCTCCGTCCATCCGTCCGGTTTGGGGGAAGCAGGCTAGCCTTTCCAGAGGGGTGGCCCTCATCGCCACACGTCCCACGCCTGCGGTGGTCAGCCCTGGCTGGACAGGCCGGAATTCCACAGGTGCTGCTTTCCCCCCCGCTCAGCACAAAGGAGAAGAACACAAAGAGACAAGCTTCATCAGCGGCATGTGCAAAATAAGGGGGTTTTGCAGAGTGTTCCCCCCAAAAAAGGACACTGGCAGCCCAAAGGCAGGATTCCTGCAGAGCACGCCTTCCCTTCTTCTGGGGCCAGAATGCCACACAAAGGGTGTCTGTGTGTGTCTGTGTGTGTGTGTGTGACCAAGGAAGCCCCCCTTTTCTTGTGCCGGGGCAGGTATTGCTGGGAGAGGGAAGGGAGCGTGTGCAGGACCAAAGGAACGTGAACGAGGCCAAAGGGGGAAAGGCAGGAATAGAAATGTTTTTCTAAGGAAACTGGAGAAAAGGTTCTCGTTTCAGCTCGGGGGAGATTCGAACTGGAGAACCTCCGCGGCCCTCCCGCCTCGGGCCCGGGTCGCCATCTTGGAAGGGGGACGGGAAGCCCTCGCGGAGAAATGTTTGCCCATCCTTAAGATGACGAGAAAGATCCACCTGCCGTTCCGGAAAGGCCGATTCGCCCTTGTCGCGACGGGACTCTCCGAGGTCTTATAGTTTATTTGGGAAAACCTGCCCCGAGTCCCTCCGCGAGGGAGGCTCGGCAGGTGCGGGAGTCCCAGGCCTGACCTTGAACGGGTGCAAAATAACGGGTTTTTATTCAGGTTTGCAATCCTGCATTCCGATTGGACGAAGCGATGCATAAAATAAGGAACGAGCGCAACGAGCCTGGGAGATTTCGAAACCACGCAGAAATTTCCAGTTAAGGGGCTTGAAGTTCGCCTCTGGGTTTTATTTGGTCCTCTCTCTGTATCCTGCGGTGCAAATAGACGATACAAGAGATACCAGGAAGTCTGTCTGGTGATGCGACTCCATATTGCTCACCATAACTTGGAGAAAGCGTCTTTGAGACAGGTATAAATACCTATGGAGAAAGACTTAGACACGTGTTGTATGAAAGGAGAGAAGGTTAGCACTCCCCTTGATAAGGATGGAAGAGGCCCTTGTGGTCTGTACAACACGCATATGGTTAAGGCAACGCCGCTTACCTTGCGGCATCTAACCATGGTTTTTTGGCCCCCTTTTACACCCCACTCCCAAGGGAGCAGGACTGAAATAAACCCACTCGGCCATAAACAAGGCGCTGCAAGGCTGGTCGGTTTTGCTCCCACGTTGGACTCGGCAAGACCTCTTAGAGGACCAAGCCTCTGGCTTGCAGGGGGGGGGGGTGTAGGGCAGAGGGCACCTCAAGGTGGCAGGAAAAGAGGACCCAATACGAGATGGTTCGATTCCCTAAAGGAAACCCCAGGCTTGAGTTTGCAAGAGCTGAGGAAGGCTGCGGTGGACAGGGCATCTTGGAGGCGACTCATTCGTAGGGTTGCCACGAGCTGGAGGCGACTAGGTGGCTGGGACAGTGCCAAACGAGACAAGAGAGAGAGAGATAGTGCTGGAAGATGAGACTCTCAGGGTGGGGAAAAGCAAGGGACATTTTGGAGAGCGCTCATTCAGAGGGCTGCCGTAAGTCAGAGGTGATTTCGACGGCACTTTAACAACCAATGGAGGGTGGTGGTGGAAAAAGAAGTTCTCTTCGGCTGGAGGCGCACTCTGGGAGTGCGGCTCCTGTGATTCCCCCTATTTATTCTACACACAATAACCTACCTTATTGTTCGTTTCAAAAAAAAACCACACACAAGGAGGGGGATTGTCATCATGGGTTTCCTACAGAAGTGGTGCGGGGGGGGGGGGGGGCATCGTGCTGCTGTGCCAGAGTACCCGGGCTTCAGGAAGTACCTGTGAATTTCCGTTCCTGGTGCAGGGAAAAAGAGCGCACGGTTGTCCACGAGGGCACTTCATTCACTCGGATCGTGGCTGGACCCTGTAAGCCATTTGCTAAATCCAGAACAAGGCAGTGGAAGGACAGCGCTGGAGAAGCCTCACGCCAGCCAAGAAGGCCCCAAATCACAGCAGGAAACCTCAGCCGGAGAGATCCTATTCGAGTGAAAATTTGGAAAAGGGGCCAAGGACAGCGGGGCAGGAGGGCCGTGCAGCCACAGCACGGGTGAGGGCCGTGCAGCCCCACTCTCCCACTTGTGAGGGTCCCTGTCCCTCCCACGCTGATTCTCTGCACCTTCTTTCAGGAATTAAAGGTATTTTACACCCCTAAAGGCTCCGGGAGAAGGTTTAAAAAAAAAAAACTCAAACGGTCAAGATGAGAAGCAGCTGCAC
Source organism: Intellagama lesueurii (assembly GCA_037013535.1). NCBI lineage: Eukaryota > Metazoa > Chordata > Lepidosauria > Squamata > Agamidae > Intellagama > Intellagama lesueurii. Next base: position 244,004 of record JBAJHW010000017.1, on the reverse strand, counting down.
AAACAGCTTTTGGGAGGCTGTGGCAGCCCGCAAGGGGTACCTGGGGTCAACAGGTGACCTCCCCCAACCCCATCCAAGTCACCTACTCTGTCGGAGTCTACAGAGACCCGGACATGGGGCAAGCACAGCTGGATGAAAGGAGTGGGTTCAAACCAAGAGTGCCGGTGGGCCTTTCAGTGCGCAGAAGCCCAAGGCCGAAGGCAGGCCAAGGCGGTTGGACCTTCCCCACCATCTGCCTGTGAATAACCTAGTTTTCCAGATAAACCCATCAGCTCAATAAATAATGAAAGAAACCAGCTTGGGGGGGGGGGGGGCAGGCGGGGAGCAGAAAGCCAGCCTGAACCCAAAGGCCATGACCTTCATTGCACCAAATGTTAGAGGTGCGGCTCAACCTCCTGGGCCAGAAGGCCCCAGGGGCAGCCAGAATAACCCACTCGCTAGGCAACCCAGCCTATCATTGGTTTTGGGCTCTACCTCACTCCCTTCTCCGCAACGGAAGGCCTGAGAAGCTGGACCAAAGCCGTCTCGGAGAGATGGAGAGGTTGAAGCTGCCGCTGCCGAGATCACAGGGCCTGGCGAGGGGCAAGCCCCACAGATCTCTCCAGATCAGCCCACCAGGACTACAGTTATCCACATAAACTCCCATCTGTTTATTATGGCATATGGTGACCGGTTTGGATGTCCGAAGTATTGTGAATGCAAGAGGAAAACGGCTGCACAGGAATAAGAACGCCAGAAAAGAAACAGCCATACAGTCAGCAACACAAGTTCATACAATGAAGTTTTCAAGATAAAAAAAGTTTTGTTTTTTTTACATTGAAACAACTGTACAGGTAACGTGAACTTTTGTCTGGATGGGTTTCTTTTTTAAAGCCACAAGCAAGGACTTGGGGTTTCTTGAACGGTTACTAGAGGGGAAGCCTGTAAGAACGTTCACTTTGCAGAATGCATCTAGTGGAGTGCACGACAAAAGGGGACAGTGGGACACAAAAAAGTGAGGCGGAGGTCCTGAAGCCAGGAACGGAGGGGCCGGACAAAAAAAGGAAAAAAATCAGGAAACATACCCATTTGGGTCGCGTTGAAAAAAATACGTCCTGGTTTCAGTGGTGATATGTCTCTGAGCACACAGCTCTTCCTTCGTCAGGGTCTGGAGGGGCTAGGGCCTGGCTTTCGGCCAAGAAAAACTTTTGAAAATATCCAGGTTATTATTATTTCTAATTTTACAACTTGCCGGTTGTGAGAGAGACCAAGCGCCCTCCAGCATTAAGGCAACCAGTATCCTCAAGAAACAGAAACTGTTGGGGCTCCAGGACGAGGGAGAGAAGGTGGGGAGAAATCCACCCACCCCTCCCAAGAAGACCAGCCCTTCCTGGGGGCTGAAGGACCGAGCGTCAGGCCAGCCTCTTGCAGACGGGCGTCAGGGTTTTTGCCAGTGGGGCTGAAACGTTCTTATGTGGGTTTTTACTTTTTTTAAAAAAAACAGAAACACAAAACACCCCCCCCCACCAATCCCCAGATACCTCCCCCCACGGTCTCTAAAGTGATGTTGGCGTGAAAGGTTTCAACAGTCGCTCTTCCAAAGTTTAATTGTTTTGTCGTTTTCTAGGGCTGCCGAGGCAATGATGTTCTCTGTTGGGTGGCAAGCTGTGGAGATCACAACATCTGTGTGGAAAAGAGGCAAAGAGACGGTCACCCTGGAACGGTTTTGAGACAGGCTTGCAAAATCTGCCCAGCTGATGGCTGGCCCGCTGGCCCAGGCAGACTGGGTTCTCCTGTGGCCACGCGTGGCACGAGCAGCCCAGAAAGAGAGTCCGTCAGCGTCTATTTATACTACTTGCCCATTCCAAGAAAGCTGGAGAGCAGCTGGCCCCACTTTCAAAGGCAAGCATCGGGAGAAGGATGACAATAAAGTAAGAAAGCGATTAAACGCACAACAGCTTTCAACATTTTGAAAGAAGCCTTCTCCTGGAAGTAATTCCAGACCCACAAGCTGGTTGCCCACCTCTTCTCTCGGCCCAGGCCGTGCAAAATTTCCGCTGTTTCTCTTACACTCTCAGACACTTGCCAGGGGAGCTCTTACGAGGTCTGAAATTCTGCGTGTCGGAAGACAGCCAAGTCCTAGCTGGTTTGGGTGCCCTGACGGATACGTCTTTCCTAGCTGAGCCAGGGAGTCCCAAACAGTCTGGAGGCACAACTTCTGGCTCCCAACTCAAGGGCAGCCCCCCCCCCCCTTCCTTACCTGTGTGGCCCTGCAGCTTCTGCACAATCTCTTTCGTCTGGAGGTTCCAGATATAAACCAGGTTGTCCTCTGAACCAGATACGATCCACTTAAGGGGAAAGTGAGTGAGTTAAAAAAAACCAAGGATGGACAATTGAAGCAGCGCCCCACCCCCACCCCGGGTGCATCACTAAAACCTGGGGGCGGTGCAGAAAGAAAAAAGCTGGCGTTTACCTTTTAAAAGGAGGCATGTAGGAAGCATGTGCATTTACCTAATGACAAGTGCTCCAGGCCGCGCCTGTCCCCATGTGGAGAAGATGCATGCTCTTTTAAGGCAAATGCTCTCCCCCCTACCGCTGAAACTTGACAGATGGAGGGGGCAGGGGATACCCGGGGGAGCCCCAGGAACCGGACAAAAGGGTCCCCGTCAGCCACAGGCGACTGACTATGCCTCTTGCACCCAGTCTCACCGAGCCCAGGATGCAAGGAGCGCCGCCGTCACCTGCCCAGGAAATGAGCACTGCTCCCCCTTTCCAGGAAAGGGGCCACAGCAGGCAGGGTGCCTCCCGCCGGTGCCAGGCGTTCTGGTCCTCCAGCGGCAGAGATGGGTCCAGGGGTACCCCCAGGATACCCACCCGTCCCCTTCAGGGGAGTCCCCACTCTCCATCCAGAACAGACGGCTGCCCAAACCCCGGGAGCTGCTCCTCCTCCAGCGCTGCTCAGCATCTGTACGGCCTTGCCTGACTTGGAGGAGGAGGCGGCAGCCCTGCCTACATGCAAGGCCTCCAGCGATGCTTCGACTGTGGCGGATCTGGGCCCTGTTCCCCGCCCCCCCCCCCCCCCAAAGACAGCTCAGGAAAAACATCCTCACCTTCCCACCAGTGACCGAGAAGTTGGCGAAGATGCAGTACTTCTCGTTCTTGTGGCCGGTGTATGTCTTTAGGCACTGAAAGGTAAAAGGGGTGGGGAAGTGAGCCAGGGCAGGTGGTCAGCAGTTGCAGAAGGCGGGCAGGACCCCAAGGCTTTGAACCTTGACGGGGCCTCCTCTTTCCGCAAACTTTTCCGGACAAAGAGGGCCGTGGCCTCCACCCACCACCTGGCCCGGCCTCTCTGGGCCTGGGGCCCTCCAGGGTGGATTTGGCTGCAACTCCCATTGTGCCCAGTCACAATTTTTTGTTATTTTTTTCCACCCCTCTAAGAATATTTAGACGACGGGGTATATCCTAAACATGCGCCCTGTCAACACAGTGGCCTGTCGTCAATGTTATTAAATGAGATGGGTTGGCACTTTCACTGAAGAACAGAAAACATACAGTAGATCCTAGAATCGTGGAGTTGGAAGGGGTCTCTAAGCCCATCGAGTCCAAGCCCTGCTCAAGGGAGGAATCAAACTCAAAGCAGAGCTGACCGAGGGTGGTTCCATTTTCTCTTGAGTAACTCCAGCGTTGGAGCACTCACCACCTCCCCGAGGTCATGGTTTCTGTTGTCATACTGTTCTAACAGTCGAGAAATCTTTCCTGACATTCAGCCAAAATCTGGCTTCCTGTCACTTGAGCCCATTCTTACATGTCCTGCACTCTGGGAGAATCGAGGAGAGATCCTGCCCCTCCTCGGCAGGCCTACCGTTCAAGCCTCTGAAGAGAACTATCCACTCTCACCCTCCCGCCTTCTTCACACACAACAAGCCTAACCCAGAGGGAAGTCAAGTCACGAGGTCTACCTTCTAGGAAGTAAGCCCTACTGAGCACAAGCAGGATCCGCTCCTGAGGTGCGCAGGCAAGAGCCATAATGTGTAGATTAAAAAAAACAGCTAATCACCAACTCTGGAGAAAGACCCTCTTTTTTTGCGAGTTTCCCTCTTGAGTTTATTATCAAATCTTTGGAGAAAATCCTGGAGACTCACCTTTCCTTTGCTGTAGTCCCAAAGCTTCAGAGTGCTGGAGGGAAGGACATGAAAAAAGAAGAACCATCAGCAGGACTTGAAGCCTGGCACCACATTTCTCTCTCTCACTCACACACACACTCACACACACAGAGAGAGCTGGAGTTGCTGCTTTTATTCTTTTTTAACCCAGTTCATGAACAGGGTCTTGTACTGGAGCACGTTCTCTCTCTCCCATTGCCAGGTGAATCAAGACATCTACTGCCTCTAAAGGCTCGGCAAAAACCCCACCAGTGGAATTATATTTCTGTTGAAAAACCACTCTTACTTATCCAAAGTTGCTGCAAGAATGTATTTGCCGTTTGGAGAGAACTTTACAAAAGACACAGGCGGGTTGTCATCATCTGCAAGGAAGAGGAAACAAGAGCACTGTTTAGGGGAAATTCTGCCCACCAGGGACACGTCAGCAGAGGCTGGGGCTGGGGGTGGGGGTGGTGACACTCACCAATCGCGTTTTTCAAGCACTGTCCTGATGCTGTGTCCCAGATCCGACTGAAAGAAGAGAGCCACTATGAGTAATGCAAGAAAAGATGGACAGAAAGTAGCTTTACGGAAGCCACTCCGGGTTACAAAGGGCAGGATCCAAATCTGGGGGTTTGCAGGCGGCACAGCTCAGCGCTGCTCCCTTCAACTGGCAGAAGCTCTCCTAGCCTAAATGAGATTAGTAACTGAACAGGCAATGCAGATTATTTTCACAGGAGCTTGGAGGAGGACACATCTGGGTGCAAGACACCCGCTCTGCCTACGACTGACCCCAAGGGACCTTCTTTGGGCAGCCAAACACTCCTGTCCCCAAATTAAATGAATCAGAAAATGCAAAATGTTCTCGCACAAAACACGAAAGGGGCACAGGGTAAAGCACGTACACACTTGCAGGTATGGCGAAAGCAGCAGTCACTTCCAACGAGAGTTACGAGACCCAGGTGGAGAGGCAGGAGAAGCAGGCCAAGACAGAGGACTCTGGTCAAGAGCAAGGCTAAGCGCAGCCCAATCTGTTTTTCAGCAGCGCTGAAAGGACCGCTCCATTTTACAAACTTTCAGACCAGAATCCTTGGGGGAGGGGGAGGGGAGGCCAGATTCTGGGCCCTGCCCACGAGGTGGGGGGTGGAGTTGGAGACCTCAGTCCTGCTTGAGGGCTCAGCAGCACAGATTCGTCCTTCTGATTTCTCCCATCCTGATTCTTTCTTTCTTTATTCATTCATTCGTTTGCATTCATTCATTTATCAAATCAGATTATGAATTTATTATTTAGATACACTTCACACACAGGTGGCTATTTCCACATTGGACATGCCTCTTCAGCTCTGGGTGCATATATATATATATAGGGAGAGAGGGAGAGAGAGAGAGAGAGAGAGAGAGAGGAATATATATATTCCTTCCCTCCTCCACTTACCAAAGGCCATCATAGCTGCTGGACACAATCAGAGAACCATCACGATTGAAGTGCACCTGCAAGGGAGGAGAAGAAGCCAAGGTGGCCCTTGGGGTCTTTTTCTGGGTGAGGAGAGGGCACTCCTAGGCCAGGCTGCCCGATTAAGACACACCCTACTCACAAAGGCCCAGTTTGAGACCCAGTGCTGCTGTGTCCCTGCCCACCTGCTAGACGCACCTGGCACCTTTGTTAAAAGGTGCCTTCCTCCCACTCACCTTCTCCCCCACACATGAGCTACAGCAGCTGCAGGGAGTGCCAGGTGCCACTGGAAGGAACGCACGAGGGACTATCCTCCTCCAGGCCGACCTTGGGCAGCAGCATAACTGGAACCCAGATCATCTCCCACCTTGCAAGCAACCATTCTCCCCCACTGGTACTGCTACCCTTTCGGGCACTTGCCAAGCGTCGCCCCTGTTTAGCCTTGAAGGCCAGGCCTGATTGGTACCCAGGGCCTCGGAGGGACGTCCGGTGGCCGCCGGCAGAAACCTCAGCCTCCCCTTGACTCACTTTGAGGGTGAGAAAGAGGCAAGAGAGGCAACCTAGCTCAGAGTCAGCCCCCCCCCCCAAACAATCCCACTGCCCTGCAATCAGGAAAGAACTTACCGCTGAAACGGGGTCAGAATGAGCCGGCAACGTTTTCAGGCATTTCCCCGTCTTCACATCCCATATTCTCACACTTTCATCAAACTGGAGAGACAGAGAGAAGATATTCAGGACCTGAAAAGCTCAGGGTCTCTCCCCCTTCCAAGTGCCCAGAATGGAGATTCGGAATTTACCCCCCACACACAGTGACCGCACAAGCCCACTTTGGCCCACCGACGTCTGTCCTGGCAAAGGAACCCCTGTGAGCTTGCTAGCTCCCCCCCCCCCCCCCCCGCAAAGCACGCTCACCGATCCAGAGACGATGAGATTTGACTGGGGATTGAAATTGCAGCAGAAGACGTAGTTGCTGTGCCCCTTCAAGGTCTTTAAGCATTTCCCCTGAAAACGACCGTAAGAAAGAGAGCGGGGTTATTTCCAGGACCAGTGAAGCCTTGCGGTTTAGGCCTTTCTCCCCGGGAAGCCGCAGGTAAGGCCTCCGCAGGTGTCTGTGCATCAGGCACAACTCCCAGGGCGGAGGATTCTGGGGTTTGTAATCCAAAGAAAAAGAAAAAAAAAGAAAAAAGGAGGGCACACCTGCAACTTCAGCAACACCTGGAAAATAAGACTCAGCTTTCTCAGAGCAGATGGCAAAGCAGCTAGCCCACCACCGTCCACACCCAGGGAGGGGACACGAGCCAAAATCAGAGCTGTGTCTGGAGGGGCCCCTCCCCTCCCCTCTCGTTCTTAAAGGCCTCCCTCCAGCGTTACTGTGATGTTAAAAGACCAGAGCGCCATCAAGTGGAGCGCCTTGTCCCCAAAGGTTAAGACCCTGCTGCGGCTGGGAAGCAGCTCCAACAGATATCCAAAGGCACTCCTTGTCACACATCACACACACACAGAGCACCCAATTAAAGAAAAAATATGCAGCCAGTCGTAAAATAATCCAATTGCAGCATCCAAAAAACACTTCAAAGTTTCAAGTACAACCTGCTTCATTCTTTAAACCGAGGGCAGACATTTCTCTCTGCGCCCGCTAGTTAGCACCGGTAATCACTCTTTTATCATGAACTACCGTATCCCAACACAGCTCAACCTTGTCACAGAACCAGCACAAAGGCTGGAATGAGTGAGTGTCTTACTCTGCAACTTCCTCCAACGGAGAGGAAATGCCCTTTGACGGCTTTAACGTGATCCTACTGGGCACAGTACAGAGCCATTGATAAACCGTTTTCGTTTTTTTGTTATTCTGGACGTGATTCGTAACTCGTCAGTTATGACTATACGTAAGGTTAAAAGCAAGTGAGGCCATTCTACCGACGGTAAGGCAGGTAGCAGGCAAAAAAGGAACACCTCTTACCGAGCTCACGTCCCAAATTTTTGAGTGTTTTGTCATCTGAGGCAGAGACAAGAAGATTTGAATCAGAGGACCAAGCCACATCGGAGATTCCCTGAAAGAGAGAAGGTGCTTTAAAATCTTACTCGCCCACAACAATTTATAAATTGTACAATGAGTCTGGAACGAGGCATTAGAATTTCAGCCTGTATGTGGGCCTATATATATATATATTTGCATGATTCCCCAGCAGAAAGTTGTTCTGAACTGTGAAAGGGCTAACAGACACCCTACCAACAAGAGTTTATTACCTGCATGATGCTGTGGGGTGGGGGTGGGGGTGGGGGTGCTTACAGGACAAGATTCTACTCTCCACCGCTTTCCATATCACATCTAGATTCCAACCCATCTTTCCAAACTATGACCAGACACCCCCTTCACTAACACATTTCAAAAACAAGAATGTGTGGTACCTTTATGAGCCCACGGAAATCCCCCCAGGAGGCTGATCTTTGGCTTAGGGCAGAGAAAGAGGCAGCCACAGAGAAAGCAAGCAAGCAGGTCCTTGCTCCTTGTTCCCGCCATCTCAGGCAAGAGACCCCCCCCAGTCACACACACAGCCGGGAGGGGCTGCTCATCTCTGCTAGCAAAAGCCGCTGCTGTTTTCTGAGACAGACAGCCACCAGCAAATACCTGATCAAATTAATCCTCCAGGAACAGGGAGCGACTCACCAATTTGTGGCCAGAGATGGTTTTTTCAAATTTGCCATCATACGCGCCCCAAATTTTAATCAGCTTGTCGGCCGCTGTGGGAGGAAGAAGCAGCCACCGCTGTAAAAGGATGACTTTTGTAGATCAGCCCCTTGTTGCCATCCGTGCCATGCCCGGGAAGCAGAATTCCACCCACCCACCCACCCACCTCCTCCACTCCCTGTTCGGAGGACGGCAGGGCAGGGCTCCTCAGTTTATAGCAACAGGCAGAAATCTCTCAAAGGGGGAAAGGTGTGTTCCTAGCGAGCAGTTCTCGTCAGGACCACCATTGCTGTATTTTTCAAAATGATTAAACCTCTCAGATTGTCTTCAAGGCTAGCCCCGTGTACAAAGAATGACAGAGGTCTAGACGGCATTCACAGGAGAAAATTCCTGCTGTAGGGTTAGCTAGCTTGGCCCCCTCCCCCCAAATAAGTATGGTGACATATAAGCAAATGCAATAAACCAAACCTTCTTTAACTTGACAGCAAACACAAAGGTCAACCACGAGAAAAAGGGGAAGAATCCTTTTGAGTCCATGTTTTAGAGGATACTTACAAGAACTAACCAGCCACTCCCCGTTGGGGCTGAACTTTACCGATGAGACAGCTTTCGTGTGTCCTGCTAGGGTGAACTTCAGGGCATAGTTTGGCTTTACGGGTGCAGGCTGGGGAGAGAGAAAACCCAAACGTATAAAGAAGCATGTTTTCAGTACATTTTTATACTTAAGTGTTTTTAGCTTTAAATATTGCCTTTTAATGATGTATGCCACCTTTGTATACTCATTGTTTTGTTCTTGAATATTGTCTTTTAATGTTGCAAGATGCCTTGGGTCCTTTTTCTAAAGAGAAAGGCTGGGCAACGATATTTTAAATAAAATAAACAAACCAAAACCAGATCACACTTATTCCAGCACAGCTCCCACAATGGCACAGTGGCAGAAGACCCATCTGCCCTAGACTGCTGTCTGTGGGACCAGACCGACCCCAGAGTGCAGGCTGCGCCCCTGGCAGGCTGTCCTACACAATCAATAGATGGGTTTTCACTTTGTGGGTCAGAAATTGTGCAAGCATCTACCAGCCTTGCATACCTAACCATGAATTAAAGTTTCAGGCGATTACGGAAACTGCACTTAGAACAAGTGGCTCCCGCTCTACACACATACACACACCCCCTTAATGCCTGAGCCCCACAAGCACCCAGAAGAGCTCAGCAAGTCAAGGGACTTGGGCAGATCCCCACACCAAGTGGCAAAAAAGCAGCCTTGCCTTCGGCCGGGCCCCCTGCCGAGCGCTTCAGTGGGCCTTGCCGGGAGGCACCGAAGACCCACCTTGCTCTGGTTGGTGGACGAGGACGGCGTCGACTGCGTTTTGGTGGATTCCGCATCAGGCTTCTTCTCCTCTGTAGCCATGGCTCTAGAAACAAGCCAGCCAGGATTTGGGTGATGCGAGGGCTGAACGAGGCTGTGTTTTCAGAACAAGGTGTCTTCTTCTGGGGGGGGGGGGGAGGGAGAGAAAAAAGCACTTGATCCCAAAACAGTCATAAATGCCCCCTGGAACCGGGGTGTATGAGACCTCGCGTGCTTGAAGCAGGGGATTAGAAGAGAGAGGTGCTGCCGGGCGGGGATCCTGGGGTCCCCACGTGTACCACCCACGGCACTAGGAGGAAAAAAAGGGAGACTCCTGGGTGGGGTAGGAACGTTGAATGTCTCCTTATCCCATGCCAGTGCTGTTGGTCGTTATCACACCACGGTCCTGCAAATGCTGCCACCCGTAGCGAAGAGCCGGCGGGCGGGCAACGGCGTTTCTGCCCACACGTTGGGCACACGGCTGGACGCGATGCTGGCACCGCAGGGCCTGGCGCTTCCCGATGTGGCCCTGCCTCCCCAGCCAGGAGGGTCTGGGTCCACCTCGGAGGAAAGGGGGCGGGGGGGGGGGGACAAGGCAGGGCAGGGCGGGTGGTGCCAAAGGGTGGCCCCAGAGAGCAAGGGGGCTGAACTCGGGGGGGGGGGAGCCCAGTCTCTCCCTCCCTCCCTCCCTCCTCCTCCCTGGCTGGTGGACGGGGGCCAAGCGGGGCTGCCTCGGGCCGTGTCCCCGGTGGGGCAACGAGGGAAGCGGAGACCTCAGACCCCGTCCCAGCCCCCCAAGTGATGCTCTTCTTCCCCCCCCCCCCACACACACACAGAGTGGGGGTGGGAGGCACCCAAGGGGCCAACCCTTGCCTCGGGGGCGGGGGGGGTGTGAGGGCTGGTTCCTGGGGCATCTGCCCCATGCCTTGCTGGTCCCTCCCCCCCTCCCCTCCCCCTCTGGACCTTTGCCCCCCCCAAATACCCCACCCTCTGTGCCCCTAACCCCCTCCTCCCCCTCCTCCGCTCGGGGGGGGCTAAGAGAGAGGGAAGGGGGGCAGCCCCCTCCCGGGAGGGTCTCCCCTCTCCGGCCCCCCAAGAGAAAGGGGCGGAGGGGGAAGGGAGGGGGGGAAAGGCCGAAGGGGCGAGCCCCCCACCCCACCCCACCCTCCCGGCCTTGGGGGGGGAGGAGGCCGCCCCGCGCGGGAGGCCGCCTGAGGCCACGCCGCCCTCCCTCTCACCTGACCCCTCCTCCTCCTTTCCTTCTTTCCTTCCTTCCTGGCCTGCTCTCGGTCCTGAGGGCGGGCGGCGCCGGGCGGGGCGGGCGGCCCTCGGAGCTCCCTGGGTGCTCGGGCTGAGGCGCCGGTGAGGGAAGGCGGGCGAGAGAGAGAGAGAGAGGGAGGGGGGGGGAGAGAAGGAGCGAAGGCGAGCCTCAGGCGGCGGCGGCGGCGGCGGTGGGGGCGGGGAGCCGACGCGCAAGGCCTCCTCGCGCAGTGCGCACTGCGGGCCGAGGCGGACGCGGCGGGCGCCGAGCGAGCCCCGCCCACTCCTCCTTGCTTCCTTCCTCGCTCGCTGGCTCGAGCCTGCGGAACAGCAGCAGCCCCACCCACGCCCCCCTCCTCGCTGACGCCGCACCTACGGCGCCTCACAAGGGTCAGAAATGCTCAGGCCCCGCCCCGGTCCTGCGCGCACGCGCGGAAAAGAGCGCCCTTCCCTCCGTTTGGGCGTGCGCGCCGACCGTTGCCGCTACGGCGCTCCTGGAGGGACAAAAAAAAAGCAAAAAAAAAAAAGCCTGCGAGAGCGCAGGAGAGGGTCGGTTCCCCGCACGTGTGAACGGCGGGCGCTCTTGGGCCGCGAGATGGCTGCGCTTCCGGAGGGAACCACGAGCGGCTCTTGTTGCTGCGCCTCTTTCTTATCCTTAAAAACCTCCAGTGATTGGGAACTTTTTGTTTGTTTTTTTTTTTTTGCACTACAACGCCCATCAACCCCAACCCCTTCCCCAGCTTTTGCGATTGAATGATGCAAGCCATACATTCCCCCCCCCCCCCAAGCGCGCTGGGGACTCCATTTCCCGACCTGGGAAGGATGGAAGTCTGAGTCAACCCTGAGCCCATCGGGATCCAACTCAGGTCAGGAGCAGAGTCTTGACTGCAGCGCTGCAGCTGAACCCCTGCCTTTCTCTCGCGCTCCATCCTCGCTCTGGGGTCACCTGAGCAGCCTTCCTGTTGGGTGGTTTGAAGGCGGAGGGGGGGGAGTGAGCCTTTCCTTCCCCAGGGTCTTCTCTCCCCCCCCCCCCAGTTTTTTGTGTTTTTTAAAAAATAAAATTTCTGGGCTCCTGCAAAGTTCTCATTATCCCTCCCTACCCAGCCGCCCGTTTTGGGTGTAGGGCCATTTGGGGTATGGAGGGTATACAAGGGGGCAGGCCTCGCTTTTGGGACACAGACACCGAGGGAACGATGGCAGAAGAGGAAGGGAGACCCAGAGAGAAACGAGCAAGCCTCAGGAAGCCAAAGATTGATTTTTTAAAAAGGCATTTCCAGCAGGGCAGCAGCTGCCTCCAGTCTCTCCGGACTCTTTCAGGGAAACAAAACTGTCTTGCAAGTTTAGCTTGACCCTGAAAAAAAATGTCTTCAGTCTCTACACTGTAGGGTAGTTTTTGCTAACAAATCCGAACAAAAAAAAGCCATTTGCGTTTCGTGAACACCACAATCCAGTTTTTTGTGACTTCTAGGAAAGGGTGCCTGTTTGTACAGAAATGCCGCCTTCCGCTTGCCATCTGTTAAAATACAAGCTCAGACGCTAAGTTTACAAATGCAGGAGCAGGCGATACCTTTATTATTAGTCTAATAACTAGTGGTCTAATAAAGTGTATTGTTTGTATTGTTTTGAAGACTGCATGGTCCTTTTCTGATTTTTTTAAAAGCTGATTTTGTGAAGGAAGGGCAGGATATAAGAACAGAGGTTTCTTTTTTCTCATTCTTTCATTCATTTCTATAGTAACGGGGCCCCATTTCTGTATCACACAAATGACAAGCGAGTCTTGTGGCCCTCCTTTACGATCTGTTGAAGGACCTCCGGCCGCTCTCAGGATGTCGGTCAAAGTCCCCAAAAGCTGAAGGGATAGAAAACCTGATGGCCTTCGAGGTGCCGCAAGGTTGGTTGGTTGTTGTTTCTAAATAAAACAGTTGCCAACATTCAACATTCCCTTTATATGATTTGTTAAAAGTGATCTGTGCTGCTTTTCCTTGATCACGTCAAAGGCTAGGGACAGGATCTCCGACAGCTTATGGAAAGCACCTGAACCTGTTGAAATATGCTGAAAAACTGGAAGGCAGCGGGAAAAGAGGAAGACCTTCCACGAGATGGTTTGAGTGATGAAAAGCTGCCCCTTGCCACCTGAGTTTCCAAGACCTGTTGGTGAGGAGACCTTTGGGAGGCCCGCCTTTCACAGGGTTGCTGTCACTCCGCAATGCCCTGACAACACACCATAACACCGCCGTCCCTAGACAATTAACAGGTGTGTTTTTTAATTGCCACATGAGCTTCCCCTTCCACCTTAGGATCAGCGTCAGGTGTTCAGTAGCCTCTCATTCTGCCACGCTACCATAGTCTCAGTTCTGTTTTGCTTTAAACACTAATTAACTTTTCCAGCAGTTCTGTTTTGAACTCTCAGGGAAAAAGATGCGAGGAAGAAGTTAGGAGAACAGATTTATTCCGGTGCCACTTGGTGGCTTGAAATAAACACAGTGTTATATTGCAATTGTTATGATATAAATGTTCTCAGGTTTTGAAGAGTAAGTGAAACTAAGCTGTATCGGTTTAAATGTTTTGGGTCATAAACATGAAAAAGTGGAACACACACAACCTTACTCCTGAGACACTGCATAAAAATGTATCCTGAAGGCAATTTTGATCAAGGGTAAGGAACCTTGATACGGCCACGTTGGCTAAAGAGACGATCGTTTCCACTGTTGGCTTCCTTTGTATATATAAGTGGGCCTCTTTCAACATCTTTCCCCCTTCTCAGGGGAATATGCTCACTATTAGTTCCACGTATGTGGGCTGAAACTCCTGGGGCCGGGGATTTAAATCTCCGCAGGGCATAATGTTGTGTTTTATAAATGATAACTTGTGGTGTTTTTCCCTGTACCAGTTTTTTTAAAAAAACACGTCGTGAGCTGCTTGGGGTCCTGCACCAGCAGAGAAGCGGGGCAGGAACAGACAAACTGCCTCGGGTGAGACTCGGGGCTGCTCCCAGGCCCATCCGAAGGACCTCTGGAGGGCCCCCCGATGAAAGTTGTGAGTGGGTTTAGGAGTCCACGAAATCCCTGTTCCCTCCAGCTGCCTGGAAACGGCTCTTGGTGAGGTTTTTCTTCAATTCTGTTGTGCCGGCCTTTGTCTGGAATCAAAGATGAAAGCAAATGCCTCTTCACCGAGAGGTTTCCTACCAAGGGCACTTTGAAGACCACTGCACTTGGGGGGTGTCAGCCTCTTTTCTAGATTAGGGTCTGAAGAGGTGGGCCCTGAGCTAGAAAAGCACCCTCCAGATTAAAAGGAGGAAGGGGCAGGTATTCCAGGCAAGGGTCCCCCTGCAACAGACTTGCATAGCTTAGGGTGCGGGGAAGGTGATGCTAACCAATCATGGGGTGGGGTGGGGAGTTTAGGACCCGGGTTCATAACAGGATTTCTACCTTCTGGTGCCCCCCCCCCCCTACACCACCGGACCCCCATCCTTGCACATGATCCTGCGTGGCTGGAACCCGGGACACCATTCAGAAGAGGTGCCGCCAAAGGGGAACTTGCCATCTTTCAGGCGCCACAAGGTTCTTCGACTAGCCCCCCGGGGCATCGCTGGCCACGGAGCTTCATTGATTCGTGGCCCGAGCGGGGGAGGCGGACTGTGCCCGCTAGCCCCCGCCCCCGCGGGTTCCAGGAGGGCCCCCCCCCCGGCAGGTGGGCCTCCTTTCCGGGTGGATCGGGCCCTGAGGAGGGGACCCGGGCCCAGAACACCCACCCACCCACCCCCGCTCCTTCGCCCAGGTGGGCCCGATCCTGTTTACACGGGGGAGGGGGGCCTTCCCGGCCGCCTTCAGCCCCCAGGCCCGCCGCCCCTCCCCTCCCCTCCCCTCCGGGTCTCTTCTTGGCCTTGAGGGGTGGGGGTGTGTGGGGGGTCTCCTCTTTGGCCGGCCTTTTCCTTGCCCGTTGGTCCCCCCAAGATCTCCGGCGGGGAGGGGCAAGAGAGAGAGAGAGAGAGAGAAGGCGGCGGCGGGGGGGGGGGGCGCGGCGGCGAAGGGAAGAAAGGGGCCCGCAGGGGCGGCTGGGAGTTGTAGTGCCGGGCGGGGCGGGGCGCCTTGCCCGTCCGGGCGGCGTGACTCCCGTTCCCGGCGGGCCGCGCGCGGGCGGGCGCATGAGCGGTGCGGATCGCTCCGGTTCGGTCGCGCATCGGCCCCCCTCGAGCAACAAGGAGGAGGAGGAGGGAGGGAGGGAGGGAGGGGGGGCGCGGAAAAGGGGCCGAGGAGCCGGAGCGCCGGCCGAGGAGGGAAGGCACGCAGGAGGGCGGGCACCGATCCCCGGCACGCAAGGCCGGCAGGCGCACCGCGGGAGGCGGAGGCGGCCCCCCGCCCGGCCCAAGTAAGCCTGGGGGGGGGGAGAGGAAAGAGATGGGGGGGCGGCGGCGGGGAAAGGGGAGGGAGGCGCGCGCGCGCGTTGGGCAGGGCGGGGGGGGTCGCCCTTCTCTCGGCGGCGCTTCCTCCTCCGGATCCGCTTCTCGCAACAATGTAACAAAAGGCGCCCCGCCGGAGGAGGAGGAGGAGGAGGAGGAGGGGCGGCCCCCGGGCCGCGGTGGGGCGGGCGGGGGGGGAGAGGGAGCCCCCCCGCCGCCCTCCCCTCCCCTCCCCTCCCCTCCGACCCGCGCAGCCCTCTCGGGGGCGAGGGTTCGGGGGGGGGCGGCCGTTGCCCCCTCCGCCGCCTCCTGGGCCCGCCATCTTTCGGAGCGGGGGCCGGCCCGGGCGGCACAAAGGAGGAGCCCGCGGGGCGGGGGGGCGGGCGGGGAGGCCTGCGGGGCCACCGAGGCCGGGAAGCCTGCTCGGGGGGGGGGGAGCGGGAGGGAGGGAGGGAGGGAGGGGGCCCCGGTTGGGCGGCGGCAGCGGCGGCGGCTTCCCCCTCCGCTCTTCTCCCCTCCGGGGGGGCCCCAGGGGCGACCCGCCCCCCCCCCCCGAGCGCCACCCCCCCCCCCCAGCGGCGCCCGGGAGGCTTTCCCGCTGGGCCGGGGAGCCGGCTGTCCCTCCCGTGGCGTCCCCCAAGGGTCGCGGTCGGGCCCCGCAGAGCCCTCTGCACATGCTCCGGGGCCCCCTCGTTGGCCTCGGCCCCACCTCACCTGCCCGGGAGCCGAGAGGCCCGGCGGGGTTCCCGGGGAGGGGGGGCGCGGTGGGGAGGCCGCCCCGCCCTCGGGTGACCCGGCTGGCGGGATCGGTCTCCCCCCCCCCACACACACACACACACCCTTTGGGACTTAAAAGGAGCAAAGCGGGGACAGGATCCGGCCGAAGGAGGCGGGGGGGGGGGGGAGAGCCTTCCGCCCCCTTTCTTAAGGCAGCACAACTGGGGGGCGGGGGACAGGTGCCTCTGGGGGGGGGTCCTTGGCAGGGGGAGAAGGACCCTCCCCCGAGGCCCCTGGCTGGCAGCACCGCCTGGAGAGGCCGGATGTGGTGCACCTGTTGCACTCCTGGGCGCAGGGGGGGGGGCTGCTTACCTGGCCCCTCTCCTTCCCACCCCCCCCCCCCCCAGAGTTAAGGCAAAGCACCAGCTCCAGGCCACCAGGCAGCAGCCCTCCGCTTCAATCAAGGGGAAGCCACGGGGCCTTCAGCCACCCCCAATTCAGAAGGGGCCCCCCCCATGCACTCCGGCTTCCTTTTGGATACCCGGCGGGTGCCGTCTGTGCCTGGTGGGGCACGGACCCCCTGTTTCTTCCCAGGCCCCTCACACAAGTCTGTTCGAGAGACGAGACAGCTCGCCCCCCCCACCCCCCAGGGGGGGCAAAGGCCAGGAGCCAGGCTGGACCAGGGACTGGTGCTTTGTGGACTCGGAAGCCACCTCTGCTGAAGTCCAGCGGGGTTTCCTTGGCGGACCTGGCTAGAATGGTATAGGATCGCTGAATGGTAACACCGGAGGGGGCGCCCCGTCCCATCTTGTCCCTCTTCCTCCTGAGGCAGGAATCCACGGCTCAAGCATCCCGGCCAGCCGGATTGCCGTCCGACGGCTGCCTAAAAACGCCCCGTGACAGAGGGCCTGCCACCCTCCCCAGGCAGCCCACGTCGGCCAGACGGTTTTCCTAAGACTAGATGCAAACCTGTTTCCTCTCCTTCTTAACTTTGGGTTAAAATCGGCTTCCCTCCCTCTGCGCCAGCGTTCCTGAGCAGTCTGAGAAGCTGACAGCGCACCAGAGCTTTGGATCTGGGGAAATTAGCACTGAACTTGGTGGGCCTGACTTCTGAGTAGACACGCTGAGCATTGCTTTGTGGGAGGAACCGGGTGCCTGCTGGCCAGCGCGGCTCTCGGCTTCTGTTTTACTGGAGCCCCTCATTTGGAGGGGCGCCCTGCCTGATGCAGGTGCAAGAGACATCCGCGCCGTGAGTGACTTGAGCTTGGATCCTGCCCCTGCTGCTTCTAGGGTGCCGGTGGTTGCTGTGAATGGCGTTTGGGCCGACTGCCTCGCTCACCCGAGATGGTCGTGTTGGACTCCAGATCGCTTGTACGTTTTGCTGTCGATGGAATGTGGAAAACCCAAAGCGGAGCCTCAGATTGCAGGATGGCCTGTGAGGTGGAGGGGATGGGCTTCAGGTGCGCACAGCCTCAGATTGCAGGATGGCCTGTGAGGTGGAGGGGATGGGCTTCAGGTGCGCACGAGCTGCTTGCACCTCGAGCGGTGTGTGTGGAAGGGAGACCAGGGGGCGGCTTTGTCCCCCGTGTGATGGAAGTGTGGGGCCAGCATCCGCCTTCGACTAACTGGACTAATTTTGTAGCCTTAAACGAGCACCGCTCTCTGCTGCAAACGGCTGGAGAGCGCGCATGGAAGTCCTTTAAATGAATGGAAATGCCAGCCAGTGCATGCCCGCCTTCCCTCTGCAGGTGAAGGGAGCAGGTACGACCCACGTTTGAAGGAGAGTGGTGCTCTTTTCTGCCAGGCAGGCAGGCAGGCAGGCGTGTGTGTGCCTGTTTGGGTTTCCGAATCCTCTTTGGCACCTCTGGCGCTGGAGCTCACCGCTGTGATTCACCCAGCGTGGCTGGCTCGGGGTGTCTGCTGTCGTCGAGCGTCTCAGCGAGGAAAGCTGGCATGCTTCAGAGCTGCTCCCACAGACAGACGCCAGGCCTGCGGGAGGAGCTCCGTGGTGTGAATTGGGCCCGCTTTTTCCTCTCTGCCCCTGGAAAATCGGCGAGGGCTGTCGCTGCTCCAGCAGGAGACCCTCGGCTGCTCCGGGGTGGACAGAGAGGCTGCCGAAATCCACACCTCATTCCTCTCGCAGGAGGGCAGGAGGGGGGGGTGGGGGGAGCCTTGGGCCCTCCGGTGCTGACCAGCGCCCCTCGCTTTGGCTCAGCGGATGAGGGGATCTCCAGGTGCCTGCTGGCGGCGGATCGCCCCTGAGAAGCTCCTCCACCTGAATTCCCCTGCGCTCTGTAATTGCCGTTGTCTTTCTCACTGGTCCTTTTGCCCAGAGGGTTCCTGGAGCATCTCTCACACCCTTTAAAAGGGTACAGAGCAAAACAGGAAAAAGAAGTTTTTTGAAAAAAGCCTCAGAAGAGGAGTCGCTTTAAACAGCTGAGCAGGGAGAAAAACCAGGGATCGAGACCTGAAAGGATCTTGCTAGAGAAGGCAGCCAGGGAATCCCTGAGAGTAAATGATGGAAGGATGCTTCCAGGTGGTCCCTGCTCGACCTTTAGGGGGCATTTCGGGAGGCAGCCTCTTCCCTAGTGAGGCCCCTCCTCCTCCGGCCTGTTCATGAAGAACTCAGAGCCGTTCCGCGGATCCGCAGGAGTCAGCCTGCATGGCGCAAATGGAACCGGTAGGGGCGGAGGACACCCCTTGGGGGGGGGGTGTTCTCGGTTGTCCAGGGTTAGTTAGAGAGGGCTGGCCGGCCAGGAGAATCTCCGATCCGACTCAGGAAAGCGCGAGACCTCGCTCGCTGTCTGTGTGTTCCTGGGGGTGATCTTGGCGCCTCCGGAGGAGGGACCCGTGGCTGCCCTTGACTCCCAAAGCGAAACCCTAAGGGAAGCCCATGGTCCTTGTTTTCTTTTCCTTTTTTGGCTTTCTCAATGTGCTGTTTCTGGCCATGGCTTCAAAGGGAGGAGGTGGGCGGCGGTTCACACCCTCTCTCGGGGTTCCATTGAAAAGTCCTCCCCGGCCCCTGATTTGCTGGCGCCACGCGGGTGTCACAATTCGAGGCTCACATCATCGGATGGCTTCTCTCGGTGACCCTGCCGCGGCTGGAGCACCTTGTGGCCGCCAGCCCGTCATGCCTTGGCCCCGGCGTTCCCCCTGCCGGAATGGCTTCCGTTCTAGGTCAGTCCATTCCCAAACCGCCGCAGAGGCTGGGGTGGAGATGGACGTCCACCCGTGGAAGGCTTCAAGGAGGCCCTTCCCAAAGGAAGCGGCCCGCTGCGTCTCTGCCTGGGTGGCTGTTCTGTGCCGGCTGCTCTCTCGCTCGGGAAGGGCAAGGAGATTCCCGCCTCTGTGGCCAGACTCGGCCCAGGGCAGGACGGCTGCACCAGGGACCCTCCTTGAGCTGGAGGGGGAGAGAGGGAGGGGGCCTTCTCAGGACACAGGGGCTCAGGCAGAAACAGAAGCCGGGGAGGGGGGGGGGAGCGTTGAATCCATCAGGACTTGCTCCTGGGTAGTTAAAAGGTGCAATGTTGTCGTTTGTTACTGGCTATTCATGTATTACCACTTGCTTTGTTCGTTATTATAAACTGCCGCGAATTGTGCCTTGCACCAATGGTGCAGTCTATCAAACAAACAAACGGTCACCAGGATCGGCTGGGGAGGTCGGCTCCTGAGCTTCCTGCCGTCGGGAGTGGTGCGCCAGGTGGAAACACGGGGGAGAGCCGCCTTGACGGCTCTGTGCCCCCATCCATCGAGCGACGGCTTCCTTTGGGAGACCCGGCGGGTGCCGAGACCGTGCCGGCCACGTCTCTGAGGTGGCAGGTTTTGTTGGGCTGGCTTTTGGTTCTGTCACTTCAAAGCCCTTTGAATGGTCTTAGCTGGTTTTGCCGGTAGCTCCTTTCCCCAAGATCTGCTGATACAAGGCAGGCGAGAAACACTTTTAATAAGTGGGTAAATGCAAACTTTGCGTGCATCTTCACCGCGCTTCCTGGCAGCTGCTGGATGAAATTTGGAGAGTAAATGGCAGAAATGTAAATACTGGAAGTAGGAAAGTGGCATTTCTGTTGAAGGCGAAATTCACAGAGGCGCTAGGAAGTCCACGGAGAATTCCGGGTGGCTCAGGAGCAAAGGGCCTTTCCCCCCCCCCCCCCCCCCATATGAGGTCCAAAAAGGAAGCTGGCCACTCCGAAGCTCTGTGGCTTGAGTGCAAGAGTTGAGCTCTCCAAAACTTTAGCAGACAGGATGGTTTTAAAGGCATGGCTTTCCTCACATTTGCCCGAAGGGGAGGGACCCGGCGTGGTGGCGTCCGATTCCAGACACGGTTCTGTTGATGTTTTGAGCGCTTGGTTGTGGAACGGGAGGGCCGGAAGGCCGAGAGACCTCGCCCTCCTCTACTGAGAAACTGAAGTGCCCGTTTCCCTCTTTGCCCACAGGCTGCATGGCCGGCGGCTGGAAATGGGATGCCCGCCCGGCTGGGGGACTGTGAGAAGCGACAATCCGTTTCCTGCGACCCACGGCAGCGGCTCCGGTGGTGGCTGTCGCCGTCTGGACCCCAAGTGAGACGAGGCGGCCTGAGGCCATGTCTGCGGTCACCTCGGCCGTCCAGGCGCCGCCGGGCCCCGCCAACCCCGCGCCCCCGGAGGTCACCAACCCGGGCAAACCCGGCCGGAAGACCAACCAGCTGCAGTACATGCAGAATGTCGTGGTCAAGACGCTGTGGAAGCACCAGTTTGCCTGGCCCTTCTACCAGCCGGTGGATGCCGTGAAGCTGAATTTGCCCGTGAGTCCTGTCCTGTTTCTCCCCCCAGAAAGTGTGTGTGTGTTTGTATCGTTAAGAGTTGCACTTCTTTGAACACATGGGGAGTTCCTTCCCCCAGCCTGGTGGCGTGGAACTGGGCAACCTCGGTGAACCACACCTTGTCTGTCTGCTTGTGTCTTGTCTGGCAGGGCTGAGCCGGGGAGGGGGTCCCAGCATCATCTTTTAGACCACACACCCCTGTGTTGCGGGGTGGGCAGCTTGCTGGCTCCCCAGGCGCGGCTGGATCACCTTTTCCACGCAGCCCTTGCCCACATCACAGATGACCAACAGCATCGGGATCTTCACCCGAGCCCCGTCTCCTGGGTGGCCCTTCTCTTGGCCTTGCTTCCTTACAGGGATGTCTCCTGTTGTGGGGGGGGGGGGGCACCAGCCGTGCCAGGCTGTCCCAGCCTTGTGGCATATCACCCCACTGGCACGTTTTTTTTGGGGTGCTACCTCTTTGTCCCTTTTAAAGGCAGCAGAAGGCTCTCTCCCATGCTTTCCTTCTCGTGGCTTCCCGTAGCAGACGGACCACTTCTCTCCCACCCCCCCACCCCTCCGTGTAAGTTCCAGCACCACAAGGGTCCTTTTCAGGCTCAGGGACGGGGGGACCTCTGGCCCTACAGGTCTCGCCTGGGCAGCACTCGGGGGTGACCGAGGGTCTGCCCACGGCTGCCCCAAGGGAACGAAAGAGTGCTGTTGATCCAGCCAAGGGGGTTCGTCTAAGCGCAGAGCTGGACCGAACGCCGTCCTCTTTGGGACCTGCCTGGACTGTGGTGCCCATCATCACACCCTGTCGCCTCTGCGGGCTGAGGCTGATGGGAGTTGCAGTCCTCCAGCATCCGGAGGGCAAGGCCTTCCTCTCCTGGATTGCGTCCCAAACTATCTTCCCCAACAGCAGCCGGTAAAGATTACTCCAGAGGCAGCCTTCTCCTGCCCCTAATATTCCAGGGTAGACAGACACTGCACATGGAGGGTCCATTTATCTCTTACAGTGACTGCCAGCCGATAGCCCTCTCTCTCCTCCTCCATCCACACCCGTCTGGGGGATCCTTTTATGAGACCGCCTGTGCCCCTGTTATCATCTCACCACAAAGCCTGGCTGGGAATCGCACCCCTTAACTGTGAGCTACTTGCCGAAGGAAGGCTGTCGGCGTTGGGTTCGGAGTTATCGGGTGGGGAAAACAGAGCCGTTTGGCCCTGTTGCCCCCTTTGTTTTCCTCCGCCCTCCCTCCCTCCTTCCCTCCGGAGCCCACTTCCACATTTCGAAATCTTGCGGCCAAGGACAGGTCTCTGGACACGGATGAGGCTTTTATTAAAGCGCTGCGTTTGTCGATAACGCCACGGAAATAACGGGCGGCTTTTCCTCTTTCCCCAAGCAGGATTATCACAAAATAATCAAGAACCCGATGGACATGGGGACAATCAAGAAGCGGCTGGAGCACAATTACTACTGGAGCGCCAGCGAATGCATGCAGGATTTCAACACCATGTTTACAAACTGTTACATCTACAACAAGGTAAAGGAACGCTTTGGGTGTGTTGGCGAAGGACGGGAAGCCTCTCTGCCCGTGGCTTTTTCCTGGATGATGAGACCCACCCTTGGTGCCTTTTGGCCCACCGGACTCGGGAGCTCTGACTCCAGATTGGGCTCTTCTTTCACCCGCATCTCTTCAGCGAAGAGGGAGGAGAAGTCATTGAGGTCCCACAAAAGTTTTGCCTCAAATTCACTCCCCCAGAGCTGGGAGGTCCTGCTCCAAGACAGCCATCCTGTGGTTTCTGTAAAGGGAACGGTCCGTATCCTTGCCGTTCATGAGAACAAGGACCTTAAGTGCCATGGTCTTTTTCTCCCCCCCACCCCACCCTCTCTCTCTCTCCGCCCTCCTCCCAAATCTCCAGCCGACCGACGACATTGTCCTGATGGCGCAGGCCCTGGAGAAGATCTTCCTGCAGAAAGTGGCGCAGATGCCTCAGGAGGAGGTGGAGCTGTTCCCCCCGGTGCCGAAGGGCAAAGCACGCAAGACGGCAGCCGGCGCCCACAACACAGGTCACGCGCAGAGCTCTGTGGGGGGGGGGCGGGGGGCTTGACTGAGCCGCCGGCAGGACGGGGGGATGCCTTCCCCTTGTGTCGCCCCCAGCCAAGAGTCTCCTTCCGTTCATCTTGAGAGCCGAAGGGGCTTGCCAGGGGAGGGGGGAGCTTGGACTGGGTTTGGAGGCCACCCTTGGACACACAGACAGACACACGCGGAAGTGGCACACATACTTTCTGGGCAGAATCGGTTGAGCCACGTCAGTGGCAGATTTATTTCCAAAGCTGGACGGCCCAGGAATACCAGAGTCGGCTCATGACCTTCTTCTCGAATGAAGGTGCCTTTTTCACTCCTCTGCCCTAACCCTGGCCTCCCCCATAAAAGTTTGCTTCAAACATTCGTTAGCCTTTCTTTTTTTAAAAAAAAGGAAAAACTACCCCTAGCCCCCAAAGAGGTGAGGCCAAGGCAGGGGGGGGATATTTAGGGCGTTTACGCACACACCCCAGTCGAACTGGCCAGTGGGTGGCTCTGGAATGTTAACTTTTCTCTCTTTTCTCTCCCGCGACGACAGGAGCCCAACACGCTGCCTCAGCCGCCGTCTCTTCCGCGTCCCCCCCGGCCTCCTTCCAGAACGTCCCTCCCTCGGTCTCTCAGACCCCCGTCATTGCCGTCACGCCCATCCCCACCATCACCACCACCATCGCCCCCGTCGCCTCTCCTCCCGCCGCGGTGCCCCCGCCCCCGCCGCCCCCTGCGCCCGCCGCCCCCATCATGCCCGTCGTCCCTCCGACGCCCCCCATCGTCAAGGTGAGCCATCGGCAGTGGGGAGACGCTCCCTTGCCTGTCCTTGCGGGGGGGGGGGGAACGGGACTCTTCCATGCCCCCTGTTTTGACAGTGTGGCAGCAGAGGGTAGTGTGAGGCAGTGGTTAGCGCTTTGGGCTGGGACGGGCGAGGTGCCGGGGGTGCTGTGGGCCAGCCTTTCCCTCTTGCCAGGCTGAGCCCCCTTCCCAGGGCAGTGGAGAAAGTGAGGAAGCAACCCTGGGGTGTAAATATACAACTCACGAAACCTTAAGCGTTGGAGGTGGTTTTGCTCTTTCTACTCCCGGTGGTCGAGGAGATGCTCTGGGCCCCCACCATCAGAGAGCCTTTGGGTGGGTCCCGGGTGACTGCAGCCTGGAATCAGGGGGGCCAGAGGCGGAGACCTCCTTTTCCAGGACCCCTTGACCCCTTGTCTGGGCTTTTGCTTGGCGTTACCTCCTGCCCTCATCCTTGTCAGCCCCCAGGGCAGCTCGCACCCGGCTGAGAACCAGATAGCCAGAACCCTAACTGCTTGTAACCAGCCGTCATTCAAATGAAAGGGATCCATGCTCCCCACACGGTGCTGCTGGAGCCCATCTCTGGCTGGGCACGGCAGGACTTGTCACCCGGGGGGGGGGGGGAGCAAGGGAGCCCCGAGATCCCTTGTTCATTTTATGTCTTTGTTTAAAATATTAACACCCCCCCCCCGCCTTGCCCCTCAAAAAGAAGGACCTTCCTCGTGTAGGTGTTCGGTTTAGTTGCTTCTGGTAGAGCAGGTTGGACGTGGTGGTTCTCCTGGAAGGAGCAGGAAACCAAGGCGCCCCGAGACCTGCTTTCTGAATCTCGAGGCCGTTGTTCGTTTCCTGGACTCGGGCTCGTGCGGGTGGCCGAGGCGGCCGACCGCCGTTGCCGACTCTTGATTCCCGTTTGCCTTCGGTTGCGTTTCAGAAAAAGGGGGTGAAGCGGAAAGCGGACACGACCACCCCCACCACATCGGCCATCACGGCCAGCCGGAGCGAGTCGCCCACCCCGCTGTTGGACTCCAAGCAGGCCAAGGTGGTGGCCCGGCGGGGAGAGCGGGGGCCGGCCCATCAAGCCCCCCAAGAAGGACCTGGAGGACGGGGAGGTGCCCCAGCACGCCGGCAAGAAGGGGAAGCTGTCGGAGCACCTCAAGTACTGCGACAGCATCCTCAAGGAGATGCTCTCCAAGAAGCACGCCGCCTACGCCTGGCCCTTCTACAAGCCGGTCGACGCCGAGGCTCTGGAGCTGCATGACTACCATGACATCATCAAGCACCCCATGGACCTCAGCACCGTCAAGGTAGGGGGGCTCTGGCCTGGGGCTCTCTAGGGGGCTGGGGTTCGGCCAGGTGGGGGCCAAGAGGGCACGAGCCACCGGGACGGTGGCCACCCACGGGCTTTCCGGGGGCAGGGCAGTCCAGATCCAGAAGGCTGGCAGGCGGGGGCCTGAGTCCCCACGTCAGGATCTCCTCCCGTGGGGCGTTTCTCTATGGCAGACGGAGCCGGGAGGGGGGGGCACGAATGGAGCAGGTGGCTGCTTCCTGTGGAGCCGCTGACGCTGGGACAAGCCAGGCTGAGAGGGTGCAGGCAGGTTTCCCTGGCCTCCCTTCACGACTGGCCCGTCATTGCAGGAGGAGCAAGGGACCCGAGCCGGGATCTTTGAACTCAGCGCCAGTATTCTAGGCAGGACTTGTGAGACCCGGGCCCACCGTTGCCCTGAGGATGCTTTGAAAGGGTTGTCTCTCAACTTCCCCTGAAACTATTTCTTGGGAGAACAAGCTGAGTCGTGGGCTGGAGGCTGGCACGTGGTTTTCTGAGCGGGAGAGGCAAAGCCTGGCTCTGCTTTTACCTCCCCGCCACCCCCCACCCCGGTGCAGTTCCGAATGTCCGACACGCTTGTGGTCCTCCTTCCGTTCGTGGCAGCTCCCCCGTGGTCTGAAAGGGTGCCTTACCCCTTGCCAAAGCTTCCTCGCTTTGCCCTTTTCATCCGTGAAGGCGTGTTGCTGATGGCTTTTTCCCTTCCCGCCCTTCCCCCTCCATCTCCCCTCCCCCCCCCCCCATTTCTGGCTTCCTTTATTTGCAGAAAAAAATGGACAGCCGAGAATATCACGATGCTCAAGGTTTTGCAGCGGATATTCGGTTAATGTTCTCTAATTGTTACAAGTACAACCCTCCCGACCACGAGGTGGTGGCCATGGCCAGGAAGCTTCAGGTAAACGTGGCTACAAGCAGGGAAACGTAACGGGTCACACCCAAACAGCCCTCGGGAGAAATAAAACGGTGACCGCCCCCCCGCTCCCCATGAGAGCTTCCTGGCAGGCTGAGAGCAGGCCCGGCTGCCTCTTTCTAGGGCGGGGGCTTTTCCTGCTCCCTGCGTAGGAAGGTCTGGGTTGCAGCTCATTTTGTTGGCATTCCTGTTAGGTCTGTATAAGAGAGCTACAGCAGGACCGTCTTATCTGCAGGGTCATTGTCCACTGATTCACTTATCCACAGTCTGAAAATATAAAAAACATTAAAAGATAAATCCTGGAAATATCAATTTCTACCACGTCATTACCAGAACCGGTCACTAGAGGGATCCAGAGACCATGCTATGTATAGTGGTTGCTATTAAAAATAGCGTTTGCTGTAATCTTGAGTTTTTTGGCAAACGCCACAGAGGTTGGAACTGATCCCCCATGGACACGGGGGTCCTACTGTAGATATTTTTCCAGTCTGAGCCAGTTCAATGAACTGATATGTAAATTCAGACATCGTTCTTCTGGAAGGTTGATACCCACATGTCTGCTAGCCACTGCATGCCCTTCTGCCACCCTCTAAATCAGGGATTCATGTACTGTATCATCCTTGCACGTTATTATTTTTTTAAATTGATTTATATTGCTCTGCCTCCTGCTGATGTCCAGCGTGTTTGCTTAATTAGTAACCCAGCCTTGTGCCTGGCTGGGGGGGCGGGGGAACATTTGCCCAGAACAGAGCGAGCTGGAGGTGGTGGTGCAAAATCTTCTCCCGATCTGCCTCCCGTTTGCGTCTCTGAATCGGCTTCTCCCCAGGCAGAGGTCCTGCAGAATGGTCGGTCCTGGGAGAGAGGGTCTCGGGCTCCCCTGCAGGCACCTCTCAGCCCTCGCTTGGTTGCTTCTTTTGCGAGGGCCCCCCCCAAGGGACTTGGGCTTTCTCAGGGTCCCCACAGGGCCCCCCCATTTCAGAAGCTGTATGGGCTGGCCTCGGCTTGTGGTTCACAGTGGGCGCCACGTGGCCTTGGCCGCTTAGAAACCTCTTCCCTTCTGCTTCCAAACCATCTAAATTTCGCCGTGCAAAGAAAAAAGGCTCGGGGTGACTCCCAGACGTTACCCAGCCTCTGGAGATTTCTGTGCCGCTTCTCAGTCCTGCGTCCTTAGTCCTCCTGTCCTCCTTTGCTCTTTTTTCACAACTGGTTCCCGTTTCACCGGCTCCTGCTGGGGAAGGGTGTCAGGACAGGACTCTGAATCCCCCATGGCGGCTCAAGAGGATCTGGATCGGTCCCTCTTCCTTTCCATAAGCCTTGCTCCTACGTAGCACAGTGCATTTTGTACGAAACACAGGCTGCTTTTTATTTAAACCGTGGCTTAAATCCCGAGGAAGCTGGGCTTGGAAAGAAGTGACATGCGAGGGGTTTGTAGCCCCCAGAACGGCCGGCAAGCGTAGCTACGTCGTAGGCTGAGAAGCAGGCTTTCTTCCAGCTCAGTGTGGAAGCAAGAAGCGAAGCGAAGAGCAACGGGGGGGGGGGGGAGAGGCGTTTTCTCCACTTTGGCAGAATCTCAGGCCAAGCCCAAACCTGATCAGCTCTGAGAGGCTGGGTTGATTTCCACAGGCACACCCGCCTCCCTGCAGCCTCCCCCTCCATCTGGGTGCTGGTGAAGCCCAGGTGGATTTCCCTGCAAGGAGGGGCAGCTGCCCACCCCCCGGGTTTTCAGGCCGCCCACTTCGGGATGCTGGATTCCTCCAGAGATTTTTGGGAAGGAAGCTCTTGTAGAATCTGGCCTTCCCCAGGGTGTGTGTGTGTGTGTGTGTGTGTGTGTGTGTGTGTGTGTGTGTGTGTGTGTGTGTGTGTGTGTGTGTGTGTGTTTCGGCCTGCTTCCCCCCCCCCCCCCGGCGTCTAGAATGAAACCTCCCTCCCCCATCTGAGAAATGGTGGCCATCCTTCTGCAGGTCTCCCATCAACGGGCTTGGCTTCTGTGAACGCCTTCCGTTTTCATGCCAGGAGGGGGTTTGAGAACCAGCCCGCGCCTCTTTCTGCGTGTTGGGCCTCAGCTCCCCCCCCCCCGAACATCAGAGAAGCATCTGTGGCCCGTGGGTGGATGAGGCCCCTTGGGAGGGGCCTGTGGGTGCTTTGTCATCTCTCAAGGCCCCCTCCTCGCTCTCACCCCTCTCTCCCTCCCTCCCCACCCACCCTGGCTCTCCCTGCAGGATGTCTTTGAGATGCGGTTTGCAAAGATGCCCGACGAACCGGCCGAGCCGCCGCCTCCCCCCCCCTCCGCCGGCCGCGCCCGTGGTCAGCAAGAGCGTGGAGAGCAGCCACAGCAGCGAGGAGAGCTCCTCCGACTCCGACAGCTCGGACTCTGAGGAGGAGCGCGCCACCCGGCTGGCCGAGCTCCAGGAGCAGGTGAGAGGCAGCCCCTCCTCGGCCCCGCCAGGTGTCCTTCCTCGCCTGAGCCAGCCTGGCCGCTGAGCCCCCTGCGTGGCCTTTGGCCGTGGCTGCTAAGAGAGGGCCACCTGCCCACTGCGGCCTGCCGGGGAGGCTCCCCGGCCGAGAGGGGGGGGGCGATGGGTCCCCCACAAAGGCTTCCCGCTCTGCATGCCCACCCGCGCACGGAGATGGTCTTGGGGTGCCGGAGAAGCCACTGGCCCTCTGAGCGAGGGCCTGCTGGCCAGAAAGGTGTCCTGCTTTAACCTTTAGGAAAAACACAAGCAGGGGGGCTAGTGGGCGAGAGTCATAAAACACAAGACCTTACGAGACAAGGCAGGATCGAAGAGGAGGGGAGAAGCAACCCCGCCAAGTGGTTTTAGGAACAGGCCGAGAGTAAGGAGAGAGAGAGAGAGAGAGAGGAGTCTCACGTCACACCGGCCCTAAAGGCAGGTCCCCCGGCAGCAAAAGGCAAACGCAGAACAATGCCTTTTGGCTCCCGTGGGTCCCCAAGAGCCAGGTGGGCCCTGGGACCCGAAGGGGGGACTGGGGGGACCCTCCCCAGGAGTCTCCCTGGCCCCACTGGGAAGGCGGCTCGGATCCACAGGGGGTCACATGTGCAGCAGGAAGGGGAATGTGGAGCAAGGCCTCCGATGTGAAGCTGAGTCCGTAGAGTGGGGTGGGGGGGTGAGTGGGGAGGCTGCGAGGTGGGGAGAGCAGAGAAGAAAGGATGGAAGCTGGCTTCTCCGTGTGAAATGCTCTCGCAGTGGCCTCGCCTTTGGACCCTTGGATTTCTATGCATTTTTGTGGAGTATTCATGAGGTCCAGGAACTTGATCCTTTCAAAAGTGAAGAAAGGGCCTCCTTCTGATTCTGGGGGAGACCCGGGTGCGATTCCTGGACACCCCCCTCCCCCTTTACCTCCCTGGAACCGGAGTGTGGACGCTCCGTTTGCTTCCCTGCCTGTCTTCTCGTTCACACAGGACAGCTCCGGTTCTTTGAGGCAGAGGGTCAGAGACTCCGGAGGATGGAATGGATGGAATGTATTTGCCCAGTTTTATTTTTTAATTTTTATCGGTTTCTTTCTTGTGTGGAAATGTGTGTGCCGTTCCGTAGTTTTAGTTTGCTAGGGGATCCAAACTCCCTGTTCTTTGGCAACGTGCGGCCGGGTGGCCTGCAAGGGGGCTCCTTCGAGGGGCAGCTGCCACCCCCTCGAAGCCTCGGCCCTTGAGGGGCTGGGGGGGGGCTGGACCCCCCTGGAGGGGCACCCGCTGGGCCCTCCCTCTCTCAAACACGGTCCTGGAAGAAGAAAGGGGGGGGGAAGGAGGAGCGGGGTGGCCTGGTCCCCCCCACGGGGGAAACACAGACCCCTCCACCCATGAGGCAGGGCAGGGGGGGCTGCCGGCCCTTCCCCACCTCCCGGGCCTCGGTTACTCTCCAGAGTAACCTTCCTTTGGGACTCTCCTTGGCTAGACCGCCGGAGCGGTTTAATAGGGCTTCTTCCTCTACCGCGGCTCCCTCGGAGGAGATGCTGAGATTCGTACTTCCTCAGCGGGTGGGGAGGGTCCTAGCCGAGGTGCAAGCGCCCAGGGTGGGCGGCACCTCCGAGAAAGCCCCGCTGGCAGAGCACACAGCTCCTGGTTTAGGATGATGGGACTTGTAGTCGAGGCCCTCTGGAGGAAGGCAGATTCCCTGGCAGCAGAGAGAGAGAGACCAAGACAGAACAGTCTGAAATGATGCCCCGGAGTCTGCCCTCCCTGGTTTTCTATAGCAGGGGTCCCCAACCCTCGGTCCGCGACCTGGCACCGGTCCGTGGCCTAGGCAGGACCGGGCCACGGACACAGATCTCCTCCCCCCCCCCAGGCAGGCACGCACGGACCCCGCCACCCCCCCCCCCACCGGTCCGCGGTTGAGAAAAGGTTGGGGACCGCTTGTTCTATAGAGTCCCTTGAGGAGGCTGATAGAAAGGCAGGAGGTTCTGACCGTGAGCCTAGAGGGCAAAGGGCTCGGGTTGCTTTCACCGCTGGGTGGTGCCCCTTCAGGCCCTGTCTGAGAAGACCAGAACCTCAGGAAAAGGCAGGAAAGGAGGAGGACTGGATGTGAGAGGGATGGACTCCATAAAGGAAGCCACCAGCACGGCCACGCAGGACCTGAGCAGGGCCCTTAACAAGGACAGGAGGGCCTTCACAGAGGCCATGAATTTGTAGGGTTGGCGGCAGGTGACAGTGGCAGGGGGGGGGGTCTCCTTCTCACCTGTTAGGAGCTTTAGGGATGATGGGGTGGATCACGATAATCCCATGGGCTCCAACGGATGTCTCTCCCTGCCCCCCTGAGCTGAGACGGGGGGTCCCCTCCCGCTAGGGCATTGGTTGCCAGAGGCCTACCCTGTTTCTCTCCTTGGGGGGGGGGGATCGTTCCCTTTTGCTCCCGACAGACCCCTGGGACCCCCGGCTTCTTCTGGTATCTACAGGGGTCGGGTCCGTAGAAGGTTTAACAGCCGGGCAAGCGGGCTGGGTTGCCCCCGGAGGCGGCCGCCTCGGCTGGGCTTCTGGCTCCCACGGAGAGGTGGGCCCTCGGCGGTGGCCCGGCTGTCTGGGCGCAAGGGGTGCGTTTGGCTCGGAAGAAGGTGGATCCGCACCCTGCCTGCCTGCCCAGAGGAGGGGCGGCTCTTGGCCAGGGCCCTTCCACGGGCGTGGCGGTGGCCTCAGGCGTGCCACGCTCCTCGGGCGCATGCCAGGGGTCCTGGGCTCCTCCCTGGGAGACGTCGCGTGGGGCCCCCCGACCGGGGGGGGGTGTCTGCGTGGAGACTGCCGCCGGGCTGGAGGGAGACCCTCCGCCCCGCCCCGAGCCCCGCTGAGCGTGGCTCTTCCTCTCTCTCTCCTGCCAGCTGAAGGCGGTCCACGAACAGCTGGCGGCCCTGTCGCAGGCGCCCGTGAACAAGCCAAAGAAGAAGAAGGAGAAGAAGGAGAAGGAGAAGAAGAAGAAGGAGAAGGAGAAAGAAAAAGAGAAAGAGAAGCAGAAGGTCAAGGCCGAGGAGGAGAAGAAAGCCAAGGCGGCCCCCCCGGCCAAGCCAGCCCAGCCCAAGAAGGCCCCCGCCAAGAAGGCCAACAGCACCACCCCCGCCAACCGGTGAGCCGGCGGGGCCTGGGGGTGGGGTGGGGTGCCGCGAAGCCCCTCCAGCCAGGAGGGAGCCTGCCCACTCCCGGGGGACCGGCCCGGAGGAGTCCGAGGGCCTGACCTCTGCGGAGGGCTGGCGGGAGTCTTTAGACGGGGAGGGCCTCGGAGAGGGCGGGGTTGGCCCCCCGCTCGGGCAGGCCGAGCCTCTGGGCCGCCTGTTCCCGAGCCCTCTCGTCTCGTCCCTCCTTCGCAGGCCGCCGAAGAAGGGCGGGAAGCAGGCTCCGGCCACCTACGACTCCGAGGAGGAGGAGGAGGAGGAAGGCCTGCCCATGACGTACGACGAGAAGCGCCAGCCTCAGCCTGGACATCAACCGCCTGCCGGGAGAGAAGCTGGGCCGGGTGGTGCACATCATCCAGTCGCGGGAGCCCTCCCTGCGCGACTCGAACCCGGACGAGATCGAAATCGATTTTGAGACCTTGAAGCCCACCACGTTGCGGGAACTGGAGCGATACGTCAAGTCCTGCCTGCAGAAAAAGCAGCGGAAACCCTTTTGTAAGTGCTGGCTGCGGGCGGGCGGGCGGGCTTCTAGAAGCGAGGGCCTCACGGCTCGCGCCCATACCAGGCCGGTCAATAAAAGGTCGGCAGTCCCTTTTTTTTTATGGCCACTGAAGTGAATGCCGCATTGCAAGTAGGGTTGCTGCTTTGCTTTGGAAAGAGGCTCAGGAAGAAAGAAAAATCCAAGTTCAGTGGCTGAAAGTTGTGAAATCCTATTGACTGGAAGGGCATCCGTGCGTGCCTTTTGCGCATTACGCTTTGCCTGCACGACTGTGGGTGCCACCGAGCCATGGCTCAGGCCACGCACCCTCCCCCCCTCACATGCACGCACACACACACACCCCGTAGCCCCACCCCACCCCACCCCAGGCTCAGCAGGTGTGCGTTTCTTCCCTGCAGCGGCCGGAGGGAAGAAGCAGGTGGCCCGGTCCAAGGAGGAGATGGCCCAGGAGAAGAAGAAGGAGCTGGAGAGGCGCCTCCAGGACGTCAGCGGCCAGCTCAACAACAACAGCAGCAGCAGCAGCAGCAACAAGAAGCCTGCCAAGAAAGGTGACCCGCGTCTGGGCGGGCAGGCGTTGTTTGCCCTCTCTCCGGGGCTGGGGAGGGGCGAGCCGGTCGTGGGGCAATGGGAAAACAGGGAGAGGGGCTTCCGGGGGCCCCAGAGACGCCCCAGGCCCACAGGAGCGCCTTCCGCAGGGAGTTGGTTGGTTGGCCCAAAGCCCAGAGAGGCAGAAGCCGCCTCCAGCCTCCCCGGGCGGCGGTGGGGCTGAGCCCGCCAAGAGGCTCCTGCCGAAGGGCTTTCTCTTTTCTACCGAGGGCTGGGAAGGGACTCCCGAAGCCTGGCGGTGCGCCTGCGGGACTCCGACAAGGGCTTGAAACGGGAGAGAGGCCTCTGGGGTTGGGTTTCCCCGAATCCACCAAGGCCAGCGGCCTTCGCATAACCGGTGCTTGGCCCTTTTTCTTGCGCAGAAAAATCCGGCTCGGCCCCGTCGGGGGGCCCGTCCCGTCTCAGCAGCAGCTCTTCCTCCGAATCCGGGAGCAGCAGCTCCAGCGGCTCCAGCTCCGACAGCAGCGACTCCGAGTAGACCACAGACTCCTCGTCACGCCCTTGGACAGCCAACGGACGTCTCGCAAACACCTGCCCCCGAAACTGTGCTGCCTTTGCCCTGGGGTTTGGCTCTCCTCTTTTTATATTTTAATTTTTCAAAATCGCCTGCTCTGCTCCACTTTCCCCTCCAGTCTTTAAATATTTTTTTAAAAAAATGCTTCAGTATCCTAAAAAGATAATTTCCTAAATTAATTTCCCCCCCCCCCCCACTTTTAGGAGGTCAACGATTGTGTGTGTGTGCGTGCGTGTGAGTGAGACTAGACTTGATGGCAAGTCATCTCCACTTAAAAGTCTCTCTACTTTTTTGAAAAATTGAAAAAGTTTTGCTTTGCCAAGGAGAGGCTGAAACATCAGAGGAGCTTCTGGAGAGAAAGGCTGGCCAGGTGACATTTCTACTGGGGAAATTGTCCCATTTTTTAAATTTCTATTTTATTTTTATTTTTTGATGCAGCCGGAAAGTGGCTTTTCATCTTTAGGACAACACGAAGCAGAGACAGTGGGGGAGAGGAGAGCCTTCAAGAGTGGGGCAGGGAAGGAGGTAGCCACTCTCTGTAAAATGGTACGGTCTCCGAGCGATGTTAGCTTTTGAAGTAGTCGATGTGTTTGTTCTTAGCAGTAGAAATCCTAACCTCTGTGGGCCCAGTCCAGCCGGGGTGCCCCGTCTGCACCAGGGGGGTCCCCTGTTTGGACGCAGGGCGACAGTGCAGAACAGAAAAACAATTCCCGTTCACGGCAAGGCAGCGGGAGGGGAGCGTTGCAGAGAGACCTTCGGCGGATTGGGTCCTCCATCTCTGCATTGTGGTGAAGACCATTCCCCCCCCCTTTTTTTAAAAAAACACGTATATATATAAATAGATATATATAATATTATATATATATGAGGGAAGAAAAAGAAAGCTCATGTACTGTGGACTGTTTTTAAAAATTGTATCTTTTTAGATATTTCTTTTATCTTTTAAAACAAAAAATTGATCCAGACCTTCACGCACCTGTTCTCAAGAGACTGGTTGGTGGACTGAGGCCGCGTTCTCCAAAACACCGGGCAGGATGGGTGGCTGGCAAGGCTGCCGATCGGGGCAGAGGGCTGCGTGGCACCCTGCTTCTCTACACCCAGGGAGAACTTGGGGGCTGCTGGGCTTCTGGCCCCTCTGCGCCACGGAAACCCGCCTCGGCCGTCCTGGACACAAGAGCAGGGGAGGTCACCCGGTCTGCCGTGGGCCCTGGGCGTGGACCGTCTTGTCTTGCCCGGGGAGCAGAGAGACGCCCGCGACAACCACAGCGTGCCCCCTTCTCCTTGGGCCGGCGGGTGTTTGAAGGCTTCCGACTCCTGGTTCTATTGAGCGAAGAGTTTGCAGCACTTGTTAATGGATCGTGACCCGGTCGCTCGGGCCTGGGGGCGTGGAGGGCCCCCATTCCACCCTCCCTTCAGGTGGAAGAAGAACTGGGTTCTCTGCTGCAGTCCCTCCTCTAGGGTGTCCTGCAGCAGCGTTGGGGGGGGGGGGTGTAGAGGCCAAGAGGACCCACGGATTTGGCCTCTCTCTTGAGGAAAGGGGGCAGACCTTCGAGACCAGGCGTGGCCGCAGAACTGCTTGGAAAGACTGTCCTCCCCCTCCACGCCACCCCCACCCCCCGGTCTCGTGTCAGCCTGTGTGGCCGCCGGAAAACCAGTCCCCGGGTGTGGTGGGCCTTTGGGGCTTCCTTCCAAGGCACCAGCAGGGCCCTTTGCCGGAGAAAACCTCGCAGCCCCCCCCCCAGCTCTCCACCCCCACCCCCCCAGACGAGGGAGAAGAGGGAAGCCCCCGGATCCCAGTTCTTTGGACCTTTTGCAACCATCAGGAAGCTCTTAGGGTGGAAGTCTCCTTGTGTGTCACGGAAGGGCAGGTTTCCAAATAATTAAACCTTTTACCTCAAGGTGTGCGGAAAATACAGAAGGGGAAGGGAGGTGGGGGGGGTGTCAGTGGGGGAAATCACACTGTTTTGTAAGGCTTGTCGATTTTCTAGAAGCTATTTTTCTCTCCGGCTTGTCCTGCGAGACCTGCTCTTTTGCAAATGACACACTCCAGAATTGACTATCCCTTATTTTTCGTGTATATAGAAATACTTTATTTATTAACACCGTCAGTCACTTAAAAATGTGCCCTGCGTTTTGAAGAACAGCGACGACTACAACGACGACGACTGCAGATTTGCGTTGTTTTTTAGAACCAAGCTCTAAAGAATTGGGAGTCCTTTTTTATTTAACTGTATTTGACTTTTTAACCAACAGGTGCTACAGATTTTGCATCGTTTCCTGCGCTGGTGCTTCTTCCTTCCTTGTATGTGTGTTCAGTTTGGGGGGGGGGGCGGGGGGGGGCCGCGAGCATCGTTGGGGTTTTTTTGTTTTGGTTTCTTTTTTGTACAGACTTTGGACTTACAGGTATTGGTAACTTCCAGATAAAGCATGTTTTATTTGTGTATTCCCGGTCTCCTTCCACGTTGGTCTTTTCTCTTTTCTCTGTATCTTGTTTTAAAGTAGAACAGTTTGGAAAAAAATAAAAAAAAATAAAGGAACAAAGACCCAATTTCCAGAGCAGACGCCACTTCTCTAAGGCACGTGTGACCAACTTGGGGTGGGGGGGCCAGGAATATGTGGAAAGTGGGGCTTCCTTGGTTTTAGGTTGGTTTTGCCTCCCGCCCCGGGGGAGCCGGGGGCTGAACAGGCGTCCAGCCAAGAGAACCGACACACACAAAGGAGGAAGTTGGAAGCGGCCGGAAGCCGGCCTCTGAATTTGGAGCGGATGCGCACGGCCTCCAGCGCTACAGGGACGGGCGGACGAGGCGGGCAACGTATTTAAAAGGTGAGCTGCTGCTTCCCGGGAACCTTTAGTGCAGGGATTCCTCGTTGGTTCCGGTTTTGTATTTTTGCAGGTGGATGGGGGAGTCTGCGGGGTCACCAGCAGCCTTAGAGGTTTGCCCACCTCAGGTTTGGATAATCATAACCTTTGAACTGCCAAGCTGGAAGGGACCCTCGGGATCATCCAGTCCAGCCCCTCCCTGTCAAGGAGGCACCGTGGGGGGGGGGGGGGATTTGAACTTCGCAGCCAGAGACCTAAACCACTGACCTGTAAACCAGATATCACGGTTGTTGGGTCTTTCCCCTTGGTCTTTGCCCCGTAAAGTGCTGGCTTTCTTGATTTCCTTTCCCTTCTCCCAAGAAAGTCACAAGGCCTTCCGAGGAGTCATGCCTCTGCTCACACAGGCCAGGCATCCGTTGGTGCAAAGGGGCCTCGGAGTCAGGTCCCTACGCCAGGTGAGGATAGGAAGCCGTGGCCGAGAGAAGGCCTTTGTAAAGCAGGTGAAACCATCGCTCTTGCCTGTCCTTTGCCCCCCTCCGGCTCCTGCCCGCTGAGTCGGACCGTAAAGCCCGCTCGCTCGTGGGGCTGGTGCCCAGGCAGACACGTGGCCTCCGAAGTGCTTCCTGAAGGCACGTGAGCCTGGATCCCAAA
Source organism: Intellagama lesueurii (assembly GCA_037013535.1). NCBI lineage: Eukaryota > Metazoa > Chordata > Lepidosauria > Squamata > Agamidae > Intellagama > Intellagama lesueurii. The sequence continues at coordinate 207,447 of JBAJHW010000017.1, read as the reverse complement.
GACAACGTCCCCTTTGAACCCCACCACGTTCCTCCCCAAAGCACTCGTGACGTGGCCAGGAGACCGGCTGCGAGGAACGTCGGCCTTCAGGGCTGCTTCAAACAGCCACGTGAGGGGGTGGTCGGGCCTGGGTTCGGGTCTGTATTTCCGGAACCCAAAGGGGGTCAGGCCTGGGTTTGGGTCTGTGTTTCCGGAACATACCCACCCACCCACCGGGTGAAGAGCATGGAAAGGGAGGGGACTTGGAAAAGTGACTTGGAATGCAATGCCAGGAGCAGCTCAATGAGTTTTATTTGAAGTTGCTCAGCGCCCCAAAGAGAGGGGCTCTGGCTGCGATGCACAGAGCCAAGCGCCACCACCTCCTGCGCAGAGGAAAGGAAGGCCAGCACTGTTGTGTCCACTGCCCAATGACAAACGCACAACCGTTCGGCGAATGCGGGACTGGAAAGTCAGGGTGCCGCACGAGACGGGGAGCGTTTCTAGACAGCTCTCCAACGACCGTGCCTTCAAGGCAGGGCAGGAGTCAGGCATGCATGATGACATCACATGTGCGTTAAACGAGCATTACCCATTTGAAGGGTGTTCAAAGGATGCCCCCCTTCGCTCGGGGTACCTGCCCGTCCTTAATCCGATCCGATGTGGCTCCCAGTTTCCACTTTGTTCCTGTCCAAGGCAGTGGCCATCCACGGGCGGCCGGTCCGAACGGGGGCTCCCGTGAGACTGGGTGGCCCCTGCCAGCAGCAAGAGGGTGCCGAGGGAAAGGGGCTTGGCCCACCTCCCCGGAGGTCTTCCCAACAGGCGCCCCTTGTCTCGGGAGAGGCCCAGCAGGCGAGGAACCGTCTACCGCGTCCGTCTTGTCAGTTGTGGGTGGGGGGTGGACGGCCCGGCTCTGCCCCCGGGGCCCCACAGCGGCCGATGCCCTGAAAGGTGGCACCCTCCGGAGGTTGGGCAGCCGGATCCGAGAGGGAACCAAAGGAGAAATGAGGAGCAGCCTGTGCCAGAGTCTGGGAAGCCGCTTGGGGGGGGGGGGGGTCCGTCTCCCGGCAGGCGGCGGCTGTCCTGGGATTCACCAGGGCGCAGAAGGCGGACCGTCCGGTGTCCCGGGCGGCCTCCAGCCGGCCCTTGTCCCGCACCAGGATGGCCTGGTTGCCGTACTGCGAGTACCAGGCGCTGCGGCTCCGGCTCAGGTAGGTCCCCGGCGGGAGGGTCTCCAGCTGCTGCTGCTGCTGCTGCCAGATGAGGAGCGAGGCGTCCCGGTAGCGCAGGCGGGCGAAGGCCTCCGACAGCGCCTTCTCGGCCAGCGACGGCCGCCCGCTCATCCTCCCCGGGAGAGGGCGAGCGGCCGGCCGGAGGAGGGGGGGGGGACACACGCCGGTGGTCCCCGGAGGAGCTGGCGAGGCAGGAGAGGCCCGTCTCTGGGCTGGCTCGGCCAGCCCCCAACCCCCCCCCCCGCCGCCGCCGCGAGGATCCCCACCCCACCGACGACGCTCTGCGGGGGCGCGCCGGGCTGCGGCTGGGCTGGCGGGGGGAGGGCGCGTGCGTCCCGGGGGCCTCCCAGGCGAGCGCGACTCTGCGGAGCCCGCGGAGATGGGCAGGATCCGCCGGCGAGCGCGGGAACGGGGGGGGGGGGCGAGGCGTTCCCGCCCAACCGCCCGCAGCCCTCGCGGGACCCGGGCCGAGCCCTCCGCCGGGAGGAAGGCGGTGCGCGCCGGCCCCCCCCCCCCGTCGGGGCTCTCCGGGCCTCGCGTCGCCCCGGTCTCCGCGCGACGGCCTCCCCGGAGGAGGTGGAGGCGGAGGCGAGCCTGGCGCGTCAGCGGGCGGAGCTTCGGGCCTCCCGCCCCGGCCCCGGGCGCGCGCCTTGCCGCCCCGAGCGAGCCCGCGAGCGCGCGCACCGGGCCCTCCTGCCCGGGCCAGAGCCTGTCGGCGACCCCGGGCCCTGCCGGAGCATCCCGCGCCATCCACTCCGGTCCGGTGGAGGGGGACCCGGCGCGTTCCCGGCCGACAGGCCTCCGGAGCGGTGGTTGCCTCGCGTCGGGGCCTTCTGGGGCCGCTCTGGGACCACCGGGGAGCGGGTCCGAGACCTCCGGCCTTCTTTCGGCCCGTCCAATGGGACCCCCTGCATCCGAATAAATCTGGTCGCCCCTGTAATAAGAATAATAATAATAATAATAGATTAAACAGATAGGATTTGGCACCGAATTTAGACAAATAATCCAACCACTATATTCACAGAATTCTGCAAAAATAATAAATAAAGAAGGGTACGACAGAATCAATATTCCTAGGGGAAGGGACGAGGCAGGCCTGCCCCTGATCTCCAATTTTAGTTTCATGGGTCATAGAAGTGCTGGGACAAGTAATCAGAAAGGATAGTTCAGTTAAAGGCGTAGATACCAGAGAGGAGGATAAAATAAATCTCTTTGCAGATGATACATTATTAATAATTGAAAACCCCAAAGATACATTGAGATAATCTGGGAACACATTTAAATTTATTTGAAGAAATAACTGGTTTGAAAGTGTTTGTTTATTTATTCGTTTATTTATTTCTTCAAAATAGCTTAACCCGGTTTTCTCCTTTAAGAGGCCGCAAGGCGGCGGCGTGCATCATTTAAAGACAAGAGTTAGAAGCGAGCCACAGTGAAATATGTATACAAAGGCTAAGAAGGCGCACACAAACTCTTCTCCGAGAAGGGCCGGCGGGGGAAAGCACAGCCCCAGCAGGAAAGGGACCGCCTTCCCGGCAGAAAGGGGCCTCCAGCCGCTGCGAGCCGGGGGACCTGAAACACCTGTGCAGGTGAGGGCGGCCCCGCCCCCCGCCGCGTGCCTGCCCTACGGAGGGAGGGCAGCCGGCCGGCCGCCCTTCCCCACGTGCCGGTTGCGCCCCCGCGCCGCGGCCTCCCCCCGCCTCCCCCTGTCCTCCCGCCCCCCGCTAAGAGGATGCCTCGCCCCCCCGCCCCTCCCCCCCCCCCGCGCAGCACCTCTGGCTCGAAGAGCGAGGGAGAGAAGGAAGGGGGGCGCGCGCGCACCGGGCTTCCTCGCGGGCCGAGCGAGAAGAGCGGGGGCGGGAGGGCCGGCGCGGGAGCTCCTCCCTCTCCCCTCCCCTCCCCTCCCCTCCGAGGCGGCCCCTCCCCCGGCCACCGGAGCCCAGCGCAGCGCAGCGGGGCGGGCGGCGGAGGGAAGGCAAGGCGAGCCGAGCCCTCGCTCAGCGCCGGAGGAAGAAGAGCGCGGCGGCGAGGAGGAAGAGGAAGGCCACCGGGAAGACGCCGCCGCCGCCTCGGGCTCTTTGTTCGCGGGCAGGGGCGGCTCCCGGCCGGCGCCCCGTCGTCCCTCGTCCGGGAGAGGCGGGCGCGGAGGAAGCGGGCCGGGCGAGCCTTTCGCGGCAGCATGACCGGCCGGCGGCGGCGGTGGCCTCGCTGAGGAGGAGGAGGAGGAAGGCTCGGTTGCTCCTGGCCCCCGGGGCCCCCGCCATGCACCCGACGCCGACGCCCCGAGGAGGAGGAGAAGCCGCCGACGCCGACGCCGCCTCGGGGCCCCTGCAGCGGGGGAGGGCGGCCGCCGCCGCTTAGGGGAGCGTGCCGGGGAGCTCGCCGCCTTCGTGGTGGTGGTGGTGTCGTCGGTCCGCCGGCCGGCCGGCCGGCCCGTCCCGTCCGGGGCCATGGAGGAGTGGCGGCAGTGCGGGCGCTGGCTGATCGACTGCCAGGTGCTGCCGGCGCACCACCGCGTGGCCTGGCCCTCGGCCGTGGTCTTCGAGCTGGCGCAGGCGCTGCGCGACGGGGTCCTGCTCTGCCAGCTGCTGCACAACCTGGCGCCGGGCTCCGTCGACCTCAAGGACATCAACTTCCGACCCCAGATGTCCCAGGTGAGCCCCCAGGCCGAGGAAGGCACAGCCCGGCCTCCCCCCCCCCGTCCCGTCCCGTCCCCCCCCCCGCACGGAGGCAGGCTGAGCGCACCGACCGGCGCGCCCGGGGAAGCGACCCCCCAGAGGGAATGGCGAGGGGCCGGCGGGGCCAGGGGGACGGCGTCGGGAGGCGCCCACCTGCGGGACGGGGGGAGCCCCGGAGCAGCCCCTCTTAGCGGGCAAACCTCGGCCTCTTCCCGCCGGAGAGCCGAGGCTTGCGTCCCGGCAGGGCGGTGGGCGCAAGGCGCGGGGTTCGGAAGGGGCAGGTGGGTTCCGGCTGGCCCTTCGCAGGAACCGGGCATCCTTTGCCACCGGAACCAAGCGGAAGGGGGACCCGGGCTCCCCGCCTTCTCAAGGAGGTCTGAGCAGCCCCGTCTGCGGAGGGAGAGGCGCGGGGGGGGGGTCTTCTCGCCCCGGGGGGGGGGCTTTGCCGACACCGGCCTCCCGTGTGCCAGGGGTCGCAGAGCGAGGAAAGGCCTGCGTTTGCTCGCGGAGAGTGGAGCGAAGGGGGGGGGGGGCGCACGCTGGGGCTGGGATTTATGTTAAACGGCCCAAGTTTCTAGTCCTCGCTTGCACCTCCGGGAGGCTTTCTGTGGACCTCTTTGCAGGCTTGCTCCGATTATTAGCCCTTCACCCTGCCCTTTGGCGTTAGGGTACCTACTGCTTGGCACTGGAAAAGTAGGGGAACCTGTGGGGAAGGGTGAGGGAGGCCACCCCGATTGACCTGCACTGTGTTTTGAACCAGGCTGCCGGGCGGTGTGGGGAGGGGGCCCTCCTGGCTTCCAAGCCCCCTCCCTCCCCCTGGCTCCTTCGCTGCTCTGCTGGGACCGCCCAGGGCGAAAGGGTCTGGTTTATGGGACCCGGGTGGAAATCCCTAAAACCAGGGTGCCTCTATAACCCACCTCCCCACCCCCACTCGTAGCTGTGAGATCACCTCCTGCTCCTCCCTGTGCATTTACTGTGAACATGACTGAGCGGGCTGTGGATGTCTGCTGTGTGCACCTGCTCTCTTGTAGACCAGGAAACCATTTCCTGGGTGTCCCAGCTGTGAGTCTGCAGTGGTCTGTGAGGTGTGTGTGTGTGTTTGTACAGGGAATGGCCTGGGATAAGTGGTCTGCTTTGGGGGCGATGCTGAAAGAGGAGGGCGTGTGTTGCCCCAGAGAGGCCCCTCCAAGCCACTGCTCTTGGCTCCCGCTTTCCCAGGTGCGCCTTTCGCTGCTGGAGTGAATTTTCTTATAATGAAATGCTGCCGCTTGAGCAAAAATGCTGCTCAGCCATAGGAACGGAATGGAACCTCCATCTCTACCTGCAGTCTATCTGAGCATCAACTGCAGGGGCAGGGAGGGAATAGTGGGTGTCTCACTGGTCCGTCTCTCTGAGGTACCCGGCTGGCCCCTCGAATGGGTCCAAACTGCTGGTGGGGGGGGAGGGCCCTGGAGAGCAAGGGGGGTCTCCTTCAACCCCTTTTCACCCCTTTCGCCTCTGCCTGACCTTTGGGAGGCTGGATCCTGCACTTTTCCTGCAGGGGTTGAGCTTGTTGCCACGGGGGGGGGGTGTGTGTGTGTGTGCGCGCGAGGTGGTGATGGTGGTATGTGCTTGAGACATGAGAAGAAAAAAATGGTGGGTTCTGCCAGGCTGATGAAAGGCTGTTTTCCTGTAGGTTGTACTTGTTGTTAGTCTGGGGACTCATTCTGCCAATTCAGGGGAAGCAGGCATTTTTTAAACCCACCCCCCCCCCCCCGTCTCCTTTTTTCCTTCTCCACCCAAAGAGGTGCGATGGAAGATCAAGGCTTGTCAGTGTGTTTGGAAACTCAGAATGATTCAGAGGCGAGCTCAGCAAAGTGGCTTGGAGCGCCCTGTGCTTTCTCCAGTTTTAACAAGATGCAAGAGAGGCGAGGAGGTGTGATGGTGGAGTGAAGCAGAAGGTCTTGAGAGGAAAGACACAGGGTGGGAGAACGCACACGGCGGGGGGAGCCCAGTGAGGTGGAGTTCCTGCGTGCAAAGTCCAGGCCTGGGAGGTGGAGTCCCTGTGCTTCCTCCCAGGAGAGGGGCTGACGGAGGCTGCCCAGTGTGTGTGTGTGGCTGTGAGCCCCTCCTCATCCAGGTTTGATGTCATTCCTCCCAGCATTCAAGGGTCCAGAGACTCAGGGCCAGGGGATGGGGTGGGGGAGAGCTGCTGGATTTGAGCCCTGCTCGTTGTGAGCATCTTGGCGCCTTTAGTTGGCAAGCTGCCGTTGGAGACAGGGTGGCTCAGATGGGCCGCCTCCATCCACCAGAGCGTGGCCTATCTCCGCCACCTTCTGCGCTGCGCAGGGGACCTGGTGGTGCAACCATTGCCCACGAACATTGCGCTTCTTAGCCGGGTGCCACAGTCCAGACAGAGCCCAGGTGGAAGGGGGTCATTTCATGTTCTTCCGGGGGCCACAGGAGCATCGGAGAGTCACTGGGTTAGGGCTAAGAAGGATCGGGGGGGGGGAGGAAACGGTGTAAGGCCCACGGGCCACGTGCTTACTTCGCTCAGGGTGGGGATGGCCCGTCTTTGCTGCTCTGCCTTTGGCCTTCTCCGGCCGTAGCCCCCCCCCCTCCCCCAGTCTCACACCAGCATCAGTCTTAAAGGTGCTGCAGGAGGCTTGGGCCTTCTGGCGAGGGTGGCTTCCACTTAGCAGAGAAGGGAGAACCGCTCGACCCTGGGAGGGGCCACTTGTAAAAACAACCGTAAAGTTTAAACCCTGCCATGAAAGTTCTCTGGAACCATCAGCCGAAGCAGCTCGGACTGATTAGCCAGGCCCCGGTTCTGCAGCCGAACCTCCCCTTCGCGCCAGCTGCCCAGTCAGCCGAGCAGGGAGGGGGAACCGGTTCTGATCCAGGGAGACGTCCCTCCCCTGCCCGGCCAGCCATCCTTTCCCGATAAAGACAGACAGGGTGGGCGGTGAGAGAGAAATAGCTGGCCCGAGGCTGAAGGGCTGGGCTGTTCTCCTCCGTCTTGCCTCATCACTGGCGTTGGAAAGAATCCTGGCTGAGCTTCTTGTTCTGGAGGACACAAGACACCTTGAGAAGGGATTTCTGCAGCCGGTCCTGCGAGATTTACGGCCTCTGGCTCAGGATGAGCTAAAATGCTCTGTCATTTCTGTGGAAGGACTCAAGGGTGGCAAAGCCTGGGAACCCACAGACGGCCAGCGCAGAGGGATGGGCAGGGGGCTAAGAAAGAGAGAGCAGGCCACCCGTGGAAGGGTTCAGCGACTTAAAGCAGGGGCCAGCCTGGCTTGGAGCCATTCATGCCATCTGGGCAACTGCAGGACTGCGCCTCCCCCCCCCCCCCGAGAAAGAGGCAGCTCTGGCTTGGAATGGCCAGTGAGGGGGAGCACCCTCTCCTCCCTCCTCTCTGCAGGCACTCGGGGTCCCGGCTGCCACCTCTTGGCTTTTCCAGCCCTCCCCAGGGTTCCCCCAGGGCTGAATTTCCAAGGAGAGCCGCCAAGGAGGGTCCCTGTGCGCAGGCGGGCCACCGCGAAATGGCCCTGTGCTTGGCGTAGACACCCTTTGCTTCAGAGCAGAAGGGAGGGAGCCATCCTGGATCGGGCCCACCAAAGCCCGCTGTATCCCTGGCACCGATCCCAGCAGCTGCAGCTTATGAGGTCATCTGCTGGCAGCGGGCATCAGTGTTCGATTCCCCCACGGTGCCTCCCTGACAGGGCTTGGGCTCAATGATCCGTTGGGTCCCTCCCAGCTCTGCCGTTCTCGGAGGAGGAGGAGGATTGTGGTGGTGCACAGAATACCTCCCCCACCCTTGATAGACTCAGGAGAATGAGGCAGCAGAATCATTTTTCGAGGGTGTGTGTGTCCTGATATGTGTCTTGCTTTGATGGTGCGTGTGGTGTCCCTAACATCACTCTGATCCCTGTCGAGCGGCCTTCTAGGTGAACGGGTGTAGAGTTTGGGGTTGGTTTGTTTTTTGCCCGGGACCTGCCGGATCAACTGCTAGGGACCTCCAGGCAGGGGAATAGGAGAGCCCTGCTTGCTGCCATGGTGGGCCAAGGCTGCCGGCCAGTGATTAGAAGCACTGGTTGAGGTGGACCAAGGACCGGGCGGCTTCTGTCTTTCCCGGTGCCCTCTACTCTGGGAGCACCTTCAGCTATGCGAGTAGACCAGGCCCCCAGGTGAGCTCAGCCAGGTGCAATTCCCAGCCTGGACTTCAGGAAGGTTGCAAAAGGCTGGCCAACCCAAGGGCAACGAAAGACACTGAGCAGCCGCCACGGGGACATCCCCCACCCCCATCCCCAGCCTCTTCCCCAGGTTCATTCCTGCTTGCATGCAGGAAGTCTAATGAGAGAGTTAATCCCGGCTTTGCCCCTCCTCCCACTTCCCTTAAAATATATTTGCTAATGTGGCTAACAGCTTTGACTGCTCACTTGATTCAAAAGGTCATAAACAGAGAAGTGGCGTTAATTAATGCCCTGCCAGATCGGTATTACTCTTGTCTACCAGAGGTGATTTTGTCGCGACTCCTGAACCTCTCCCCCACCCCCAGCCGACAAATCTATGATCGGGAACTGCTTTGTTTGAGTGCTGGGAATAGCTCAGTCGATTTAAATTCTGAAACCCCAGTGTGGTGGCCACCATGGCTTTCTTGAGCCCCCGTCTTGCTATAAATACTCTGCGTCCGGTGATGCGGAACGTTGAAAGCCCTCAGATGGTGGAGACGCTTCCTGGGAGCCACTGAGGCGGAAAAGGTACGCGGGTTCTGCTTGTCTGTTTGTTCAGAGGAACATGCGCTCCCCTGCCTGGGGACTGAGTGGCGCAGGTGAGGCCTTGACACAAGGAAGGTGCTCTCCTAAGGGTGGGGGCACCCTAGGCAAGGTTCCTCCACTTGGTTTTGCTGGGGTGGCGTTTGCTGAAAGGCTCGTCTCTCCGCTTGCAACTCGGTGGGTCTCGTGGGACCTCGGTGTGCTCCCTGCAAGGGAGGCCCCTCGGAGGAAGGGAGCCGCAGGGCCGGCCGGAGCGGAGGCCGAAGGACACCGGGCAGGCTTTCCGGGGGTCCCTGGCATTGGCTGAGCCCCTTTCCTCCCTGGCCTGTGCTCTGCTGGCGTGCCGATCCCTGGAGGCTCCTGTGAGGCCGAACTCCAGGAGAGATCGTCTGGATCCCTCTCTGCTAGGCTCCGTCTGTCCTTCCAGGAAGCCTTGGCTGGGTGTGTGGGTGTTTCACGGTTCGTCTTGCATGGCAGAATTCGTGGTTTCCCAGGCCAGAGCGAGATTCTCTGAGGAGGTCCAAGGAATCTCCCTTCCTGCGTCCCGTCCACCCACCCCCAGAGTCCCCTAGCTGTGCTTCTTCCTCCTCAGGAGGCAAACCTGGGCCCATGACTCATCCCGAAAGCAAAGGGGATGAGTTTGCCCCGGTGGGGAGGGCCCGTTCTGACTCACTGATTCGCCATAAATGTGCTCAGGCGGACCGAAGAGAAGAATTTGCTGGTTCCTGGAAATACGAGCCAGGCTGGCGGGGTGGGGCTTCCCCCCCTCTCCCCCCTCTCCCCCCCCTTTAAGCCAGCCGTCTTCACGGGTGGCTGGAGAGTGGCCTGAAAGTTTGTTTCCTGGTCCAGCCGGTCTCCAAGGGTCAGGCAGTGTGGGGCCACCCCTCTCCCGTCACTGCGGTTGATGGATGGATGGATGGATGGATGGAAGCTTTCCATCAAGGGAGGGTGTCGTGTTCATTGTCCGTGGCCACCCGTTCGATCTGCGAGCCGAACAACACATTCCGATTCAAAGCCTGAGCGGTCCGGAAGTTGGCGAGTGCTGTGATTTCTCTGTGCTTGAAGCCCAGGAGATTTGCATGTCGGTCCCAGCCTCAAGGGCTGTTTACAGCAACCCCCACCCAGACGTTGTTTGCACAGAATCGCTGCCGGTGAACCTGGGACCGGCGGTGTGAATTCAACCCTCTGAGCCTTCATTTGGGGAGAGAAAAACTCCTTGGAGCCAGAGGAATTTTGAACAAGCCCCTCCGTTCATTGTTCCCCAGGGAAGAAGTGGGACGTTTTCTTCTCTTGTGACCCAGGGACTTCCCTGCCCACCGGAGGGACCGCCTGGGCACTCTCGTTGCCCAGAGACTGAAGGCCCCCGGGAAGCGGTGTCTTCTGTGGGCCGCCAAAGGTTCACGCAAGGGAAGGCTGGCCTGGGCATCCGTCCGGCAATGGAAGAGGAGGCGGTGCTTCTCTGAGGCTGGCCTGGTTGGCTCTGCGGCATCTGAAGCCACACAGGTTGCCCCGTTGGCCACCAGCCTGAGGAGTGGCTGGAATTCCCTTTTTGCCAAAGCCCTGGAAAGGGAAAGAAGTGGCTTCCGAAGGAGCTGTGGGGCATAGATGTCGCAGGGAGAAGAGGGGGGGGGCAGCAGGATTTGCCCAGACAGACAAAGGGCGTTTTGTGAAGGGTTTCAGTTCCACTGAAACGGCTGTTTTCTTTCTGCAAATGGAAAAATATGGCTAACCCAGCGCTTGGCAGCCGGGGGGGGGGGGGGGACGGGGGGGGGAAGGCGTCCAGAAGCCAAGCTGAAGGCGTGCAAGAGGGCAGTGCGTGTCTGTGTGCACATGTGTGCGCGCGCTCCAGGATGGGAGGAAGGGGGCTCCTGCCCTCGCCCACATGGCCCGGCCTGGCCCAGGTGCCTCGAGGTGGTTTGGCCTCTGCTGAGCAGGAGACTGAGAAAGGGAGGTGGGTGAGCAGCGCCTCCCCGCACCCAGGACCAGTGCTTGCAGCTGCAGGACCCTCCCTCCGCCGGTCCCTTAAAGACAGACATAAATATGGGTCTGAGCCCCCCTGGGCTCCCTTTAGACCCCTCTTCAGGTGCCGTAGGGCAAGGGGAGGGGCAGCCCCCCAGGTGGAAGCAAAAAGCCACTGCCTTTTAAGCTAGCTTATTCAGTTGGCATGGTGCGTTCCCCTGTCCGTGCGTGCGTGTGAGTGTGTGTGTGAGCTGATCTGGATTTCAACATTTGGGGTCTCCTCAAAACCGGTGCCAATGTTTTGCAGTAGGGATAGAGGGCAACACAGAATAGCGGTGGCTGCTGTTCACGTGGTGGGGTGCTGTGGTCATTGTTACACAGAACTGCTGGGTCGCTCAGGGTTGCTACCCAGCCAGCCTTGCATGCACGCCATCCGTTTCTGGCCAGTGACTTGGAAACCATGAACAGAGTCCAGCGGCTTTTCCCCCTTTCGAGTGGGTTTTACACAAGTGTGGACTTGCCCTTCTGTCCTTAAGTCCCTGGGTCTACTCTAGTGGTGAGGAGTCCTTGGATTTCTCACTGTACTTGATCATGGAGAGGTGTTTACATGCAGGAGAATTAAGCTTTCGTGTCTACCGTGAGAGCCTTGAGTCAAGGTGGCCTCTCTGGGCTTCCTGACTGAGCCCCCCTCGGGGGCCGCGCAGGCTCGGCCCCCCAGTCTCCCAGGCCCTTCTTTCTGCCTGGGCTCAGCAAAGAAAGCATGGGGCTCCTTCGCAGTATTGGGGGGAAGCCAGTGAATATTTTAGTAGAACGCTCAGCCTTCCTCCCCGAGACGAGGCTTCCGACTTCCCCAGGGGCTCCGGCGAGGACCCTCCCCATGCAAGGCCGGTGGAATGTCCGTCTGGATCGGGCCGCGTCAGCCCCAGAGGAGTGGAATTAAGCTGCCCCCCTGAGTTCCTCCCCCCCCCCCGCTTTCTCCCTCTGTTCTCTCCGCCAGCGTTGCTCTTGGGGAACAATCTTCTGTGCATCTCTTGGTGGCAGGAGGAAGGGAAGGCCAGAGGGGCTGGGATGCTCCGCGAGGGGGGCTTATTGTTCAGCACGTCTTGCACAGAGAGAGAGAGAGGGGGGGGGGCTACCATTAGCACAGTTATTGCTGCTGGTGCTGTTGCTGCTCCTGTCCTTGGCTCTCTGTGCCAAGGAATTTGCCTCTCCTGATGGGCCAAGGCGTTCTTCCCTTGTTCAGTTTGAAAAAGGAGCATTTAACCTGCCCTTCGGAAGGAGACAAAGGAGGGAGGGAGCCCTCAAGCAAGGAAGGAAGCGATACAGTGAAAGCCAAATAAAAATAGAAAGTAATAATAATAATAATAATAATAATAATAATAATAATAATAATAATAATAATAATAAATAATGCAGTGGCACCTTAAAGGCTAACTTTTATATATTTTTAATGTGAGCTTCCGTGGACAAGTCGAAGGCTGCCCCTTCTACAATAACAAAAAGATACGGGTCTCGGCCACCGAAAGTAGTGGCAGGGAGTTCCGTGAGCTAGTGGTGCATCTTGTGAAGGAGGACTTTTCCGTCTGCGGCCCTTTCGCTGGGAAGGCGCTGAATTCTTGTGTTATGGGGAATGAATTTGTAATTGTCCACTCAGCACAAGCATGGTCCCTGTTTCTGGAGCTCACCCGTTACACTTTATCTTTCCCTAAATAAACCATGTTTTTTCCATTCCACCTAAAAATTGAGTCAAAACATCCCTAAACTTAGTTCCCTTTGCCCCGCCAGACGTCAGAGCAACATGAGCCATATTCCTAAGGTGCTGAATCTGCTCCCTGCCCTCCTGCCCACCGGCCCCCAACTCCAGATCTCACCCCGGCTGCTCCAGCCGTCCCGAAATGGAGGCCGCCTTCCCCAGGCTTCTAATTGTGGCTGCCTTAGGAGAGGCACGATGGTGTCTCAACACCTCCTCCTCTCAACAAGGCCGGTCGAAGCCGGGTTTGCAAACACAGAAGGATGATGCTGGCTCAGACAGATGTGCCCCTCCCTCTCTCCACCCCTGGCTGGATCCTGCCGGCTACCAATCGTATTAGCATCGACCGAAAGGTAAATTAATGCGCCGCTGCCCGACCTGGGCTTTGCACGGTTCTGCTTCTCTCTGCCCACCCCACCCCTCCCCCCCAGTGTTGCGGCATTATCTTTTTCCCAATAAGAGCCTTCCGGAAGATTCCTCCGGGGATTTGAAGCCGAAGCAGCGTCACATCCCCCCCGAATATAATCTGTAGCCGGGCGGTCGAGGAAGCGAAAAAGCAATGAGAAGTCAATTCCCCGGGAGACCCCAGGCAGGAATTAAGCCAGGCTGCTCCGTTCAATTCTGTAGCGCCCCTGACACATTCTAATCATGAGTTCCAACGCGGTTCCCCCCCCCCCCAGAAGGACAGAAACAAAACAGGAGACCTCTTGGCCGCCCCCGTCCCCTCCCCATGGCAGCAACGAGTGGAAGTCCTTTGTTGGGGGTCCAGCTCCCTGGTCCACCAGGGAGGGGCTGCCCAGGAAGAACCCAAAGGGGGACCTGCTGGTTTCTTGGTTTGCAGGTTGGGAAAAGATGCCTCTTGGGTCCCCTTCAAGGTGTGGGGCACGGCAGAGTCTGTCAGAAGTGTAGGGTGGGCAGCCCACGGCCACCCGTCCCCCCAGCAACTTCTCTTCCTACACACACACACACACACACACACACAGAGACCTCAAGAGCTGCTTTTCTGCGGGCTGGTGTTCCTTCTGAAGCTCCTCTGAGAGGAAGTCACCTGAGAAAACCCCTTGGGCAAACGGATTGCAGGAGGAAGAGGAGGAGGAGGAGGAGAAGCGGGGCCTGGCCTGGCCTTTCCTCTCTCTCGGGTTGCTTTCTGAAGTTACTCAGACCAACCCCCCCCCCTGCAGCCCCTTCCCTTGGTGGGGAAGAGGGCATGGGGTCTCGGTCGCAGCCTCGGCATGACGTGTGGTGGATCCCGGGGCACAGGGGTACTGAGTGGCCAGTGGCGTGTGGAGGGGGCCTGGACTTCTTCTTCCCCCCCCCCCGCCTTGCTTGGTCCATGTCATCAAGAGGTTTTGTGGCGAAGACAGAAAGGGGCTCGCCACCCCTTTGTGGTCGGGGGCCCCAAGCGACGGGGCCGTTCCTCCCTCTGGGCCGCCCATGGGCCGGTGAAAGCCTTCTGGCTTCTGCCTCTTTTTCTCCACCCTTTGAAAAAAAAAATCATGGCCAAATGTCTGTTCTCAACTCTTGAACTTTAGTCTGTGGTCGCTTGGTTTCTTGGAATGAAAGCTCAGCTGTTTTCCTGTTTCCCTCCAGGAAAAGAAAAGGGGGTGGGGGTGGGGGCGGCCTTCCATGCAGAAGGAGGGGCACCGTCTTCCTCTGGGTGACTCTCTGGAAGCCCCAGGGCCATGGCCATGGCCAAGGCTGCCTTGTTCTTCTCTGAGGTTCCTGCGGGGGGGGGGGGGGCTCCCTGCCTGATGATGATGACTCAGGGCAGGGAGGTGGTTTCTCAGAGGAGGGGCGGGCAGCTCAGCAAAGGGTCCAGCCCCCTGGCAGAAGGAAGAGATGAGCCCTGGGGAAGGGGGGGGGCAGGTGAGAGACACAGAAGGAAAGCCAGCTCACAGTTCGGGGCGGGTGGGGGTGGCTTGAGCCTGGAATTGACCTCCTGTGTCTCCCTCCCCCCTCCCTGTATAGAGGAGGTTCCAGGAAGCGTTCCGGGGGGGGTGGTGGTGTTATTCCTTTTGTGCGCAAAGCAGGAGTTGAGAAGTCAAGGCTTGGACTACAGTTCCCATCAGCTGTAGCCAGATTGGGCTACAGTTTCCATCAGCCCTAGCCAGCAGAGTCCACTGTGAGGAATTATGGAGCTGGTAGTCCCACACTTGGAGAAATTCTTTCCTTCTTTCTTTCTTTGTTTCTTTCTTTTGGTGGTGTTAGACCAGTTAATTTTTTAATTAATTAATTAATTAAAATTACTTCTGTCAAATGTTCACAGCAGAGAGAATTGTAAGTAACCCCCCCCCCCACCGCCCTCAGTCAGGAAGACTTTTGAAGCCTGACATGCTCTCTGATCAATAGAGCCGTTTTTCCTTGCGTGGGGAGGACCACGTGGAGAACCAGAACCTTGTCTCGCTGTGCCTTCTTGGGGGACCTGGATCTTGTGCCCGTGGTGACTAAGAACAGATTCCAGCTTGTTTCCTTGCACGGGAGTGTTCTGCCCTGGACGTTCGGATGCCGTGGCGGCCTCTCTCCCGTTCTCCAAATGTAAGGAAGATGTTCCACAGCAGGTGCATTGCTTGCTTGGGTTGGGTTCCCTTTGAATTATTTACCAATGGAGGGGCCGGTCACAGGTGGAGGGAGCTGAGCAACCATAGACGTCCGCCATAGAACCATCCACTCAGCACTGCAGAGTTGGAAAGGATCCCCCAGGGGTCATCTATCCCATCCCCTCATGAACCAGGAAATCCGCACCTAAAGCATCCTTGATGAGCGGCAGTCCAGCCTCTGATTAAAAACCTCCTGGGAAGGGTGCCAACCCCCTCCTGAGCCATAACATATGCAAGCCCCCCCTCCGCCTCTGGGCATGTGCTGAGTGCATTTTTCTCCCCACTCCACAGAGAGGAGGAGATGGTCAGGCTTGGAGGGGAAGAGGTACATTTTCCAAGCGTTGAACCCCATCTCTTTCCCTTGGCAAAACGGAAGAAATGCTGGCCTTCTGAGCATGAGGGTGGCAGGGCTCTTTGGGGGATATGTGGGCCCTTCTCAAGAGAATGATTCATCCCCATGGGAATCCACAGCTCCTCAGCTCTTATTGACTGCCGGCTCTTCTTGCCTTGTTTCTCTTAAGAATTCAGACCTGCTGTTCCGGAGGTCATCACCTCTGTGATTCGGTCGTGGTAATTCCCCCTATTCTCTCCTGTTCGTGCATGGGAATGTGTGAGGTGCATTCCATGCTTTTGGAAGTTGCATCTTGAGAAAGTCTGGTTTATTGGCCATGAGTGAGGTTTATATCCTCATCCAAAAGACAAAAGCACCGGGGTGGGGGGTGGGGTTGGGGGGACCTTCTATTTCGCCTTTCTGAGTTCTCCAGTAGCAGTTTACTGGTGGCGGGTGGGGGGGAGAGAGGAAGTGTTTTAATGCCTTTGGCTGGCAGTGGGGGGGGGGGGTTGTCTTCAGCCTGGAAGCTGTTCTTTTCTGGAACTTCTGTTTTTCTCTTAAGAGAGGTCTCGCTTGTTCATCAAGGCTTGGCCTGGAGCATGAGAAGAAATGAGGGGGGAACACGGCCTTCCAGGAAGCCATTAAATGTCCTTACATCCCACTTGACATTAAACAACCAGATATAACACGGCATAAATCTGAAAATTATCTCAGTGATAAATCTGAAGTACGTACGTGCCCTTTCCTGGGCCCATAAGGTTGTGTCCAGGATAAAAGTGAAGGCTCATAAAAATTACCCGCTGGAGAACCGCGCCCCCTCCCTGCCCTCCCGCCCCACCCCACGGGCAATGTCTTCTCAGCTCCAAAACGGCTTTAGCTGATTTCCTCTTGGCCGACAAGTGCCTTCGATGAAGGGAGCCAGCTGTTGTTGTTGAGTGGATAATATCCGGGGCGAGTTAAGCCAGGCTTAGGTCTAATACAGAAGACTAATTTGTGGGTCCGAGGTAAACACCCAAAGTCCCCCCGCTGCATTTGGGCCCTAGGAACGGCTATTGTTTGGGAGACAGAATTGCCTCCATTTGGGGGGTTGCCTCTAAGAAGGGCAGAGCTGAAGTGGGGGGGGGGTGGATGCTGAAGCAGGCAGGGCAGGCGGCCGTGGGCCTGGGCTACAGGACCCTAAGGGAGGGGCCTTCCCCCACCGGCCCCCGATCTATCACAGAGAGCGACCAGCAGCACAGAAAGGGACCGTCGGCTGCTGCTTCCCTGGCCCTTTCTGAGCATCATCCCATTTGTCTTTAAGAGGAAGGGATGGGGTGGGGTGGGGTGTTTCTCTCCTGGGTCCTGGCTCTCCGGCAGGGGGGATAATCACTCGCAAGCAGGTGGGGGGAGAAGAACTGCCCATGGCTTTCCTCCTGACATGCAGCTGGGGCCCTTCAGCAGGCTCTCTGTGGGCAACCTGAGAAACCCAGTTTCTGCAAATAAATAAGCAAATAAATAAATGAGCGCTGCTGCATAATAATGGAGGTCGGTGTGGGCGGTAAGAAAAGGAGGCTGGGAGTCGCTGGAAGCCAAGATGTGGGGCGGGGCGGGGGCTTGGCAGGGGTGGGGGCATGCTTTATGGCCGCTAATGGCTTCCTCCCCCTGCAGTAGCGCAGCTGTGGTGACATTACGTCACACTTTCCATCAGCTGCAGTTGGCAGACACTTCCTGAAGGCCGCACCACATAGACCAGGTGGCAGTAGTCTAGCCGGGAGAAAACAGGGGGGCCCTCTGGGTCAGCAAGCAACAAGGTGAAGCTGGTGAACCAGAAAAAGCAAGGAAAGGCTGCTCCGGACAGCAGTAATTTTGCTCCTTTGCATCAAGTTCAGTTTTGAGAACGGCCTTCACTCTGTCAAAGTACTTGTTCCTGAATAGCAGCTTAAGGTCGTTGTGAGCTATAATGAGATTTTTGAGGGTATCTAGATATTTATAGATTTTCTACTCCTCTGTCCATTAGTTGAGTTCACAGTTACTGCCACTGAAAATTTGTCTTTTTACAAGTGGATAATAGCACGTGGTTGTTGTTAAAATTTGTTTTCGGTAGCAATCCTTTACAAAAAAAAAACCTGCATATAGAATAGGATGCTTTTTTTAGATGAGCTAAAATGTTCTTTAAAATGCAGCTTTCTGAAGAGGAGCGACTGTCTTAAGAGGAGGCCTGTTAGGGCAAACCTACTCGGAATTAAGAAATGTACTTTTTGCTGCAGGTCTGTTGTTGTCGGGTCCCCTTGCAAATAGATGTTAGTCTGCTTAGGTTGATTTAATTGGCCTCTGCCAGAAACGAAGGCCAGGTGAAGCCTCCGTCTCTCTCCCTCTCCCTCTTGTCTCCTGGAGGGCAGCCGCCCCCCTTCCCCCTCCAGGGCCTGCAGCTTCTCCCACCCACCCCATAATTTCCTCCTCCTCATTTTGTGACAAGCAGGCACGCAGAAGCTCCCACCAGAGAGATTTTTCTTCGGCCCAGTGGTTTCTTGGCTTCTGCCTCCAGCGAGATAAGGGGCAGGCCATACATCACCCTCAGAAAGTGCCGAAGCGCAGCTGCTTTCTGACTCCGTCCCTCTCTTTATCTCACGGGTCCGGCCGCTTTCTGGGCCCCTCTCCGCTCTGGAGCTGGGGGGGGGGCGGGGGGGGCATTCAGCATGCAGCTCGGCGCCCAGCCACAGCCCTCTTTGATAGCGCTGGTGCAGCCACCCAGTAAAACATCTTCTGCCTGGGCGAAATCCCACGAGACCCTTTCTGTTCCAAAAAGACCCCCACAGCTTCTGATCTGAAGCCCTGCAGCCTTACGAAATCTCAACCCATCCATCATCAGCTTCCCCCCCCCCCCACACACACACACTGTTCCCTCCTTTCTCTCCAATCTTATTTGCTACTTCATTGCATTTCACTTGGAAAGACCTCAGACGTCCCCTCCAGCCTTCTTCTGTATTGAAAGCACCTGGTGTAACAGAACCAGCCAAAGCTGCCCTTTCTGGGTGTGGGTGGAGACACTGGCAGAAAACCAGTCCTGGAAGCGGCCCAGGGCCCATGGCCATCACCGGGCGAAAGAGGAGCCTTTTAAAGACCATCAAGGAGGAACTTCTCAGACATGGACGGCTGAAGAAGGAAGGAGTGGGTTTTGAACCTAGAAATAAGCTTAGGGGATAGTGGCTGCTCCTGCCGGTTGCCATCCGTGGGCACCGGGGCAAGGTTGTTTATTTTCCTGAAATGGTTGGCACGCTCAGTAACAAGCAACAGCCGCTGGCAAAATTCGCCCTCCGCTCTCCGGGCTGGCTAAACCAGGCACAGGGGCTGGGAGGCCCGCAGGTTGCAATGGGCCCCCACCTACTGCTACTTTTCACTCCCTCCCTGCCCGAATTGGCTGTTGACCTCATTTCTCAACCTGTCCAGGTTATACCAGAGGCCTCTGCTAATCCTTTCCTGGCTTCACCTTTCTCTCCTCTAGATGAAGGGTTGACCCTCACCCACCCAACACCTCCCGGCCGCTGGTCTCCATTTTGCCCCAATCTCTGGGCCCTAGTGGTACGCTTTAATATATGTATACATTTATGGCATTTATTTATACCCAGTTTCTGATTTTAGAAATGATACTAGGACCAGCCTAGCAGCTCTCGGGTGCTCCATCTTAGAAGCCCAGGAACCTGAGTCTCCCAAGGATTTGGGGAGTCGCGCTTGGCAGCAGAGAGATTGGGCAGGTTCAGAGGGAGGCCTGAGGCATTGCACGTGGCTGGATCTTTCCCCCTCCTCCCCCCTTTGATCTTGCAACAAACCTGTGAGGTAGGACGGGCTGAGGAAGTACGACCGGTCCAAGGTTCCCCCTGAGCTGGGTTTTGCAGCTTGCTGGAGCCTTAAGCCTGGGTCTCCCGAGGGGGTCCCGGCCCAGCGCTCCGAAGGGCTCCTCCGCACTGCCTCTTCATGCTTTTCGGACACTCTGCCTTCCAGGAATGGGCACGTCCTTGTTGACCCACCTGGCAAGGAAGTGCCCGGCGATGCAGATGGCGGCTTGTTCCCCTCCTTCCTTCCGAGCGCAAACCTGCTGGCTGACTAGAGAGCTTTTGAGCACAAGAAGAGGAGCATCGGTCACTGGGGTGCGCTGGCCGCCTCCGTCTTCTAATGAGGTCTCGGAAGGATCGTAATTGATTGAGGCTCAGGAAGTCAGCCTTCTCTGCCGGGGACAAGATGCTGCCTGTCTGCCACGGCTGATGGATCTCGGCAACGGGCAGAGTGCCCACCGCCTCCCTGCACGGCAGATTGAAACGAGGGGAGCCACGAGAGAAGGCCTGGGCATGGAGGCCTCTTGCGCCGGGCCTCGCCTTGCGTCAAAAGGAGTCTCCCTCGACCCTTCAGCTGGGACTCGGGACCCCTCACCCATCTGGGGTTGGAGGGGGGCCCGTGTTCTTCTTTACCCCCCCTGGCAGCCTGTGTTCATACCCCTGCATCATACCTTCCATCTGCACCGTTTCTGGAAGCAGTGGTCTCTGTTTAAAGGAAGGGGGTCTCGGGAGGGGAAGCGATGGGGTCAGCCAAGAAAACAAACACAAAAGCAGAGTTGAATGTTGGAATTTTGTATGCCTTTTTAGTTTCAGTTGTCCAGTTTAAAGCAGCCAAAAGAAAAACCCAAACACCCCATCCCATCCGGTGGCAGATGGCTGGACTTCTTCACTAGAAGAAGGTCTCTGTTGACGGCAGGGTTGCTCAGGACCCGCCTGGATGTAGAGAGTGAACCTATAACCCCGGAGTCCCTTCGGGCCTTAGGAGACAAAACCCTGGCCGAAACCAGGAATGAAAAGAGACCCAGGCAAAGGATTTCTTTGCTGCCTCCGAGAAGGGCTTCCGGGGAGGTACCGTCGGGGCCAAAACGGGGCCGGGAATGCTCTCCCAGGACGGCAGACCCCTTTCCCTTCCCTCCCGGCTTCATGGAGCGTCTTCTCTCCCCCAGCAAGGCGGTGATGCGTCTTGGGCCGGATTGTTTACGTTTCCTGGCCTGTTTTCAGCACTATAGGGTTGGGACGTTTTTGGCCACAGTGAAATCTGTGATTTTATGGATTGTTTTTGTTCGGAGATTTGTAAATTGCTCCAAGGGCATGGCGGGTGTTAAATAAATAAATAGATGTTCAAAGCCTGCAGGCCGGCGTTCTCGCCAGCCAGGCGCTCGGTGGGAGTCCGAGAGAATGAGTCTCCCCCCCCCCAGCCCCCGTCGGCCCGTGTGCAACCTCCTGGCTAATGAGCTTCGCCGGGCGCGTTTATAAGGCAGGGCTCACCAAGAGCGGGGGGCTCCTTGACCCCTCCCGGCCCAGGACAGCTGTCCGTCTGGAGGCGGTCGGGAAGAAGAGAGGGGGGCCTTTTCCTACCCCCCCCCCCAGAGAGCGAGAGCTGTCCCAGAGCTCCAGTCTCTCTCTCTGTGTGTGTGTGTGTGTTTTCTCCCTGCACCAATTCCCTCCCCACCACCCACAGATTTTGTTGTGTTTTTTTTAAAAATGCAACCGCCTCTTAAAAATAGAGAAGGTAGGAGGTGTGGGTTCGTTGGCTGCCATCCTGAGATCACAGACCTGGGAGAATGCCAGGAAGGAGCCAGCATGAAAACCCAGACAAGCGGGAGGCCTGGATCCTCGGCGGAAGGGGAACGAGAGAGAGAGAGAGAGAGAGAGAGAGAGAGAAGCCTGGCCTTGCGGCGAGGCGGCGGGAAGGGCATTGGGTTGTTTTTGTCATTGAGAGATTGTTTCTTCCTCTGTCCTCCTAAAAGGAGCTTCGTAATTGGGGGGGGGGCTTGCTGGCAGGGGGGTGGTCCCTCATGCAGCTGTGTAATGAAGGGGGCAGAACTGGCCTGGCCTGGGGAAAAGTTCTGGTTTGAGCTGCTTGGCCCCTGACCATTTCCCGTCCCTCTGTTACTGCCCTCTCTGCCTTTTGCAACACCTGGCCAGGGGTGTGTGCGCACGCGCGTGCGTGACTGAGTGAGCGAGTGTGATTATTTTGTGCCCCCTTCCCCCACACAAGTAAAGGTCAAATCAAACTATTGCCCTGATGTGGAGGCTGGGTTTCGGACTTTGTGTTTCGGTCAACACAGCTGCCTCTTGTGTTCTGCTCCATTTAATCTGTTTTGGCATCTAAATCGATCCCAGTGCGTTGTCGGTATAAATCCTGGTAGTGGTTGAGCCTTTCTCTCCCTGCGAAAAGTACAGTGATCTTTGAACAGGATGGAAAACAGGTTGACAAACAAAGACAGTGGGAGGAGAACATGTCAGAAACAGAAAGAAAGGGAAAATGCAAGATCACGGGTGGGAGATGGAGGCAGAGAGGGGGCCTTTTTTGCCAGCAAATGGCATTCTGAAACACCTTGTCTTGGCAGAGTTTGAAAATGTATGGCTTAAAAACCACTAGGAAGGAGAAAAAGTTCAGGGACCTCCAGAGCAGGATTAAAAGTTCAGGAACCCCCATAGCAGACCACCCCTTTTGGGTTGTTCTCATCAACTGGCACTTATGGTCTCCCTCAGAGACACTGGTAAGAGAAGGAATAAGAAGTTCCATTTACTCACAGTTCTAAATACGTCAAAACACAGCATTCTGTAGAAAACAATGACTGGTTACATGAACAGAGCTTTACTGATTCATTGCTGCAGACTGATTAAGTGCATGACTGACTTGAACTAACTGCGTAGCTCTGACTTGCTGACTCTTGACTTACTCACTACATGGCGTAGTCTAACTGACTAAAAAAGAGCAGGAAAAGGACTCTTGAGCAGAGAGGTGGGGCTGTCTTCAAAATTGGGCAGAGAGGGAACCATTGGTTGTTGCTGGATTGATTGACAGCCTAGAAAGGGCCCTCCCAGACGGAACTGCTGAAAGGCAGCCTAGGAAGGTTGCACTCATTCCACCACCTTCCACTGCCAGATGTTTTTGGAGAGGTGGCTGGTCCCAGGACACTCCTTCCTGTCAAGAGTGGAGCTGCTGGAACCTGCCCAGTGGAGTTGGTTGGCACTGCTGTGTACCAACTGCAGATCTGTGGCAACCAGAAATGAAAAACCGGACAAAGCTCGACAAAGGCTTTGTACCTCAACCGGAGGTGGTCTCCGAAGGGAGCGGGATTGGATTGGATATGATGGGATGTGCTCAATGAAGATACAGTTCAATTAAATATTTAAATATTACTAGTTGTGAAAAGATTGGTAAATAAACACATCTGTGTGTGTTGAATACTTGGGTGCTGGAAAAACAGAAAAACAGGCAGCGACTGGATGTTTAAGTCACCAGTGGGTAGAATACCTATGGATGTGGTGTTTTAAAGTTGATTTATTCATGCAGTGGCTTGTAGGGAAGGTAGAAAAGCAAGCTACCATTCCATGGTGTATTCCAGGCGAATCTTCGGCACGGGTTAAATGCCAGATGCAATAAAACCTATAAAGGCGAAGAAAAGATCCACTTTTTCTTTGTCAAGGGAGGGAGGTCCTCGTGGTTATAAGTCACCGGGCGAGGGTGAGAGGAAGAGGAGGAGGAGGAGGAGGAGGATAGGGGACCCACTCAGGGAGGGCAGAGGGACCCGCGTGCTTCCGAGCCGTACCCACAGCAAAGACATCACCCCGGATTTCCCTCCCTCCTTCTTGTCTCCGCAGTTCCTCTGCCTGAAAAACATCCGGACTTTCCTCAAGGTGTGTCACGACAAATTTGGCCTGCGGAACAGCGAGCTCTTTGACCCCTTCGACCTCTTTGATGTGCGGGACTTTGGAAAAGTAAGGCAACACACACACACACACACACGTGTGTGTGTGTACGCGCGCGCACCTCTGTGTGGCAGGCATGGACTATACCTAGACAGAGAGAAGTGAGGGGGAGCTGAGCCTTCCTCGTCCGCAGACCCCTTCACCCTCAGACCTTCTTCCAGCCCTTTCTGCCCGGGATCCAACCCAGGGGCCAGAGCCTGGAGTGACGCAGGAAGGACCGGGTTCCCTTCACACTGGCCTCTGCATTTAGCCTTTTACGCGCGGGCCAGTCCCACACGCATCCCCTCTGCCTTCCCTCCACCTCTCCTTTGGGGCTTCTGGCCCGTCGTTTCTTTGTGGCTCAGGGTGGAAAAAGTCCACGGAAACCGTCCCTTCCCCGAAACGCCGGCCGCCCCCTCCAGCTCAGCCCCGGAGACGCTACGTAGGCCACTCACTGTCTTGGGCTGAGGGTGGCGGGAACATAAAAGTGGGTGCGGGATGGGCTCTTTAATTTGTCGGAGACGGGATAATGAGATGTGTCCATAAATATGGACTGAGCTCTCCAAGGCTGGTGGGGGAGCAGGGAGGGAGGGAGGAGGAGGAGAGGTTGCAAAAAGACATTTTCCGGGACGCTTCACGGCTTCAGGAAATGGGAGCTCAGAGGCCTGGTAAACTTAGCAAAGAGCGGCCTTTTTATATTCTGCCCCCCCCCCCCCCGTTGCCGCCGCTGCCTCTGTTTGGCTCCTCTTGTGAGCTTGCCAGGAATGGTTTTTGGAGAAGTGTTGTCATGACTGTGCTTGTCCTGACGGTCAGCCGCGCTGGGGATCTGGCCCTGGAAGTCTGGGAGGCTCCGGGAGAGACAAGTCGGCAGGAAAACCGAGCGGCTTGCGACCGACATGCTTTCGGTGGGCGTTTTTCTGGCTTCTGCCCAGGGATTCTGCAGGAATTCCTTGAGCGTTTTTCGCTTCTGGCACGTGGGCTGATGCCTGGCCCTTCGTGCCTGCATGTGGCCACCCTCTGCTCTTAAACAAAGAGCCGCCTCCCCCACCGCCTCATCAGACCGGCGTTGTGGAGCTGCAAGCAGGAGCCCAGTGGGGGTGGGTGTGTGCCGAATTGGTCACTGTGTTTGGGGAAAACTCCTGGAGAAGGGGCACGTTTCCTTGGTGTGTTTTGTTCATTAAAAAACACCCCGCTGGGCCTGTAAAAATAAGCCCTGTGGGGAGTGGCAGGAGAGCGGGAGAATAAATCTATACCTGGGGAGGACGGATGGGTGGCACGAAGAGCTGGAGAAGCTTGGGTTCCTGGCACAGCTGTGCATAGGAGGGCAGAGGTGTTCCACGCTGGTGACAGTCCGTACTTGAGGTGTAAAGCGCTGAATTTATTCTGCCGAGAGGGTTCAACAGAGACTGACATTTCGGGAACACATTTGCGGTAACTCGTCCAGAGGTGCTGTGGGCACCTGCTGTGCGATTCTGCTGCTCTTGTGGCTTGGCCATGACGAAGGACAGAGGGGTAGCAGAGGGACCAGCCTTTCCCAGGGGCTGCTGAGTAGAAAGAAGGCAAAGCCCCCATGGTAGAACCACACAAAGAAGCAGCGAGGCAGCCTACCTCCCGAGGGGTAAGCTGGTCCTTAGGCCCCTCAGGACCTTGAAACAGCTTTGTTTGGTAGTTCTTTAGCAGAACACACTTGGGGGGATGGTTTGCCTGCAGGCTTTCCCCGGTCCTTCCAGCTGCAGAACCTGTGTTTTCTTGCCTCTGAGATACCTGGGTGGAGAGCAAACTTCTTTGTGTCAAATCCCCCATGCGAGACAGGGTGAGCCCGCCTGGATCTGCCCGCAAGAAGGTGGAATTGCAAAAGAGAGCATAAACTGTTCTTGTCAACCTGACCGTGCAGGGGAGAGGAGAGAGAGCGCACGCACGTGCCTGCAGTTGCACAGTCGAACCAGAACAAGAATCTAATGGATCCAGTTCTTGAAAAGGGGACTTCCACGGTCAACCCGAGAGAGCCTTTCGAGCTGGAAACATCTGCTCTGAAGGTGGCACCTGCGGAGAAGAGCCAGGTTCTTTCGAGCCAAAATGGAAGCCCGGAAGCGGAAAAAAGCCAGCCCATGGCTGCGGGGGTTGGTCTGTGCCGGCGAGCTCAAGGAGCCCCCGGGTCCCTCCGCCTGAGTCAGTTCCCAGGCCGCCTCGTCCTCCGAGCAGCCGGCCTCTAAGTCGATTAAGTTTGGTGATCTCAGGATTACCCGCCAAGTCTCTTGACTTAATTCATCCTCAGCCAGACAACAGAGGCTCTTGAGTTGTGTCTCCGTGTTCAACAAATCACATTTTCTGCCTCTAGTTTTTCTATGTGCTTCCTCGGAGTGACAAAATTCAATTAAACCAAGAGAAGGTACATGTGGTGGGAAGAGTCACACGTTTATCAGGCCCGATTTTCCCCCCTGGCGAATGGGTTGCCTCTGATCTGGCAGTGCCCTTTTAGGCTTCCTCTGGAACTGGCAGGGGCTTGTTGGCTGGCGTGCCCTCCGGGACCCCACAGCACCCCCCGCACACACAAACACCTGCTGCTCCTGCTGGCTTTTGGGTCTGAACTGAGGCCGCTGCGTGAGCCCACCGCCTGTAGGGCCATCGCTGCCTGGTTGATCTGTTGCCCGAGGCCTCTCCTGCGGCAAGACATGGAGCAAGAGGGACAGGTGTTAGTCCAAAGCAGAGAGAAGCTCTCTCTCTCACACACACACACACACCCGGATGCTCTGTGCTCACAAGTGACAGCTTTTACGACAGAGAGAAGGAACAAATGTTGGCCTTCTTGGGTCACCTCTCTGCTCCGTTCCTCCTCCTCCTCATTCTTGTTCCCTAGGTTTTATAAAACTTTCTCAGGCCTGACCTTATATATTGTCTTTGTGCTATAACACTCCTCTTCCAAATCAGAGTCATATGGACATTTCTGCTTTTGTGGGCTTGAAAACCAAATCTAAAGCACCTTTTCTTTCTCAAGTGATTGTGTAACATTGGATGGATAAAATGGGGACACAGAGCCATGGGCACCCCTTCGAGCACACTCAGAGAAAGAAGACAGCAGTGCAAGAAACCAGCAGACAAAGGGACTAAGGCTTGCAGTCTTCCTGCCCCTGCCAGTCATGGAATGCTCACAAATAGTCTAACTGCTGAGGTGGGAGTTTCAGGCCTGGTTCATGCATGCACCGTGTTGTATAATCGCCTGTGGACTTGCAGCCGAATGATGAACTGATTCTCTGTGCAGGTTTTGCAGCAGATGTGAGATCAGAAAGTTCTAAATTGGGTGTTTTTTTTAAAAAAAAAATGAAGATGAGCCACTCAAGCGTGCAGGCGAGAGCTTGGTGTTGCAGATACTGGTTGTGACGGTGTTGTAAGCCTGAGCCAGCCCTCCGTCCTGGATTGCAGTGCTATGGTTGTGAAGGAAGTGGGCTCCCAGAACCCTTGGCGAGGTGCGAGGAGGTGTCTGCTGCCGGCTGCAAATGGGTGGCTTTGAACCCGACCTGGAAGCAGCAGGAGGGGCCCTCCAAGGTCTTGGGTCAAGGGGATCGGCAGACCCACTGCGCTAAGAGTGGCATAGAAGAGGTGGGGCTCCCTTCCTTGCTACGAAAGGTCTGGTTTCTCCCACCACCCCCATCACCACACATGGCCATCGCAACAAGAAAAAGAGGGCGAAAAACCAGGCGGCCACTGGGATAGAAACAAACAGAAGGAGGAAGGCTCCTTTTACAGCAGATCCAACTCTTCCAGAGAAAGAAACAAAGAACACAGGAAAAAGAACAGATTTTTATGTGGCAGGCAGGATGGCCCTGTTTTTGCTGCACACTGGAAATATTTCACTGGGTCTCAAAATCCTTTTGCAACATCTGGTAATTAATTGCTGTCCCCAGGCCGAGCAGAGACCAGTGCAGAACTGGAGTAATTAATTCATCAAGAGGCTAATTAGCAAGCAGTTTTAGATCTCTGCCGGCCGCAGCCAAGATGCTTGTCCTCCAACGGCTGAAAGGACAGGTGTCCAAAGGCTCAGGATGATTTGGAGAAAGCCCAGGAGCCCCGTTGCAACCGCTGAGATTTGGGCTGTCCTTATAATCTGTTTATAACGGCCGCTTTAACCTTCTGTAAGGCCAGGGTCCCATCGCGGCTGAGCAGGAGCGCTGGAGTTCCTGCCTCGGCTGCAAACTTGCAGGCTGACTCCCGTCAGACTGGCAGCCCACCTTGAATGAGGTCCTAAGGCTCCAGAGTTAGCCATGAGGCAAAGCCCGCCACCGGTCTCCCTCCATGCCCCCCACCCCAAGATCCATGTTTGGTAACGGCTGGATTTCAGCTGACTAAAAGGGGCACAAAGGCTTTCAGGACTTAGATGTGCTGCGTTTTGGGTGGATTCTGCTCCCAGCCCAAGCCGAGGGTGCTCAGAGCTGGCCAGGTGGTTCTGGCACAGGAGGCAGACCCTCCCCGCAGGCGTCCTGGCTTCCCCCCTTTTTTTTAGCTGTCAGGTTTCCATCCCTCCTTTCCTCCAGGGAGAGAACTCACCGTTGCATACCTGCCGTGGCTCCTCCCGGCTTCCTTCTCCCAGCGACCAGGTCCCTCCGGCTGAGAGAGAGTAAAAAAGCAACAGAAGTCAAGAGCTGGCCCTTGGCAGCCTTTCTCTCAGGCCCCCCATGTGCCATCTGCACATCTGCCACCCAGTCTTCCTCGTGAAAGAGCCAGCCCGGTCTCCAGCCAGCCGCAGCTTTACTTGGGAGTTCTTTAGAGGGACTGGTAGTGAAAGCTTCCTTCCCACCTGAGGAAACTGGGAGGGGGAGAGAGAGAGAGAGACACTCTTGTGAGTCATGATGGCTGTGCTGTTAATTTCTCCTGGGCATCACCGAGGGCCCTCTTGCACCGCACAATCATAATTACATGCTCTTCTCTAATTAGCAGGAACCGAGTGCCACTGAAGGCAGGGTGGTGGAGGAAATAACTCATTGCACACCACACGCTTTGAAGGCCAGGAAGGTAAAGGTTCTTGGCGCAAGCGTCAGTTCTGGGAGGCACATGAGATCTGTTGGGGGGAAGCCCCCCCCCACACACACACACACACACGCCAGTTGCACCAGACGACTCTCAAGGAGGAGACTCATCACAACTGCAAACCCACAAGGGGTGCAGGCAGGCAGAGATGTGCGCCCCCATGGAGGCAGAGTGAGCCACGCCTTGTCATCTTTCCTGCTCCATTGAAATAAGGCAAAGGGCTCCAAGAAGTGAGAATGTGCCGTGTGTCAGGATCATTTGGGCCCACCCCAAACGCCTTAAATAGGGACCTGCAGTTTTCTCCCATTCACTTCTGATTGTGGCCTAGCTTGACTCCTTTGGGCATTGTGATTGATCCACTTGACTGCGGAGGAGTTGAGCCACCATAGCGCCATGTGTCAGTGTGGGACTGAAGGGGACGCCAGGAGGATGTCGAACATTTTTCACATGTTTTTTAAAACATCAGTTTAAGGATCAGTTGCAAGCCCAGACACTTGGGGAGATTAAAAAGTGTCCGTCTTCCTCCTCCTCTCCCTCCTTCTCACAGACTCTTTTCCTCCCCGGCTGACGTTGGGGTTATTATAGTAACTTATCAGTGACAACGGATACAGCAGAGGAGAGACGTTCCCGGAGCTGTGACAGCAATTAGATAATTAGTAGCTGAAATCTGGAGACTTGCAGTCAATTGTTTTAATTTGTTTGTGTCTTGTTGACCTACCAGAAGATGCAAATGGGTTTACAGCCCAGGGAACCGGCACCATCACTCTAAAAAATGGGTTTGGCGAGGGGAAGGGGGGAGGGGATCCGAAGGACTCTGGAGGGCATGTGGATCATTAGGGGGGGGCGGGGTTGCCAGGTTTTCTTAAGGGACGTCAGGAGTTCTCCTCCTCATGCATGCCTTTGATTTAAAAGCAGCCACTTTAGACCCTGACGCGCGCACACCCCCACCAGCCACCACCAAAACAGCTGACTTCTGGGAGGTAGGGGAAGGGGTGCTGTGGTCCCCCTTCCCCGCTCCTGATGGCAACTCCAAGGGACCCTCCAGGAAGCCTGTCTGGAGTCCAAGGCTTTTTCTTCTTGAGGAAATGTGCACCTGTGTGGGACTATCTGCACAAATGCCCACACAAATGGTTTGTCTGAGTGCACAGGTGTGTCCGCTCTGTCCACGGTCAGGTGTGTATGCACAGAGCAGGAGGCCCCACCCAGAATCCTGGCCACCACAGACCACACCAGTTGCAGCCTCTGAACCAAGTCCCCAAGGGTCGCCCCAGATGGAGCACATCACAGTAGTCTAACCTTGAGGTCACCAGGGCATGGATCACTGTGGCCCAGAATTGCTTGCCTCTTCCCTTGCGCCCAAAGAGAGTTGCCTCTTCGCTGCCAAGACCAGCTGGCACCGTGGGGGGAAGGGTCCAAATCCTTTGCTGTTTGTGAACTCCGGACCATTGGAAGATTTTGGAGTGCGAGGGAGGAAAGCAGTGCCAACGGTGACCTCCTTGCTTGTTTTTTCTGGCTTTGGAGCCCTTCTGCCCATCTTTCAGAGTGTGGCATCGTTGATCCACGGGAGCTCTTCTGCCAGGAACATGGCCTCTGTCTTGCCGCCGCTGCTTGATTGACGTGCTGCATCCCGATTCTGGCAGTTTCGGATAGCCGGGGGAACAGGATTTTAGCCCACTGGGTCTGTAGGAGCCCTTAGTGGGTTGGAGTGTGACAGCTTCTGCCTTGCTGTGATCTCAGAGGGCCGCCGGCCGGTCACCTTGCCTCAGATGGGGTGACGCCGGATGCACAGAAACCTCTGCTGCAGGGCCTCTGGAGGAGAGCGCTGCCTTTTAGATGCCGATGGGAACCTGTGAAGCACAGGTTTCTTGAGGCAGGCTTCTGTGAAGGAGGAGGTAGGCCCTCCTTGCAGGCACCCCTTTCCCCCACCCCCATGCGTCTCTTCATTGCGCCTGGATGGCGAGGGTCCAACTGCCTTCTCCAGCGTGCTGTGTGTGGATGCACACACGCTCTAAGGTGACCCCTTCGGTTGTTCTGTGCTGAGCTCCTGGCCTCAAGGACTGAGAATCAGCTGATGTTGTGCAGATGTTCCTAGCGCTGGTTGTGTGGGTGGCGCAGGATGCATCCATTCACCTGAATTGCCCCTGCAGGGAACAGAGTTTGGAAGCACTCCCGTCAAAGTGAATTTGTGAAAGCAGAACTTGAAATTCGTCTCTGAGCGCGCATCGTTTTGCGGCAAGTTCTGGATGAACCTGTTATGTCAATGGTTGATAGGGCATTAGTGACACACCAGTTTGGCATTTCAAGAATGCATTCAAACGATTAAAAATGGGGATTTGGCTTGGAATAAAGTCAGCTTATGCAGCGAAGACCCCTTTAGCTTTCCGTATCCTTCCTGAAGGGACCGGCTATTCCGTGCGCTTCCTGCTGTGTCCAAATCACAACAGTCTTCTAGCTGTCTGCCTCAAAAATTGATGCTTGCTCTAACATTTTTCTGCCTCCCGTCCTCACCTCTGCTGTCTGGTGGAAGAAAATAACTGAGAACATTTTAGCAAGAGGCTGTGGAGCGTCTGGTGATTCCTCATTTTACTCGTTCCCTGGGAAGGGCGCTGGAGCAGAAAACACCATCCCAGCTGTGAATTCTCTGCCGCTCCAAATTTTTCAACCAAGGAAACCTGAAGATTGAAGCCTGGATAAATTCTGCAAATTAAGCATTTTTCATCTCTGCCCCCGGCCCCACTCACTTCTTTTTTCACTATTTGACCTAGTTCCCTTTCTTGCCTTCCATGATGCAGTTTGTGAATCTGGCAAGAAGTCTCAGGAGGGGTTCTGTCGTCCCCCCTGGGTGAAGATCCAGAATGTGATGGGCATCTTACAGAACAGATCCTGCCCCTCCTCTGGGTGACTACCTTTCCAGTATTTGAAGAGTGATATCATTTGAAGAGTGATATCATATTCAATATATTATTGAATTGTGGTGCTGGAGGAGACTCTTGAGAGCCCCCTGGACTGCAAAGAGATCAAACCTATCCATTCTGAAGGAAATCAACCCTGAGTGCTCACTGGAAGGACAGATCCTGAAGCTGAGGCTCCAATACTTTGGCCATCTCATGAGAAGAGAAGACTCCCTGGAAAAGACCCTGATGTTGGGAAAGTGTGAAGGCAAGAGGAGAAGGGGACGACAGAGGACGAGATGGATGGACAGGGTCACGGAAGCGACCAACATGAATCTGACCCAACTCCGGGAGGCAGTGGAAGACAGGAGGGCCTGGCGTGCTCTGGTCCATGGGGTCACAAAGAGTCGGACACGACTTAACGACTAAACAACATCATATTATCTCCCCTCCGTCTTCTTTGCTCAAGGCTAAACACATGCCCAGTTCTTCCTGTGTTTCCTCCGAGGGCTTGGTTTCGAGTCCCCTGATCCTCCTGGTTGCCCTCCTCTGAACTGGTTCCAGTTTGTCAGCATTCTTCTTCAAGTGTGGTGTCCAGAACCAGACACAGGACTCCAGATGAGGCCTAACCAGTCCTGAATAGAAGCGGAACTAATGCTTCTCAGGATTTGGAGACTATACTTCGGTTAATGCATGGCATTAAAATAGCCTTGGTCTTGTTTGCAGCCACATGGCACTGTTGGCTCATCTCGAGCTTGTGATCTGCAACAGCAAGGTTTCGTTCCGCATCCCTCTGGCTAGTAAAGGTCTCGTCGCCTCTGTCCAAACCCTCGCCGGCACCTCTTGGTGGTCTTGAGGATGAGGAACGCTTGGCTTTAAAAAGGGAGAATCGAGGTGGGGACGAGCCTTGCATGCTGACGGTTAGGCGGCTTCTTTGTTTGAGAGTTTATTTATCAGAGAAATATGTGACTCCAGCAGCTTGATTTTTATCATCCCTCTGATGAGGTGCTCGCTCTGCTCAGATCTACAAATCGCCCCTTTTATACCCTGCACTGGGATCGGCTTATTTTTGTTTCACTCTATCACGTTTTATTACAGCTCAGTGCTGAGGCTCAATAAGAATACGTCGCCTGCAGGCTGGAATAATGGGTGGGTGGAGGGAGGGGAGGGGAGGGAGGGAGTGGGGGAGGGAGGGAGGGGAGGGAAGGGGTGCACAAGGGCCTCCCCAGGGCTTGCCTGGTGCAGAGATGGATCTTTTTCTTCTGCTGCCTCTTTTTCACGGATGGGAATTGAGGCAGACGGGGACCTTAAAATCCCAGGAAGGAGAAGCCACAAGTCCAGGTGTTTGTACCGCTAGAGAGGGAAAGGAATTATTCCCATTTATGGAAATAGGGACTTGAAATCCTCCCTCTGTAATCCCCACAACAACCCTGTGGGGTAGATTACACAGAAAGAGAGGGAAGGCCTGGCCCTCCCCAGGTTAAGTCCACCGTAGTGATTCTCCACCCCTTCGGACGGAGGGAGGAGCGTTTCCCCAGGTCTGGATTCTGTGTGCAGTCATTTAGTTCCATGTGCTGAGTGTTGCAAATTACTTCATGACATCAGATGTTGATCTGTGGGGAGGCAGGATCAATAACCCCCCCCTTGAACTGCCCCCCCCTGGACTCCCCCACCACCACCACCAGCGTTGCTTCCCTCTGCATTTTTGCTCCGTGGGTTGACGGCTCAATTAATTTTACTGCTCAGGGCCGGATCTTCGGTCGCCTTGCATCTGTGCAGATGAAGCCCTCTGGTTTCTAACTAATTTTGTTGGTATCGACTGCCTGGAAGAAGCTTTTTGAGGGAAGGAGACAAAGCCACAGAGGGTGAAAACCTCAGGGAGCTGTGAAGGAAGTGCGGCTTAATGGCTCCAGGCTCTGCTCCCTTGCTTCCTGGGTGCTGCCTTCCGGCCACCCCCTTTTTCTTTTCCCTCCTCCTTCCTGCCTCTTCTCTCCCCCAACGTGCCGGCCGATCCCGGCTCCCTTCTCTTTTCTGCCTCCGGCTGGGGTGCTTCAGGGTGTAGATGCACCCGTTCACGGTGCCACTCCGCAGTGGCTGTAGAAGGGAAGCTGGAGGCTGGGAGACATCAGCTAATATTGCAGTGGTTGTAAACCCGTAGGGTCCCCCACACCTCTCTCCGTGTGGGGTCTCGTGTGCACGCATGCAAAAAGCGATAGAGGCATCCTCTGTGGTGCAAACGGGTGAATCAGCCCCTTGAAACTTCTGCCACCTTCTCTTTCAGCCGGCAGATTCATCCTGAGAGAATGCATGAATACAATAAGGGGCATGAA
The DNA here is from genome assembly GCA_037013535.1 of Intellagama lesueurii. Lineage (NCBI taxonomy): Eukaryota > Metazoa > Chordata > Lepidosauria > Squamata > Agamidae > Intellagama > Intellagama lesueurii. Next base: position 174,194 of record JBAJHW010000017.1, on the reverse strand, counting down.
TCTTGCATGAATGGCAGGCGGTACTTATTCAAGGCAGGAGTGGTGTTTGAACCTGGTAGGGATGGAGGAATCCATCAAGGGACCGTTCCAGAAAGGTGCAGAGAACCCGCACTCAGACTCACAGCAGGCGGATTGGAGGCGTTTTGTGTTTCCTATATTTGCTGGCACTTGACCTTTCAGAAGAAATAATTCATCTTGATGTGTGGGGGTTTTTTTTTAATTGCTCATGCCTTGCATTTTTAAAAAAATATAATAATATTATTAAGCAAGGTGCCTGTAAGGAAGGATGCTGTTCCCACAGAGCTTCACTGCATGATTTATTAATAGAAAACCAAAACCTTTTCGGTCGGGAGGGCTTGGATCCAGCCACCATTCAGGTTCCAGAGAGAGAAAAATACCCCTCTTGGCTGGCATTGACAGTGGGAGGCTTTGGAGGAGCAGCGTCTGGGGCGTCTGGGGAGGGAAGGGGTCGAGCTATGAGAGTGGTTTGCAGGAGAAGCCCTTGTTGCCAAAACAGGCCTGGCCCCACTCGGGCCCCCTGCCCTTCGGAGGAATGCACCCTCTCCATTGTTCCCCCAGGAACGATCCTCCCTGCCCTTCTGTTGACATAACACACGGGCCGGGTCGGGGTTCCGGGTGAGTTCTTCTCAGGCTGGGCACGTCCCCTTGTGTCCTCCAGCACCACCCGCATGCCAGGAGGGCCTGGGCATTTTATTATTTCCTCCTCTGGGTCACCCCCTTCCTCGCTGCGGGTGGTGCTGCCGCCCACGCCCTCCGCTCAGCGCCAAAGAGCCGGCGGCCCGGGCTGGAGGTTTCTGTCCTCCTCTTTCCCTGCCTTGGGGCGTCTCCCACGGGCACACGCAGGATTGGGCTCATGAACCTCCAGAGACTTGTTCACAGGCTGGGTTTGGTGGTCTGTCGTTGTAGGTGCAGAAGGTGTGCCTCGGGTGGGCTGTCCATGTCGTGTGGCGTGCTCAGAAACCTCTGCTTGTTGTGCCAACGCAGAAGGAAGAGGGAAGGAGGAAACCTTGCATTCTGCTGATGGCTCCAAAAATGAAGCCCGGCTGCCATAGCAGCTGTAAACCCTCAGAACCCACTTCCCTTCCCCTTTTTTATTTCCTTTCCTGAGACGGATCCTCCCGGTATTAAGCAGAGGAGGAGGAGGAAGTGCTGTTGGCTTTTGCATGCATGCCAGCTTTGGCGGGTCAGGGATCCTGTTTGGGTTTTCCCTCTCCCCCTGCTGTCTTTAGGGTGCAGCCAAATGGTCGACTTGTGGGGTTTGCAGGAGGAGCACCCAGGGACCCTCCAGGGCAGCCCCCTGCCATGGCAGGACTCGGTCCTCCTGGGGGACTCACAAGGGGGCCACCGAGGCAGGCCGCGGTCTCTCCCCACTTTCCCCCCGTCTCTGCTCGGAAGGGCTCCCCAGCCTTCCCCTCCTTTGGCCATCCTGGCCTGGGAGCAGGGGCCAGGCGTTCGCCCCACCTGCTGCCTGCCCCGATCGGCAGCTGGGCGAGGGGTGGCTTTGCCAACGCCTTCTTTTGGGCTTTCCTGCCAGCGCACCGCATTGCGCACCACTGTGTGTCCTGAGCCCGAGACCCCCCCCCGTCTCCCCCAAGAGCCCCTTCCTCTCGTCATGAGATGCCCCCAAAGCCCCTGGGGGGCAGGGGAGGGGGATGGGCCAGGAGAGCTTCCCTGGCCTGTCAGTTCTGGCCCTCTGGAGCCGGGCCGGAGGGCCGGCTGCCCTTTCCCCAGGGCACAAATAAATGGGGAGCAAGTGCTCAAATTCCTGTTCTCAGTCTAATGACTTGACCTTTTTGGGATCTGCAGAGTGAAGCGGCAGTTGCCGTTTCTCTCTCTTCCCTTCCCGCAATCTGGTCCCTACAGATGACTTGCTCCCCCTTCCATTAGAAGCGCCCGTCTTCTCTGCATAACACCCAGATCTCCCCCCAAAAACACACACACTCCAGGGCCATCGGGGTGGGAGATTCAGGCTGCGCTTCCAGAGCCTTCCAGCTCTGGGTGCAGAGCCCCCCCCCCCCCCCCCGTTCAGTCACCTAGTCCTCCCGCTGAAAGGACCCGGGGCAGCCTTTTCTCTGCCCCACACTGGGGAGAGCTGCTTGCTAGGGAGGGGAGACATGCCCAGCAAGCGGGGGGGGGGGGGAGCTCAGAGTCTCCAGGGGCCGACCCACTGTGGCAGGTTCCCCCCCCCTCGGCCCAGAAAATACCTCTGCAGCAGGGGGTTGGCCAAGGGCCCCCCTTTTTCTCCAGCCATCTTTACGACAAGGAGAAGGAAGCATGATGAGAAGCGGCTGGTCATCCCTCTGTGACGCGAGGAAAGGCTGGCAAGGGGGTGGGAGTGGGGTTGGGGGGGCACAGAGCCTTTCTCTACCGAAGGCACGTGGTTCCCAGTAATCATTCGAAACCTCGGTCGGTCAGGGTGGCCCTGCAGGCACAGTGATTTCTCAGCTGCTGTCATTTTCTTTGTTACTTTCAGGCGAGTTGTTTCAAAACTCATTACGCCTGGCATTTATTTCCAAGGACTGGAAGCAGCTTGAGCTGCACGCAGAGAAATTAAAATTGATCGATGGGATGGGACGGGGGGGGGGGGGTGTCCGTCTGGAGGGAAAAAGTCAATTTTTCTCCCCCAGAGTCTATGAAAGGGTTGTGATTCCAACCAAGTTTTTATTCTGGATTTTAAAAAAAATACTGATAATAAACCTCCTCCAAATGATTCTGTGGCAGATTTGTGAGAGATTTAAGGGGTGCTGAGGAAGAGGCCGGGAGCTTAATGGAGCTGAGGTGGCCAGCTGAAGGCCACTCTCTCTGGAGAAGCAGAACGGAGGGATGTGTCAGCTCCATCGCCAGAAAGGCCAACGGCCTCAGTTCCCTCAAGGACTCCCTAGAAAGGCCTTCTCTCTCCACACTGAACAAGGCATGCAGGCATTTGGTGCCAGAGCTTGAAGCACTGAGTCTGTGGGTTTCCTGGCACTGCTCAGCCTGCCCAAGGCCGCACAGGGTGGCTCTTCTCCCTGGAGGCACCGTGGGGATTCGAACTCCCAACTTCCGGCTCCTCAGCCAGGGATCTAGCTCACTGAGCAATCCAGCCCACTTATCTTTCTCTAGTGGTTTGCAAATCTTTTGGACCGGGTACAAGGTTGTCTGGCTCTTGAAAAAATGAACTTCTCTGTTTGTTGGCTCCTAGTGCATTTTTCTGTTTAGCTCTGCAGTTTTGCAGAACTTAGACCCAGTTTTCCTTAGCCTGGCCAGTGGTTAACGTGGCGCTCTGGCCTAGAGATCGCGCCGTGAATGCACGGAGAGGAAGGCCTACCGTGCAAAGGAGATTCCCCACCCAGAACTTCCAGGGTGTGTGTGTCTCCGTGCTACACCTGTTGTGGAGGAATCATGCCGAGATGGGGAGACTACGCCTCGGTGTTTGAAGGACCGAAATAAAATGTCTGCTCTTGTAAAATGTTCCGGTTTTGCTTGCAAAGACGCTTCTTGGCCAAACGGGAGGAAAGGCCCACTTCGGGTGAACTCTCCTTGCCTGATTTCCTGGAGGCGGTTTTTGCTCCAGGCTTCCTGGGGAGTGAGGTTTTGACAGGCCTGATTTCTCCCTGGTTCCTGTGGAAAGCCGGAAGCTCCTGAGAGCCTTTTCCCGCTTCCTGGCTGGTGCATCATCCTGTCCGGAGTCTGAACTCATCCTTGTCTTCTCTAAAGAGGGGCTTGCAATCAAAGTGACAGGATCTTTCAGGGCAAATCAAAGGAGTGTTGATGCAAATGTGAGTTGGACATCCCTTGAGACCTGTGTGGGGAACATGGGTTATGGGATGCTCTCACGGGCCAAGTGTAGAAACCCCAAAGGGCAGCTGTCTTCACTGAAGCGACACAGGGAGCAAGCTTGCCTGCCTTTCTCCGAGAGCACACGGGAGTCCCCTTCTTGTTGCAGGGAGATTTTGTCTGGGGACCTGCTCCCTGAACTTGTTTGGTGGAACTGGGGGGGGGGGGTGCTGGTCCAGCCCTTCTGAACCCCAGAGCCAACGGGGTGCTTTTTCTCCCATAGGGTGAGCCCCGATCCTATGGACAGCCGATACCGGCGCGACTCTTTGGGCAGTGATTTGTCATCCCATTTTGCCCCGTGCTTCCTTTCCTTCTTCGTTGTTTGAAGCAGGGCTTGCGTGCATTTCCTATCCTGTTGGATGTAACTCGTTTTTCAGTCTTGCCAAGCTCATTTGTCGGGGGGGTGGGGGGTGGGCTGCACTCTGTGCTGGTGTCACAGGCGACTGCCAGTCAGGGCTGTGCGCATCCAGGGTGCGCTACGAACCAGCAAGGCCCGGTTTCCCTTGGCATGTTGGGCCGCCACGTTGGGATGGGCGCGCTTCCGGAGTGCCAGAGCTGTCGTCTTTGTCCTGCCTGTGGAAAAGCCGGTGCAAAACAGAGCATCCTTCTGTTGTTGATCTGCAGTCAGGCTAGACCGGCCCCTTTGCCGGCATCCTTAAGTGATGGGAATTGGCTGTTTCTCCTCGCCAGAGCCGTTCTCACCCTTGTATTCTGCATCCCGGCACATTTTATTCTGTGGTTTTGTTGCTGGAAGGGAAACGCCAGATTAGTCTGTGAATCTGCAGTCACATTGTGGGAGGAAAAACAAGGCTGATGGCAGGAAATGCACATTTCCCTTAACATCTAGTTTTGTCCTCGCCTCCTTTCCCCTGGTTTGCATTTACGGTTCCAGACGAGGCTGGCTTGGGTGGTGGATTACAAGCATGGCTGTTCCGTTGTTTCTTCCTCGGTTGCCCTCTTTGCCTTGGGAGAAAAAAGGACCATCCTGGAGAAGACGCTGGGCCAGCTCAAGAGCTGGTCTCTTCAGGGCGGACTTGGTCCCAGCCACCCCTTGGCATTAGGCCCGTGAAATCCAGGGGGAGAACGTCTCCTGCCAGCCCGGCCCCTCCAGGATCATCTGTGAACAGACTGGGAGGTTGTTGGCTGGTTCTTTCTGTGGGGCTTTGCTGATGTGAGGCCAGCCGAGACCAGCCGGTTCGGGGAAAGGATGGAGTTCCTGTGGAGGGAAAGCAGTGGCTCTTGGGAGCCCGGGAAGATGCCAGAGGCAGGAAGTGGGGGTGAGCAGGGAAGGAGGGAGGGAGAAGGCACAGAGTCAGGGCGGGAGGGGGCAGAGTCGGGAGAACAAAGGTAACCAGCGGGAGGTGCAGACCAGCCGCCCAGCCAGGCAAGGGAGAGGTGCCAAGGAGGGTGAGAGATCTGCCATGGGGACCGTGCCAAACTGTGGGGCAAGGAGGATGTGGGGCAAGGGGAGAGGTCCCTTGGGAGCAACACAGGGCCTGATCCAGCAGGATCTCTTCTCTGAGAAGCTCTCATGCTGTGGATTTTTATGGACAGGGCTGGGACGTGGCCTGGTTTTAGCTCATCGCCAGCCGCTTGGCTGCCCCAGCTGGCTTGTTATTCTGACCCACATTTGAGGCTGCCCCAAGGAGGGGCAGGCTGTGAAGGCTAACGGCAAGGACGTGTTTCTCTCTGGGACAAACTATTTTTAAAAAAATATTTTTACCCCGCCTTTCTCCTTAAAAAGAATCCAAGGTGGTTTAGGTCAGAGAAAGGCAATACTGTATGTCGAAGCTCAAAAGCCACACAGACAAGTGTTCCAAAACTAGATGTGAGAGGATGCGTGGCTGCCAGAGAGAGCCACAGACAGATTCTTAGCATCCGCGTGGGGTCAAGCAGAAGGTGTCCCACGTGGGGGGTGACTGGGGCTGCGGTTCTGGGATCCCCAACCAGAAGGGTCACGAGGAGATCAGATGGGCAGGGATAAGCAGGGCTTCTGGGGAGCCTTCTGCTCGCCCATGGCCTGCAGCAGTCAGTGCCAGGAAGCCAGAATTCGCTGGGCTGGGCTGGGGGCAGGGAGGAGAGGGGGTGGGGCTGAAGGCCTGCCCTGGGCCGCCGTCTGCGAGGAGACCCCAGGAGAAGTCCTCTGGAAGAGCTGCAGGGGAGGGGGGGGCGGTTCTCGGGTAGAGGCACCCCTGCAAGGGGTTGGAAGTGCCAGGAGTTGACCATCCCCCCCACACACTCCCGTTTGGAATGGCCCTTTCCCCCCACCCTGGCCGTGTCCGGCTGTCCCCCTGCCAACGCAGCCTCCGTTTCCTGCTGGCTCGTGGCCGTTCCCATCCAGGAAATGGTCGGTCTCTCTCTCTCTCTCTCTCTCTCTCTCTCTCTCTCACACACACACACACACACACACACACACACACACACACACACACGTACATACACTTTCTGTTTGTGACCAGTAGAAAGGATGGATCTCCACCACCGTGGAAGTATTTTTAGCCAAGGATGCCTGGGGTGTGGGGGTGTGGGAAAGAGAGAAAATGTGGTCGAACAAATCCTGCCAATTATTTTTTAATTAGTGGAATCCTTAATCTGAGCAAGACAGATGTGGCCAGATGGAGAGCAGGTCACCGGCCCCTTTGCCTTATTCCAATTACTGTTAATTGCCTATTGTCTTCCACCCAAGCCCCTAATTTTTCATTTGTTTCCTTAGTTGTTGGGATTTTGCAGATTTGAAAAGTGAGTCTTGGATGAGAAGGGCCCTTTTTTGGATCTGAGATGTGTGTGTGTGCAGCTGTGCTCCGGCAGGTTTGCATCCATGCTGCTAAATCGGAGGGGCAGCCCCTTCCGACCCCCCCCCCCTCCGAATCAGGTGGCTTCCACAGTGACCTTCTCGGGAGATCCAAGGGAGGCGGCTCTGTCTTCGCGTCACCAAACCAGCCCCTAAATGGGTAATAAGGGCTGGCAAGAGTGAGCCTGAGTGGTGTAATGGTTTGAGAGTTGGGCCGAGGACCCAGGAGGCCCGGGTTCGAATCCCCTGCCTCCTGTGAAACTCACTGGGTGGCCTTGGGCCAGTCAGAGTCTCTCGGCCTGGCCGTAGTTGAGGACAGCGGTGGTGGAAGAGAGCCAGGTGGGCCGCTGGAGCTCCGTCGGTGCAGGAAAGCTGGGGCGTAAATGGAAGAAACAAACAAGTGGCGTTGGACTTTCTGGGTTCACCACCGATGGCAACAGCCGCTTCAGTCTCCTCAGCAGGGTGACAGTGAGAAACACTTGGAAGCCTCCAAAATGTTATAGAATGCCAAGTGTCATTTATTATAATTGGAAACATTGTGTCTTGTTTATTTCCTTTCATTTCCCCATGAAGGAGTAAATGTGTAACAAAATGAAATGTGTAACAAAATGAAACGTGTAACAAAATGAAACGTGTAACAAAATGAAATGTGTAACAAAAAGACACAACAAGGTACCACCAAAGGCAACACAGGAAACCTTGTAGCAGCTTCCGAAGGGACGGCCTCCGTTGGCTGGCCAAACGGAGGCCAGCCACTCGCCTGAAGAGTGTTTTGCTGTGGCTACTGTTCACACAACACCCTCCCGAGTCTGCCGCGGCTGTCAAGAGGCCCTGCCGTTTGCATGGGACTGGAATGCAGCCACCGCCCGGGGTTCAAACCCTGCTCAGTCACAAAACCCCACCGGGGTGAACTTGGGCTTGGTGCCGCCGACCTCACAGGGTGGTTGTGAGGACAGAGCAGGGAAAGATGGAAAGCCACGGGCTCCTCGGAGGGGAGGCGGGATATGGATGGAGCCCATCCGTTGACCAGTAAAGTAACCCCTGCCTCGGCATGGAATGCTCCACAAGAGGGAAAGAGAGAGGCGGGTGACCAGATTTTCTTGCCAGGATGGAGAACTCAGTCAAAACAAATGGGTTTTTTTAGGAGCTCAACTTTAAAAGGTGTTAAGCTTTAGCAGGGAGAAGGGCCAAGTCGGACGAACCCACGGGTGTGAGCCTGGTCCCCCGAAATCCTGGCGCCGGCCTTGCAGACGGCAGGGATCTTGCCTCCTGTTGCCCTGCTGAGGCCTTTGTAGGAATGTTCCCTGATAACTTTTTAGGGTGGGCCGGGGTGTGTCCTTTCAGTGGTTGTCTTTCTCTCGCCACTCCTCGATGAATCTTCCCTCACTTTGCAGCCTGTTCTCCGTGCTTTCTGGGCATCGTCATCCTTCGTGCGCGAGAGGTGTGTGTGAAGAGCAGAGTCGGGGGGGGGTGGAGAGCGAGGGGACCGTTTGCAGAGAGAAGGGTGGCCAAAGAGCCTCTTTTCTCCTGGCAGGACTTTAAAAACCGTTGTCCTCAAACGTGTTTATGCTCTCCTTGGCTTTGGAGGAAAGGAAGGGCCGGGCGCTGGGCGTGAGATCACAGCAGGCACCAGAGAGGTCGGGAGGAGTTACTCTGAGGTGACTTAAGTTTATTTAATTGAATCTTTGGAAGCAGAGGGGAGCAGGGGGGGGGGGAATCAGAGTCCGGTTTTGTCCTGCTTTGTATTGGACATAATCCTCTTGAAGATTCCTGCGCTTGGTGTCCAAAAGCAACACCTTCTCTTCATCTTTTAGGTTGTCAGTGGCACAGGCGCTGGGAAACAGCGGGCCTTCTCTCTCTTTTTTACAGTGCCTGAGCCTTGCTCGTCGATGAGAGTCTCCCCCCCCCCCCCCCCGAGCACACTGCCATGTTTGTGGTCACATAGCTCTGTGTGTGCATGTGTGGGTATGAAGGTGAAGTGCCAAAGATTGAGTGCTGGAGAGATGGAAAGAGGTGTCTCTTGTAGCAGCCGTAGGTTGACGCTCTTGAGATCAAGGAAATCCTGGGTTCAAATCTCCCCTGGGCCCCCCTTTGAGGGAAAAGGGGCCTGTGATGGTGCTGGTGAGAATTCCTCCCTGACCTTTGGAGAAGTGAGATGCTGGCTCCCGTTCCCTGCAGGAAATCCTCTGATGCCATCACGAGAGGCCGGGGCAGCAGGACAGGCCACGGAGAGGTCTTCTCCACTGGTTTTTCTAGCACCTGTAAAAGACAAACGGCTGGAGGTGTCCCCCCCCACACACACACACACAGAGAGTCTCTCCCCACCTTCTTGTCCACCGGGGCCTCTGGCTCTGGCAGGTGCTTTCCTTCCACTCTGTGGTTTTAAGCGGGCGATGCTCGTGTCTGGATTTCCACCTGCGCTTCCCACGTGGCTGCAGACAGCCTTTAAAAAAAAAAAACCACCATGTGCTTCCAGGCCATTTTCAGAGGAGCCTCACCATGATTGTTTTGAGTTCTCAGCATGACCTTTTTCAAGTTTTCTGAGCTGACCGTACAGTAAGAGGGGGGGGGCCTGGGTGGGTGTAGTCAGAGAAGCAGAAGCGCGTCCTTGGGCTGCCCTGCGAAGCCACGGCTGGCCTGGATCGACCGCTTTGCTTTCAGGATTGCAGCAAAAGGACAGTCTTTGTTCGGAATGTTAATTCTTTCGGTGGAGAGGATCCCCCCCCCTCCTCTTGTCAGTGAGAGGTGTGCTCATATTTAAAAAATGCAGGCCACGATGTGATGCCAAAGTGTGCCAGTTGGCCAAAGAGGGCAGCCTTGGCCTGCTGAGAGCTGGCTGGATTTTGCCACCTCTCTGTCTTAATTAGGATTGTCAGGAAAAGCCATCCAGGAAAGGGGACTTGACTCGCTGACCCCTGGCAGTGGCTCACGTCAGACTCGGTTACCTTCCTCAGCCTCTGATCGCCTGCTGTGGTGTCATTGCTGGAGCTTCAAGCCTGAGCAGCCACCCAGGCGGCCTCGCTCGGTCTCTCTCTCTCCAGCAGAGAAGCCCACGTCAACCCCTGGCTGACCAAACGGTCCCTGGGTCCCTGGACGTTCCTGCCGGACACCCACACAGACCCATGGCTCAGGATTCCTGGCCAGGAAGGAACGGCGAGCCCTTCCTGTCTCCCCCAAACAGGGGCATTGGTCCTTTTTCATCCCAAGGAGAGGCCCCGTGGAACCCAGCCTCTGCCACCAGCTGCTGGACAATCCTGGCTGGGTCAGGGTCTGTATCCTGCCCCCCTCCAGGCCAGGGGATATTCGTGGAGGTTCACAGCACGAGAGGAGGAGCCCTCCAGATATTTTTTCTCATTTTCCAAGACCGGTTTTTGCAGGCCAGCCCTGGTGTTGCCTTAGCGCCAGGCCTGGCCACCCAACCCCCTTCCGGCCAGGACAGGCCACCCGACGACATGGTGGCCTCCCGACACTCGAATGTGAAGAGGATGTATCTTCCACTGCTGTGGGGTGTTTGTGTGTGTGTGTGTGTGTGTGTGTGTTTGTTTTTTTGCTTCTGCAAAGGTTTGCCGCCCTCTGAGGTCTTTTCATGTGTGGCTCAGAAATCAGATTGAGCATTGTTTGTTTTCACCTTCCAGCTTTGCAAAAGGAAGAGCTGCATAATGCATGATGACTCCATCTCTCCTCTTCCTTCCTTCCTTCCTTCCTTCCTTCCTTCCTTCCTTCCTTCCTTCCTTCCTTCCTTCCTTCCTTCCTTCCTTCCAAATGAGAATATATCCCCTCTGCTCCCATAAAATGAAAATCCTGTGTGGCAAATGCACCAGAACTGCTGGGTAAACACTCTTAAAGTGCTGAGCGGCTCCTCTTCCCTAAGCCCGTGCAAATGGAATTACAGTCTTACAGCTTGAGAAAGCTTGCTGTAGAAATCTCAAGGAAAGGGGAAGGATTTTGCCGGCCTCCCCACCCCCCCCAGAGCAACTTTTAAGACAGCAACTGCCATCTACTCAGTTTCTCCTTGGCTCCTCTTGGCACAAGAGATCAGCCTGCTTCACACTTCCAAGCGCCCAGAGCACTTCACCTACGTTCTCTGCAGCCTATTTAAGGGCCCCGTGAAGTCGGGTGCAGGTGGTGCAGAAGGCTGGGGGGTGGGGGTGGAGATTGCCTCGTCACCCAAAAGCAAGTAAGTGCCAGGGCAAGTGTGCGACACACACACACACACACACACACACACACACACACACATACACATGTATGAATGCTTTCAGATGCCTCATGGAGTCCTCGAAGACTTTTTGCATCTGTGCTTTTTCTGATTTTACAAACAGAGAATGAAATACCCTTGGAAGACATCAGTAGATATGACAGATTCGGGGGCCTGGAGGGAAAAGCTTTAAAAAATGCAAACAAAATCAGAAAGCAGGCATCCTTCTTTTGCTGCCCCCCCCCCCCCACCCTTGTGCGATTATGCCATTTTGCCCTTTCCTGGTTGGGTGTCAGGTGGATTCGCTTGGTTTTCTGTGCTGTGCCTTCCAACCCAGATTATTAATAATTAACATGCTCCGGGTGCCTCTGAATGCTTTAAATTGGCAGGAGAACTGGCAGGAGAATGTGGCTTTTTTCTTGTGTGGGGCCTGGTTGGGCTTAATCTTCCTAATGGTGCTCACCTTTGATCTCAAAATTAAATGTCAAGCCATTTCCAAGGAAGACTTGGAAATGCAAGAACCTTAGAAATCAGAGAGATTTACCATGGAATTTGAAAGAGCCTTATTATTTTAATTGGAGTGTTTTTTTGTAAATCAAAACAGAAACAAACAAACAAACAATTTAGTGGTTTGTATTCATTATTCCTTGACATAAAACTTCCATGTCCTCATTCAAATTCAGCAACTGGGTTTAACTCCTAAAATATTGCAAAGGAGGGAGAAGCCAGCCAGCTGCTTCTTTTTCTCTCCTCTGTCTTTCTTTAAAAAAAAAAAAAAGAGTAGGTAAATAAGATTTAAAGGCTCTTTTCTCACCCTAGCTGTTTCTATGGGAACTCGTTTTTAAAGCTAAAGAGCCAGCCTGGAAAGATGCAGCAACCTTCACAGCCTGCCTGCCTGTGCCGAGTCCCAGCCCTGGAATAAAAACCTTTGTGTGGGCAAACAAGGGCGCCAAAGCCCTTGCTCTTACTCATCGCCCCCTGGCGATGCAACACCCTAGGCACAGATTGGCCTTTGTTGGTGCTGTGTTTGAATCCTGTCCCTCCCTCCCTCCCTTTGCAGCTGCCAGAAAGGAGCTCCCTGCTCCGCAGTCGGGGTGCCTGTTCCACTGGCCGGTGCAACGCTTCCCCCTGTCGAGCGTAGCTGAGCCCTCGCTGCCGGCGCCTGCGTGTGCCAGGAAGAATTCAAGACAGAAGCAAAGGCCCCCGTTGGCCCAACACAGCTGCATCCCCAAATCGAACCCCGAGGAGGCTGCTCGCTGTGTCTCTGCCTGATTGCCTGCCTTGGGCGGCATTGACTTAAAATTCTTGCAGGCTTTAGATGGACAGGCAACCTCTTCATTGAGTCTTAGTTGGGCTCACGAGATCTCGCTCTCGGAAATCCTCAAGGGCAAGGAGTCCCTCCCCCCCCCCCGCCATCCCCCCCCTCAAGAGACTTCCTGTCCAAGCGCTTTCCTTTTGCTTTCAAGAGTTTCTCTGCTTCTTCCTGTGACTCATTTGCCATGTCTGTTGGAAACGGGTGATTCCAGGAGGGCCTTTCCAGATGGATCATGCAGTTCTCCCTGGAGTGAAAGTGCAGGAGGAGGGTCTGCCCTTCAGGGAGTCTGCCCATTGCACCTCCGCGTGAGTCACTGCTCTTCCCTTTTGAACAATCCTCACTGGTGATTGATTGGTGGAGTCACTCTGAGACTCTCTGCACAGAGAATCATGAGATCACTCAGTGACTCTTGGTGCAGGCGCTGAGCAGGACAGGTTCCGTTCCAGGAGATGATCTGGTGTGTCTCTGTGCAAGTCACAGTTCAGAGCTTGCCTGCCCAGAAGAGCCATTTCCACCAGAAAGCAGGTGCTGTGGGAAGGTCTTTACTGAGGGTCAGCAAGGCTTACGTTTACACCCTCTGAAAGGAGGCAGCCTGAAGTGTTGCTGTGTGTTGGTTTTTCATTGAGACCAGAGTGTGTCTTGACCAGCTGAGGGTTAAGGACCCCAGGAGGAGCGGGGCAGGAAGAGAGGTGGTGTGTGCATGTCTCTCTGCATCAGGGCCAGGTCTCTGGTGATCACCAGGCCCCCTGAAGGATGGCCATGGACCAAACGCGGCCTGCCCTTTTCTCCCAGCCAAGCCTCTGTTTTGTTCTTCAAACCTGGGACCTGCCAGCCTCTCAGCCATCTTCTCTGGCTCTTCTCCGGCTCGTTAGCCTAACGGGGTACCTGTCTTCTCCCTCTTTGGTGTGTTAACTGTAATGAGAACCTGCATTTCTCATTAGTCTGTAACATCCGATAATGGATTCAAGGAAAGGTTGCGCAGGAGATGCCGTTATCGCTGCTGTTCGTGGCTCGTCTCTCGTATTTATTGGAGGGAGGGAAGGGCCTCAGCCTGCTCTTTGCAGCTCCTAGCGTTTTTAAAATGCCACACGCTGTAATTTTTCATGGAAAGCGTCTCCTCCAGGGCTCTTCCCACTGATGGAGCGTGTTCTTGTTTCAGGACAACAGGGAGGGGGGCATTTCCAAAGTCAGACTACCTCACCAGACAAGGGCCTTCACAACCAAGAGGGGTGGCTTCCCTTGGAGGCCGTTGGCCAGCTGCTGACTTCCTTCCTTCCTGCTCTGCTGGGTGAAAGGGCCGGGTTCATCATCTTCTGTGCAAGTCCATTTCATCCCCAACCTTTGATTGGGGAGGTGGAACCTCTGTGGAAATGCCCAGGGTCCTCGTGCAAGTCACTTGTTGCTTCCAAGTTCTACCAAGGACCGAGTGGTGTGGAGGGCTATGTCAACCTGAAGGACAAAGGAATCCAAGGCCAGGCCAGGAAGAGGCTCCTGTGGGGCAAATGATGGCCTTTTTGGGAGGGGCGGGGGGCGGGCGGGCAAGGGTGCTGTTGCAGCTGGAGGCCAAGTGAAGCCACTCCCTTCCCCAAGTCCAGGCCCAGTTAGGAGCAAAGGAGAGGAAATTGCCTGTCGTTTGTTGTTTGCTGGTTTGTGGGGAGGTTCTTGGCAAGCCTGTCTTTGATCATAAAGGTTTTACAAGATGCTGGCTTGTCCCAGGAGCCCAAGATGGCCTTAAAGTTAATGAGATAATCAAAGAGATTTGCTTTCACTACTGCAGCAAAAGCCAGGCGTGTTCGCTCTGTGTGTGTGTGTGTGTGTGTGTGTGTGTGTGTGTGTCCCGTCCTAAAATAAATGATGAGTCTGAGTTTTCAGCCCGAAAGAAGAGAGTGGCAGATAGCATCTCTGTGTTTTTGTTCAGGCGGGCCAAAGGGAGACGGAGGTTGCTTCTCCTCCTTAAGCGCTTCCTTAGCAGAGGTTGGGCGTGGGCTTTCCCGGGCTGTGTGCCTGGGGGGGGGGGGCGCCCTCCTTCCCGGTGTTTGCAAAGCTCAGGGCCCGGAAGATCCATCTCCTGTCCTGTCTTGTCCTTTCCTGGCCTGACCTGAAAGGTCGTGACCTTGCTCAGAGCTGAGAGGGAGGTTTCGGGAGTGACACAGGGAGGTCAGACATGCAACCCTTCCGTTCCCCACCATGTCCCTACGTTGGAGGGAAAGAAGGGGAAAGCAAGGCCCTGCAGCCTTCTGTGGCGGTCACTGGGACATGAACACCCACCCACACCCCTCTGGGGCCAGTACCTCTGACCGGAAACCAGGGCTATCTGTGGCCTTTCAGGCCAGACTGTTTCTCCCACTCTCCCCCCGGGGACCTTCCTTCATGGGAGAGGCCACTTCAAGGGAGAAAGGCGCCCATGGATGTGCCTTCTCCCCCACCTCCACCTCTGGGCAGGGAAGCCTCTCCGTTCCACACCAAAGGATGCTGAAAAGTCCCCCCAGGAGGATGAGCAGGATTGGAGACCAAGCCCTATGAAGAACAGTTGAGGGGATCAAGTTTAGCCGGGAGAAGAGGCGGCTGAGGGGGGGGGGGCATGACAGCCGTCTTCCAGTGTTTGGAAAGATGGTAAAGCGGAGATGAGTTTCCCACTGCTCTGGAGACTAGAACGTGAGCCGGTGGATCCAAGGAAGAAGAAAGAAAATTCGAACTCAACCTTAGGAAGAAATCCTGGACAGGGAGGGGCCCTTTGGCAGTGACTCTGGTCCATCTTGGAAGGTGGTGGGATCTCCATCGTTAGAGGCTTTGGAAGGAAGGTTTCAGGGGTGTCCTCTTTTATTGGGGGGTTTCCTGTCCTTGGCGAGGGGTGGACAAGGGGAGCCTTGGCTTCTCTACCATTCTGTGCTTCCATCACAGTCCCCGGTTCATTTTCTTCGGGACGAAGGAGCATCTTCCCCCCACCTCGCTTCCTCCTGGCTTCCACATCCACCCTCAGGTCCTCCCGACCTTTGAGTCATCAAATGGCTGAGAAGAAAGGGCCTTTCCAGTGAATGTCAACTTGGCGGAGAGACTGAAGAATCCGGGTTTCTGTGAGGAACTGTGGAAACGCTGGAGAGAGGCAGGTAGTCTCTAGTGAAAGCAGGAAAAAAGAGAGAAAGAGAGAAGGAGGAGCGGGAGGGAAATCCAGCTGCCAGGGGCTCAGATCGATGAATAATTCAGAATTTAGAAAAGAAAGAAAAAGATTTAAGAGGAGTATTTGCCGAGTTCCCTTTGCTCCTCCTTTCGAAATCCTTCCATGTTGCACACTTAGAATTCTATAAAGGAAATAAATTCGGTGGTTGAAAAATGGGGTCGGGAGTCTGGGGAGGGAGGGACAATCAGCACGAAAGGTCTCAGCGCGGACGTCAGGGAGGCTCCATCGCCTCTCGTGCCCTGTGCAAGCCCACTGTTGTGGGGAAACACATATTCAAACACAATTGTGGGTGGGTTGGTTGGAATTGCGTATTAATCTGTCATAATGACAAATAAGAAAAAAGAAAACACCCCAGTGGCTCAGAGAGGGAGAATAGACAAGAGGACACCACAACACGGCCCTTCCTTTCCCCTGGACCTTTTCATGCTTATTTTATTTAGGTTGAGGCAGCTGTCGGGGGGGGGGGAGCTGTCAGTTGAGCCCACCACATTTTCAGGCCTGAAGAGCTAGCTTTTTCCTTTCAAGGAAGAGGCAGCAAGGGGTCTCCCAAACGTTCCGGTGTCTTAAGTTCCTGGAGGATGCATCTGGTGCCCCTGCAGACCTTGGGCCTTTCTGCAAACAGCTGCGGTTGGTTGGCTGGCTGGTTTTCCTCACCTCCTCTTTCCCAAACTGGGAAATTCCCGTGGTGAAGGGGAACAGGGGGAGGCTGAAGAAGACCCAGGCATTCTCTGTCTCCGCTCATGGCCGCCTTTCCCCCCTCGCTACCTGAGTAGCATTTTCTAACTCTTCTAAGATTGTCCCATTTCATGTCCCACCTCTGTTTTTCTTCTTCTCCTTTTTCCTGGTGTTAACTTCCTGGGTACCCAAAACATTGACCCCCTTCCCAGACGCCAGTATGCCAAGGTTGGGGATGTTGCCTGCAGGGGAAATGTCTCTCCTCTTTCCTGCAGGCATCCGGTGGCCTTGATCAGGAGGGATTAAATGCAAGGCAGGTTTAAGCTGCTTTCTGGGAAGCAGCTCTTCCACAGTGGCGTGTTTTCTGTTGGCTGGGGCTGGCATGCGTTCCATCTGTTTCCATAAATCCAGTTAATAATAGTTGTGTGTGGGGGGGGGAGTAATGGGGTGATTTGTGGTGCAGCGGCTGGCTGCTGGAGATCCAGTTATGCCTTGTTAAATGTGTCACCCAGATCCCAAGGATTCAGCGGGCGCTCAGAAGGCCAGGAGAAATCGGACGTGACACCAGATTGGGTGGGATAGCTAAGACAGGAACAAACAGACTAATAACAGATGGGAAGGCCCAGCCCTGGCCTCACATGAGCCTTCTGGACCTCCTTGAGGTGGGGAGCAGCAGAACAAGGTTTGTCCTGTCCCAAATCACAGGCTTTTCCTGCTGGCCTTCGTCTCCCCAGGTGCAGGTGTGAGAGCATCCTCCTCCTCCTCCTCCTCGGGGGCAGAGATGCGCTCGTCTGGAAAAACGTTCCAGGCACCTGGCGCCTGTTAAGGAGGACCCTCACCCTTATTATCCTAGACGTGAGTAATCGCTTGTGCCCATAACGCCTCACCGAGCCCCCTAACGTGGCCTGACACCGACTCTTTGAACTGTGATTAAAAGGTTGGTG
This sequence comes from Intellagama lesueurii, assembly GCA_037013535.1. Taxonomy (NCBI): domain Eukaryota; kingdom Metazoa; phylum Chordata; class Lepidosauria; order Squamata; family Agamidae; genus Intellagama; species Intellagama lesueurii. Next base: position 157,256 of record JBAJHW010000017.1, on the reverse strand, counting down.
GACCGTCTGTCTTAAGCCATCCGCCTGAGGAGGTTTAACCTTTTGCCAGCTCTTCTTTTCTGGTTTGTAAAAATCAGGACCTTTTTCCAGCATCTTCTGCCTAACGGGAGAAAGGCTTGTTTTAATTGGGAGAGACCGAATCAAGGGTTCCTCCTTGATTTCCTCGGTTTCTCCCTTCAGAGTCTTGTGCCTGATGAGACCTTGGAGACTGACCTTCTCCCCAGAATCCCTTTGTCAATTGCAGGGTGACGTTCACTAGCAGGCCCATTTGGGAGCCGAATGACCACCACCCCCCCTTAGAGCATAAGGACGCCACCGCCGGGACTCCCATTTCTGCCCAGGGCAGGAGTAAAGGCCTTGCTCCTCAACAGGAAGGCAGCCAACAGGCAGCAGCGATCTGGGCCACCACTTCCTTTTCAGTGGATGATGGGTCTTGAGGGCCACAGGAAGGTTATCGCTCCTCACAACGCACCAGCCAGCTGCCCGTGGTGTCAAGATGGCACACTGAGGCAAGAAAACTCCGGTGCCTTCCAGCTGCCTGGAGCCATGGATTTCGAAGGAGGACCGGCTCCCTGCGGTTTCCCTACATGTGTTATGGGCCATCCGAGGGAGGGGGTTTCTGTGTTTGCCACCGACAGGATGAAGAGGGCATTAATAATGGATCCAGTGTAAGTGGGCTGTCGTGTCGTGTTTCAGGCGTCCTCTGCGGGCGGCTGCGGGAGGGGGACTGGAGAGGGCACGGTGGTTCGACTAATTAACGCAGGCATGGCAAGGCGTTTTTAACAGCCAGGGGGGGGCAGCCCCAGGGCTGCGGAGGAGGAGTGAAGGATGAAAAAAGCTGGCTTGCCAGCCAACACATGCCGGCTACTGCCAACTGATCACGGCAGAGAGCATTCGTAAGTTATTTCTCCGGAGGGCACATGAGTTTGTTTATTTATGTAGAGTCTTTTTTTCATGGCTTTCTGGCCCACCAAGACTCCCAAAATGATGAACAACGGAAGAGATTAAAAAATTAGTTAGAAAAGATCTAGAACAGCTTCAAAGGCCATCTTTAAAAGCCCGTTTTTGAAGACCCAAGACCCCTTGGAAGAATAGGTTTCTGGCTGGCCAGGGGTGGTTGGAGAGGGAGGGAGCCGGCCTGGCCCATGAGGGAGGGAGTTCCATGGTCCAGGAGGAGCTGCTGTGGACAGAGGCCAGGCACAGCATCTTGCAGGGCTGGGCTCCCAACAGGATGGGCACACCCACCCACACACCCCACAAGGAAGAGCTGGCACTCTGGCCAGGCTCCTCTGGAGGGTGGGGTCTGGAGGGCAGACCCTCCCAAGCAAGACTGGCAGCAAGGTGGGGGGGGGATTTCTGCCATGTCCCTCCATGATTAGACCCTCTGAGCTGCCAGAGCCACCAAGGCTAGAGCTAAGGGCCCCTGACTGTGCGGTGGACACGCCAGAGGTGGCATTTATTTTCCCACCCACCCACCCCACTCTCTACAAAGCCGGGCAAACTGGATGGAGGAAAGTGACCCCCCCTTTGCACAGCCCCTCCCCTGCTCCACAGTCTTGGTGTCTGACAGGATCAGAATGGGCAGGAAACCTGCTTCCTTGCCCTGGTTAGCTGGACTTCTGATCCTATTTATTTCTTCTCAAAAAGGATTTGACTCTTCTAGTCCTTGTGCTCCAACCGTATTTCATGCTGGCGTTGCTTCTGAGGCTGGCGGGATCGGCCACCTTCTGAATCACGCTGGTCCAGCTGGTCTTATGGGTCCGCAGGCCAGCCCTGCCTGCCCCTTGGCCCTGTGGGGCAGGGCAGAGAGCCACCAGGCCAAGTGGGACGCCATGACCCCGTGGGGCTGCTCCCCATTCAGCCCTGCTGCCCGAATGCCTGAGCAGACATGTTCGCACCCACGTCTCCCAGCTTTATGGTGCTTTATCGCCCTTGTGTGGGGTAGCCCCACATCATGGGGCAGGCCCTGTGGCTGCGGGACCTCTCCCATCCTCCCGTCCTCTCTCTCATTTCTTGATTTTAATCTGGGGGAACTGGGATGGTAGCGAAAGCATGGATGGGCCCTTGATGGAGAGGCGTTGAGCCTTTCCTGCTTAGCGGCTCTTTCTCTCTCTTCCTCTCTCTCTCTTTTCCAGCTGAGGATCAGGCCTGTCATACTTCAAACTGCGTTGTTGTCCTCGTTATCGTTTTACTCTGTTAATTATTGCCTGTGTGGGCAGAATTAAAAGAGGGCTCAGACCCGCCTCCCCAGCTTCCTTCCCCATTGACGATTTCCACTCCGCATATAAGCTCTGCTGGTTCCTGTTTTTTTCGGGTGGCCAAGCAGTCCCCAAACGTTTGGGGCTTTTCCAGTAGGAGAGGAGCCTGCCTGGCTGTTTCTGGATTTGGTTTCCAGGGCGGTTGGCTTTGTGAAATGGCCAGCGCCCTGCTGTTCCGGCATCACGTGTATTTTGAGAGCACCATGAAATGGAAGCAGCTTCTTCATAATGGCCTCTTTCAGCTTTTTTCTGAGGAAAGGCTCAGGGCTGAGCCGCTGCCCGGTGCCTCTGGCTGGAAGGACCAGCCGCGCTGCCGTGCTCCTAGGCTCTGATCCCTGCTGAGGGTCTGAAATATTAATGAAGCATGGGTTTTAATTTATTTATTTCCTTTGGCCCTGACAGAGCCGATGGGGAAAGAAAATCTCTCTGCGCTTTCGTCCCAGGTGGAAATGAGCCTTTTGCTCAAGCTGCTCACACCCGCAGAGATAAGCTAATTGTCTAAGATCAAACTTCTCTCTCTCTCTCTCTCTCTCTCTCACACACACACACACTCACTCACTCACTCACTCACTCACTCACACTCACACACACACACACACACACAAAGGGGGCGGGGAGAGCGTTGTGTTTGAATTTCATAGCTCAAAAGGTCTGTTTGGTTTTGGCTGAAGCCGCTGCATATTATTTTCAGAAAGGAGCAGGTTCCAAGCCTTCATGTCTTTGAAAGAGCACAAGAGAAAGCTCACGACATGATGAGTGCAGAATTTAGGTTCCTGAGGATCTCAGTCTTCTCTTATAAAACAAGTTTCTAGCCCTCATGAGAGTAGCCAAGAAACCAGAGGAGGCTGAGACGTTGAAAAGCAGCCATGAAGGAACTAGAAAGGATTCTGAAGTGCAAGGATGCATCCCTGGAGACCGAGGCCAGGATCATTCCCCATGATTGTACTCCTGATGACTGTGTTGCAGGTGAAGAAAGGGGGCTGGTGGTGCGGGGGGGGGGGGGAGATGGGGTCATTTTAAGTGTAGTGCTGGAGGAGAGCTTTATGGGATACCACAGTCAGCTAGGAAGACAAAGTGGGTTCTAGCTGAAATGAAGCTTGAGCTCTCTCTAGGAGGGAAAATAATGGAACAGAGGCTCTCAGGCACTGAGCCTATAATGCAAAGATCGGCCTCGCTGGAAAAGATCATCAAAAGTAGAAAGCAGCAGGAGAAGAGGAAAACCAAATGCAAGATGGACGGACTCCCTAAAGGAAGCCACAGACTTGCGTTTGCAAGAGCTGAGCAGGGCTGTTGAGGACAGGACATGTTGGAGGCCACCCTTTCATAGGGTCGCCGTAGGTCAGAAATGACTTTGCGACATGGAACGACAGGAAGGCCTTTGCGCCGGTGGAAGTTGGCTTCTTGGCTCCACCCTGCGGCTGCACAGAGTCCGTTGGCCAAGCTGTGCTGGAGCTGCTTTGTGGGCGACCGTGCAGCCTGCCGCGTAGGGTTCAGAAGCTTGGTTCTGAGTCCTCCCACGTGGCCTGTGGGAGGGCCGGTCCCTTCCTCTCCCTCCCCACCGGTTGCAGCACCGGGGTCAGTTTGTGCGTGTGACTGTCGGTCGTCATCTGCAGCAGCCGCGCCATGTGTCAGCCCCGATCACAGTCATGGCGGGGTGGAGAACGGAGCGAGGGCGCCTGGTGACCCTTTTGTCGGCGTCTACATTTCCACCACACGCTCACGGTCTTCATGCGGGGGCTTTGCTGAGGAGACGGGCCCTCCGTCCCGGGATTGTGGACGTCCCAGGCAGTCCTTGTTAGGGCCGGGATGTCTGCTCGCTCGCTTTGCTGGGTCCGTTTGGGATTGATGGGGAAATGCCCCCCCCATTGCCCAAGGCAGCAAACGGGCACGATCCATCACTCTTAGCACGAGGACACCCAGCGGGCAGGGGAAGACGGGGTGCCCACTTCTTAAAAGGAGCCTTTTCTGTCTGTCTCCCTCTGTTTCCATTCCTCTTTCTCTCCGTCCCCTCTGAGGGAATCCCTCTCTGAATAGGATGATGGGGTCATCTAGGAACACAGCTAAACCTTGCAGGGAGGGCGGACCTCAGGGAGTCCAGCACCAAGCCCAGCCGACCGGCAAGGTGGCTCCTGAGCTGGTCTCGTGAGAACAGCGGAGTGACTTTTTTCTCTTCCAGACTCAGGGGGATGGCCAGAGAGGGGGTGACCAGAGAGGGGGATGGCCAGAGAGGGGGGATGGCCAGAGAGGGGGTGACCAGAGAGTGAACACCACAGAACGGGGCCAGGCAACCACCTCTCACCGGCACGTTCTCTTTTGCATGAGCCGCCTTCGGGCAGGTTGTCCCCGGGAAGATGTGGCCCCATGTTAAGGCGTGTGTTTTTCAGCACGTGTGTGCACTCACACACCAGAAATGCTTTGGGTTGTCCTTTGGCTCACTTACACGAGAGACCAGACCTGAGGAAGCCGTCGAGGCCCTAAATCAGCCCTACATACAGAGACCCATCCCGGTCACTTACAGGCTGATCCGATTTTCGGAGCAGGCGGAACAACTGCACACGAGGGCCGAGTCCCCCATCTTGATGGTTTCCTCCTTTTCCTGCCCTGGGCATCCAGCGCGGCAGCAGACCAGGCAGGGGCAACAGAAATGCAGGAGGGAGATGCAGGACATCAGCCTCTCTCTCTCTCTCTCCCCCCCCCCCCCCATAGCAGTCTTCAGGGGGGTGCAGATGGCCGTGGGCAGCTCCTGCCTTTGTGCCTAATTGGGGCCAGATGGACAAAGTCGTCTTGGAAAGAAGGAGTGGGCCCACTCGGTGTCTCCCTCGTCCCCCCCCCCAAGAGAGAACCAGGGGGTGAGAATGGAGCTCAAGCAGATTGGGGGGGCCCTCCTGGGCGGGTCTCTTTCCTTGGCCTGCTCGATTCTCCTCCTCCTCTCCCACCCACCCCCACCCCCCCTTCCGCCTTTTTGGAAGTCCGGTCGCTCCTCCCCTCTTCCGCTCTGCCTCCGGGGAAGGTTTAACTCGGGTCTCTTTGGCCTCTTCTCCAACTGGGGAGAGAAGGCCCTGTCCGTGGGCAGACCGTGGGGCAGAAGGGACATGGGGGAGGAGGGGTCTCGTGGAAAACCAAGCCCTTTCTTACCCCCCACCCTGAACTCTCCAAGTAGCGACTCTCCTCTCAGGCAATTCCCCACCACCCCCACCCCAGACGTCGCCTTCAATTAAATGCTTTTCGTCCGGGCACGAATCTCTGCAGATCTTTTCGTAAAAATCGGGAAGGGCCGGTGGGCTCAGCTGCCAGTGGCGACCCGCGTTTTCTTCCCTTCCCGTCTGTTAATCTCAAAATCAGACACGACTGACGGCTTCCGTTGCTTCCTCCTTCTGAACCACTGCCTTCCTTTTCGGCCTCTGCCCTTTCTCTCTCTCTGCCCGCTCGGGCCCCGAGGGAAAGTCCTCGGGGTTTGCCTCTGCCGCCTCCCCCCCCCCCCCGGAGTGTGGCTGAAGAAGGGGCTGGAGGAGAAGCCGCCTTGCGCAAGGCATGCCGGCCCCACAGCCGCTCTGTGGGTTTGTGTTCTTCCACTGGTGGAACCGTTTCCATGAGCAGAAATGAGGAACTGGTTTCCCCCCCCCCCACTCTCGCACGCACGCACCCTGCCAGCCTTCTCACAGCACCCTCCCAGAATCTGCTTTTTTGTGGTGGAAATCCACACCTAAAAGTGGCAGGCGTGGATCCTGTGTGTTTCTATGCATGCACACCCTTAATTTGAGGATGATACCCTGGGCACTTATTATTCTGGGGACTTCCAGGCACCTCGGGCGAAGGGCGCATCCTTCAGCATCATCCACAAGTGGTGGACTTTTCACGCACACACCCTTTGCCCAATTCCAATGGGAGAGAAAGAACCCAATCTGGGAAGGACCTCCCTGTGGGGCTGGGAGAGAACACGGCCGTGGGTGGCCTCGAAGGGGCACTGGCTAAACACCGGGACAGCCGGGCCCAGGGTTTGGAGGTAGGTCAGAAAGGGATGGCTTTTTGTAAAATGTGGAGGGTGCTCCTGACCGCTCCTGACCCACGGCTGCCTCTCTCTTCCCAGGTGATCTCCGCCGTCTCCAAGCTTTCCCACCACAGCATCGCTCAGAACAAAGGGATTCGGTAAGAAGTTAACCGTGACTTCCAAGCTGGCGTGGCTGCCTTTCAGCGGACGAGGGTCTTCTTCTGCCTCACCTTTGTGTCTCCCTAAGGACGGGGAAGGTTTTAATCCTTGCCCACTTTGGGGGGCGGAGGGGGGGGACTGAAAGAGGCATCCCGGGGTTGGAGTTTCTGGCATCCTTTTGGGTGGGGAGAGGGGCTTTTCCCCTGGAGCCCTGCCCCTCGTTTCACCAGCCCTGTCCCTTGAAGAGGGGGCCGATATGTTATGTCTCATTTCTGTGGCTCGGATTCTAATTCCCTTGCATGCAGGTGTGCTGGCGAAGCCGGTCTCCTCCCCTGGAGACCCAAGGGGTTCGGCTGAAGGAGGCGGCCTGGGGGGTGTGGGTGTAGAGACGAGTGAGGCGGAAGGACCTTGAGGGAGCACAGCCTTTTCACCCTCAACAAGTAGAGTATTGCCTAAATCCGGTTGCCAGTCCCAGCTCAGAGTTGCCCCACTGGCTCGGTAGCAGAACAATGAGACCACAGGGCCTTAGCTGGGTCTGGTAGCGGGAGTCCGATCCTGCACCTAGGGTGTGAGGGCTGACTCAGGAGTGGAATCCAACTGCAAGACGGGAGCCAAATTTTTCATTTGAATGTCCATTTTCCAAAACGCTCGGAAGTATACCTTTTGGTTTGTGCACACCCCTTACAAAAGAAGACCCACGTGTGTCTCTGTGGAACTGGGGAGTCAAGCCGGAAGAAATGGCCTTCCCAGGAGCAGCTGCTACACAGCCCACGGCGGCTGGTGGCCTTCTGGAGCCTTGCCTGTTTCATTTTGCTCCCAGAGAGAAAGAGGAGTACTCTGGCTCGTTCCTCCCTCAACTGAGTGACTCGCTGAGTGGCTGCTTCAAAAGGACCCCGTGGCAGTTGCCGCAGGAACCGGCCTGAGCCGTTCTGGATCCCAAAAGTCTTTGCTTTGCAAAACCTCGCCCTTCGTCCTGAGAAGAATAAACACTCCCGCTGCCTCCTTGGATCTGTGGCCAGAAAGCTTCAAAGGACCGCGGGCGGGGGGGGGGAGGCTCACCCCAGCGCAGCTTGCCCGTCACTGCCACAGTGTGACATCCTCTGTTCTTGCTGCGAACTTCAAAGATGTGACATCAGGGCTGAAAACGGCCAGGGCAGCTCCTTGCCCCTGCGAGTAAACAAAGCGGAAAAATTGGCTCAAGGGATGGACAGATGGACACAGCTGGGCGTCCCACGCTGGAAGGGAGCCTCTGTGTGTGTGTGTGTGTAAGATCCCTCCGTCCTCAGGACCCCTCCATCCTCAAGCCTTTGTTGTGGTAGGAGGTGGGACCGTTCTGGAAGTGAGCGATGGGTCCTGGTGGCCCCAGTATGCCAGTTTTTGGCCCCCAGTGAGCACAAGCAGCCGCACGCGGCATCGGCATCAGCACCACATGGCATACAGCCTGCTGGTAGGGAGAAGAGTGATGATGATGGCTCAGTGCACGGAACCCCTAGATTCATTCAAGTATGTAACCGAACCCAAGAGCTTGAACCAGGAAACAGGAGATCGGGAGGGGAGCCGAATAGTTCGGAGGAAAAGTCGGCAAGGATTGCCTGCTGGCCATCGCCCTCTTCAGGTGGAGAAGGGCATTGCAGCGTGCTGCACTGGAGGCTGGGATGGGTCGGCGGCAGGGGGCCTTCGGCTTGACCGGCCTGCTATAAACGGGTCCGGCCCCTAAGCAGGCAGAGGAGTGTCTTGCTGCGCCTTTGCAGTTCCTGGCAGAGGGAGTGTGGGACGCAGCCCTGCAGGGCCGCCCCTCCCTCCCTCCCTCCCTCCCTCCCTCAGAGAGCCTTGACCCCTTCCTTGCCTCTTGGCCATCTTAGCCCCGTGGCCTGCTGCCTGCCCCTGCGGTCTTAGGGTGACCAACTCTGGACAGCCCCCTTCTCTTTTTCCTGGTGCAGCCTGAGCGCTGGGCACCAACCGGGGGTTCTGCCAGGAAAATGCCCAGGGAGGGAGGCCCTCGGCTCCCGGTTCCTGGAGCCCAAGTCCGCTGTTCCTGGGATAATTGCCGTGGAAGATGGGCCTTGTTCCCCAATGAGCCAGCCGTGAAGAGGGTAAGGCAGGGCGACCCATTGTGAGTGAACCCCCTTGCCCGCCCACCCCTTGCTGCTAACATCAGACTTAATGGGCTGCAGCTGTTGCTCAGCACCGTGCCGCACGGGCGTGTGCCTTGTCTGCTTCACACAAAGCCCAGATTCTACACACACACACACACACACACACACACACACACACACATGGGGGCTGAGTACCATCAAGCCAGGGGGATGCAGGACCACCTCTTGCCGGCCGTGCTGACATGAAGGCAGCAAAGAGTTCACCGTGACTTCTGAATTCAGAAACTGCTTTGGTAGAGTCCTTATAGGAGACCTTCTCTCTTCGTAAAGGGAGGGGGGATGTCCTTCTCGTCAGTGGGTCCAGGATGTGGGGACAGCTCACTAGCAACCCCCTGGGCCCACGCCCAATCAGGCTGGCCCAGCTGGCTCCCTTTAATCGTGGCAGAATTAATATTCACTGGAGGCGAACAGACGGGGGCTGGTTGCGAACGGTGACCCGATGCCGGTAATTACAGAGGGGAGCTTGTTTGGCTAATTAGAAGCAAGTGCAGATGCTTAATGGGTTTTGAGCTTCATGGCGGAGATGTCAGTCTTGTCTTTTTTAGAATTCTTACCGCGTACGCCAAAAACAAGCAGCTGTCAGAAAAGGCCATCCCGTTGGCTGAGCAGTGGAAATGTGGAAGAATTCTCGAGATTTTGTCGACACGTGGAATAAGCGTTTCACTTCCTCCGCAGTGAAAGCAGCTGAGCGTAGATTCTGGGCAGGGCCCGAAAGAGGTGTGGGAGTTTTTCCATAAGAGATTTTGCTGGCCTTTTCAAGAAGAATCTGGTCAGTTTGTTGGGCATAAGACCGGGTTGCATTTTGGCCAGAGAGGCGGCCGAAAGGGCGTGCTGGAGGAAGAGATGCCACTCTTGGGGAGCAGAGAGGGGGCCTGATTTGGACAGTGCACTGGGAACACAGCTGTGCTTTGGTGGGCCTGAAAGACCCACAGAGCCCCTGAATTGTAGGGCTGGAGAGGATCCCCAAGGGTCATCGAGTCGTCCAGGCCCCCTGAAAAAGCGGAAACCCACCGCCTGAGCATCCCTGACCGGCAGAGCCATCCTACCACTCCTGTTTCAAAAGCTCCCGTGATCTTTCCAGGCAGTCCCTTCCGTTGCTGAACAGTAAGTTCCTCCCCATGTTTCACGGGAGGTCTCCTTGACCATGATGTGGATGACTTTACATTACAGTTCCTGATCTCTGGAGCTGCCCGTGACAGACTTGGTCCGTCTCCCCTTCGGCAGCCCCGTCAGATATCACCAAGTGGCTCTCAGTGTTGCCTCTCTGCCTTCTCTCCTCCAGGCTCAACACACCCAGTTCCCTCTAGCAGGCTTTGCAGGGCATGGCTTCTAGACCTTTCTCCCTCTGGGTCACCGTCCGCTGGACACCTTCCAGATGGTTGGTCTCCTTCTGAAACTGTGGTGGCCCCAGAACTGGAGCCCATGTGGCCAAAGCAGGACGAAGCGGCCCAGTTGCTCTGGACACGGTCCTTCTGTTGATGCAGCTGAGCCTTCAGATCACAAATTCGGTGTGTGTGTGTGTGTGTGCATGCTGGAGGTGCTGTTTTGGAGGTGCCCGTGCCACGGCCCCCCTGGGCTGGAGGTCAGCCGACCCAGCGCTCCCTCCCCGTCTCCCTTTGAGGCCATGTCGCGGCACATCTCACAGGGAACAGCGATGCTTAGTGACAGGCAACAGACCCAGGATGCCGACGCGGCTGCTCGGAAATCGCACTCGATGAAGACGGGATTCCCAAACGGCCAGCAAGGTTTTGCTCAGCTTTAAAAGCTTTTTGCAGGAGAAGAAGGGTGGGCATTGATGCACCCAGCCGTTTTCCAGCACCGCTTCTGCAGACCGCGCTTGGCCTTGGGCAGCCACTTTTTGCAGCCAGCCCAAGGCAGCGGTGGTGGCAGTTCTTGCCGAGGCTCGTTCTGCCCTGCTGGCCCCTGTGGGGGGGTGGACCTTCCCTGGGGACGCCCCCCCCGGGGTTTTGCATCCCTGCAGATCTCTCAGCCCAAAGCCTGGAAAGCTCTGGATGCCCAAGGACAGGAGTCTTACACTGGACCCCGACACAGAATGTTCCTCGAGCCCTTCTTTTCTTGCCCTCGCTCTGGGGAGCTTCATGTCAAGAGAGGCTGAAAGACGACATCCATACAAAATTGTCTCTCCAGCTCTGTGGCCTCCTTAGTTACTCCTGTCTCGAGAATCAGACATGCACAGGAAGGTTGTGCTTGCATTATAGTTATCAATCACGTTTTTGCTCTTAATATGCTTTTGTAGTCAGATGTTTTTCCTCCCTTGGGGCAGCAATGCTTCTAGATACAAGCTCAGCGTATCATCTCATTTGGTCCTGAAACAGATCCTGCCTTGGATGTCCTGAGGGAGCTGCCTGCAAAGCAAACGATTGATCTTTTACACGGAAAAGGGAAGGGTTTGCAGCCAGCTCTGAGGCACGGAGCAAACAGCCTTCCCACCCCCCACCCCACTCTTTGGGGGAAGAACCTATGGCTCCTTGCACAGCCTCAGCCCTGCCTGTGGTTCCTTCCTGGTTCAGGGGGATGTAGGGAAGCAAGGCATCCTCTAGAGCTCCAGCATGGTCCCGAAATAGACCCTCTCTGGCTCATTGTTAGCCAAAGAAAAGCTCCAGGGTGATTTGCAAGGGGGGTGGGGGTGGGAGGGAGGGAGCGGCCTGCGTTTTGGCGGCTTCCTGCGCCTGGTTACTTTGACAGTTATGAGCCCTTCTCTGAAGCGAGACGTAAGAGCCAGGCTTTGCCCTGGAGGCCTCTCTCGGGCAATTGGGAGGCAGCATCAGGAAACAAGTCCTCAATTATTAAAAGGCAGCTGCCGTGTTTGCCTGCCCGAGAGTGACGGACGGACAGGGCTTGAAAGCTCCTTTTCACACAGCAGGGAGCCTTCCACCCCCCACCCCCCACCCTGCCCGTTGCCTCTTCGCAATTTCCATCCAGCAGCTCAGCCTTTGGGATTCAAGGAAGGAGAGCCACCTGCCCAGCCGGACTCACCTGAGGGGCTGGTCGGACAGCCGTGCCCGGGCAAGTGGAAGGCCGCTCTTGGCACCCCAAAACGACGGCTAGATCTGTGATCCTGGGGGAGGGGGCTGTGTCTGCGCGCCTGGCGTGAAGACCTTCCTGGAGCCCCAGTGTCAAGACCCCTGACCCCCCCCTCACACATACACACAAACACACACACACACACACTTTTTTGGGGGGGGGGCTTAACGTAACCATAACCATCAGCAAACTGGGAGTCAGCCTCTCTCCCTTTGCCGCTTTCTTCCTTTGGGCACCCTGCAGGCAAATGTATTCAGACGTTCCAGGGCTTTGATGATGTTGGGGTGGTACGAACGGAGACAGGGTTTGGCCAGAGGGACCCGGGAAGTTCTCTTGTTGGCGACCTTGTGAGTTGACGGCCTCCAAAACACCCTGTCCTTAACGGCCCTGCTTAGGTCTTGCAAGTGGAAGGCTGTGGCTTCCTTTATTGAGTCCGTCCTTCTCGCCTGCTGCCTCCCACTTTTCTGAGCAGCTTTTCTGGCAAGCTCGTTCCCAGCTGTCCTTGTTAAGGGACCGTCCTTTTCTCTCCTTCCCTCCCAGGCCATTTCCTTCAGAGGAGACCACAGAGAATGATGACGATGTCTATCGGAGTCTCGAGGAGCTGGCTGAGTAAGTCTCATGTCTAGCAAAGAGCGGTTGTACCTTAGGCCCGAGTGCGAGTTGCTTCTGCTTCCAGACCCTGTAGGAAAGGTGTGGCGGGGGGGGGGGGGGGGAGTCCCAATTTGGGCCACTTCTTCAGACCTAGAATACAGGTGTGAACAAGCGGGTCTGCTTTTGTTCCAGTGAGCACGACCTGGGGGAGGACATTTATGACTGTGTCCCGTGTGAAGATGAAGGGGACGACATCTACGAGGACATCATCAAGGTGGAAGTCCAGCAGCCCATGGTGAGACATGTGGGGGGGGGGGGGATGATGGGGGTGGTTGGGGGGGGAAGGATAGTGGGCATAGAGGGAGAGGGTGGGTGGTGGACCCCAGAGTCCTTGTCCTTTAAGGGGGTCCCACCTTGAACCTGTTTTGCAAGCATGAGCTGACCAAGAGGGAGGGGAGGAGCTGACAATTGGGATGGATGCCCTCAAGAGGTGGAGGGGGGGGTTGACCTCCAGCTGTGGGTCTGTCCTCATGGAACTCAACACCCCCGAAAATCAGGAGGGGAGACCCAGACCTTGGTCGCCAGCTCCTTTCCTTTCTCCTTCCACAGATTCTGTGTTTCTCAGTTTAAAAAAAGAAACCCCGGCCCCCTTTCCTCTCCCTGAGTTTGGGGAGCTGTGCCTGCGCTCCCGTTCCCCTCGGCCACTTCCCAGGGGTGGGAAACAGGCAGCGGGACCGTGTTGGTGCGTTTGCAAGGTTCCTCGAAAGATGGGAGCCACGCCTGTGTTTGGCAGAAAGAGGCCGAAAGAGATCAATGTGTGAGGAGTGCGTAAAAATAGTCACCGGAGGTCTCCCTGACCCAGTGGTTCCTTGTCACATCGCGTCTCTCTAGGCGTGAAGGTTGGAGGTGGTCTTTTGGGGGGGGCTGTTCAATGAGGCGGGTTTGTGTGTTTTCCTCTGAGAATGGTTTTAGATTCTGGCAAATGCTGACGGGCACCTCCAAGGCGGGCCCTGAGGTTCCTCTCCCAGGGTGAAAGGCAACCCCCCCCCCCAATCTTCCTTCATTTCATTTTCCTCCCTTGCTTTTTCCTATCCTTTTTTTTTTTAAGCTGCCACTGGCTGCATTTTAAAATTCTGGCTAATCCAGTGCCCTGACAAGATGCCTGAGGGCATTTGAGGGCTGCACAGCCCGAAGAGAAGGTGGGCGAAGGGGCGGCATGTTGGCCATGGGGATGTCCCCCTGCCCCAAAAGGTGTCTGGAATATGTGGATGCAAAAGCCACAGCGACAGAGCCTCACCTCCTTTAGCCAACACGTACGCCCGTGTGCCCTGGCCGGTCCCAAGGGGAGAGGAGGGGGGGTCAAAATAGCCCCCATCCCAAGGCGGGAGGCAGAGTTGTGGGGTTTCTTTGTCAAGTGTGCCCCCCCCCCCCGTGTAAATAAAACGAGCTTCCTGCATCCCAGCGGAAGACTCCTTTTCCTACCTGGTTGCAACTGGACAGGTAGAAGCCGGCTGGCTGGCGCTGTGGGAGAAGAGGCCAGACATGCCCTGGCGAGAGGGCACGAGCCTTGGAGGGTGGGCGGGGGTGAGCGCTGTGGGCCCCCTCCTCAGAGGCTGGTGAGGCTTCAGGGTCTGCCTTTTGGGGTCAGAGCAGTGTGACTCCCCCATGAGACGGGTGATCTGCTCTCCTAACAGCCTTTTCTCCATCATCCAGTGAATCTGTTTTTCTTTTTTTTTTAAAGTGGGGGGGGGGAGAGACCTTAAATGTTGTAAAAGATGTAACCAGGGTTCACTTTGCTTGTTGTCCCCCCCATGCTTCAGATCAGATACATGCAGGTAAGTGCCCGACGGGGGGGTGGGGGTGGGCAGGGATTTCCTTCTGGGGGCGAGAAAGCTCAGAGGTCTGTGCCAAGATGCAGCCCCCTCGGTGCCCCCCCCCCAGCTGAGCTCCAAAAGATAAACCTGCCTCAGGCCTAAAGGAAAAATAGGGTGTGAAGGCGCCCAAGTTCTGAGACGAACAATGTGCCAGCAGTGCAGCCAAAGGATGAGGCTCCCTCGCGCTAAGCGCAGCGGATGGAGGATCTCACCGGGGGGCCCCCGCTTTCCACTGGGTCAAACTCTGACCTGCCCCGGACGAACACAGTCCGTTTCTTACAATGCCCTTTTCTCTGGCTTTTTTCTTCCTCTCTTCAGAAAATGGGCATGACGGAAGATGACAAGAGAAACTGCTGTTTGCTGGAAATTCAGGAAACGGAGGCCAAATACTACAAGACGCTGGAAGACCTAGAGAAGGTGTGGGTCAGCCAGGGGCCACCCCCTCTCCTGCCAGCATGCGCCGTGCCTGAGCCCTTGTCCTTGGGGGCCCAGAGCCTGGCCGTGGGGGAGATGAGAGCTCAGAGGGCCGGCAAGGAAGGCCGAGGGCGAAGCTGGCAAGCCCGTTCGGTCCCCGGGAGGCAGGCAGGGTTTGGGCTGGAGAGGAAGGGCAGCCGAAGCCTCTCTGGCCCGGGGATCGCCTTCTGGGAGGGCGTTCTGGACTCAGTTGGGGGTGCTCAGGATCTCGTATCATCGCAAGGAGGCCATCGTGCAGCCATGGAACGGGGGATTCCGTAGCCCGTGCCGGTGAAGAGTTGGCGCCGTTTCCGGAGGGCACCCACAGGCTCTCCGCTGCCCTGGTCCACCCCTCCAGGCGCTGCCGGGTCCTGAGGCCTCTTCGGAGAGCGTGTGGGTTGGAGGCATTAATATTCCACCAAGGCTGGAGATGCAAGACCTGGAGGGTTCCCGGAGATCCCCTCTCTGGACCTCGGTAGGAGAAAGAAATAATAACATTTGTTCCTGCTTTCCTTCCGCAGAACTACATGAATCCGTTGAGGCTGATCCTCACGCCGCAAGACATGGAAGCCATTTTTATCAATTTGGAGGTACTCTGGGGTTCCTTCACTTCCCCCCCCCCCACCCCTGCCCCCCCTTCCCTGGTGCAGTGGCGGCTGCTGGTGGTGGTGCTGCCCACCCCCAGTCCCTTGGACAAGACCCGAGTTCCCCCACTCCAGTGCCAGCAAGGGCAGAACTTGTCCCATGAAAAGCCGAGGCTTGAACCTGCCTTTCGTCTGCCCAGCCGCCGCCTGGGGCTCCGTCCTGTAGCTCCCGGTGGCTCCCGGCCCTTGCCGTTTGACGTTCGCTCAGAGCTTACACAGGAATCGGTCAGGGTCCCCCTTTCAAGCTGAGCTGTGCCACGTTCGTGGAGGCACTTTAAAGCCAGTCCATCCCAGAAGCCCCTGAATGAAAGGCTTGGGTCTCTCACGGCCCCTCATTTGCTCGCTCGCTCGCTCGTTCTTTGTCCATCTCCCTCGTTCTGCATGCATGGGTGGTGTCAAGGAAGGGGGTTCCTTGTCTTTCCCACACGTAATAACCAGAAGCTTTGGGGCTGGAACGCCCCGCCGGCTTCCTTTCGTTTTAGGACCTTATCAAAGTGCACTTCAATTTCCTGAGAGCCATGGATGTTTCCATGATGTCTGGAGGGGGCAGCTTGGCCAAAGTCTTCCTCGAATTCAAAGAAAGGTAAAGGAAAAAGGGGGGGGGGTGCTGAAATGCCAAAAAAGAAAAGAAAAAAGAGGCAATCTGGCCGACAGAGTAGAAAATGTTGGAACCACATTGGGGAAGATTTACATCCTTCGGCAAAATTGAGCATCCTTTCTCTTGAGAGCTGAGGACGTTTCAAAAGGACCGGTGGGGCCCTCGCCCGTCCGGCGCCCTCCGAGGGGGCCCGTCGCCTGCTCACGCCTCCGACCGACAGGCTGACTCCCCCCTCCCCACCGCTCTGCTCTTTTCACAGGCTCTTGATCTACGGCGAATACTGCAGCCGCATGGAGCACGCGCAGACCACCCTGAACCAGCTCATGGCCAACCGCGAGGATGTGCGGCAAAAAGTCGAGGTAACCGGGGGGTGGTGGTGGTGGGGGTTGTCCGTGGCGTGATCTTTCTCCGCACACCATGTGTTCCTCGTGGGGTGTGGGCGTGAGCATCGGGGGGGGGGGGGGAAACCTGATTTGCAAGGAATGGTGCAAATGTGTTCCTTTTTTCCTACTCCCCCCCCTTAAGGAATGCACCTTGAAGGTTCAAGACGGGAAGTTCAAACTGCAGGACCTGCTGGTGGTCCCGATGCAGCGGGTGCTGAAGTATCACCTCTTATTAAAAGTAAGGTTCACGAGGCTGGGGGCTCCCAAAGGGTCCCGGGAGGGAAAGGCTGGCCTTTCCGGTGAGGCGGGAAACCCACCCGAGGCGCTGGGAGGGCCCGACGGAAGCCATGGCCAGGGCCAACGAAGAGGCTGCAAAAAGGCCTCCCACGAGCCGCTCGTGGGGCCAAAGCGTTGGCTCTGGAGGCACGAGGGGGAGTTGTTGGAGGAGGGGGCCCATCTGCGAACTTGGGGGAGGAAAGGGGGCTGAGTAGGAGGCAATTCGGGTTCGTGGGGGGGGGACACCTAAGAGGCCAAAGGGGAACAAAGTCCATAATGATGATGATGATGATGGTGAAAATTTTAAAAAGACAAACCCGGGGCATCTTAAAGACTGACTGATATATTTTAATGTGAACCTGCGTAGACTGATCCACTTCCTTGGACATTTTATTTTTATACATTTTTAAAACATTAGCCTTCTTTTTCCTTTGGGCTCTGAGGGGCAGGAGATTTGGGGCTGAGAGATTTTTCTCCCAGAGGTTTCTCTGTGGCTTCCTGAGAAGATGCGGGGAAACCCTTTGGTCTTCCAAAGCTTGCGCCTCCATCGCTCTCAAGAGCCTCCCTGTCCAGGAGCAGTCTAGGGCTGCGGCTAAGCTCAAGGGGTCCAAGGGCGTCTCGGGGTCCTCTGCCAGCCAGGATGTTCCAGGGCTTTGCCCCCACCTGCCCTCCAGGTGCTTCCACCCCCACCCCCCGGGGCTGCTTCCAACAGGCCCCCCTTTCTGTTACCTCCCAGGAGCTGCTCAACCACTCGTCCGACCGGCCGGAAAAGCAGCAGCTGAAGGAAGCCTTGGAAGCCATGCAGGTAAGAAGAAGTCACGTCCGCCCGGCCTCCGGGAGCCTCACGTTCAGTCCAGGGAGCACGGGGGGGGGGGGGGGGTAGGAGTTGGGGGGGGTCACTTGAAAAGGTCTCAGTGCCTGCCCACCCACCCCAAAGGGGCATCAGAGCCCCTGCAGGCTGTCCTGTTTATTTTAACATTTTAATTTGTTTGAATTCTACCTGTGTGGGTATAATTTTAAATGGTGCAAGGCTCTGATATGAATAAAGAAAGGAGAGAAAGAAAGAAAGAAAAAACCCACAATGCTAAATACGCCTGTTTTAAAGCGGCAGCCCACAAAATCCCTGGAAGAAACCGGTTAGTGGGCGTTAAATTCTTGTTAACCAGAGAAAGATTTTCAACAGCGGTTCTGATGGCCAGAAGGGGAGAGAGATCTATTGCCGGAGGGGTGGAGGGAGGGGGAGATCCTTTCCCCCTTTGCACACACACACACACGCCCCCGACCACCACCACCCCCCTCCACCCCTCTGCCAGTCCTGGCTCACACAGAGCCCTACGTTGGCACACCCACAGAGGCAGGGAAGTGCCCGGGGAGGCTGAGCCCTTTTCCGGAGTCTCCTCTTCGGTTTCCAAGGGCCCACAGGGTTCCTTCCGACATGGATGGGAAACGTTTCCCACGGTCACAGAGGCCAGCTCATGATTTTTCCAGTTTCAGCTGAGGAAGGAGCTCTTGCTCTCGGCCACCCCAGCCCACGCTCGTTGGTGTTTGTTTGTGTTGCTAACTGTTGCTGTCAGTGAGGATGGCGGAGGGGCCAGTCGAGTGACATGATGTGTCTTGCCACTTGGGCCTTTTCCCGCTTTGAAAAGCAGCCGCGGAAGGAGCGCTGGAGGGGGCGGGGGGCAGGGGGCAGGGGGGGGGCAGGAGAGGCAGGTCTCATCTTGGAAAAGCCTGCGCTTCCTTCGTCCAGAGCTGACAGGAAGGAGAGCTGAGGGGGAAAGGACGGGCAGGGAGTGAATATGCAAAGAGGCAGTGAACGAAACGGGCTGTCCGCTCTTCCTTTCTCACCCAGCCAGAGTGCCAAGCAACTGGAATGGGAGGGGACCGCCGCGGGCACGCGACGCGGTGTGGGCCTGGCTTTCCTGTAGCCTCCCAAGGGCATCTCCGGCCACCCTGGGATGGGGGGGGGCGGGCGTTGACGTTTGCCTGGGAGCGCGGGATCGGTTCCGAAACGTGAGGGCAAGGAGCTCTGGGGTCTTGTTCAACCCCGGAACCTCTCGGCTCAGGGACGCTTGGCCCCTGGGATCCCACGCCAGCTGGGGGGCTGGGGGAATGAAATGTCTTTGCCCGCCGAGGTCTCTGCAATCTCAGGGTTGGAGGAACGCTTGGCTTTGGTATCCCAGGCAATTTTTAAAAGCTTCCCCATTTTTCTGATCCTGCGCCTTCCACTTTTTGGTTGCACACCAAACAGGGAGGTGGAAGCTGTGCTTGGGTTGCACTGCACCCCCCCCCCCTCAGCGCCTGGACGTCTTGCTCAGCACCCCTCCCAACCCTGTCGTGGCAGCCCCACCTCTCCCGCCCACCTGCCAAGAGGATCAGGACACAGAATAGGCCTCCCCCAGGGCATGCCTAAGTTTCCATCTGGGACTCCGGGTCCTAGCATCCCCAGTCATGCCTGCCGAGGGACTCTGGGACTGGCAGTCTAGAGGAGAAACCCCGAATCACTCTGGGGCAGCAGGAGGTGCCACGGCCCTTGGCTCCTCTGCTCTTCCCCCGGCAAGGTCCCCGTGAGCAAAAGGTCCCGCTCCACACCAGCCGCGGACACCTCTTGCCATTTCCTCGGTCGGCGCCAGCCAGTGCTGAACGCTGGCCCCCTGCGGTTGGTCGAAGCTCGGCGCCACGGCTGCATTTTTCTCTCTCTGGTAGGTGGGCCTTGTGTAGGGTGCCCGGTTTTCGTTCTCCATCTCGTGCCAGCTGCTGCCCTCCTGTGCCCGCCAGGAGAGTTGCAGCGCCACGACGGAGGGCCCGGCTGCCCAGCGGTCTCTCTCCTTCCTGAAAGATGGCTGGATGGGAGCCTGGGACAGCCCCCCTCGGTGGGGTTCAGGACCAGCTGCCAAAGGAGGCACGCCCAGCTGCTGCTGCCGCCACCCGTGGGCAGCGTGACGTGTTTGCCGTGGGAAAGACGAGGGGCGTCCCCCCCACAATGGCAGCTGGCACGTGACTGGCAAAGGGGCCTTCAGGAAAAGGGGCTGCAAGAATACTTTGGTTGGGGGGGGGGGCTCCAGGAGAAGGCATATTTTGGTGGTGGTGGGGAAACCCTTCAAGTTTCTGGGACAGCCAAGGCGAAGGAGGGCCCCCCCCTCTTTTTTTTGCCTCCCTGCTTCTAACACAAGGGACCACAAGGGACATGTTTACACCCCTGGCTGCCCTCTTGCCCCCTCCCCGGGTCACGCCAAGGAAACGGTTCGTCCGAACCGCTGTGAATCCTGAAGGAAGGCCAGGACTCTCGTGTGGGAAGAAAAGGCTTCCCACCCCCTCTTAAAATGGACAGGATCCCCGTCCCCCTCAAAAAAAAACCCCAAACCCTTTACCCCCCCCCCCCCCCCGCCAGGTGGAGAACAGGCTTGCTTGGAAGGCACAGAACAGGCCACGGAGCAGAGTTGGCAGGAGCAAAACGAGCCCCAGAATAAGAAGGGTTTTTTTTCACACAAACACCTCCGAAGGCAGCAAAGTGGAGGAGAAACGCCTGCTAAGAGGAACAGTTGTGTTTCTTTCCCACTGGTGTTGCTTTGGTTTCCTGTTTTGTTGTGTTGTCTTTGTTTGGTCTTTTTCCGTATTTGTATACTTACTGTTGTTCACTTTAAATACTGTCTTTGGGGGCAGGACTCAGTGATCTATAGGGTCCCTTCCAGCCCGGCAGTTCTCAGATGATGATGATGATGATGTAAGCCGCCTTGGGTCCCTTGTAAGGAGAAAGGGAGAGTGGAAATATTTTAAATACATAAATAAAAAGTTTAAAATGGTATCCTACCCCTTTCTTATGTGCAATAACGGCACCGGCCAGCCCCCACCCCCACCCACCCACATACACACCCTCCCTCCCTCCCTCCATGAGGCTTAGTGTTTCAATGTCGGCTGTGTCTTTTTTTCAGGACTTGGCCATGTACATAAATGAAGTTAAGCGGGACAAAGAGACACTGAAGAAAATCAGTGAATTTCAGAGCTCTATAGAAAACTTGGTAAGGGCAAACAATTCCTTCCTTCCTTCCTTCCTTCCTTCCTTCCTTCCTTCCTTCCTTCCTTCCTTCCTTCCTTCCTTCCTTCCTTCCTTCCTTCCTTCCTTCCTTCCTTCCTTCCTTCCTTCCTTCCTTCCTTCCTTCCTTCCTCCCTCCCTCCCTCCCTCCTTTCCTTCCTTCCTCCCTCCCTTCCTTCCTCCCTCCCTCCCTTCCTTCCTTCCTTCCTTCCTTCGGCTCAGGCAACAGGAAGCCAGATTTCGACTGAAGATCATGAAAAACCTCTTAACTTGTTAGAGGAGTACGATGACCTCGGGAGAAGGTGGTGAGCGCTCCAGCGCTGGAGGCCTTCCAAAGAACACTGAACAACCCTCTGTTAGATGGATTGGGATTCCTGCCTTGAGCAGGAGGTTGGACCCGATGGCTTTATGAGTCCCTTTCGACTCCGTGATTCTAGGATTCTAAGGCCCCTGATTCCATGTGCTGCAGGGTGGCAGATTCAGACACTCCGCAACTGCCTGATTTTCCCTGCCACTTCCCCCCCCCCCCCTCGATTAACGGCATCCATGGGGGCAGCAGGAAGCATTTTCCATGCCCGGCCCTAAGGCAGCTCTGGACAGTGGAAAAAGGGGTTGGTCTCAAAGGTTCACCGCATCGGTTCCCTTTCCTGTCTTAGGGAGCCTGTCCGTCCATTTAAGCTTTTCAGGGCCTGTGTTGTGATATCCATTGGCCTGTTTTAACCTTTTCCTGCCACAGCCAGTGAAACTGGAAGAGTACGGGAGGCCCAAGATCGATGGGGAGCTGAAGGTCCGCTCCATCGTCAACCACACGAAGCAGGACAGGTGAGCAATCAAGGAAAACGGGGCTGGAAGCTTCTTTAAGAGGGGAAAATCGTCATTGGTGATTGTGGTCTGGTTTTTGATCCATCCATCCATCCATCCATTTATATTTTGGCAGGTATTTGTTTTTATTTGATAAAGTGGTGATTGTCTGCAAAAGGAAAGGCTACAGCTACGAGCAGAAGGAGATCATTGAGCTGCTCTTCTACAAGATGACAGACGACCCCACCAACAATAAGGACATCAAGAAGGTGGGTGGGTGGGTGGCCCTACCACGGGGCAGGTCTCTCCCCATGGGTCTTTCAACAGTTGGCCTGGCCTGGGTGGGCAGGGGGGCAGCAACAGAGGCATCCCAGCACTCAAGGGAGGGAAAGGCAGACTTTCAAGGAGGGGGGGAGAGAGATGGGTTTGACAGCCTACGTCCCAAAGGGCGAGCCAAGGTGAATGTCAACTTCCACCCGGGCACGAAAGGCAGCCTGTCCATCTGCTCATCCCAAGGGGTCCCAGAAAGGAAGGAAGGTGGGGAATGTTTTTTTTTGGGGGGGGGGTGGATCCTGGAGAGAGAGGTCCTCAGGGTCTTGCTCTGGAGAGGTTCAGCGGAGTGGGTGACCGGCGTCCTGCCTTAAAACCCAGACTCGAGAGCTTCATTTTAACTGATTGCGTCTCCCCCCCCTCCATGCTTCCCAGTTGCACGGAAAAACGGTGAGCAATCCCTGCACACTCCGGTGTTGTTGCTTTTCCTTCCCCCTGCTTTGCTCCTCGGAGTGGCGCTCTTGAGCGCTGGAAGGCCTGGGCATGCCGTGGAATGGCCAGCCTTACACCAAGCCCTCTGAGGTGGGCCGAGGAGACCCAGAGAGCTCTTGTGGCCAGGAAAGCCCCCAGCCCAGAGTTTCTATGGGAGACCCCACCTGAGCTTAGCACCAGTTTCATGGGAACGCCAGCGACCGGATGCAAGCAAGCAGCCCCCTCCCCTTGCTGTTCTCCTCCTGGGGCTGGCCGCAGCGGTGCCGAAGGAGCGGGGCCTTCATCTGCCCGCCCCACGGCCTGTCAGGGCCACCGCCCCCCAACCCCACCCCCAGGATTTTGTCAGAGGGCTTCCTTCCCCCTCGAGGTGGAGGGTTGTGGGCAGACCCCGGAGCTTCTCGTCCGGCAGGAGGGGCAAGCCGGCCTCCGTCCTGCCACGGCCCCCGTGGCCTCCTGCAGTCAGGCAAAGTGGTTTCTCCTGGGGGGCTGCCGTGGTCCCATTACAGGGGGAGGGGTGGGTGGGCCTTCCAGGGTGTTGGCATCCGCTGCTCAGCCCCTGTGCGTCTCTCCTCACCCCCCCCCCCGCCCCTGTGCCTGGCCTTCCTCCGCAGTGGTCCTACGGCTTCTACCTCACCCACCTGCAAGGCAAACAGGGCTTCCAGTTCTTCTGCAAGACGGAAGAGATGAAGCGCAAGTGGATGGAGCAGTTTGACATGGCCATGTGAGTGTCCGGGGGGGCGGGCGGGGGGGCATCTCGTCCACTTGCCCCAGCCGTCGGTTGAGAACTCCTTCTCTCCCCTTGCCACCCACCCCAACCACCCCCGTTCTTCATGCAATCCTTGGGGCCAGAGAGGGCTGGTGCACCACTGCCGTAGGTAAAAAAAGGCAGCACGGCCCACTTTGCCTTCTGGATCGGCTGGGGGGGGGGGGTGTTTCCTGCACAACAGGGGCGTTGTTGGGCAACTGTGGAACAAAGTGAAGAGAAAAGAGGGTCGCCGTTTTTGTGCAGCTTTTGGTTTCCTGCTCAGGTCCAACATCAAGCCAGAAAAAGCAACAGCGAACAACCACAACTTCCAAATGTTTACCTTCGACAAGACCACCAACTGCAAAGCCTGCAAGATGTTTTTAAGGTAAAGTCCTATCAGGCTGCAACGGTTGATCGATGGGGTCTTCTTAAAGGGGTCCCAAAGAGCATAACAAGGATGGCAAAGGAGCCTTGGCAAGGCGGGCCAAATCCAGCCGTCGTCGCAAGGCCTGGCTCCTTCTGTGTCTTTCCTGCCCCAGTGAAGGGAGGCTGCTACCTGTAGGGCTGAGCCACACAGAGAAAATGTGGGGAGGGGAAGGTTTTTTGTCCTCCCCCCACGTGCCCCTCTGTTTTCTTTCTTTGGCCTTCCGTGGGGATCCTCACCTTTCTGTTCTTCCCACAATGCTCTGTTTACCCATGATTTCTCAATGATGTGCAGGACTGGAAGGGTTGATTGGAGCCAGCCCCCTTCACCCTGGCTCACCTTATGATGCCATCAGAGGCGGGGGGGGGGGGCAGGAGACTGGGGGGGCGGGGGCGGGCGGAGTGTCTCTGAGAACTGGCAAGCCCTGTCATCGCTTGGGCGGGCGCACCCAGCCGTTTCTGAGACAGCCGACACACACACACACGCCAGAGCACGCCGGGCATTTTTAGGGAGCGCCTCCTGTCTCCAGATAGAGATGTTTCTGAACTGAGCCAAAGAATTTGTAATACAGCGTAAGCACTTCTCTGCTCATGACGTTGTCTCCTTCTGGAGTTTTTGCTACCCGACAAGAATGCTCAAGGCATGAAAGCATGATTTTGTGATAACCAAGGGTGTGCACCCTTTTTGGACCAAAGTGCAAACTGAATCCAGGGGATTACAGTGTGTTTCCAAGCCCCCCCCCCCGAATGCATCAAAGAGAAAGCCACCCAGACTATCCCCTCCCTCCCGGGCACCGAGGTCCCTTTGCCCCCCTCTTTCGGCCATGGGACGTGCTGCCTTTGCTTGCCCCCACACCAAGCCTTTGGTGTGGGGCGGGGGTGGCAAGGGTCTACGTGGCTGGCCTGGTTGAAAGGTGGAGACCCAGCCGTTCCTGCTAGAGGGAAAAACCTCCCTGCCTTCTCCTTCCCCAGGGGGACTTTCTACCAAGGCTACCAGTGCATGAAGTGTAAAGTCGGCGCCCACAAGGAGTGCCTGGAGATCATCCCCCCCTGCAAAATCAGTAAGTCCTCTCCCCCAGCGCAGCAAGCTGGGCCCCGTCTCCATGTGGGGCTGGCAGCTCAGGTGTCTTCTGCACACCCACTTACCTAGTCAGGCCCTCGTGGGTCCCTCGTGGCGTGGGTGGGACAGTGACTCCCCTTTTTTTCATTTTAACTTTCAGGCTCTCCTGCGGACCAGGTAAGCTGTGTGGCTTTTTAGAATCTTTATTTGTTTGTTTAAGATCTTTCTGTTCTACCTTTCTCCCCAAAAGGACCATCTTCTCTCTGGGAAAGGTCCTGTGGTTTCCACTGATGCAGAATTGGGGGAGGGTATGCTGAAAGATCTGGGACGTGGTGGCGCTGTGGGTTAAACCACAGAAGCCTCTGGGCTGCAAGGTCAGAAGATGAGCCGTCGTAAGATCGAATCCACGCGACGGAGTGAGCTCCCGTCGCTTGTCCCAGCTCCTGCCAACCTAGCAGTTCAAAAGCATGTAAATGCGAGTAGATAAATAGGTACCGCCACGGTGGGAAGGTAACGGCGTTCCGTGTCTAGTCGCGCTGGCCACGTGACCACGGAAACTGTCTACAGACAAACACCGGCTCTACGGCTTGGAAACGGGGATGAGCACCGCGCCCTAGAGTCGGACACGACTGGACTAAATGTCAAGGGGAACCTTAACCTTTACCTTTACCTATGCTGAAAGAGGAAAGGGGTGGGTGGGCCTACGTTCCCAAGGGATCTCTCTGCCTCCTGACCCTCCCGAAACCAGATGCCTACACAAAACCGCACAGAGCGATCTGCTAAGGGTGCTCAAAAGACTTTACCTATGGGTGCACCCCAGTACCCTGCTATGCTTAAGCCTCTTGGCAGAACTCACATGGCAAAAATCTGGACACCTGTTCCAATCGTAAGAGTGTTTTGCAACCAATTATATTGTATCTTAAAGTGTTTCTCTCTCTCTCTCTCTCTCTCAACAGGAGTCACTCAATGTAGGTAAGATTGTGAGTCTCCTCTTCCTGTTGTTGTTGTTGTTTGTTATTACGGCTGCCGTTCTGCTCCAGGATGCTCGTTTGGGGGTTGAGCGGGTGGGGAGGCAGCTCTGGTAGTGGAATTAGACCCAAAGCATAAGGAGCAGAGACTCGGAGAGTGGACGGGGCTTTTTAAGAAACACTTGCCCGGCTAACAACCGTGGCTGCTCTAAACACCCAGTCCTAAAGCAAGAAGCCCCTGATCCACCTTGCATTGATGGTGCTGGTGGTCTTCTGATGTGTTTGGGAACTATCGGCTGAAATCCAGTTCTAAGTCACCTCGAGAGTAGGCCCGCTGACTCAGTGGAACTTACCGAGGCGCTGACTCCCCAAATCCCCACTGACTCAATGGGCCTTCTCAGGGCGTGACGGATCTCAGCCCCACCACGGTCAAAGCATGGATTCCTTGCACTCAGCGGCGGTAGCCAAGAAGTCGCCGGCGAGTCGATTCCTGTTTCCTGGCAAGAGCCCTTGACTCAAGGAAGCCCCTGCGAAACACCGCTGTGTGTCGTTCATTGAAAAGAACGCGGGCGGAAACGTCCCTTAGTGGCTGTTGCTGTTCAAGCGATGTGTTCCCCAGGGGCGTCTCCAGAAATGAGAGGGACATCAGTGGGGTGGGGGGCCCCAGGGTCTTCTCTGCAGGGCTTCCAGACCTGGCTTTCTCGGATTAACCTCGGGACGGCTCCCGCCACGTCTTCCCGTCCGTGGAGTCAGAGTCTCCTCCTCTCTCGTTCCCTTCCAGGTCCCAAAATGGTGGCGGTCCAGAATTACCACGGCAGCCCAGCCCCTCCGGGGAAACCGGTCCTGACTTTCCAGGCTGGGGAGGTCATTGAGTTGCTCAGGGGAGACCCAGAGTCGCCGTGGTGGGAGGTGAGTGCTTGATCCCCCATCTCGACCACCAACTCCAAGAGGGGGTCTAGCTTTCATTCTCCTATCCAGGTAGTCACCGTCTTTTGCAAACCACAAGGTGGTGACACGCAAGAGGGGTCAGAGGGGGAGCAGGTTGTGCAATCCTTCCGGGAGCAGAATCCGTCCATGCCGGATTCCGGAATTCTTCGCCTGGGCATGTCCTCGGTTCGCCCGAGGGGCACAAGGGGCTCCCCCACTAGATAGGTGGCGATTTCACAGACATCACGTGGACCCGAAAATAAGGAACCAAGAGCAGGCCTTTCCATTTGAGCAAACAAAAAAACAAAATCCACCACAGCGTGTCATTAAAAAAAAAACACAACAACCACCCATGCTTGCCTCCCACATTGTTCAAAGAGTGAAAACCGTCTGATTTCCAGACTAGAGGAGGTGTGGAGGGATCCTGGGCTGTTGAGGAGAAGCGGAAAGGCTTCCCGTGGTCCCGCTGATCTTCTTAGTGGAACCAGGACAAAAGGGTTCCACTAAGGGTTCCCGGGGGGGGGGGGATGCTCTTCCTTGGCTCCCGACTTCTTTTTCTCTCCCTCCTTCGTCCTCTCTTTTCTTTCCAGGGGAGGCTCATCTCGTCAAAGAAACTGGGTTATTTCCCCAGCTCCTTGGTGAAACCGTGCCCTGTGGATGCCAGGGTAAGAGTGCCACGGGAGCAGCCCTGGCATCGAAGCCCTTCAAGGCGCTTGCCACGGATCCCGAGGCAGAGCAAGCCAGAAGGGGGAACGGGACCCTCCTTCTCCCTCCACGTGGCCCCACCGTGACCAGCGTCTGTGGCAAGAGGGCACGTGGGGGGGGGGTGTGGCTGAGTAGAGGGAGGTGGGCTCCCCCGGCCCCTTCCTCCCAGAGGCTGAGGGGATGGAGAGCCTTTGTGAGCGCCTCCTCACCGGCCTTGCCCCTAATGCCTCACATCAAGGACATGGGGTATTTGCAGCAGGGCTTCCATGAAATCCTCCTTGACGCTGGTGTGCGTTTTTTTTGGGGGGGGGGAAGGGACCCGCCCCACCCTGCCCTCCCGCCCTCAGCCACCCTCCCTGTTGTGTCCCCTGCAGCCGCCCAACAGCCGCCCCCCCTCGCGAGAGATGGACTGCTCCACCTACCCCTGGTGAGTCCTCGACCACGAGGCCCCCTCCCGGCCAGGCAGGGCTTCTGCTGGAGAGGGGCGGGAAGGCTCCGCAGCCCCTCCTGGGAAGCCGGCAGCAGGAGGGTCTGCCCTCTCCGGGGGGGGCCCCTCCGGCCCCCTGAACACCCCTTCCGCTGCCCCGACACCGAGGCAGGGTTCGTTGGGCAGAGCCGCGTACGAGAGGCCCAGAGCGTTGGCCTTGGGCGGCGGCCGGTCCTTCTGGGTCTTCCCTCCCAGGGGCAGCTCCGGGCCCTCGTTCCAGCCGCCATGCTGGCAACAAGGACGGCGTGCTGCAGGTGGGCTGGCCTTTTGGGGCGGTGAGCCTTCATTCCTGAAAAGCACTGGAGGGCGTTTTTCCAGGCTGGGAAGGATTCGAAACCAGCCCCCTGGGGTTGCCTGGACCCCTTAAGAGCCCCTTGGAAAAGCCTCTGGCTGTCTCCTCCCCCACCCCGCCTGCCCGTCAGGGGGAAACGGCGGCTCGCTGCCTTCCTCGTAAGGAAGAAGAGGAGCATCTCGGTCGTCCCGGGGGTCTGTGTGCTGCGAGCGCTCCGTGCAGGTGGAAGTGTTGCTGTTCTGGGCACAGCAGAGCCTGTTTTCTCTCCCAGGTTTGCAGGCAACATGGAGAGGCAGCAGACGGACAACCTCCTGAAGCTGC
The DNA here is from genome assembly GCA_037013535.1 of Intellagama lesueurii. NCBI lineage: Eukaryota > Metazoa > Chordata > Lepidosauria > Squamata > Agamidae > Intellagama > Intellagama lesueurii. The sequence goes on along the minus strand of JBAJHW010000017.1, from coordinate 129,310 downwards.
ACGTCAGCGGGACGTACCTGATCCGGGAGAGGCCAGCGGAGGCCGAGCGGTTTGCCATCAGCATCAAGTACGTCGAGGGGCCAGGGCTGGCCCTTTGGCCTGGGAATTGCTAGCCTCAGAAGGGGGCCCGAGGGGACCGGCCGCCCTCTCCGCCCCCAGGAGACAGACCTCTTGTGACTTCAGAGGTTGGTCGTCCAGCCTGGGTCTTCCTTGGGCCCTTCTGGCCAGTCCTGAGTCCCTCTGTCTTGGGCAAGGTGGGGAGGAGAGGGCTGGTCCGAGGCTCCCTCTCGCCTCCAGAGACTCCTCCATGCAACCAGAATAGCCCGGCTCCTCTGGACACAAGGGGGTGGGGGAGTTGTGTGTGGCGTGTGTGTGGCTGCCATCATGCCACGCAGGCTTCTCTGGGGAGGGAGTTGCCCAGAGCCCACGCCCACCCTGAGCTTGGCTGGTAGCCACCAGGCCGGCCTCTGGCAACAAGGAGCAACCCCTTCTGCATGCGGCCCGAGTGTGAGGAGAGCGTGAGGTCCCTGCCTCCGTCTGGGAGAAGGGCCGGTACCTAAAGGCCAGACCCAGAAGCTTCACCCTCGGCCTGAAACTCCAGCGGCTGCCACATGTGTCTCCCTGTGTGTGAGAGAGAGTGTGTGTGTGTGTGTGCTGAAAGGAAGCCATCCGATTCTGACTTTTAAGGTGGAATAACAGGTGAATCGTTCCCATCCTGAGTGCTTTGGAAGTTGACAGTCTAGTTTCAGCACTTACGCAAGCATTAAAGTTCCCCTTTCGAAGCATGGGCTGGGCACGTTTTGATCAGTTCAAGCCCAGCTCACTGTGCGTGCATTCCTTCCTTCCTTCCTTCCTTCCTTCCTTCCTTCCTTCCTTCCTTCCTTCCTTCCTTCCTTCCTTCCTTCCTTCCTTCCTTCCTTCCTTCCTTCCTTCCTTCCTTCCTTCCTTCCTTCCTTCCTCCCTCCCTCCCTCCCTCCCTCCCTCTTGCTTTATTGATGCTCCACCTTTATCCCAACAAAGAGACCCAAGGTGGAGAAAGAACCACAGGTGGGTGGGTGGGTTGTTTGTGTCCCCGGAGGGTGGAGCCCACTGGCCTTTTGGGACAGGGGCCCAGTGGGAACTTGGCTCCCTGGACCCACGCTCTCTGCGTTTCTCCCACAGGTTCAACGATGAAGTAAAGCACATTAAGGTTATCGAGAAGGACAACTGGATCTACATCACGGAAGCCAAAAAGTTTGAGAGCCTCTTGGTAAGCGTGGCCTTTCAGGGGGACGAGGCAGGGCTTGCCTTCCGAGGCGGCCGGGAGGGCTCCGCCACGTGGAGCCCCCGCTGAGAGGGTCACAGGCCTGGGTCCGTCCCCTGCAGGAACTGGTGGAGTACTACCAAACGCATTCCTTGAAGGAGAGCTTCAAGCAGCTGGACACCCCCCTGAAGTACCCGTACAAGTCTCGGGAACGCTCCACCTCCAGGACCTCAACGCGCTCGCCAGGTGAGGGAAAGGGGTCCGGTGGGGCCAGTCCTGAGGTGAGGCCCACGGGGGTCACTCTTCGGCCCCGAGCAGCCTGGGGCACGGGAGATGGGAGGGGCAGGATGAGTGGTGTGCCCAGACCCTCGGGGTGGGGTGGGGGGAGCCGTCCTCTATGCTACTCAGCCACGTCCAAGGCTTCGCTCCCCTCCCGCCCCAAATCTCCCCACGGATCAGAGGCTCAGGGGCTGGCTGCCCCTGTTTCCTCACACACACACACACACCCAGGAGGCAGCCCCATGCCAGGCCCTGGAGCACAATGCCTGGGGGGGGTGGGGGGGTGGGGGGAGTTATTTTGAATGTGATGCCGGTGCCCCCTTTTAAAGAGGAGTACAAGCCGGCAGGAGTGCCGTGGCCAAGCCGTCTGTGGCGCTCAGGATCTGGCCGGGCTGGAGGGCGCGTGGAGGAGCCCGGTGGGCCGCTGAGGTCCATGGGGAGGCTTGGGTGGCCCTCCCTCAAGATCCCCTACATCTTCCCAAAGAACGTGGCCTGCACTTAGCAAAGCTTCCGAAGACTCAGCTGGACCAGCTTGCTCGTGGCAGCGCAGAGCCTGCCGGGATGGGGGAGCGCCGCGAGGCGGTGGGCAAAGGGGCTTTGGGTAGGGTCAGAAGGGGGCCGCTGGGGCATGCTCTCTCTGGCCACTGGGTCCTGGAGACGAAGGGTGGGGGGTAGCGCGCACACACCCCATACACACATACACAACTCAGCCCCCTCCCTCCCTGGGAAGTGCGGGGGTGGTCCTTCTTTCTGTTCTTGGGTCCTGCTGGCTGGAGGGGGGAGAGGGGTGGTGGGGAAACTGGGGGGGGGACTAATATTAACCCGCAGGGGAGGCCCTTGTGTGCCTGGAGGTGTTTCTGCCAGCCAGTCCCCCCCCATGCCCCCCACCTCTCAGGGAGAGCAAAGGGCTTTTGAAGACGGGTCGAGAATCCCAAAGGACAGACCCGGAAGGCTGCCTGTCTGGGAGGTGGGGGCCTTCCACGCATCGTCGTCCCCCCCCCCCCGCGTTGTTGATGTCTCCCCTCCTCTGCAAACTTCCCACTTTAATGCTGTCCCCTCCCTCCCCCCCCCCTCTTTGTCCTCCTGCTGCTGCCTTGCTTCTCTCCCCCCCCCCCCCCCCGCCTCCCTTTCTACAGCCGCCTGCGGTTCCTACAATTTTTCCTTTCTCAGTCCTCAGGGCCACAACTTCGCTTCTCCGAGCTCCTCCAGCCCTTTCTGGTCAGGTATCTGTGTGTGTGTGTGTGCGTGCACCTGCGTGTAGAGAGATGCTGAGAGAGAGAGAGAGAGAGAGAGAGGAAGCCTCCATTCTTTGAGAAAACAAACAAACCAAGAAGGGCGCCAGCTGCTGAGGTTCCAGGCTATGGGATTTCATGAACTGGCCCTTTGCGTCCGGTGACTAAGCAGACTAAGGGTCGCTTCACACCCTTTAGAAAACTCTTGAAAATTTCTCAGGTGTACAGAAAAGAAAAGAAAAAACCAGAACACCCCCCCCCCTCCATTGTTTTGAAGAAGCGAAGGAGAAAGCAACAGGGAGCCTTAAGCCTTAAAAATAAAGACAGAGCAAAATCCAGAGCCTTCATGGGACACCCCCCCCCCTGCATTCACATGACACCGAGTGAGTAGGGGAAGGTGGTGTGGCTACCACAGTGGCTGGCCACGGCCGCCACGGCCAGTCTGGCCGGAGAGAAACACACTGACCAAAAGCACACAAGTGCAAAAGGGGAAAACAAAGGGTAAAAAGCACCAAGGAGCGCACTCAGCCGCCCTCAGGGATCCTCCTCTGTTCCAGCTCTGGTGGCTGTGGCTGTCCACGGACCAGCCACGTGTGAAAGCAGTGGACGTGGGTGAGGGCCTGGCTCCCCACCCACACACACACACAGCATTCTTTTCTCAAGCTTTATTTGAAAGTTTATTACAAGAACGTGGGGAAACCAAGGTTCTGGGATGGGCAAATGTAGCCACGGGAGCTCTAGAGATAGTCCACCCCCATTGCTAAAGAGACCCATGTGGCTTTTCTGAAGGATCCTCCCCACCTCACCGTAGTGATACATTTCTAAGGGCATAATCCTGACTCCCCACACACACATCCGGTAGATGCAAAATAATTCATGTCTAGCAGTAGAAGAAAATCCAGAATCAACTCTGTGCCAGACAAGAGAAATCTGAGGCTCCTCTTCCCCTTGCACCATGCCCACAAGGCTTTCCTGGGTCCACGTGCAGAGTTCCCCTCTCCCTTTCAACCCAACGAAGGGGACTGTGTGTGGAAGATGAGGCGGCTTCTGGACAGGCTTTCTCACAGGATGGAGGAGGGGACCCTGAGGGCTCTGTGTGTGTGTGTGTGTGTCCATCCTGCCCCCCCCCGTCGCTCCACCAGCAGCCCCCCCCCGGGCGCTTGCCTGCCTGCCAGCTGTTCCAGTGGGGCTTTACGCCAGGGAGCCTCCTGGTGCCCTTTTGCCCCCTTCCTGTGTCCCGCGCATACCATGCTTCGTGCCTGTGCTCCGTTCATTCATCGTGGTGCTCCCAAGCCATCCTCACGCCTCCCGTTCCTCCACCCCCTTCCTGCACATCTTGCCTGGGGCTCCACCCAGTTCAACCTAAGTTTTAAAAACACCAGAACACGGCCGATCCGCCCATGAACCGGGCAACTGGTCAAGGAGGCAACGCGAGAAATACAAGTGCCTTTTTCTTTTCATCTGGGAAGTGGGGGACTCAAAACGTTTCCACACGTCTCTTGGAGGTCCTTCGCTCCAACCGAGGGGGCTGCTCCCTGGTGGCTTTCACTGAATTTTGCTGCTTCTGGACCGAGACGGTCTTCTTTTCCCTTCTTTGGCTTGGCTTCCCTTCTCTGGCCTGTGAGTTCAGCCTCTCACAGTTGCCCTTGACAGTTACGGCTCAGGATTGGACCATCCTGCTGGCGGCCCACGATTCGGTCCATGCGGGGACCCATCCTGCTTAAGCCCCAGCACCCAACGAGAGCTCGGGTTGAACTTGGTCCAGCAGCCCGGCCGGAGGGCCTGAGGACGGCTTCCTGACCCTAACCCTGCTTTTGTTTTCCTCTTGCCTCCCCACCCCCTCCCCTCCCCTCCCCGCCCCTAGTTTTCACCCCTCGGGTCATTGGGACGGCGGTGGCCCGGTACAACTTTGCTGCGCGGGACATGCGGGAGCTCTCCCTGCGAGAAGGAGACGTGGTGAAGATCTACAGCCGGATCGGGGGCGACCAGGGCTGGTGGAAGGGAGAGACCAACGGCAGGGTGAGTCCGGCCCCAGGCTTAGCCCCGCTGGGGAGGAGTCGGGGGGGGGGGGCTTTCTAAGCCCAGGAGGGGCCGATCCTGGTCTCCATGCAGACCTGGGAAGGTTTTCCAGCAAAGCTGACAGCAGGACGGGAAGCCTTGTGCCCGGCTCCCGTGACGTGGCGTGAGCTTTCGTGGTGTACAGGCTCCTTTGTCGGAGGCACGGCGTGGGGCCGCTCCCGTGCCCACCCTCCTGCCGGGCGGCAGCTGGGCACCTGAGCCTTCGCTCGGGGTCTCCTCCAAAGAGTGGCCTGGCCACCCGTCCCCTGCTGGGAGGTGTCACTGGCCCCTCGCCCACCTCTTGACCCTTTCTCTCCTTCCTGCTGCAGATTGGCTGGTTCCCTTCAACCTACGTGGAGGAAGAGGGGGTGCAGTGACAGCCCTCCGCCTTGAGGGTGCCATCGGCCGATGCCAGGAAGAGAGGCCTCTGTGAGCGGCAAGTGCCCACTCTGGAAGGGGCACCAAGTGGAAAGAGACTGACCAACCAGAGACCCGAACACACACACCCCTTGTGGATCTGTTTCTCTGTCTGCAGAAGGATTGGAGGGGGAGAGCGAGTGCGGAGCCTGTGCACGCCTTGGTTTTTCTGTGAGCCGGAGGGCTGAGGCAGGCTCGGCCCAGGCTCTCGGCTGGCTTGCCTTGTACAGAGAGATCCAGGGAACTTTTCCAGGAGGGCGGTGATGGTGCGTCGGCCGGAAGGGGACTTTCCTAGCCCAGGCAGGTCTGGCGACTGCTCTGCTTACGGATCGCGCCTGGGCCCCGTCACGTGGGCTGCGCTGAAATGGACCCACATGCGGGAGGGTGGCGAGAAGGGAGGTGGGGCGGGGGCCTCCTGGTAAAGGGGCCAGGGTGGATTTCTGCAAGGGGTCACGTAGCCTTTGAGGTGGGATCATGGTGCTGTAACATTCTGACTAAGAATCTCTCGTGTGGCTTTGACTGGAGCATCCCGACCCCACTCCCTTACTGGCGGCAGTGCCGTGGGGCAGCTCGCGCCGGTTACTCAGGGGCCGACCCACTGCCCAGTGAAATGGCACACCAGAGAGACGGGCTCAGACTCCTCTCAGGCCTCCCCAGGCCCTGGGACTCAGAGCCGTTGCTGATGCCCGCCATGGCCGCTCCGCCCCAGGCCGGAGTTTTGGCGCAAGAAGCAGCCAGTGCAGGTGTGCCTCGGATGGCCCAAGACGCGTGTCAGCCGCCACAGGAGCCGGGGTGTGTGTGAAGGGACCCCCACCCCCACAGCTTCTGCCCTCAGCCCAGTTTCAGCAGCCCCTTTGCGCGGGCGGAGAGCCGAAGGCAGACACTGCTGAGGGGAGCTGCCCTTCGACCCCCTGGCGCCCAGAAGCCCCCTCCTCAGTGGCACCGCCTTTGCCTCCCCCTTGCTGGGCCAAGGAGTCCAGAGTGCGCCTTTCTTTCCTCGGGGGAGGGGCCTCCAGCTTCCTTCGGTGGCTCCCCACAGCCTCTGTGGGAACACCCGCACCTTGCACAGCTTTGTTGGTTTCTGTGCTTCTCCTTTTCCCTGTGTTCCCAAAAGGTTTTTATTTCCCCCCCATTGGCCACCTTCCTTGCAAAAGGGGGGGGGTTGTTCATTTTTCATGGGGTGCGAGTTGTCGGTGGGATGCGTGGTTGTATTTTCACACTCACATGCACACACGGTGTGAAGAGAGCCATTTCCTCGGCCCTGCTGAAGCCGTTCCGGCCTTTTCTCAAACAGCCTTGGAGGGCAATCTGTCTTTGCTCTGAAGTTCTGTTTCCCCACGAGAGCCCCCAGCCCTCATCAGGCGTCGAACGCCACTGAGCGTCCAGCGTGCCCCCCACTTGGTGGTCTTCACCCTCCAGCCTCGCAGATATGGCCTTCCGTGCCCCTCATGAGGTGCTTTTCTCAACAGGCCCGGCCCTCCTGGATGGGCAAGCAGGGCTGCCTCCAGGCAGAAGGAACCGCCGTGGCTCACGTTTCCTTTCCCCCACGGCCACTGCCCAGGTCGCTCTGTCACGTGCTGTGGCCATGGTCTGGCCACCTTCAGAGGAAGACTTCCACCCTGGGTGCTGTGTGGTCCACATCCAGCTGCTTTCATTGCCTGCAAGTCCTCAGGAGAGCCGGGTTGGGGGGGGGGGTGTTGCATCCCCTAGCCTAGAGGATCCCCCACCGCGGCTTGGAGGCAAGACGGGTTTCCAGGAGCTGAAAGGGAGGACCGGGAAGCCACAGGACAGTACTTGACCCTGGCGTTGGGTCATGCTCGCTCTCTCTGGTTTTTCCTCTACCCCCCCTTCCCATGGGATGTGTGCATGAGTTAAACAGACTCTTTGCTTTAAAAGAAAGAAAGATTAAAAAGGGGAACCTGCAATGCCTCAGAACTGAACCAGAGCCTTACTTCTGAGTCAACCTGGGTGGCGTGAAGTTGTAAAACCCTTCCTTTTTGCTACCTGACAGGGCTTGCTTGAGTTTTTCCTGCCATTGATTTCAAACATGGTTTTTGGGCTTTCCGGTCAGTTTCCAGGCACAAGAACTACCAAAAAAGAGGGGAAGAGAGGAGGGCTTCCCCCAACACAGCTGTCCCCCCAGCCCACGAACTGTGCCCCTTTTGCCCTCGGTTTCCCTGTCCACTCCGGCCGAGAAGGGGTGTAGCTACTCTGCTCACCCTCCCTTCGGCCGCTGGGTGGAGAGTTATGGTTTTTTTCCCCCTGATTTGCTTTTGTCAGATTTAAAAATAAATAAATAAAAGCAGGACACAGATGGATTTCACCTGCTTGAGTTCATGAGCCTGTCAATCATCTTCTGTGACACGAGTCATGGCCATTGCACAATTAAAAAACCTACTCAGGAAGCACCCGGATTTACTCCCAGGACAAAGGCCGAAGGCAGAGACAGTCCGGAAGAGCGACTTGCTTCCAAAAACCAGAGACCAGGTGTTTGCTCATTTGCAGGCAGCCGGGCAGTGCCTCGGTGCCCTCTTGACCCTCCTTGGGGAAATCAAAGTGTTGCCTGGCTGGACAAGGGGGTGGACCAGGCGATGGGCATGAGAAGGCAGCTGCTTTTATTTTATTTTATTTTTTTGCTTGCTTGCTTAAGAAATTGCACTCCCTCCCTCCCTCCACCCCCACAAGGAATGGCTTGGTTTGTAATGATTTGTTGACCTAATTGCCACCACCCTATATATTTGTGAATAAGAAAGGGAGCTTTTTTATTATGAACAGTGAGAATATTGTACATAAATTTTCGTTGATTTTGCAAAAGAAGGAGATAATGGAGAAAAAGAACTGTATGTAAATTCCTTGATTTTTCGTTGTTGTTGTTGCTTTATTGTCTGTTTCCTTTGCACTGCCCTAATGGAGGGCCAGGAGGTGGCGGTGGTGGTGGGGACGCAAGAGGATGGGACGGTTTAGCGGGGGCTAAGTAAAAGTTCAGGAAAAAATCAAAACGGCCCTGGATGGAAACGAAATATTAGCTGCTAATTAGACACGCATCACCTACATGCTCTTCCCCCAGATGTGGGCCTTTTGTGGGTTGGGGGGTTGTTCGTTTTTCAACCCATCTGCCTCTTAAGTTACTGGACATGATCAAAGGAGATTTTTCTAGCAAATAATTACAATGTGATTTTGTTAACAGATGTTCCCAACCCCTTTTTAAAATATTTGTACTGCAAATAAACATCTCTTCCTTTTTTGGAAAAACAGCAATAAGGATCCCTGCGTTTTGTGTGTGCCGATTAACACCTTGAACCCGCCGGACAGATGTCGCTTCATTCATGGGGCCACTCAGCGAACAGGGAAGAGCAGACTCGGCCCGCCCTCCTTCTCCGCCACCAAGCAGAACTGCTGGAGAGCTCGGTGGTTTGGGTCTCTGGCTGGGGAGCCAGAGGGTGGGCGTTCGATTCCCCCAGGGGGCCTCCTCGGCAGGGGCTGGACTGGATGATCTCATAGGGTCCCTTCCACAGCTCGGCGGTTTTCCGCTGGTCCCTTGTGTCCTTTGGACGGCGGGGACTCGGGCTGTGCTCTCCCAAGGGCTGGAAGGGGCCCACCGCCCCCCCTCGCCCCCGCCCCCCGCCCCGCCCTCTGGCTGCCCCCCCTCTGCCGGCCGATGGCGGGGCGTGGCAAGGAGGAGGCCCTCCGGACCGACAGCAAGGCAGGAAGGCTGCCGGGGGCGGGGCCTCGCCCGGCCGTCCCCCTCCCTCCAGCCCGGAGCCCCGCCCCCCGCCCCGCCCGCCCGCCCGGCCAATGAGAAGCGCGCCGCCGCCGGCTGCCCCGCCTCGCCGAAGACGCCGAACCACACACACACGCACCCACCCACCCCCCGCGCGCCCCACATTGCCGAGGGTGCAAGGAGGCAGGTAGGGGCCCCCACCGGGCAGGGGCAGAGGAAAGGGGAGGGAGGACGGGGGAGGGCTCGGGTTGGGCCGGGTCCTGCTCCGCCGCCGCCGTCTCGGGTCTGGCGCGTGCCTCGGGGCAGAGATCTGCCGGGCGCCCTCCTCGGTCCCGGGCGGCCCCGCCGGCCCACTGCGATTCTCTCCCTCCCCGGCCCGGCCGCGGCTCTCCCCCCCCCCGCCACCCCCCCCCCGCTGGGCGCCGCCCCCGGCCAGAGGCAGCCTGAAGACGCCCGGGGGCCGGAGAGGCCGCTGCGGCCGGGGCCACGGGCGGGCTGGTCTCGCGCCGGCGCCTCACTGCACCCCCCGAGTACCGCCGCCCCCCCCCTCCGGCATTTCGGGGGCTGAGCGGGCCGTGGGGGAGGCGGGCGGGGCGGGGGCTTCGGAGGGGCTGCAGCTGCCCGGGAAGGGCACCGGGCGGAGGGGGGGCGGGGGCGGGGGCGGGGGTCTTGCAGCCCAACGCAACCTGCCCGGGACGGAAAGCCAGGCCGGAGCGCAACCCTGGGGCGGGGGGGGGGGCGAGCGGGGCCGTCGGGGGGTAACGGCGGATTATGGTCTTCTGCAGGCGGGCACCGGGTGAGGAAAGGGACCCCGGGCCGCCCCGCGCCCACCTACCTTGGTCCTCCGCTGGCTTGGCAGGCAGGATCCCGGGCTTGCCCGGAGGAGGAGGAGAGGGGCTCCGTCCCTTTCAGGCCTCCGGGTGAGATCCGGAGAAAGAGAGAAAGGAAAACTTTGTGGCCGGTGGGGTTACATTGTAGCCGCTTCTTCCGCCGCCGCCTCTGAAGCAGAGGAAGCGGCGGGCGGATCCGACCGGAGAAGTGCAACAGGTGGCCTTTGAAGCGCCGCCACAATGTGTCCCTTTCTCCTTTCCTTTTTGCTGTATACAGTATTGGCTTTCCTTTTTCCCTGGCTATGGTTGCGCGGCAATGCCTGGACATGATAAACAGCAGGGCCTGGCCCCCTCCCCTCCCCTCCCCTCCCCTCTGGGCCGCCCCACGCCTTCAGGTGGGGACCCCGCTCCAGAGAGGGGCCCCTCCCCCCGGGCTCCCTCCCCCCAAGGCCCTGCTTTGGCGCTCACAGGATCCCGGGGTCCCTCCCTGCCCGTCGCTCTGCGTTTAGGCACCTGGTTGATCTTCCGGGGTCTTTGCGGCCAAGAACTGGGGCCAAAGTCGGTGTTTGGAACCTTTTGGCAAAAATGGGGAGGTGTTTCCACTTTCTCTCCTGTCCTCAAATTGTGTGAGCACCCGATGAGGTCCGAGGTGGCCTGCAAGCAAAGAGGTGGCAGGTGCCTGGGTTTAGGGAAATTTGGCAAGGAAAGCAGAAGCCGAAAGGCCCAGCTTTTTTCATCCCTCTAAAACCCCCACCCCAAGCCAGGCTCCTCTCCCTCCCTCTCGCTTCACAACCACCTGAGAGGCCCCCTCTGGAGTCCGTGGGCTGGAAAGCTGCTCTCTTTTGGGGAGGGCAAGCCTGGGCAGGAGGGGACCGCCATAGCCACCGCCGCGGGCGGCCTCTTCCCTGGCAGAGACCTGATCCTGCTCAGCGGAGGAACCTGCTGACACTGCAGAAGGCTGAGAGGAAGCAGAGGGGCCCAAAGCCGGGGGTGGGGGTGTGTGGAAGTGGGTTCAGGTCTCCTGGCCAGGTTTGCAGAACCAGGAGAAAGGCACAGGTGAGGAGTTCCAGGTGAAAGCCGTGGGGAAAGAGAGGGGGAGGTGGGTGTGTAAGAGCCAGTGGGGGGGAGGAAAGGGGATCAGGAATCCCTAGGGACAGGGGCTGCTGTTCTCTCTTAAACCTCTGACTCTGAGACCTGTCAGCTGCAGGAGGGGAGGGGACACGGATGCAAGACCAAGACCTGGGTGCCCCCCTCCCACCGCCAGCTCTTCCCTGAGGTCCCTGATTTGATTCAGGGCCAAAAGTACAAAGGGCTGGGAAATGAGGAGGCCTCAGAGATCTGGACCAGCCAAAGCAAAGAGAAAGAAGCAAAGCCTCCCCCCCACCGGGGAGATCATCACCCCTGATAGGAGGGAGCCCCAAACACAAAGGAAGCAACAGGCACCCATCTAGGAGGTGGGTGTGACAAGGTGTCTTTGGGGGACCGCAACCCACGGGATCCCACACAGGGCGTGGTGGTCACTTGGGGTGGGGATGGTTGCCGGCTCAGATATTTCCCCCTTGGCTCCCTGGGAGTCTTTCATGGCTCCCCTCCCCTCCTCTCTCTCTCTCACACACACCAGCACCCCACAACGGGCTTTACAGAAAGCTTCTCTTGTTTTCTTCCCCTCCTCCCTGGCCCAGCCGGGCTCTTGGGTGAGGCACGTGGCCGTTGCTTTGGGTGAAATGGGCTCCAAAAAAGGGTTTGGAGCCGCTGTTCTGAGAGCAGAGGCAGATGGCGAAGGCTCTGTGCCGGGCGGGGGGGGGGGGAGAGAGGGTTGAACCGCTGGCCGGTTCTGGGGCTGGCCGGACATTCAGCCTGTCCAGAGTCAGGGTTAGGGTTGCCGTCAGGGATCCGAGATTTTTAGCCCAATGCAGGGCAGGTTGGCTGAGGCTGAGGGTGGGAGCCCACACTTGCTGGAGGCCGGCAGTGCATGGATCTTCCCAGGCTGGGCCCAACCTGGCCCAAAGAACGGAGGGAATGAAAGATGCTGTTCGAGCGGAAGGATTTGCCGGTTCCACCGCCTTTCCTGGCCTGGGGTTTCCAGGCTGGAGAAGGGAGGGTCTGGCTGCTGTCCCGTGGGACTCGGACACAGCCCGGAACCATTACTTTTTGGGTGACGTCTCCCATCATCCCCTGAGCAGCCTGGCCAGTTGGTGATGGGTTTTGGGGAATCGCAGTCTGGAAAGAAATGTTTGTTAAATGTTTGTTCAAGCTGGACTCGGCCGCAGCCTTTGGGCATATCCACAAACCCTTCCTTCCTCCTCTGAAAGCAGCAAACTTGGTGGCCCCTCAGGCCTCCTGGGAACGGGGCCTTGGGAAGCTGCGCTAATCGCCAACCCCTGCCTTCTCTCCAGCTCGCCATGGCCCGCCTGCGGTGCGCCCTCCGACTTGCATCGTCCGTCCAGGCCCCGTCCGCTGGGAGGCGGCTCCAGTTCTTCAGCAGCGCGACAGGTCCAACCGCAGAGAAGAACGTCCCGTATGAGAAGACGCTGAAGAGCCCAAGCCCGCCCCGGGGGCAGGGGGCCACCAAGCCGCTCCCGGCCTCCGCGGAGGTGGTGGTGGTCGGCGGCGGGAGCCTGGGCTGCCAGACCATCTACCACCTGGCCAAGATGGGGGTGGGCTCTGCCGTCCTGCTCGAGAGGGACCGCTTGACCTCCGGGACGACCTGGCACACCGCAGGTAAAGGGAGGCCCGGCTGGGTCCCCAGGGGCCACCAGCCGGCTGGCCGGGAGACAAACCGGGTGGATGAGGGGCTCAGGAGAGCCTGACGGCCCCCTTTCGTGCCCTATATCCACAGGGGTCTGAGAGGATGCCTATGTCCTGTCCACTGAGTAGGGCATCTTTGGAATAGGCCACATCCTGCTGTGATGCCCTGGGGCTGGTCCCGTTCAGCCCTCCATCAAAATAACACAACAACCCCCCCCCCCCCAAGCTTCTGAATGTGACAAATCTGAGCTAAATGTTCACACTGACAATTTGGCTGCTAAATTTTGTACTGAAAACGTGAACAGTAAAACGGGAAGAGAGTGTAATATGTTTGAATATTGCTTTTGGCCTTAAAGTATAGGGTTGGGGGGGGGGGGGTCACGCAAGCAAAGGGCCTGATCCGGTTCACTCTGGCTGTTTCGCCTCCCTTGGCAGAGACAGGCCAACCAAAGTTGGGGTGGGGGCAGCTGGTGACTCGGGCAGGAGGCATCGCGCCGCTGGGCTGGGGTGCCGGGGGGGGGAGGGACCTTGGTGCAGAAACCTGCTTTTGGACCTACCTCCCTCGCCCCCCCCCCCCTTCAGGGCTCCTGTGGCAGCTGCGGCCGAGCGATGTGGAGGTTGAGCTGCTGGCCCACACCCGCCACGTCGTCAGCCAGGAGCTGGAGCAGGAGACGGGGCTCCACACGGGCTGGATCCAGAACGGAGGGCTCTTCACTGCCTCCAGCAAGCAGAGGCTGGATGAGTACAAGAGGCTGATGTCGGTATGTGAGAAATGTTCCCCCTGGCGACCCTCAGGATCCTAGCCCTGGGGCTCCCGTGGTCCCTCGGATGGCTCAGGGCTCTGCCCCTTCCCTGGCAGCTCATGGGAGGAGAACATCCAGGGCCTCACTTGGCAGCTGGCAAGTCGCGCCCTTTCTGTGCCTCCGAGCCTTTCAAGGCTGGAACCGGAGGGCTGGACAGGGCTCCTCGCCACCACACTTCCTCTCCCGATGGGTCACCTGCCCTCTTCCTCTGGATGGGTTTGGGAGCCTGGCTGACCCCCAGGGTTTCTCCTTTGACCCCTCTTCCAGCTGGGAAAAGTCTACGGCATCGAATCGCACGTCCTGTCTCCTGCGGAAACGAAGGACCTCTACCCGCTGATGAACGTGGACGACCTGCACGGCACGCTCTATGTTCCCAAAGACGGCACGGTGGATCCCGCCGGGACCTGCACCTCCCTGGCACGGGCAGCCACGGCCCGAGGCGCACTGGTAACCGACGGCAAGACACCGTTCAGCGGGATTGGGCCCTGGGCTTGTCAGGAGGATGGAAACACGCCTTTAGGTTGGGACATCCCAGTGAAAGGGGGGGGGGAGACACCGAAGGAGAAGTGGCCGCCCACCCGTTTCGCCTTGAGGGGAGGGGCAAGGGCTGCCAGGTGGGAACCCCTGCTTGGCCTGCAGACGGTCCCGGTTCACTTGCTGGGTTTTTAAAGCTGGACCAGCATTACAGCGGCGGGGGCGGGGCGGGGGGGGGAAGAGAGTGTGTACCCGGAGCTGACCAGTTGAGCATGTGCTTCCTTCTCTCTGGGGCTTCGCTTCTCTAGGTGATTGAGAACTGCCCGGTGACTGGCATTGAGGTCAGAACAGACGATCTGGGAGTCAAAAGGGTGGCGGCGGTTGTGACGGAGAGCGGGACCATCCAGACACCTTGCGTGGTGAACTGTGCAGGTAAGGAAGTCCTCTATACACACACACACACACACACACACACACACACACACCCTCGAAGAAATGGGAGCTCCCCTCTGGCCTTGCCTAGAGACGCGAGGGGAAGAGCGTCCAAAGTGGGGCTACCGCCAGAGTGGCCTGAGGCCAGAGTGACCCTCTCGCCCTCCTCTGCTCTGAGCTAAGTCGGGACTTACCCATGGCTGATGGCAGGAAATGGCGAGCCCCCTGCCCGAACCCCCAGCCAGGGGGGTGTGCCGGTTCTGATGCGCTCTGGAATGGCCCAGGAATTCAGTGGGGAATTTGATCCCCCTTTGTGCTACTCCCCACCCCCACCCCATAGCCAAGGATGGGGGACACCAAAAATAACCCAATCAATCAATCCTTGTGGGAAGGTGTGTGGTGTCAAAGACACCCCCAGCCCCTGTAGGGAGCCTGTTTCCCTCCCTCTGCCATTGCTGTGGCTTCTCCGCCTGCTGTCCATCCATCTCTCTCTCTCTCTCTCTCTCTCTTCCTTTCCCCAGTCCGTTGGACCCTCCCCATCTGCACCCGATCGCTTCCTCCTTCCTTTCTCTGCCCTTCCTTCTTCCTCCCACTCCACGCCACCTCCAACTTGCCTTCTGCAAAGAGAAGCACAGGCAGCAGAGCCCATCCGGCTGGTCAAGAGGGGACGTGGGGCTCCGGCTGCCCTGGAGGCATGCCGGAGGGAGACCGAGGCAAATCTAGCAGTGGCAGTGCCACCCAGCAGGCACCAAAGACCCCCTGCGCCTCCCCTCCTCTTGCTGTGTGTGCGCCTGCGCCTGATTCCCAGGGCTGTTGCAGTGACCTGGAGCCTGTTTCTGGCAGCAGGGAGGGCCCAGGGCCACTTCTGACTCCGATTCTTCCTTTCTCAAAGAAACCAGAGGTTGAGGTGAGCCCCAGCATCAGCCAGGAGCCCCCTACCTACCTCCATCCCCCCCCCAAACCATTTCTGATTGCCCCAAATCCTTTGACGGCAGCTCTTCCTTCTCCGACAGGTGTGTGGGCCCCGTCGCTGGGGAAAATGGCCGGTGTGCGCGTGCCCCTCGTGGCCATGCACCATGCCTACGTGGTGACCGAAAGGATCGAGGGGATTCAGGTGAGTGTGTGCTTGGCGGTGGTGCAGGTATGGCCGGACTCTCCCTGAGGCAGGGTTGCGTTTCCCTCTCTGGGGGGGTGTCTGCTTGGGGTGCTCATTGGTTGCTAAGCTGAATAGACCTAATTTGTAGCAATAAACGGGAAGGAAACCCTGTTTGGAGGCTGGAGGTGTTGCAAAAATGAGGTCGGGTCCTGTTTACAATTTCACAGCACAGAACAGAATGTCAGTTTCCAGTCCAGGTGTGCAGTTCTGGAGGAAACTCCGTAGCAATACTGGAAGTGCTGAGACGTTCATGCGCAGGCTGCCATGCGAGACCAGATGCAGTCCCACAAGAACCAAAGTGCACTTTGGCAAAGACCAAGGACTTTGCCCTCTCTCTCGTGTTGCTTGTTGTGCCTTTCTTTGGTTGAGCTCCGGTGGGCTGGCCATCTTCCAGCCTCCCCCTGCTGAAGCATCTCTCCTGCCCCTCTGAAACCTCCCTGTTCAATCTCTCCGTCTCTCTCTTCCTGTGCCCCCGGGCGAGTCCGAGGGTCAAACAAGAGGTTCAGGCCACGTGCCTCTCCTGCAATGAACATCCTCTCCCCGCAGCGTTGGGACCTTCCTCAGTGTTCCTTAGCAATCAGACCTGCCCATTAAGGCCATGTTTCCTTTGCATGGACCAGTGCACAAAACAAAGGGCAGCCAAATGCAAAAGCAAGTGGGGTAGGACAAAAAAGTCATATTTCACCCTTTGAGGGAGCACTGCTTCTAAATAGGTGTTAAACGTAACATCTCACCTGACCTTTAGGGTCTCTCCCCTGTAGTCCTTTGCTGGCAGGCATTTTCAGGAGGGAGACGTGCCTTCCGCTTTCGTGCTGAACTTGGCCACGGAAAGCTTGGAAAAGGTTTCTTGCCAAAAGCAGGGTTTTAAAAGGCACACTTGCTGACCCATGAAGTTCAACATCCATACTCCCTTTGACAGGCGTGTGGGCTAAACTCCTGTTGCTTCGTGCAATAGGTTGCACTAGAGTAGGCCCCTTGGAATCAGCGGAACTTACAGAGGAGTCGGCTCAACAAATCCCCACGGATTCAGCTGTGGAAGGACTTCTCTTAGGCCAACATTTTTAAAGTGTTCTTCCCTCCCTCCCCTCCCTTTTTTGATCAAGGGAGAGAGTGGGCTGAATTAAACCTGTGATCCTGAAGTGGAAATCACATTTTGAACTGGGGGTGGGGGAAGAGGATGGACAGCTACTGAGAGGGAGAAATGGCCCGGAAAGCCGCCGGATCCACGGGAGGAAAGGTTTATTCCTTCAACCGACACCAGATGTCCTTCTAAGGCTTCTGAAGACGGATCGCCTGGTTCACGGAGGGACGCTTGGCAATGACAGCAAAGAACAGCCCTTTACTGTTACTCTGTCGGTCCATGTGGGTCGGTTAGGGTTCCTCTCCCCACCTGCACGTGTCAAGGTTGGAGGGCTGATGGAAAGGCTGCCCCCCCAGGGGCTGGCCAGCTGACTTTAGCAGGAGCCGGTAGTCGTATTCCGTGGGGGGCTTGGGAGCTGGAGGTGCCCACGTTGAGCGGAAGGAAAGTGAAGACCTGGGAGGGTTTCTTACGAGTGCCCCCCCCCCTCAGGACAGAGCCACAGCACCCTCATGTGGCTTTAGCCCTTGGCTTAGGAATGCCCAGCTCTTCCTGACAGGATAGCACCCTTTGTTGTGGGGGGGGGGGGCAGGGCCACAGAAAGGGGTGTTAAACGGCTGTAAAAGGGGATGGTTTCTGTGAGAGGGGAGCTCTTCTTAACGGGGCGTTCCCAGCAGGCGAAGATGTTGGGGGAAATGATGGGATCAGTCACTGGGGAAGTGCCAGTGATGGATGGCAGTCTGTTGGTTGAAATGGCAGACGGGAGCATGGCTGATGGTTTTGTGGCGTGTGAGAGAATGCGTGGAAGAAGGGTGGGATGTGCATGTAGGAGGGAGGGAGGGAGGGAGGGAGGGAGGGGGCACCCCTCACTTTGGGCTCTGGCCCCACAGCTGCCAGGCAGCTCCTGCTGTGCAACAACAGATCTGTGTGCCAAGTTAGCAATTACTGAGAAATATTTAGGTGTCAATTACTCCACAAAATGCCTGCTGAATATTCAGGTCTGTTGCGACTGGGTGCCACTGGTTCAGGCGAGAGGGGAGTAAGGGATCATTTGGACTGTTTTCTTAGAAGGACCGTTTTGTCTGATGCCTAAACATCAGGCAGATGAAGTTCGCGTGCCAGGTATGTGAGGGGAGAGAATAATTAGCAAGGAGCCCTTAGCAACGGTCCACTTTTGAAACAAGAGGGTGCCAAAGCACGGGCGGGGCTGGTTAACACTTTCTTTCCTGGCCTGAACCTGAGCCTTGGTTGGCAGAGGGCCACACTCTCCCTGGAACATAAAAACACCCCTATTCCAGGCACTGACCGTAACGGTCTGGAGTGTCTTCCACGAATCTTCCGTTTTATCAGTAAAAGTCACTCATCTGGTGAACCGCAGGAAAATTCCGTCATGAAAGGCCAGATGTAACAACCTTTTACTGGGAAGCGGCTCGGGTGCCCAGATGGTGGCCTTGCTAGGATGGTTGCCTGCTGAGAGATGTGCAGGTTTCTTGGGCTGACATTTTATGGCTTAAGTTGGATCAGGAGCACACTTTAAAGGGGGATTTGTTGAGCTGCTCCTGGGGAGGAACCCCCAGGCTGGAGAGCCCCTTTCCACTCTCAAGCCCAAGTTTTAGGAGTTATTCTCTCTGGGTATTTTTAGAACATGCCGAATGTTCGGGGATCATGATGCATCGGTGTATCTGCGTCTCCAAGGCGATGCCCTTTCTGTGGGTGATATGAGTCAAACCCCGTCTTCTGGGAGGAGGTGAGTGCCCTCTGAAGTAAGAAGGATGTGGGAAACTGTTGCTGGAAGAATTTGGAGGTGTGGAACCAGGTGATCAAAAAGGGTTTCTCCAACACTTTGGGGGCCAGATTGTGTCAAGACCTTTTGAAGTTAAGATTTTTGCCTGTGGGTGTTGGCAGCTCTGCCCGACCCGACCTGGCGGTGGTGGGGCGTCAGATTTCCAAAGCTGTGGATCTTGACCAGAGGAGTCTGGGAGTCACATGTTGAAGGGGATGGAATTACCTCTTGGGTAGCTTGAGACAACACGGTTTACTTCTAAGTCTTTTAACAAGGGCAATATATACATATATTGTATATATACTGTTTAAAAAATTAAACATAAAATATATTGTATATTTTAAAATTCCTAGTATACTTTTCAGTTTAAGAAATTTTGAGACAAGCACCAAAGCTACCAACAGGTTTAAAAGGACAGTGGCAAAATTAATTCTTGGCAAGGAAGCCTCCCCAAAAAGCCCCAGAGGGGCACAACCAACAGCAAGAAAAACAGATCAATAGCCAAAGAGGGGGAAATCGCTGCTATTGTTGAACATACGCGGCACTCTTCAGTATAGGCTCCGCGTGGGAAGCCAATTCTGGAATGAGAGTACAAAACATTCTGATGTGTTCATAAAATAAACAAGGCTGTGGGCGACCCGTCCCACTGCAGAGGGAGGTTTGTATCCATGCTGTGATGGTCGTGAAAAGCCTAAGTGAAGGAGCTGCACAAAGACAGGGGTGCGGCCCGCCCCGGCCCCTGCTGGGATCCCCAACGGTGACCCTCACCACGAGACATCAGCTGCGGCCTCTCCACGGATGCGCTTCTTCTCCTTGGTCTCTGGCCCCTGGCCCTCCAGATGGGATGGGACGGCAACCCCCACCGGCCCTGGCCCGCCTGGCCCATGGCGAGGACGGCTGGGAGCCACCGTCCCGTGACCCCTTCCTGCTCTTCTGAGCTGATCCTGGCATGGAGTCCAAAGCTTCACGCCAGGTCTGGCAGCCCGTCCAGGGCCTTCCTTTTCCACCCAAGCCATGCTTCTCCAACCTCCGGGGGGGGGGGGGGGCTGGATGGACCTTGCAACCAGCACAGCCCACTGGGTGGGAGACCCGCGCAGCAGAGGAAGGAAGCCAGGGCCTTCCCGTGGGACCGGGATCGCTCTCCCCCTGCCGTCCTCTCCGTTGGCCCCAGGAGGGCAACCGGTTTCCGGTGACACCCAGGGTTGCCTTTGCAGGTGTCGGACAAATTCGCCTTTGGCCTCTTTGATCTGGACTGGGATGTGTTCGCGCAACACATTGAAGGTGCGATCGGCCGAGTCCCCGTACTGGAGAGAACAGGGATCAAATCCACTGTCTGTGGCCCAGGTAAGGAATGTGGGCCAGAGTGGCAGTGGCACTCTCTGAAGGGTGGGGGGGAGAAGCTCCTTGGCTCTGCCGGCATTGCTGTGGAGGAATCCCTGCCCTGCTCATGCCCGGCTGAGCGCCAGGTGGGAAGCCTCGATGACTCTGACGAATGGAGCAAGGGGCCGTGGGCTTCCTCAGGAAGCAAAACCCACCCTCTCCCACGGGGCTCGGTCCTCCCTGGCAAACACAGACGTAGGGATGCGTCAGGGCTGGGGACTGCAGGCCAAGGCGACGGCCAGAGGGCCCTGGACAGAGACCCCCACCCTCATCCTGTTGATCTTGTGATCCTTGTAGAATCGTTCACTGCAGACCACAAGCCTCTCATGGGAGAAGCGCCAGAGGTCCGGGGGTTTTTCTTGGGCTGTGGTTTCAACAGTGCCGGTAAGAAGCAAACTTATCTCCTGGATGGCAGGCGGGCAGCTTGGTCGGGGGGGGGCTGGTGTTGACAGGGGGACGTTGAGGGTGGGGTGTGCACTCTGGATGCTGGCATGGAAGGAAGCAGTGGGGCTGAGGACAGCCGTCCTCCTTGGGATTGGGAAGACCGGGGTCAGGAGAAATCCTCTCTGTGGGTTTGGCTGCCCAGGACTATGGAGGGGGGGGGGCGGGGGTGTGCCATTCCGAGCCCTTTTCAGCCTAAAGCAGAACCTAGATCCCAGATTCCACCACCCCAGGGAAGAAGAACCCTTTCGACTGGCCGTGCAGCCCTGTTCAGCCACCGGTCTCTGCCTTGATCTGCTCCCCCCCTGCCGATTCCCCGGCTGCATGGGGGGGAGGAGGAGGCCAAAGACAGGGAGGGTCTTCCGGAGGGTCTTCTGCTCCTGGCACACTGAAATAATTTGGAAGAGAAAGAACCTCATGACCCAAAGGAAGTGGGGGTCATCAGTGGGGGGGGGAGCCCATTTTCATCGTACACTGAAGCACAGGTGCTGTTTGCCCGTGGGGAGGACCGAACCCCACAGAAAAGCAGCCACCGCAAGGCATCCCGTGTCAGCAGGGACCTCCCCCGCCAACCAATCCCTGTGACCCCCTTGCGCGCCCCCCCCTTTGCCTTCTCTCCTGTCCTTCATTAGGGGATGATGCTCGGAGGGGGCTGTGGGAAGGAGCTGGCCCCACTGGATCATCCACGGGCATCCTGAGAAGGACATGTATGGCTATGACATTCGGTGAGCAGCCTCCCCCTTTGGTTCCCAAGAGATGTTGGCATGCGCCTCCCCCCACCCCCACCCCCCCACCCCACTTACCCAGGTGCCTTCTCTGGGCTGAAGCGGGCCGTTGCCTTGCCCGCGAGAGGGGTTGGTGAAGGACCAAAACAAAGGCCGAGCCTAATGCAAAATATAATTTATTCTAATGCCAGGCAGCTCTTCTCAGGCGGCAGCCACGGAAGAGCCTCCCCCCCCCCACGTCAAAACCTGCCCCAAGGCTCCTTTGTTCTCAGTTGGGGGGGGGCAGTTGGCGAGATCCTTCCTTGGAAAGGTTGCCTCGCCACAGCAGGGGTGTGTGTGTGCCTGTGGGGTTGTAGAGAGGTTGTACAAAAAGCGTGTCTGTCGTTGTGAGTGTCATCGAGGGAGTCTGGGATTCGTTCCCGGAATTAGCATCTATTAACTTGCAAGCTCTTGCCCGGCTTCTTCCTGGTCCTCTCTCTCTCTCAGGTTTGTCTGGTGGCCAGCCGGGGCCCCCTTGTGCCTCTGGCCCGCCTTTGGTGGTGCTGGTGGGGGGCTTCTCCTCCATTCTGAATTTTAGGGGAACACCGGGAGACACCCCAGCTCACGCCCTCTTTGGCTTCCTCAGGAGGTTCCATCGCGGTCTCACCGGGAACCACCGCTGGGTGCGGGGAGCGGAGCCACGAGGCCTACGCCAAGAACTACGCCATCGTCTTCCCCTACGATGAGCCTCTGGCCGGGCGCAACCTGAGGAAGGACCCCTTGTATGAGGTCAGGCCCCCGAGGAACCGTGGGTGCTCTGTGGGCTGGCACAGCTGGACTGGACCGGTTGGGGCCGTGGCCGGGGCCCAGTCCCTTGCCCCAACTCCGCGGTCCTCTGCGGAAGCCCCCCCCCCCTGTCCTCCAGAGCTCCCCTGGCCTCCAGGTGGGGGGGGGGGAGACCGGATGCAAGAGGCAGGCTTCCTTTTCGGCCTTTGCCCCATGGTTGCCCCACGCTTCCCCTCCACCCCCTGGGGGCTCAGCCCAAAGGGGTCTCTCGGCTGGCTGCACTCACAGAGAACACTGCCTGGGTCGGGAGGAAGTTCAGGAAACCCCCGTGGTCTCCATCTCTCTCTCTCTCCCTCCCCCCAGGTACAATTTGAACTTAAAAGGGCCCAAGGGGGGCATCCTGGCCTGTTTGGACCCAGATATCTTGCCGCCCCCCCGCCCCGCCCCCCCGGCCTGATCACAGCTCACCCAAGCAGGTGGCAACAGCAGCCAACCTGTTACCTGCTTCTCCAGTGGGTTTCCCGTCCCCGTAAGGCCTCCTCAGGAGGAGGTGGCAAGACCCCCAGAGTCTGGGTCCAGCACAGAGAGAGGAGACGGAGGGGCAGGGAGAGGCACTCCCAGGAACTCGGAGGGGCCAAATCGTCAGGAGGTTTCACTTGAAACAAACCGCGGGGAGGAGGGGCTGAGGGCACGGGCGGCTCCCGCTCGGTTTCGCTTCCCTCGTCTCCCCCCGGCCCTCCTGCCCACCTGGATGAACTCTGGCTGCCTTTTGCAAGGGCTTTGAACGAGTACAAAAACTGGGGGGGGGGGATGCGGGGGGGGAGGAAGGCATTAGAAGGGAGAAGAAAGAAACGTTCTGCCCGCCTCCCGTTCGTCATTTCTTCCTCTGCACCCACTCCCCTGCCACAGCCTTTCAAGAAGGGCACGGAGTTTAAAGTACCCTAAACGGCAGCCTTGTTACCATGAAAGAAAACATGTTGGCTTCGAAAGAGCCGCCCTGCCCCGTTGCAATGAACCGGGGGGGGGGGGTGGCGCACAGTGGGGTTGAGGGGGGGGGCTGTGCCAGGCACCAGCCCGAAATGGGGCCTTCGGAGGATCCGCAGAGCGTGCAAACCTTACGGTGCTGCTCTCCATTCCCAAAGGGCCGCCCAGCTAGGATGGCTCCGGTGGGGGTGGGTGGGGAGGCCGCCCTATGCGCCTTTTATGCCCTGTTGCAGTGACTGCCAGAATCTGGAAGCAAGGAGCCTAGACGAAGGAGGGCAGAGGGTTGGGGGGGGGGAAGAATGGGAAGGCGTGAATGAGGTTGGCCCTTGCTCTCTGATACCCCCCCCCCCCCGCACACACACCTACACCCGTCTTGGTCCTTCGCCCGTCAGGAGCTGCTGCGACAGGGCTGTGTCCTTTCAGGAGAGGCATGGCTGGGAGAGGCCAGGCTGGTTCAGTCCAACAGGTGAAGCACCGGTAAGACTGTCCTGGGGTGGGGCGGGGTGGGCACCTCTCTCTGGCATCTCGGGGGCCCTTCCAAGGTGAGGGGGGTTGGGGGGGCACCCCCATGTTGTCCAAAGAGGAGCCTCAGAGGAGGTGGAGTGCTGCTGAAAGCTCCCCCAAAGGTGTGGCCTTCAGGAGGCTGCCGGCGGCCTCTCCCCCATCATCATCCCTCGTTATCCGTTGGCTGCTGTGCTGGCCGGGACCAACGATGAGAGGTGGATGGACCTCAGGACCCCCGGAGGGTCGGTGGGATGACGGAGGTTGCAAGCAGACCAGCCATGGTCCTCTCGCCTCATGGTCCTCCCCGCCAGGTTCTGGATTACGACTACTACGGCGCGTACAGCCACCAACCCCACAAAGACCACGCCTACAGCCGGTTGCTCTCGGAGGAGTACACCTTTGATTTCCCGCCTCACCACCAAGTTGTGAGTAGCCTGGCTGATCACGAGGGTCGTGCGTGAGATGATCCTGTCTCTGGTCTGAAACTCACTGTATGAGATTAAGGACTAGAATCTTGCATGTTGAGGTTGTTCATTATCTTATTCAGAAACTGGCTGTGACATTGCCCAAAACGGGACTTAAAATAACACTCTCAGCAGCTTACAAAAATCAATATCGGCTGTGCCACTCAAAATCTGTGTGAGAGGGGGAGAGGGGCGAGAAAGAGAGGGATGATGCGCCTGTTCCTGGAAAGGTCCTGGTGCATTGACCCTTGCTTCACTGCAACATCGGGAGCGCCTGACGACCCCCCCCCCCCGGGAAAGGCCGCCTCTCCGGTTCTGCTCCTTGGAGTCAGGCTGCCGGAGGCCTTCCTAGGAAGAGCTGCCCAGCACCAGATACACCAGCCCCTGGCCCCCGGCCCCGGCCCCAAACTGAGCCCGGGGGGGGGGGCATGTGCATCCTTGCGCGTGCCTGTTTTTGTGCTTTTACTTCCAAATCGGTCAAGCCCCCCCCCCCCTGATGGTTTTGCAGAGGACGGAGCCTCAGCTGCTTCCACGTGAAGCAAACACAGTTCCTTTCCATGGGAGGGAGGAGGGGGAATAATGGCTGATCTGTGAAGATGTCACTGCACTCAAAGAGCCGTGAGTTATGGGATGTCAGGTGTGGGACAGCGAGGGAGGAGCCACCTTGACTTGGGTGGCCTTCCCTCCTTTTGTATTTTTCCCCCTGAAGGATATTAAAAGCAGCTGCATGAGTCACCCGCCCTCCTCCTCTCCCTCTCTCCTGCCTTCTGTCCCCCACTATGAACCCCCCCCCCCACACACACACACACACACAAACGTGCCTCCCTTGTCCCGCTGACACAAAGAGAAGCCTCGAGCATCCCTCCCACCGTATTTGCTTTTGCTTTTTGTTTTCTTCCAGATCAGGAACGAGTGTCTGACCTGCCGAAACTCAGTCGCCCTCTTTGACATGTCCTACTTTGGGAAATTTTACCTGGTTGGCCCCGAGGCCAGGAGGGCAGCCGACTGGCTCTTTACGGCAGACGTTGGCAAGCCTCCGGGTAGGAGGGCCTCTCCTCTGTGTCCTTGTTTCGGGGCTGCCCAGGAAGGCCCACCTTCCTTCTTCGGGTGTCCCAACAGGGGGATTCTGGAAACGGACGGCTCTCCAAGCTTTGCTCCAAACCGATCCCTAACTGCCCCATTTCCATGTCGGCCCTTGACCTTCACCTTCATGCTCATCCCACATGCACCAAATCCAAAGCGGTCCTCCAGGGGCCGGAAGACCTGGACGACCGGAAGAGGAGCCGTGGACCACGTGGCCGGCCGTGGGTCACACAACCCACGCACAGACCCCTCTCCTTGAGGGCAGAACTCTGTGTCGCTTCTCCCGGCAGGGAGAGGAGGCTCCCACCTGCCCCCTCGTCTCTGCTCTCTCTTCGCTCTGCTGGAGCGAGGCCGAGAGGGCCCCCCCCCCAGCCAATTCAGAGAAACCCCAACAGCCTCAAGGCCCCGGCCCCCCCACCCAAACCAGCTCTCCCCCCCCCGCCCTCCTTCAGGGTGTCTCCTCCTCTCTTCCCAGGGGCAACCGTCTACACCTGCATGCTCAACAAGCGCGGGGGAGTGGAGAGCGACCTGACGGTGAGCCCCGATCGAGCCCAGCGCCCGGGACTCAGCCTGGCGCCCGCCTTTGAAGGTAAACAAGCATCCTGCCCACCTCCAACGGTGGGCCTTCCACGAAGGAGCCCACGGCTGCCTTGGCCAAGGAGCGTCCGGCCCAGGGCTTGGTTGCAGGGAGGCGGGTGGCGGGCGGCAGCAGCAGGAGGCCAGACTCGGAGCTCTTGTGGGGCGGGCGGGCATCATGTGCCAGACCCCCACCGTTCTGATACGTGGGTGAGGGGGCTGGAAAGAGGTGAGGGCTGTGCATCCCATGGCAGGGCCAGTCTGCCGGACCGTTCAGGATTGCCCGTGCCACCTCCTGGGTCCATTCCAAGGGCCTGGCTTTGCGGAGCACTTTCGAACCAGCCAGCCGAGAAGGTCAGCCCCCCTCCCCTTGTCTCCTGCCCCCCCCACCCCCCCACCCTGCTCTAATGGTTTGGACAAGCGTCCGTCTGGCTCTGGGCGGGTGTGGAGGGTGATTTCATTACCTTTATGGACCCCCCACCACCTGCGCACATCCTCCCCCATCCACCGTCCATCAGGCCCCGTAAACCCAATTAAGGCTTTTTCCTCGGGGCCTCCTTCCGAGCCAGCCAGGTGCTTATTGAGTTTCCCTCAGACGGCTCTGCTTGAACCGGCCATGAATTCTCCTCCGGGCTTTTGTTCGGCATCGTAATAGAGGGCAATTAGAAAAAGGAAGTGGGTGGCCAGCCCGGCAGCCCTCTTCTGTCCCTGCCTCGCTCAACAGGAGGAGCGGGGAGCTGGGGGCCGGGAGGAAGAGACGTCTCTCCTTCACTGAACTTTCCGAAGATGCAAATCTGCTCTTCCTGGGCCAGCCAGACCTGGTTTTGAGCCGATTTTCTGAGCAGTGGTGCACAGCCCCTCCCCTGCCTCTCTGTCCCTTTCATGAAACATAGGGTCCCTCCTTTGGTAGGAACAGAGGCACACGGAATCGTGGCAAACCCCGTGGCTTTAAAAGAGAGTGTTTTGAGCCTCATTCCCGGGTTCTGGGTGTTCTTGGGAGTGCATGGGCCACCTCTGCTTGAAATCTTGGAAGCCAGGTTTAGGCTTCCTGGGGTGGGGGTGGGGGTGGGGTTTGTCTCTTATCCCACCTAAATAATTAAAAGTGAAGCATTCAGGCTGTTGACCTAGTTTGTGACCTTTGAGTCTGCCGTATGGAGACTTTTAAACGGTCCCCCAGCCCTAACCCCAGCCAGAACCAAGGGCTGCTTAACCGCCAGGTTAGATTACGGGAGCCAGAATAGATCTCGGGACTCAGGCGGGGCCTGCAACTCCTGCAGCCCAGCTGACGTTTCATCAGCCCACTCGGCACATGCTCAGAGGTGAGGTCTCCCAGACACCCCAGGAGCCCTCATGGGCCACCAGGACTGGTGTTTCAGATGCCTGGAAGCCCTCAACCTGGGCGGGCAGGCGATGCGCATCCTTTGGCCCTCTCTAGCCTGGCCCCCGCCTGTTTCCCCCGGTGTCCATTCTTCGTAGGCGCCGGCTACTACCTGGCTGTGGGAGGGGCCGTGGCACAGCACAACTGGACCCACATCATGACTGTTCTTCAGGACCAGCGGTTGCAGTGCCGGCTGATTGACCGCTCAGAAGACCTTGGGATGATCAGTGTTCAAGGGCCGTCCAGGTGAGCCCTTGAGGAACAGGGTGATGGGGGGAGGGAGGGAGGGAGAGCCTTCTCCACTCACTATGGATGGAGGAGGAGGAGGAGCAGCGAGGCCTGTCAGCCCTGCCCTTCAGGGGAAAATGCTGACGGGTGGTGCCCGCAGAGGTTGAAGGGGTTCCCATACTTACCTGGAGGAGTTTGGAAGCCTCTCATTTCGGATGGGTCAGTAGTGCCCTCTCACCCACCCAGCTCACCACAGCTGGAGATATAGCACAGCTGAGCACCGTCTGTTGTGCGGGGGGGGGGGGCAGCCACGTCTCTAACAGCTCTGTGTTTCCTGAGGGTGACTTGCCTCCCCCCCACCTTGCTCCTGCATCCCCAGCGCTGATCCCACATTGATGGGCAGACAAAGACTTGTATCGGCAAGAGGATTGGCATGCCGAATTTTTATCTGGCTCTCCTGAATGACACCCTCTCCCCGTCTCCCCGGGGACACAGGCCAGCTTGTCAGGCTTAATTCCTCGGCGTTGGTGACATGATCCTGCCGAATCCATGGCTGATGAGCAAGAAAACCAGCCGGGACTCAGCAGATAAGCATTGGTTCTCTCATTCCCCCCCCCCCCCTTTTTGCTGGCTTGCTCTGAAAAATTCAAGAGCTTTTCTGATGTCTTTAAAGGAGCAGAGCACCAATTGCCAGGCATTCTGGCAGGGCTAAGCGCTCCGACACTGGGGGGGGGGGGGGGGGCGGAAAAACTTGATCAATGTGTGCTGGTGAGTCCTGTGATTTCGGTGCCTTCTGGAGTGGTAGTGAAACCAGTTAGGACCTTGCCTGCATCAGCTGCACAGCTGTAGCAGAGCAAACGGGTGGCTCAGGACCACCCTTTCTGAGGAAGAGCCCCGTTCGCTTGTCTTAAAGCAAGTTTCTGGGTCTTGTGGCTGAATCGACGTGTGTGGAAATGTATGATGTCTCAGAAGCATCTGCTGGAGGGTCCCTGGAGGAAAATTAAAGAATAAGCTTTGCAACTGGGATTAACCTGACTTAATATGCTTTATATACCTGAAGGAATCCAGGTTTTTCTTAATACCAAATCAGGATTGTCTGGATTCAGAGTTTTTTCAAGGTGTGATGTACCCCTGGCCAAGACTAACGCTGTTCTTAAAAACTGGTGCGCAGCTTCGTTGTGTGGCTCTTATTTCCATGTTTTGTCAGATTTTAAGGGTTTCTTTAGCTCATGTTTTTGAACCCTATTACCTTGAGTGGAAATGTTTTTATTTAAAAAAATGTGTGGGTCCTTTTACACGATCCAAAGGCAAGAGAATGGTGCAACACTTCTTTTACCTGAGGAGGGAAAAATCAATGACATAAACGAGCTTTCCATCCCAACCCATAGCTGTGGGTAGTGTAGAAAAAAATGCAAAAGTCCGTGTCCCCCCCCCCCCCCCCCGCATGCAAGTCCGGCTCCTTCATTAACAGAAAGTTTCAGAATGGGGAAGGGGGGGCAGCTGCAGACTGGTCTGAAATGGGGACAAACGCAGGTGTCCTTCCTTCACGGCCCCTCGCGGGGCTCAAGCATTCCTGCTGGGGTGGTTGTGTGGAAGGGGGGCCCCTCCACGGGCCGTGGCTGGCCACGGGCTCCTCAATGGGCTTCTTCTCTTTCCGCACAGCCGCGCCGTCCTGCAGGAAGTTCTGGACACAGACCTCAGCAACGAGGCCTTCCCCTTCTCCACACACAAACTGGCGAAGGCGGCCGGCTGTCTGGTGAGTGCCCCTCGGTGCGCCGGCTTTCAGGCGAGCAGCTGTGCTGCCTGGGGAAAGGGGGGGTGCAGAATCCCTTCCACGTGCCTGCCGGTCGTGTTCAGGTGGCGTCCAAAGGCCGTGGGCCTTTTCCAGCCTTCCTGCAAAGGCGTAGGTGATTCTGCTTTGGGCCTGGATGGAGAGGCAGGAGGGTGGCCTCGAAGCACCAGGGGCTCCCTGGGGGACCCTCAGCCTCTCCCTGCCCCTCCAGGGCTGTGAATGGATCCTGGATGGTGGCACGTCTCCCGTTTGTGACTTCAGCGGATTCTCCGGTGTCACGACCAAGCCGTGGGGGGTGAAGTCAGAGGCAGACCTCCTGGGATGCCCAGGAAAACAGGCCAGGCCTTCTGGAATCCATTTCTGCAGGTGGTTGACCCACGGCTGCCCCTCCTGCCTCCTGGAGGGACTGGCTTGTTAGTCCCCAGCTCGGTGGGGAGAGAAGGGCCCCACGACAGGGCTGGCACCCTCCCTTCCTGCAGGATGTGTCATTGTACCTGGAGCAGCACTTAAGCCCTTTGCCCTTGGGGTGTCCGGTTAGGCTCTGAGTTCAGCTGCTTGGCTCCCCACCCCACCCCCCAGCTGTCTCCTCCTCACTGGCTTCGCCTTGCTCTCCGTCGGAGGAAGCTGCCTTGTCTTCTGGCCTCTTTGGCAGGGATGCTTCCCAGGTCTGCTGCAGTGGGGAGAGGGGGGGGGGTTGTCCCTGGAGGTCAGTCTGGCCAGGCGGCGAAGGGAGGGAGGGAGGGAGGGAGGCGCCTTCCCTCGGGGGCTCCACCCTGGCTCCTGGCCTGCTCCGTCTGTTGGTCATCAAGGTCAGACATGTGTTTTTCCAGAGATGGGCGGCTTCGTGGCCAAGCAGCTGTGGGACAGAAAGACAGAGAGAGAGAGAGAGAGAGATTGCAGGAGCCGGCAGTCTCGTCTGAGGGGACCCCTAGGGTTGTCTTAGTGATAAAGCACCTAAGAGCGCAGGGTGGGTCAGCCCTGAGCGCAGCTGCCCGGTATGCAAAGCCCACGGAGACCCAAGTCCTCCAGAGAGACACCCTCGCGTCGAGCAGCAGCTGTGCCCAGGCTTAACCTGGGGTGGGGGGAGGAAAAGTAACAGCCCCCATAGGCACTATGGGGAGGTGGGGAGTGATACAGACAGACAAAGGGGGTCACGTTGAGCACCCCTCCCCCGCCATCCCATGTGAATCCTTCCAAGGCACCCCTGAAATAAAAGCTCTTAACCCCCCCCCCTTTGAAGAGCGGCTGCTTCGGCAACAATAGAGTGAAAAATAGAAAAGGCTTCGTGGGTTTATTTTGGGATCCCTGACAATAGAGCCACGCGTTGAGAGCTGTCGCGGTCTTGGTGGTGCAGCAGAGCCCAGACGGGTGGCGTTGCCTAGTGATTAGGCAGGTTGCAGGGCGGGGAGGGAGAGCTCAGCCACTTCCCTATGGGAGGTGGTGTTGTCCTCCTGCCCCCGGCAACGGACCTCGGAGGCCGTCTCCCGCCACAGTGGCCAACGTGGCCGTTCCGGGCCGGGGGCCGAAGGATGGGCTCACCTCGCGGGGCATCTCCAAGAGCCACGAGCTGGCCCTCAAGAGGCGAGGGGGTGCCTTTATGGGGCTTGGGCAGTGCCTGCGGGAGGGGGCTCGGCCCCTTCACGCTTCCCGGCGGAGCAGAGTGACCTGTGCCCGCGGGGGCCGCCTGGGCTCTTGCTCGGTCCTGCTTGTTTCTGGGCAGGATGGAGAGGACGCCGTTGGCAGCTAGCGGGGGCCTCGCGAAGCCCTGGGTGTTTCCAAATTCCACCTCCTGCTGCTGCTTGACACCCTTGGGATCCGTGGTCAGGATCCACACGTGGGCAAGCAAAGCTCCTGACTGACAGGTCCCACCGCCCTGTCAGCTGCTCTCCTCTCCTGTTCTTAATAAACAGATTTGAATAGCTTGTCTTGATTTGGAGCCATGAATATTTCATTGGGCTAATCCAGATTAATGCACTGTGTCATGTTCAATGAACGCCTCTGGAGGAAGTGCCGGAAGAGCCGGGCTGACAGCTCCGTCGCTCGGAGCCCAGGCCTGTTGGAGAGAGTCGTCTGGAGGGCCCTCGTCACGGGGCGTGGGTGTAATTGTCAGCTTGTTGTGGTGTTCCAGAGGTCTGATGGGGCCGGAGGCTGTGAAATTGACTCCTCTTCTAGAACACTGAGGGATTCGTATTAACTGAAAGAACTCAGAAGGAAGCCAAGATGCCGTTGTTCTGCCCCATGGTTTTAGCTAAAGTGGGCCAGCCACGGAGCCTTTTACGCCTCGGCCGATGGCTGGTCATCTGCGAGAAGGTCAGGGTGCTGTGGCTGGCCCTTATTGGGCCAAGGGAAAGCCCAGGCAGAAAACAGATCACTGGGCAGAAAACCCAGTGCCAGTGTCTGTGTTCTTCTGGGATCTTATGAAGGAGATGTTTCTATATATTTGCTTACTGATATGTGTTCATTTTCTTTTCCACCTCAAATGTAGATTTGAAGTGATAATATTTACAGTGATATATTTTGGTCATAGCAGGGATTCCCAAAGCTCAAAATAGGATCCTGATTTATAAAGTCTGGATTTTAAAATTACTTTTTCTGCACACTCTCAGCCTATATTTGGTGAGCACCGCCAGAAATCGATGTCAGAGGAGGCTGAATTAGAGCTGAAAGCACGTTAATATTGGAGAGAAGAGACAGAGAGTCATTTGAGTTTGTGGAATCACACTTGAAATGAATGACTGAATACAAATAACCAAATAAAGGAAACTAATTTGCACACTCCCAGAGGGGAGGGAAGCCCCTGCTTTGACACTCAGATGCATTCATCAGTTAAGGATTTTCCCCTTCTAATTACCACCTTCTGATGAAGTCTGTTTTTGACCTAATTGTTTTCCCCATAATTATTGATGATGGAATTTAACTAGATTAATAAGATGGAGGGCAAGGAAGGCAGTTGCAAAATGTCGCTAATATTTCACAAACCTTCAGCTTGAAGGAAGAACTCCAAGGACTTGGAAAATAGGCTGCACAAGAAGGGGTGCTTGAAATATTGTACCCCCCACATTTCTTGCTTCCTCTCACCCCCTTCCCTGCTGGTGCTGCCCCTCCCAAGCAATTCCACACACACACACCTGTTACCGAAAGGATACCCTCTCCTGCCCTCCCCCACCCCTCTTTCTGCCTCTGCCTTCCATCTGAGGGGGGGGGCTGTCTCTCTGGGCTTCCCGAAGGAGGCTCCTTTTGTCCTGGGTCTCTAAGGAGGGTCTCCTCTGCTCGTTGCCCAGGAAGGGACTGAAGACAGCCATTCTGGGAATCAAGGTCTGGGGAGGGAGGTTTCCAGCCCCCTTTCAGCAGCATTTAACGGTCGTGGGCTTCCCACTGTGCCCCTTCTCCTTCTCAGGTGCGCGCCATGAGGTTGTCCTTTGTCGGGGAGATGGGCTGGGAGCTACACGTGACCAAGGAAGACTGTGTCGCTGTCTACCGCGCGATCAGGAAGGCCGGGGCCAAGCATGGCATTGCCAACGCGGGCTACAGGGCCATCGACTCCCTCAGCATTGAGAAAGGTCGGTGAGAGGCTTTCCTTTCTGTTGCAGGGGCAGCTGGGGACCATCCTGCCCTCCGGCCCCAGGGAATCGCTTTGTCTCCTGGTGGGGAGGCAGATCCGAGGGTGGGGGTGGGGGTGGAGGGGGGGAGAAAGGGTGGGTTTTCTCTGTGTGAGTTTGCTTTCCCACTGGGTTTCCCTTCACCACAGTCCGTCCCCCTCTTTCTGGTGCCAGGGCTTGGGGACCCGGCGCCAAGGTGATGCCACCTGGGTTTTGTTGCCTTCCCTCCCAGCCCTTGCCTGCCCTCCCTCTAGCACCTCACAGGGAGCCACTCCAGCCTCAGGTTTGCGGCCCCACCTGCTCCTGGGCCCCCCCAAAGGCACATCTTCTGGGGAGCCAAGCCAGAGAGACCGCGTGGACTCAAGGCCCCCAAGAAAACCAAAGGGGCCGAACAAATGGGAGCAAAACCAAGACCCTCTGAACTGTGAAACAGAGAATTTTGAAAGGACAAACAGTAGAAAACGGAGAAGTTAAAAAAAAAACTTTCTGGGCCAGCCGTCTGGCCCAGCCCTGCCTGTAAAAGTCAAAGCAGACGGATGCCTTTGCATTGGGCGGGGAGTCTTTAATCCTCCTGAGTCTTGAGCAAAGAGAGCTCCAGGCACACGCACTGTTTTTGGGCCTTCCTCTAATCTTGCCATGTGCGCTAAAGCCCTGCTTGTATTCCTGGCATGTCTGCATGAATAATCGCCTTCGTTTGGAAACCATGCACTCTGCCATTTTGGATGACACTAAGCCTCCTGAGCTGCCTCATCCCGGATCGAAGGGAGCCAAAGTATTTGCAGCTGTGTTTCAGGAAAGGGATGGGCCGAAAGCCAGCCACTCAACAGGGAAATGCAGGCGGCCACTAAAACAGTGATCCACGGACCAGGCGGGAGGGGAGGCCACGCTGCCTGTGAGCCACAAGTGGCCCAGAACTGCTTTGGCCCACTGGGTGCAGAGGCCGCAGCTGTTTCTGCAGGGCCGCTGTTTCCTCTCCTCTCTGTTGCCTGTGCTTGATTCCTTGATTCCTCCTCTCTCCCCAAAATTAGCTGTGATCACACAGTTAAGAAGCCACTGAAAACCCTGCCCTGATTTTTAAGAGTATGATCTTCAAGTGTCCCTAATGTGTGCCTCCGATTCCAGCTCCATCATTCAGATTTTCAAACTTTCCTCTTCCTGCATTCCCAGGAGGATCCATTGACCTTTTCCGTCTTCCTCTTGACCTGAGCAGGAGAGAGAAAGGGATGGAATTTCTCCTCCCCACTCCAAACACCATCCTGCTCCAGCCCTCCATCATCCTACCCACCGCTGGGCAGCAGCCTCTCAACCCAACCAGCCTTTGGGTTTGTCAGGAAGCTCCCCCCCCCCCCGGCCGCCTTTGTTTCTTAAAATGTTTGTCTGTTTCTCTGTCCCTTCCCCCCTCAAGTGACTGGCAATAAGTTAAAATGATTAAGAAGAGTTGCAAAATACTAGCTGCAAAACAACTTAAAAACAATATTTAAAAGCAGATCCAAAACATTCTGTAAACACTGGTCTTTAAAGCTTGTCCCACCAACCAAAGGTTCAAGGAAACCTCGGGCTTTATCCAAGTTCCTAGGCAGGTCTTTTAGATATCCGATAGGTGGGGTATAAACGAAATAAATAAATAAATAAATAAATATCCTGGCCCTGAGCCATTGAGGGCTTATAGGTTAAAAAAGAAAAAACGCAACACAGACCCGTGCGCTGAGGGCCGAAGCCCGGGCAGCCGGAGCCAGGCCGGTTTGGAAAGCGCCGGTCGGACCCCCCGTGCCTGGCTGCCGCCTCCTGCCTTCGCTCTCGCGGCCTTGAGAGCCTGTGTTGCCGAAGTCCCGTCGGGGAGGCAATTAGCCGCTCTGTCCAAATCTAGCTTGTGCCTCGCAAGAAGCCCCCTGGAAAGGGCCTTTTCTCTGGGCTGCCTGTGGGGTGGTTGGAGGTTTGGGAGCAGACAGGGACCCGAGGCTTGCTCCAGGCAGGTGTTGGTGGGGTGAGGATTGGAGGGCTGCACTGGCAGGAAGGATGAGACCCCCCCCCCCCAATCTGTTTTTCCACAAGTTTCTCAGAAAACCCCTTGAGGACGCCTGAGTTTTCTCTGAGAAAGTGTGGGAAAAGTTGGACACTGCTCTCTGAGGGTGGCTGGGGAAGACGTCTCTACCCCTGTCCCGAGGGGGCGGGGGTGGGTTTTTGTCCTCACAGGGTCTTTCTCCCATGGCTGCCGTTTTCTTGTCAGGCTACCGACACTGGCACGCGGACCTTCGGCCGGACGACAGCCCCCTGGAGGCGGGCCTGGCCTTCACCTGCAAACTCAAGTCCAGCGTCCCTTTCCTGGGGCGGGAAGCCATGGAGGCCCAGAAAGCTGCCGGAATATTCCGCCGCCTGGTCTGTTTCACCATTGACGAGTGAGTGTCTGTGGCGGAGATGCGAGTTTCTGACGGGGCTCCTGTTGGGCGAGCCTCCCTCTGGAGCTGGAGCTGAGCTGCTCTCAAAACGCTCCCCACAGATTCTGACGTTCGGCATTCTCCACCTACCTGCCGAACAAAAATCGATCTCTCGCGCGCTATGTATGACGTAAGAGAGTACTAGTCAGTCAACGGTAATCCGTTGCTTTCGGCAACAGATTTCATTTAAAAGTCGTTGAGTGATAGATTTTGCTGCTGACGAGCTTACGCAGAGTGGGACGTCTTTCTACAGAATGAACCACATTTGGTAGCTGACAGGCCGGAGTGCGTGGGAGCCGATAGGTGGGGCTTGGGGGAGGGGTGTCTGCTGAAATGACCCTATGGTTCCTGCAGCCCCTTTTCTGGGGTAAAATGTGGACTCGACTTGCACTCCAGATCTGAACCATGAAAGGCGTGAAGCAGCAAAGTGTGCGTATTTGTGGGCCTCGGTTCAGGCTCCTTCTTGGCCCTCCACACCCATTCCCTCTGCATTGGCTGGGAGACCCCTTTGGGCTGCAGCTGTGGGGGTGGGAAGAGCGGCTGCTGCCGCCGGCCCTCCCCCCCTGCAACCGTGTCCCCTTTGTCCCCAGGAAAGTCCCCCTCTTTGGGCTGGAGGCCATTTGGAGAAACAACCAGATCGTCGGGCACATCCGTCGAGCGGACTTCGGGCACGCCATCAACAAGACCATTGCATACGGCTACATCCGGGACCCAGATGGAGGGCCAGTGAGTTTGGACCTCGGGCACCAGGTTTGGGTGGGGCTGGACAGGTTCCCCTCTTGCTCCCCTGCCCAGTGCCCCTGTGCCCAGCTATATCTATCTATCCATCCATCCATCCATCCATCCATCCATCCATCCATCCATCCATCGACTAACCCATCCATCCATCCATTGACTAACCCATCCATCCATCCATCCATTCATCCATCCATTGACTAATCCATCCATCCATCCATCCATCCATTGACTAACCCATCCATCCATCCATCCATCCATCCATTGACTAACCCATCCATCCATCCATCCATCCATCCATCCATCCATCCATCCATCCATCCATCCATCCATCCATTGACTAACCCATCCATCCATCCATCCATTGACTAATCCATCCATCCATCCATTGACTAATCCATCCATCCATCCATCCATCCATTGACTAACCCATCCATCCATCCATCCATCCATCCATCCATCCATCCATCCATCCATCCATTGACTAACCCATCCATCCATCCATCCATCCATCCATCCATCCATCCATCCATTGACTAACCCATCCATCCATCCATCCATCCATTGACTAACCCATCCATCCATCCATCCATCCATCCATCCATCCATTGATCCATCCATCCATTCATCCATTCATCCATTGATCCATCCATCCATCCATCCATCCATCCATTGACTAACCCATCCATCCATCCATCCATCCATCTGTCTTTCTTTCTGCTGGGCCTCTTCTGGAGTTGAAAGCCAGAGCCAGGCGGAGTTCTTTCTCCACCTGGGGGTCCCCTTCTTTGGGCCATCGAGAACTGCCCTTGGGTCCAGTGTGTGGGAGCTGCGGCTTGGTGGTGCTTTGCCCCAAGGGCCAGCCTCGCCCATTTGGGGGAGGGCCTTTCCCCGAGGGCAGCGCCCTGTTCTGGTCAGCCTCCCCCGGACGGCCAGGCCTGGTCCTCCTGCCCCAGCCTTTTAAATCATTCTGTTGGGCTTCAACCCCTCCTCTCTTTGTTGTCTGTGACAGTTCCTTTTTTAAACAGGTTTGAGCCTCAGGGGCTCAAGGACTTCTGTGACAGGAGGAATATTTTTAAATAAATGAGAATAGTGCTTTCTCTCTCACACACACACACACACACAGACACAGGGTTCCAAAATTCATCTGGCTGTTTTGCCGGCTCTTTCCCTTAAAGGAAAAGCACTTTCAAGCTCTGAAATCATGACTTCACCAATTAATGGGTGAGATTTTTCTGAATCTTTTCTGCCTTTGGCTGCTTTCCCTCTTCCTCTCGCTGTTTGCTGGCATCTTCTAATGAGGCAGGAAGCCTGGAGCAAAGAGAGAAATTTGGACTCAAAGGTTGGGAGTTGCAGAGGCGAGCGCCGATGAAGCTGAAAACTCTTGACAGTTAATTTGGGGCCAGAGAGACGAGGCCCGACAGCCAACGACCGTCTGCGGCTGTGCGGAAGCCGGTGCGAAGGAAGCCCTCTTTCCCCACCCCTCACTCCAAGCCTGGTTTGGCTTCAGGGTTCCTGCGGATTTTATAGCTGCCAGGCAGCTCCAGAGTTTTTGCTTAATTACTCATCCATAAATTGGTTGGCTGGTTAAGTTACCCAGGCAATGACCCTGGCAATCTTTCTCAAAATAGGGTTACAGTTAGAGACGACAGAAAAGGACAAGCTCCCTTTCTCATCCTTTCTTTGCTCTGGATGTTGTTGTTTGTGAACCAGGCTGGCTTTCCGAGGGTTGGCGCAGGATCCAAAATGCCAGGAAAGGGCACGTGTCAGGAGTCGCCCCTCAACAGATGCATGAGTCAGGGGATGCCTCTGTGGGGCCATCATCCTGCACGAGGGTTTAGGGCCTGCCCTGAGGGCTGCCTGCCCGGAGGAAAGCAGTGGGACCAAGTCCTGGATGAGTCTCTTCCCAGGGGCAGAGCGCCCATGTGGTGGGAGGCAACCAACCCATGGCTTTCCTGGGCTGGGCCCCTCCCTGCTGTCCTTCTGCCGGCAAGCCTTCCAGGCCTTTTTATTCAGGCGAACTTTGGGAGACCGAGAAGGAGCTTTTGGCTGGGGCTGGGTGGGTGGCACTCCTTCCATCGCCGACATGCTTCCGTAGCTTTTCTTCATATTTAATTAATCTGTTTCCTCTTGTAAGTGTTCTAATTCTGGCCTTTGAGTTCATGGTTCGGCATTCCTTAGCCCCTGATGGCTTATATATATATAAGCCAGGCTCTAAATGAAATGCTCTCAGTTTTAAGAAACCAGGAGCCAAAACAACTTGGTTCAAAACTTCCTGGACTTTTATACTCTTGTTTCATTGTGGTTTAAACAATGCAAAATGGGTTTTCAAATGTTTCTGTGGTCTTTTAGGTTGCTTTGATTTGTTGACAGAGTGTAGCAAAAATGTGGCATAGCCATAACTGAAAATCAATAAATCCACTCGACACACAACGAAAGGATCTCCCCCCCCCCCCGCGCGCCCTTCTCTATGCTGAGAAAACCTGGATTTCTTGGGCTGCCAGAATGATGCTGAGGAATCATCCCTGCAGAGTTTTGTTCTGCCATTTCTGCTACTCTTTGCCATTCTAAGGTTAGGGCAGGATCTTGACCCCAGTACTCTGACTGACCTCTGGGAACAGGGTCGCTTGGCTTGGCGTATACAGTTCAGGGCTTCAAACTATTTGAGATGTTTCAGCCAGAAAGGGTGCAGAGGGTAAGGAATTGGGGGGCAGCCCCCTCCCTACATGGAAAAGAAATGCACAACATGGATGGGAATGTTTCCTGCCTCTTGTTCTCCTCAGGTTTCTCTTGACTTTGTGAAAAGCGGTGAGTACGTGCTAGAGCGGATGGGGGTCCCCTACCCGGCCGAAGCCCACACAAAGTCCCCCTTCGATCCAGAAAACAAGAGGGTGAAAGGGATCTACGGAGCCTGATGGGGAAAGAGCCGTGCCTCTGGCCAGAAGGGAGAGAACGACTGTGGGAGGAGGAGGAGGAGAAGCCATTTCTCCAGCACCTGAAGGATGCAAGAGAAGCTCTGAAGCTGAATCCGGCTGCAGTGGGGGGGCCACCCTTCCCTTCCATCTTGCTTCCATCATCAGAGGACAGCTGGGGGGCTTCTTGGGAATCTCGCCCACGGCTCTCATCGCCCCCCCCCTCCAAGAGATACGCGCCCCTCCTGTCGTCCCCAGAACCTCTCTGAATGACCACTGCAATAGCACCACCAACCAGACTGGAGCCCAGTTGAAGGCACTGGGGGTGGAGGGGTTCACTTTGCAAATTAAGTGGTTATGTGAGTACATTGGCATGGAAATAAAATCAACGCGCCCAGTGGCAGTAGCGTATGTCTTTAATGTCGGATGGCTTTGTCCCCACGAGCAGACGGGTGGGTTTCAGGGAGGCAAGGCCCACCTCCAGAACTGCTTCGGCTTCTCAGGAGAATTTCCTGCTCCTTCCTTTCCACGGTGGCTCCTGTACTTGCAATTGCTAATTGCCAGTGCAAACGAGGGGCTCCAATGAAACTTTGCCCTTCAAAGATTGGTGTGGCCGCATCCCCACCCCCAAGCAGTCTACCTGCATCTTCAACCAGCAAGACAGAAGGGCCAAGAAGGGGGAGAGGGAGGTGGGTGGAGGGCCAAACCCAAGGCACTGGTCGTAGCGCTGCCTTGATGTTCAGCTCGGCAGCCTCAGGCTTCGTGCAATCCTCTAGAGAGAGGTGGCTGGATATGGGGGGCAGGGTCCTTGGGCTGGGGGGGGGGGGCACACCAGTATGCCAGGGACTGATTCTGCTGTTTCCTCCTCCCTCCGTCTCCAGGGTCTGTCTCTGCTCCAGAACTGACGGTTTGAAGGGGGCTGCCGACTGAACCGGGATGGGCAGGCCAGTGGTTCTCTGGGCAAGGATGGAGGCCGCCGGGCTTGGGCTACCGGTCCTGGATTTTCTCCCTCAGCAGGGAAGGGGTGACCAGCTGGGGGTCCCTTGATGTACTGAGAGGACCAGGGGCCTTCTGTGGCAAGGAGTAACTTTGAGTGGCACATTGGTGAAGGGTGCAGGTGTGAAGGCAGAGGCACTAGTGTCCCGACAAGAAGGGACCGCAAGGCTTTGGTTCCAAAGAGGCTGCCTGGGAGCCGAGGGCTACTTTGTGAAGCTTCCTCTCCTTGCCTGTCTCCAGGTGAAAAGGGCCCAGCGGAAGGGCCCCCCCCCCCCACCCTGACAGGAGAGCTGCTCTTTTTGGGAGGGCAAAGAGGAGCTGGGGGGAGGGGAGGAGAAAAAACGAGAGAGAGAGAGAGATTCACCTCACATATATACAGAATCCTGATCTAATTTGAAAAAGAGGCAAATCCTGCCATGTCTCCCTCTTTGCCCCTCAAATATCCCAGCCCGGTGGCTGAAAACCAGGCTGGCCCCTGGGTGCCGAGCTGGCCTCCTGGACCTCCAAGCCCTTTGCCCTCCAGGGTCCTGCTTTCATCCCTGGCTGAACCTCCCACCAAAAAAACCCATCCTCCGGCTGTCGACCTGCAGGGAAGTCCGTCCTGGGCCAGGCTGGGGTCGAAGCTGCTCGTGGTCCGGCTTAAACGGCCCCTGGCGTGGGAAACTGGACAAGAGTGGGGGAGGCCAGGGGGCGGCCCTGGCGGTGCTCGCAGGGGGAGGCCGGCTCC
Organism: Intellagama lesueurii; assembly: GCA_037013535.1. NCBI lineage: Eukaryota > Metazoa > Chordata > Lepidosauria > Squamata > Agamidae > Intellagama > Intellagama lesueurii. The sequence continues at coordinate 89,332 of JBAJHW010000017.1, read as the reverse complement.
GGAAGGGGCTCTGTGACCCTGGGCAGGGGCTGCTTCTCCCATTCGCCCTGCAAAGAAAGAGAAGGCAGACATCCGGAAGGGGCCAGCTGAGGACGGCCGCAGGGCTCGCCTGCCAGTCCCTGTCACAGGCCCTGCTCCGATGGAGAGACAAGCGACCCTCAGCCAAAATGCCCAAAGAAGGAGCCATGTCGGGGGAGGTAGTGGAGGGAGAGAACCAGAGCAAAATATTGGGGCACTTTGGAGACTATCAGATTTATTGCACTTTGAGTCTCTGTGGATCCCTCCTCAACACACACACACACCCAAGAATACACACCCTCCTGGTAAAATCTGCAGGTCCTCCTAGCTGTATGATTATAAGGAAGGGAGGTTTTTAAAGGAAGGGAAGTCCGACTCCCTGGTGGCCTTATCCGTTTGGAAGAAGCCAAGAGCCTTGAGTGATCCTGTCTGGGCCTCTGCTTTCCCTCTTAGGCACAATTACTCATGGCTGCTTTTTGCAAAACCTGTATTGGGAGTGGAATCATCTAAAACAGTCTTCCAAAAAACGCAGGGCATTGGTTTGGATGCTCTGCAGAGCCATCAGCTGCAATGCCATCAATTTATAGGAATTATTATTATTTACTTCTGAATATAAGGAACATATATATTTGGGGGTTATAGATCAGTGTCCATGTGAAGTTTGGAAACCACCACCACCCCAATTTCCCTGCGTGGCGACGGTTACAGCTCCCGCAGAGTTTCTGCCTCCTGTTTGCCACATGGACTTACCGCAAAACGGACAGCTGAGGATTTATTGCAATGCATAGAAATTGGAGCAAAGTCATAAAGGGACTGCAGGATTTCTCTGTTGAAAGAATTCCAGGGCACAGAGGAGAACTGCTGGGTGACTGAGGCCTCTGGGCACGTGCAGACAGCTTCATCATCAAACCTAAGAGAAGAAGACATATCTCAGATCACGGCTGGGAAGAGGAGTGGGAGGTGGTTCGGCAGACAAAGTGATGTGCAGGCACTTTGGGGAGAGCCACAGCTTCTGCTGCCCTGGGTGTTGCAGTGCCCAAAATCACCGGACTGTAACAGCTCTCGAGAAAGGCCTCAAGGGTCACCAAGCCCAGCCCTCTTCCGTTGCAGGAAACCCACCGCTCCAGCCTCCCGGTCCACCCTGTTCAAAAACTTCCCATGAAGGGGAGCCTGCCAGCCTCGGAGGCAGTCGGTTGCACACACTCATCAGAGGCACTGAAACGAACAGCCAATTTTCCCTCCAAATATTACGGCCAATAAATATTTGTTACCTCCAATGATATACAAGGCAATCACCACTATATTAAAAATATTCAGTAATTATGGTCAGAAATGGTACCGCCAATAAAGAAGGCGGCAGTTGCAAAGCGAGCACACCTGACAGAGGCTCTCAAAATACCACCTTTTATGGTACAGGCATCACCTGTCAACCAGTTTGAAGTAGCGCTGCAGGTAGCCCCGGTCGATGGCGCTTTTGCACAGCTCCAGCTCCGTCAGGGGATAATAGTGGATGTAATTCACACACATCTCATCCATGATGCCGAAGCCCCCCTGCAGGTGGGAGAAGCCAAGGATTCAGCAGCCCCAGCCCCACCCCCCCACCCCCGCAAGAGCTGCCTCCAGGGTGTGGTGTGGGAAGCCCCCCCCCAGCACGCGCACCCTTTGCTCTTGTGCCCAGCCAGTCCCTCGCGAGGTCGGATCTCATTTGCCTGTGGTGTGGAAGAGTGCCTAAAATCATTCCATGCTAATCAAGGCATCCCCGACTAAATAATTCTATAGTTAGGCAGTCCAAATGTGGCACTCAGGAAAGCTGGACTCTGCTGTCCCCATGAATCATGCAGCCTGGGTAAATTGGCTCTCCCCTCCCCCCCCCTTTTTTTTTTTTTTTTTTAAGGCTGATTTTGAAGTCACAAGGAAGGGCACCTACAGCCCGCTGCATCTCCCTCGTTTTGGCATTTGGGATTTTAAAAAACATTGCTGACGTATTTTCACAACCCTAAGAGTGAGAAACATGTTTATTTCCAGCAAAAGCAACCAAACAATCTGGTTTCTCTTGCAACAGATGACTGATTATCATAAACATGATCACCCCTCTGGAAATCTGTGTGCTCCCAGAGGATCCGCATTCTGTGCTTTGGAGAATATTGGCACGCACAGAGCTGGATGCAATTTCAGCTTTGCAAAATCACTTTTCTGAAAAGTTACTTTTTTCACTACAGCTCTCAGAATCCCCCAAAGGGCGGGCCCACTGGCCTTACTGGGAGGGGGGAGAGGAGGGGAGGATGCTGGGAGCTGCCTATGGGCTGCCACACGTTACACGTTACACCTCTGAAGATTTTACAGGTGGCGAAGGCAGAGGGTTATGGCGTTATTTAATGTGCCTTCTGAGCTCCGTACAGGGAAGCCCCCACGGCCGGCAGCCGCCTGGCCCGGAGAGGAAGCCGGTGTGCCTGGCAGACAAATCTTCAACCGGAGACCATCCAGGAAACCTTGGCCACCAGCCGTTGCCAAGGAAGATTGTGGGGCACAAATTCCGCCCCCCCCCTCCCGCTCTCAACTGAGCTGGCATTCAGGGTGGAAGCAAACACCTCCACCACCACCACCCACTTACCACCGTGGCTTGCTGCCGGTCCTCCGTGTTGTAAGTACAGGTGGTTCGCAGCACATCCCCCTGTTTAAAGAGAAGCAGGTCTTCTCGCTAAACCAAAACCACTCTTTAAAGGCGGGGGGGGGGGGGGACTCGCACCACCCGCCCCCCCCGCGGCCCCGCCCTGGCCGAGGACGACCCCAGCGGCTGGGCCAGCGGGTCCGCGTTCCCCCTCCGGCCACCCCCCCCCCGTCTCTGCGACCAGAGGATCTCGGGACTCCCCAGTATATAAAAGGCGCAAAAGAGCGCCCAGGAGGCCGAGGCCTTTCGGCGGAGCTACTCACCGGGAGAACAGACACCACTTTTTTTAACATGCGGATCTCCTGGAAGAAACCGGAAGCAGGCAGGGAAAGGGGGGGGCGGGTGAGCAGAGGGCGGCCGCTCGCCCACCGCCCCACCGCCCGGGCTCGCTTGAAACCCCCCCTGCCCGGCCCATCCTCCCCCTGCCCGCCAAGGAAGGGGGCCCACCGGCGAGCCAGCCCCTGCCGTCCCGCGCGGCCGACAGAAGGGCCGGGGGGGGGGGGCGCCCACCCACCTACCTACCTAGGCGCCCGGCGAGCGGCCCTGCAGGCGCCCGACCGACCCGTACCTGGAAGTGGGGGCTAAAGTGGCCGTCCGCGTTGACCACCTGCTGCTCCCTCCCGGCCCGGGACAAGACGGTGGCCACGCTCCGCCCGCTCAGGTGGGTGTGCAGCTGGGAGGCGAAGACGCGGATCCCGGCGGGGGGCAAGGCCTGGGGAGAGGCGGCGGGGGGGGGGGGCGTTAGGGGTCGTGAGTGGAGGGTGGGCCTGCCTGTTTATTCCTTTGTGTTTCTGGGCTGGTTTCTCTGGCCCCGTTTTCTGGTGTCATGGTTCAAACACTTTTAAAATGCACTTTTAAAAACGCCCCAGGAAAACCGCACGATTCCCTTGCTGCCCGCATGCTCACCAGCTGGGTGCATTTATCTGTGCAGTAGCCCGTCAGGTGAAAATGGGTCTCTCGGGGTGGGATGGCCATCACCGGGGTGTACACCAGGCCCAGTTCCATGATCCCGGCATCGTAGGGTCGGAGCGAGGCCGTGTAATAAAGCCGGATGCCCGAGGAGTCGCGGTGGCCTGGAAATGGGAGAAGATGCCCCTTGGCAGGACTGGTGGCCGAGGATCCTCTTGTGCTGGTCCCGAGCTTTGCCGGCCTCCCTCCCTCTCCTCACAGGTGGAGGGGAATAAGGTGCGCACAGCTGACGTTGGAAGAACTGAACAGGTCTTGCTCTGGTCGAGGGCTAGGCAGGGCACCGGGTCGCCCCTCCCTCCCTCCCTCCCTCCAGAGCTGCCCTGGAAGAAATCGAAATAGAGGCGAAAGGAACACCCTGGTCCAGGGCTCTTCCCCAGGGAGTCTGGCCAAGGAAACGCAACTAGCCGTTTGGCTACCGACAGACAGACAGACACACACACACCCCAAAATCTGTGGTGGTTGGTGCTGCTTGCATTTCCTTTTGTTCTGAAACAACTCCAGCCTCTTACAATGAAAATAAGCAATATTAAAAACAGAAGCAGTGACAACCACAAACAACACAACACAGCCAAGAAGTCAAATGGGCAAGAGGTGAGAAAAAACTGGGATCCTGCTGTATAAATATAACTGCTAGCCCACGAGTACAGAAGCTCTGGGGGGGGGGCGAGGTGGACCCGCCAGAGACCAGAGGGACCCCCATAGCCTTCTCTGGGTGCAAATTTTACAGGAAGAGGATGGCGTCTTTCTCTTTCTGACTGCTTTTAAGGTCCGGCCTCCATCTTGGGTAAATTGAATAGATAAGAAGAAGCAGGGAGATACTTCACGAGTTAAAAGAAAAGAACCAGCAGATGTGATTATTTATAGCCAAGTGTGATCTGCCTGAAGAACAACACAGATGCTTCCATCTTCTAAAATTACTCTCCAAGAGCCCAACGGGGAAGTGGCTCTGAGAGTATGGGAGCGCCGCAGTCCCTTTGTGTTTCGTTTTCCCAAAGCCCTAACCGTGCCCACCTGCCACCAGCAGGACAGCCTGGCCAGTCCTTGGCTCCTGAGTTTGCAGGGTCCGCACCCCCTCCGCCTGCAGTGGCTCACTTCATAAAGGGTAATTCTTTTTCTCTCCCATCAGATCATACCCACCCACACCTCTGTATGGAAGTAACCAGTTACAAGTTAAATAGTTAGATCTGGCTAGTTACTTTGGGGGTAGCAAGCAAATGTAGCTTGCAGTTTAAAGGTTACTTTCGGGTGTGCAGAGTGGCAGTTAAGTGACTTTGCTGCAATACATAAGTGCCCAAAAGTTATTTTAAATGAACAAGTAAAAGACTTTTACAGGCACTCAGGAACTTTTCAGGATTTGGTCCATTCTGCTATCACTCCCATGTGGTCAGGGGAGGATTCTCTAATTTTATTGTCTGTCTTTTTACAAGTTTTTTGAAAGTGCAATACCTAAATCGGCCATTATAGGGGACCAGAGGCTAATTCCCTGTCATTTTCTGGTCTGTTTGGACTGTAATTACAATGCAGCTGTCAATAATGAGTTAGCTACAACGAGGGCTGGCTGCCTGGTTCAGCATTGAGAGGCAGGGGGTGCTTCAGAGCAGAAGGCAGCTGCCGATGGCTGCCAATTGATTCCAATGGGAGCTTGGCCTCCATTTGCACTTGCTGTGTTTGGGAGACACAGCAGGCCTTCGTTTGTGGGTCTGATCTCTCAGGTGGCAGCAATGAAAGATTTCCCAGCCTGGAGGATGAGGCTGTCGATGGAGAGGGCTCCCCTTCTCCTCCTGATGGAGTCTGGCCTTCACTGGTTCAAGATGGGCAAGTGGGGGTGGGGTGGGGGTGGGGGAGAGGGACTCATTGCCTTGCTTACCTTTGAGCTCCAGAGGGTTATGGTAGTGGACTTCCAAGCGCAGGTACTTCGAGGATCCGGGCCCTCCGAAAGCCAGCCCTGCCTCCTCCGGGTAGTAGAAAGCCTGGAAGGAAGAACTGAGGGTTGGCTGAACCCACGGCTTGCCCTGGCCTCCTGTCCCCAAGGCATGGGGGGGTGGGGGGTGCTTTGTGGAACACTGGCTGCGCCCCCTCTTCCCAAACACACACCTAGATGCTGACTGTCATAATACGGACCGTTCATGTCTCCCGCGGCCACCAACCCAAACACCTCCAGGAAGGCCCACTAGAGTCGACCTGTGATCTTTCCCTTTCATTTGACTTTAGTGACAAAAAAGTAGGAACCCTGTGGAAAATGAATCCCCAGGCACGTTTCCTGCTGCTGACCGGGAGCAGAGAGAACTCTTGGGTCCAACCAAGGGAGGAGGTGGGATCAGAAAGGGCCGGGGGACCGTTCCGAGGAGCAGACCGCCGGCCCTTTCGAGCAGCGCGCCGCACCTGCGCCCCCATCGCCCAGGCGGCCAGGACGTGCCGGCAGTAGTTCAGCCGCTCCGGCTTCATCTTGGAGTCGCAGGGCCCGTTGTAGTGTGGGAAGGTCTGGAAGTGGGCGGCACATTGGAACACCTCCATGTGGTGGACCAGCGCTTGGTTCCCCGGTGTGATGATGGGCTCGTACTGCAGAGACAACAAACGGCCATGAACGGTGGCCCAAGAGGCCCAAGAGGCCCTCGTGACTCTGGGTGAGATGCTGGGTGCAGGGGTTTCGGAAACAGCCACAGCCGCCGCCACCGCTGCCTCCTCCATGCCCACCCTGCAGGGTTGGCCGGGCTCCCACCCATCCGCCCTCCTTCTCCCCACCCTCTTCGCTGCCAAGGGCTTTTGCTCTCCCTCTCCTCCTTCTTTGGGGGGGGGGGGAGGCGATGTCTTCCACCTCCTCTTCCCTTCCGTCATGGAAGATCTCCAGTGATGGACCGGGACTGGGGGCCTCTCAACCCAAAATGTCACACACACCCCTCTTTCCCCTGTCTTGAGCCACCCTTGTCTATCAGCCCATCTGCTCCCCGCCCCCCACCCCCCACCCCCCGCTGTGGTTTCCTTCGGCCTGAGTGTGCATGAGCTAAAGGTCCCTCCACCAGCCGCCTCTCCAAAAGTGGGCACCTGCTCTGGCCCCACCAGGCTCTTCCTTGGCAAGATCTTGGCTCTTCTTTCAAGACGGGTGGGTGGGAGGGAGGGGCTGCTTGCTCTCCGGGCAGCTGTGACCTTGAGAACTGCCGAATTGCCACTTTGCCCCCCTCCCCTCCCCTCCCCTTGCAGTGCAGCCGACAGGCCTTGACGGATGCCCTCCGCATCTGATGACGGTAGCGTTTTGCCGGCATCGCCCTCCCGGCTGCTAGATTCTCATTCCTTTCCCCCCCCCCCCCCATTAGTGCCAGCTCTCAGGTTTCACTTCCCTCTCGGAGGCATTTTGCCACCTCAACACAAGCGGCTGGGGGAGAGGTTGACACAGAGAGAGAGAGAGAGAATGAATGGCAGCCAGGTCACTTCATTGCTGCACAGGGTTTCATTTGCAAGCGAGTGGTTGGTTGGTTTTTTCTTCTTAATTCAAGGGTTTCTTTGGCAAGGGAGCATTTTCTGTGGCGGGGGGGGGGGAAGTTCCTGTTCAAACATGTGATTTCCAAGTCCTTCTTCAATCTAGGAGCAAACCCTCTCCCCCTCTCACTTGCACTGCTGGTTTGTGACAGTCCTAATTTGGGGCCCCTTAAAGTATGGGGCTGATAAGAGTGTAGGGCCCTGGCATAGCAGCCAGGAGCAGGAGGCTCTGGCAGAGGGGAGAGAAACAGAAGAGCAGAGCCATGAGGGGGCGGGGGATTTTGGGGGAAGGAAGAAAGGCTGCTGTGGATGGATAAGGGATGATGGGAAGATGATGTCTCTGAAGGTGCCTTCCAAGGTCTGCTAGAAGTAACTTCTGAAAGTAACCAGAAGCTGTTACTCTTTCCACCAGTAAAATAACTTGGATCCTGGTAGTTACATTCCTTTGTGATACCCCATCACCTCAAAAGTAACTAGTCCCAGGAACTGTATTACTTGCTACTGGCTACCTCCAAGCTGCATGATTAAAGGGCAGGAGGGCCAAGGATGGTAGAGACGTTGTGGACAGAGACCCAAAGGTTGGGTGGCGAGGGGTCGTGCCGGTGAGTTTCCCAAGGCGGGGGGGGGGATTGAGGGCAGGGGTCTCACCCACCATGACCACGTGGTGCTTGGCAAAGCCCTCTGGGAGGTCCTGGATGTAGCACCAGTAGGTGGTCTCCTGGCCGGGGATCTCCACGTCAGGGGCTCGGACCTCCAAGGTCTGCACATCAGCAGGCAGTGGGGGGGCCTTGACCTGGGGCTTCAGCAGCTGCACCCTTTGCAGCCCCTTGTAGGGGAGGGCAGAAAAGTTGACCGCCTGGAGCGAAGGGACCGGGCTCTCCAGGATCCCATACACAAGGTGCACAGTGCCGTCCTGCAAGGGAAAGCAGAGAACAGGCCAGGGTCAGGGGGCTGGACCCGTCCGAACCACCTCTAGGAGTATCTCGGGGTCAAATTGCACACAAAGAGGAAAAGCCTGTTTCCTTCCATTGCCATGTTCGCCTCCCGAGGACACAACCTCCCTTCCAGCAACACTTCCAGGCAACCAAACTCGCCAGCGGAGACAACCGCAGAACACCTGGCAACAGGCGAGCCACGGTGTGGTCTGGGCAGGATCAACAGGCGCCCTTTCCCCTTCCTCGTGGCACATGGACTACCCTGTTCGGTGGGAGCCCCGAGTGCTACGAGGGAGCTTCTGCTGGGGACGCTGTCTCTGGGTCCTGCCCACCGCTCAGGGGAAGCCCCCCAGACGGACAGCCGAGACCGCTTGGCCAGGGAAAGCCAAGTCCTCAATTGCTTCCTCAGAGGAGCATATCGTTCTGTGGCTCCTCCTGCCACCCTTCCTTCCCTCGGGGCATCTCATCCTCCACCCTTGTTCGGGGGGGGGGGTCACTGTTGGGCCCTTCTTTTTATCCAACCAGCCCGAACCCCTTTATTGCCTGCGAACCTCGAAGTACAGTATCCCATAGGCAGGCATTTTTCTGAACATTTCAGGGCCAGCTGTGTTTGATAGCAACCAGGCATGCCGGGGTCACCTCTCCCAGCCATGAAGTCCAAGGTGTGGCCGGCTGGTGCCGCGATGCCCAAGGGTACCCAAGCCACTGGAGGCGGAAGGAGGGCCCCTCGTACCTCGATGAGATAGTCCCTGGGGTCACAGGTGTCGAAGGGCCTTTCAAAGATCAGGGAAAGGCCCTCGGCCGTTTTCCAGGCCCTGAGCAGCTGGTAGTTCTGCTGGGGGTCCATGTGCACTTGCCCGTCCTGGTCGCTCCAGGCGTCCTGGGGACAATGAAAACCAAGCATAGGTGACCACATGCAAAGGAAACCAGAGCTTGGTGGGTCTGGTCTCGTGTGGGGCCGGCCCGCCAAAACCTTTCCTGAGTTTCCTGCATTGGCAAAGGGTGGCCGTTGGGTCGCCTCCCGGGCAGCTCGTGGGTGCAATGCTTCCGTGGAAGGCAGGCCTTGACATGGCATTTTCCCCTGGGCTTTCCCTGCTAGGCCTTTCTAATCATGGTATGCAAAGTCCTATTAGAATTCTCCTTTAGAGAAAGGAAAGCCCCACGTGAACGTGGTTTTATCCACGATGGGGAAAGGGAACCCGTCTAGTCGTAGGATCCCTTGCCAGATGGATTAGCTCTCAAGTGCAGAGTTTGGTCGCCAGCCTAAAGTGCAGCATTTTACGGCATGGTTCAAAGCTGGCTGCAATGATGCTTCTGTGCATTTCTTTTCTTTCTAAAAGGTGGCCAGAGAAAGCGCCTGCAAAGGCCACTTCACCCTGCTGGATATGGGGCTCTTTGCTCCTCCCCTTAAACCCACCCCCTAAATTTGGTGCCATTCAGCTCGACAAAGAGTTCTGGAGAACACGAACAGCTGGCCACGTTTGCGACCCCCAATATCACACCCAGCTCCGAATTTTGGAACCCCCCTGGCAAGCTGTCTGTGCAGATGCTTGCTCTTTCCTTTCTAAGCAGAAGAGGAGACACAACAGAGGAGAAGTGAAGCAGGTGCAGAGGGAGGGGGACCAATACAGAAACAACATGGGGAAGGACGGGCTCAGCCACCATGGAGACAGGGAGGAACGTGGATGGAGGCCTCTGGGCCCACTCGTCCTTCACAGGTGGCACACGGGGTTCTCTCCAAGGAGGGGAAAGAGTCACTCCTCGGGCATCCCATGGCTGCAGACCCCATCGGGCTGGGCTGGAGTCAGCACCAAATATTTCCTAACTCTGAGCACAAGGTAAAAAGCAGAGGCTCTGCCCAGGATGCACACCTGGAGGAGACGAAAATGCTGTGTCTCATTCCAGCGATATGTGCACCACATACGCACACGCACACATGACTCTGGAAGAGCATTTCACATACTTCTAACCTCCCACACATACATCAACAGCAGGTCCCCACCCACATTGTTTCCACCACAGCCACGTCCATCCCCGACGTAGGCACGACTCTCGATCAGAACTATTAAAAGTTCGACCAGATGAGAAGAATCCTGACCCTTGGCTACCCTAAGCCAGGCCCAAAGCCAACAGCCACTGACCCGTGAGCCTGGACACCCCCTGCTCATCACAGCCCGGGGATTTCCCTGCTGTTTCTTTCCTGGGGAGGGAAGGACCATTTCTGCACAGAGGAGAGGGAGAGGAGCTTGTCACACACACCCCGAACAGCACGGGCTGTTTCTTGAACCCAAACTGGGAGCGGGCAGGGAGGCTGGTGGTTCTTGTGCAAAATCCCACATCAGAGGATGGCTATGCCTTGGCAGACCACTAATATATATTTTTTTTAAAGTGAGTGTTACAGCCCAACAGGACTCTCTGTCAAGCTGGGCTTTGTGGTGAAAAAAAGAACAGTCCAAAAATTGGCCAGGCGAGGCCTTGAACCTTCCACAATGGTAATAAAACTAAAATTCCATGGTGGAAGCGGCAAAGGGGAAGAAACTGAACTTAAATTCAGTGTAACTTACAGACTCAAGTACTTTGGGCAGGCAACGTCAAATGATAACGAATTCGTATTCCACCTCTCTCTAGTGCAACCCATGGAATAAGTTCCCCTGCTGAAGCGTTCAGGCTAAGTTCGGATGAAGCCCCAGCCCCCGCCCTGCCAAGGCCCCGGGGGGGGGGGGGAAGGACGCCCCAGGCGACGGCTTACTCACCGCAAAGAAGGAGTGGCTGCCGTTGCTCCAGAGGACGGCCAGGTCTGCGTTCACAAAGTCCCCTCGGTCAGACATGCCAAAGAGAAGCCCGGATTCCGGCTTGTGGAGGGCAATCAGGAAAGTGACCTCCCCGCGGGGGTAGCTGACATTCCAGGAGAGCTCCAGGAGGCCCCGGGGGTCCAGGGGCACTCGGTAAGGGAAGTCGTGCTCCTGCGGATTGGTGCCCTGCAGGGCCACCACCAAGAGGACCAGGAAGGCGGCCAGCAGGGTGAAGTACACCGAGACGGCTTCGCGGAGCTTGAGGGTGGGGCAGAAGAGGGGGACCCCCGGCCGGCCGCTCTTCCCAGCTAAGGTGCGCATCCTGGGCAGGGGCGGCGGGCGGAGGAGGCCACTCTTCCTGGCTTGCCCTTTTTATAGGGGAGGCTTTCAGGCCAACGGGGAAGTTAATGCCCCTTAATTGCATTTCACGGTCAGGAAATCGGATTGTGACATCGACCCTCCGTCGCCCGCGGCCACTCCGCCTCCCTGTTGTCCAAACACTTGTCCTTCTCTGTTGCTCCTTAATTGGCTCTAATTGCACAGGGACCTTATCAGGGCAACTGAACCAGACGAGAAGGATTCGTCCTCCTTTTCTGTCTGGCTCTCTGAGTAGCAGGAGGTTCTGGCCAGGAGGTTCTGCCTGCGAAGCACGTGGGGCCCGGCTGACCTTTCTCTCCTCCCTGCCCAACAGTGGGCTTTCCTCATGGCCAGGTGGTGCCCACCAAGGAGTCATGCCACCCTGCCTGCTCGCCCGCCTGCCTGCCTGCCCGGGTGCAAAGGGGCTCCAGGAGGTCACAGCAAGAGTAAAGATTCCACACAGGGACATCCATCTCTTGCAAGGCCTGCTTGATAGCAAAAGGCAGCAGCCAAAACATGACTCAGAAGGTTTTGTGTGCGTGCAGGAAGAACATGGGGAAGAAGGGGGGGGGCAATTTGTTTCTCCTATTCCCCCCCCTTTGCATGTTTGTCCTATGCCTGGAAAAAAGTGGGGGGTGGGGAAGCAACTTGCCTTCTTTTGAGGGGCTTGGCAGCAAAAAGACATGGCCAGAAGCATCCACCCTCCGGAAAGCCTTCACCCACCACCCTACCCTCCCACCCACCTCGGCTGCCATTCCTCACAGCCCTCTCTTTCCTTTTTCCTCCATCTGGGGGGCCCAGGGGCAGATCCCCTTTCAGGCTCCTTCAGCCGGAGATGGCAGCGGAAGTGCTGAAGCAGCAAAAGGAAGCTTCCTCTGGAGATCCGATACCCAGAGACAGAGAAGCAGGTTTTGTGCGGGCTGGGTGGGGAGGTAGGTGGGGGGCAGGCCCACAACAGGTCCGTGGGTGTGGGAAACCTCGCAGACCTACATGAACCAGAGCCTCGGTGCAAAGGCTTTTGCTCCCCTGCACAAAAGCAGCACCCAGAAGCAGGAGAACACTCCCTGGTCTGGCACCCTTAAGTCTCATCCTGTCTCAGGCGGGAGCATCCAGGCCTAACCAGAGGGTCAGGAGAGTGGAGGTGGACCGCTCTGTGCACAAAGCACGGGCTCTGGTGCTGAGTTACAGCTACCCAGGCACACACAGAGGAAACATGCTCCCCACACATGGCGCACTGCAGATGCACCCGAGACCACAAGGGAATCTCAGAGTGCAAGAGGAGGAAACTGCTGAGGGATCAAATGTGCGCCGTCTGGAGGCAAAGCGGCCCAGGAGAGGCGGCTGCCAGAGAGAGGGCAGTGAAGCACACAGCCATGGCCAAGTCAAGAACCAGGCAATTGCTGCCAGGTGTGGCACTCCAACGCTGGTGCTGTTGCTGCCCAGGGCAGTTCTCTTGCTCTGCCCAACAGTAGAGCCAGCCCTGAATTCTGGGCTCCACCTGGTCCTGCCAGCTGATCCCCATCTCTCTTGGCTTCTGTTCCATGGCCTGGTTCCTGGCTCTCCAGTGGCTGCTGTCCAAGGGGATGAGAAGAAACCCTAAGATGGTCCGCGTGGCTTTCCTGATTTCCCCGTGGCCCGGACTGCGGGAGCTTTCACCAGATTCCATCTAACTCCACCCGTTCGATCCATGGGAGTCCCTTGGTGTGGGCGTGCACACCTCCCTTTCTGAAGAGCCTCGGCATCTGCAATATAATTTAATCCCTTCACCACCCCCTGGCCCACCCAGGCCCTCACTGAGAGATCAAACACCGGCTTCAAATTCCAAGCGTTTATCTACAAATGCTTCTCTCCCATTCAGAAGCAAGAACATTTTTATCGTTTTTACATTTGTACTGTAAAATAGAATTAATCATCGCGCGTGCAATGTTTAACCAACACGGAGCAGACTCAGCTATGACACAGAAGCACGGCTATTCCCATCTTCAGAGGGGCTGCAGCTGAAACAAGACCTTGAGAAACGAAGCAAGGCTCGTCCCTGTGCCGCAAAATTTTCCTGCATCAAAGTGGACAGAATCAAAGGCCACGAGGCAGGTGAGGAAGGAAAGCCATGCTCCCCCAAACCCAGGCTTTGTCTAAATGAAAAGAGGAAAAGCCTGCAGAACACGGCAGCCTTGTAAGCGCTTTTCCGTTCCCCGCAGGAGCTCACCCCAGCCGAGTTCCCTGGCTATCTCCAGCACTGCCGGATCCTTCTCGGCGTCCCGTCCCACCACCCGCCACCCCTGCCTCGGCCCAGCCCACCTTCTCCCCGTGCTCTTAAGATTGTGATCCTCCCTGCCAGTCAGTCATGAATAGGCCCTCCGTTCCCTCAGAGGCGCCTCCCACGCCTATCATTAGCACCATTATTGTTATTATTCCCCTTTAGAATCCAAATAACATCCCAGAGAGGCCCGGGGCTTGAGTAATAACTTACAGAAGTCAAAGAAAATGTTGCCGCGTCCTCTCTCTGCACCCCAGGTTGTCCTTCCTTGTTCACATGCCAAGGATTGAACTCAGGGAACAGACGCCTCCCCCAGGGGCACAGAGGTTCTCCCTCCTGCTCATGCCCCCCCCCCCCGCTGCCCACAAGGAGTCTTCAAGGGCAGCCCCAGGTGGCAAGAGAAGCAGCAGCCCTTTTTAAAAAAAAAAACCTCAAAAGGTTGCGCTTGCAGGCAACGAGCAGGGCTGTCTTTCTGGGTTAGTGTTTCTTTTCATGCCCCTCAGCCACTTGTGACAGGAGTTCCTGGATATTTATGCTGCTAATTCCTTTCTCCCTCTTGCACACACACCTTAAGGTGGTGAGGTGGGGATGTGTGTGTGTGTGTGTCAGAGCAGCAGAGGGCAATGCCACCAGGAGGCAAGGCTGCAACACCAGTGCGGGACCGTTGCAGCTGAGAGCCCAGACTAAGAGGCGCCTGACTCCACACGGGGCTGCTTCCTAAGTAGATGCTGCTGAACGTGGTTCAAGTATCACCAGGAGGGACAAGCTGTCTTGTGAGAAGTATCTTCATGTTTTCTTTGGGTGTCTGCTAGTTGCCATGGAAGCGAGGTGTCCACATGCCCACAAATAGATACACTCCTGAAAATAGCAAACTCTACATTCCTGTTTTTATTATGTTTACTGAACCCTGGGCTCCCCCTTTCCCCTTCCGAGGATGATTTTCCCAGATCTTTCTCCCACCACCTTCCCACACACACACAAATGCATCTCCTCTGGGCAACAGTGGACAGGACCCCCACGCACAGCATGGGGGACAGCGTGGGCCTTAATCTGTTTTTTCATGTGGACCTCCTCCAATATGGTTCTTATCAAAACATGTGTGACCCGGTTCCTTCCCGCTCACCCGAGGCTGGAGAGCATCACAGCTGGTTGGCAGCAGCTCTGTTTCTGTCTTATTTCATCCACCCTGACCTCCCAAATCTTGAAGCAGCTGGTTTCTCCCCTTCCTGCCTTGTTTCTCCTTCGAGGCAACCGTGAATGAAGCAAAACATCCCCTTTGCTGCTTCTTCTGTGAGTAAATTATTCTAGCTTTCTGTGTGTTATGAGTTCAAACTGATTTCTTGGCATTTATTGATTCACCTTGTAATGCCTCGCTGGTCGTCCTCTTGCTCCAGGAAAGCCTCAGCCTCTCACCACCAAGCCAGGCAGCAAAGGCGTCTCTCTTTCACTTGGCCAAATGTGCTGAAACCCAACCCCCCACCCCCACCCCACCCCCGTTCTGCTCCCCTAGACCCTCATTCACTCAAGAAAGCAACACGGGGAACCTTTGCCTCAGAAGCTCACCTCAGCAGCTCCTGCGGGCATGTGACCAAACCTCCTACTCTATCCTTTGTAGAGAGAAGGAGGTGAAAAGTCATGAAATAAGTCATAAAGTGGAAAGGGAGAGATTATAATGGGAACCATCATGTCTAAATTATGGACACACCTGGCCCCTGGGCCTTCAGGGAGATGCTGCTTTTTGCTACCTCTTCCATCCCTCAAGGTGCCTCATTCCAGATTTTGGGTAGGGGGTTAAGGTTAGGGTTAGGGTGAGCAGCTCCTCCTCCTCCTCTCCCCCCTCCGGGGAAAACTACCCAAGGGGACGGACTTCTCCCAGGAAAGCAGCCCGGGCGTCTCCTTCCTTTCCCCGCTCGGGGTTCTGATACCCGCCGGGCGCCTGTTGGGGGGGGGGGCGACTCTTCCAGGCCGGACAAGGAGGGGCCGCGTTGCCCTTTGAGGCCATGGGGCGGGGGGGGGGGGAGAGAGACGGGCCCTGGCTTGCTCCGCACCTGCCGCAAGCCTTCTCGGCGGGGGCCATTCGGCGGGGCAGCGTCTCCGCTCCGGGGCGTCGGGGGGGAGTGGAGGCTCGGAGGCGACGGGCGAGAAGCCCCCGGCCCCCTCCCCCGGCATCATCCCACCTCTGGAGCCCGAGAAGGGGCGGAGCAGCCCCCTCCCCCTCCCCGCCCCCTTTGCGGGCGGGGGGCTGAGGAGCCGCTTCCCACCAGGTCGGCGCGCACGCGCCTCGGCCCCTCTCGCCGGCTCTGGGCGACCGGGCACGCGCCTGCAGCTGGCGCGCTCCCGCAACCCCCGCAGAAGCCGCCGCCGCTGCGTCGCGAAGCCTCTCCCGCCGCAGCCGCCTTGCCCGCCCGCCCGCCCGCTGACTCCCGCGGCTGCCGAGAAGGACGGAGGCGGCGGCGGCGGCGGCGGGTCTCGCTTGGCTGCCGGCCCGGCCGGAGGCGGGAGGACGGGGGCGATGCTGGCGGCCGGCCGGCCGGGCTCGGGCTGGTGACGGGCGGGAGGCGGCGCCGGGCGCGCACCTGGCCGCCGGGGAGAGCGCGCAGCCGCCGCCGCCGCCGCCTCGCCCGGCCAAGGGTCGCTCAGGCCCCGGACGCTCGCTGCCGGCCGGCCGGAGGCGTGGAGGCGAAGAGCCTGCCCTGCCCGCCCCCGGGAGGAGGCCGGCGGGAGGGCGAAGGAGGAGCGCCGCGCAGCCCAGAGACCCTTCCCGGCTTGCAGGGTAAGGCAGGCGCCGGCAGGACGCGGGGCTGAGCGCGGTCCCCTTTTCCTCTGCTTTGCCTCTCCCCCCCCCCCCCCGCCACACCAGACACAGACACATTCAGCAGAGCGGAGGAAGGTGGGCTCCGGAAGGGTCCGATCCCCTAAACCGCCTTTGCCCCCTTCGGCTTGAAGGGAGGGAAACGGGGCAGCAGCCTACAGGTAGTCTGCCTCTGGCCGTGGAGGCTCGATAGAGCTCTGGCCTGGGGCGGCGGAGGGCTCCTCCGCGAGCCCAAGACTCCCCAGAGTGGAGGAGCGCCCGACCCTTCGCGAGCGCCGCCGGAGCCCTGGCCGGTCCCGGGGGAGGGGAACCTTGCGGGGGCCGAAGAAGGGAGGGAGCAACAGCCGCCGGTCGGGGAAAGTTGGAGCCGCGCGGGGAGGACATTCAGGACCGGTCGGTGGAAGCCCTCGGGCGGGTCCGGGCGCGCCCCTGAAAGAAATGATCGGCCTCGGGTCGGGTCCCTTTAACGGGCTGAGGGAAGGCAAGCGGTTCTCCCGGAGCAGAGAGTCCTGGCCGCTGCGTAGAGCCTCCAGTCCCAAAGGCAGCACACCTGTGGGTAGCTGCGCCCTGGGCGTCCACTCTGGGGTCGGGTTGAAACGCGGGGTTTCTCTTCAAGGAAGGCGGCTGTTTCAGCAAAAGCCTTCCCCTGAGATCCACCATCATTCACCTCCCTGCCTGCCTGCCTCTTTATTTGCGCACCTCGCTGTTGCTGTTGCTGCAGACTGGGGCCGTTATCCTGAGCACCTGCGCCTTGCAGCAACGGGGGGGGGGGGGGGAGGCCGGGCCCCGGGACCTTTTTAGAGGGGCGCGGGGAGGCTTCCTGGACGGCCCTCGCCCGAGTGTGGCTGCAGAGAAGGCGGCCTGCTTCCGGGCCTTTCCTTTCTTAGTCCCGAGCTTAGCCTTGAAATCTCTGCCCGGACGTCCTGCATGGGCACCCAAGGTGGCCCGGTGGGGTCCAGCCCGGAGCATGCGACTCTCCGGAACAGAGACCATACGGACTCCGGAGGGGGGGGGGCAGCTATGGGGTGGGACAGGTGGGGCAACTGCTAGAGAAATGGGGGACCTGACTCGGGCTTTGATCCAAGGTGTCAGAATTTAGGGGGTGCCCACCGGAGACTATCACGAAAATAAATGCAACACTTTCCAGTGCTGTTCACTTGTGTGTGTGCATGTGCGTGTGTGGTGGGGGTGTTCTTCACTGTCTGAAGCAGGAGGCAAAGTGCGCCCCCCCCCCCCCAGTATTGTTCAACCATGGCATTCTGCCCTCTCTCCCAGCCAAGAAAAGAAAGAGAGAGTTTATGCTTTCGATGAAAGAAAAGAGCTTGTGGTGGCTAAATCGTCTGCCCCCCCCCCCGGCATCCATTCCCAGCCCTACCATGAAGGGAGAGGGAACCCTAGCAGCAGTGGCACCGTGTGGCACCCCTGTGCCCACACACCCCTAGAAGGAGGGAGAGGAACCGAGGGGTGGGGTGGGTGAAATGCAGCGCTGCTTAACAACAATAACCTTTGAACTGCACAGCTGGAAAAGGGGACCCTAGGGATCATCCAGTGCAGCCCCTGTCAAGGAGGCACAGCAGGGAATCGAACTCCTAACCTCTGGCTCCACAGCCAGAGATCTAAGCCTCTGTCCTCTGTGTGCCAACGTTGCTAATTATGGCTCTAATTTGGGATCTGCTGGCTTGCCAGTGTCTGCTTCTGATTCCTGGACTGAGTAGCTAGCTGCCCTTAGGGGTGATGGAGACTGGCTCGTGGGGGGGCCCCCCTGAGACTTTGGGGTGGGAGGTCCTCCACCCCTATTCCAGGCCTCGAGCTGCCCCTTCTGGTAGGAGAGACCAACAGAAGCCAGGCAGAAAGACATCTCCTGCGAGGCGAGTGGGTGGCGGGTGGGTGAAGGTCAAAGGGTTTCAGATTTTTTCACACTCGGCAGTCTGATGCTAGGTGAGAGTTTTACAGCAAAAACTCAAGCAGCCTTTGCTAACCCCACCGTCTGGCAGGTTGAGAAAGACGGCACTCGGGCTGAGAGCTGCCGCGGCACTTCTTTCACATGGAAAGCCTGCTTCCAGAGCATTTCATGGGCTCTTTTAATATGGACCATGGAGAATGGGCTGCACCTGTGGATGCTGGCTATTAAACAAATTGAGTCCGTATGCTGACGACATGCAGCTCTGCCTCTCCTTCCCAACTCAGCGGTGGAAGCTGTGCAGGCCCTGGAGCACTGCCTGGCCACAGTTATGGAACTCTGATCAATTAGGAGGCTGTGTCACCTGGTCGAGATGGGGTCGCATGCCCCCTGAAGGATCAGGTTAGCGATCTGGATGTGCTTCTGGACCCGACCTTCTCAATGGAGAATCAGATCTCTGCCACAGCCAGGTCTGCCTTTTCCCAACTTAGGCAGATTGCACACCTTCACCCCAATCTTGATGGGAAGTCCCTAAAAACTCTGGTTCACATGCTGGTAATCTCAAGGATAGACTATTGCAATGCTCTCCATGTGGGGCTGCCCTTGAAGGTGGTCCAGAAGCTGAGGTGTACTGTGGAAAGGGTGGGAGCTGTTGGTTTCTTTTTTAAACCAGAGAGGAGCATAGAGGTGTGCTGAAGCTCTCTTGCAGGAGAGGCCCCAAAGGCATGGTAAAGCATGGCCTTTGTGCACCTGACGCTCTGTGTACAGGCCCAGCACAATGCAGCCTTGGACGGTCATGTTTCAGGTATGTGTTGTTCATAAGTGGAATCCATCCCACTTGCCACGGTGTGGGTTGAGGGGTTGCTGTCTAAAAGGGCTGGAGGGCACCACACAGGGCTGACCTCTGTCCCTGCGCCAGAACCCAAAGCCCCCCCCCCCCGTGATGGCAGTGCTGTCGTTCACAGGAGAAAAGGTTAGCCTTGCCAGGTGGGCAGATGTTACCTGGATTTCAACCATGTCCCCCCTGCTGCCAAGCTGGACAGGGCCCAGGCACCTCGAAAACACCTCTGGGCACACTCTACCTAGGAAACCCTGGGAAGGGTTGCCAGAGGTCAGAACTGACTTGACAAGGCGGTTTTGTAGTTGTTCTTCTTCTTCTTCTTCTTATTATTATTATTATTATTCAAGAGACATGAGCAATGGTGAGATTTCAGCAAGACCCTGGGTTCTCTCAGCAGAGACCTGCCTCCCTGGACACCACACTTCTCTGCTTGCCCTTGTTCTAGGTTTGATCTGTCCATTTCCTGTCATGCCCACCCATACTTTCTGAAACAGGCTGGATGAGATTCTTCTGTGCCTCTGACAGGTGTTGTTCCCAAGAGGTTCTGCTGTAATAATCTGAATATTCTCCAAGGCTTCCTCTGTTTCTGATGTTGGTTGATAAACGTCCCGTCTCACAAATGCAAAGACATCAGGAGAGAGCCAGACATCAGGAGAGAACCAGGTGCGCTGGGCTGAGCGAGATCAAGGCAACGGCAACCAGGAGTCGCCTCTTCCTCCCACAGGGTAACTGGCGCGTTTCAGCCCTCTCAGAGTATGTCCATGATCATCATTAGGTTTAAGAGGGCTTGGGGGGTTAGAGAACACCTAAGTGTGATGTATGTGTGTATGTCTCTTCTGCACTTGTGACCCAGCTTTGCGGTAAATGGGCCTTACGTTGACCTTTGTACCCCCTTTGCCAGATTCAAGGTCACGAGGAAATTAAGTAATTAATTTCAATATTGGAATCAATGTGCTTTGCTTCCCTTGCGTTTGATCCTTACAATACAAGAAAGCCGTTCTTAAGAGAGAGTTGTGGCAGTCTGTCTTGGCACGGATGAAAGAAAACAGAGCTTTCCTGGATTATGCAAAGGACTTTTTTTCAGAGAGTGGCCCTCCCAGTGGTAGCCGGAGCGCCTTGGGACAGCCCCTCCAAGAGGAATCCCTAGCAGCAGGGTTGAATGTGTACCTGTGTGCATGCACTGCACACATCGCACACACTAAAAGGGCAGGAGGACATAAGAAGAGAGTCACCCCTTGGGTACATCAGCTGGGCATGTGCAGTAGAGGAACTGCCAACGCCCCGGGGAGGGCTGGGCGGGAGAGTCGGGGCTGGCTTGAGAAAAGGAGCAAAATAAAACTACCAGCTCAAGATATTCCAAGGGTTTCATTTCTCAGCCCCAGAGAAATTTACAGTATCGCCAGTTCAACAAAGCAGTTATTACCTTTAACAGGGGCAAATCTTCTGTAAAACTGATGGCTCTCAATGGCACATTTAAGGCAAAGTTTCCCCCCACCTCTGTCCGCCGCATGGCAAGAGGGACAGCTCACAACAATATCTAATTAGTCTGAAAGTCTGTTTTCTGGCCTCCCAGGAATCCCAAATACTCTGAGGATTGCAGCCAAGCCCAGAGAGAGGGGAGGCTGTATCGAAGTAACCACATGCACTCCCAATTTAGAAGAACGGAAAAGAACTAGCAAAATGTGGATGCTGTTGTTGTCAGGAAGCATAAATGACTCACCGTTTTCTATGACTTCAAGCAACAAGCCAGGTTCAATTATGGCAAAGCAAAGTGATGTCCTAACATTGCTTGTAAACCATTCAATTACAATCCAGTTTCACTGCCAGCCTGGGGTCACTGCCAGCCGAAAGCGTCTCTGCCTGCTGTCAGGTCCAGTCCACTTGTGTTGTCTGTCAGGGGTGGGGGGTGGGAAGGGGGCAGGGAGTGACCCTCTGGCTTGGAGGATTTTGTTTTTTCATAAACAAAGAAGCAAAGCGTTACTTCCCGAGAACTGCAACTGTAACAATAACCATGATAAACAAGTAACCGTTTTCTTAGCCTTGAAATGATTTCCTGTAACTAATTTTGTTTTGAAAGGAACTTGTCAAGCTCTGATATTTCCATAGCCACCACCACCCTGCCTTGCCAACCAGCCTGCTTGCCTGAGGCAGAGACTTCCCTGGCCAACCCTACCCCCCCCCCCAATAATGGGAACACTTTTTTGGTTGAGGGGGCGCATCAGCAATGCTGCAGCTACGGAGTGCAAAGCGCAGGAACAAAAAGGGAGAGGGATCAAAAGGGTGAAGCGGCAGTGGCGGGGGGGGGGAGAGGCTCAATAACGGTCCAGCTTTTTCCTTATCCTATAACGGCTTCCCTGGGACTGTAGCTCCGTTTCGGTTCCTCTGGGAAAGAACTGGATCCCCGACCGGGCCCCAAGGTCAGAACTGGCTCTCTCCCCTGGTGCCTTCTTGCTTTATTTCCTCCCCTTTTGGGGCCTGCTGTTCACAAACCTGCAGCGTTCTTCCAGGCTGGAGTGGGGGGGGGGGGAGAGGACTCATCAACCACCCCATTGCTCCCCACTGATCCAAAGGAGCATCTCCCTCTGGTTTCTCTTGGAGCTAATCTAATAGTTCTAGGAAATGACTATTATTTTGCTGCATCTCCTGCTCCGCTCACCCTTGGGGCAGTTTCAAGGGAAAGAGCTGCCTCCCCTTCCCTCCCTCCCTCCTCTTCTCTAGCAGACAGAGACCTTTCTGCCTCCTTGGCTCCTGGAACGGCCTTCTCCAGGGCCGGTGCCAGGCAGCCTTCCCTGTCTCGCTGGCACGCTTCCCCCCCTTTACTTTCCCAGAACCAGATTGCTTCCAACCGCCCGTAACGGATGGTGCTGTCTGGACGCATTTTCTCTGAGTCCAAGGAGGACTTGGACAAACCAGATGGAATCTTTCTCCCAACGCTGGGAGGTCCTTGTGCCTGGAGTTCGGAGCCTGGAGTTCGGGCAATGTTCTTGAGACAGGAGGCTAATTCTGGAGGAGAAATAGAGACGCAATTGTTTGCATGGCTCACTAAATCACCCACGACAAAGCTGACACATTTTCTCAACATCCTCTTAACTGCTGGGGATTAAATTCTGTTGGCACTTATTGATCACAAGCTAGCTTCTTCCAGGGACAGCTAGATCAGGCTGCCGGTTTCTACTGCAACCACTCTGACTTGGAGAAACTGAGAGAAGGGGCTTCTTCTTTCCATGAGCTTTTTATTTTTGAGTTTCACCCCAATCATCTCAAAGGTTGGAGCGAGTAAGAGATCGTGCCTGTAGATCTCTTGGGAACTATGAGACCTGAGTGGTTCAAAAGTAAAGAGCGGCCTGGGAATTAAGATTAATGTATAAAAAGAGTATTTGTAATGGCAATGATCTACCTTGCAAGGCTGTTTGGGCTGAAACAACAACAACAATAACAAGAGTGTCCCGTCAAGTCAATTCTGACTTATGGCAATCCTTTCCAGGGTTTTCCAGGTAGAGAATACTCAGGAGTGGTTTCCCCTTCCCTTCTTCTGGGGGTGCAGCTTGCCCAAGGCCACCCAGGCTGGCTTTCCTCCAGGAGGCCCAGTGGGGAATCGAACTCCCAGCCTCTGGCTCTGCAGCCAGAAATGGTAGCATTAGGTTCCATTAATTCAAGGGGGCCTAACTCAAGTTGTGATTTACTAAGCTAAGCAGTGGGATGGATCTCAGCCCATGGTGTGACCACTATGGAAACCTGGACACCTTGAAAGGAAGGGCTTTCTGGGCCAAGCAGGAGCAGAGGCTGGAGCTGAAACCTCCCCCAGCCCATGAAGTGCCAGGCCTTTCCTCCCCGATCACGGGCTGGCTTGGGTTCTCTGCCTTAGTGGATCCCTGGAAGGCCTTTTTAATTTTGTTCTGTCTTATCAGTTATTAAAGTGGCTTTTGTGTGTCTCCATTCAGATTAAGAGAAAAGATCCAGTGACAGTCATCATGTCTGCTTCCTTGATGCTTTTCATTTCGTACAGCTTTTATCTGCAGGGGCTGTTTGGCCGGACAAAGGCCTTCCCCCCAGGACAGAGAGTCACATACTCTGGAAGGGGCCAGATCTTACGTAATCAGCCACTGGGGATCCAAAGGGGCCTTTTCTCTTTGTCTACGGTTAGCTATTCGGTTTTTCTCACGTAAGGCACTTGGCGAGATGATGGCAAGGCATCTTGCAGGAGGGTGTTCTGTGGGCTGTCTCTTTCCCTACATATGATGTTCTTTCAACTTGTATACCACCCCAGAGGGCTAGAGCACTTTCAGGGTTGTCCTGTTCCCCCCCCGCCACACACACACACCCAGCTGGGTACTCATTTTACTGACCTTGGAAGGACAGGAGGTTGAGTCAACCATGAGCCAGCTACCTGAGCCCATCAGGATCAAGCTCAGGCTGTGAGCGGAGGAGCAGAGGTTGACGGCAGTACTGGAGTTTAACCACTGTGCCCCAAGGCTTTTCACTAATGCATTTGTCATTCATATTTGTTAGTTGTCCCATCACATTTTGTTGAAGAGTCTTGGGGAAATGTTGGTTTGGTGGGTGGGGGGGAGGGGCTCATTAGGAAAAAGATGGAAAATAAAGTGGCCTGTATCGCATCGAAGCCTGTATTGAGACTGGCTGGAGAGCTCAGTGAGTTGGAATTCCTGGCGGCAGAGCCAGAGGCTGGGACCTGGATTCCCCACTCTGCCTCCTGGGGGAAAAGCCAGCCTGGGTGGCCTTTGGCCATACTGGTGTGGGTGTGAGTGTGGGTGTGGGTGTGTGTATACACACACACACACACACACACCAGTATGGAGTCCCCACACTTGGTATAATGGGCACAGTTCTCCTGGCTGCATCTCACGAGGACAGCTAGAAACAGAGCCAAAGGAGAACTAGACTGTGCGTGTGGGGAGCCTGGGGCCCCCTCACCCATGAACCGTTTTACCATCTGTTCCTCAAAGGCAGATACACCTTGAGGAAGGGTGGTGGTCTTGGGGGCTGTTCCCTAGAGGGAGAAGGGTTGACCAGAGGGTCCCCAGCTGGTTCCTTTGGGAGACAGAGTGGGTGGCCCTTCTGTGGCTTTCTGGACAAGCCGCTTGGGCTCTCCTGATATTATATCCACACCGGCCACCCAGATTTTCCAGCCCTCTTTTTCCAGCGTTGACAATGAGTCGCTGAGACCGTGGCATCCTGGCCTGTTGCTTTTTCACAACTAGTCACTGCCTTGACACACTTTTCTACAAAGGGAGGCAATGCCTCTTAGGGGCGCTCAGAGCTCCCCGCCCTGGGATGGACCCGTCACCCGATCCCTCGGGAGAGCTCCAATGGCCACGTTCCGGGTGGAAACAAACCTCTTTGTGGCTTAGTTACAGTTCCCTTGAAGGCACCAAATGGGCCCTTCTTGTCCACCCCCTCAACACCCAACCCTGTCATTCTTTTGTGCCAGCTACCCAGCTCCTCTCTCCCTGTTCCTTTTGCAGCTCTCTCTTAGTTAGGTTTGCTTGACTAATTAAGGTTTTATGTGCTCTGGGCCCATTCTCCTGCAGATTGCATTGTGCCCAGGCCTGGCAGGCAGCTGGAATATTTCCCTTCTGGGGGTGCCTGTGTGCGCACTGCTTAGCGAAAGAGGAACAGCAGGAATGGTGGCATATTATCATTAAATTGCATTAAACCTGTATTTTCCACCTTCTTTGGGCAGAGGGTTGAATGTTCCTTTTAAAGGTTTTTTTTGTTTCCACCTCCTCTGCTTTGCATTCTGTGGGGGTGATTTCCAGGCAGAAGGAGGCACTACAAACTGTCAAATGGGATTAACCCAAGAAACAGGGGTGGAAATGTCCTTTTCCAGAAATTGCAGTGGCTTCTCGTTGGTAGCCAGCAAGAGTGGAAACGTCACTTTTTCTTTGGCTCTTGTCTATGCTGAAGTCTGAGCTGATTTTAATATTAATTCTAGAAGTGATTAAATGTCACTTTGTGTATGTGTGTGAGGTGAAAATATAGCAACCCTCCACCGCCCCCCCCCCCCACAAGCAAGCCTATCTGTATTTAAAGAGAGCAGGCAGCTTATGCGTGTCGTGGATTAGTGCTTGTTATATGGAAATAATTCCCTGATACTTATGCAATAGCTGAGTGTTTGGATTGCCTAGGGGTGTGTGTGTGTGTGTGAGAGAGAGAGAGAGAGAGAGAGAGAGAGAGAGAAATCCGGGGTTGGAATTTAAGGCACTAAAAATTCACTGGATATATTTTTGGCAAAGAAAGAGAGGCCAGTGGTCTTCCTCGCCGGGGACTGGGTTCCAGCCTCAAAGGCCAGGAGAAGGATGGGCAATCCACTCGCACGCCTTTTCCTGTTGGAAAGACCATGGCGCCCACATCCTGGGAGCCAGAACTGGGGGAGGACCTGGGTTTGGACCAGGGCAGGGCAGGGAGTTTTGCCCTTCGCGGATTT
This sequence comes from Intellagama lesueurii, assembly GCA_037013535.1. Classification (NCBI taxonomy): domain Eukaryota; kingdom Metazoa; phylum Chordata; class Lepidosauria; order Squamata; family Agamidae; genus Intellagama; species Intellagama lesueurii. The sequence goes on along the minus strand of JBAJHW010000017.1, from coordinate 63,864 downwards.
TCCTGACGTTGATCAGCAGAGTCACCTCTAGGTTTGGGGCCCCCGCACATCTTTGGGCAAAGCCCCTCATGGCTCGGCCCTGGCTCTCGAGGCCGTCGGCCCAGGCTTTGTGTAACACTCCTCCAGGCTTGGAAGAGGGGGAGGGAGAGGCTCCCTTTCCCCACTCTTAAGGCCGAGTCTGCCTTGGGTCGAGGCAAGGGGTCATTGGGGGACTGCAGCAGAAACAGTCTCAAGTGGGGGAGCCAGAAAGCCCCCTCCCCCGACTTCACCTTTCCGGACGCCGAACTTGAGCCGAGGTGGAACAGCGCCACCTCTCGGTTGCAGGCGGTACTTACACCTCCTTGACGCGCTTCTCCGGCGGAACCGATGCGCTTCAAGATGGGCAGCCTGCCGGCCGGCCAAGACTATTCTTTATTTACTTACAGATATGTATAAACTGATTACATCTGAGCATTCAGAGCGGTGTGAACAACAGTAATAAACCTTGTGGTGCCAAAATAATCGTTAAAACCAAGACAGTAATAATAGTAATATTTTTTTAGGAGGCAGGCTGTGCTACACCAAAAAAGATTTACAAAAATAAACAGGCTTTCAACCATTTATTCCATTTCAACAGGTACCTAAAAAATTTAAAATGCTTGGAGCCTGTTCGTCATCAGGTGGATAAGGTTACTGTGTGCTAGCTGGCTTAAGATGCAATTATTTCAGCAAACCAGAGGACACCAAAGCTGAGGGTTCGATGAGGGCCCTGATCTGGTTTGAATCCCACTGGAGAATCACGGCGTGCTCAGGGGCAGTCCTGGAGCAGTTGTTTCCCCTTCTGACTTTTCCTTTTTGGCTTGCCTTCCCTCACGCTACACAGCCTGTGAAAGGGCTCAACAGCTGGCTGGCTGGCTGGGCAAGCAGCCTCCACTCACAAGGGTCCTGCTTCGGCTGCCGCAGGAGCAGAAAAAGCCAGACTCGAGGTGGGGATGACAGAAGCCTGGCCACCATCTTCTTGCGGAGCCTTTTCTGAGCACCACAGGCTTGCCCCAAACAGCCTGTCACCCGTCCGGGGCCAGCTGGGACTCAGGATCAGAGGTTGGAATAAAGGCATCCTTGGTAACCCCCGGGGCTGCGCTGAAGGGCCGTCACTGGCAGCTAAGAAGGGCTGAGGAGCCATGAAGCTCCACAGGGTCTCCGTGACCCTCCCTTCTGCTTCTACCTTCCACCGCTTATTAACGGATAGTCTTATGCCCTAACAGAACACAACGGGATGTTCGTTCATCAGGGTCCGTTAAAGGGGTGCGGCCTTGCTAATGGTGGATGGGAAATCCCATGATTCAGTGCCAGCCCATTGCCCTTCGCTTGCTGGTTCTTTGGCCAAAATGGGGAGAAGGTGCCAAAGGCTATCTGTTGCTGCAGAGCCCCCCACACACACACACACACCTCAGACACAAACATGCACATTTTGGAGGGCCTTGGGTTACCCACGGAAAGGCCGCTGTGTCAGGAGAGAAGAGGAGGAGCAAGCCATTAAGCCTCCCTTCATCCTTTTACTGAGAGTTAGACAGGAAGTGCGGTTGGCTTCCTGTTGCTAGGCAGCTAGATTCATCCTCAACAGTGAAACACTGAAGAATTCTCAGCCTGATCGGATGTCCTTAAATCTTGTTCGAGTGGAAGGATCTCCCTCCTTCGTGGTAATGGGAAGGCAGCATCCAGTCCTTTGCCAAATACAGTCAATGGAGCTCAGGCTCTGCAGACTCTGCTCTGGCCTCTGAAGCGGCCTGGATCGCACCTGCCTGGCAGGATGGGGCTCCACGAGACGAGAGAGGGAACGGCAGAATTACCTGGTGGAACTCTTTAGCTGCCAAGGGCTGGGACTGTAGGTGGCTTTAGGAGAATATTAAACAGGTTCCCGGAGCATCATCTGGAGGGATTCCTCCAAAGGCACATCCATTTGGGGTTTAGCCAACAAAAAAGTGTACGGCAGTTCGATTCGGAGCCCATGGACAGACCTTGGGATGCTTGATGCTAAGAACAAGCCGCTGGGTCCAAATCCTCCTTGGGCTCCCCCGGGGGGCATCTCATGAGTTTGCAGCCGGCACTGTCCATCCCCCAACCACCTCCTTCCTGCTGTAAGCAGGAAGCCTTGACCGCCCTTGGGTCATCACACAAAGCATTTACTTGACCCCCACCCCACCCCCTGCTTATGGAGCCACGTTTGGGGCCTAGGTCTACGGCAGCTGCCCAGTCAGGCAGCTCCGCGGTCTCAGGAAACACGGAGAAGGAGCCCTCTGCCACTGGAAGCCTGCCCTGCCGGTCCCAGAGCAGCCGGGCGCGGGCCTCCTCATTGACTGGGTAAGGTTACAGAGGAGGAGGAGGAGGCAAGAGGCAAAGGCGGCCCTTGGTGCCAACGTGTTTTCCTGGTTCTTGGCTGGTTTTTGCTGTTTCCTCGGAATCTCTGGCAGCGATGCTTCCTCTCTTCTCTTGACTGTGGGGCAGGTCTCTCAAAATTGGACGGATTCCATTCCTCGAGGGATCTTTCCTTTCCTGTGGGGCTGAGCTTGGTTCTTGTTTTCCAAAAGAGGAGGAGTCCGCCAGGGCTGTCCCAAGGCTGAGCGGTTTGCCCTCTGTCCAACATCTGTTCACCTTGGCAGGGTGAACAGGGTGGGGTGGGGAGAGAGAAAGCCCCCCCCCACTCCCGTGCCACCAGAGGCCCCCTCAGTATATTGTTGGCATGTCTGCTCAGTGCCAGGATCCGCTTCAGGTACTCTTGAGTGTCATCTTTCCGAAAGGGTCACGGGTGGAGAGGTAGCTTTTAGCTGAAAGCTCCAGTTCGAAGCTTGTCCAGGGAAATGGCAGCCAAGGTGGAAGGTGAGCCATTTTGACTCCCACTCCTTCCTGAAACACATTTAAGCTGCAGCGTGGTGGTGGTGGCGGCGGGTGGCGGTGTGGGCCACAGTGATCCTCCGTCTTAGTCCCCCCACCCCACCTCACGTAATCCTGATTCTCAACCCTTAGCCAAGCCCGGTTAATCTCAGGTCTGCCATGGCCCAGGGACTCACGTTTCGGATAAGTAGATCTTTCCTCCCATCATCTTTCTTCACTCTTGATATCCCTGTGTAGTAAATGGGAGCACCTTAATACAGATGATCTTGGCCTTGGTCTCTAGTGAATCATCCTTACACTGGATGATCTTTTCTGGTTCCTTCATGGCTGCCCTTCCGAGTCTCCCCCTTCTTCTGGTTTCTTGGCTGCTGCCTCCCTTTGGAGGATGACTGAACCCAGGTAGACAAAGCCTCTAGCTATTTCAGTTCCTTCATGTTAACATTAAAAGGACATTATTCTTTTGTGGTCATGATTTGTATTTTAAAGTTCAACTGTAATCCTGCTTTAGCACTTTTCCCATTAATCTTCATAAATCAGCCGTCATTTCAGGTTATTTCTGTCTTCTGCCACTAATGCGGCTTCATCTTCATATGTAAAGTTATTGCTGTTTCTTCCTCCGGTTTTCTCTCCCCTTCCCTCTGCAGCTGATCCAGCTTTACATATAATATAGACTGCAACAGGTTGAACCAAGAGGGGGAGGAAAGAGGGGCCATGCCCGACACCACCATTGCCAACTGGAAACCATCCACTTTTTCCACATGTGCTCTCACAGTGGTATTTCGTCCAGAATATAGATTGTGCATCAGGAGAGGTCAAATGTTGTGGCACATCCCTTTATTTTAGAGCAGTAGTTTCCCCCCCCCCCCCGATCCATGCAATCAAAAGCTTGGCGGTGATCTACAGAACACAGCCTGATTCTCTTCACAAATTCTTTGGTCCAGCTAACGTAGATTTACAGAGTGATCGCTAGTCCCTTTTACTTTCAAGCAGGATCAGTTTGCTGCTCTTAAACACATCAGATCAGAAGAAAGATCTGATCGAAGGGCCTCTTGATCATGTGCAAAATGTGTTTCTGTGCTACTCAACAGCTGCGTCTTCTGCCTCCCAAGACTGACAACTCACAATTGTTTTTGCAAACAAAGAGGGGGTGCTGTCCAAGCAGGCAAGAGGGCCACAAAAAACTCTCAGGTCCAGATAATGGTTAGCCCCTGTGCAGAATGTTCAAGCTGCGGGGGGGGGGGGGGGGAAGGGGCCCACACTGCAGAACGCTTTCCGCATCTCTTCTGAAGCAAGTCCCACTGAAGCCAGTGTGGCAGCTTTCCAGGCCAAGTGTATGAAAGGCTGTGGCTTCAAGAGACTTATCTCCCCTTTGGAAACACTGACCGTTGTCTGTTTTGATAAGAGTGCTTTTGTACTCTTAGGAAAGACAGACAGAGAGAGAGAGAGAGAGAGAGAAATGAGATTTCAAAGGGCACCTATTGCCTGGGGGGAGTGTGGGTAGTTTGTTGTTGCTGCTGCTGTTGTTTCTTTGTTACTTGTCTATATTTCCCCTATCCCACCATGAGGAGAAGGCAGCACGTGGCGTTGGATCTCACCAGGCCAGTGGCAAGTCGGTCAGACCACATCAGCACACGGGCTTTCTGCTCCAGCCGTGATGGTCAGAGGTTGGTGCTGCACAGAAATGGTTTCTTATTTGTTTGTTTGGGTTCCTAGCCTGGTTTTCCTGCAGTAAAACTCAAGGGGGTGCAAAAGGCTCTTCTTGTCCCTGCCGCAATAACCCTGCGAGGTAGGCAGCTCCAGTTGGAGAGAGCGACCCGCCCAGGTCCACCCTGGAGGAGTCTCATGTCTCCATGGGGACTCGCAGGAATCCCTGGCCCGAGTTGAATCTGAGATCTCTTTAAAGATGTTACATACGTAGATTCAGATCACAAAGAAATGGGGTATTGATGTGGTTGCCAACAGGACACATCTAGAACAACAGAAAAATGCTGCATCAAAGAGAAATCGAACTGTGTCATTTATTTATTTATTATTTCCACTTCTCTATACTACCCTCAACACTCTCTGGGTGGTTCATATAATACAGTAAAATCATACAATACAATAAAATAAATAGAATGAGGAGACAATAAAAACCCAGTTGCTAGCTAAGATATCTCTCAAATGGTATTTACATTTAAACAACCGATAAGTTAAACGGAAGGTGATGGTTCCATCAAGGCATTGTCTCCTGCACTGGCAGCTTCTTCCATGCCTCTGGTTGATAAAGGAGGCTGACCTTCATCCAAAGGGAGGAAAGAAGAGAATGGGTTGGGGCGGGGAGAGAGCGAGCAAGTGAGGCACTCATAAAACATTCATCACGGCTTCTTTGCTTGTCAGAGAAAGCACTTTGGTTGCCAGGAAGTCCAGCGCAAGCAAACGAATCTCTGGTTTATCTTCCCAAGCAGAGAGGAGGTAGCTGGAGTGACCTTTACAGATGGATTAGCCTTGGTCTAAAATCAAAATAAGTAGATATAAACCATGCTCGTCTGTACACAGCCTTTAAAAAACAAAGGGCAAACATATCCCAACAAAAATTAGCAAATGCTGTATGTAATTTGCATGAATTACATTGCAGCTTTCTCTGGTGTTACTTGGCATTTTACCAGGGTAAGCAGGTGAGGAGATGGCTCTTCTGTCTCTGGAGGTAGGTTTGCCAAGGCGGGACTCACCGCCAGAGTCCAGCCGTGGCCCTGGAGGGGAAGCAGGCAGGGGAGGGAGCCGGGGGGGGGGGCAGAGGGCCAAGCTTAGGTTCTCTTGCCAACCCTTGGTTTCTAAAGAGGTTTGTCCAAGCAACAGAGCCCGTTTCCCACTCTGTCACCTTGAATAATACACCAGTCGCTTCTGATTTTGGAAGCTGAGAAGGGTCGGGTTTCAGAAGGCTCAGCAAACAGGGGCTTTGTGCCAGATCCTGCAGAGTCAGGGACAAAAGCGGAGGTGGGGGAGGCGGCCACCCGGCCAGTCCCAGAGGCTCCTTCAGGTGAGGAAGGGCGTCTCACTGCAGAAGCTCCCTCAACCTGGAAGGAGGGCAGGCTCCTGGGAGGCAGCGGCTGGCGCTTCCTTGGAAGGCCTGCTGCTTGGGGAGATGCAAAGCAGAGACGGACAGCCTTGCAGGAGCAAACATTACACGGGCCCCTGAACCTTGGTTTTTATCACCGGAATAGACTTTCACTGGGAGTTTGGCACTTTGAGTGGACGATGTGAGTGGGCTGGGGAACAACCTCACCACTGTTTCCACCGTGCTGTCCTGATGAGGGAAGGTGGTGCTGGGGGGGGGGGAGCCCCCAGGCCTGAGCAAGGGCAGAATGGGACGCAGGGCACTGGGTGTGAGGGGGAGCCAGAGGCGTGAGGGGCCCAGCGGGCAGGATCCCCCAACCGGGGAGCTTCTTGGAACGAAGGGCTTGGGAAGGAGGGGGGGGCACCGTGTTGTGAGAAGGATTGTCCAAAGAACCACGAGGGACTGGACTGCCTCTACGTAGATGGGAAGGGCGAGCCAGAGTGAGGCCACGGGGGAAATGCCACCCCCCAACCCCACGGCTTCTGGGGAAAGAGCGCTTTGTTGGGCCAGAGTGCCAGCAGGGGGTAACGAGGATCCTGGTGGCCGTGGAGGGAGCAATGCGCCCTCCTGGTGAGAAACTGGATGGAGCGTTTCGGCTTCTTGTCATGCTGTAAATCTGGACACTTGCACACACACACACACACCCATGCGCACACACAGACTACAGTCCGCCTGTCCTTGTCTGCCAGGGCGGGTCTCGGGTTTTTTAGACAAGTGCACGGCAGGGGCTGGAATCCATCAACTTTTAGTGCCTGTGTCAGGCGGCCAGCAGCTCTGGTGTGCCGGGAGCTTTCCCCTCACGAGCATCCAACAGCTTCAATACACTTAATCTTGCCCTTTGCCATGTTCTCTCTCTCTCTCTCTCTCACTCACACACACACACACAAACACAAACACACACACACACACACACAAGATTCTGGGTTCCAAGCCATTGAATGCCAGTCACAGTTGGAGAGCGGTCGGGGGGGGGGGGGGGCTTCTGCCCTCCTCTCCTGCAGCCGGTGGGCTTCCCAAAGGCTGCTTCCTTCAGGGGTCTGGTCCATCCTCAAGGCTGATCTTGGACACACTGGCGCTTGAGCGCCTGGTGGCTAAAAGATGGAGCCCCGTGGATCAGGCATCCAAACACCTGGTGGCCGGGTGCAGGAGTGTACCCCAAAAGTAGACAGCCAGGAACCCCAAATCATCAGAAGCCAGGAATGCCTCTCCACCAGGAGGATCCACCCCCCCCCCCGCGCACACACACTGTTCCAAAGAGACTCCCTCCCTGGGGCCAGCCAGGCCTTGAAGGCTTGCACACCCTGGTCCTGGGGGGCCGGGGGGCCAGCCAGCCGTTCGTGTCTTTGCCCCTGGCCTCCTTGGTTCCCCCCCCCCTTTCTGAGAACAGGTGCCATTCATTGGGGGCTGGGGGAGGGAGAATGTCCGGCCAGACCCTCAGCAATCCCACCTGGATATTGATGGTGAAAACACAATGATTCTAGAAGCCAGCAACGTCTGAAATTTTGTGTGTGTGTGTGTGTCCGTGCGCGCACACGGTTTTGGTGTGTTTTTTTTTCCAAAGAAGTCTAGACAGGAACTGTTCTGCTTTGGGGCCTCCATATGCTGAATGTTTTGTATTCTTAATTTTTTTTTCTCTCTCTCTCTCCCTCTTTGGGCCCTGGAGAGTTTCAGGCTTCTAGGTATATATATTTAATGCAATAAATATGTTAGGAAAGCCTTGCCCATCTTTCGCTCTCTCTCTCTCTCTCTCTCATTTCCCCCCCCAATTTTCAACTTCAGTTCCTCTTAGAAGACGTTAGGTGTGTCAGGCAGAGTAGTGAGGCTCTTCCTTTGCTTTGTCTGGCATCGTGTTTTACAAGAAAGGGGGAGATGGTCTATTCCCAATTGCCGGAGGGATGGCAGTTAATCGGAAAAAGAGTGAGGAGTGGCAGATCTGGCTTTAAAAAACCTGGCAGGTCTGTCCCCTTTGGTTTTGCAAGACAAAGCCTCACGGCTTGGGGCAAGCAGCAGTCCCCCAAAAGCTGGTTTCTATAAGGAATCGGGAGAAGCCGCTCATCTCCTCCCCTGTCCGGTCTTGTCAGATGCTGCCCAAATCCACGCAGGAGCAAAGGCAGCTTCGGATCCGTTTGTGTGTTCCCTGAGATGAGCAGGTGGTGGTGGCGACGGTTGGACAGGCAGTGGTTGTGGGGCCAGAGGAGCCCCTCTTGGGTGTGGAAAATATCCAGGGCCGGAGAGGAGGGGGAGGAGGGGAGCTGAAGGGTTGGTGCCAGGCTGATACCTTCTAACTCTGGGGAATCCCCAAAGGCCTGGGCTTTGAAGGAGAAATGCTGACTTGGCAGTTGGTTCATTTCCCCCAAAGGGCCCTGCAGCCCGCTGTTTTAAGTCCCCGAACTGGCTTTCAAGAGCCACAGTTTGCCTGCCACTTCCTGTTCTGAAATCCCAGCATTTCCACATCTGTAGATCCCTTGGTAATGCCTGCCATTTTCACACAGATTGTCCAAAATGCTAGAAGGAGGAACGGGGAAAAGAAATCGCTCTAGCCTTGGAGGGCTTGGATGGCATCAGGGAGCAGCCCTACACGAACCGATTCACGTCTCTACTTGAAGCCCCAAAACCAGCACAAGCCTCAGTGGGACTATAAGGTCCATGTCATGAAATCAGGAAGGGGCTGGCAACGGAGGCATGCCCAACCTCCGCCCGAGAGGGTTGACTCATTTCATTGCCCGGCTGTGTCGCTGTCCTGGCCCGGAGAGACGGCAGGTGGGCCGTGTTCCTCTTGAGGGGCTCCCTGTTATGCCAGCCTGGCTTGCCAAACTTTGGGGATTCAGAAGCCGAGATGACGTTCCTGTGGGCTGCTTTCTTCCCCTGCTTGGTGGGCCTGTGCCAGCCAGCCGGCTCTCCCGGGCAGGTCCAGGTGGTTCAGAGGCAAAGCCAAGAAAAAGTCTGGTGGGCCGCAGGTGTGCCCTGTGGCCGCCTGGCAGAAGCCGGGCTGTGGGTGGAGTCAGGACTCATGAGGGATCTGTGCAGATGGCCCCGATTCCTCCTTCAGTGCAGCCCTTGTGATCCAGAGCAGCAAAACACGAGGGTGCCACTGCTTAGGGGCTCCGTCTATCGCAGAAGCACTCCAGAGGTGTTCCCTGTGAACTGCAGTCAGGGACTAGCTTCCTTAGGGTCCGCCTTTGGAGGGGATGAAAACAATTCTGAGCCAAGAAAGGAGCGTTCGCCCTTGGGGTGAGTGGCTCAGCTCAGCGAGGGCACCCCCTGGAAACAGAGGCCCTGGAAAAGCTGCTGCTTCGCAAACCCCTCCACCTCACCGCCCAGACCTGGTGGAGGTTTCTCAGACAATTTGAGAGAACTGCTTCACCGTTGAAAGGTTCTACAGGACATTGCAGAACTTTTCTCCCCCCAGACACCCCCCCAACCTCCCCGTTTCCTTCCCCATCGTCTCTCGAGGCCTCGGTCCCTCTTCACACACAAACACCCCCTGGCCCCAGTGGGGAAGCCGCCCCGCTTGGCCTTCCAGGCAGGTGGCTCAGCCCTTCCTGACCCCGTGGCAAGGTGAAGAACCACAGGGCAAGGCCCTGGACTCTGCCTCTGAAGTCACAGGAATGGACTCCCTGGGCAGCAGGAGGTTGGGGGGGGGGGAGGCCGGCCGTGGCCTCCTCCAGGCGGGTCCGTTATTCTACCGTTCAAAGGAAGGGGCCCTCAATGCCGGGCTGTATTTGTCATTTGGCTCTGCCATGGAGTTACGAGGAGACAAGGGTGCCTGGGACCCATTTGAAGGCAATGGAGTTGTGCGGGGGGGGGGGGGGAGTCTGTTGGTCAGTTTGTTGAATCCTTCATTTTTACCGCTGAAACAGGGCTGGAAGAGACCACATGCAGGCAGAAACGTGGTGATCTATGGGTGTCAGAGAAAAATGCAAGGAAGTGCCAGGCCAAAGTCTAGAGGAAAAGTTGGCTCCTGAATGGGCAGCAAACAGGAGGCCGTGGGGCTGCGTGGCCGGCTTTGGCAAAGAGAGGACTCCAGCAGCTGCTCTCTGGGTTTCTTTTCAGTTCAGACTGAAGCTGCCTGCTTAAGAGCAGATCCTGCCTCGCCTCTTCCTGGTTTTCATGCTCCGGAGAGGCTGTGCTCACATTAGTTTGTCCGAATGTTTACTAAACACATAATAAATACTTTGAGTGCATGATCTGAAGCCTTTGGAGGGTGGGTTGCAGTCATTCCGACCCAGCTGTTTCTGGTAACTGACGTGGAGCAGTATTTCTCAGGTTCGCTTTCTTCCACATTGGTGTTTTTAAAAACCTCCAGTTCTTGCTGCCACAAATATGAAGAATTGATGAATCCTTCAAAAACAAGCTGAAACAAAATTCTCTTCTCCATCTGCATGGACCAAACTCAGTAGGTGCAGCTCTTCAAAGGATGGAGAAGGCTCTGCTGCCGGACCTGTTGGCCGTACAAGTGATAAAAGAGGAAGAGGCATCAGTGCGGACATTGTTGATAACACATGGATTCAAAGCTAGATTTTTAGGCATTAAACATGCAAACGTTGCCCCCTGAGTCAGCGAGTGAATCTGTTGGCCTCAGTTCTGGAACTAAACTGAAACAATTTGTGTTTGTAGTACCTCAAGCTCTTTCCATTCCAAATATCAAAAAGTTTGCAGATTTTGATAAATTATTATCAAAACTCAAACTGAAGCAAAATAATCACCCATCTCTGTATTTGAGGATATGCATTGATGCAGTGACTGATAGCACTTGACGGTTGGTATAATATTTACATGTATATCTTCACAATACTAGAAATAGAATAAGATTCCATACCTGTGAGAGCAATCAAAAAATAAAGCCAGCGGAACCCAAAGTGCCAGAATTTGGAAACAAAATGTTCCAATTTTGAATTCCAGAATTTGAAATCCTAGTCAGTTTCGAATATTGCAAATGTTAATTTCAACTCTAAAGTAAAAGCAATTTGTTCTGGGTTTCATTGACGTGGGGCAGTTGTGTCTTGGGAAGTCCTGAGCCACCCCTGCGAAGATGGCGGAATCCTCACTAGAGTTGAACCTTTAAGACCGTTATATATGCAGAAGAATCACATGGCATCACCTGGGGACCGTACCACTTCAAGGTGCAGGGGTGGACTGGATGCCTAAATTCACTGCAGGCACAGGTTCTGCACGCACAAACCACCAGTTGTTCTGCAGGGTGCAAGAATCTTCTGAATTCCTAGAGGATGGTGGGGTTCAATCCTAACAGCATGATGGAACCATGCCAATGCAAGGATCTGGGGGCGGGGGGGCTCCCAGGTTACATGTTGCCTTGCGGGTGTGCCTTAAAGTTCAGCTTCCCTGTTGTGTCCCTGCTTTGGCTGCCTTCACCTGGCAGCCCAGGTGGAAACACTGCATGACCCTGACTGCTGTCCCTTGGTTGTGTCTTCCAGGGTGTTAATGGAGAAGAGGTCGGATGACAGCCGGGACTGTGGTCATCACAGGCGGAATATTAGCAACAGTCATCCTACTGTGTATCATTGCTGTCCTCTGCTATTGTAGGCTTCAGGTATTCCGAGGAAGGGGTTTGGATGGGGGGGGGCGAGGGAGGGTCAGGGAAAGGGAACCGGGCAGGACTTCCAGCTTCCCATGAGAGAGTGGAAGGCCTGTAGGAAGCGTCTGGCCAAGGCTGGCAGGAGACAGGAAAACACGGCTGATCTAGTTGGGGCAGGATGCGACCGGCTGCCCGCACAGCCAGCGCAACGGGCTCAATCAGGCATTCCTCAAGCAGATGGCAAAGCTTTCATGGAAGTGAGCTGTGTGCGGGAGGGGGAGGACAGTCTTGAGAGACGTCAGCCATCCCAACATCTGCTGGAAGTCTACGCTGGCTGAAGCTGGACTGGCCAACGCATGCTTCCTTCGCCTGGCTCCTGGCTCCCAACCTCATCTTGGAGGAGAGGGAAGGAACGCAGGGGTCTTGTATCCTGGGCTTTGTACTGGCCAGCAAGGAGGAAAGGGCTGCTGGGCTGCCTCGGAACTTGGGGGGGGGGGAGTTACTTTGTCCTCCTGGAATTTGTGAGAGCAAGGTTTTCAGTGTGCCGGGGCGCTGGCCATGTTTCAAGGCATTGACATGCTATGGCTGCTGGTGGCTTTGGAGGGTGCTGCGCCTCCTTTGGCCTGGCCTGTTCACCACCAGCTGCCTCGTCCGCCTTGTGGGGCAGCGTCAGGGGAGCCCCAGCCGAGAGGGGGCAGAGGGGGGCAGGGGGTGGGTGACCTCCTCGGTAACTGTCTGGTTCCCTGTCTCCCTCCAGTATTACTGCTGCAAGAAGGAGGAATCGGAAGAGGACGGAGATGAGCCGGACTTTGGGGCAGACTCCCACATCCCTCCCCTTCACTGCAACCGCAACGTGGCCCTGACCAACGGCCCCTCCCTCTACCGCTCCTCGTCCTCTTCTTCTCCCTACAAGAAGGCCTCGCAGGGCCGGACTCTGTGCCACAGCTGCTCCCACTATGAGCCGCCTTCCTTCTTCCTTCAAGAGCCAGAGGAGGAGGAGGAGGAAGAGGAGGAAGAGGAGGACGAAGAGGTCCGGAACGGAGGCAACCTGGTCAACTATAAGGCCATCAGCCAGGAGGACCTGGAGGCCCCCGCTGGCTTGGCTGGCCTCCAGGCCCTCAACCCCAACCGGCTGTCGGCCATGCGCGAAGCGTTCTCCCGCAGCCGCAGCATCAGCACCGACGTCTGACTGGCCTCCGCCACCGGCGGGGGTCGGCGCCGTCCTGGGCTGGGGGGCAGCATGCGGGCCCTGCAGGGTGCCCGTTTCCCGTGCCCTTGAGGCTTTTTAAAAAGCTGTTCCTGTTTTAAATGAAGAAAATCATTGGGAAGGGGGTGTTTTAAAATGAGGAATTCATGTATTTATGTGTCGTTCTGTTTATCCGAATCCCTGTTGGTAAAGCACAGTGTAAACAGGAAGGTGGAGGAGAGCACAGAAAGGGGAGCAGGTGGGGCTTTTCATAAGGTGGAGCACGGACCGTGACCGAGATTTTGACAGCTGAGGAACCCCCATTATTTTCTGCCCCACGAAAGAGCGGAGCACCTTCCTGAGCAGAGGCTGGGCAGGGGGCAGCCCCTGGTCTCCCGTGGTGGCTTTTTGGGTGGCCCGTCGGATGGCTTCAGGCTCACAGGTCTTGCCCCTGAAGGCCAAGCTTGGCCAGGAGGACCCGCTCCCAGGAGGTCTGCCTTCCAGGCTAGGCTGCCCTGCCCCTCCCGGGCCTTGGGGCTGACCGAAACAGCTCGCTCTCTGGGGGCTGTGTAGGCTGTAGGCTACAAAAGAGGGCACCCATCGCCCCCTCCTCAAGGAACCGGCTGTGGTGCTGCTCTGAGCAGAGGAAGAAAAGGGGGAAGGAAGGCTCCTTGCTCTGAGGAGACGTTCTGAACCCCGGGAGACTCGGATCTCATCCATTCCATCCCTTGATGCCCCGCAGCCCTGAGCCCAAGAGAAAAGGGGTGCTTTCTGCAGTCCAGGAGGAAAAGGGGTGGCCAGTCCTGCTCCGCCAGCAGCCCCCCATCATCACCTTGGCAGATGCTACCGGGCCAGATCCTCCGCAAGGCCACTCCCGGCTTCCCACCTCATGCCTGTTGACCAGTTGACCAGCTGGAAGAGTGTGCCACTATAAAACCCACACCAGATCACCTGGGCTCTCGGGGTGAGAAATGCTTCTATGGGATTGCACTCATGCTTCTCAAAGGAGTCCCCTTGGGCCCTTTCAAGGAGAAAGATGGGGTAAAAATAATTTAAATAAATGAATAAAAAGAGTACGATAGGATGCTAAACCTCCCTGGGCCTCACACCAATATGGGGAACTGGGTGCAGGAAGGAGTTTTCCTGGTTTGGCTGGCTGTCCTGCATAGCCACGCAGGGGATGAGTTATGGGAAGAGGCCACGGAGGTGCCTTCTCTGGACATTTGTGACACAGCCCTGGGAGAGGGGGAAGGATACCATGATGGCCGACAAAGGCACAGGTTGCTCCGAGTTCTAGCCAGCGAGGTCGTGGAGTGCAGCGTTGTGTGGAAATATTTCAGCATCTTTTACCAGCAGTTCAGGACCAGTGCAGAATAAGGACTGGGAGATAAAAAAAAACCAGACAGGATTCCAGAGGAGAAAACTCAGTCTGTTCTCGAAATGGAGCCCATCCTGGGAACATTTTGTGCCACGCACGCACACCCTCCCCGCCATGCAGGCGCTCCGTTCCTGCAACCCCCTTGTCTCCATCCCCATCTGCAACCGTAAGAAGAAGACTCACAGAGGAGGCTTTCTCTTAAAATAAGAACCAATGGAGGGGAGGGGTGTCGGCTCAGGACACCGAAACCCGTGAGATTCAGGGGGTCGGCTCTAAGAACCTCCTCCTTCTGAGAGCCCAGAAAGGCGGGCCAGAGCACAAGGGAGGGCAGCTCCTTCCTCCACGGTGGGCACTTTCTGAGTCTCAGGCAGGCTCAGGAGTGGCCGACCAATCTGTGCCCTGCAGGGAACCAGATTCAGACTGATTCAAAGACTTAAGTTGGTGGGTTTTTTATTAGTTTGTTTGAAGCAAGGAGAGTTTTACTGGGCCGGGTGGGGGACGGACTCAAGAAGCCACATGCCATTGGCAAACTTGGCCGGGAACATGGATCTTTTCAACCAATGGGCATCTTTCCCAGACGAAGTCAATTCTTTGATAACTTGGCATTGCCACCGGGCTCAGGTATCGGGAGGGTTTTTGCTTCCAATTTCTAACAAGGGTCCCTATCCTGCCTGGGCCACGTCTTATGGAAAGCATTCCTGTTGCTTTGTTCTGTCTTTTAGTGATCTGACGTTATAGCAGCTGCTTCCATAGAATTCTGAATAAATTTTGTAAACTTCTTTAATGTTGCATTTGTTTCAATGGAATTTTTAAGAAAGCAGGGCTTTGTTGCATTTAAATTGTGGCTATGTTTTATCTTCCTATTTTTATTCTCTTTTTTTCCTTGTGCACCTTTAAAGTTAAGTGAACCATTGCCTGAGTTTTGATTCACTTTCCCACGTGGTAAACTTGTACAGGATGTCTGGACTCTCTGGAAACAAGAGTTTTAAAAATAAACCAGTCTTAACTTTGTTATCAAGTGAGACGTGTTTCCTTTCATGATTGCAGAGAAGACACAATTGGGCCGATTTGAAACAGGAGGCGGACCAGCATACGTTTCAGTTTTGGAAGCTGCAGGACAGCTGGGGTTTGCCTGGCAGTTGTGTGGTGGGGGGAATAGTTGGCTCCACCTGAATGTAGATTCTTGCAAACGCCAAAGCTGTGAAGACCTTGGTCTGGAAGGACTCGTGTATCGTTCTCATCTCCAGTTGGGCTACCTGCTCACTAAGGATAGCTCGGTAGCCCAGGGCTCAGACCACAAGGAGCCCCAGGGAGGGGAGGGGAGAGGGCAGCCCCTGCACCCAGGTCATTTCCTCCCACCCACCCACCCACCCCATTTGTAGTTCCAAACCAAGGGAAAAACGTCAGGAGCACAACCAGCTGGTACCATAAATATGACCATTTTTTTTTATTTAAAATATACATACGAGTACAGTTCTATAGTTATGGGGATAAAATTCACCGTCTGTAAACAAATATATTAAAAAAAAGAGCACCCTGCTCTTTTTGTGGCATAAAGTGCAGTTATGTTTTCATTATTCCATACTATAAGCTGGTGTTACGTGGTCATTTCCATTACACGCCACAGGCCTGGGGCTTGGGGCTTCGTCTCCAGTTGCCAGGATTGTGTGCCTTCCTTAGTCTCCGGTCACCTTCCGCAAGCATGACTGTGGAGTTCTGTTTTTTCAAAGGCTGAGACGGCTGGCCTTAAATGAACAGCCAGCAAAGGGATGCAGTGTAACCGGTAAAAGGGGGGTTGGTGAGCAGAGGGGCTGCTTAGTCAGGGTCCCCCCATGGCCTGCCATCCAAGGACACCTTTCCATCTCTGGAGTCAACCTCCGAAACCAGCCAGTTCTCTAAACTGGAAGCAGAAGCTGAGTGCCGAGCATCGACCAGTTCCCTCTCCATCAGCCTGTGTCGGCATTGGGAACTGCCTGGCCGTCATCCTTGCAATTTTTTCCAGATCTCATTTCTTTTAAAGAAGTAGCAGACGAAGGCATGAAGGGAGTAGCATATACAGGAGGCAGCTAGAACATATATTTACAGGCAGTTTGCCTAATGCTAAGCCAGAACAGAAGCGGAAAGAGACCCGTGGCTGCCTGGCCAGCATTTTGATTCCATCACAAAAATGGCAAATGGGTCCCAAGTAAGAGAAGGCCCAACTCTGCCATTTCTGCTCCTGAATAACAGGTTTTCTTTAAAGAAAATCCAGACCATTTCATCTTTAACGCACACCTGATGAAAAGTCTGCAGGTCAGAAAGATTTCAGATGTACATCTGTGCAAATCAGAACACGGAAAGAGAGTGGGCTTATACAGAATCACTGTGGAGAGGTACATGTTTTGAGGGTGGGCGGGTGGAAGGAACAAAAGGAAAAGAGGCTCTATCTCCCAAGGCAGGGGGACGTTCAAAGCCAACGCTGGAGCCTCGAGGGAAAGATTTCAGCTTCTATATACACAACTTTCCTGTGTGAGCAGTGGAGGCACGTGACAGTAGTAGCCAAGTTACGTGTTGGGGCCACGGATGATACTGCCACGTCCCTCTGTGCTGGTGCCTGACAAGAGGGAGGCACCAGGCGAGCCAGGCATCTCGCTTCCACGGGGGCTTTGGCCCTGCAGAATGGGTGCCCCCCCAGTCCCCCAGCTGAGTCTCCTGCCCCCTGCCAGCTGTAGATCCCTCGCTCCTTCCAAGCCTGGCTTAGGTGTTGGGGGCTCGGCAGGACCGACAGCAGGCTTTGCTGTAATACCAGTGGCTGCAGAGGTTCACCTTGATGGCCAGAGCGCAGTTGGTCCCGGCTTGGTCCTGGCAACTGTCATCTGCGGAGCAGCAGGACACAGGCGGGCAGGTCAGGCATGGGAGCCCGCCCACCTAGAGAGAGAGAGAGAGCACCACCACCACCACCACCCCGGCTCAGACCTCTCCTGTGCACGAGTGGGTGACCACGACGTGGGGGAATCCGCCCTTTGGATGCCTGTGGTGCTTGCCTCAACGGAAGGTGCTCCCTCCCCTTGGACCCAGGCAATGTGAGTCCCGTGGACATGCCCTGCCCCCACCCCCCACCCCCTTCCGCTCTTTGCTGCCTGGTAGTCACGGGCTGACACTCACCACCACCAGGCCAGAGCTTCTTCCCATGAGAGAGGGGAAAGCTGACCACAGCCTGAGGACCGTGGTAAAGGCGTTGCCATTACTCCATGGTCGTTTCGCCAAGGAGTGCATTGGGAGCAAATTATCTGGGCAGGAAAGGCTAACCTTCTGGGCAGGGAGACGGGATTCAGAGACCAAGGTCTAAGTTCAGGATAGGTGATCATGAACTGCCTCACATCAGGATCGCAGTTTCATCATGTTAAAGGCATGCAAGTAAGTCTCGACACGGTGTCTCTGGGGCAGGGGCTGGCTTCCCGAGGTCCGATGCGGCCATGTGGCTGGTCTCTGGCTGATGAGCAAAGGCCACCGTGTCCCAGTCCCTGAAAAGTCGGCTCTCCCTGTCGCTCACTTACCTGGGGGTTCAGTTGGGCAGGGCTGCAGGTCACACGTCTGCTTCCCCACCGGTTTGACCAGAGGGTCACAGCCTCGGACGAGATCCTTCCCCTGGTAACACTTGACATCTCTCATCCGCACACCAATGCCACAGGTCTTTGTACACTGCGCATGTGAAACAGATGGATGAGTTTGTCTGCCTGCCTGCCTGGCAAAGACTGGAAATATGAGTTTCAAATGCAAAAGTCTGCTGCACTATTTGGAAATCAGAGGCTTTCCCATGACCAGTATCCTGCTGCGCTCCGTGATGGCATAAGGGGAACTGCATAAAACCCTAACCCTAACCCCTCCCAACTCCAGCAGGCTCTCCTTTCAACGTCTCATCTCGAGGTGCTTGCAAGGGGGATGTGCAGCCAGTGGCCTGATCCGTCACACAACAGATGGCCTGCCGCCAGAGAAAAGGAACGCACCAGGTAGGACACTGGCTGTGGCCAATAGTTAGCACAAGCACAAAGCGGTGTTGGGAGGAGCGAGGGAGACCTCGGAATCGCCCTCGGCTGCCCAAGGGCCCAGGGATGGGGCGGAGGGCCAGGCAGCCGTTTCACCTGCCGCCGGCTCTACCAAGGGGTTTCCTTCTGGCCTTTGGCCGGGACCCTTTTCGTGCAGCTACCCAAGTGGAAATGCTCAGGGTCGGCTTCCAGCACGAAGGGCCTGTGGCCTGCCTGGCCATTGCCCCTCCCTTACAGTGGGCAGAGGCAGGATGAGGGAAGCCCTTCCCTTCAGAGGAAAGGGCCTCCGAGGGCACTGCATGGGGTGGCCCGGGCGTAGAAGCTTGGAGGTGTAAGAAGAAGGCAAGGAGGGGTGGGAGGTGGGGGAGCCGTTTTGCCTGCCTGCTTGTTTTTTCAGCAGCAGGGCTGCTTCCCGGGCAGAACGGGATGAGATGAGGCGGAAGCCATCAGTGGAGCAGGCGAAAGGGAACAACTCCAGTTGCTAAGCCAGATGGACTTGCCTTGGCCTCCCAACAGTTTGGCTCTCAAGAGAGGAAAGCCAGCGCCTCCCCTCTGTGGACCACAGACAGTCAGAGGAGCATCTTGAGGACAAGGTTGGGGGAGCGAACCTGTGTCGTCCTTCCCCCCCCCCCCGCCCAGAAGAGAGCCCTCGACCCACGGAGGCACACTCGGCCTCTGCAGAAGTGGCAGGAAGGCCAGGCAGGGGAGGGAAGAGCCGAGCCGAGGCGAGCCGAGCTGAGCAGAGCAGAGCTGAACTCTCCTTCGCCTCTGGCTGCTGCCTGGCCCGGCTGCAGCGGCTTGTCCCTCCGAGGCTCTGGTGTGGGCGTCTGCCAGGAGCTGATTAGGCGCCGGCCCCCGTGCCAAGGCGAACCTTTCGCTGCTGTCTTAGTGGCTTGGGGCAGGAGTCGGCCTGCCAAGATGTAATCGGAACTGGGTGTGCTTTTTTTCGAGAGCAGGGAGTTCGGCTGGAGGAGCCCATGGAAAAAAGAGACTTTTTCTGCCCTTCAGTGCAGTCACGGAAAGCAAACCCAGAACGGTGACTGGCGGGGTACGAAGGAGGGCAGCGGCCGGCAATGTTAGCCGAGCCTTGTGTTATCACAAGCCTCAGAGCTGCGGTTTTGCATGCACTCCGCTGCCAAGGGGCCACTTTTTGGCTGTGTGGGTTCAGGTATGAAACTGCCATGTGGAGGGGGGGAAAGCAGAGGAGGGGAAAAGAAGACCTTCAACGGAGCCGGAGACAAACTGCTCCCCCCCCCCCCAACCACCAGCACTTCCACTTCTCACTCAGTGGTCTTGAACAGGCGCCTTTTGGGATGTCTGGCTGACATGCAGATGTGTCTGCTGTGGCTGTTTCGGAGGTGATTACACCACCATAAGCCATGCTGCAAGGTCCGGTGCCACCTGCCAACTAGAACAGGCTAGAACTGCCGCCCCCCCCCCCCCCCATAATCTCCCAGTTGCCAAGACTCATTTCCTCTCTAGCACACACCTTAAAGGCAGCCCCCCCCCGGTGTCCCCTGGAAAGTGTCTTTGCCCCCAGAGTTTGAGAACAGATGTGGTCCAAGGCTCCCCCTCCCCCTCAGACCCAGGAAATGGGGCAGGGAACTCAACGCCGCTGCCCCCCCCCCCCCCCCGGCCACACAGGATCCCTCCCAGGGGACAGCGGCCTCTGGCCAGGACTCCTCCCACAGCCACCTGTGGATCCCTCCCCCCTCCCCATCTGCCCATCTGCCCATCTGTCAACGCCCCCCCCCCCCGCTTGGTGCATGGACAAGCATGTGCGCACGCACAGCCCTCACCTCTGACCAAGGGGTGGTGTACCACTTGAAGCAAGGCCGCTCAAAGCAGGTGGTCTCCTCGGCCGGTTTCTGGGCAGCATCGCATTCCGCCGGGGTCCGGGTTTTGACTTTCCCATTGAGGATCTCCAGACAAAGCACCACCCGCTTCTTCACCCCTCGGCCACATGTGGTGTTACACTGCAGAGGGTGACAAGGAAGGCGTGGCAGGCTCGGGGCTGGAAATGGTCCTTCCCCCCCCCCCGAGCCCCTCCCAGGCCAAGCCCCCCCCCCCTTACCCGCTCCCAGTCCTGGGCCAGCCAGTGGGCTGGGCAGCTCTTCTCTCCACAGGGGTGGATGGCCAGCGGCTTGGTCTCCAAGTTGCAGTGGGATTCCGGGACCACACGCCCGTCACTGGTCTTGCAGTACACGTGGCGGATTGTCCGTCCCTGCCCGCAGCCTCCGCTGCACTGGAAGAGAAGCCGAGCACGAGGAATGCACAGAGAGTCCCACAGACAGAGGCAGACAGAGGCACACAAACAGAGTGTGTGTGTGTGTGTGTTTTCAAAGTACAGTATTAACTGGAGCGTAACACCTGCCCATCACTCTTGGGTCTTGCCAGGGTCATCTGAGTTGCAAGCTACACACACACACACACACACACACACACACACACACTGGGTCACAGCCATTTTCGGAGAGCCAGTCCCTTGGCTTATTAGGCACCCTCCAGCCTCCAGCCCACCAGGGTCCAAGCGCCCCATCCCTTCCCTTGCCTTGATCCCACAGCCAACCAGGCCGGTCACTTGAGAAGCCTGCCGCTGGGTTCTCGGCCACCTCCGGAAGGACTGGTCATCTCTGATCCCAAGAGTGCCAGTAGTGGGATGGGGGGTAGGGGTTTAGAGCGGATGCCATGTGGGGACACTTCTCTATCCAGCCATCTAGCCACATCCTTTATCCCTCCGGTTTTGATCCTGTCACAATCAGAGCTTATCTGTCACTCTGTGAAGATGATGGTTTGGGCTTCTTTTCTGCCTGAAGACGGGGCCTCTTTGGAAACCAACAACTCTTCCTTCTTAATAATGCCTTCTCTTTTGCACATCCGTGGGGGGGGGGGGGTGTCCAATGGCAAAATGCAAGTTCCTCACAGTTGCCTCTGTCGCCATGGAGATCACGTATTTTTAGCCATTGCTGCTGGATTGAAAATCGGAGTGAAAAACAACCCAGAGAGGCCAGCCACGTGACAGGCAGGCAAACTCAGTCAGGCTATTTTTCGTTTGCAAAAGGCAAGGCAGCAACGGCAACGGCAACGTTAGGGGCCAGATGGGTTTTGCAAGCTTGCCCGCGGCTGCCAGGTGCAGGGGTGCCCTTCTGCGGCAGCTGACCGGCTGGCCCCGAGGAGTCAGAGGGTGCAGCATCAGGCCAGCACGCACCACAGCGGAGCACAGCCCCCCCCCCCCCCGTGCAAAGGGGGCTGAAAGAAGGCATGGGTGCCCACCGGGCCGGTTTGTGGCCGCCTTCCTTAGAGTTGCAGGGGAAAGTCCTCCCAAGAGTGTCAGCTTCCTAAACTCTTCTCCCCCACCGTGCCATAGGAAAAAGAAAAAGGACGATTTTTCCATTCCTGTTTGGGAGGCCTCTTTCCTGAGGGAGAGAAGACAAGGAGGAGCAAGAGCCGGGATCCCCCTCTCAGCCAGCTCTCCTGCCCCACTAAAGTTCATGCCACAGAGGAAGCGGGAGCGCAAGGGGGGGGGGGCCTGCCGAGCAGGCCTGCACGGCTGGCGTCTAGGCTTCTGTTCATGGTGGCGGAACCGGAGGGGGGGGGGGCTGTTACTGGAAGCCAGAGACGGCCTGCCAAGCGGAGGGCTCCCGCAGATGGCGAGCAGCGGCAATTTAATCCCCCTACGGTGAGGAGGAGCTGTGCCAGGTTGGCTTGTCTGAAAGCTTTCAGATGGGAAAAACAGACACCCGCAGGCACGGGGGATGAAGACAGCCGAGCCGAGCCGGCCCTGGAGCCCTCGCTTCCCCGCCTGCCCTGCCGTCTTTGCCCCGGCTCAGCCTCAGCGGGAGCCCTGCTTTGTTGGCTCTTGGAAGGCCCGTTGGGGTCTCCGGGGGATGAAGCGGAAGCTGGGGTGAGGGGGTTCGCTTTCAGAAACACACACACACCCTGCACCCCTTCATGGAAGAGCAGAAAATACACTATGGAACATCGCTTTCGAGTTCCGCAGCCAAGATTTTGGACAATATGCAATAAGGACATCAAAACACCATGACTTTGGGTTGGTTGTCTCACCGCTTCCTCACAGGCAGCCCGTGGATATTTCTTTTTCTTTTTTTAATCAGATGAATGAATTAGTGAAATTAGCGAAGGAAGAGCTCAAACACGTTACGAATACGGCAGTCCTGATGAAAAGAGGGACCCTGGGCCATTTCTGCACAGCCTCTGGGAAGGTCAGCAGCCCCGGCCCCTCCCTCCGAGCAGGGGCCCCTCTCCCCCCCCCGAGGGGGACTCACCGGGCCCCAGTCCGAGATGGTCCACTGCCTGTCACAAGGGGGGCCGGTGCAGTTCTTCTCAGCCGGAGGGCGGGTGCTGGGATCACAAAGCCTCTCTTCCTCAGAGCACCGGATGTCTCTGCTCACAAGGCTCCGCTCACCACACTTGGCAGTGCACTGGGGAGGGCAGGGGGGGGGGGACAGAGGAGAGAAAAGTGTGGGTGGAAGAGCAGACCGTGGTGGTGGCACGGCACTCACCGAGCCCAGGCACGTCCTCCGGGCAACTCAAGCCACCGTGTTTCACCTTGACTAGCCTAGTACGGAGTTCCCTCTGTCGTTTCCATGAGGATCAAATGCCTTTGGCTTCTCTGGCGTCTCCTCCTCCTCTGATTCATCTGGTGGTCCACCCCCCACCCACCCACCCACCACCCCCACCCTGGCCGCTCCTGTGCTTCTGCTGCATTGAAAGGCTTTCAAACTCTTGAGTACTAAAGAGAGAGGGAAGATCTTCCTCCTCCACAACAACAACAACAACAACATCTTTTGCATCCCTCCTTGTGTGCTTGCGTTTCATCTGCACCCGTTCTTGCTCCTATCTGGTTCCTGAATAAATTCCAGTTTAAAATGTGCCTCCGTCACCCGGACCTTTCTCTTTTCTGTCTGAAAAGCACCAGAGTTTTGATTTCTGTTTCAAAGGAGACAGGCTTGACAAACCTGTTGTCATTGTTTGGAAAGAGTTTCAATGACTCCAGTGTTGTAGATACTGTACACATTTTTTTCCACTGCCTATTTATAAGGTTCCACCAGTGAGAACGACCAACACGCGGTTCCAACCGCTTGGTGCTTTGTGAGATCCTTGTCTAAAGTGATGGTGGTGGAGGAGTGGGGGGGGGGCGGTGTGCCTCACTCTCCCCACTCCTCCCTTGACAAGGAAAGGCTAGCCATGGTTTGAAGCCGACCTGGCACAGGAGCGCTGCAGCCGGATCCCAATTCGATCTGTTTAGGTTGTGCCTGGAGGACAGTTCTGTCACGGGAGGCCCTCGTGGCTTCCACCGTCTGTTTTTGACACCTACTGAACGCTGCACAGCCTTCCTGAGCTTGGCTGCTGGATAACATGGAATGGCAGAGTTGTCTGTTACACCAAATTGGAAAGGGGAGGGATGAAGCCCATTCTCTGAAAACAAATGACACACAACAGCAGTGTGTGTGTGTGTGTGTGTGTGTGTGTGTGTGTTGGAGGGAAAGATGTTGGACCATCTCACTGGCATAAAAGGAGGGGGGGGGGACAGTTCCAAGAGGAACCAGACGCCCTTCCAGCTCCTGGTTGGGATGGATGCCGCTGGCTGCCCTGCCTGGACACCAACCGGCGTGTCCTCCCAGCCACAGATACGCCCTTCTGCTTCCAGATGCTGCCTTCTGGGCCAGGAAAAAGCTCTCTCAGCAGGGAGCAGACCAGACAAGGGGGCTCACCTTACAGAAGACTTCCTGCCTGCCTGCCTGCCTGCCTGCCAGTCCCCTTCCTCACCTACAGCAGGAGCAAGAAGCTGCTTCATGGGGCAATAAGGGTTTCAAGACAGAACTGCACCCGGTTCACCACTGGAAGGGGGTAAAATGCAGTCCTTGGAAGCTGCTCTCCCTGAGCAAATGAGTCACCACCAGCAAAGCCTCCGCTTACCTCCCAGTAATGAATCGCAGGAGAAAAGCAAGCTAATTTGCAAAATGTGGAGTGGCTGAACTCTCTCTAGAACGCAAAAAGATTGTTTAATACTTCAGGGATCCCCACTTCTAATGTCTTGTTAACTGTGTTGTCTCTTTGGAGGCTTACAAGGAGCAACAAGGAAGAGACGCTCCCAGGCTAACAGCCCGTGCTGCAGAGGACACCTTTGGGATCCTCACGCTTCCCCAAAGACCTTTTCCTTCTTTGGCCACGTTCACCTGATTCTGGCTGCTCATTGGGCAAGGTCATTAGCACTTTTGCTCATCTCTGTCCACCGGGCCTGGGGGTGCAATCCTCCACATACCTAGGAGGCAGTCGGCTCTTGCCAAGCCTTCGTGCCTCGTGCCTGAGGAAATGCATGTAGGAACTGGGATGTTCCTTCCGGACAAGCTTAGAGGAAGCAGCGACCAAGGATAGATCTGTCCAAAGTGCTCACGTCCCTCCAGGCACAGTGGGCTGTGGCTGAGACATGCTGGGAACCGTTGACTTCTGCCCACCTACCTCTGACCACTCCGACATCTCCCACTGTGGTCCACACGCCGGGTTCTTGCACACCTTCCGTTCTTCCGGCCGCGTGATCTCGGCAGACTCACACAGATCGCTGTAGACCGAGCTGTCGAATCCGGGCGAAATCATTTTCCAGCATCGGACGATGCGAAACTGGTAGCCTTCCCCACAGGTCCTGGAGCACTCGCTCCAACTACTGGCTTCCCACCTGCCAGAGACAAGCCTGCATTTCAGCTGGGGACCTGGCGGCGAGGGATCAACAGAGCACCCCCTCCTACTCAAAAGTCTGGGCATTCTGCCACCCAGAGCCACGTTTGCTGCTCTCCTTTGGGGGTGGGGGAATTACCCTCTTTTTTTCTCTCTCTTCAATCTCTCCTTCTCATGGCACCAGCCTAAACATTATTCAAAGTGAGGCTCCTCTGGCTTTGCCCAAACCACACCCCCTTGGTCTTTTCCCTTTCACCTTCTCTAGAGCCTGGGCCATGATGATGGCATAATCCTTCCAGCCCCCAAATCTCTCCAGAGATTTCTCCAGAGACAATACCTGGGCTGGCATTCTCTTCCTGCACAGAATTCATGCACTGGCTCAGGTCGTGTCATTGCATCACAATACCCATCATCCACCTCGATCCCATCATAACGGATACACATGGCATATGTTGACGTTAGACCTACATCGATACAGACAGGCAGGCAGACAGAGCAATCAACCCATGATTGTTTTGATCCCTGGTCTCACCAGGGATTAAATATTCAGAATCACCAACCCGTGTACATTCAGGAGAAGTTCAATGAAGCTGCTTCTCCCTTTACCGAGCACTCAGAGCATTTCCCTTGCCCCTCGCCCTCCCTCTTTCTCCTCTTCTGTTGCTCACGGCCTCAGCGCTGGTTCCCTCCAGGCCTGTCCCTGGATCAGGGTCAGCGGAGTTCCCTCATCATCACTCACTCACCTGTGGTGCAGGTCGAGCTGCAGGGTTCATGAGAAGAGAGCTTCCACCGGTACATGTCTGCAGGACTCATGTTCTGGCCCTTCCGAAACAATTTCAGCCGGTTCCTTTAAAAAAAGAACGAGCACAAATGAAGCCGAGAGGTTTTATGAGAAGATCACAAGAAAGGAGGACATCGACAAGGCAGGAGAAAGGGGGAGGGGGGGTCTGATTGGGTGAGAGGGGGTTTTATTGATGTTGTGCGTTAAGGGAAAATCATTTGGGCGTGCAGTTCTTTGAATTTAAAATTTCGGCTTGTTTTGTGATAATAAAACATACCTGTCCTGATCCCCAAGCAGAAATCCCCAGCCCGGCTAGAGGCAGAGCTTCCACTGTCTAGAAATAGAGAGAATGGGATAAAAATACCCACAAAGAGAAAGTTGACACACACACCCACACACACCCATGCATGTGCACACCACACTCTGCAACCTTTACATAGCCTTGCTCTCTGTGTGTGAAAACTGTCCCACGTCATGACGTGCAGCACCTTGGCGTGAATCCACCTCCTGTTTGCAAACCAACAGACCACCTGTTCATCCCTGAGAAAATGGTGACCTTGGTTCACTCAGCGCAATGCTCAGGAGCTGCACCGATGGATGATCTGGTTGCCTCTCGTGCTGCCGAGAGCGTGCCACAAACAGCCGCTAGAGCAGCAACAGGAGATGTTTCTCCCGTGCATTTGCAGAGCATTGGCAAAGGAGAGAACCCTGGACCGGCATTTGGGCACCTGACTACGCCTCCCCTCTTTTGCCATCCTTTCCAAAGACAGCTTGACCACGTGCCTCACGCAGCCACCCTGTGCCCCTGGAGGCAGGAGCCACCCTCGAGATGGAAGACGGAGACAGCTCTGGCCAAGAAGAGGAGATTTGTCCTCAGATCCTTCGCGCCCCCCCCCCCCAAAGGGAAGGCGGAAGGTGGTGCCAGAGGGCTGCGGTGCTGCTGCTGGCCCAAGGCTTTCTCCGCCTCAGAACTGGCACCAGCGGTTGGAGGAGGAGGATCAGGGCCCTAGTGGAGCAGAGTTCCACCACTGGCTTTGGCCAGTCCTGAAGGGGAGGGAAAAGGCAAACTCATCCTGGATTCCCATCGAAAGACGGGGAGCAAAACGGCTTGTCGAGAGGAAGAAACCTCAGGGCTGCTGCGCTGCCTGCAGGAGCCCAGCCGGAGGTGCCGGCGGGGGGGGGGGGCGCATGGGGTGCTCTGGCCCCCACCCACGCATTTCTCTGCCACACTCTCTTCCTGGATGGGGTTTTGTCCTTTCTTGTCTTGCTATCTTTATTTAGACTCCGGCCCGGAATCTTTTCAAAGGAGGGTTCATAAAAGGGTTCTCTCTTAGAAGGATCTGTCTTCTGCACTGGCAGCCTTTTCGACTGCAGGGTTGGTGGGGTGGGGGTGGGGGAGGAGCGCTTTCCATAGACAGAGAGGCAGGCAGGCAGGCAGGCAGGCAGAAAACCCAAGGTGGGTCATTGTCTTAGGGATGAAGTTCAGGCGACGGACACAGGTGAGGCCTCCGTCTTGGCTGGCCTGCAGGTGGTGCTACCAGAAATGGCAAGAGTCTGCAATACACCAACTGCCTTGTCCTGAGGCTGTATTTTACACCCTGTATATGTTTTTAGAGTAAATCTCGCAGAATGTGGAAACCTGGCTCAAGCAAATAAGTCAGCTAATCTTTCTTCCCATAGAGCTCAGACTTCAGGGGCAATTCCAACTCTTGTGGGGTAGAGAAACTTATTTCTCTGGTGATAAATCAATCAATAAAAGTAACAAGAGAGAGGACAGGGTGACTCTCAGGATGGCTCCTGCTCCCCACTCGGTGGCCTGGGTTCTTTCTCGGCTCTACAGCGAGACAAGTGAGCTCAGCAGAGTGGGACCTTCCTCCTCCGCCAGTCTCAGCAAGACAGGCGGGACCTCTCGCCACCTGCGGCCATTCAAGACCTGCTGGAGGTGAAACAAGGTGGCCCCCTTCTCGAGTGGCCCTGGCGTGGCCCTGTGCTCCTAAATGAACTGCTGTCTTCATGCCTGAAACTGCTCCAACAGCCTCATAGATCCCAAAGGGGAGAGAGAGAATAAAACAGAGACAGTGACCTGGCCAGATGCACAGAGGGGTTGAAAGAAGGATCTTTGGCCTGCGTAACGTACCCAAGCAGGCTTTTTAAACAAAAAAACCCTAAAAATAAAAAGCCAAAGGGGGAAGTGTCACACTTTGGAATAGAGTGTCACATAGGTAAGCACAGTCATATACCCCCCCACCACCACCCAGTAATTCCTCAAAGCCTGAGTGAAGACCTCCAGGAGTGGGGATAAAATTCTGAGGAGTTTATTCTGCTCCATCTGTCAGAAGCCATGGCAGTGAACAGGAAGGGGCTTCCCAGGATCCTGACCTCCCAAAGGCCAACTCACCCCCCCCCACTCCCAGTTCTGAATGCCCCCTCCCAGATCTGGGATTACTGACATTGGGGAGGGGGGCCTTCGGGTTGAGAGTCACTGCCCTGGAGTGAAGTAAACATTCAAGACTACATTCAGCAGAGCTCAGTTTTGAAGCATTCAGAAGGGCTGTGCCATTTTAAAAGGGACAGAGAACGCAACAGGGAGAATATTTAGATGAATCGCCAGGGGATCACTTGTCATCATTTCTGGACAGCAGAAGCTCTGGCGTCGCCCTTTTCTCTTTTCTTTAAGGAAAAGGACCCAGGTGTTGTTTCCATGGGAAAGCTTCCAAGGACACTACTCTCTGTTTGTGTGTGTGTGTGTGCGTGCGATGTTCTACTCTTTCACAGATATCTATCAGGGCCATTTGATTCTTGAGGCCTTGGTGTTTTCCTATGCAACAAATGTCTTAATTTTCGGGATTGCCCATCCAGTGTAACTTACCTCAGAGACTGCCCCCGCCCCCCCCCAAAAAAACACACACACCGCAAAAGAGACTGGAAGGGCAAAGGGAAACCAGCTGCCCCCCCCCCCAGCAGCACCACAGCAAGAGGACATGGGCAAAGGCGGCCCCTCCCCCAGGCTCTTACCTGGCTTTGAGGGTCCTGTTCCCTTGAGGAAGGGTGGCATTGGGCCACGGTGTCTCTGAAGAGGCGTTGATGGTTTTATCGCTGCTCATCTCCAGGAAGGTGCCGTTGATGGCATAGCCCACCATATCATCATGGCTGTCCTCATAATCCACATACAGACTGTCCATGTGGGAGCCTACGGAATCGGTGGGGTTCCTTGCGAAAAATATACTGTTTGTGGTCTTGTTCCAACTGGATTCTTTTGGGTCAGACATCTTGTCCAAAAATTTGTGGCTGATGGCATTCTCTGGAAATAATTCCTTGGACGCCAGCTGGGAGTCCCGTTCTCTGCCATTGCCTTCCGCTTTGTAACTGGATTTGGTTGTGTTTGAATCTGGAACGAGGGGCACAAATAGATAAGATCAAAGGAAGCGGGGGGGGGGGAATGCAGAACTAAAAGAAATGTTGGCAAAGCATTGCTCATTCATCAGGTCACCCTAAGTCGGAGGTGACTTGACAGGCAGGTAAACAGCAGCGAAACGTCTTTCCAGCTCCTCCTCACCTTTGAGCTGCTGGCCTCTCAGGGCTGCCTCATAGTCCTCACTTTCCACTCTTTCATAGACTTCGTTGGTCTCCTGAATTTTGCTGAAGTCCAGATCTCTACTCACGTCTTCTTGCTGGCTGCCAAACATCTGACCGTCCAGGTGGAGCTTTTCTTTGGAGCGTGTCCCAAAGAAACTCGCGTTGTGCTGGACAAAAGCCAACGTCTCTTCGCCGTCAAGCTCTCTGCTTTCCTCGCTGTCTGATTCAGAGAAAGTATAGTAAACAGGCTGCATGTTTTTAAAATGCGGCTGCCTCAGGAGGGTGTACTCATACGTTATCGACGGGTTCTTTCCATTTTGGTTCCAAACCTGGAGTGAACAGAAAAATACCAAACATGGAACAAGTGGGCACGCCTGCTTTGAGATTTTCTAAATGGTCCCCATTAGTAAGGCCAACATGACTCTCACCGCCCTTCCTGCTTTTTCAATTTCCCTTTAACCTCACTCCCTACAACTAATATGATTACTAGATATCTATTATGGTGCATATAGGATGACTAGCACACAGACACACAATGCAAACCACAACGGAGAACCTCTAGCAAAGCACCTGATTTTTGCTCCTAGGCAGACATTTCCATGTTCTAGCCCTGAGCCTGCCAAGACAGCCACGTCAGGTCTGACACTTACCATGATGTTTATGCCTTGGTCGGTGGGCCCTTGGGCTACGATATACTCAATGCCAGTCTCATAGATGTCCATCGGCCTCCTGTATTTAAAAACTGTCCCTGCGATGTTGAAGTTTTTTGGGCTGTCTACTCTGAAGTTGCCATTGAAAAAGTAAAAGCCAGCTTCGTCTGCAACAGCTATAGAAGTCCATAAAGAGAGACAAAGATGGGTTCTCTAAAGTCAGGGCCTGAGGGGTGTACAGAAAGATTGCTTTCAGACTCATCTAAACACTGAATTAGCCCTTCCCCCTCCCCCATCCTGTCATGAGTGAAACTTGAGTGATATCACAGAATGTTCATAAACATTCCAACTAATTTGCTTGAGTGACAGGAAACTGCTCAATAGTTCAATTTCTGTGAGGGAAGTGAAACCTTAAGTTTGTGAAGTGACACCTCACACCAGGATCAAGGAACAAGAGAAGTATGAGATCTTGGCAGAAAAAAGAAAAGAATACAGGTGAGACCAACAGTCAGATTGTCGTTGAACCCCCAAAGGCCAGGGTGATCCTGATTGTTCACATGCCACTTAGGAATAAGATAACTTATTAAATTCATTTTTTGTAAGAGAACAATTGAAATCAAAACCACAGCGTTCTGTTTGGTTGCAGCTACAGGCATCATACACACCCAAAACATCAGCAGATTTCTTCCGTTCCACTATTTGGATATCTCTTGCTCCAGCAGGAATGTGGGTCACCAGAGAATAGCCTGAAGAAAACTGTATTAATGAATAAAAGGCAGAACTCTGCAACAGGAACAAAAAGCTGTAGCTTTCTAGCACTAAAAATGTGCCTAGTAAGAACTCTTCAAATAAAGGAATATCCAGTCAGCCGATTGAAGAATGAGTATCTATCTATCTATGCCACCTTAACACTAAAACACTAGGAAATAAACATGTAACAATTTTAAAACTACCATTACAGACAATTCTTAAAACACTTTAAAAACATTTTAGAAATCTCTCCAATCAATACAGTAGGACCCTCTTATCTGCAGAATCAGTATCCGCTGATTCACTCATCCACAGTATGAAAATATTGAAAATATTAAAAGAAAAATCCTAGAAATATATATTTCTAAAGATGAAGTTACCAGAGCTGGCCACGAGAGGGAGACAGAGACCATGCCATGTGTAGCATTCACTACTAAATAGTGTTTGCTATCATCTGCGTTTTTCAGCATCTGCAGGAGGAACTTGGAACCGATCGCCTGTGGGTGTGGGGGTCCTACTCTAGATGCAGCATTCCAAAAGACCCTACTTACTGCTGCTTAATCATTTGCTCTTTGAAGGGGACAGTTTGGAGAGGGCCTGGCTAATTTCCATCCAGACACAAAAGGGCCAACCACTTTTCGATCAAGGACTGACAGGCCTTCAGGCTGGTCAGTGTGGGAGGCAGGAGTGCTTGATCACTGCCTCTGGATCCACTGACCATCATCTGCCCTTTGCAGGGACAGACCAACTTATGAGGGGCCGCTCTGAGCTATTTCCACACCAACACCCAGCCAGTGGCCTCTCTGCCGATGGCCATGAGGTCAAAAACTGTGACTGTGCAAGAGAAGCACCCTGGTTGCCAGCCTTACCCAGATGGGGATTCCCCTTTCGGTAGCTCCCGGTCACATGGATGCAGCTGCTCCCGTTCCCTTGACAAACGCCACATTTGTCCAATGTGTGGGTGGAGAACAACACCCCGTCACATCCAACGGGCTAGAAACAGTTTAAATAGAGTGTTGAGGGCCAGGCAAGAGAGGCGGCTGCAGCAATTTCAAGAATTCGACTGACAATAGGGTTGCTATAATGTTTAACAACCTCACATTTTCCAGACACGCAAACCCCTCGAAAATCCGCGTATTTACAGGATGTCCCATCCCGGGCTGGGACCATTAATTGCCTTTGACCATCCGTGGTGGTGCAGTGGAGGTCACAGGGCTTGCTGGAGATGTGGACGTAGTCATCTGGCAAGAGAGAAGGAGAAACAGCATCAGACCCACCAGCCAGCCCCGTTGCTTGTGAAACAAGACCTGCAGAAGCACCTGCCGTTCTCCAAAGAAATCCATGCTCAATGAGCCGGTGCAGAGAGAGCGTTGCTTCTGGTTCGTGAAGATCTCTCTCTCTCTCTCTCTCTCTCTCTCTCTCTCTCTCTCTCTCTCTCTCTCTCTCTCTCTGCTCCCCGCTGTCTCCCCCTCCCACAATTACATGCAGAGGGTTCCTGTGAATTTAGGCGTTGGCATCCAGAGCATGGACGGAGAGACTCTGACTGAGTAGAAGAGTATCACAAGATGTAAGTTTCATTTCCCTCTTTGGAATGAGAGGAAATGGTTCACCATCGCTCCAGGTGGGCTTCCCAGAGACAACCAGTCATGCTTTGGCCCGACACAGTCCGTGTGTAGTCCTGTCCCTTTGGGAACAGTCGAAGAGCAAAAAGATGTGAAACATTTGTCCAGAAAGTCAGATACTTGGCTGAAGGGACAGAGGTTGGGGGTTTGATTCCCGGCTATGCCTCCTGGGAGAAGAACCATCCTGTGTGGGTAAAGCTGCATGGCGGTCCTGGAGGCCCCCTCCCTCGCCCCTGAAGGAGGGAATGGGAAACCTCCTCTCAGTTATCTCCACCCTGGCTAAAGTAAAGCTTTATGCACATACTTACTTACTTACTTACTAAGTCAGTTTTAGAAAAAGAATATACATCTTGCACTCCTTGTTTCTAAGAACGGTTGTCTTTTTCTCAAACCAGTTGTTGAGGCTGCAGAGGTCTCTCTCTCCGAGTGAGAGAAAGGATGGATGGGCTCCTGGCTAATCAGAGGAACCGCCTTCTTCTTAGAGCAGAGGAAAGCTTTGTCCACTTCCAAAAACCAAAAAAAAAAAAACCAAACCCAAAAGACCGTCCTGTTGTCAAGACAGCCCAAAAGGAAAGTGCCGTTCCTTACCAGGGTATAAAGGTTTCCATTGATATGTCCACCCGTTGTACACGTGGGAATTGAAGGACGAGCACTGCTCTTCTCGGAAGCTGCGTCCATTCGGAGGACACGGCTGGAAAAGGAAGTGGGGGCAGCTGCTGGGTGAGAGGCAAGGAGAGGGCGCCCTTCTGCTGGGGCCTCCTTCTGCCCCCTCACCCACGGGGAGGCTGACAGGCCCAGAGGTGTCAGCCCACCGCGAGATGGCAGTGCTACAAAAGCCTATCTCACCTGTCCGCAGTGGAGTGGCGTTGTGAGTCCCATGGCTTCACGGCATGCTTCTGGCCAGCCCATGCATGGCCAGGTCCCCAAGGTTCACGCTGCCGACGACGACATCCTCCCCCTCCCCAAATCCACCCTGAAAATCTGAGCGGCCCCCATGAGGCACACAGAAAGGTCGGCTGACAGAGGAAAGCACAGGACCATCTGTCTGTGTGTTCCCATAAGATTGAGGAGGAGCCTGCCAGTCTTTAAAACCCCAACTGATGAAAGGTGAAATGTCACCACTCAGCTGTGCCCTTCTCCCCATTCTTTCCAGTCCACATGGTGGAGGGAGGAGGAAGCGGGAGCTTCCATCTGCCCTTTCTTCTTCCCTCCCTCCCTCCCTCCCTCCCTCCCTCCCTCCTCTCCTTTCCATCTGCCGGTAGGACGGGATGCAGCTCTCATGAAAAAGGGCAGAGACAGAGAGAGGCAGCCTCGGTCACAAAGGGCGCCTTGGTCTCAGAGGTCCAGATTAGCAACATTCATTGGAAAGCGTGATGAAATGTGTACAGTGTGATGATGAAGGCAGAGGGAAAAAACACCTCCCAGCATCTGATAGGTTCATTTTCTGTAACTGTCAAAGAGAAACACCCAAGGAGTTTTTCATCTGAACTTGTGCTGATGATGTTTCTGTTGTTTATTTGTGTGCTGATTAAAAGCTCCCAAGCTGTAGTCTTTGGCGTAGAATTGACTTTAATGGGAAAGCATCAAAGTGCTAAATTCTGCCCCTCCTCTAGAACAAAATAAGCCGTGACCTCAGGAGGGACAAAAAAGCGCACAAGTTGAACACGAAAAGCACTGAACATTGCGGGACAAGCCTTAATGTTGCCAGGAGGGTAGAGAAAAGACCAAAACAATCAGTGTTGAAGCTGGTACTTTTGCAAGAACAAATGCTCTACCCAGATAATGCCCTTAAGTAGACGAGTAGTCTACTGATGAAACGTTTGCCTGCCAAACTGCACGTTACTGAACAGCAAAATCACATTTCTCTCTCTCTCTCTCTCTCTTTTGCTCTCTCCCAATGAAAAGAAGAAAATAGTCTCTTACTTGTACTTTGCACAGCTGGTATCTTTTTGAAGTTCCAGTGCACGTTTTATTAAGAAAACCCATCACTGATTTATTTCTGAAGAGGGAAAGAAAGAGGGAATCATTTGAGATGAGAAATGAAAAATGACCTCATTTCCTGCACTCGCCTTCTGTGTACTTGCAACACCCAGAAACCTCCTTCCAGAAAACGAACAGCCCTGGGTGGGCAGAGGGTCCTGCAGGAAGGCCACAGGGCTCCTCAGGGGTGTCTTCTTCTGAGGTCCCTGGGTCTCCTGCCTTTACAGCGACATGATCTTGCTGCAGTATTTAAAGACGTCTTCACGAAGCCACCGAAAATGTTCTAGTTACGTCTCCTTGGAGGGCACCATCCAAGCTTCCTTGCTACTCCCCGCAGGCATGGGGGCCTCTTTCCATCTCTCCCACCACCAGATCTCCAGAAGTCCCCTTGCTACCCCGGATTCCTCCACAACCGGGAGTTCAACCTTCCTGTTCTTTTTATGGTCGGTCTCACTGGACTCAAGGCCTGGGTTTCCTGTGGGTCAAGAGGAGCCCCAAGAAAGCTGCCCCTTCCATGTCCCTGCCTGGGGCCCCACTAAATCCCTGGCAGACACACACACACACACACCCCTGGTAAGCAAAGCATGGGAGCGCCAACTCTGCACATCTCTCTCTCTCCTTGCGGAGGGACCAGGCTCACCCTAACCCAACCTGACTGTGCCACGGGGGCGTTTCCTGAGTTTGACGGGGTGCCGGGGGCTGAGCAGGAGGTTACCTCTGCCGGAGGCAATGCCTTTCTTGGGATTTGACCCCTCCCCCGCAGGTCCGGGTGCAGGCCGTCCATTTGGTCCACTCGCCCCACCAGTAAGCGGTGAGGTCGGCTCCTTCTTCCAGGCTGTTGGAGGCTTGCCCGTTGTCCTGGTCGCCATGCAGGGGGAAAAGTCATATGGGTTGAACAGGTACTGCACACTGGGATGGCGACAAATACAGGGGAACCCCTTTAGGGGCAGGGAGTCCAGGCCTAGGGTTTGGCGCCTGCCTGCCTCTCGCTTCCCTCTCTGGACCCCCCAAAAAGGTCAGAGGATGAAGACACAAACCACCCAAAGCAGGCAAAGTTTTTCACACACTTGTGATTCATCCTGTTTGGGATCTTTGAAGAGTAAAAGTACAATTCTTTTTTTAAAAGTTGAAGCTCCACCCCCACCCCATCCTGCTGTCTTTCTCCCCAAAGAAGCCTGGAGAAAGGAGCATTGTGTGTTTGCAAGCCCCTGCCCCCCCCCCCCGGTTCTTGGGCCCCCATCCTCCACGACTCTAGTCCCCGGGAGTGTGGGTGGGGGTGGGATGGGAATCTCTTTGGCTGCCCTTTAAAAACCATGGCAGGGGTGTGCATCCAGAGATCAGTCAACCTCTACACCCCACAGCTTGCCAGGAAATTCCCGCTGGCCAGCCTGCAAGGCGTGGACTCAGAAGGAGACCCTTGGGTGGAAGTGGTGAGGGAGCATCTGCTGCCCACGTGAGGGGATGGACATTCCTTGCTGGGGAGGCACCAAAGGCCGCCTTCCCAAGGAGCTCAGCGCTGTCCTTTCAGCACCACAGTGTGGGAAACACACACGCAGGCCACCATGTCCCCGTCTACAGGCTTCCTTCCTTCCTTCCCGTCCCAGGTTCAGCCCCTGCCCAGTTCCAGCCCTTGTAGGGCTAGGCGCCTCCTTTCCTTCCCCACAAAGGCACACATGCTCATCTATATCAGTGGCTCCCAACCTTGGCTCATCCGGTTGATCTTGGACCACAACTTCCACAAACCCAAGCACAGCTGGGGGTGAAGGCTTCTGGGAATGGCAGTCCAAGAACCTCTGGGTGACCCAAGGTTGGAAACCATGGGTCCATATGGTACAATATCTTCCAAATTTAAAGATGGTCCTGAATGCGGGGGTCTCCAACATGCGAGGAAGAACCTGCAGCTTCCTGGAGAACCGCCCTGCAGGGCTGAAGCCCTGGAACTTCCTGACCAGCCAGAAGGATGGCACTATCCCTCTACTCCTTCTGGGTCACCCTGTTAACTCGGTGCTTAGGTATCAACCTCACAGTGGGTGGAAAAGAAGGATCTTCCCAGCAGGATATTCTTGCCGGCTGTTCCTTTTGCAACACAAGGTGTTTGGGGAGGGTTTGGCCTTGAATGGGCAAATCAGAGCTAGTAACCTTACAAAAGACCTGCTCCCCCACTGTTGGTAAGCAGTGCCCTGATGCAGCCATAGGCCCATTTGAACTCTCCCTTATGGGATGGGATAAGCCATGGGGTAGATTACAAGGGGGAGCTGCAGTTCCAAAGGCATTCCTATGGTCCCAGGAAGAAGGCACCCTCGAATGGTATTGCTGGAGCCTGAGACCCTCCTTTCCCAGCTGTTTCAATGCAAAGAGGGAGAAGGCGGGGCAATTTCAAAGAAACGCCTGGGCCTCAGGCCACGCTTTTACAAGGGGAGGCTCAGGGAGGCTGGGAAGGCCAGTCACCTGCGCCAATGCCCCCGGCTCGCCACAGGCTCCTGTTGTGCCCATTGGTCTTTTCTCTCCATCCCACCACCCTCAAAGGGGCATTTGGAGAGGACACAAGAGAAAACCCTTTCTGTCGCTGCTGCCAAGCTGTGGAACTCCCTGCCACAGGAGGCCAGGCTGGCCCCGTCTGTGCCGTTCTTCCACAGGTAGGCAAAGATTGTTCTCTTTTTCTGTCTATATAAGGACACTTTTACAAACAGAGCTGCTGGCTTTAAAAAAAAAAAGGTTTCAGTATATTTCTTAATATTGCACGCCAACTTGGTTCCTCTTGAGGTAAAAGGTGGGGAATAAATACTTTCAGTCAAGAATATGAATAGGCACAGCAAGATTTTTCAAGGAGGAAAAAAAATGCTTCCTTTCGACCTCTGGGGCTAAAACAACCCATCCTGTGCCTTTTTCACACATGCATTGAGGAATATTGGTCACGAAAGGACTCTGCCGGCACCCCCCACCCCACCCCACCCTGTGAAATCCACACACACACACACACACACACACACACACACACACACACTCACCTGTGAGGTGGCAAGGACCATATTCCCCACCAACAGCACTGCTGCAAGAGTCCCTTTCAGGTGCGTGCTGTTGCTCCCCCAAGTGTGGTCCCAGCTCCATTTGATTCTCTTCATCCTAACGAAGCAAAGGGCCGAACATCAGTTTTTCCACAGAGACCCATCCTAGAGATTAGTGAGCAGCTCAGCCACTCGGACAGGGATCCCAGAGCTACGTAGGAGGGTGCTTCGTTTTCTTGCCAGGAAGTTGACATCAGCATCACAGTAAGAAGGAAGGGAGTTCAACCCAGAGGTGCAGGTGGTCTAAAGAGTTCTGCACATGATGAGCGCAGAAGAGATCCCCTTTGATTCAACGAGCACAGAAAGACCCCCAGTCCTACTATTACAGGTGGTTTGGGGAACTGAAAACTCAGTTTCCAGCAGCCTCAGTCAATTTGATCATTACCTCCATGAAGGAAATCCAAACAGATAAGAATCATTTCCATGCTACGGAAGGACCTTCTCAGTGGTTTCCCCCCACACTTTGGGACTTGCGGTCAAAGGAGGCCAGACCCACTCCATTCCTCAAATCCTTGTGCCAGCATGAAAATACATTTTTATAAAGACAGATATTTGGCTTACCAGTGACACTGGAAGAGGCATTAACTAGTTACGGCTATCTATCTCTTTTTCATTGATATAGCTTTCATTGATTTGCATTTCCATTTTCACTATAATTTTGCTTTTTGTGGCTAATATTGTGCAACTCATGCCTCCCATAAGATGATGATGTCACAGATGAAGGTGATTTTAAACATTTAAAAACTTCCTAACTCTACCCCACTGTTTTCTGACTCCTGTGTAATCTCTTTCATGGACAAAAGGAGAAAGTCTTTAATTATCAAAAATCACTGCCACTGGATGATAATACCAAGAGCTGTAGAAGCTGTGGTACAGAAGTAGGATGTTTTTAATCCCCCCCCCCCCCATCACACCCTGCCCATGACATCACGACCTTTCACCAGGCATGAGTTAAGTAACATTTTATTGTTTTGAACCACCTGGAGCACTATTTGTAAAGGGTGTAAACTTCATAAACAAAAAAGAAAAGATAAATAGAAACAATGCACTTATTTTATGTCTGGCAGGAAACAAACAAGGATGGCTTTTTGAGCTGCCCTCCAATCTTGATGACCTTTTGCCAGGGCCTCACCCACACCTCCAGTGAGAGGGGCAGGGAGTCCTCTGTGGGGTGGAGGGTCCTGCCCACACACCCCCTTCCCCAGGTTCTTCCTGCCTTCAAGAGGGCAGTCCTGTCCCACTAAACTCCAGAAGACTTCCAGGAATCTTTCTTCTCAGCCTCCTCCGTTCTGCAAAATACAACTGATGGCTTCACATCCCAAGAACATTCAGCCTGGAAGAGAAAAATCTGAGCTCTGTCCCCACCCTCTGCTCTTGGCTGCCTGGAGTGAGGATTTCCTGAAATTCTGCTCATCGCTGGCACTCACCAGCAAGAGCGGAGAGGCTGCCTTTCCAAACTGAAATGGATTATGATGATGATATTAATACTGTGCAGAGTCTCAGACAGCGTCTGGGTTGCTCTCTTCCAACTCTGCCGGCCAGGCTGAGAGCCTCTACGGTGCTATGCAGGATCTGGCAGGGTTGGGGCGGGCGGGGGGGGGGGGGAGAGGATCAGCCTGTGGTAGGCAGTCAGGGAGGAACCGCCATGGAGGGGAGCCATTCAGACAGAGCAGCCCGGGCTCAGGCAGCCTACGGAACAGCCAGGGAGATGCTCTCCAGGCCAGCAGCAGGCAGACAGGGAGGCAGACGCTGCTCCTCCAGAGCCCAAAGCCAGGTGAGACCTTGCCATTTCCCCAGCAGGCCCAGCTGTGGGTGGGGCATGCTTCCTCCTCCTCCTTCTCAGGCCATATGATCCCACTTTCAGAGGATCGCTGCCCCAGTCTGGACTGCTGGAGAGCTCAGGGGTTTAGGTCTCTGGCTGCAGAGCCAGAGGTTGGGGGTTCGATTCCCCACTGTGTCTCCTTGACAGGGGCTGGACTTGATGACCCTTCCAGCTCTGCAGTCGCAGGATGATGATGATTAATGTGAACAGCTCCAGATTCCCTGGTCTCTGGCCGAGGCTCTGCTGCTCTCCCTTCTGGAGAGGGGGACGGATCCATGGGCAAGACCAGCCGGCTGCCAGGGATGCAACGAAAGAGCCTCTCACCTGGAGGTGCAAGGAATCAAACCTGAGCCTCGGTGGGGTGCCGGTGGTGGCACTGGGCCATGGGTGACCCATGGGGGCAGGACAGAGGCATGCTTTCCCTGCACAGAGCTGTGCCCAGCCCCCCAAAGTCTTGCGCCCTCACCGTCTGGGCCAAATCAGGGCACAGGTGGTGTTTTCTCCCCCACCTCCCCTTAGCCCGGACGAGGCAGATACAAATAATTTTGGCAGGTCTCCAAAACCCACAAAAGCAGACGCCAGCGACTAGCGCCACCAGGAGCCGGGGGGGGGGGGAGCCTTTGTGAGTGTGAAGGTTGGCCCCCGCAGGGAGCCCAGAAGGAGCTCCCCTTCTTTTCACAGAGCCTACCCTTTGGGGGGGGGAGGGACTTCGTTGCGCAGAACCTACCCTGGATTATCAACCCAAACCCAGCCCCCAACCCCTTTGCCTTTGGCTGGGTCCTCCCGAGGCAGGTGGCTGGAACGGACCCGGAGCCCTTGGCTGTCCTTGACGCCTGGAGTCGCGCCTGGTCCGGGGTCAGGAAAGAGGGAAATGGGGGAGAGGGGGAGGGGCGCGGGGGGGGGGGGAAGAAGGGAGATGCCCATCATCCTGAGACCCTCGGAGGCAGAAAGACCTTCCAGCCAAGAGAGGCGATGGGAGGGAGGGAGGGAGGAAGCGGAGCCCCAGGGCGGTCCGTGGGGGCAGCGGGGGGAAAGGGCCGGGGGGGGGGGGGGCGGCCAGGGGGCACCCTCTCTTCCCGCCCGGGACGATTGCACAAGCGCCTCCGGCCTCGCCCGGCCCCCCGGTGCTCCGGGTGGTGCCCTCCGAGCCGCCCCGGGAGTCCCGCCAGCCCTCCTCCGGCAGCCCCTTCGCCGGAGGCCCGGAGCGCCCGCTGACGACCACCGAAGGACCGGCCACTCGCCCGACCCTCCGAGAAGCGGGCGGGCGGGCGGGCGGGCGGGCGGGCGGGGGCGCGGAGGGGGGGGCCCCAAGAGAAACGACGCGGGGGCGACGGAGAGGAGGCGAAGGAGCAGCAGCAGCAGAAGAAGGAAAAGGCGTACCTTGGAGACCGGGGTCGCCGCCGCCGCCGCCAGATGTCCGCCGTCCAGCCGGGCCGACCAACGCGGCCGGAGCGCGAGCGAGCGAGCGAGCGAGGGAAGGAGGGCGGGCGGGCGGGCGCGGGCCAGGTGCAGCGCGGAGGACTGGCGGAGGGCCGGGAGCCGCCGAGGAGGAGGGGAGCGCAGGAGGAGGATCGGCAGGTAGGCTGGCCGCCCGGCCGGCCTCGCCTTTTTTCTCCTCCGCCGCCTTGCGAGGGCACCACCGGCAGGGCAAGGACCGGGGCTTCCAAGCACGCGGAGCTGCTCAGCCCCGCCTCAGCCGGCGTCCGCTTTATAGCTGCCGGCGGGGCAGGCAGGCAGGCAGGCGGGGAGGGAGGGAGGGAGGGAGGGAGGGACACCCCCCCGCCCCTCCCCGCCCCTCCCTGAGAGAGGTCTCCCTTCCTCCACCCCCCCCCTCCCCCAAGCCCGGCTTTCGGATCAGGGGCTGCCTCTCGCCCAGCCCGCCCGCCCGCCCCCCAGCCGGTCCTCGGAAGGGAGAGCTACGTTGCCCGGGAGGCGTCCCTCCAGGGACTCGGGCAGAGAGACCTGACCCCACCAAGCCTGCCCACGAGAAGCGCTGAGGGGGGGGGCGGCGCGCGGGGGGGGGAACCAGCGGAAGACCGGACTGCCCGGCGGAGAGCCGTCCGGCCGAACCGGGAGTCCGCGGCGGGCTTTCCCAGAGAGGGGGAAGCCGTTGTTGACCTCTGCTGCTCCCCGGGGGGGGGGGGTGGCAGGACCCGAGCGAAACCCGCTCCAAGGCCAGGAGCGGAGCGCCAGCTAGGCAACAGGAACCGGCAGAAGTCAGAGGGGCCCAAAAGCAGACGGGGCTCCCGCGGGAGAGACCCCGGGGCTCGCCCCCCTCGGAGGTTACCAGGGCGCGGTGCAACGGGGAGCGCAAGGGGCAGGCGGGCGGGCGGGGCGGGCGGGCAAACCTCCCAGGCAGCCACCAGACCTGGCAGAACAAGAGCAGGGGCGGCCAGGCCTTCCTTGGGACCCGGAGAGAATAGGAACAGGCCAGTTTTCTCTATGGCATTTCAGGGGCTGGTAAAGGTACCGCTCTCCTTTTACACATGGGGACCTGGTTTTTTTTCTTTCTTTCTAGGGAGATAGCAAAAGTAGGGCAGAGCAAATCCCCCCCCCCCTTAACCACTGGATTGCAGGATCTGAATTTCTTTTTAAAAAATTCAGGGTGCAGCCTGCACTGGAGAAATGCTCCATGTGCGGCTCCTCCTGTCCTGCTCCTGAACATAGCTCCATCTTTTGACACATTGCTGCCACTGGATCCAGTGTGCTGATCTGTAAGGATCCAGGATTCTTCACCAGGCAGATGCACATAACCACTGCTCAGAGCCTGCAGGAGTGCGCCTCAAGGAGACACTCTAGTCTCCATTTAACGACACAATCTCTCTCTCGCTCTCTTGCTCTTTCCACCTGCCTCCCCCCAAACACATACACACAGTGTGGATTTGTGCTACACTGTGTTTGTTTTAACTGGACATCAGCTTGCAGATCCAGCTGCCACATGCTTTTTTCACATGAAACTGTCTTTCAGCAGAACATCCCTCGATGTCTCAGTCGCAGAATCCGAAAGGTTCCCGAGGTGGTTTTGCCGAGGCAGAAGAAAGCAAAACAATTCCTTGCTTCACTGCCAGTAGTTTGCCCTCCCCACCCCACCCCTGCCCCACGACTTAATTCCTTGGACAGGCACTGCAGTATCCGCTGGCCTTTTGGACAGGTGTGCCCTTAATCACACCTGAGGGTTTCTGCATCTCCC
Organism: Intellagama lesueurii; assembly: GCA_037013535.1. Taxonomy (NCBI): domain Eukaryota; kingdom Metazoa; phylum Chordata; class Lepidosauria; order Squamata; family Agamidae; genus Intellagama; species Intellagama lesueurii. The sequence goes on along the minus strand of JBAJHW010000017.1, from coordinate 21,639 downwards.
TTCCGACAACAACACATGACACTGCAAGCAGATGTTATTTTTACTATCACGCAAAAGGGATCCCACAGAGAGCAGGTGCATCCATTGGGAGAGGGACTCGTCTTCCCCAAGTGGCCGAAAGGTTTGCCTGTTCAAGTGAATTCCAGGTGCCAGATCATGATGGGGAGGTGCAGGAATGTGGTCCACGTGTGCTGGACAAGTGGGGGGGGGGGAGTAGCACTGGAGGGTGCCCCCCCCATCATCTGCCCAGGATGCTCCTCCCCACAAGGCAGTGGTTGTATTCCCAGTGGAGACACAAGGGCCCTTCTTCTCTTCGGTTCTGCCCTGGGAAGTCCTGCTCGATTTCATTCCCTCCATCAAGGGCTAAAGAAGAGCCAATCCTGTCCTGGATTCAGGCACCAGCCCTGCCTTAGTTTTGTAACCGACCAAGACTGCAACTGGATTGGAGGAGGGAGGGAGGGAGGGTTAATCCGCCAACACTTTATCAGATGGGTAGGCTGGCTGCCCTTCCCCCCCCCCCCCCATCCTCTCTCAGGGACAGACAGTTCATCCTTATAACATAGACTACCTTCTAGAAGATGTAATTATATAAGAGACAGCAGCCACGCACAATAATTATATAATTATATAACAGACTGCAACTAAATATGAGCTAGAATGGAGTGTCTGGACCAGGAGTTGAAATCCCCATTGTGTGTCCCAACGGAAGGGCCAGAGGGAGCATGTGTGGGCGAAGGGGTTACATCCCCTCTTTCCTACATGGCCTCGAAGACTTCACGGTGGTCCCACAGCACCACCACTAGGACAGACTGCCAAAGCACTTCTCAGCACTTAATGCCTGGGAGACCCGGGAAGCATTGCCATAAATTAGAATCCATCTGAACAGGGCTAAAGTCAATAAATACACAGGATGGATGTTGTTGTTGTTGTTGTTGTTAACCAAATACAGCTAGGAGGTCACTGCAGTAAATGCATAGTGAGTGAGCTCTTGGACAAGGCCAGCTGGAAACAAGGATGGTGTCCCATCTGGAAAGGACTTGTGTCTGTGTGTGTGTGTGTGTGTGTGAGAGAGAGAGAGAGAGAGAGAGATTGGCTTATTTATTCAGGACACACTTTTGCACCCTCTGGCAGCAACACAATCCTGTGCCTTGGGGTTCACAGTGGGAAGCACTGGCTGTGTATCCTGGAAAATGTCTCGGACAGCATTACAAAAGTCTCCCTGCAGGGCAAGACTGAAACATACACACACCAGAACCTCATAGCTTTAGGTTGCCGTCTGTTGGACATCCCGGAGAGTATGCTTGGAAATAGACTTTTTCACTCCTGTTTCCGTTTCTCTGCATGCAACTCATAAACCCAGCACTGACTTAATTCCTAAGGGGCACCACGATTAGCCCATTTCCTTTAACCAACTGCCCACCACCATGTGGCCTCCTGCAGATCTTTGCTTACATTTCCTAAGAAACAGCAAGCTGTGGTAGCTCCCCAGCCATGTGGGATGTCAAGTTTCCGCAGAGAGGTTTGTTTGTTTTTAACCTCAAACTTTATAATGTTGTCTATCTTGAAAGGGGCAGGATGAGGCTGAAAACATGATTTGCAACCCACAAAAGCTCACCCTGAAATAAATGCGCTTGTCTTAGCATTCTTTCAGGCAGTTTAAAAGTTCCTGCAAAAATACTGGGTTCTATGCTGTTGGTTTTGGTATGTTTCCTGCCTCCAAGAAAATGCAAGGCTTAACCCAACATGTTCAGTGACTTTTCTCCTACTTTTCCAAGGTTTTTTGTCTCAGTTCAAGCAATGATTTATTTTGCTCCCGGGGTTTGTTCTGGGATGGGGTGGGGGTAGAGTTTAGTGCTATATTTCCAATGGGAAGTTCATTTTTGACAGACTCTTTCAAGTATCTTACAAATTAGAAGAAAAGAAAAGAATTCCAGAACCAAAGTTTTGAAGCAAATTCAAAGGGTCCAAGGATTTCCTGAGCTGAAGTCACTCTCAAAGATGTTGCTAGGGAACTGGGATCACCCTATTTTGCTTTACCAACAGGAGGGAACCTTGGCATCCATCCCTGGATCTTAAACTGTGACTTATTCATGGGAAATCATGTTTAGGATATACTAGACATAACAATACCATTTTAGAAAAGGTCTGAGCAAATCGTAATTTATCTGGTACATCTCTTAAACATAGTTGTAGAAGGGTTAGCCATGTTCATCCGTGCAAGCATTATAGGTAAAAGCAAAATAGGAATAAAAAGTTTTAAAAGACCAAAACATGGTGGCATATGCCTGGGAATGTCATTAACGACGTTACCATAATTTTGGAAGCTCATGTAATGGTCACCTTTCCTCTCTCACTTGGCCCTCATCCCTCTGGAATGTCCTCTATGTATACACCTCGGTGCCTAACGTGTCTAGGCCTTTCCACCCTTTCCTGTGAAATGAAAGCGATCAGGCAGACACCAGGAAGTCTCAGGGTGGGCAAGAATCCACCCCCTTGAGCCAGTTCTTTGCATGACATGGGTGTGTTGGGGGAATGGAGGAGGAGGTCAAGCAGCAGCGCTTGGCTTTTCCTGGAGGTGAGCCAGCACTGGCAGCTGTCACATGATCAGTGGAACTCACTGCTACAAGATGTAGAGGCACCCACTCTGTCGCACACCAAGGCCAGTCGGTGGTGGAGCCCTGCTCTTTTACATGAAATGAAGTCTCCAGTGGCTACAGGAAACTGCCATGGGAGGTTCCCTGCACCGCACCGCCCCCAGAGGTGCACTCCCTTTCTAAACATGCATCTGCCATCCTGAGGGAGCAAAAACTATACCCTCCTACACCCAAAAACGACTATAAGGTTGCCATCTGAACCAAGAGGGACAGGCGCCTCTACCTTTCAGAGCCCCTGAGGAAGGCAAGATTTCAGCAGGTGGTGTTTGGCGAGACAGCAGGACTGGCTGAAAAGCTCTCTGCTTTCTTTTCCATGTGGCCACCCTGACAGATTGACAGGGAGGAAGGAAGCATACCTTCCCCTGCCATTTCTTCACTCCAAATTACAGCTTGCCAAGCCTGGCTTTCACTTGAAACAAATCCACTTGAGCTTCGTTGCTTGCCCTTTTCGTGTGAGCTCACAGCACTTGGAGGCCTCAGGCCCAGAGGAAGGACTCCCAGGCTGACTACCTCAGATCGTTGGACTGGAGGTGGCCGGAACGGAAAGAACCCTGTGGATCCTAAACCCAATGCAAAGAATTGCAGACTCACCACACCGCCACCCACTACATCCACACAGACGCATTCCTTCAGATAAAGAGAGATTCTTGGGAAGAGAGAAGAGAGAAGGTCGAGGAAGGCAGCCACCTTCCTTCCTTCTCTCTCCCCTGCCTTCCTGCCTTCCTGCCTTCCTGCCTGCCTGCCTGCCCTGCCTGCCTGCCTGCCTGCCTGCCTTCCTGCCTTCCTTCCTTCCTTCCTTCCTTCCTTCCTTCCTTCCTTCCTTCCTTCCTTCCTTCCTTCCTTCCTTCCTTCCTTCCTTCCTTCCTTCCTTCCTTCCTTCCTTCCTTCCTTCCTTCCAAAGCTGTATTCAGCAGCCACAGCCTGCAGTCTCAGCCACCTGCCTTCCCCAGGGCTAGCAACTTTTTAAGTGACCCATTTTCAGTAATTGCTAGAACATGTGCTGAAGTCTGGTAGGGCTTGTTCTGTTTTTTTTCCAGGCCTCTCCTTCATGTCTCGCCACTGGCTCCATCCCAGCACTTTGTCCAGGTCCACAGCTGGGATCTTTTTCTACTTCTTCGCCTTCTTTTTTGTAAAAGAAGCTGTGTGGAATGTTTCCTAGCTTCTGAGAACTGTAGTGTTTTTTATGGCTGGGGGGGGGGGGGGGCGGGGAGGAGAGAGAAGGTCTCCAGAAGGAACTGGCTCCGAACAACATCCATCAACTGATGGGCTTTTCTTGCCAGCAAAACTTTGGCCAAGAGAGTTGGAGGTCAGAGGCCTCCAGGATAACCTACGAACAAACCGCCAAGGAGAGAGCCATCTGGGGACAGGCGTCCCTGGGAAGTTCTCCTGCTCAGGTTTCTGTTGGATTCCATGGGGTTTTCACAGGAGACCTTCCTTAGCCTGTGTTCCTTTGCAGAGGTCTGCCATCTTCCACTGCTCCACCACTGAAGGCAGCACTGCCTCCCATGGGGATCTGTTCGCTTTGTGAGATACTTTATTTCTAGAAGACAACCCTGCTTTGTCTTATAGGAGAAACAGACCAGAAGCAAACTGACCAAGGGCACCCACTGATTCCACAGCAGGGCCTTCTGCCCCTCCCCGTTTCCCAAAGGGCACAACAACCATCGCCCTCCGTGCTCCCCACCTGCAGTGGTGCCACTATTCAGCAGCTCCTCCGTCGGCCTTCAGGCCACCAGGAAGCCTCTTATCCTGCAAAGACCTTTCCTTCTGGAATTCAAGTGCCCTGCCCTACCCCCAACCCTGTAAGGCCATTTGGGCCCCCACAGAGGCAGGAGGAGGAGGAGGAGGAGGGAGAAGAACACTGTCCTTGAGAGGCAGCTGAGAGCAGCCGTTCCCGGCCCCCCAAACATCTCCAGGAAGAGGGTGCAGATCCAAGGGAGATAGAAGGGCAGCTTGAGGGGCACCTGCGCCCTCCGAGGGGACCCAAAGGCATCCCCCAGCACTCCTGGAGGTCCCCGCATCATAGCGCAGGAAGTCCCCTTACACCTTCTAAGAGGTTGGGGGGGGGGTCCACAGATTGCCCTAACACCCCTGGGCCCACACCTCTCAAACTGCAATTTTAAAAATGGCCACTAGTGGGTGGGAGCGAGCTGTCTGAGTTGTGAAAAGGGGGGCGTTTGGGGGCATGGGAAGGCAAGTGGGGCGGGGTGGCCCCAGACCTCTGGAAGTTGCCGGTCCCTGACTTAAGGCCAGAGTCAGGCAGAAGTGGCAACAAAAAAGAAGGGAACAGAAGAAAACCAATAATAATAATAATAAAAACACACACACACACAGCAGATTGCCAGGAGCTTTGTGTCCTTGATCGGGACAATAAGCCACAGATTCCTTTTGGTGTGACAGTTCAATCATCATATTGATGCTTCAAAGTTTTATTTGCTGCTCTCATGTTTGCGGAAAGCTCAACTAGATTCAGAAGAAGGAGGCGTGAAAACTGGTGGAAGAAACATCAATAATTTAAGAGATGTCGTTGAAACCTTCCTGCTGGCAGAAAGCAGCAAGGACTTGAAAAGGCTTTTAAGGAAAGTGAAAGGAGAAAAGTGCCAAAGCAGGAGTGCAATTCAACATTAAGACCAAACTCATGACTACAGAAGAACGACACAACTTTAGCGTTGACAATGAAGAAACTGAAATTGTTGGGGATGTTGTATATATTGGTTCAATCATCAACCCAAAGGGAGACGGCAGCCAAGAAATTAGAAGAAGGCTGAGACTCAGAAGGGCAGCCATGAAGGAATTACGTAGAAAAGATCATCAAGGATAAGGATGTGCCATTGGAGACCAAGATCATCCTGACTCTTGGTATTTCCATTAACCATGTATGGGATGGACAGTTGGACAGGGAAGAAAGCTGACAGGAAGAAAATAGATTTATTTGAAAGGTGGTGCTGGAGGAGAGCTTTGCAGATACCCCTGGACTGCTAGGAAGAAAAACAAGTGGGTCCTCGATCAAATCAAGCCTGAGTTTTCTCTGGAGATGAAAATGCTGAAGCTGAAGTTGTCATTCTGTGGACACATCATGAGAAGTCAGGGTTCTCTGGGAAAGACAATAACACCAGGAAAGGTGGAAGGCGGCAGGAAAAGAGGCGCAGACCAGACATGAGATGGCCTGACTCCCTCAAGGAAGCCACAGGCTTACGTTTGCAAAAGCTGAGCAGGGCAGGTAAAGACAGGACGTTTTGGAGATTGTTCATTCGTAGGGTCACCATAAGTCAGAGGCCACTTGATGGGACCTAGGAACAACAACAAACTATGTTTTCTGTGCTGCTTGTGTGTGAAAGAGCAACTCAGAGGCAGCTAAACAGACTGGCTGGCTGGCTGGTTTGTTGGCTGGCCAATAACGCCATCCTTTCCCCCCCCCCAACCCCCCCAACCTTGCTTGCTTCTCTAGCCTTTCTGCGTTGTAAGACTAGAAGCCTGACAGGTCAATACACTTCATTAAGTTCCCCTGGGCAGTCTCTGCCTCTTTCCCAGCAGATAATTTACAGTGGCCTACCTTGCAGGGTTGTTGTAAGGACTGCGGAGGTAATTTATTGGACCCCTTCACTGCGGTATTAGTATAACACTTAGGTGTTATGATGAGAAACCATAGAAGATGGGATTCCTTCCAGCTAGGGAGTGGGCAGATCTGTTTGAATGGAAGAGGCTCAGAATGATCTACTTTGTGGCCCCAATTCGAGGGGGAACCCAGCTCAGAGTTTGCTCCAGCACCACCCTGGGCTGATTCTCATCCTCCCATGCTTGGAGCTGGAAACGATGGGCCCCAGCTGTGAGCCCTCCAACCTCCAGCCGCCTGCGGATAACAGTTGATCGATTCCCACGTGACTTGGGCCACTGCTGGGGAATCTCTTCCCTCTCAGGACCTTTGGTGGGGCTCAAAGTGAACGTTTTTTCCACCTACCCTGCAGAACCTCTTGTGGGGTGGGGTTCCTGTACAGGCTCTAAAGAACCCTTTGAATCAAGGGTGTCCACAGAATTAATTTGGGGTTCACTCTACCTACATTTCTTTCTCTGTCTGTTGAGGTGTATGTGCTGGTTTAATTCAAAGAAACGCCAGATGTTGGGTTCCAGGGAGCAAGCATTCTCCCCCTCCCTCCCCCCGCTCTCCCCAGACAGCCAAGCCTCAAATCAGCTGGCCTGGATAAGGAGGCAGTGCTTCAGGAGAAGCCAGCGCCGTTAGGCTGGGCCTGGAGGAACTCCATCTCCATCTGTCTGTGCCCCAGATCCAAGGAGGTCCCAAGAGCCGTTCCAGGCGGGAGGCTGGGCCGAGCTGCCTCGACTCCCCTGTCAAGCCCGGCAGACCCAGACAGACAGACAGAAGCTTGTATCTCTGCCGGGCCTCCCTCCCTCCCTCCCTCCCTCCACATGTCTGCCTCAAACCGCAGGGCCAGTTGCTCCAGCAGGGACACACATTCCTCCTTCCTTCTTCATCCGAACAGCTGTCTTGAAAAGGATGTGAAAAATCTGCACAAAGGTTCCAAGGAAAAGATATTCGTCCCAAGGAAGGGGGGAAGCAGGAGGCTTGTAATGAAGTTGTTTTTCTTTCTCCCCCCCCCCCCTTTTTTTTTAAAAAAAGTCACAATAAGAGAGAGAGAGAAGAAACTTTGCCCATAAAATGACCAACTGACCCCTGCTGAACTGGGCAGGAAGACCGTTTGTTCCTCCTTCCAAGGACTTCTCTCTGGAATCCAAGTCAGGCAGCCATGGGGGTTGTCAGTGCACCAGGTGTGTCCCAAGGAAGAGCATTTTGCTAGGAAACATTGCTATGCATGATGGTGGTGGCAGTGGGGATGATGGTGTTGACTGTAGAAGTATCTGAGATCAAACTCCCCACTCCCCGCACTCAAGTGTTTCTGCAAACGAAGGAAAGGTTTGCTGGGTTTCTGAAGGAGCCCTTTGTTCTGGCTGGCCTTCGAGAAGGCTCCAAATGCCACCAGGACCAGCTGTGTTGACAAGTGCCAGCCGTCAGCTGTGCCTCCTCACACCCATGGCCTTTGGGCACCTGTCATCTCGACACAAGAGCCGAGCCGAGCCGGGGCTTTAAAACTTCTGAGCCCCTTTGCTCCAGCTGTCCTTACAGCACAGACCTCCGAGAGGCCAAGCGGGTCCCAGAGCCAGGCAGCTCTGCGTTCTGGTGGGACCTTTTCTTCCCTCTTCACCAGCCACCGTTCCTCCTGCCAATGGGTTCTTTAGTTGCCAAGCTGCTTCTGCCAACTCTGAGCAGCCTGGCTTTCCTCCCAACGATCAGCATCGCTGCCAAGAGGCAATTCCACATGGAGGCCATGGTTTACTTCTTCACCATGTTCTTCATTTCGGTAAGACTCCTGTTTCCAACTTGAGCTCTCCCCCCCCCCCCCCCCGCTCTCGTTAGGTGCTTAGGAGGGTTTTTCTCTCATAGGGGGGAATGAGGGAGCTTGCTGTGTTTAGCTTGAGCTTGTGTTCTGGTTTTACAGGTGTTCCTTCTTCCTTCCTTCTGAGCCTTTTGTTTTATACTTTGACCAGCAGTTTATTGCTGGTGTCTAGCAGTTCCTTCCTCCAAGGATTCACCTCTGGATCTTTAAAGTGCCCTGAGACTAATTTTGCAGCCAGAGGCCAAGAGAACTCCAGTCCAGACAGGACACAAGAAATGGTGTCCTTCTGTGTATGTAGTGTGCTTCAGAGTCATTGGTGCTCCAAGTTAAGGGGTACTTTGGTTATTCTGGTGAGGCTGCTGGGAACTCGTTTTTTTTTTCTTGTAATAGGGAAGACAGCTGGGGGGGGGGGGGAGAAAAAAATGCCACAGATCTTTGAAGGGCCCTCTCTCTTCTGGCTGAAGGCGAAGAGACGTGTGGGTCACGCAGGCCCTGGCACACGCCTCTGGCTGCCTAGGGTGGCCTGGGGAGGAACCACAAACACCGTTTGCCAGGAAACCCAGAAGAAATCTGCTTCCCCCTGAGCTGCTAGCTTTCTCCTCTTGCAAAATGTATCCGTGAAACTGGAGGTTTCTGGAAAAAAGGGCATTGCTTAAACCTTCCAGGACGCAGATCTGAATGTGAATCGGTTGTAGTGGAGAAAAAAGAATCACACAGGGAGGCTGGAGAGGGAACCAGCCCGAGCTAAGCTACATACACAAATTCCAGAGTGTGTCTGAAGATTGAACTATAGAAGAGATGCTTACCTCTGTCTCTCAAGCTGTAGCACTTTTCTTCACTGCCATAAGGATGGACAAAGTTATTGACTCTGGCTTCACAACCAGAAGTTGATACAGCAAAATACCATCTGTTTCCTGGTTGAGCATCTTTGCGCTCCAAAGACCAGCCTAGGTTTAGCTGGGAAATAGGAACTCTCTCCAGCCATGACCAAAAAAGGGCCAGGCAGCCTCCTCAACCCTTTGGTTGAGGTGTGACCTCAGCGATTGAAATTGTTTGTTGCAGAAGCAGCTTTCAAGAAGGTGGGTGCTTTGCTTTTCCTGCACTGTGTGTTTTTTAAATATTGCTTTAGACATGTTATACTTGGCTTGATTGATTTTCTATTTCACAGGGGTTAGGATTACGTCATTATGACATTATGAGTTGCCTTGCATTGTCTTTGGGGTGTGTGTGTGTGTGTGTTTGTGTGTTGTTGGCGAGGTGGGATATCTGTCCTCCAGTCAATGATATTTCCCCACAGATTTACCATGCTTGTGATGGCCCCCCGGTTTGTCCATCCTCTGCTTCATGCAATATGATATCCTGGAGTATTTCAGCATCTTCGGGACAGCTTTATCCATGTGGGTGTCGCTGATGGGTAAGGCTGGATCTGTTGAGGAGTCACTCCTCCCAAACCTGGAGTCCTTAAAACAGTGACAATCACACCTCTTTGGTGTTTGAAAGGATGCCTTTCTTCACTTTCCTGGTTTCCCATCCTACAGCCCTGGCCGAATTTGATGAACCCAAGCGGTCCACCTTCGTGATGTTTGGTGTGCTCACCATTGCTGTCAGGATATACCACAATCGATGGGGATACGGTGTCTACTCTGGCCCCATCGGGACAGCCGTTCTCATGATCACGGTGAAATGGGTAAGAACGCTATGCCTTTGGTCGCAAAGGTTGCCACAGATCAGGTCACCAGCCATGGTCTTCCTCTCTCTCTCTCTCTTATTTCCTCTCCAGTTGCAAAAGATGAAAGAGAAGAAGGGACTCTACCCAGACAAAAGTGTCTACACCCAGCAGATTGGGCCCGGTTTCTGCTTCGGTGCCCTGGCTCTGATGCTGAGGTTCTTCTTTGAGGTAGGTTAGACCAAGGGGAACCGTCTGGCCTGCCTGAGGCTCCGCTCCTGTGGGGGCCCACATGGACTGCCCCTGCTCTCAGATCTGCCTCTGAGGGCGCACAAAGGTTTGCAGAGTCATCAGCAGTGCTGCCTTTCTGCACTGCCCTTCCTTAGATCACTGAGAAAGCTGCCTCTATAGTGCTTTGCATGACATTTGTGCTCCGTGGCAGTGCACAGATTGTATGTGGTATAAAGGCATGTTCCTAGGGTGTAGCTCTGAAACTCAGGCCACCCAGGAGATCCCCACCCCCTTCCTCTCAACTGCTGGCCACCTCCCTCTCAGGGTACAGACAGGAGGACAGGAGAGCCCAGCCCAGACCCCTGGAGAACAAGCAGCTGGCTTGGCAACACCAAGGTGCTTTCCTGAGACACAGGGATCCTGCGCCTTGCTTGAAAGATGATGCCACCTTCTCTCGAGCTGCACCGGTTTCCCGGGTGCAAGAGCATGTCGGGTGCCGATCAGATAGATGCATGAGAACCCCACTTATGGAGGCGCCCCTTTCCCATGTGCAGAGGGGGAAAGCCCTCACATCACAGACGAGAGATTAGTCAAACCTAGGACTCGTTCCACCCCAGAAGAACAGGGTGGCGGTGGCAGTGGTGCTTTGCCGATCTCCAGAGTCCAGGAGGAAGGCTCGGGACTGTCCTCCATGGTCTAGAAGCAATTATGCCATTTTAGGGAAGTGCTCCTGAGATTCCTCCCAGCCGGGGGTGGGGCTGGGGCTGCCCGAGGCATGTTTTGCAACTGAGTCACTCGATGCACACGTGGGCATTCCTGCTGCACCCCTGCTAAGACAGGGGTGGGGGTGGGTCGGCTGCGGCTAAAAAAGTTCTGCCCCTGCTCCAGTTCTCTCCCATCTGTCCTTTTCCCACTCCCTCTCCTCCCTGTCACTGTTTGCCATGTTCTTTCCATGAACACAATGGCAAGGGGGGGGGGGCTGGCCCTTGCCCAGCCCAAGCCTTAGCCCAGTCTGTGAGCCAGCATAAGTGGGGACGGGGGGGGGGGGGGGGGCGGAGAGGTTAGCTCAGGTCACATCCATAGGGAAGGGTGGGGAGGCAAGGATCTCCTCCAGTAGCCCAGACAGAAACGAGTGGTTTCCCACATGTGCTGCTTTCTCCTCGTCCCCCAAGTCTACCAGGTGCGCGTTGAGTGAGCTCTACAACAGTGCCAGAAGTCAGACAGGGTTCTCGGCCTTAGATCACAGAAGGGAATGGCTGGCAGAGCAGGCAAAAGCCTCCCCAAGAGGCCACCAGCCAGAGCAGAAGGAGACACAGGGCTCCGAACAGGACCAGGGCCTTGGGCGGGCAAGCTGTGCTCTCTCTGGCCAGCACAGGACCCACACCACCATTTCATGTACAACACCTCACGAGCGCATGCTCTCACACGTTCAAACACACCCACGCCCCACAAGGAAATACAGATGGAGCCACCACCCTGTCCAGATGTTGAACTTGGGGCTCCGGCTTCATCCCTGAAGTCTCGAGGAGTGGTCCACTGAAGGACCTGGCCCTGCTGTGCCTGGGCAAGCGGGGGGGGGGGGATAAACCAAGGAAAGGGTTTTGCTCACCTCCACCCATCCCTTTGGGGCACCCCAGATCATACACCCCTATCTATGAAAGCCACAAATGTTTCTTCTTTTTTCTTTTGTCCCAACAACGTTTGGTTCACAAAACGGTGCTCATGATCTGTATTTTTAAAGGAGAAGGAAAACATAATGATGATACTTGGGACATGCCCGGTGACAAAGCCCCATGACTGGAGAGGCTGTGGGCTTTCTCCAGGGCATTCCCATAATAGACCACACATCCGCTCCATTTCACCCTACCAGGAGGTGCGTTGAGGTTACCAATCCCTTGGTTTAACTTCAGGACAGGACACGCTGTGCTGAGGGGGAAATCCAGTCAGTCTTTCCTTAACGATTTCTGACATGTTCTCAGTAATGGGGGACTCTGATTACAGAACAAGCTGGCCTATTAATTAGGGTTTGATGACATTTCGATGTGCTGAAGTTGGCCACGGCAGCGGCAGCCTTTGGCCGAAGCCGAAACGGGTGGCTTCCTCGTTGGGATTTGGCTCGTGCTCGTGATTTGGGAGGCGCGGCGAGGCTGACCTCGACTCCAGCCCAAGCCCTGGAGAGCCGACCCTCCAGCCTTGGGGGCTGGTGGGAGCCCCGGCCCCGCCGCCCTTCCTTTCTCGACCCTTCCCTCCCCCCCCTCCCTGCGCAGAGGGGCTCCTCGCAGCGGGGGCCCCTTCCCCGGCTGCCGCCCTGACGCCCGGCCCCTTTGTCGCCCCTGCCTCCTCTCAGGACTGGGACTACACCTACGTCCACAGCTTCTACCACGGCGCCCTGGCCATGTCCTTCGTCCTGCTGCTGCCCAAGGTGAACAAGAAAGCCGGCAACGGAGGCGCTCCGGCCAAGCTGGACTGCTCGGCGCTCTGCGGCGGCGGCGGCGGCTGCTGCGGCGTCTGAGGAGCCGCGGCCCGAAGCGAGTCCCGCTTCGGAGCTTCCCTGCCTGAGCCGTTTGCTGCCTGCCTGCCCTGCCCTGCCCTGCCCTGCCCGCCCCGCCACGCGTGGAACCGGCCCTGCGGAGCGCAGCCTCGCCCTCCGGCTCCGGCGGCTTCGCTCGCTCCTCCCCACGCGCGGCCCGCGAGCCACACACGGGCCCCCCCCCCCCGGGGCTCTGGGCGCAGAGTTCCCCGTCCACCCCACCCTACCCCACCCCACCCCACCCCACCGCCGCTCACCTCCTCAGGGCGGGCGGAGAGAACGCACGGTTTGGCTGAGGAAGGCCAGCCAAGGCGAGGCAGAGGGGGGGGGGGCAGAAAAACCCTCTCTGCCTGCCGGCCGGCCGGCCTGCCTGCCTTCCTTCCTTTCCGTGGCCTGCAGAATGAGAGGAGACGCGCGGAAAGGAGGCCCTGCTCGCGGGCAGGAGGAAAAGACGCTCGGTCCGCAGCCATCGCCTGCCTCGCCCGCCACCCGCTGGGAGACTGAACCGAAAGGAAGCCGAAGCCCGGGCCGGAGCGGCTCTTCCTCCCTGCAGGAAAGAAGCAGAAAGTTCTTGGTCTCCCTTTGCTCTTCAACTTGGGAAGAACCATTGGGTCAGCTGTGAAGAAAGTCCTAGAAGTAACTAGAGACTAATATCCGGTTGCTGGCAAAAGTCTGTTTTCCCAGCCACCGAGGGTAAGGCTGAGGGTTGACCTGAAATGCTTTAGATCACATCCTTCCATTTAAATCGCTGCCGTGGTTCACAGAGGAATCTTGAATTATCCCAGGGAGGAGGTGGGGGGGGGGAGGTTTAAGAGCAACAGGGTACATGGGTTTAAAATACAGTTGACATGCAGCCAGGGGTCCTTGCCAGGCTCCCACTCTGCGCATCATCCCTGATGCCACCTGGACACCCCCCCCCCCCCGGCAAGGGCCCTAGACTCGAGGAGCGACCCAGGCCATCACACGAGCCACAAAGAAGGCTGAGTAAGGCAGAGGGAAACATGGCCGAAACACGTCCTGCCAGCCAAACATACCAAAAGATTGAATCTACTTTCAAACAGTGCTAATATTGTGTAGTCAGTGGCATAAATATCCAACGGAACAATGAGAAGCAGGGCACAAGCCGCGGAGGCCACACCCAGAGCTCCACGAAAGGGAACAAGGCCTTGGCTTTCCTGGAGCAACTGCAAGGTCATGCTTAGGAGCCTGACCTGACTGACCAGAGGGGAGAAAGAATACCCGCCATGATTGATTCAGGAGCCGCCCCACGCTTCTGGGTGTCTCGGCAGCGTGGAGGGGAAAACAAGGCGAAGGGGGAGCAGAGTGAGTTTTCTCATATCTCACGCCAGCAGCTCATAGCATTCTGAAGCTTTCTTTTAAAAAGAGGTTTTAAAAAACAATTTCAGCTACTTTTAAGACCTTAAGAGTGTAAAAAGTTACCTATTCAAAACTGTAATTTTGACAATACGTACTGTATATTTTGTCATTTCCTATTCTGTTTCATTCCTCTTAACAATGAATGTGTTTATTTGATGTGTAGTTTTACAGAAACAGTGCAATAAGTATTAGTGCATGCAGCTCAGTTCATTCTGCAGACCCCAGAGATGCGCAATTATTCAGATGATGATACAGTCCAGGAAAACTACTGCCCGTCTTGCGGAGGGAACTGGAGAGAGTTTTGCTGACTAAATAAGGCAAAGCCTACAGAGAGAGCTCTTCAGAAAGGTGGGAGGGAAGAGAGAAACACTGGTGGTGTGTTTTTTTTGTTTGTTTTTTGTTTTTTTTACAAAAGGCTTTCTCTTCCTTTCATTTCTTAAGCAGGCAAAAAGCACCAAAATGATATCCAACGTACTTTAAAATCCCTGAAGAAGTGGCAGGCTTCATAAGGGAGCATCGTTCCAGATAAGGGGCTGGAATTCAACGTAGTCAGAGCAAACCCTCTGAAATCAGTGATACTTAAGCTGATGCCAGCCAAATGCTCAGGGTCTTAGCTAAGCAAGCCTGGACGTGATAAAGCCGACATCTGTAAAGTTTTGTCAACACTTTTAGCAGCACTTAAAGCACAACACGAGTCAGACAAATGTTTCACAGTTGCTTGGAATGGCCTGCCTTTGCTTTCAGGGCTGTCAAAGTGCGCTGGCCGGTTGTGTCCATGTGACATATGGAACATGCCGACAGGGCTCCTTAATAAAAACAAACAGGGTATGTACGCAGCTGAAGACCAAAACAAATCATATAATACAACAGTATATAATATACTAATGACAAGAGGGAGCTTCTGAGCATGTGCAAAGAAATATTTCATCGATTCTTCTTTGTTCCATTCACCACTACTCCTGTACGACTTACCTGGAATTGGTTAGCTAGTTATGTGCCATCCAGTCAGAATCAACTTACAGCAACCTTAATAGGGTTTCAAAGTCAGTGAGGTTTTTACCAGTTCCACTCCTCTAGTGAGCTTCCATGCCTGAGTGGGTGATGGAACCGATGACCTCAGGAGGGGGGTGAGCGCTCCAACACTGGAGACATTCAAGAGAAAGGTAGACGGAGATCTGCCACAGATACTTTGATCTGGATTCCTGCACTGAGCAGGGGGTTGGACTAGATGGCCTTAGAGGCCCCTTCCAACTCCATGATTCCCCTTTTGAGAACCAAGCCCTGTGCCAAGGGGGTGAGGGATTGGAAAGAGGCGGCTCAGTTTGGATCTCTTGCTTCCACTCCTTCCCTGGGTGTCTTCCCCACAGCTTGGCACTGGGGTGAACCCTGGCTGCCTTCTGCTGCCCACCTGCTCCCAGCCAGGAGCCAGCAGGTGTGCCCACATAGGGGGCTGCGACCACGTTGCGTGGGCTGGAAATTTAGGCGTGGGGGGTGGGGCTCCCACACGGGGCAGCCTGGATGCCTGCAGCATCCCAACTCAAACAGACTGCTTAGTGTTGGTGAAGAGGACGATTTATTTATCCTGTCTGGGAAGAAAGCCAGGGCTCCATGTCATGGACAATTAGAGCAGGATGTCCACCAATATATATTCAGTGAAAGCCGGCATTAATCCTCTCTCTGTCTGGAACATATTTGCACCACTGCCATCCATCAAGACTCGCTTCGGGCTGGGCCCAAACCAGCCCAAAACCGAGAACCCACGGCAGACACAGAGAAGGAGAAATTCAAGGCACTGCTGCAGGAAAGGCTAGGAGGCTAGAAGAGAACAGAAAAAGGGGCCTATAGAGAAGGCAGCCCCGGGCACTGGAGTCCCTTGAAACCTTGGCTTTCACTTGTTTTTAATTAAAAAGAAATAGCTAGTCTAGTGGAAAACCTGTATTTAAAAGCACACGAGCAATGCCTGACACCCATTAAGCTAGAGGGACTCCTTTTGATTTGAACATTACTGAACAATCTCTTTCGGTTCCCTTTCAAGCCCTCTTGCAAGTCTGAGCTCATTCTGAGCCATGAGCCTCGCTAATCTTCCCTCTACCAATATTGGCTGCCCATTTGGGCTCTTCCTTAGTGATTTGTCCGCGTTCTGATTCCAATATCTGCCCCCTTTAAATCGTAGCTCACATGAAGGCTCCTTATGAACACCATTCTGTTCCTCTAGAGGTTTCGCTCTTCTTTTTTCTAGCCGGAAATGTTCTGACTGTGCCTTCTAGATCTTGCCTCCAACTCACCTCCCGTCCCTCATGTTTCCCTTTCTCTCTGAATGTTACTGACCACGGGATCTCATCTAGGATTCACTGCAACATCGGAATCAGCTTCCTTCAAGTCCAACATCACATCCCCTTTCCTCAGTTTAATAAATCTCAAAAGGGCACGGCCACAACCGACCAACATTCCCCAACATTCCCAAACCCTGATAAATGAGGGTTTGCCTTTCTTTTTCACCAGGGGGTATGATTTCAAAGATCCTAAGGAAGAAATCTAGGAGGAAAATGGATGTAAGACGAGGCGGGGGGGGGGGGGAACTCTAGTGAAAGATCTAGGTTGGAAAACCTTCCCCAGAAACCGAAAAACTGTCCTGTTTCTGTCCTGCTTAGCTCCTGGGGTGCCGAGGTAGACTGCTTTTGAACATGGACACTTCATTTTGCCCCCATAAGTAACAGCTACGGAGAACACTTTCTCCCCCGTGAATACCATCAGCACAATCTTACATAGGTTTACTCAGAAATAACTGTCACTGAGTAACTCACGAGTATAAGCAGGCATAACATTGCAGCGTTTGTGTTTAAGAGGGCTTTGAAACTAGTGCCTGAGGCGAGAGGGTGAGAAGCCCAACCCAAGGCAACCCAACAAAGAGGCAAGCGCCGACTTGGGTGTTGCAGAAGAGATGTCGGGGGAGTTGGGATGAGGGTCCAGGACAGACACACCCCCCCCCTCAGCCCCTGAAGAGGCTTCCCACGCCAGGATTCCCTCTCAGGAAGACGAGGGGGCAACTGCGAGGACAGGGGGAGGAAGGTGGTGGCTGTGGCTTTTCCAGGCCGCTTAGCTCCTTCTGGGATCCTCTAGCCAAGGGTCAGAAAGCGGGGAAATGCTTGGAAGAAGTTGGAGAAGCTTCTCACAGAGCGGGGGGGGGGGGGGGGGGGCAAAGACTGAGGCCGGTCACTGGAGCTGTTGGCTTATGAAAATTCATATCTGGCCACCTGCCGGCCTCTCTCCTCCATCTACCACTTAGGTTCCTCTTCGTAACAGTGAAAAGAAGCTTGCTTCTCCATAAAAATCCCAAGAATTCTCTGGCGGCTAGAGGTGGATCCCCCTCCTGCTGCGTCCGGCTGTGCCCCAGCCTGGGTTCCTGCTGAATCACGGTGTCTGTGCGTTCTCGTGGGCCTCGCAGGGTTAATTTCGCCCTCTTTGCAGGAGATGCCCTGGAAAGAGCTCCAGCATGCCCAAGCCGGCACGGCCAGACAGCCTCTGGCTCTGAACAATGTCACTGCAGCGGGGCTGCTGGCCAAAGCCTCGCTGGATGGCTAATGCCAAGGAATAATTCTAAACATTCGCTGGGAATGTAGACAAAACAGCCTCTCCTCACCTTTCAACGCTGCTGGGAGTTTGGCCTGCGAGAGGGTTTTGGCCCGCTGCCAGCAACCTTGGCTGCTTTCATAAGAAGCGATGTTATTGTCTAAGGTGCTGTCTGAGACCAAGGACCTTGCTTGGGTCTGCTACTGAAATTTCCTGCTCTCTGTTATTCCACTCTTCAGTAAGACGATATGAAACCCAAAACTTTTATTGCCCCTTTTAAAGTGGCTTTATAGTTCCCTCTCTGCTTCATATACTGCCTTATTCTCCTGAACTGTGATGTTACTTAGGGGAATCTGGGTTTGGGGCTGGAAAAAGCATTGATGTTTCTGCCACAAAGAAAGAAAGTTAGCAGACTTCAGAAAGATTAAAGGGGAGGGTGGAGATGCAACCCATTTCTCTAGATTCTGCTGCTGCCACCGGGTGGCACTTCAGTCTGTTCTGAGTGAACAATGTGACCCTTGTTCAGGCAACCAAAGCCATTCCTAGGAAGATCTGGGCCAGGGGCTTCTGCAATTCCGGCATCACATTAAGAAAAGAAACCCAGTGTTAGACAAGGGTGTATTTCATCTCTCTGAGTGTTCAGTCAATATACAGTAGCAAGGCCAACGGTAGCAGAGATGCCGCTGATGAAATAATAACAGGGAACGCTCCCTGGGTGAATCAGGAAGGTGTAGAGGGAATCAGCCAGGAATCACCGGTCAAATCTTCAGCATCCAAACACTCCAATGGAGAGAGGCTGCCAAGGTTTGCCCCTGTTCAGCAGGGGCTGCCTGCTGCATCTCTTTAGGAGTCCTAGTCCAGGCCACCATCTTGTTCACACCACAGAAAGACAACGCTGGGCTTCCTCAAGAAGCAGCTTGTTCTGCGTCTTCCCCTCTCTCAGCCAATACCGTTAGTTATAAAAGTAGGGGACAGATGGTGAGGGGAGAGTGGGTTCAGTCCCCCAACTCCCTCCCATGGCTAAATAGTTCGCCAAAGATGTCCCCCAGTCAGCACACAAATATGTGAAGCACTGGTCCAATTTATTTCACCAAAAAGGTGGCTGAGCCATCAGAAATCTGCCACACAGCTGCAAGAACCGACAGAGGAAGGCAGGAGGTCTACCTTCCACTGTTATAATTATGAGCATGTAAAGGGGAAGGGATGAGATCACGTAGCAGCTTCACATCTGGAAAGGATTTGTGGGCAAGTTAAGATAGCTGCAGACGGCGTTTGTTGTTTTTAAAGCAGAAGCTGATAACCAGTAAATGCTTCAGGATGTCGATGAGAAATAAAATGGGCCAGAAAGTGTGGCTCTTTCCAATCAAGAGAAATTTCAGAAAGGCTGCTGGGCTCTTTTGCAGGCAGCAGTAATAAGAAAAGCAGACCTGGGATTTGGGGCCCGGGTTTTGACCACAGGGAGTCAAAGGAAACCACTCTCCCAAAGGCTGCCTGAATATCAAGCTGAGGGTCCTCTTGCCTCAAACGGCAACCAAGGTTTCATTGCCCAGTAACACGTTTCCCAAATCAAAAGCTAAGAGAAGCACGAAAGATGAAATAGAACACTTGGGATTTTAGGTGTTTGCTCAGTGTGGATTTTTGCCCTGCAGTAAAAACAATTTAGTGTAACTCCTAAAACATCAAAACGGCCTGTCCCCATAGGTCAAATTCTTTGGTAAATACTTGGCACACGGTCAAAACGTTGAGAAACAGTTGTCATTAACATTTGGAGTGGCAATTTGGACTCTGCAAAACCTCGCAGTGTGGCTACACTGCTAAAACCGAGCCGGTCCTGATCTGCTCTCCCCACCATCACCTCCACAGTCAAGAAATGCCATTTCCTTTTGTCACTTGCACCCATGGCCCATTGAAACACACCCACACCCACAAAGGCATTGTTGGTCATTTCACTGCAGACAGGCTAGACCGAAGAACCGCTCTTTTGAGCAGCTCAGCCCAACGCAGTTTCCCGAGCTGTGCCCGGTGTAAACGCAGCCCCACCACACCCCAGTCATGATTCCAGGTGTGTGGGAAAGAAAGGAGGAAAAAAGAGGGGTGAGGCAACATGATCTTCAGACAATTTGCGCAGCCTGTGAACAGAGGCAGGTCTTCCATTCCTGGTTCCTGGGCCCTGGAGCGAAGGCTCCAACTCCGCCTGTCCAAATAAAGGTGGTGGTGCGGTCCAAGCTTCGGCTCTGCAGCGGCGCCACGGAAAGCCCCAGAGCCACATGACGTGGCCTTCAGTGGAGAGCCCTCGTGGTCAGATCCCCACTCCTCTGCAAAGGCCATGTTTGAGGGGTTCAGCTCCCCGCTGCTCCTGCCTAGTGAACAACAGCATGGAAAATATGGTGGCTGCAGAGCTGCATGGCCATTGCTATCCTTTCACTTTTGATGGAGTGACTTTATTACCTGCCTCTCGGTTTCTCTAGAGCCCTGAGAGGTGGCCAAGGGGAGAAGGGCTGTTTTGGTGAAGTGTCAGTCATCAAGTCGCCTCTTTAGAGGTCAGGTCAGGTCACTTTCTGAAAAGAATCCTAGCCCTACTCTGCCCCTTCATGGGGAACCGAGAGGAGGATTAGTGCTGCGATATATCCCTAAGGACAGCGAGAGGAAGAGCAACTGAAGGGCTCCTTCAGGAGACCATGAAGGCTCCAGCATGCAGGCTATGAGTGTGTGTCAGGAGCAGCTTGTGGATGTGAGTCTTGCAACCAACGGCTAAATCCTCTGCTTTTGGGAGGGCGGACAGCAGAAGCAGTGGCTGGTGTGTTTTGCTGGTTTCTTTGTTTGTTTGTGTTACCCCACTTGCCAAGTACAGCTTTCCTGCTCTTCAGATGAAAAAATGGCCACAACTACCATGCTTTCGATTGTTGACACCACCACTGAAGCTGTGAAAGCCTCTTCCTTAGAGGCATCCCCCCCCCCATGCATATCCCATCATGCTGCCAAAGGAATCACAGAACTGCCAATGAAGGAATGGTAGGACTCGAACAGACCCCCAAAAGGACTTGAATCTAATTCAAAGCGGGGAGGCTCCACAGCTCAGCACTTCCTTGGTAAGCAGCCATCCAACCTCAGAGGATCAGGAGTCAGATAGCCCTGCCATGTTCCTGCCCCCCATTCTTGGACAAGAAACCAAAACATGGACTTTATCAGCACAGCTGGGGCGTTGCACTGCTGTAACTCCATCCATGGAAGTGAATCTTGAGTCAGGGTGAAAGCAGCCCCTCAAATCTGGAAGAATGACCTACAGCAAGAGGTATGAATATAGCATAAAATCATAGAATCATACAATAAGACGAATGGGTGCAAATGATCGCATGGCTCATTGAATCTAGCCCCAACCAGAGCAGGAAATCTACCCCAAAAGCTTTCCTGACAGGTGGTCCTACAAATTCTCTGTATACACCTCAAGTGCTGCAGAATCGATCAGTCTGTTAGCCAGGCCATTTGAATGTCGAACTGTTCTATATACACAGTCTTATAAACCATCAGTATTATTTATATGTACCTTTCCATAGATGTTATTGGCTTGCCAACTGATTGGGGAATCATTGGGATTAAATGATATACCTCTTTTCTTATTGCTCTAGGGAGTTTTAGGAACCAATGCTTCAGATCCCGTTCTCTGCATTTTAATTGCAGTAGTTCTCCTTATGCAATTATGCTTTAAAAAAATCTCATGAAACTGCTGGGATGCAGAACATGAGTGTTTATATTGGCTCACAGCTGCTGCAGAATTGATCTTGGCTACCATGCACACACAGACATTTTTTGCATTCTTCCAGGATTAAGTACTGAAATGTTCAAGAGAGAACCAGCTGCCTCTTTTCCTTGTAGCCACTGTCCTCTTTCCAAACACATGGTGGATTACTACAGTGAGACTCTCTATGCATAAACAAACATACATGTGTGAATGACATAAGGACCAGTTACTGCTTGAAAACTGTGTATGTGTACACCTGGCCTGCACTGGTTGCACACAGATATTTCTTAGCGGCTTCACTCACCTTGAAAGTAGCTGATCTGCTTCAGCTATGTTTGAGGGAGAAGAAAACACTGTTCTAAGATGCTTTTTCAATGTTTGAACTGCTGTGTAGCCAAAATGGTAGTATTCTCTTTCATTTTAAATTTTAAAACTTGTTCTGGTGTTTTTATTTCTAGCCTGTT